>CM076601.1:119012500-120262500 GCA_038502835.1 Octonoba sinensis | reverse complement strand
GTTATGCATATAAAAAAAAATCCTTATATAAAAGCGAGCCAACTACTCACCACAGACGACTTCTTTTAAATTTTTGACATGAGTAGTGCTGCAGGTAAACACTAGTTTAGCTAATTAGGATTATGTAAGTAGTATTTTGTTAAAGGAAATGAGATACTTCAAGTCACTGTTTTTCCTACTCTTCTCGCCTAGAGCAAAAGACTTTTTTGTTTGTAAAGTAAAATATATGATAGAAAAAAAATTAATGAATATAGCTCTTTATTGCAAGTTTCCATATTCTGAAATACTTTAAAGTAACTAAATTCTTAACATTAAAATATCAATTTTAAGTGAGAAGTATGTACTTGAATCTGTAGTAGGATCTGTAGTAGCTTTTCATAAGTGTTAAGATAAAGTATTGTGCTCCACTAGAAAAGAAACCAAGTTTGATTCCTTTCCCAACCTGGATTTAATTTTCTCCTCCTTTTGTGTTGAAAAAAATAGATTCTGTATAGCTATAATATTTGGCAGGAGTTTAATGAGAGTCTCACAAAATTAAGCACACAAACACGAAAATGGTAATCAGTATTGTAAAATGCATTCAGGTTGTTCAACGAAATAATTCTGAATCAAATTTTAAATTAAATCCATTAAAAGAAAGATTTGAGCTTCATTTTACACAAATTAACAGTAGCAACATAAATGGACATAGTATAGGTGCAAATAGTAAATAGTATTGTGTCTAATTGAAAAAGGCCAATAAAGACATGCCTGCAAAAAAGCCAGCCTTTTTTAAAAAAGACTGGTCTTTTTTAATAAAGTCGGCCGGTCTGGCCTTTTTTAAAAAAAGCCGGCTTTTTTGCAGCCCTGTTTTTTGGATTAGTTATATTAAAACAAAAAGATAAAGGTTAGGTTAAAGTTTCGTTCATGCTGTTCCCCATGAACCATCTTCATCTTTTCAGTGGCCCGCAAAAGGTGTTTGCTGTATTCCCATACGCAATGTGATTTCTTGTCCAACTTCCCATTATAAAAGCATCAGGTAGAATGTATTACTTTCTGCAGAAGGACATTACTTCAATTGATTTCCAGCGCAAAAACATTTTAAAATAGACTCGAGTATAATAAAAAGGTATTGTCACACACAAATTTTTATTTAAAATAGTTTTATTTTAAAAATAAAACTTTCTTTTGGTCATTTGGTATGTCACAGGTGTAAATAGGAAATGAGCCAGCATTACGTGTAGATACTTTGTAAAAAATCATGATTCAGTGACTTCTTTTCTTTCTCAATTTTATGTTTTTTTAACTATATGAACATAAAATTATAAACTTATCTTGTAAAAAATAGTCTTATTTTGAATTATATAGTCTTACAATTTTAAAGCAATTAGTATTTTGCAATAAGAAGCCAAAACATGTAATGTTGTGAAATCTATTTTGTGCATATTTTAAAATTGTTTACAGTAAAATTAAGTATATTGGCAGCAAAAAAAAAAAAAAAAAAACACAAATTTTATTTTAGAACCTTTTACTTTATACTTAGAGGATTATTAAAAGATATATATTTTGGTTACTGCAGTGCCATTTTAGTGAAAAAAATTTTGTGATATCGTGAATGGCAAAATTATGAATTTTTTGCTTAAACTATGTCGCTAGAACAAAATTTTTCTGTAAAGCGAAGACGTCTCTTTAAACACATTTCAAAAAATTTATATTTCGAAAAATATTAAAAATAGCAACAAAAAAATTTGCAGGGGTAATCATGATAGTAAAATGAACAAATAATAAAATCATAAGAATCTGAGATCATGGGTTTCATTTCCATTTGTGGCTGGATGATTTGATATGGAATGACCCGCTGAAAAAGATGATTAGAGAGTGTGAGTATAGTAGTGTAGAACTTGTCTTAATAAAGCGTGATCAGGATAGAAACAAAACCAGAAAATCATGGATTAAACTTTTTTCAGAGAAAATTTACCTTTAGCATTCCAGTGTAACATTAAATACAATAGTGACATGCTTAATAAAGTTTGAATATTTGCTGTAGAAACTCGTCCTAATTAAACGCAAACAAGTACTGATGGTTTTTATGAAGCATAATTGTTGCCTCTTTTATCAAAGTACAGTACCGAACCCCAAATTCGGCATGCTCGGGACCGGCGCGAAGTCGGATTTCGGAATTTGCCGAATTTCGGAACCCGACCAAAAATGGCGGATTTACAGGACCAAAAATGGCGGATTTACGAAAACATGAACGCTAATATGCGCATTTTTACTTCAGATCGCATTGTTTTCTTAACTGGTACATAAATAGGTAACTTATTTTGGAAAAGGTAATATAAGAAAAGCAATGTCTTAAGATATTTTTACCAAACAAAAAAAATACTTATTCATGGATTTGAATAAAACGCTCCAAATTACAACACACAAGTCAGCAAAAATAAATCATACCATAATCATAATCCATGGTAGTTAACCGTTTAACTGAATCACCTGCAATTGCATGAAAAAGAAAATAGAGCTACATCTTAAAAAAAATATTAGCAGAGAAGTCAAACTAAAATGCCAGGCCATTTGTACAAATTGCAAGGGTTACTGGGCGCCATTTATGACCACAAAGAAAAAAAAAATAGAGCAAGTTTTTTTTTATCTTTCTTTCTTTTTTCTTTTTCCAGGGAATAAAACTTGAAACACAAATTTTTAAGAATTTAAGGGAAAAAATAATTATTTTATAGGGAAAAAAGATGCTTAACTGAACCCAAAAAATCAATTTTTACTTTTCAACATAGTAGGGTTTTCTGGTTTTATCTTGGTTTCCCGAGTTTAGTTCATATAAAGCATAAATATATCTACAAAATTGCTTCTATTTGAATCAAAATTTACTGACATTTATTAATTTAACAGATTCTTACATTAATATTTTTCTGAATTTACAAAAAAAAAAAAAAAAAATCGGAAATTTTCGGGAAAAGTGCCGAATTTTAGGATTTTTCGAACTTCGGGATTCCGAATTTGGGGTTCGGTACTGTAGTAGTTTTATTCCCCTGTGAAATAATTTATGTATTTTTTGAGTTAACTGAATTTAAGTTGTAAAGTTAACAATAAGTTTTTATTTTAGCACATTTATTTAGAGTTCTATGACTTATAAAATGTTATGAAGGATATTGATATTTTTAAATGTTTTTATTCTTATAATGAGTAAAAAGAAGTAAGACATCACAATTTTCACTTGCGTTCAGGTCTCGGGTATTTGTGATTTAAGATATGTCCCCTGAAATGGACATTTAACCCATTAAGCGCCAATGTTCCCATTTTGGGAACATTAACTTCTGATTTTTTTTCAAAATACTTATTCCAAATATCATTATACTGTTAATTTTTCTTCAAACCTCTATGTTTGAGACAGCTTCTGTAATTTTTTTAAAAAGCTCACTTGGTAATTAATATTTTTTATAAAAATGTTAAAAACTCGAAATTTGGTTTTTTGAACACATTCAATACATATGCATATTTTTCCTAATAATATAATAATGAAAATTAAATTTGCAACTTAATTTAGATTATAACTGTCTATTTTATAAAATATCACTGATTCAAAGTGAAAATTTAAGAAAAAAGGTTCGCAATTGACGAAAGAATAGCTTTGTCCCATTTTGGGAACATTGGCGCCTTCGTTAGTTTTCGAAGCGAGTCAGATTTCATCATACATTCGGCGCTACACCTGCAAAATAGAACATGCCGACCGATAGGTGCACCCAAAAGTGGAGTACAATAGAAACGAAAAAATTGATATAGCTCAGCTTCATGTTGTTGCTGCCTACAACAAATATATGGGGGGTCGATCTGCTTGATCGATTTTTCGAAAGTCAGGGGCAAGAAATGGTGTTGCCCTTTTTTTTTTTACTAATACATGAAACATGGCAATTGTAGCTGCCTGGAGACTGCATAGAGAATGTGAGTGAAAGGTTCCTAAGTTGGAATTTCTGCGAGAAATTACGACTACATTGATGAAAAGAGACGATGAGCCAAAACCATAAGGATCATTTTCGTCCCGGTCCTTCGTGATCTGTATCCCAAGATGTATGCTTTGATAGGGTTAATCATTTCCTGTAAAATGCAGGAAGACGAGCAAGGTGCAAAGGTTCTCTAAAAAACACTCGCCTTCTAGGGATAAAGTGTAGCGAAATGCTTCTTAAGAACTGATCAGCTATCTTTCATTCAAAATAATAGTTTATAAAAAAAAGGATGTAACAATTAAAAACCAAAAAGGTGCACAAAACGTATACATTACGAACTGGTAAGTTAGATTCTATTAATTAAAATCGTAAAAGCAGATACTATTACGCAATAAACTTCAGAAATTCAAATGTCTAATACAAAATGTATTTGGAATCTTATACCCCCATTAGGTGCCAATGTTCCCATTTTGGGAACATGCTATAACTTTTAGTTATTTATTATTATTTTTTTTAAATTCAAATGAAATAGGTATAGATACCCTCTGTACATTACAAAAACATAATTACTTATTAAAAAAAATTGTTGGAACATGTAGCGGCGTTTAATGGGTTAAGAAAGTGTTCATTGCTCTTGATTTTATTTGATTATAAAATGGATTTTTCTGTCTTTTACAGGCGACAAAAATTCAAAGGTTCAAGTAGTTTTTTCAGAAATGGAAGAAACAAGTGGAGTTACTACTTCTTTATCATCAGAAGTTGCTAATAACACTGCCAGTGCAAATTCTCTTTCCTCGGAATCCTTAAATTTTCAACCTGCCCAATCACATGAAATAATATATCCTAATCAAATTGAAGGTGTGTTTGGCTACAATTTTTAATTATGTTATTTGTCTCATACATTTTTTATCTGTTGTATTTTATTTCTACAAATAATCATTAGATTTAACGATTACCAATATTTTTCATATTTTCCCTTTTTAATTGCATGGGTGGGGAAATAATTGAACTCTCAGTAAAGGTGTCAATCTTTCTACAATTCTACCAGGTCATCAATAATTTATCACCATAGCATTTGATCAACAATTATTTTTGCTTTTGATACTGCTATTAAAATTTAAATTATGAGCAATTAAACTTTTAAATTATGAACAAACAAAGATTCAATTTTATATGTATAGCTTAATAAAGTAATTGATTATTAAAAATCTTTTTTATAGCTTCATCAGTTTCAGAATTAAATTTGGTGATCTTTCAAAATTACTACTTTTCCTTAAATCAAGATACAGTTACTTAATTTATAAGGTAAAGTTGGTTGGGAGCTCAGTAGCAGAATTTTCTGTAGCAATCTGCAGCACAAGTTTCAGAATTGGGCACCAAATGATGTGGAACCAATTTTACAATCATCAAAACTATGCATTTTAAAATAGTTGACAGATTACAATAATACACGCAGACAATAAATAAATATTATAATTATTCAGTTTATAAATAAATTAATAAAATCTAAAATTGAATTAATCTATGTAAGGTGGCTAATTAATCTGAAAGCTTCAAAGTAAATCTGCAGCGCTCGCTGCCGTGCTGCCGTTAAAATCACAAAAGAGCAATAACAATTGCAGACATGTGTTTTGTGATTACAAAGAACTTCTTTTTGAATGCAAAAAGTTTAGAGTTTATAGATGTAAAAATATCTCAACCGTCAACCTCACTTCTGCAGGAATATCTAAAATATTGTGGGAATCGCGCAATCCTGCGGCCTAGCGCGAACCCTGATTGTGTATTAATAATCTTGTTTTTTCTCATATAATGCTTGTCTCTTTACATATGCATATAACATAGCTGCCAAGTGTTCCGAATTAATCGTATTCCGATTTTAAAGCTTTGTTCCGGAAATACGATTTCAGATTCAAATGTTCCTATTTTTAGCTTATTAGAAAGTTATTTCCCCTTTTAAAAATTGTTTCAAATTTGCCTTTTGCGCTTAAGTTCAGGATTTAGCCGAAGCGTTTTAACCACTCCGGATTTGTTGAAACTTTAAGCCACGCCTACGCACCTGCTTTGTTACACTATGATGCCAAAACTTCCGATCAGCGTCCGTGTAGGACGAAAACATGCTGGCACCCACATCCGAGGTATGCGTGCGTTGCGTCTCGCCTCCAATTTCGATAGACAGCTTGTGATGACGTGATTTCTTAGCTTTAACTGTAACTGGATTGTAAGTTTCGTTTGTTTAGCACGCCTTCACGCCGGTATTCGTTAGTTTCGAATTCAATTGATGCTGGTTAAACATGTCGAAACCGCACAGAATTCAAACTTTTCGCGGTAATTACAGCGACGAGTTTCATTTTATAAAGACATCGAAAAAGGGAAATTCGTATGCTTTTTGTTGTACTTGCAATTGCGACATTGGCGGAAGAAGCGACATTAATGCTCACGCTAAAACTGCAAAGCACGTCTCAACGTACAGTAATGTTAAAACTTCATCAAAAATTAATTTTGTATCTACTACTTCGGACCTTAGTGTCATAAGACCTGAATTGCTGTTCACGAATTTTCTTCTAGAACACAATCTTCCTTTATCTGCAGCCGATCATATTTCAAAATTGACTGCTATGTTTCCGAATTCGGTGGAAGTGAAAAAGTACTCGTGCGGCAGAACTAAAACGAGTCATTTAGTGCAAGAACTAGCAAGTAACTCCACTAAAAGTATTTCCAACATTTTAAAAAGTAACCCATTTTCTATTGCTACCGATGGGAGCAATGACTGTTCAAATAATCAAATGTACTCATTGGTGTTTACTTTCTTTGATGAAATAGCTGGGCAGATAGTGTGCACTCTCTTTTCTTTGCCAATTTTATATGAAGCAAGCACAGGTAAAAATATAGCAGATTTATTATGCACTGAATTTACTACACATGACATTCCATGGGTAAACTGCTTGTCCCTCTCCTGTGATAATGCCAATGTTATGTTGGGAAAGAAAAAAGGAGTCACTGCATATTTGAAAAAAAAAAACAGCCCAATTTAATTGTATTTGGTTGCTTGTGTCACTTATTAAATCTTGCTGCGGAAAGGGGTGCAAAGACTTTGCCTTTTTCGTTTGACGATATCCTTTTGTGTATTATATATGGCAAATATTTTTGTGTTCCTATTTTTTGGGCATTATGTTCCTATTTTTTTCTCTGACCGGTTGGCAGCTATGATATAAGTTCCAAAGAACGAACTTTTACACTTTTTTTGTTATACATTAAGCCCTTATTACTCTCGTATATTAGAGTAAAATAATGACTTAACTTAGCTTTGTATTTCATAATTCTATTGCATAGTAATTTATGTTTGTAATATAAAGTTTTTATTAAGCTTACAATGTTCTGTCGTGATGCCATGATATTTCAGGTTTTTTCCCTCGGTGAGTCTTATGTTTGATTAAATTGTGTGTCTCAAATTCATTATGTAACATTTGCCTTTTTCAGTGGAAATGGCATCTGGAGAAAGAACAATTGCCCTTCCCGAATTAAAAGCTATGCTTCGTACTCAATTAGAATATTATTTTTCTAGGTAAGAAAAGAACATTGTATATATGATCAAATTGTTCTTTAGTATTTTACCTAAATGCTCTTTATCCAATTATGTTAAATTTTCCAAGTGAATTCTAATGTTATACATAACAAACTTTCATAGTAGGATTTAATCCGATTGAGAAAGGGGACATTCTTTTTAGTGTGTTAATCATGGATTTGATTTGATTTTTAAATTTCAATAGCTCACAGAAACCTTAGGAACTATAATGTACAACCACCACATTATTTTGATGAACTTTTCCTGGTGTGTGTGTATTTCCCCCCCCCCCCCCCAAAAAAAAAAAGTTAAACTTAACGAGATTTTACTATACATCATTCATTACCTTTGAATTGATTTATGAAGAGGGATCCAAAACAAAGGTTACAAAATGAATTAAATATATTAACAGTAGACAGAAAATGTTTAAAGGAATTAATGCATTTCTGTTGACAACTTCTCCACAAAATCACCAAATCTATTTTGGCATTTTCCTGAACACAATACCAACTTGTTTATATCTCTGGCATAGAAAAGCACGTCTTGGCCGATTATGCTGGTTTTTCAGATTATTATTCTTTGCAATCAAAATGATTGCCTTATTGTTCACTGCAAGTGATATTCTTATTTTCTATAATGAAGAGAAGAAATAAATATATGTCACACGGAATACAGCGGAAGTGACATTATAAATTATCGATCCTTTGGAGACACAACGCGAAGTTGCAATACAATTGGTGGAAAAAAGTTATGTGATTTAAGTTGATGCTGTGTACTGTGTGATAACTTTAGTTATTAAAGTTTTTGTGACAATAGTAGTAAAAATTGAGGACCATTAGCCTAAAAAAAGGTTCTAATTTTCACATGTGTTTTATCCAACTTCTGTGGAAAATATTTTGTACGGGTATATCAACATTTTTTTGAAAAAGTTGAGTGTTCTCAATGTCTTTTCTTAAGTTTTATAATTGCTCATAGTCAAATTTAAAATTTCCTTAAGGGATCGTCCATAAATGATGTCACGCTTTTTTTTCCAGATATTTGACCCCCCTCCCCCAGGCTGCCAGAGTTTAGCCGGGCCAAAATAAGCCTGCCGCCTTTTTTTCGGTTTAAACCGCTTTAAAAAGGCCAGCTTTTATTTTAAAAGATTTTTTACAAAAAAAGTATGAAATAAAAAATTATATTTATATCATTTATACAAATAAACTATTACTACAATAGCAAAATATTTGAAATAAGAATGAAAATTTATCATACAGGGTTCCCACGGCCTTAAAAAGTCCCTAAAAAGGCCTTAAATTTGGAAATTGATTTAGGGGCCCCTAAAAGGCCCAGAGATGCCGAACGCTACGGGTTCTCCGTAGTTTCTACGGAAAAATACAAAAATTTGAAGTAGACTACGGATTACGGAAAGCGCTTTTTTTTCTACGGAAAATAAAATATTTTAGCCGAGTTCAACTTTTCGAGCTTGGCGCGCATATAAAAAAAAAGATTCGCCAACAGTCGCCGAAACGAGCGCTTACTGATGATTCGTGGTAGTTTAAAGCTGCGAACAGTAGGAGATTGGCGACGGTAGAAAGCTCAGAATTCCAGTTCTAACCGTAATTTCTCCCAGCATGGAGCAATATTTGCGGCAACCCTGTTCTTTGGCGAGACAGTTCGGGCAAAGTTCGGATTTTTTCGCTTGCACGACATGACACGTGCTTTTAGCCTTTTAGCATTAGCAGTTGCTTATTGCATTCTTCGTTGTGTACATCGTTTGCTCGTTTGATTATTAACTATTTGGTCCTAAATTAATTAACGAATTCAGTTAGAAATTAAATTTGTATTTTATATTGAAAAATAATCTTATTGGGTGGAAACATAACCGGGAAATCAGGGAATTCTCAGGGAAGTTTTATGTTTTGAAAAATATCAGGGAATATTTAAATTTTCTCCAAATATCAGGGAAAATTATTCAAACCGACAAGCGTCCGGAGTTTTGTCGGCGAAATTTCCTTCCGTTGCTCGTGGTGAGCTCGATTGCCGATTTCCCATTGGTTGAAAGCGCTCTTTCTCTGATTAAGCAATAAAGAGGTCACTGTTTTTGTGTTTGAGAAGAAGGCATTGCAATCTTACGTAAAAGAACGCGTGTCAGCGTTTGTTTCCGAGAATCCGACACTTTTGGTTGTGTCCAAAATTCGGCCTAACACCGTTCCCCAGCGTGCCGACTTCGGGGTTTGGTTCTGTGCATTATTCTGTCGGGCGCAGACAGCCATGCTCCCCCCCCCCCCTCCTCGCGTGTGATGATTTGGAATTTTTAAACCTTTTCTTTACTCAATAACAGGAACAATATGCATCTTGAGAAAATAAAGTAATTTAAGTATAAACTAATGATGGGGGGGGGGGGGGGGATGATCTTCATTCTTAAAAAAAAAAAACTTTAGATTTAAAACTTTCAGCAGTTGCAGATTATATTACTTAGAAAATTAGGTATTTTCTCCTCCAGGGTGGTAGAGTTCTGAAAAACCGGAAATTTCAGGGGTTTTTTTTTTTTTTTGCCGAAGTTCCGGAAATTTTATTTTGCTTCTTGACCGTAAATTTTCCGCCCTCATTTTGGTTTTTTTGCTTTAAATTGAAGCAATGCATATTTATTAATTGATTTGTGCAATTTTTTAAAATATCGTGGGCCTTTCCACGTGCACGCAAGAAAACATGTGCTTTCTTTTCTTTACGCGATCTTTCTGCATCCTGTACATGAATCTTATTTTTTCAATTTTAACCCTTTTTAAAATTTAATTATGAAGTAAGTAAATAAAATTCCTTTTTATTTTTATCAATATCTTACCGTATATACTTGCGTGTAAGTCGATTCGCATGTAAGCAGAACCCCCAACTTTCAGACAAATAAACAGAAACTCGCGTGTAAGTCGACCTTTCAGAGATAAATCGGGAACATTTTTGCTGCGAATTTTTAAACAAAAAGGTTTTTAAAAGGGGGATGAATTGTAATTCCAATTGGAAATTTGTAGCTATGATGTGGAGTTTCATTTTTGCGATCGCGATTTTCGTAAAGGGTTCGTGTTTGCAGTTAGATTGTTAATTGTTGCTTTTATTCTGAATCAATAAAAAAAAAAGCTTTTGGGTTTTAATTTCTTGCAGTCTTATTAAATGCAGTAAATAATTTTCGTAATGTTTTCTTCATCATTTTGATGATTTTTAGAGGAAATTGTATTTTTTTTAATAATCCACACATTCATTAAAATAGTTTCCCCTCTTTGCACCATTTTCCTTTTGTCCTATATTTTATAGATTTTCCATTGCGGCCCCTGTTAAAATAAGTTCTTTTTTCCATTTCTGTCTGAATTATGTAGTTTTCATAAATTTTAACTAGATAAATTACATTTCGTCTTATATGCCAGAAAATACAGTACCTATGAAAAAAATTCGAGGTTCAGGAAATTGTTTTGAAAGTTCAGGAAATGCAAATCCTTACTACTATCACCCCTGAGCCTTCACTGAAAAAAAGGGAATTGCACAAAGTTCACTTGGAAAAGTAGTGTCACCCTCCCTAAATATTTTTTCTGGTTTCACCTCTGTGAAACTCATTACACATGGCAATGACGCTGTGTAACTTACAATTTAATTATAACGTCAGGGAAATTTTTGGAACCCAATCAGAGAGTGATCAGGGATTTTTTTTCCTTGGATTCTGTTGTCACCATGGTTCAGCTGAGTCAAATATTGCTTTTAGGTTGAATATTGAGTAGTTTTTGCATCCACGTTTCTCCGTTATTATAAACTACTGATAAGTGCTGAAAATTACTGAAAATCATTCAAGTTACTACTGAAAACCTTAAGATTAGAGTGGCATCTCTGAAGGCCTTATTTTCTTCCAAAAACTCTCCAAAGGCCCTAATTTTTATTTGTGAGGCCTTAAATTTATTTCCCCTCTTCCTTTTCCAACTCAGAAGTCATAGTCATGGAACACTAATGATTCATTTATGATATGAATTTTTCAAAACTGGTAAATCGGATGAAAATCTACATGTATCGATATATATATGTATATTTTTACATCTGCACAGTGGCAAACTTGTATGGATTTTCTATTCTAAGTAAATTTTCATTTGATGTTACGATCATTCTGGAATTTTGCAAATTATCTCAGAAGCTAAGTGGTCGCGGAGAAATCAAGGATATCATGAAATTTGTTGAGAAATCTTACGGGGGAAAATAAAAGAATGTGAAGAAACACACCTACAGTCAGCATTTTTTCCTTATCTTTATCTTAACCCAAACTTTAGACGATCATGTTGTTAATTATTAGTATTCATTACTGTAGCCTTTATTAAAATGCAATACTTAAATTATTTTTTAAATAATCTGCCTTCAGAAAGAACATTGATTTAAGACATTGCTATTGCTTGCTTTATAATGGTTTAAAAGCTCGTTTTTAAGAAAAAGAATACTTCTGAGCAGATAAAGTATGGTTTAAGGCAATAAATGGATAAATCTTCAGTTGAATGCTTTTACCTAGAAGTGCACTTCTTCTGCATTGAAAAAGGGGTTCGTTGCAGCCTCAAAATCTTTTGCAAAATTTGCGTAATATATGTTGTTTTTACTATTTCAAAATTTTTAGTTGCATAGATTTACATGTATAAAAGGCATAATCATAAGACATATCATATTATTTGGATGATACACTACGGCACTGCAGATTATGTGCTGAGAAATGTTGTTGGAGGCAAAATAAAATCTGGTTGTGGTTTATAGATTGAAAAGTTAGCTAAGAATAATATTTATAACTATGAAGGAAATATAACTATTAAAGGAATAAATCTTGGAATTTAAGATAAAATTTGAAAAAATTGACTTTTGTAAAAGATTCAATTCTGTGAGATGTCATGTTGCTCCTTCATCATTCTGAGGAAAGCATTTATTCATAACAATTAATTGATCGTGCATGAAGATGCATTAAATATACATTAAAATCCATTGGAGGAAAAATTAATAGTTCCTCAGTTGTGATAGTAAAGTTTTAATGTCATTTCCAGAATTGTTCTTATTTTTTTTTAAAGTTAATTTCAGTGTTGAACATTTGACTATATTCACACGACATAGGATATCATTCTTATTTCTTCAAAGAAAAGTCATTCTAAATGTTATATGTTTGCCCTAAAAAAGTTACACGTGGCCTTGAAAAGGCCCTAAAAAGGCCTTAAATTTCACTTAGAGATGAGAGTGGGAACCTTGTTATAACTATTTATTTTCAAAGATTTTTGCTAAGAATTCAAAAGTTCACTTGATACTACTATATGAACTAAATATTACCAATTTTTTTCCTTAGTCTTTAACTAATAATCTTTTGTATATTGTAAAGCACCTTTATTTTTTGGTACTTTTTTCAGAACCTTAACTAGTCCTCTAAAAGAGGCCCAGTGGCTGAGTGGTAGCCTTTCGTACTACCATGCCACAGGTCCCAGGTTCGATTCCTGGGCGGAGCAGGGTCAACTCAGCCTTTCATCCCTACTGTGGGGTCAATAAAATGAGGACCGAGCATGCTTGAGAACTAACACTGGGGATTCTGCTTCAGGCCGACCACTTGACCGGCATATATGTATGTATCTGCACCCCGGGCTCTCGGTCTCAAAAGCTGGGATGAGCATAGTAGGCCAATGCCCCCAATGAGCTGTCGTCCCACTGAATTAGTTAACAGTTCTCTGATCCAAAGCTATTTGTCAAATAAATTGCATAAAATAAAAGATGCCTATCTTGAAGCAGACCAGCTGGTCAACGTTAAATTGTACTGGAATGATATTCATCTTGAAAAATTTTAATGCTAGTTATATAAAAATAAAATGTCTTATATAAAAGTGAGCCGTGAGCCAACTACTCACCACAGATGACTTCTTTTAAATTTTTTCCATGAGTAGTGCTGTAGGTAAACAATAGTTTAGCTAATTAGAAAGGAATATGTAAACAGTATTTTGTTAAAGGAAAGGGAGATACTTCAAATCACTGTTTTTCCTACTCTTCTCACCTTAGCAAAAGACTTTTTTGTTTGTAGTGTAAAATATATGATAGAAAAAAATGAATATAGTTCTTTATTGCAAATTTCAGTATTCTGAATTATTTTAAAGTAATTAAATTCTTAACATTAAATATCGATTTTAAGTGAGAAGTATGTACTTGAATCTGTAATAGCTAGGTATTGTGCTCGACTATAGAAGGAACCGAATTTGATTCCTCTCCCAACCTAGATTTAATTTCCTTGTCCTTTTGTGTTGAAAAAAAATAGATTCTGTACAGCTATAATACTAGACAAGAGTTTATTGAGAGAGTCTCACGAAATTAAGCACACAAAAACACGAAAATGGTAACCAGTATTGTAAAATGTATTCATGTTGTGTAACAAAATAATTCTGAATCTAATTTTAAATTTAACTCCATTAAAAGAAAGATTTGAGCTTCATTTTACCTTAATTAACAGTAGCAACATAAATGGACATAGTATAGGTGCAAATAGTAAATAGTATTGTGTCTAATTGTAAAAGGCCAATAAAGACCGGCCTTTTTAATAAAAGCTGGCCTCCCCCCCCCCCCCTTGTCACACTTTGACATAACCCCTCCCTCCTTTGTCACACGCCACGCTACGTTGCGTAAGCCTGATGTCACACTTCGTGTTACCTTCTCCCTTCTTGTCACAACCCCCCTCCCTCGAAACGTGACATTTCTGAATGATCCCTAAGTAATGCTGTCCATCAAAATTTAATTCATGCAATGCAATTTGTGATAATGTTTGATATTGCAAAAAAATCCCAAAGAACTCATTAAGTTTTCGATATTCTCCTGGTAAAATTTATATTCAGTGTCAAATATAAAAAATGTATTGATGCATACTTTTTCCACAGAGAAAACCTTTCAACTGATGCATACCTAATATCTCAAATGGATAGTGATAACTATGTCCCAATCAGCACCATTGCTAAATTTAATCAAATTCGCCGCCTTACTGAGGACATCTCTCTTGTTGTTGAAGTTCTTAGAGGTATGTGATAATTTTTTAAACTCTTAATGTATCTAAAAACAACTCCATGTATTGAAACAAGGATTAAAATTATTTATTTGTATTGAAGGGCTGGGGTTTGCTTGAGGTTTAGAAGGTCTATTATTAGGGATGCACTCATAAATTGACCAATTACCTGTATCAATTAATTGGGAGACGATATTTGCAGCAGATTAAATTGTAATGGTTATTTTTCAATGCTAAAGTTTCTTTTTCCCACAATTTTTTACATATTAGTAGTGGCATAGCGTTGGTCTTAAAACAGGAAAAGCTAAGGCATGATGCAAGTAAAAGTGCATTTGAATTGAATTAATATATCTACAGCATCTGTTAATTTTAACTTTGAAAAAAATTAATGAAATATAAAACTGAGGGTTTTTAATTTCATTTTGAAGGGAGCTGAGCTTTCTTGAAGTCTTGTTGGAGCACAGCGACTTTTCTCTCCACTGCTCTAAAATAGTTCTGGAGGTGTGGCTTTTGGCCCACGCTCTTTTGATGGAGAGATGTGAAGTCAAGCCGCACGATGGCAGAGCTCTTTAGTATGAACTTGTGCCTCATGGTTTGAGCAATTCGTGCTGCGTTGAATTGTAGTTCATAAATAAACAGTGATTAATCTCTTTTAATGTAATTTTATTATGGTTTCTGTGAAGTTCTATAATATTAAAGGTGAACATTTCAGCATTTAGTGTAAAAATAAATGGGAATTGAAACTACTATATTTGAGAATGGTACTGAAAGATAGTAGAATTTTGGTAGTATTTTTGGTTTCTTTTCACAAAAAATATTTGAAAAGAAAAATTATAAAAGTGACCAGGGGTCGCGCCAGAGGAAACTCGGATCCGTTTTCAGACGCTTCACAAAATTCCAGTCAATCAAAACAGATCCTTCACAAAATTACAAGCTACCAAATCCTACTTTTTACACTTCAAAGCTTAAGAGTTCACCATATCCTTTCTATAGAAGAGAGCCTGTTTCGACCATCATTGCTAACCACTCATCTTCTGCTTGAACGTAACAATGAATGAAATTAAGAATCGTAAAAAAAAATAATAAATAAATAAAAACTGGTGAAACATCTTAAGAGGAGTCAGCCCCATGAGACCATTTTTTTCTTTTTTTCATTTTGGGTTTTTTTATTTACAATTTTTGTCTCATGTCATGTTATATCACTTCATAAGAAAGTTAATATTAAAAAAACTGGATTTCTTAAATAGAGGGTTGCCACAGACGACTAAAAAGCAACTATTTCCAACATCAGGCGACTATGGCAACTATTTTCGTCAAAAATGGGCAAAAATTCAACGTATTTTACTAACAAGCGATTATTAGGCGACTTTTTTGCCTTGCTTTAAATTCTTTTATTCAAATGTACTAAAAAATAATTTTGAGAAGAATATTTTCTTTTATTTCACGGAAAATTATGCAGTAATTTTTCAAACTTCCATCTTTGCTCGAGGGACTGCCTACACCTCATATTGACCTTGGAGCACCTGACACTGTGCTGCCAATGAAAGGGGTTAGTTTGCTTTTTTTCATGGGTGATTTGGTAGTCAACATGGAAGCTGTGCCTTGTGCGTGTGATATGCATTTCAATATTTCAATATGCGCTTTTTCTCCTTATTTTTCGGTAACCCTTACCTTTTCTCTCGAACCCTGGCAACCAATGGCAGTGGCTCCTGACCACAATATCCACGATGTTGCACGGTGAAAAATTGCAACGATATGTCCGAAACACCTAATCATCACATAGACAGACATGTGTTTTTTCGGTATTTTTGGAAAGTAAGAATTTTGTTTCCACGAAAATCCCTTCTTTCTTTTCAATGTAAAGTTTTGAAAGTAGCCCACGAGTAAAGTTTACTCATTTTTTCAGTTTTTCGCTCTTTGAAGGCTTTTTGAAATCCAATTGCATAGACTTCCTAGTGCTCATTTACTATGACTCTACCTCTTGGAGCACTATAACTTCGAACTTTCCATAGTTTTAAATCTTTGTTACGTTACAACTTCTGTAGTACGAACTTGCACGGACCTCATTTTGTCATGCCAAGGGTTCGAAATTAGGATGCAAAAGTTAATGGCCATTGGCACGTAACTTTTTTGTTTTAGTTGCCAAAAATTTTAAAGATTCAAATTTCTTGGACAGAAATAACCACTGGTAACAATGAAGACAATTGTGCAATTGTAAAAAAATATCGCAAAACATCACAACCTAAATGAGAGAATTATTAATAAATAAAAGGAAAGTGAAATATGACTTAATTGGATTAACTTACAGTTTAGTGTTACTTACTTCATTTGTAAGTACAAATTCACAATTCCAAATTTGATGGTCTTGAAGTTGCAATAGTCTTCATAGGTGTAAAAACTCGAAATACTGAAGATAAGATGAAGTATGTATTTAAAAAGTACAATTGTATAAAGTTGTGCTAGATTTTAAAAATTAAACTAAAAGTTTTTTGAAAGGTTCAACATAAAAACTGATGACTGGATGTAAAATCGCAGTCGTCAAACAGAAATTTTTAGTTGCAAAATACGACTAACGACCGCTAATTTCGAACCCTGGTCTCGCCCACTTAAAAAATTCGGCTGAAAATGAAATAATTTTTGAAAAAATTCTTGTAAGTTTCAGTGATCATACAAGTTAATTACAAGAATTAAATGTTTGTTAATAAACTAGTTTTAAAAATATTTTTTCATAAAATGGTTTTTTCTTGCCATGTAATTTAAAATTGAATTTTTTTAATTTCTGATTATCTTTAGCAATCTAGTCTATTAGCAATTATAGTCTATTGGGTAATTTTTCCAATATTATGAAACATTGGTTAAATTTGAGAAAAAAAAAAGTGAACCTAATGTTTTTGATAGGGCCTCCTCTTGGTCTTAGAATTTCATTAATCAAGTAGCTCAATATTATACATGTATCTAAGTAAAAGATCAGCTATTGTGTGTTTAAATCTCAAATATGTTTATTTTGCATTAATAATCTTGCTCTTCTCATATTGCAATCTTTTTTTTTTCACTTCACTAGATTTCTCACTTCACTCCTTATTCATTGATATTTTTAATCTTTGGTAGATATGAAATAGTTATTTCCGTTTAAAAAGTTAATGCTCGGAAACGTGTTTATTTCTTATGAAAAAGCAGTTGGTTTTTTTATTAATTACACTGAATTCATAGCAACTCTTTATGTATGATGTATATCTGAAATGATAATAAGTCCTGAATGTAATAAGCAAGTATCCATCACTGAACAAGTTAATTAAGGCTTGTTTTGTTTGTCATTGAGCCATGGCTACTATTTAGGCTAATATTTTTATGCTTTTATGCTACTAAAGCTACTATTTTTGTTCTATTTCTTCTGTGGCAACCCTGTAAATGTAATTTGAATTTTTGAAAAGAAATTTAGCAATTTTTAAAAATGCATCTTTTTAAAAAGTTCGCGTAAAGTCTCAAAAAATTTTTATTGATTAATTGTTCATAAAGCAAAACTTTTGTGCTTTTTTTTATAAGTGAAATATTTTTTGAGAAAAAAAAATATTCACTGAAGTAATGCAGAAAAAACAACGAAAAATTTTAAAAACCTACAAAAAAAATTTTACGCACTTGAGTTATCATAAGTAAAGCATAATTTCAGGAAAATGTGGGGGAAAATTCACATTATAGATACAAATTTTAAAAAGCCTTTGCACTTTATTTGCTCAATTAAAGCATCTCAAGATGAAATGCACAAAAAAAAAGCAAAGTGAGAGAAAGCTGCACTTTACGTTTTTGGCTTGCAAAAACTTAAATGCTTTATTTATCAAAATTTCAAGAAAGAAACTTTTTTTTTCGGTTACAGTCGTAATGAAAATGCTGTCAACATTCAGGTTGAAGAGCAGGTTAATTTTTCTCGAACCCTCTCATTCACATTTCTGGAAGCAGAACTTCTGAGCTGACATGACACCACCAGTCACGGACAGCAAGACTCCTCGTATTTCGGAGAATCGACCCTTGGGAAAACACGTGATTCAAATGACAAAAACTACCAATACATCTGTCAACCCCTTTTCCTAAAATCCGTAAAGTCCACATGCTCTCTCCCCCTCTCTATTCTTTCCATACTATGGTGAGTGGTAATCCCCTCCCCCTGTCAACGTTGGACTGACTGAACACTGAAGGCTGCATGCAGCTTGTCAGTAAACTATAATCAAGGTCATTTCAAGTTACAAATTTAGAAACATGTTCTTTTTGGCAAAAATACCGGAAATAGTGTCCGTTGAATGCGGTCGCTGTATTGGATTGGGCGATACAGAATGGTCGTTATACCGAAAGCAAATTAACATAGAGTTCATAGGAAGAAAGTTGGGGCTTTTATCACTGGTCGTTATAATGGAATGGTCTTTATAATGCGTGGTCGTTATAGCGAGCGTCGACTGTATTACAAAAATACACTTAACAGCCAGAATGTGGCGCAACAATTTCCTCCTGGCTCACCTGAATGGCGGAATTGCATTTTAGTTAAAGATGTGTAAAATCTTTTGACCATACTTGGCAGATGTTTTCTTCTCCTGTTCAGCAGCAATTTTCCATGCTATTATTTGGCTAATGAAGGAATGGACGTGAGATATCTACAATATCTCTGCCTCAATGAAGAACCCCCCTGACACTTTGCTAAAAGAGAACTAAATCAACTTGCCCAAGCTTCTGTGGAAATTCAGTCCTTGTCTAATACCTACTAAAGTATTAAAATACTGTTCAAGTGCTAATCTTCACATTTGTTTTGATTAAGAATCAAAAATTATAAATGCTATGCCTTATTATTACCCTTCATATTACAGAATCAGCTGTTGTCCAAGTTGATGAAGCTGGTGAAAAAGTTCGTCCAAATCCTCGATCAGGTGTCTTAATTTTGAGGGAAATTCCTGAAAGTACCCCTTTAAAGGTAGGTTTTTTTTCCACAAATATATGGTACTCTGTTTTTGTTTTGAGATGTATATAATGTCGAATAACAATTAATTGTAAAATTAAATGCATTTTGATCATTGTAATTTTTCTTGTAGGAGCTTGAAGAGCTGTTCAGTAGTGAAAATTGTCCTAAGTTCTCCAGGTGTGAATTTGCACATAACAATAGTTGGTATGTTTTGTTTGATACAGATGAAGATACCCAAAAAGCTTACCGATACTTACGGGAAGAAGCAAAAACTTTTAATGGAAAACCTATAATGGTAGGTTCAAATTTACCTAAAGCCTAAATGTTTAAATGCAAGTACAAGCTTATTAAACATTTTGACAACCTTAAACATTATTAAAACGTATCTTAGAGGGACGATAACAGGAGGGGTCCCCTTTCCTTGGCAGATGTGTACAAAATCCCTAGTAACTGTAGAATTTACATAGGCACCACAATGAGGAGTTTCAATACAAGAATATAAAAGCATGAGAGACACTACCGCCTTAAACATTCTCAGATGTTGGCAATTGCTGAGCATACTATTGCTACGGGACACCAGCCCCTGTTTGAAAAAACTGAAGTGCTCTCTACTTATATTCATTACTTTGCTCGCTATCATATTGAAGCTATTGAAATACATAAACATCCTTACAACATAAATAAAAAAGAAGAAATTTTGAAAGTAAACAAGTTATGGGTTCCACTGCTTCAAAAAGCACCAATCAATGCCAAGAACAAAGATAAGGAACCAATTAGAATCAGCAAGTGGGAGATAGGTGGCTTATCCAATGAGTTTTAAGCACATGTGATGCTTGATATAAAAGGACTAGACCTCTGCCTTGACTTCATTTTCACTCTGAAGTTGTTAGCGAGAAATATCTTGGTTGGACCATGGCCTATAAGCCCAGAAAATATTATATTTGGTATTTTTTTAAGTTTTACATCATATTTACACCGTCAACCACCGGTGGCTCATGCGGCCACCGGTAGTACAGTGTTAGCCACTGATGGCTGACATTGAAAAAAAGGCAGACAGTAAAAAGTTCATACGCTTTTCTTTCAACCCTGTGGTGACTTCACGTAATCCATTGTGGTATTATTGCTGCAAAACGGCTGTGCTCCAGTGTTAGAAATGAGCAGTTGTAAGGCATATTTTAACTAAATATTTAATTTCGACTCTATTTTCACACTAGGTTTTAAAAAACAATTTTTTAAATCATTTGTTATCTTGTGCTATCTTACTTACACGCTATTTTGGGTAATTACTATTGGACATGTAATTAAGATTTTAGGTTTTTGACTGTTTACTCCTTTAGTGGTATGCTAATTTAAATCTGCACAACACTAATTCTTTTACTAGACGTTTCCGATCTAACTTTTATTTGGTCTTTATTCATATTGCGATTGTCTTTATTCACATTTATCGCTGGTGCGCTGAAGACAATCTTGAAACGTTTCACCTTTTACTAATGCATAGTAACTCAACTGTGTAGAGATTTAAAAATGTCTACGGTAAATGCAAGGCATAAATTCATTTCTCAAAATTTAACTTGAGGATATGGTAAAATTAAGCGTTAACTGCTGAGGTACTTAAGCTGATAAGACATTACGCAATTTAAAACTCGACAAATTTAATAAACAACAAAGACATAATTAAACAAAGTAAATCAATACAAACTTTTAAACATGCGCCGCGGGCAACAACCCATGCGGGCACACGACTGCTGCGCAGCAAAAAGAAAGAGAGAGCGAGTGAAAAAACATTTCACTTGGCATTTATACTGTTCTTCTCGCCACAAGCACTGATGCCACAAAACTTTAAAAAGTTCGCTAGCGATGCATAATAATGAGCAGGTTGAGCCTTTTGCATAATAACGATGCATAACTGGTTGCCACACTCCGTTTAGGGTTTTAAACACATGCCACATCAAAAATAGCACCTAATTTATTTTGAGATTTTGAAAAATGCATTACCATGATACACAGATTTATATTCCTATTTCAGAGCCAGCCGTGTGAAAGTAAAAATTCTAGAGCTAATGGTGATGAGAAGATTTTAAAAGAGAAAATATTTATATGAAATGCAGAAGTAAAGCATATTGTATTTTAAATTCATTTTATGATTTTACGTTCCTTGATCACTTTTGTCACTTTAGTTTTATGAATTTATTTGGTATCTGGTGCAGCAGTATATAAGCATACACTATTTACCTATTTCAAAGTTTAGTTTATAATTAGGATGTTGATTTTATCAGTGTCTTTGTTATTTTGTCAATGCATTTGTTCATGATTGCAACTTGATTAATATGTGATATATATTTTTAGGCTCGCATTAAAGCTAAAGCCATCACGTCTGCCCCTTTTACACCTTCCTACAAAAATGGTGTGAATAATACACAGGATACAGAAAATTATAATTCACAAAATGTAAATCCTCAGCAGCAAACTCCTGTCCAATATACTTACACTAATGTTCCAAATGAAAGCTACAGTAATCAGGTAAGTTAGCTTTTCAAGATTAATGAAATGTAATCAATTTATTACTTATTTAACTTAGTTGTAAAGCAGGTTTCGTTGAATTATGGGGTAGATTCAACTGAAACGCGTCCTATCAAATCCAAAATGATCGAATTTTCAACTCCGATCATTTTCAAACTGATAAAATATTGCCATCCAACTTGTTTCCTAGACTTCGATCAAAATGTATAGGGTTGCCATCGAAGGATTTCGCTCGGCGTATCGTCTCATGACCATAACTTTAAGCTGAACCAATAAAAAAATTGAATGAGAAAGCTAAGCTATTTTAACTGTAACATTGTATAACTGTAACAAAATAATCCAGTTTTTGACTTAATCTAATCAAGTTTTTAAAGGATGACTGATGTTTACATTTTCTATCATTTTGAAGACTTGAAATTGCTCTTACCCTTGATGTATGAAAATAAAAAATAATAACCCTCCAAAAATGGTACAAAGTTTATATTTTCGGCTGCTAGATTGATACAAAAGTCGATTTATTCTGCTCCAAATTGATCTAAAAGTTAAATTCTTCTGCTCCAAACTGATACAAAAAGGACATTTTACCTGCTCCAAAAGCTGCTACAAATTGTTAAGGCGGTGGAAGCCCTGTAGGTGTTGATCGTTGAAGTGGGCGACGGAGTGCATTTTTGCACTACCCTGTTGTGAAGTGAGTGATTGAGGCACAGAAATTTCCTTTTTAAATGAATAGGTAAAACTGGTCATTAACACTCTGCGTTTTTTTTTTTTTGCTATTCTTAATTTAAAAAAAAAACTTTAGCTTTAAAATTCTCACCGGTTGCAGATTTTATTACCCAGAAATTTATTCTACATTCTTTCACCCCCCAAAATGGGGGGGGGGGGATTGCACAAAGTTAGATCAGTTGGAAAAGTGCAGTGTAACCCTGCCCCATATTAGTTCACCCCACATACAAGGTCACTTTTCTAAAGTCCTGACTCATTCATTGAATGTCAAATGTGTATGAATTAGTTATAAACTAATCTCCCTTTTATAAGGTCGTTTTCATGTAGTCCCTAGAGGTGACCTTATATATATCAAGGTCTAACTGTATAATTAAATTGATCTAATTGGAATGCTGATAGATTCTGCCTAAGAGTTGGGAAATTCTAATATTTTGAAGAAAAAAAAAAGGCAAAAGTGTGAAAATATTTGTTATTGAAATTCAGTAATTATTTTCAACCTCTGTTTTAATTTTGGCATGATTTTCAAACAATGTTTTTTTGGTAATTAGGGGAAAATAATAAGTGAATGTTAAAACAAATTTTTAAAATATATATATATATATATTTTTTTTTGTTAAATTTAACACATGTATGTTACATGCAGTTAGTAGAATTTCTGAAACTGATTTATGCAATTATTATTGAAACATTAACACATTTAGATTTTCCCGAGTTGGCAGGTATATGACGGATAAAAAAGTTATATTAATTTTCATTAGCCTTAGTTTAAAAAGGTATAAACACAATTTCAGTTACAAAATTATAACGGAGGCTTAGATATCATTTTTAGTTCAAAAAATTAATGGAAACCCTTTAAAAATGTGTGTGGGGGATGCCTCAATATCCTTGTCTGAAAATGCAAGTTCAGAAAGGTATTATTTTAATTGGCAACTATCTTTGAGAACCAATTCTTATGATATCTTTATAGTTTCTCAACAATAACAACAAAAATCCATGTTTGGCACTTTTGTAATCTTATTGCTTAATCTATTTCAAAATTTGTGTCGATTATTTATTTTTAGGTATGTCCTCCATTCTATCCCCCAACCATGTTGCAAGCATGGGCCCCTTCAACTCCAGCTTGTGTTGACTTGGGAACAGTAAGTCTCTACAATTTTATAAAATGTTGTCTTTAAAAATTTTAGCTTTTAATTAGTGACCAGCATGCACTTTAAATTTTGTAGCCACCTTTTTATAATTTGTACCAAGGAAGAATTTTTTTTTGCTTCCGCATTATATACAAATAAAACAAAAGGAAAATTTAAAAATTGTTTCAATTTTGTGAAAAAAAAAGTGTTTATAAAATTAAAAAGTTGGCATTTTGAAAGCAAATTGTAATTTATAATTGTGTTTATAAACAATGTATTCATACATAGTAAAATCCTAAAATTGTCTTATTTCAAAAATACACATTTCTTAACTTCCTACAAAAAATTTCCTAAATTAAGAAATAATGAAGATAAGTGTTTGCACAAGAAATTGGTTGACGAATGGACCAAAAATAGGGGGGGGGGGAGGGGGGGACTTATGCTTGTTAAGTTTTTGACGAAGAAGACAAAAACTTATTATATTGGCAGATTTGAGGATATAGATAGCAATATAGAGTCTTATCATGTTCACTTTATGAGAAAGGATGAAAAGGAAAAATTTAATGTTCCACAGGAAAATGACTTTTTTACAGTAGAGAAAAATGAGATTATAATGGAACTGCCCCAATCATAAGTAGGGGTGGGTAACATGTAATTCATAGAAATTACCCAACTGGGGGTGAAAATATTCTTGCACACCTTAATATTATACATCATTTGAAAGAGCTTTTTTCTGCCAAAAGGATGTTTCCAGGCTTCTAAGTTTATTAGAGCATCACTTGGGCCTAGCTTCTTAGTTAATTATAGCATCAGTTATGGGTGATTCCATGCCAAATCAACCAATGGTCAAAACCTTGTGTCTTTGGATTTCATTTCTTTTTGGCTCAAATGGAGTATTCATAATAGATGAAAAATACAAAGTTTTGGTTTTTTTTTATTCATTCGTTTTTGAGATATATATTTTTTTTAATTTTGACGAAATCATACATTTTGAATATTCATGAAACTTTAGACAGCTGTTATTAAAAACTATCTAATCTAAAAAATATAACTTGTACTGTTTTCTTCAGTATTTTATGAGGTTTTATAAAATATTACATGATACAGCTACTAAATATATACATGATATATACATAACAGATACATAATATATCCATGACACAGCTCCTTGAAAGAAATCTTTTTTTTTTTTTTTCGTTTTGCAAACAAAAAAATTTATAAAATTTAAAATAATTCAAAATTGAAATTTTTTAATTTTTTTGAAAAATTTATTGTACTTAGCTTCCTTTTAGCAAGATATATGCAAAATTTCAGGATGGTGTTCTTGTGGTATCATGATGAAAAAAAAAATGTGTCTTTGAACATTCACATTCATGTAGAGGTATTCTAGCCTAATAACTTTTTTTAAATATTTTTTTGTGGTGTAGTTTGTAAGTTTCTACTGCTTTTTTTTTTTAAGTAGCTAACAGTAAAAATTGATTAATATTAACCATATTGTACTGATAACAAATATTCTAAAGTAAAAATTTCAAAACATTTCAATGAAGAATGAAAGATTTCAAATAAACAGGACAGAAGAGTCTGGAGTGTCATAATGAGTCTGCACCACTTACCAACATCACTGTTGTCCACCCCTAAGCAGACACTCCTTAGCTGCAGCTTCTTGTTGTAACTTGATCTTGATCCCTTTTGCTTTCTCCTAGTGTAACCTGAAACCTTCTGTTTCTCCCACAACAGAAGTATTGGAAATGCAGTGTTTTTTACATTCTTGTGAAGTGCACACTGTATTAACTGCTCTCCTTAAAGCATTTTATTTTATTCTTTTTTTTATTATTGTAGTGAGAGGTGCAATTGCTTTAAATAATTGGTTTTGCATAAGCCAATGCTTTATTGTAGAATCACTCTTCAACAAAACAAATGTTTCTTATAACGACTATTAAAGCGACAGAAGGAGAAATTTTTTTCATGCTGTCGCAGGATTACCATTCTGAAATTTTGCATAAATGTTGCTAAATAAAAAATATTTTTTTCCAAAAAATTAAAAATTTTGATTTTGAATTTTACAAAATTTTATAAATTTTTTCCTTGCCGAACAACAATTTTTTTTTTTTGCATAACTGGGTCATGCAGACATGCCAAGTCTCCTGCTTTTGGCAGGAGACTCCTGCTTTTCAGTTCAATTTCTTGTCTCCTGCTAATGCAGAAATTTCTCCTGCTTTTTAAGCAAAAAAAGAAAAAAGTCTCTGAACTTTTCTTCAGTTACATACATCTCTTTGCAGTAAAAATTTAGAAAGCTTAAAGACTGTTAATACTTTTGTCAATTTTGGTTTCAAAAGGTTTTTACTGGCTGCAGTTTCATAACATAATTTTTTTGTTTAGTGTTTGTGCATTTCATGACCGCATCAAAATTTTACTTGTAATCGCTCAAATATTTTAATTTCTTGTTCTAAATTATCTTCACTAACAAAAGACGTTCGAAATGATTTAGTAAATGATCTAAACAAATAAAACAGCAAAAATCAGCATTTTATTTTTAATGCGAAATTATCTTTTAAAAATGGTTAACTTACAAGATATGCATTTTATATGTTGTAGATTAATTTTTATGTTAATTTATATATAAGAACAAAAAATGTACCAGTTTTATATAAGCATTCAACTGGTTCTGAGGTATCTCCTGCTTTTCGGTTTCGTTTCTCCTGCTTTTTCGTTTTGTAAGGTTGGCAGGTCTGTAACAATATTACTATAGTTTGAAAGAACTATTTAATTGTAATGTACATTCCATTTTGAACTAGATAAATGCTGCCAATTTAAAGGAAAAAAAAGTGACCATCATTATAAATATTGTCAACATCAAATCTTTCATTGTTTAAAAGTTTGTTTTGAAAAATGACATGACCCAGATATATAAAATATTGAAATCTTTCATTCTTTGTTGAAATGTTTTGAAATTTTTACTTTGGAATATTTGTTATCAGTATGCTAATATGGTTGATAATAATCAATTTTTACTGTTAGCTGCTAAAAAAACAGTAGAAACTTATAAACTACACCACAAAAAAAAAGTTATTAAGCTAGAATACCTATATGAATGAATGTTCAAAGAGAAATTTTGCATACATGTTGCTAAAAGGAAGCTAAGTACAAAAAAATTTTCAAAAAATTTAAAAATTTCGATTTTGAATTATTTTAAATTTTATAAATTTTTTGTTTTCAAAATAATTTTTTTTTTTTTTGAAGTAGCTGTGTCATGCTATATATTTTATAAAACCCCATGAAATACTGAACAAAACAGTAAAAGTTTTATCTATTTAGGTCAAATAGTTTTTTAATTACAGCCATCTAATCAGACAAAGCAAAATTTATGATTTTGTCAAAACATAAATTTATAACTTTGGAAGGAATTTTTGAAAAACTTCAAAACTTCAGCTTTTTCATCTCCCAAGTAAGTATAATAAACACACCAAAAAATAATTACAATCTAAAATACTGACCTGAAAAATTAATTTTTTATTGATTGATTTGACATGGACTTACCCTTATAAGTATTTTTAAAGTTATTCTTTACAGTAATTAATTAACTTGATTTTTTTTCTCACAGATGAAAATTTGTTGAACACCTTATCATTATCTATCATTCAAAAGTCTTTGTCTGCATAAGGAAGGTGCAGAAATAAGTTTTCTGCATACAAATGCGATTAACGTAGTTTCCGAAATGCTTTATTGTTATTCTATTGATGAAATATACTTCGGGAGGGGGGAACAGGTCGTGGGAATCTGTTTTCTGCATATATATAGAAATTTCTTGTCTATTCTGCATAGACAGACTTTTTCCAGTGGCAAAGGGGATCTGCTAATTACTACTCGATGTATGGAATCTATTTTCACTTTTAATATGTAGAAATTTGCGCTGGAATTAGACAATAAAACAATAATAAATGACAAAAACTGATGTTCTAATATATTAGGCTGTAAATCATATTTGGGATATGTAGTTGGTACCAAATGTATGCATCATATTAAAGAATCAAAGCTAGAAGACTATGCTAAAATTGGAGGGAAGATATTTCGAGCGGTTACATGCAAAGTACAATAATAGTGGCAGGTTGGAGACACCAAAGGCAAACTTTTCAACAGGTATGATTTATTTATGAAATCAGAAAAGAGTTTTGATCATTATCGCTTATCATAAAATGATTTCATCTCCTAAGCACCACATTTATTATCCGACTTCGCAAAGGAAGGAGGTTATACATTCATGTTGTACTATGTAAGCTTTTTTGTTTGTTTGTCCACTCATAACTTCTTAACGGATGAACAGATTTTCATGATTTTTTTTTTTAATCATTCGAGGGTGGTTTCCCATTGGTCCGATCCCATACCTTGGTTTGGCCATATTCGATAATTAGAAAAAAGTTGTGGCCTGATGTGGTAATTTTTTTTGCTTTTTCATCTGTAACTTTTGACTAAATGAACCGATTTTGATTTTTTCTTTGATCAATAGAGGGTCATCTAGCTCAAATATTTCACATCAGTTTGACTACATCTGTTTTTAGAAAAAATGTTATATGTGAAAAATAAGTATTTTTTAATTTTAATTGGAAAGGCTTGGCTTGATTTTTCTTTGTTGGGAAAATTATTAATAAACATGAACTCATTGTTAAAAAAGAGTTTGTTGCCATTAAGCTGTAATATTAAAAGCATTTATAACAAAAGTTTGATTGAAGGCTTCTATGGAGCAAAAATTAAATCCAATCAGAGTTTTTTTGCTTGCCCTTTATAACAAAATTTATCATACAAATGGTTGGTTTTTAGTGTCGTTCCCTCAAAGAAAGTTCCCCCTTTGATCTGTATGTTTTAAAAATACAGTACTTATATAAAAATGTATTTACACTAAAAGGAATAAAATAAAATAATTTTTGGAAAAAAAATAGAACCGGAGTAAAAAATAAAATTATTCTTTAAACAACTTCAGTACGACTTTTAAACATTTTTTGAAGTCTGTGCAAAATTATGATGGATTTTGATGCATGATTCCTTTTGTCACTATGAACCAATTACAAATATAAATGGCGTAATTTTATTTTTTACTTTTTAGCACAATTTATAGTTTGAAGTTCTATTTTTTTCCAAAAATTATTTTATTTAATTCTGTAAAGAAAGCAGATGAATTGATAAAAGAATCATTTTTATATTGTATTAACTTGTCTGAAATTAGCAGTAAATGATTTCTTTTATATTTCGTACTTAGTATATTAGTAATAACCCCTTTGTGTCTGAATTTTATTGTTTTTTTTTTTTTTTTTTTTTCTTTCAACTTTTTTTAAGGTTCTTTCTGTGAATGGACTTTCTCCACAGGCTGCTTTTAGACCATTAAACAACAATACTAATAGACATAGTTATTCTTCTAGAGATAGGTATGTTTGGAGTTTGAAACATTTGAAATTTTAGTTTTCTGTATGACTTCCTATGTGTTTCCTTTAATTTTTAGAAATGTTTCATTTAAAGGTAACTTAGCTATACACTCTTTATTACAAATATAAATATTTTATAAAACCGATAATTTTTTTTTTTTTTTTGGTTTCACAATCAAAGGATTTTTTTTTTGAAAACTAGATTTGGCAATCTACTCATGATATCAAATGTAAGTTAATCATTAAAGTGATTTTGTTAATTTTAAAAGATGAGGTGTAATCCAGGCTTGGAGTCGATTACAAAAAAACGTAATCGATTACGATTACAAAGGGAGAAATTGAGAGATTATGATTACGATTACGATTGTAATCCTTTGCCAAAAAGTAATTACGATTACGGCAGCGATTACAGTCGTTGAAAAATGTAATCGATTACGATTATGACATCCGATTACGATTAGATTAGCATAAAATTATCCGATAATATGCATACAACTCTCATTTTCACAATAGTGTCATAAATCAAAAAGTTATGATTTGTAATTAAATTTTTGATTTAATAAGAGATAACTGAAATGATGATGAATGCAATTATAATGAAATAATTTCAACATCACAGTTCTGGAATTATGACGTCGTTGCAGAAATGAAAAATTTGTAATATATATATATATATAAATATATATATGTATATATATAATCAGGAAAGGCACATTCAGTATTTTTCGAATATTTGAAACTCATGTGAGGGATAACTACAGTGATCGTATTTTGTATATAAGCAAAGACTATGCACTAAATGTATATATAATGCATAAGTGATTTACCTGGTTCATTGTTATTTTGTGTGCATACAATCAAAATTTAGTTGGCTGCAATTTCTGAAAATGTACTATATTTCTCCATTGTATTTATTTTCTAGTTTAAATTGTGCAAATATTTACATAACACCAATTACCAGATGTGCATGAATTGAACGGGATAACAAAATATTCAGATAGTGTAAGAGATAAATAATCTTTTGAAAATAAATGCTGCATTTTAGAATAATTTCAAAAAATTTGAACATGAACATTCAAATAACTCTTAGCAAAATTAGTAATCGTTAAAAAGTAATATGAAGAATAATTATAATACGAATGACTATAATATTTTAATATGATTTTTTTTTTTTTTTTTTTAACATGCACGAGCATATAGTTTTTTTCCATGTACTAACTGTTTTAATAAAAAAAATAAAGTGTAAGTAATTTTACAACACAAATTTAACGTACAAGATGCAACTGAAATACAAAATTCTGTTGAGGTAATTCTAAGAAGAAAAAGATAATTAATTTTTAAAAATAATTCCTAAATATTAATTCATGCATGTAAAAAACAATTGGTAGAATGTCTGAACATAAATCACTTTTTCTTTTACATACCTATTAATTAAAAAGAATATTAGCATTAAAATATAAATATATTTAAGATTTAAATGTATGTATTTTTTTAAATATTCGAAGAACATATTGAAAAGAAGTAATAATAATCACAAGTACCAGGGTTAAGATTTCATATATCTTAAGCATAGAGCATCATGTAACGCCTGCTCCTAAATTGCTGAAGTGTAAATGTGCTATTTTTTAGAAAAATTCCTCCCCCCCCCCCCCCCCCCCAAGAGCCCCAAGGCGATGCGAGTGACATATCCAGCAGACCAGACTCTCTTTCTTCTCGGGCTCTCCAGCCATTCCCCGTGGAGAGTGGAGCCGCAATTAAGAATTCTGAGAGACCGCACAGAACCTTTTAATGATCGCCCATAGGTTATTTACAGTTAGGATAGGACTTCAGTACACAGTTTGAATCCTTTTTCTTGTAATCTTATCTCTTCTATCCAATGTAGAGCTAAAAATTTCAGCTTTCAGCAGGTCAAGATTACACGTTTGCAGGACCAGCAGATTACGGATTTTTTCCTTAAGATTACGATTAAAATTACGGGAGAAAAGGATTACGGGATTACACAATTTCGATTATGATTATGAGAATATGCCATCGTCAGATTACGATTACGATTTTGTCAAAATGTAATCGATTACAGCCGATTACGATTACGTAATCGCGATTACTCCAAGCCTGGTGTGATCATAATTTTTATGTACATACTACTTCAATCTTTTCTTTGCAATCGTACAATACATGTACATTATCCATGTGTTTTGTTAAGGAAATATACTACATGGCTGAAGTACCATGAGAGAATGCTGTGACATAGCAGATAAATTGCATTTGATTTCATATTTAAAAAAAAGAGAGAAAAGAAATTATGAAATTTCTTTTAATTCATAAATAGAAATAAGAATCTAGTCAGAAAATCTCTAAAATTTTTACTGAAGGATAGGTTATATAAATGAAAATTGTACAGATTGCAGATAGTGTTGGCAAAGGATTTTTTTTTTTTTTTAAATTTTAAGACTCTTTCAGAGTTTGCTATTTAAAGTGTAGAATAGTTGCGTTTGTGTTTTTATTTTGTCATATAAACTAGTCTGTATTTTTTATATTTTCAACAATTCTAACAGTATCATATCATTACTTTGATAAGAGAAAGCGTTATGTTTTTGCTTTTAACTGTAAAAACATACATGCCAACTTTCCTGCATTTTGTGGAAGACTCCCAAATTCTTGCTTCTACCCCCGTCCTTTTAAATCAATCCAGAATTCTCGAATTTGAACTGATCCTATCCAGTGCCAAATTTTAATTTCCTTTCTTTGCTTCTCCATTCAACTGGGATTAGGGTGATTGTGTTCCGGTTATACACCGGAATTCCGGTGCTATTGAATATGCTAGCATCTGTTATTGATTTTTCATAATGATTATTTCCTAAACGTTAGAAAATACAAAAAATCCTGAGGATAATGACTGAGGCAATAAAAAAAAACTTCACTCAGTCAATATAAGGGTGTGTGTGGTTAGTAATTTATCTAGAACCAATAAAATGTCTTGAAAGGTTTTGTCGCTGTGGCTTGTCATTGTTGCAGTTGCCCTGAATGCACAATAAGCTTGTTATTTAAGTAAATTATTCCTCCAAAACTTATGGTTTTGCTCTTATAATAGACCAGTTTTTCCAAGACTTGTGTTATAGACTGATGATTTGTTTTATTTTATTGTTCAAAAATTATCTTTTAATTACATCATCATTTTCTTGTACATAGTTTATGCAGTCCACTATAAACTATGGTCAGCTTGCATTATAACAACCTCATCCGGACTTCACTGTTTGGTTCATTATATCAATTGGTTGCTGTACCAAATACATTGAATAATAATTTTCGGAAAATTTCCTTTTTCTTTAAATTTATTTGAAAGTTTTTAATGGTACAGTGAACACCCAATATGAAATGTGTGAAAATTTTTGTATCTAATAAAACTTTTGAATTGAAACACATTAATGAGATCTTTTAATTTTATGAAAGTAATGATTTTAAGTGGCAATTTGAAACAATAAATAAAAATATGTATTGTAAATGATTATATTATAAAAAATTATTAGTTTTGAAGTAATTTTTTAATGCATCGGTGTAAAGTTCTGAATTTTCTGTAAATCTTTTATTTTTAGTTGGTAAAATAGGAAATTTTCTCTATTTTTGTCAAATTTTTTTATTTCGTAATATTTTATCAGTTTCAATTGATGAATTTGTGTTTTCTAGGCCAGTAAAAGCATACACTCCACAGAATTATAATTTTTCACGTAATGAACAAAACCGATATTTTAATAGAGGACAGTCCACATCTTATCTCCAAAGGCAGCAGTTGCATCAGCAGCCATCATTTCCTAGCATTGTGAATACCAACAGCTGTGGTTTTGAATATATGCCGTACACTTCAAGGTCGAGAAATCTTCCAAACTTTGGGATGGATATGAACTTCTTCACAGCTCCAAATCTGTATTATAATAAATTACCCTCCTTATATCCAGCACATGCATCGCAGGCTCGGCATAACCCAGTCCTAGTGCCTCGGAATCAAGTGGGATTAGGTGCAATAAACAGTCAAGACCAAAGCTACCTTACAGTTGGCAGTAATACTGTACTGCCATTTTCAAAGGATTCTGTGTTAAGTAATGCTTCTTCTAGTATATCTTCTAAACAGAACTCTGAATCCCAAGCAAAAGAGAACTGGGGAGCAAGCCAAAGGTAAGCCATTCGTTATTTGTTTTCTTGAAAAGTAAAAGAATTTCTGGTGATGATGGTAATTGCTCTTCATTATATTAACCGACCTCACAAAGGAAGGAGGTTATAAATTCAAACTGTATGTATGTCGTGTTTTTTTTTTTTTTTTTGTCGTCCATCCATAATTTTTCACCGGATGTACAGATTTTCACGATTCTTTTTTTAATCCTATCGAGAATGGTTTCCCATAGATCCTGTACCTTCGTTTGACCATATTTGATAATTAGAAAAAAAGTTATAGGCAGAAATTCTGTCTTTTTTTTTTTTTACCCATAACTTTTGACTAACGATTTTGATGATTTTTTCTTTAATCGATAGAGGACTGTCTAATTCGAATATCGCACATCAATTTGACTATATTTGTTTTCTAGAAAAAATGTTATGGGTGAAAATAAGTTTTTTGTATTTTAATTGGAAAGGCTTGGCTTGTTTTTTCTTTCTTGGAAAAATTGTTAATAAGTATAAAACTCATTGCTAAAAAAGAGTTTGTTGCCCTTCAGCAGTAATATCAAAAGCAATTATAGTCAGAGTTTGATTGAAGGCTTCTCTGAAGAAAAAATTAAATCTAGTTAGTTTCTTTGCTCTTGTGATCATATACTATAAAGTGATCATTAAATTTGACGAAACACTAATCCTAATTTTTTTTAACTCTGCCTCTTTTTGATCTTAGAAATGCATTAGTCAAGTAGTTCAAATTAATACACATATATATTACTAAAACATCTACTATGGTGTGCACAAGTGTTAAAAGTTGATGCTCGAAAACATGTTTATTTCTTTAAAAAATGCAATGATTTTTCACAGATTTAATTCAGACTTTACGTATTAATATAAGTTCCGAAGAATATAGGACTTGCCACACTTTTTTTTTTTTTAGACATTGAGCTCCAGTAATAAAAAAACGTAAAAACTTAAAATTAAAAGAGTTTAAAAATCAGATTTCATGAAAATATACTAGGTCACTAAATAAGTTTACAAAGTCCCCGAAAAGTCACCAAATTGACTTTGTGAAACTTGGTAGACACCCTGATGATTCATTGAAAGCAGTAAATAAATATATTATAATTATAAACAATAGCAAGAAAATATAACATCAGCTGAAGGGACAGAGGCAGGTGCAAAACATTCATTCCCCTTGATTTTTTTTTTTAGTTACTTGGATGTGCACAAAGAATTTTTTTTTGTACTTTTTTTTCTTTCATCTTTATTTTAAATCAGATAACTGTTATGCTAACTTGCAAAACTGAAAATGCTTGCTCGCAACTATTTGCACCCCAATGATGATGGCTCAACATTTTGAAAGTGCGTTCTTTTAAACACAGCATGAAAGTAATTGAGCAATTTTCGGACTCATATTCCAGAATGGTCCTCCACTTTTGGGAACTATTGGTGCTGATGCATCGGTCGATCTTTATTTATTTGACGCTCCATTAAAAGGGTTTAACTGTATTTCACAAGAGATGTTAAAATTTTCAGCAAGTCTCTTTAAAAAAAAAATTAATAAAACAGAAATTGGAAAACTCTCCGGATTTTCAAAGGTCTACCTGTATTATTGTTTTTTAGATATATATAAAAAAGGAATGATTTAAATAATATAAAACTTTTTTTGACAAACATTCTGCATGTTTTAATGGTTTAAAGCGAATTTTTGTAATCGGCCGATGGAAAGGGAAAATAATCGGCCATCTTGAAACAATTGGCATAGGTCAAAAATTGCCATCAGTCGAGCCCTATAAATAAATTGTTCAGTGAAAGTAAAAGAGTAAAAATGTAAATATCATACAAATAAAAGTGTTTTGAAAATGTTACATCTCAAACTTTTCCATCATGGTCCAACATAAATAATTCTTAAAGTTATACCACAGATACTTTTAAATACAGCATCGAGAAAAGTGCAGAAATGGAGGGGTAATCATATTTGTTTAATACATAATTTTTTTAATATATATATATGTATTTCCAAGTTGGAATTTAAAGATTAATTTATAATTGCCTTAACAATAAGTGTAAATAGAATTTTAGTTAGCCTATTTTTTAAAAAAATGACACACTTTATGACCATTACAGATATCAAACTAATAATTGACATCACTTTGATAAAAATGATTTATATTTTCTCATTAAATAAATTTTAACAGAGGTGATGATGAAAGCCAAATTAATCAAAAGAATACCTTCCCAATTTTTCTTCTCAGCCTAGTAAAATATCTACTGATCCATATTTAAAATTTAAGGGTACCCAAACCGTTTTTGGGTGAAAAAATTCACTTTTTAAAAAAAATTTTTTAATTAAAAGTAGAATTCTTCCTGGATCATTTGCTGTAAAAATTATGTAAATCTGAGCATTCCAAGTACTTGAAATGATTTTTTGAAAGCTGCGAGTCTATCGAAATTTGGTCTAGCAAAATTGGGTTTTTTTTGCTTTGCAAGGGGAAACACTTTACCCTTCCTTGTGTTTTTGAGTTTATTTCGATATACAGTTTATCGATGGTAGTGACAGTAACAATCGATGGCATTCATAGCATGGAAATATCGAACTAAGAGAACAAAAAGCCCTGGAATAGCGGGAAATTTGAACTTCTGGATTAAATCGGCTCTCCTGAAAAGTTGAATTTTTTCCTCTTTCGGAACCATTTTCTCGGAAACGGCTAAATGAATCAATATACTTTTTTTTGCATATGATTTGGCTATATTAGGCCTATATGTACAACCAAGGATTTTTCAAAATTTTGACAACAACCTACAAAAAACAATTTTTTTCAATGTTGTGTATTCACTACGAAAAGTTTTTAGCTGACCAGATTTTTATAAAGTGAAATTTTTAAATATCTCTGGTTGTGAATTCATTATAAGATGTGACAAATAAAATAAAAAAATAAGATCAATAAAATCTTGAATGGATTATGAGAAAAATGTTCCAGAAGTTATGAAATTGTAAATAACTTTGATATTGAATAAAAAAATAAATATTCCATATTTTTGGATACAATTTGGTCTACATATAGAGAAAGACCTACTTAAAAAAATTTAAAAAAACCGCGAAGCAAAATTCCTTATGGCTGAGGAGTAACGCTTGAAGAAAGTCGACTACAAATTGGCCGCCTCAAAACAGTTGGGGTCCCCTTAAAGGCATATTTATTAAAACAAATTTTTTGCATTATGAAAACACTTGAAAATTTTATGTATGAATGTTTGTATTACATGCATAATTAATCTATTACAAATGTGGGAATATATATTTCATCTATTATGAGCAATTGTTGTACATTTAAAGTGTTTAATAGCCTATAATATTTTGTTTTTAAAAGTTCCTTTATTTTCTTAAAAATTCCTAAAATTTTTCAAAAAATTCCTTTGTTTCCTATTTTATTTTCCTAAATACCACTTCTAGGCCTGCAATAAGTAAGTACCAAATATTTATGTTGAATAGCAGCAAGTTCTATCGTATAGAAACTAATTTAAAAGAACTACTTCATCTGTTTAACAGTAAACTGCTAACAGGAAGTTAAAAAGACATTTTGTCTTTCTATATATTTATTAAAATTAATTTGCTACTTAATTTTTCTGCTACAATTTTCTTTAGCTGCTGTAGCATTGTAGAGTCTAGTGGTCACTTCCAAAAATTCTGAGTCTTGTCTTTTATTTTCAAGCTGCTCTCAGTATTTGAAGCAAGTAACAAATAATATTTTTCTACCATAAATGGTTTAAGAAGGAAATCAAAGATAATAAAAACATGATCAAGTTGATCACCTGTTTACTAGTTTGTTAGTTTGTTCTATGGTTATTTGTAATCAGTCCCTTCCCTTTTTAAGTTGTTATTCAGTCAATTATACTTAAAATATTTTATTCTAGGCAGCAACGAGGAAAAAGGTACTGGAAAGAAAATGGCAACTCAAATAGTTCTAAAAGTGTAAGTAATTAAATTTTGATTTATTTCCACACCTTAAATTTTACATATATTGTGAGACATTTTACTGTGCAGTATTTTAGGGATTTCTCACCAACACTAATTTTCTTACTGTAGAATCCTGTAAACTTGGCATTTGATAAACTGGTAGTCTGGATAATTCGCACACACCTTGACATAGCGAAAAAAACTTTTGTTCAGATATTACGCATTTCTTTATTTAAAGAAATAGCCGATTTTTGCAAAGTCTGTTAATTTTCATTATATAGAAAGCTTTATGCTTTCATTAAGTTTTATTCTAAAGTATATCTTATCAGGTAAATTACTGCACACTGTATTCATTAAATTTCATTTACATGTAGTAAATGCTGTATGCCTTCATAACATACAAATTTTTCTTTGTTTAAGGGTAGTGGCAGTTTATTCTGCTGTATTCTCAGCAAACAATACATATACAGTACTGTATTTTCTGCTCTAGGTTATTCTTTTTTAACCCCAATCCCATAACCCGCAGATTTCGCAAACTCGGCCACCCATTGGTCCTCAATAGGTTGAGTTTTCTTTACTTTCATTATTAGCTGCCTTTGGCAACCAGTTGATTTATCTCTGTATGTCTTTAGAGTTTACACTTAATAGACATAGAGTACTGACGAAAAAGCCTCAAAACTACATAAGGGTTCCAAACTTTTAAAGGCCATCGGACATTTTTATTCCAAGATTCGTGTAGAAAAGTGTAGTCTACGAGTACTAGTCTAAGTGTACGAACTTCATTGCAAAGTAGTAAGTGTAAGTAGTCTAACTGTACAAACTTGAAAAATGGACTTAAGATACTATGGCTCTCGGGTGCAGATATGTATATGTAGTAATTAGTGTATCAAAGTGGCAATTTTTTAAATATTCATAAGTAAAAAGTGAAGTTATAAAAGTAGAATGAAATAAACCGTTACAAAGACATAATTAAATAAGAAAAAATAATTTTACCTTTTCTCCATTTTCAGTAAAACCCGGTGTTACTGCTACATAGTCTGTTCAAATGAAAATAACATTAAAATGGCAAAAATTACAGTATCTAAAACCTATGGTGGTATAAAAGATAGGTCAAAAAAGCTCTAGTGCAACAATTAAAATCTCTGCAGGAATTTTGTTTTAATATTTTTCTCATAGACTTCTAGGAAAATTGCCCTTAGTAAATTATATTAAAAGGTCGAAGCCATATTTTTTAACTAACATTCATGTGCAATCAGATGTTATGTTGATTGTTTTTATTTAATCATAAATACAATGCTAGAAATAAAGCACTTCATTACACTTTCCTCTTTTTTCTATGTAGCAAGTGGGAATTTTTATGCACTTTGAATATTCTTAGCTACCAAAAGTGATTGCTAAAGCAGTTCAAAAGAAAGGAAAGAAAATAACAATCTTGTAGATCAACAGTTCCAACCTTTCATCCCCCCCCCCCCCCCCATCACCATCATATGTACAAGTATAAAAAAACCTGCGCTAATTTTCAATTCCCGATACATTTGATACAAAAGGTTTTAATTCATAATTTTTGCTCCTAACTGTGCCAAAATTGTGATTTTACTCTAAAATGTTTTTTGAAAGGTAAAAAAACAACTAGCATTACGATTGCTATTCATTACTGAAAGCAAAAGAAAAAAAAATCTAAATGCCTCAATGCTTTTTGAGGGCTATCAATTGAAGTATTATGACAATTCCCACTCGAATGTCATTTAGTTCTCAAGCTTTGTTCTGTCAATGTGCATGTGCAGGGAAGTGGGGGGAAAAGCGCTCAAAATTACTCGGCCATCATACGCTCTAGAAATAAAAGTAAGGTGTCCATCTTCATCTATTAATGTCTTTGTTTAAATTATTGGAGTAAAATTTTGATAAGGTACTGCATTCGTATTAAAATGAGTACTAACTTTTAATTTTTCAAATAGAATGCCCTATATTTGACAATGGAAATGAGTTCGGCGTGCTCAAATTAATCTATAAATTTGCACTCTGCTCGTTAGAAAGGAAGATATTAACTAAAGATAATTTAGGGGCCCCCAATACATTGAAGTTACTACTTTAAAGGTCAATATTCATCAAGCAACAAAAAGGAACCTAGCGAAACACAGTGAAATAATTTTTCATATTATATTCAAAATAAACTTTAGGGATCTCGTTTTATACTTGGATTTTTGGCACAAAAATATTTCATAATTCGTGTTGGTTTGTTATACTTTCATTTGCAGCTATACCAGGGTTCACGCTGGGGAAAAATACAAGGTGGGATTTTCCTTCTTGACCAAAATTTTAAGTGGGATTTCAAAAAATATTGCGGGAATCGCGCGACCTAGCGCAAACCCTGAGCTATACAGTCCCTTAAGTGGCAGTATAATGAATTTTTAAATGTAGCAATAAAACTCCTGCGTATTTTGAACTGAAACTTTGGATACCCTTTTAAAAGCTCATCTAGGTTGATTTTTCATTAAGGTATAATATTTATTAAAAATAATAATTTCATAATTCATAAAAAATATTGAAATTAATATTTTCGACAATGGAAATCAAGTTTTTATTGTTGGCTCTTATTTTTATACATTAATAACAATCTTTCATATATCCATGACAGTTTAGAAAATATTAGAAACCTTTTTAATGGGGTAAATGTAAACAAGCTTTGCAAGTTGATTTGTGGTGGTTTTGAAAACTTAACTGCTGGTGAGTGATGAATGGGTAACATTGGGAAAACATTGAAAGTTTCGTATTGAAAATGACACAGTGGAGAAAAAGTTGTTTGACAAAATTTGGTTATCTTACTTTTTTCTTTCCAGTTCATCTGTAAAGGCGAAGTAAACGGTTTGAACCTTAATTGATGTCCAATGATTGTGAGCCACAGAATGATTTTGGGGTTTTTCTTCTTTTAATAGCAAATACTTATGCAGGGCTCCCACAGCTGCGCCAATTGTGCAAAACTGCGCCCAAACGATTTTTCTGCTACAAAATGCGTTTTTTCGGTAAATTCGCGCCAAATCACGGTTTTTGGGGGGGAAAATCGAAAAAATTTTAGAAAATTATTTTTTTAACCTTAAAATCGACATTATTTGTTACATTTTTCCTTTAGTCAACTAATTTTTTACCTTTTGAAGCAGTTTATTAATGAATATTAGCTCTACTCACTCTTAAGAACATCAAATATGGATGAGAAAATTGAGCAGAATGAGTGATGGTACCCCAAGCTTGTAGAAGAAACAGTGAGACGATTTCTAATATTTTGTAGTATTATAGAGAAAAATCATTCCTCTTCGCACTATTTCTGTTGAACATTTTATTTAGTTAGTTTTTCTTGAAATGGATAAAAAAGTTTACGATTTCATGAAACGTGAAAAAAAAAAAAACTTGGCGTTTTTCCGCAGTGCTCTTTGTGTTTTCTAATGTTTAGGAAATACTAATCAATGTGAAAAATCAATAACAGAACAGATGTTAAAAGGATTGCTGCTCCATTATAACAATTCTTTAAAATTCCTTAAGCTTACTTTCCACGTGTATGCAAAGGACCGCATACGTTCTACAATCTTTTTGCATCCGCTACAAAAATCGGATTTTTTTCATTTTAACTGCTTATAATGTTTCTTCTCAAAGTAAATAAATAAAATGTATTTTTATTTAAAATAAACACTTTGTTTGAAAATATATTTGTTCCTGAAAGTGTTTGGAGGTAGACTTTCAAACGCTGTAAAATTAAACATTGAATTGCAGCTTTTTTTTTCTTTTCTCATTACTCTTTAAGCTCTGTAATCTATATCATATAACCACAAGCAATTAAAAAACATAAATATAAAGAACAAAATAAGTAAAAAAATTACAGCTAAGTTAGAAAATCATTAAAAAAGTGTGTACGTATATCTTAATGAATTGATCTTTGGCAAATATGTTAAGCAATATTATTAGAAGAAATAGAAATTTTGTTGTGGATGAACGACCTCATAAAAGTACTCTTTTTATAAAGTTTCAATTTTTAAACTAGATTTGAAAGTTTTGAAATTACCATGCATTTCCATTTTCTTTTAATTCAATTTAGTTTCTTTCCGCATCCAATTGCTGTAACCCTAGGACTCTTAAAATTTAATTGTAATTATTACACAATTTTTCAAAGATGTAAAGATAAATTGTTGGGGAAAAAAATCATTAGATATTAAATTATCAACATATAATAAAAAATACATTTTGCCTTTCTATTATAGAACTGAAAAATATAATTTGATTCTTGAATTTTCTTGCTGCAAAATTATGAAAGTCGGCAATTTACTTTTAGTTTTATTAATTACTTCCAAAGCATCTAAGTGAGTTTAAAGGAATATATCTTAATCAGAGAAATAATGAAAATTACTGCAGGTAGAAAATAGGATTGACTTCAAATATATTTTTTTGATAAAATATGAAATTATATTTAATTCATTCAAAATTTTACTGTTACTATAATCACAATGGTTATACCTAAATAAGTACCATTTAAAAAACAAATTTTAATTAATGATAAATAGTTTAAAATAGTTGAACCTTTCATATTAGTTAGTTTTTGCTTATTTTTTTGAAAGAATAGTGTTTTAGCTATTAAACAAAAATGAGAGAATTCAATGATTTTTTAAAAGAAGAAAATTTAAAGCTTTCTTCCAGCTGCTCTTAACTATTAGAAGAAAAAAACAACGAAACATTTTTTTAAATAATCCGTTTCTTGAGAAAAGTATTCAAAAACCTTTATGGGGAGGGTTATAATTTTAATTAGTCTTCCTTTTTAATAGGTTTTGAAAAATTTCTTAAGAAATGTAAAAATAATCCAGTTTTTGAAGGATGTCTGATGTTTATATTTCCTATCATTTTGAAGATTTGAAACTGCTCTTACCCTTGGTGTATGAAAATGACATTGCTTTAAAACAGCCATTTAATATTTAAAAAATAAAGAAAAGTCCTCCAAAAATGGTACAAAGTTTATGTTTTTGGCTCCTAGACTGATACAAAAGTCTATTTCTTCTGCTCCAAACTGATAGAAAAGTTAAATTCTTTTGCTCCAAACTGATACAGAAAGGACATTTTACCTGCGTGGGAGCCCTGCTTATGGTTTCTCGTTTCAAATAATATTTCTGTTTCCACCTAGAATTTCTCTTAGAATATTTGTGTCGTGCTTTGTATTTAAAAGCACCGATGTTCATTTTGTGTATAGTAGGGAGTAAGAAAGTTTTTTTGCTCCTTATTATTTAGTGCGGACAAGGACAAGGATCGGTAAAATCGTCCCTTCCTTGTACTGAATAATACAAGTGTATAAACAGCTCATTAGTTTCAGTTCTCTTACCTCTAATGAACCTATGTCTTTTCAGCCCTTTGCTTTTGTTGTACACATCCTATTTTAAGTTTGTAATAAAGAAACTCATATTAAAAATAAAATTTTCCAACACATCAAATGCTCATTTACATACAAAACACATGCACACACAAAAATAAAAAGGTTGTTGATAGTAGCATTTGTTGATTGCGCTCTGTTAATGTCTTATTCAAACTGTTTATGCTGTGCTATTCTATCCCAAGAAGCTTAATTAAGTTACAAGTTTAATTGAGGGTATTGTTTCAATGTATACTGATTGAACCTGTTAGTAAAATATTTTTATTCGCCCCTTTTAAACAGCTTTCAGAAAATTCTAATGGAATGATAAACAAATCACTTAATGAAAATGATGCTAAGCCAGACTCGCCTAAATTTGATTTGGAAACTTCTTCTTTTCCTCCTTTGCCAGGTTGCTTGGTATGTATATTTTTGCCCCATTATGCTTGATTTCATACTATAAATTAGAAAAAAAGTAAATTCCTTATGTTGATTTTTCTTCTGTCATCCTCTGAAAAAAAAAAATGCTCAACTAAGAGAATTGTCTTCGTTGAACATTCTTCTGCAGCAACTATGTGTAAGCTCTAATTTTATAAGGTGTGTAATGGGTACTAGATTTGGATATAAATCATTTTAGCGGCAAGTTAATTTTTAAATTTTGAACTTAAAAATATTTGCCAAGCATCTTATTCTGAAAGAAAATATTGGAAATAAGTAATTTAGTGAAACATTTATGAAAAATTTAAAGTTTTTTCATCATTGTGTTTATTTTTCAAAAGAAAAAAAAAACTTAAAATTTTTGTCTTTAAATTACTGATCAGAGTGAAGTTAAATATTGTTTGTCAAGTTAAATATTGTTTGTCAGCAATTAATACAACATTTTTTATGTCCAAATTTTAATTTTAAAAAATCATTTCAAAAATTATGGGCCAAAAATGAGTACTAAAATTATGTAATGGCCATGGAATTCTACACAGAAAATACATAGACTATTGAGATCAATAATAAATAAAAGAATTTATACTTTTGCAAAATTGTATCAATATCTAGCTTAAATGTAAAAATAATTATTAAACATTTTAAAAATTTATTGTTTAATAAGATTTTACGCACATAAAATCTACAGAACAATAAAACATCCAAAACAGTTTTTATAAATATCATTTAATCATTGTGTAATCATAATTGGTGTAATATGAACACTATTTTAAAAGCTTTGTTAATTGAGTTTTTTTTTTGAAGTAAAGTGTTTGAAAAATACTTAATTTTTACAGTAATTTTTAAAAGATCCCCCTTCAAACTTGTAAATATTTTCTAGAAGCACATTTTCTTTTTTTTTTCAAATGCAGCTGGCAATACAGAACAATTATCATCATGCCATACAAAGATCCAGATAGCCACAAAAAAGAACTATAAAAGCACAATAAGTCACATGGGTAAACTGAATATATAAAACTTTTGAAACAGGATGAGGTCTGCAAACCATGAATAAGGTCTCGAGCTTCCTAGTATCTTGAAGAAACACTTAGCTGAGAAAGATCTGAACAGTCGGAGATGTTCAGCATTCATCTCCGCGCCATTGCAGCAGAAAGGACAGACAGGACACTCTTTGAACTTGTAAAGGTGTGCATGTAGAGCCTTGCATCATAGCTAGACGAAAGACAGCTACGGCTCTGCATCTGGGGTAGTCTGGGAGGTTATAGATGGTGTCCCTCAACATTTATCTCTTTTTCCCTTTAATTATGACAGTTGCTTGTTCTAGCCTGGTTAATTTTTGACGATACAGACTTGTAAGTAAGTAGCACATTGTATATAATTCTATACAGAATTATCAGTATTTTAGTGAAATGCTAAAATGTTAATTAACAAAATGTAAAAGGATAGATGAAAGGTTTTAAATGGTGTTGTTTGTCATGAGTACCGTATATTTCCGAATATAAGCCGATCCTTGTATAAGCAGAGTGCATTATTCCTTCAAAAATGTACCAAAAATTCAAAACTCGTATATAAGCCGAGATAAAAATTTAAAGAAAAAAATTAGTTCAAAGAGAATTGCCAAAATTGGCAAAACTTTCGACTGCGAGAATCGCGCGGCCTAGGGCGAACCCTGGTAAGGCACTAGGAATAGTACTCCGAATTTTAATGCTAGCAGCCAATCGGAAGCAGTGAAAAATGTAAACAAACCTTGTATATTTTGCATGGCTTAGTTTATAGCTGTGTACAGAGATGCCGAATCAGGGGTCGACGCAAGTCACATTTTTCACTAAAAGTCGCTTTTTTTTTTTTTTTGCATTGGTCACTTTTAGTCGCTTTTTAAAAATTGGTCACTATTTTCATTTTTTTGCCCTTTCTTTGGCAGAGCAACCAAAAATAGTTACTTTGTCTATGAGTTAAGAAAACATTGCAATTTTCAAAAGACGTCTGTCAGGGTTGAAGCTTCCGCGTATGCGCCATTTTTGGTCCTGTAAGTCCGCCATTTTTGGTCGTATATTGAAATTCAGCATGGCGCCGGCCCAGAGTGTGCCAAAGTTAATTTTTGATATTGCAGTGGTGCAACCAGAAGGGGAGGCCCAGAGAGCCCGCGACCTCCCCCCCCCCCCCATCTAGAATGATGATTTGAATTGTTTTTAGTTTTTTTTTTACTCAAAGAGCAAATCCTAAGAAAATAAGAAAGAAAAAAAAATCAGACTAAAAATTTTTAGCAGTTGCAGATTATATCACTCATCTCCCGAACTAACAGTCCCAATCACAAAAGAATTTTTGGAGCTCAATCAGGGATTTCTCAACGTAAAAGACAATACTCATCTTGAGAAAATAAAGTTATATTTTTATTAAAAAATCATTAAATAATGATTTAGGGGGGGGGGGATCTAAATTCTTAAACAAAAACTAGAGATCTGAAAAATTCTTAGCAGTGGCAGATTATATATGTTGCTCAGAAAATTACATTATGACCTTTTTATTTCCAAAGTTCAGGTGGGAAAAAAAAAATACACTCCTATAAAGAATTTTTCTGATTGTGCCACTCATACTGTCATTATGTATGACAGTGATACAGTGTAACTATCACAACTAAAATTATAAAATCAGGGAATTGTCAGAGATTTTTTTTCTTGGATTTTGTTACTAAGATGAAATTACAAAAACAGTATTGAATAATCGAACAGTTTGTTTCCTACAATCATACAGAAGATTAACACATTATTTTCAGTCGGAATAATTTTGATAAAATATCAAATTTAGATTTATTTCAAGTGAAATTTTCTAATCTTTGAACAAGTATAAAAAATATCTAAAAAGTAGCATTTGCAAATTAAATTTTATTCAATGTTAACATAAATTAAAATTTAATCGATTTGAATAAATATTTATTCATTTATATTTTTAAATAAGTAACAATTTGAGAAAGAAATTAATTAAAAAAAATAACTTTTGCCATTTATGAGTTTTGAAAAGGTATTTATGAGTATAGTTACAGGTATAAAAATTCTTATTTTTGAATAGGTGATGAATTTTTTTTTAAAGTTGGGTAAAAGCTCTATTTATTCAGGTTTAGTTTTCAAAAGATCTCGAAACTGCTCTTTTTCAAGTTATGTCAAGTTTAAATTGAAAAAAACACACAAATTTACATTTTAATGGTCACTTTTTTAAAAGCTGTGGTCACTTTTTCACTATTTTGAAGACTCCAGAGTGCGCCTAGCCCTGAGAATGCTACGGATTCTCCGTAGTAATATAACCGCATATAAAAAAAAAAGAATCGCCAAAACGAGCGCTTACTGACGATTCGTGGTAGTTTAGAGCTCCGAACAATAGAAGATTGGCGACGGTAGAAAGCTCAAAATTAGAAAGCTCACAATTCCGGAATTTCTCCCCACGTGAAGCAATATTTACAGCAACCCTGTTCTACTCGGCGGGACGGTTAGAAAAATGCAGATTAATCATTCCACAACTAACATAAATAACATAAAACATTTCATGCTACTTTACTCACAGTAGCCGACAAGATAGCTTGCACTCATCTATATTACAATGTTGCATCATAACACTGTGGTGAAGTCGAAACTTTATTGACAACATAGCTTAGCAAACAAGCTGTTCTGCTATTCAGACGTCACACTTTTTTTTACCTCCAATTCTTTTTTCGGTTTTCTTTTCTCGACTCCTTGTTGCAACGATTCGCCTTAAAATGGTGTTTTATATTTAAAAAATTCTGTGTCATATTCTGGGTAAGTTGGTATGTAATTTATAACAAATATTTCAACTCGAATCTATCATTCACACAGAAAAAACTCGAGTAAACAATCTTAACCGGCAAAAGGATATTCTTTTGTCCTCGATTCCTATTGGTTCCGAGTCTTGCAGGCACATGTCGCCTACAACGGAAGCCGTTCTTTAATTTCAATTTTCGCATAAAAGCCTGGGAATTTGATCAAGGGTTTTTTCCTCTTAGGTATATTACATTATTTTACTGAAAGAACACATTTTTATGCAGGCGGAAATTTTTGTCACATACTGTCAGCCCCGCTTAATCGGGTAGCGGATGAAGGAATACCCCGCTTATAAGAATAAAACTTTCCGGATCCGAATATTTCCCCATAGACGCAATGTTAAAGATCTCCGTTTAATCGAATAATTTCCCCGGATAATCCAATAATACTAGTCTGTGTTTGAAATATTTTTGATAAAAAAATTGATTAAATTTCAAAAATAAATAAGTAAATAAGAACAATTTTTGAATTTTCAAGTTGATCTTTCAGCAACACCTTTCTTTTCATCATTTTAATTTGTACTTAAAATTAAAAATATATAATAATGTGTTTAATTATTTTGTTTTTATTTATTTTATTTAAAAAAACTTTTAAACACTAACATAAATAACTTTTTTTAATTAGATATACTCATTTATTATTACGTTTCGAGGCAATATTATCAGTTCTGTAAGGTGAAAAAAAAATTTCCCGCATAATCGAATAAAATATGCTGGAACCGATAGTATTCCTTTAACACTAGAATTACGGAAGGGGTCATTTTGACCCCAAGCGAACCTTTTTCCTTAATAACTCTTCTATTTTTTCACAAAAGCCTTAATCCTTTCATGACTTTTCCTAAATCATTCTATTGAGTGATAAAAAGCAGTTTTTAAGAAAATCACATTTTATTTTCTGTTTTAAAAAAGGGTTATACCTAGAAATACGGACAGGGGTCATTTTGACCCCTTTGATAAAAAAGTATGTAAAAACATTTCGTTGCATTGTATGAACGCCGTTTCTTCTGTAATCTATTTTTGTTGGCAGCTATTTAACAAAAGAAAAAAAGAAGAAAAGAAAAGGGTGTTTGCATATTCTCACACCCCCCAATTACATGATTTGAAATCTCGGAATATATTTTCTTGTGAAAGATTCAATGAAAAGATGCCACAGCTAAGAGAACGATTGTACTGTTTGAATTTTCCAAAGTATTTTATTTCTTTATTTTTACGATTTTTGGTAAAATATTTTGCTTATTTTTTGAGTATATTTCACTTAAAAATAAGTAGGTCAATGGACTAGCGCAAGAAGAAACAATAAAATTTTTGCAAGAACGTTTTGATCACAATTCTAGTTCTGAAATTTATTAGTCTAACAAATAAAAATGTAGATGAAGCCTATAGTGGTTCGGAATTTACTGTAGTGAGTGATCCTGCAGCATAATTTTCTACTTGACGGGAAATTAAAAATGGATGAGCTTCTGCGAATTCAAATTTTGACATAATTAGATGTCAATACAGAAATTAGAGAAAAAGCAAAAGGGCAGAAATGAAATTCAGCGTAATGCAGATTTTTGAAAATTCAAGCTATAAGAAATAAATATGGTTATTCTTAAGTACACTCCATTCATCAATGGAATTTTCATATAACGAAGAGAAAACTCTGGATGAGTTGCAATTTCATAAAATTTGCGGTAGTCGTTCTGGACCAAATGGCAAGTCACTTCAGTGGCCAGTAAATGTTTTCTATAACATTTTATACTTACTGGTATAAATGCGTGGATTATATATAAAGAGATTACAAGTGAAAGTATCAGCTGAGGGGATTTATTTTTGTGTTGAGGAAAACTCGGAGAAGACTATGTATATGGATAAAAAAATAAATGTGATCTCTCTGCTAGTGGTTCATGGCTTTACAATATTTAGTAAAGCCCAAAAAAGGGAAAAAGTGTGCAAAGAAAACTGAATACTAACCGCCTTATTCACAATCGTGAATTGTTTGCGAAATAATTCCCGAATTGAAGTATCGCGCGATCGCGAATAATTCACCTTCCTTATTCTCCAACCTTCTGCAAGCGCGGATAGATGAATTCGATGATTTTTCTCCTCATCGATGTAAAGGCTTCTATGATTGGTCGCTTTGATCAGATGACATTGTTTACGTTTTCGCTGTGGTTTCGCGAAGAACGATAATTTCTCGTGTGTTGGGCAAGTGTGCGAATTTCAAATGTATGTTGGGTGGTCAAATTTCTCCAAAACAAAACCCGAATAACAGCTTTATGTCAGCTATTCATCTGAGCAAATAGTTAAAGTTTGTTGCAATAGTTAGATTACGTAGGCACAATGATATAATTCGTAAGATACGTTAGTCAATTATCATAACTCGCTCAGATCGGATTAAAATTTGTTGTGACAAAAAATTAAACTTTGTTTACATGGTACATTTTATATACATTAATTCGTGTTATACACTAAAATCGTTTTGTATGACAAACAAAAACGAATGACTTTGTGCAGAAAATATTGATAAAAGCAAAGTTATTATTTAAGCACAATTATGCAGTTATTTTAACTTTAATAAGGTTGATTTTATGACCTATATAGTTTTGATTTGTTAATTTTAGGCAGTACAAGTGCAAATTACTTGCACTGCATTAAATATTTAACAATAACTTCCATTTATTTTATTTTCTGTTCCAATGCATACATTGTTTGGACTGCCTTTGAGTAGCAAGTTCTGAAGGCTAGACTTTTGCAGAGAATATGATAAATTTTATATTTATTTATTTCTCATGTTCTTAGCTATGTTAATTAGATTTCTGCGTAATATTAAGATAACATTTCAAATATGCATGTGTAATAAAATTTGAAATGCACACTCACAACCAAGTTTTCACGTCCCTGTTTATTAAGGGCAACTTAAAATACAAATCACAAACACAGTAACATGTCTAAAATTAGCAGTGAACTTTATACAGAATAATTACTAATTGCCGCAATGATTCAAATTTAGTTTCCCTTTCAAAAGATACCAAAACAAGTGCTAAATTAAATCATTGAAACCAGGGATGGACATGGAATAACTTTTGAAAGGAGCACCTCTCTCTACTTCACACCACTACCCTGTTAGCTCGAGGCCTTAGGGCTGCCCTCCTCCGGGCACGGATAAGTGAAGCCCGGCGAAAGGTCATTCTGTGTCCAAGATAGGTTTGCTGGGCTTTATGTGTACAACCCCGCCAGCCCAACCTAACTACTTTGGAGGAGTACCGGGGAGTTTCAAGTGATTATCCCTCGTAAAACTTTTAATAATAAAATTCTCATAAGCATTTTTTAAATTCTTTTTTCTTAACCCAATTTATCTATACTTTAAAATATCTAAAAGTAAGTAAATTTAATGGGCTAATTCCACATTTCTTTTACTACTTTGGGAGGGTTTGTGTCCCCCCCCCCCCCCCCCCGAGTCTGCCATTGATTGAAACTCGTAAACTAGTGTCTACTGTAATTTTAGTGATTGTCAGCTGATTACAGTTGTGGCCATGTACAGGCCTGACAAAAGTGTTGGGTGCCCCTCTGAATCACGCTGCATATGCAGATGCATGTTTTTCACTATCAGCTTATCAAAATATTCGGAAGGAAGCACTCTCCTCCTCTACTTTCTTTTATGCGTTCTTGCAATCCAACAGAACATCCTGAATAGTGGCATTTACCCTTTGAACCACTCTGCATAAAAGGAGAAATTTTCTCTCCATATCCATTTTCGGAATTCTTATATTATATATAAGAATTCCGAAAATGGATATGGCTTTTTAAACATGTTTTTGAGAACATACGTAAAGGTAGTGTAACTCGGTAATGGACAGAAAAATGTATAACTTTTCTCTCAAAACAAATGTGGTTATTAGAAACTTACAGCAAAATTTTTCGTGCAAAATGAACTTAAAAATAACAAAAGGACACCTACCCTCAAAATTTTTTTCTTAAATAAAAAGTTTAGCGTAGAGCGAAAGACAATGTAAAATTACATTGCATGTAAAAAATCTAGTTAGTAAATGAATATTATTCTTAATCTTGACCATTTCGAGATTGAATTTCTGAACTGGTATTCATACAACTTCATTCATATATATAAATAAGCAAAATGTCCACCATATCTTTAATTTTAAATTCATTAAAGCAAATAAAATTTTTGAATCTCATTATAATATTTACTTTAACCCAATAAAAGGCCTTTTTTTTTGTAGTATTGGTATGTTAAAATATTTTTCAGATTTTTTTTCAAAAAAGAAATTTATATAGGATAGTAAATAAGATTAGCATGATTTTTTCCACCCCCCTGGAGGGGGGGGATAGTTATAATATTTGAATATTGATGCATATGGTGGTAAATATATTTCCCAGAGTCTTTGCAAGATTTTGACAATCAGAAAGGGTAAAATAGCTTACTATAAACATCTATAATTTGATGAATTTAGTGGGAAGCATACTTCCCACCGCCTTAGAAAGCATATTGCACCCCAACAAAAGTGACACAACTCAAAAATCACCAAAATAATCTGTAAAATTACAAAAATATCGTAAAATTATATATTTTTACCGAATAATTAGTATTATTCCTGATATTTTGCCTCTATCTCATCCGTTACAAAACATTATTTTGTTATGTTCTGTAAGTTGAAACTTAAATTTTTGAATTGTGCCCCTTCTGTTCCCTCGGCGCAACATGTTAACGTATCAAGTAAATAATATCAATTACAAGAACAAGTTCAACATTGTAGTAACTTTTTTTATTCATCACTTTTGCATTACAAAAAGGTTTAAAGAACATCATAACATATAACACGAAAATGGATAATTTTTTAATAAATCACAACTTTGCTGCAGTGAAGAGCACAGATAAAAATAAGATTTCTATACTCCACACAATTTCTTTACATCAGACTCTGCTGAAATAGGAAAACATGTTCTTAAAATGCATAAAGTTAAATAAAAGTGAATTTTCAAGAAGGAATTCATTCAACACTCAATTTTGTAAAAAAAGAAAAAAAAACAGTACATCCTTGATTAAAAATTATCTATGAATTGTTACATAAACTAAACTCAGCGGTGCAACAGCACAATGGGGGCCATAGCCTACTGTGCCCATCCCAGTTTTTGAGACTGTTGGCCCTGGGGTGCAGTAGCACAAGTGGGCGGCCTGACGCGGAACACCCAGTGTTTAGTTCCTAAGTATGCTTGGTCCATAATTTATCGATCCTGCAGAAGGGATGAAAGGCTGAGCCTACCCGCCCAGCCCGGGAATTGAACCCCAGACCTGTGGCATGGTACCACGGAAGGCTACCCCTCAGCCACTGGCCTATGGACTGTTACATGTTGTACTTGAATCAAGAATATTGTTAAATCAAAGAAACATGTCATTAAATTATATTCGGGCTTCTTACTATTTACCTCTAATTTAAGGTAATCATAAAATTAAAATTGTACTGTACTTTGGCAAACTGTTGATGGTACTGAGTAATCCTTTTTGTGAATAATAGCATTCGCCTTAAATGCAAAAATTTAGTTTTTCTAATTTTCCGTTTAAAACATGAAGTTTAGCGATTGACTCATACACCAGTCAACCTATACATGAGAATGTACAGTAAATTGAAAAATAAGAAAAAAAAGCAACCACAAAATTAGGTACCTCCATGAAAATAATGAATCATAATTAAAAATTACTGCATAATAAAATCATAATTGAATAATTAAAATTTCAGAATAAAACATTTTCCAGTACTTTTCTGTTAGCAAGGGCTCACTTTTAATTCTGTGCCAAATACATTCAAAAATTTCATATTTAATGTTAGCATAAATTATTTAATGAGAAATACTAAAATGTAAACCCCTCCTAAGGTGCAGTGGAGAGTTAGCTCAATACAATCGTACCTCATTAACATGTAATGTTAGCTTAAAGTGAACTATCGCTTTGCATGAAACACATTTGGTTACCATGAGTTAACAATCAATATGTATTTTACGTGCTTAACGTGAAATTTTTAAGCTGATTATCACTTAATATAAAAGGAAATGAGATGTAAACACCGATATGAATGTAAATGAAGTGCCCTAATTATTCATTTTGAGGAATTAAAAAAAAAATGCATTGTCTGTGCTATGAATTACTCGATTCCTTTAGCAATAAAAAGTGGTTGCCTGCTAACCGGAAAAATTCTCATTTTTCTTAACATAATAGTAAAGTAGTTTTTCTTAACATAACCAAATGTAAATAAATAAATGTAATGAATATGCAATGTAAACATATAACTTAAGTTCCCGTCATAAAAAATGAAAGCTTTTCCATAAATTACATTTAAATAATAAAATATGTAATGAATTATATCAAAACACTCATTCACAGCAGCACAAACAATGAAGTACTATGTTTCGCCTTTGCATGTTGGTATATGTGAGAAGTGATTCAAAGAATAAGTTTTTGAGTAAGTTATTAAATTGAACTAAATTTTAATCTTAACATTTAATTTCAAAAGTTTTTTTTAAAGAAAAAAGTGGAAGAATTAGGAACTCACTCGCTCGTGCAAATATAATAGACCTGTTTTGTTTTAGGTATTTATTTTATTTTATCATAACCAAACAAAATCTTTTTACTCATTACAATTGCTCATTAATTATAAAAACAATGTTAGGAAAGAAGTTATTAAATAATTTATGCACTTCGGTACATTTATAAAACAAAAAATATTTTTCTGTACTCATAAAACTTACACCGATTTATGAACTGTTTTACTCACTTTATTTTAAATTAATCTGTATTGCATTTGTTTCACCTTTAAGTATTGAAAATAACAAAATATATGTTCAAAATCGTTATTCAGTTATTAAGAAAAGCAACAGCTTAACAATTTAAAAATATAACTTTTCAATCAACACTTCAAAAAATTTTATAACTCGTATTTTTATCGACACATTAAACGTCTATTAATTAAAATCATGACCATTAACTAACATGATGAAAAAATGAATAATGTGCTTTTATTTCATCTAAATACAATGATGTAAACAATATTTGAAAGTAACTTACCACAACTAATTATTTTCTTCATAAATATCTCGGATCAACATACGGTACACAGACCGACTTGGCCGCCATCTTTGTTGACGTCTGTTGTGGTTGTTTGAAAATAGGTGGTAGAGGCTATAATAGCGGAATTAAACCTCCGAATCGGTGGCTCAGTTTCGAGGCTATAATCCGCTGATATAATTCCGGGATTTTCTTCCGTTGGTGATTGAGAATACCGTTTTCGTCAGAATTCGTGAATTATCTTCAACCGTAGCAACATTGAAGAATTATTCGCTATTGTGAATAAGGCGGTAAGTCAGAAAGACTGCTATTATTTGCAACAGTTGTGAAAGATTTGTAAGTGGACTCTGTACACAGATTATTAGAAAAATAAGTTGCTTGAGTGCTATAGTCCAGTTTTTTTTTTTTTTTTTTTAAATTTACTCTTTGTGAAAGATGTCCCATACTAAATTATTTAAATAGTTGGGTTCAAATTCTTTTTCTTCAAATAATTGTTATTAATTATTCGTTTTGCTATTTATGTTTTTGAAATGTAACGCAATTCTACTGAAACAATGTTAAATACTTTACAGAAATTTTTAAATATTAAAAAAATTAATACCTATCCTGAAAATCCATATATTCCATAAAATAAACTTCTGTTATTATTAATTAGCTTATTTTACGTTTTTTTTTACAAATGCATAACATTTTTCTATGAACTAAGCAGTTTCTTTCCCGAAGGTCAAAATGACCCCCTCCATAATTCTAGGTATGAGAAGACGGCCGTAATTCTAGTGTTAAGTGGGGCCGACAGTAACTCTATTTTAAGCAGTCTTTTGCAATCTGTACCACGGACTAGAAGTTGATTAATGCATAGAAAGATGGTACTGAAACATACTTATAACATTTTTACATGTCAATCAATTTATCCCTTATGTAAAAATTGAGCTGTACAGAAGCTACCTAATGCTTTCTATGTCGATGATTTTTTTCACATCACTGAAAATTGCCAGGGGCAGATTAAGAAGCTTGTGGGCTCTTCATCTTACTGTTCTGAATAGTAACTTTCGAAGGTTCAGCTAAGACTAAAATTTAATTTATTTTAAAAAATGAAATTAAAAATTTGTATATAAATTTGTTAAAAATTTGTATATATAATATATATTTGTGTACTACAAATTCTTCCAGGAATTTTGCAAGTTAAATTTATTGGATTGCAAAATGTCATTTCCGACCTTAAACTATGTTGTAAAATTTACATGAAATATAATCGGTTACGAGGCCCTCCTATGTAACTAAAATGGTGGAAAAATTGCCAATTTACAATTACAGATACACCTTATACAAAAACGGTTAAATTTGCGATTTTTGTGCCAAAATTGCTAATTCTAATTTTTTTAAAAAGGATACAAATAGTAAATTGTAGTTCTCAAAAAAATATTATTGATGTTTTAATGCATTTTTAGTGCTATCAATTGATGAAATATTGTGCAAGTAAAGCCCAAGCAAATGTCATTTAGTTTTTACGCTCGTTTCTATTAGTGCGCAGTGCATAAGTGTAAAGCAATAAAAAGCCTTTTTTTGCTTTGAAAACTCGTAGTTAAAAAATTTTAACACCCCTCCTCCCAAAATGTTTATAAAAAAAAACCATAAGCTGTCATTAATTTAGTTTACAGAAAATTATTTCGAGTGTGTCGGTTTGTTTAAAGCCTTTCCTGCACCACATGACCGTCCTTTCCTCTCTACTCCTTGACTTGATCAAAGATAGCCAAAAACTATATTTTGGACAATTTTTAGAGAATTTTATTCCCAACTTTCCAATAATTTAACCTATCTAAAAGATACAGAAAGTATTTCAAGCAGAGTTGTCATGATTTAAATCCATGATTTAAATTAGTCTGATTTTTTTTAGAAAAAATACTGATTTTTTTATAATTTTCTTTTTAAAAAATACTGATTTTTTTATAATTTTCTTTTTAAAAAATACTGATTTTTTTTTATAATTTTCTTTTTAAAAAAAAAACTGATTTTTATGATTTTTCAGAAAAAATACTGATTTATGATTTAAAAAAAACTATTTATGTCGGCTTCTTCCAAATTATTAAATATATACAGTATGGGACCCCAATTTTGGAATCCCAAAGTCCGGAAAACCCGAAATTCGGAACTTTTTCGAAAAAAATCGGCAGCTAAAGAAAAAAAAAATCGGGAAATGTTTTGCATAGTTTTTTTTTTTTTTTAAATAGGCGTTTTAAAAAGAAGGAAAATGGAGGCCCAAGCGTTCCGGTAATAGAGACCAATAAGGGTCTAGACTTAATCAAACAGCGATGTGGATCAGAATTTTTATCAGTGACGCTGAAATTTATGTTGAGATTGGAGCCTTTTCCAAAGAAAATGTCTTTTCATTTTCTCTGATTCGAAAGTAGTCGAGACAATGTCTGATTATGAAGGGTGGAATAGCTTCGTTAAGGTGTCAAAGAATGACATTTTATCAGAGAACATTAAGTTTTTTGACATGCTGACTACAGCAAAAGCATCAACAGCACCCTTTGGAAAGGATTTTTCCTACTTTTAGAATAGTGCACTCAATATTAAGAAACAGATTGGGGGTTGCTAAGGCGTCAAAACTGGTATTCTTGATAAAACATCTAAATAGTAAAAGATTAAGCTGTAGTAAACATTTTATGTGATATTTGCCATCTCTGTTTATATATTCAAGAAATTTATATATACTCAAAAATTATAATAGTCCAGAAATATAAGCTTTCACTCCTGCTTCTTGTTCTCTGTTTATTGAGTATACATTTTTTATATAATATAATTAATAATTAATTTTGTACTAGAAATAAATAATTATTTCAACCAAAATATCTTAATTCTTTGAAGACATAAATAATTTACTGTATTTGTGTGCACATACATATTTTGTTGAAAAAGTCAAAAAAATCTGATTTAAATTTAAAAAAACTGATTTATATTTAAAAAAAATCCGATTTAAATAAAAAAAAAATCACCAACCCTGATTTGAAGCATACCACCTCTTAAATGATTTCGATCCCATTACTGTCTGAAAGACATTACAGCCTCAAAATGAAACTAAAATTCAAATTTGTAATACAGGCTAAAGTCACCAACAAATGAACTTGTATGTCCCGCAGTGGACCAGTTGGTAGAAGCTCTGTTCCTGCGGAACACCGAAAGGGACGCAACATTGACTGATGTTGGTGTTTGGGAGGGTGACAACCTCTCGGCTGGTTGCTGCAGTCTGTGTAAGCTAAGGGGAGCTGTCGCGCATTAAATAGGTTGCGTTTCCAATGTCCTTCAAGTGAAACGATACCTCTAGGAGCTGGTTCAAAAAATTAAGAGACTTTTCAAAGGGGCGGAAATCGGACTCTTGCCTAAAAGGGCCCGTTGACTCTGGGCATACCCATTAGCAGCGTACCCATTCTTCCTCGCCACGCGTGAGGACACAACAACAAAAGAACTTATATTTATATCTTAAAAACTAATAAAGTTTAGCAGAGTGGGCAATTTGCCTGATAGAAGCCTGTATTAGTGTTGTTGCAACATCAATTTTTTAAAGAATAACTCATCACATATAATGTTTCCGTGTAAAAACTTCAAGCATAACAAAATTTCTATGTAAATATCATTGCTTTTTACTTTTCATTACAATACTCGAATGCATATTTATAAATTGAGCATTATAATGAACCATTTTGGATTTTGCCATTTGAATGAAAATTATTTTTTTGAATTAAACGTTATATAATGTTATTGTAATTTCTGATTCAAAGTTGTAGTTACTGCCTCATTTTTACAAATGAACTTTAAACTGCACAGTTTATTTACACCCAACTATTGAAAGACCGAAATCAATACCAGTCATTCACATAAAGTAATATTTATTTCCATGTTAAAATGTAAAACTTGAATTATCAGATGCTAGTTTTTTTAATAATTGATACTTGTTTTTTAATTATTAAAATATGTTTCTCAGGAATTCTTTTTATGGTCAACTATGTTTTTCTAGGAGACTGACATTATTGATGTTGATGTATATGAAAGCAGACTATCGGATATTGTGAAAGGAACTGTCAAGCCAACAACTAGAGACACCAAAACGCAAACATCAGAGTCTGCTCTTGTGTGTACTACAAAAGATAGTTCTACTATAACAATTGAAGAAACAGTCATTGCTCCCGATGGTGCCTTTACTCCACCCATGTCTCCTGAAATGTAAGACTTTTTTGTTCTTCCACCATTAAGAATGGCTGCTTTTTTAGCATTTACTTTTCAGCTCTTAACATTTTTAAAAGATGTTTCTTTGTATAATTGCATGTTGCATTTATACAAAGAAGCAAATTTTTAATTTATATTAAACGTTGTGTGGACAACTCCAGGTTTTTTTTTTTTGACTAATTAACCAGGTGGCATTCCAATCATACTTTTGAGGAATACCTGAAATATTAAAAAAAAAAAACCCAACGCCTTCCACGTAGATGCTAAAAAAATAAAAATAGGTAGCCAAAACATGATAAATTTTCGAGCGACACACTAACATTGCTTATTGATGCAAAAATAAAATATATTATTATTAGTTAAATATTTGTATTGTGTATGTATTTTAGAAGTGTTTTAATCTTTTAAGATACAAAAAATTAAGTGAGGAAAAAGGTATAGTGGGGTGTTGAAGCTAGCAATTATTCCAAACATAGTTGATGTCATGCAAGAAAGGAAAAAAATATTTTGAAAGACAGCTTCATTTTTAAAATATAATGTCAACACCACTGCAGTTTAAAATATAAAAATAATAATTGTTTTTAATTGTTTAGAATAGTTTTAGAAGGACGGTAGTTTTGCATCTTTTGTAAGAATCACTCATATACAGGAGCACATCGAAAATTTTCTTTGGGGGACAGGACTAATGTCAGGATTAGGAATCCACCATATATTGAACCAGAGTTGCTACGCCGGGGAAGAAAAGAAAAGTCGGGGAATTTTAAAACTGAGGGAAACTGTCGGACTATTTTGTCAGAAATCTGGAAAAGTCTGAATTTTGCATACCCCTTGCAAAAAACGCAACTTTTGCGTCAACAGTGGAAGCGCCGACACTCGATGCTACCTGATTTTGGACAGGAAGAGTCCGATCTGAAAACAGGACGTCAGCTCTTATGCGACACGCGTATGCTACGATTGATGCGCCATGATTCGGCCATTTTGCTGCAACCTCAGTTGAAGGGAAACTTATTGTAATAAGTTTCCTGAACGAAAACTGTCCAAAAGCTATATTTTTAGTGAAGTTGTATTTTGGGAGCAAATATCAAAAACAGAATAAAATGCATTAAAGTAATGTTTTATTAATATTGAAATTCGCCGCCAAGCTTTTTATGTGGAGGTGATTAGTTTTTTGGAAGGGAGAAAAAACATCTGAGAATTTAAGCCTTTTGTGCAATCAATATAATAAAAATTTTAAATCCTATCTAAATTTTTGAAAATTTATTTGTTAATAACGTTGTTGTTAATAACAATTGTGAGAAAATGCTTTTTTTTTTTTTTTTTTTTTTTTTTTTTTAAATCCCTTGGAGGGAGTCTCCTACCCAGTCTTATGTTCAAGGATATGGATTGGTCCCTGCCATCCCAACCTGAATTTAGCCCCCCTTATTGTTGTACTTAATAATAACATTTTATAATAAGATTAAAGGTTTACAACAAAAACATAATTAGTGTATAATAGCAAGGGCCGTGGTAGCCTAGTGGTTAGCACGTCGGACTTCCACCTGGAAGGTCGCGCGTTCGATACCCACTGAAGACCACCATGTATACTTGGGGATATGTGCATGTAAAATCCGTAGACCTCCCTACCTCTCCTCGTGCGTAAGCAATCCTAAGGCCTCGGCTAACAGGTAGGGGTCTGGCGGAGAAAAGTATAATAGTAAAAAATATTAAAGTAAAAGAGCAGTTGAAAGTAATAGTATTTTAGAACTATTGCTATATAAAAAAATACAAATAAATAATATAAAAATATTTAATCTGCTGATTTAAAGTTTTTATTTTCACCAAAATGTGTTGTCTCATTTCTTGCTACCCTGCTCCCTTTCCCTTTTCCCAAATTGTCACAATTTCTAGAACTCCTCTTCTTGAAGCATGACATCATTTGTGAATGACCCCCTACAAGTTTATAACATCAGAGCCAAGTATAAAGTATAGCGGCATAGGCATAGGACACCAGATATCCGAGAAAGCAATATCAAATGCCTCCTAAATTTTGACATTGGTTCCTCCCTCCACCCAAAGAAAAATCCTGGATGCACTACTCTACATAAAGGAGTCGTTTCATTTTTCCCCTTTTTCATTTTAACACAAGAGTCTCCACACTTTTTTTCCAGCACTACACCACTACGTCCTGTTAGCAAGCATAAAAGAAATATTTAAATCTTAATTTTCAATTCGCTATAGTACCCCGAAACTCAATTTTGTAAAGTTTTTTATTCGTTCAACTTATCTTGATGTATTTTTTAAAGGGTAAAAGAAAATGTATCTTCGAGTGAACATGTGCCAGCTGACACTCTTACAGATGGCAGTGAATGGGAAGATTTTGTGGAATCTCCAAGTGAAAATGCGCTATGCAACACCAGTATTAATACTTCGAATGTTGTGCCTGATGTACCTGCAGCATTCCCTGCTGGCAGCTGTCCTGCTTTCCATTCAGTGTCTACGAACTCTATGGTGAATGGCTCAATAGTTGGGTCAGAGACTTCTGGTAATACTTCAGCTGTGACTGAATGTGAACCAACTGTTAATGTTCCTAGTGATATTATAGAAAATAAACAGACGGCTGTAGTTAAATTGCCAAAAGCAAAACAACTGGACTCATTGCCTAAAAGTAGACCTTGTGATTTACCTTCACCAAAGAATAAAACACCAGATGCATCTACAGCAAAAAACAAATTTGATGCATTTAAAGAAAGACAGTCATCTAATCCTAAACACAGATCATCGTTTTCTAATAACAAAAATGCTGAAAGTTCCTCTAGTAAAGAAAGGGTAAATGAATTAATTTCATGCAATGCAAAAACTGTTGAACATAATGTAATAAAAAATGTGGAAGTTTTCCCTTTAAAAGAAAAACAAAATCAAGGTTATTCGAAAGGTAGGATATTAGAATCCAACTCCAGCAAGTCCAAGTCACTCGATACTGATTCATCTTTGCTTTCTGTCAATGGTCATGCTGATAGTGAATCAACTGTTAGTAGTGAAGTAAGGACATTTTACAGATTATTTTTGTATCTTTTTTAGTTGTGTTTTATTTGTTTCTTGAAATGATTAATATTCTATTTTTTTAGGATGAAAAACCCTTTAGAAAATTAACTTATTCTGAAGTGGCAATGCGTGCCAAAGAGAAGGTGGAGAAAATTGCACAAGAGTTAAAGGAAAAAGAACGACAAGAGGCTATGGTTCGTCATCACAGACAGCAAGAAATTGTTGCCCAGAACAAACAAGCTGCGACACGTAAGTGCGTAAAATTTTAATTCTTTTCAGAAATTATTTAGTTGTCTAACTTTACTTATCGTTTCTCATCCTGGGGGCGGTGCTCAGGTATGGGGGGGCGGTCGTAATCTGAACAAAAAAGTAAAAAAACATCACTTTATCAAATAAAATACCTTGATTTATAATCAAATACTGCTAAATTCAATGTTTTTCGAGTGAAATACAGTAAATCGGGAGGATCACATAGTTTTCGGCGTTTGAGGGGGTCAAAACATTGAAAAGTTTGAGAAACGATAGTGTAAATAATTGTTGATATTTCATTGTTCCAATTGCTTTTTTGTTTTAATTTTTTTTTAATTATTTGACTTCAAGGGTGATTTTGATCTGAATTTCCGGATCGGAAATGTTCGAGAACCTAATTCGAAAAGTGGAAATGAATTCGGTTTTCCGTAAATTAATCTTAATACTTGTTTGAGGATACAGAGTTCCCAATCATTAAAGGAGATTAGTGTTTTAATCTCCCTATTTTCCTTTTTTTTTTAGTTTATTTCGCCCAATTTAACTTAAAAAAGGAAGATCAGGGAAAAATTTTAAAGTTTAAAAATTAAGCTTAACATTTTCATTTGTGAGCAAAATTCTTGACCACCAATATTATTGCTTCGCAACCGTTCATTGCATATTTTACTGCGTGAGAAAAGGAGATTTTTGGCTTCCCTCAACCATCGATCGCGTATTACAGGGTTCGTACTTCCTTCAAGGTCCTTGGAAAGTCCTTAATGTTCATTTTCATTTTTAAGGCCTTAAAAAGTCCTTAAATAGTCCTTATATTTTATTCCAGGTGCTTTTTTTTTTCTTAAACTAAGAAGGAACCCATGCACTCTATTTGTTTTGCTATATTTTGTATTCTTCGCAAGAATCAAACTTCTTTCATTTCAACTACTTAATCGAACCTCAAATTTGGTTTGCTCGGGTCCGGTACTATCGTGGCCTTCGGACAGACCCAAAATGGCGGATTGACAGGACGAAAAATAGCGGACTTACATAAATATCATCGCATTTTTACTACAAATTTCAGTGCTTTCTCAACTGGTAAATAAATAACTCTTTTTTATTTTTTTTTTTTTGAAGAGTTATAAGTAAATTGATGTGTTATATATATTTTGACAAAAAGAAAAGGTTCATGGATTGATTTTGATAAAATGCTTCAAACTACAACACCCAATTCAGTTAAAATTAACTTGTACCCCCACATGGCAGCTCCCAATTTGCTATTTCCTGCAATTGTATGAAAAAGAAAATCGAGCTAAATCTAAGAAAAAATTAAATATTAGTAAGAGAAGTCAAATCAAAACACAAGCATTTGTACAAAATGCAATGGTGCCCAATAACTGGGCACCATTTAAGACCACAGAAAAGCACAAGTTCCCTCATTTTGCTTTTAAAAAAGAAAAGAAAAAGGAATAAAATTTGAAAAACGGACTTTTAAGGACTCGAGGGGGGGGGGGGGGGATTTTTATGAATAAACAAAAATCGGGAATTTTCGAAAAAGAGCCGACATTCGGGATTTCAAATTTGGGATTCGATACTATTTATTAAATTAAGTTTCAAAGTAAATAATTTTTTTTTTTGCATGAAAATTGTTACTAAATCATCTACATTCTAAACAATTATCAATAAAGCAAGTGGGAACAGCTCTTAACAAGTAATCAGTAAATAAATATTGCTTTTGAAACTTTTTTTTTAATTTAACGGAGGGGGGGGGGGGTTAATACTTCAAAGATGCATATTGTTGACATCTAGCTCAATAAAAGAGATACATTTAACTAATATGTAGGCAAAAAAAAAAAAAAAAACTTTCAGCCTTTTTTGCGTTTGACCGATCGCATGTATGGTTATCGCTTCTTTATAGCTGATCTTTCTTTTTAGCTGATCTTTTCGCTAAACAGTTTGTTCTCCCATTGTTTTTTTTTTAAATCAAATAATTTATATATATCTAAAAAAATAATTTGTTTTAAAGTAATGTTTTAATATTTAGTAAATTTTTATCAAGCAGTTTGGCTTCGCGATCGTTCTCTGTGGGGTTTTGTTGTGTGGGAGATGATGGATATTTGAATCTCGTGAAATTTCTTAATTTGCAGTAAATTGAAGGAATTGACCCCTTCTTAAACCTATACACCGTAGTTGCCAAATGCTCCGTTTTCCCCTAGTTTTTCTGTTTTTTTTTTTTTTTTGTGAACTTCGAAAATTCGATATTTTGCAAAAAGATCCGGTTTTTCAAGCTGATGTACAAGTATTTTTATCTAAAGGGATTGTACTACAAAACAAGAAAATTTTTGAAGAACTTTTTCCTGTACACAGCCTGTAGTCTGCTTGTTTTATTTTTTATTTAAAAAAATTGTTCAATTTTTTTAAACTTTATTTTAGTTAAATTTTGGTAGTTCCTATTTGAGGGTAACGTACAAAGTTTTAAGCTAATAAGCTCCATTTTTTATTTGTATGTTGTTTTCAAAATGAAATATTTTTCTCAATTTGAAAAAGTTTTTTCAGAATTTTTGTAAGCTCTTCTAAATAATTTTAAGAAATTATTTATGTCAGAGATAAAAATTTAAGTAAGCCTAAATTGAGATGCTCGCAACATAATTTAAGTAAAATGAAAAAAAAAAATCTAAATTAAATACAAAGTCTCAAGACAAAGTGCAGCGTTTTCTTTAACAATTTTTTTTAATTTAAATTGTTTTTCATTTAACTTGTATTTTATAGCATTAACCATTTTTAATAATTTTTCACTTGTTTATACAGTCGAACCTGTTTATCTCGAACCTGTCTTTCTCGAAAACCTCCCTATCTCGAAAATTTATATTTTCCCTGCATTTATACCCTAAATTCAATGTATTTTTTCATGTTTATCTTGAAATGTTTTCCCCCAAAACCTCCATATCTCGAATTCTAGTTTTGCTGCCATTTTGGAATTCGAAGCCGAGGGAACTTTCGGCAGCTAACAAAATTGATGTGGAAATCGTAGAGAACGTAAAAGGTGATTCGGAAGTAGAAGAGGAGGTTGAGAAAAACAAAGATGTTGCGAAAGTCGCTGTAAAAAGAAGCAGAGAAAGCTATTGAAACATTAACTTTCCTCTAATTTCAGGAAAATTTTGGTCAAGGTGGATTTATAGTGATCGCTACCCTCAAAAGCATAATCGAGTCGAAAACAACCAGACAACAAAAAACACTAAAAGACTATTATTCTGGTACTTGCTAAAAAAAGTAGTAGTACTTGTCTTGTTTTTGAGAGACTTGCAAAAGGGTATGCTGAATACTATTTCTTTATTGTCGATGCTATTTATACGAGTATAAAACTCGTTAAAAAAAGTTAGTATAATATTACAGTAAAATGCTTAATACTACTAAGGCAGAAGATTTTTAACCTACATTATATAGTCTTTGTTTCAATTGCAAATTTTAATAGTTTTATCAAAACCTCTATCTCAAAACCTCTTCATCTCGAATATTTTTTCCTTCCCTTGAAATTCGAGATAGACAGGTTCAACTGTATGTGATTAATACTTGTACTTTGTGCTTCTTATTACTAGCTCCAATAATTATTTAACTCCCTGACTGTATTGGACATTAGAAAAGCAACAAGACAAAGAGAGTTTCATAAAAGTGTTTTGTATTGTGTTCCTAATAAAAATGCGATGTTAAATCAATTTCCTCTGTCAATAATGCTTCCTTTTGAAATAAATATAACAGTTTGTATATTGCGAAAAATTTGTGAGGTCCTTAAAATTTTTTGTAGGTCCTTAAAAAGTCCTTAGAAAGTCCTTATTTTTGGTTTTGCCAAAAGCGTACGCACCCTGTATTAATTAAAATTCGTTATTTGCAAGATTTTCTTTCAATTGTACCATGAAATTGGTGACAAATTTGCATTCACTTTTAAAGATACCTAATATTTAAATTGTATTTTCTTAAATTCTATAAGGTATTGGTAAAAACTCCTGTTTTAGAAGCATGCCATCATCGAACACATGCGACGCTGAAAATTAGTGTGCCATGCCTTACAATTTTTTTGCATCCTATAAATGTTTGAATTGTTTTAAAAGTTAGAAGGTATAGAATGTTAGTAGTAAAGTTAGAAATCCACCTTAAATAGACACCTAATTACATAAGTTTAGTTTAGTTTAGTTAGTAGTAAATTACATAAGTGTAGTTCAGAAATTTTTTTTTGCTGAGAATCACCCATGGGCTGTAGTCTTATAGCATTAAAAATTCATTGCAAAAATAAACTTGAGATACTATGGCTCTCAGGTACAGATATATAGAGCGAGTGCAAATCTCTCCATGATGATGTTTCAATCATAAAAAAAAATTAAAGCAGTAAATATAAAACTTTTTTCACATTCTTTGTGAGTAAAATTGGGTTGCTTTATTCTGGTTAGATATGAGTTTCTCCCTTGGAATTTCCCCCCTCCCCCCCCCCTCAAAACCATGCTCCCTTCGTTTCTCACACAAATATATTACATACACATTCTTCAGATTAGATAAATTTTAATATTGGAGCTAAAAAGTCTCTTAGAGGTATAATGTGCAGGGGTGGGAAATCTGTGCCAGTTTTCTATTCCTGATACATCTGATATAATGCGATTTAAGAGTCAAACTGACCAAAATTGCGATTTTAATATCCTGACTTGTTTTTCAAAAGAAAACAAGTAAAGTTTTGTTTTGATGAAATTATTGTTACAGAGCCCGAAAGTGAAAAATCTCGACAATTTATTCTTTTAATCAAGGTGCGTACGCCCTTGAAAGTCCTGGAAATTTGGAATAATGTACAAAAAAAATGTCTGGAAAGTCCTTGATTTTCTCATTTTTGCTATGACTTTGCAACTTATCATCAGGAAAATTCACCTTTCTTCAAATTTTTACCAGCAGACATGTGATTTTTCCATATTTTTGGTTTTTTCGAAATTAAAACTTTTGCTTCAGCCAAAATTCGTAATTAGGATTTCTTTCTCTTTTTACCCCTATGAACATTTTTGAAAGTCGTCTGCGTACGTACCTGCGAAGTTTTACAAATTAAGAGTAAAATTTACACATTTCCTCCGGTTTTTGCGCTTTCAAGTGTCAATCCTGATTTTTTTATGCATTTCGACATCCGGTTGCATCGGCTTCGGCAAAACTTCCTAATTCTCATTTATTATTGGATTCTTCCTCTTGGACAGCAATAAATTTGAGATTAACATTATTTTTGTTCCATCTTCTTTAAAGGACTTGCACAAGAATCATTTTGCCACGCCCACTCTAAAAGTCGCTGTCAATCAAGGAATTTTTAGCCTTTAAGTTTTAGTTATCATATCAGTTGATTATAATTATTAAATATTAGATCCTTATTAAACATCTGTTTAAAAAAATATTTTTGTCAAAAATGTTTTTTTTAATTGCTTTTTCTTTTTTTGCATGTAATTTAAAATGTGTTTAAACCTTTAGATTGTCTTTAGCGTAAGGTTCCCCCCCCCCCCCTTTTCAAGTACTCATTTTACAGTGTTACAAAATAAATGAATTTTTTAATATTTTCATTCAATATATAAAAACATGTAAAAAAAATCTGCAATTGTTTTTAATTGTGCCTTTTCTTGATCTTAAAATGTCATTTGTAAAGTCGTTCAAATTTTTACATACACATATATATGTATATAAATAAAAAATCAATTATTGTGTGTTTAAATTATGGAATAATTTAACGAATAGTGATTTGGACGAATACCGAATATTCGGGCAATGTCTTAGGCCGAATACCGAATATTAAAATTTCTAGAAAATCGTTGTAATAGAAAGTATTTGTCAAATTTAAAATTATTCACAAAGTCAAACACCAATTACACACAATCTATGATGTATGAGTTAATTCTGTTTGTTAAAAAAATTAAAACTATTTAAAATCAATCTATTTTCTCTATTGTTTTGAATGTAATAAAAATAAGTATTTCACCCACAAGTGGAATATAAATGACAGGTTTTATGGTAGTAAGCATTAGCATTATTTTATTAAGTATTTAATTCAAATGAAAGAACTACTATTGCTTAGTGAACTTATACCTTGCTCAAAACTGTTTTATGGAGATATTTTCAGTTATAAAAGTTAATATTTTTATTTTATGGGGCCTTTTTCACATATTTATTTTTAAAAGATCTATTAAAATTTAATACACTTAACTGGAACGTATTGTTATTTTCAAAAACCCCAATAACTTATGCTATATAAATATTCATGATATATTCTATTCTTTTCACATTTCTCTCTTACCCAATATTCACAATACATCAGTCTACCCAAACAAAGTCTGATTTCCACTTCGTTAATAATCACAAAATAAATTTCTCATACTCTCCATCATAATTAACTACTGCCAGCTTTTGGGAGCAAATGCTAAATAAAAAATACAATATTAAAACTTTAAAATCTGTTTTACTCAGTCAAGCTTGAAACAAGGTTTAAAAAAAAATAGTTTTTTTTCTAAATTATTTTTATTTATTAAAACTATATACTAATGTATTCTTTTGCAATAATTATAATACAATTTTAAATGATTAAAATCCTCTAATTTCTTTATTTTTTTACATTTCTATTGCACCAGAACTATTCCGCCAGGCCGAATACCGAATAGTGGCCGAATATTCGTTACATCCCTAGTTTAAATCATAAGTATGTTTATTGTGTATCGATGAATTTTGTTCTTCTCATAGTTATTACTTTATTTATCCAGTGTCAAGCTTATCTCCTTTAAGCATTGTTCTCTTATGCTCTTCATATAATGCTTTAGTATTCCTTAGAATTTCTTTTTGCTTCACACCTAGTTTTGAAGTTTTTCATTTCCTCATTATTTTTATAGTTAGCAAATATGAAATAGTTATTTCAGTTTAAGAAGTTATTGCTCAGAAATATGTTTATTTCTTCAAAAAATGCCATGTCTTTTTATATATTGAATTCATACTAAATGTATGAATATAAGTTCCGAAGAACGTTGGACTTCCACCCTTTTTTTTTTTTTTGTTAGACATAAACCCCAGGCTCAACCCTAGAGTGTGCGAGGCCCAAGGCAAAAGCTTGTCTGCCCCCCCCCCCCCCCCATCTTTTTCAGCTTCTTCAAGAAAATTTACACTGTGTTACATATACATTCTGCTGTGTCGTGCTGCTGTCAGGGTTCCCACAGTCCTTGAAAATCCTTGAAAAACAAATAAAGCCCTTGAAAATTGTTGCAGGTCCTTGAATTTTTATTCAGCTAATTAGACAAACGTAGATCCTAGCAGAACAATTTGGAAGCTTAAACAGGGTGCCACAGATCCGGGAAATGCAGGGAATTTTAAAGTTATGGAAAAATCAGGGAAATTTGCAAAAATGAAGTCGGGGAATTTTTTCTTTGATTTATCTCGAAGTTCCAACGATCTTATCTGCAATCATTAATAATTATTAACGTTCCCTTATTAAAATTCACTACTAAAATGATTTAATTCAAAAAAGTTCTTTTATTTCCCGTTTTTCATACATTTGTTGCCCAAATATCGAAAAATGCGATCTTTTTGCATCCGTGATGGGAGCTTGACTTTTCAAATTTTCGATAATTCTTATGTTTTGTCAAAAGGTAAACAAATAAAATTTCTTTTTATTTTCAAAAAAACTTGAATTAAAATTTTTAATCAAACTTTCAAACGGTGAAGATAATATCTCTAGTTTTATTTTTCGTTTTCGTTTCAACGTTTTAATGCATGCGTCATTCTTCAGATCGTTTAAAATAAAAAAATAAAACAGTTAAATAATATGGTTAAATTTGAAAATGTCAGAAAACAAAAATCATTAACTACGCACAAGTTTGGGCTTCAGCATGGCAATGAAATTCTTTCTATTACATACAGTCAGTCATTTGTCATATAAATTGATTCTGGGCAGGAAGAACATGTTAAATATCGGCATTTAATCACAAATAAATGATAAAATTAAAAATAAATTGAAAAAAAAAAACATTTATTTCATTTCTTATTCACTACGCATATAAAATCTCGGAATGAATTTTCATGCTGTAGATTAAGAGCTTTACCTATTTAGCACTAATCCTAAAATATTTCATCTTTGCTCAAAAGTTTTTCTGGAACTTCGTATTTTCTGATAGAATTGAGTGCTTTTTTAATTTTAAACAATTGCACATTCTTAATAAAATTTAGGTATTTTTAAAAAAGAAGTCTGAAATTTATGCATCTTCACATTCCTCTTTTACCTGTCAAATATTTATTAATTATGTTGAATAGCATAAAATTCAATTAAATAGAAACAAAATTAAGAGAAATGCTTTGCTTGTTGAACATTAAATTGCTAACAATAACAAGTGGTTTTTAATTTCAAAATTTTAAAAATTACCGCTATCGGCAATTTTTTAAAAATCGTTTTTAATTTATGCCATATTTTCGACGCTGCCAAATACTAGTGATAATTGGAACAGAAGCATTTATTCACTCACATAAAAGGAAGAAAACATCAAAGAAAATCCTGTGTCTTGTGAAAAAAAAAGCAAGGAAAGTGGACGTAAGCAGCGATGCCGCGGACAATAGATACATATAGTGCGTCAAATATGCAAAAATTGAAGATGGGGATGCAGAAAAAAAAAAATTATTACGCGTCCCCCGGGACGGCTGATTTTCATCGCAAGGGAAAAGATAATTAATCAAGTAAAATATATAAAAAATCGATACGCAAAGTTATTTTTTGCTCATCTTTGACCCGCATTTTTCTTTCAGCTTTTTTATATAAAGAGAAGGTGGGAAAACGGTGCTGTCGCGGCTTAGGTAAAGGGAAACAGGTGAACAATTCGGAATCAAATATGCATTTATTTAAAATGTTGGTATGAAAAGGTTTCATTTTCGCGATTGAAAATTTTCGTGAAGTGTTCGTTTTCGCTATTACGATTTTTGCTGAGCTTTTATTTTGAACTAAAATAATAAACAAAATTTTTCTGTTTTAATTTGTGCCTTATTGCAATCACTATTTAGAGAAAGAATGCTGCAGTTCATGTAATCGACATTGCGGAAAATTCGCGAATCTGGCATTCGTCTAAAAGTCAATCACTTGATTTTTAGCTTTTAAATATGGGATTTTTGTCTTAATTTTTGGTCGAATTGTTATTGATTCAATTGCTAATTGCGTTGGGAAAAAATTCTTGTCATAAAAGATTTATTTTTCATTTATATCTCGGGAGTGGTAGAGTTCCACAAATACCGGAAATTTTTTTGCTCAATCCCTCATTTTGTTTTTTTTCCCTTTCAATTGCAACAATATGTATTTCTTGGTTAATTGCAGCAATACTTTAAAAATTGCGTAGGCCTAATTTCCATGTGCAAGCAAAGAAACGCATTCGTCCCTTTTGTCATAAACCTTCTGCATCCTTTACGGGAATCATATTTTTTTTCATTTCACTTTTTTAGGTATAATTAAGAAGTAAACAAGTAAAAAATGTTCTTATTTTTATAAAAATTTTGACATTTATACTTGCGTAAAAGTAAATTCGCATGTAAGCTGAACCTCCAAATTTCAGAAAGAATAAACGGAAACCCTCATGCATTGACCTCCATACTTTCCGAGAAATCTCGGGAACCTTTTTGCTGCAGATTTTTGGACACAAATTAATTAAAATGCAGGGAAATGAAAAGCAATCACAATCGCAAATGTATACAGTCAAACCCCGTTAACGCGAAATTTCCCTTAATGTGAAATGAATGCCATTCCCCGTCAGATAATCTAAGAACTAGTGCTAAATTAATCGTTTAAGACGAAATTGATTTGAACAAAATTCCGCTTAAGACGAAAAACAAAATTTTTCAGTTGACAAAAAAATAAAAGAAAAGAAAGGTGAAAAAACATTCTTTGACATGAAATTTTCTTGGAGCTTAGGAAGCTTGAAAATTCTGTTGCACTTATTAACTTCTAGGAATTCCAAGAAAATAGCGAAACAGGTAAAATGCCTGCAGCTCACACGCTAATCCTTTTTCTGACAGACAAGGACAAGCGTGCTAGTGCGGGCATAGATAAGCAATGGACACTTCCATTAGGGGACAATGGGGTAGAGTTTCAAAAGTGTGTGGGTCAGGAAGGTTTCCCAGCCACCTGGTTTTCAAGAGGGGGAGTGTCGATCAAGTATTCTATTCTTCGTTTCCGTTCATTTTACTCGTTTAACATGGTGCTAAACTCTCAATCTATTTCTTGGAAATGAGTTATAAAGAGAACAACTTTGATTACATGCAGAGTAAACGCTGAAGGAAATTTTAGTCTTGAGTTAGTCCTGTGCAGGGTGCAGTTGATTTTTTTTCGCATTCGTAATAATGAATCGTAAACAGCAATCTTTGACGTTAGAAACGAAGCAAAAGATCTTAAATGAAGTTGAAGATAAATTATTGAAGACAGAGATTGCTGCAAAATATGGAATTGCCAACAGCACTTTATCCACGATCATTAAAAATAAAAATAAGACTGAAGCAGCTTATGCTGTGAATCAGTTTGTGCCAGCAAGGAAGAGAATGAGAACCGGGAAAAATGAAGACGTGGAAGTGGCCCTTTTACGCTGGATCAAAGAGGCCAGGAATCAAAACATCATTTTAACAGGAGTGATTTTGCAAGAAAAAGCCAAGTTTTTTGGAGAGGCTCTTGGTGTCAACAATTCCGTTTTCTCAAATGGTTGGCTCTCATGGAGCGTCATGGGATTGTTTGCAAAAAAATCTGCGGTGAAGAAGCAGCTGTTGATCCGAAAACAATAAATTCGTTTTTCGCTGAAAAATGGCCAGCCCTAAAAGAGTTTTCCCCACGAGACATTTTTAATGCAGATGAAACGGGACTTTTTTTCAAGGCACATCCTTCCCGTACATTGACTATGAAAGGGGAAAAGTGCTCCGGCGGAAAATGCAGTAAAGAAAGAATAACTCTTATGGTAGCCTGCAACATGGACGGCAGTGAAAAAATTCCACTCCTTGTCATAGGGAAATCGGCTAAGCCCCGTTGCTTCAAGAAAGTACGAACTTTACCTGTAGACTATGCATTCAGCAAAACAGCTTGGATGGACAGTGGCATTTTTACTAAATGGCTGACAAATTTAGATTTAAAATTTCATCGTGAAAAGAGGAAAATTTGCCTCATTCTAGACAACTGTGCTGCCCATGTAGAAGTTAAAGGACTCGAAGCTGTAAAGTGTGTGTTTCTACCGCCCAACACTGCAGCGAAAATCCAGCCTTGCGACCAAGGGATTATCAAATGTTTAAAAATGCACTATCGTAGAGAAATGGTCCTCAAAGCTATTGAGTGTTTTGACAATAAAAGGGAATTTTGTATCGATCTGTTGGATGCCATGTCTTATTTAAGAAGCGCATGGAGGAGAATAAAACGTTCGACAATACGAAATTGCTTTCGCCATGGAGGGTTGGTAGAAGGATCGGATGAAGCTGTCGAAGAAGAGCAGGATGAAGAAACAACTTCTTCAGTTCTTGAAGAAGCTGCTAAAAGGGACATAGTCTCGATAGTCTTGTTTGAAGAATATGTGCAAATTGATGACAAGGCCTTAACTTCAGATGTTCTGACAGATGAAGACATAATTAGAGAATCCCAAAAGGAAAGTGCAAAGGAAACTGAAACAGACGAAGAAGAAGATGCTGATCCAGAAGGCCAAAATCTAATCACGGTGAACGAAGCTATGGCAGCATTACAAACTATGCAACGATTTTTTAATGCAGCAGGAAAATGCCTCACATGCCTTAAATAATTTAGAAGAGGTTGATAGCTTTGTAAAGGGATGCTATTTCAAAAAATTGAAGCAAAAATCCATAACAGATTTTTTTTTTTTAAATTTCTCGGGTAAATAAAACTTACTCTTCCATTTTGATAATTGCTGTTTTTAATTCTAGTTTAGTAAATTTCATCTAAATTTCCAAATCGAAGTATAAATATTGAATCATATGTCTATGTGTGTATATGTGCATTTTTGCATAAATATACTTTTGGTGCCTATATTTTGTATATCATGAGAAAAAACACTTTTACTAAATTTTAAATCCTGCAGCAATCGGTTAACGCGAAAAAATTTGGCAGCCCCCTCGACTTCGCGTTAACGAGGTTTGACTGTAGTTTAATTTTTCCGATTGCGATTTTTGTAAAGGTTTCGTTTTTGCAGTTATGTTTCTTGTCAATTGTTGCTTTTATTCTGAATTAATAGAAATAAGTTTCTGCACTTTAATTTCTTGCAGTACGCAAAATTCGCGAATCCGAATTTTGGCGTTTCTGCAAGCAGTATTAAGACAAAAAATATGCAAGATAATGAAGCAGCAAAAGCCGTAAATGATGCAGGAAATAATAAACTGAAGTGAGCAAAATAGATGTATTAAATGCATGTAAATTTTAATAACGTTTCTTTAACATTCTGATGATTTAGATGTTATTGCTTTTAATAATCCACACATTTTATTAAAATAGTACACTATTTTTTAAACTATTTTTCTGTTTGTCCTATATTTTCTACATTTTCCATTGCGACCCCTAGTTAAAATAAGTAGTTTTATCCATTTCTGTTTGATCCCTGTATTTTTCATAAAGTACAGACTTAAAGTACAATCACATTTCGTCTTATATGTCTGACATTACAATACCTTAGTACCTATTAAAAAGAATCAAGGTTCAGGAATTTTTTTTTTTGCAATTTCAGGAAATGCAAATCCTTACTGCTACCACCCCTGATATCTTTAAAACCATGATATGCAGTACCAGTGGGGCAAGCCAGGGCCCGTGCCCGTGGCAGCACTTTTGGCGGGGGGGGGGGGGGGGCAAATTCAGCTGTAATGCACAAAAAAAAAGAAAGAAAGAAAAGAAAAATAATTCAGAGAATTTAACTTTTGGAAGAAAATTAAAATCTTAGTTCTGCGCTCCGATTTGATGATTGATCAGCTATTTTGCTAACGATTAAAACTAATTAATGTAATTATTTATTTGTACAAACAGGGTGTCTACTGGTCACGGAAGTCCCCAAAAAGTCACCAAATCGGAAAATGGGTCACGGACGTCCCCAAAAAGTAACTAAATTGAATCACAGGTGACAAAAAAAATTAATGGTTTTTTCTCGGCCTGATGATCACGCCACTTTGTGGTGCAGCTATTTTTAGAACTGAAAGTGGGGTTGATTGGGCGATTTGGTTCCTGTTTGAAAGAAGATGTGAAAAGTATAAAAAATAATCCACCAAATACAAAAACTTTGAAATTTTGAAAAAAAATTTGGCTGATGATCTGCTGCTTGGCTTAACTTTCTGCTGTCCATAACCAAGGAGTTGGAAGAATGTTTAGTTTTTCTTCAGGCTGATAAAACACTTGCACCTTATCTATGTGATCATACATGTGATTTCCTCTTGCACATCAGTAACTCTGAGTATACCATTATTTTTAGTATTTCTTAAGTTTCAGCTTCTGTAGTAAAGGACTTGCTGGGGCGTCATTTTGCCACGCCCGTTTCGAAATTTCAGCCGGAAAAATTATTTAAAAAAAATATATTTTAAAAAATAATTTTCAGCCTTTAAGTTTTAGTGATCAAATAAGTGTTTTATTATTTTTGAATATTACATCCTTATTGACAACTTAATTGAAAAAATATTTTTTTGCAATTTTTTCCCCTTTTTTTACTTGTAATTTAATGTAACATAATAACAGGCTTGTGTAAGTCTTATTCTTTATTTATTTTGTTCTGTACACTGATATTAATTTTTAGAAAGTATTTAAAAATGTAAAAACTTAAAATTAAATAATTTATATTAAGAAATTCAGCATTAATTTGTCATTTTATTTAATTGTTGTTAAAAATAAAGTTTTTAAAAACAGGTTTTATGAAAATATAGTAGGTCATTAAATAAGTTTACGAAGTTCCCAAAAAGTCACTAAAAAGTCACCAAATTGACTTTGTAGTAGACACCTTGATAAACTGTTGGAAACTCTAAAATTTTAAGTAGGGGGTAGCAAATTTCGCAATGTCAAACTTTTAAAATTTAAATTTTAAAAAGTCAAGGCCCTTGTAATCATGAAATATCGTATGCTATGCTCAAATAGTATCAATAGTTTCTTTAAACAAATTTCCAAAGCATTCTTTTTGGGAAGAGAGGGGTGAGCTTGTAAGTGTCGTTCAAGAAGGCAGACATAGGGCCCTTCGATATGGGCGTTAGAAAAAATGTGGGGTCCTGCCCCCTTTATAAAAGAAAAATGTCAATTTTGTTCTGCATTTTTATGAGTAAAAGCGTTTAAAGTTTAAAAACGTTTCCCTTACGCTTCTTTTTTTCCCCTAATATTTCTGTAATCCTTGATGTGTCTCCATAGGTTTCAAAATGCACTATTTTACATATAGTTTTCAAAATTTTCCCAGGGGAGAATCCCCGAACCCCCTTCAACTGTCGGAATTTCATATCTCCAGTTTTCGAAGTCTAGCAGCATCACTGCCAAAAGATTAAAATATATTGTGCCCTTTTTTCTCTCTCCATGCGAAACTGTTAATAAATAATCCGTTTCTTGAGAAAAGTTTTTGAAGAACACATTCATAATAGCTATAAATTTAGTTAGTTTTAGTTTTTGAATAGTTTGTCATGAATATTTTTTTATCATCTAATCCAGTTACTACTGCCTTTATGGGTATAATCATATTTCCCATCATTTTGAAGACCCTGAACTGCACTTAGCCTGTACCTCTGAAAACATTGTTTTAAAAAAGCCATTTAATACTTAGAGGGAAAAAAACCTCCAAAAATAGTACGAAGTTGATATTTTCCGCTTCTAGACTAATGCAAAAACTAATTTTTTCTTTTTCATCTCCAAACTGATACAAAACAATATTTTTATTTGCTCCGAAATCTGATACAAACGCTGTGAGGCTAGTGGAACCACTGCATTTTAAAAAGTTTTTACGCTGTAAAAGATCGTTATTTACGCTGTAAAACTGAACTAGTCTGCTATGAAAACTATCTATAAAATAGAAAAACTTAATTTAAAAGAGAATTTTGCACCTTTTTCTGTTTTGTTACTGAAATATGCAATCCTTTTACAACCTTGATATGAAGTCTTTATAGGGTGAGTGAATGATTTTATGTAATATTTTCAGTCAAACGTAAAATTGTTGATCATTTTATTCATGAAAACAAATTGCCAATAGAGCTTACGTAACTTTTTTTCCTTTAGTGCCACTCAAATTTCAAAATTTACATTTGGCTAGGATTTAAAACTTTTTCAAAAAGATTAGATTACATTTGTATATATTTATGTATATATATACAGTAATTGTAAAAATTTGGAATAAAATTAGAAGGAGTAAAATAAATTATGAGAACATTGAACAAACTTTTAACATGTGGAACATTCTTGCAGAAAGATTTCGGCTTTGAAAAGTGTCGCAGAAAGCATAACAAATTTCTGCCACAAGGCTCTTCAATAGAATCAAGAACTTTGTGACTTGAACGATTCTCACTCTGCATTGGAGTGTAGCTCTGAAATAAACACCAATTAATTCATTTCTTTTTTTAGCAAAAATATACTCCTTTTCGAACTTAATGTTTGAAGACGAGTTCTTAGCTGTAGAACCATTGATTTTGTGGGACAATATTAAAATTGAGCAGTCACTAAAAGAAAATTTTTGCAACTTAGTTAATCAACTGTTTACTGCTTCATCAACTAACAGCATCGTAAAAGAGAATTCTCTCTAGCTTTTGAATAGTAAAGCTTTGGAATTTTAAATTGTGCGCAACAGGCTAGAAACTGCGAAAGAGGATAGACTTACATTTTTGTTTAAATTTTTAAACAAATAAATAAATTTCATTATAAGTGCTTTAAAAAAAGAAGAAATATATATTTATCATAATTATATATGTGAAATAAATTACTATTTTATATTAGAGTAATGTTTTATATTAGTTTTATATAATGTGTACAATGTATTGGTGTGTAAGTTGCATTAACTAACTTTGAAAATATTGAATATTTATCAAAAATATTGGATATATATCAAAATATTACATATATATCAAAATATTGCATATTTTTGATATTTTCAAAAATATCATTTACGAACCCTGAGTAAAATACAGTATTAAATTAGGGTTTTGGAGAAACCTACTTGGGTTTTCTCAAGTGAGCTGTATCAGGTTAGCAGTGGTAGAAGTCGTCCTATATTTCCTATAAATCCTATATTTTTGAGAATAATCCTATATTTTTCTAAAATCACCAACTACTTTTTCTGATTTGCCTTGCAGCCTCTATAATTTCACGGAAATTTAAAGTTCCAATTGATTATTTTGTGTCACATGGCTTTACCTTGCGTATGATGCACAAAAATGCTCCCAAATGCAAAGTTGCGTACGTACACTCCACATTCAAAGAAAGCGTCCTCTAGTTGGCACTGCGTAAGATAGGCTAAGAAGGGAGTGATGTCATCAAATGCATTCAGGATTATTTATCTTTTCTGCTGTGCCAACACGTTCTTGTAAGCTGATGGAAATTCTGCTTATTACCCAATTTGTGCAGAAACCATAAGTATTAGTAGCAGTAGCGAAATTCAACTATTGCAACATTCTGGTACTGTACGGCATAAAAAGTTATATGTTGCAAAAAAGGGACAGCTCCCAAACACATTTTGTATGTTCTACTGGCAGAGGTTTCAGTTTAAAGTTGGAATTTTCCGTTGAATTAAAAAAGTCTTGGACACTGAATCTAGAAGAAATAGTATATAAGTCTGAGATAATTTGGGTTCTTCGTGCTGCATTTCACAATTATATTATTTTTTGTCTCATGACCCCATGAAACAAGCGTTTTCAACTCTTTCCAAACTCACAATTGTGTACAGGATTGGCATCATGATCTACAAAAGTGTCATATTCGTATAACATGGACTTGCTCCGTATTTTTTGAAACGGATATCTCTTGAATTCCAGAGAAAAAAATCTTTTTTCACATTGATGTTTGATGAGAGTCTCGATCTGATCAAAATTTAAAACAACTCAATGTTCATATACGATATTGGAGCTAGTGATGGCTGTTGTAAATAATGTTTAATAATATTTCATGTTAGTTTATATCTTCCGTATGGCAACAGCCGGTTGCGCTCGAGTTTGTTTTTTACGTCTGAAAACGAAAAACGGTGTTCCATGTCTTTTCTTTCTGCTTTCTCGTTTCTTGTTATGCTTAGTTAAGATATATTAAATAAAAATGAATAACCTGGAGAGCCCGGGGCTCAGGTGAAGTTTTTTGTAATAAATATTGTTGTGTTTTGTAAATTCGAGTAGCGTTTGTTTTGTGCTATATCAACATCTGGCGTCCGCGACTGGACTAATTATTTAAGACTAATTATGTTTCAAGTTGCCAAGGGCTTTTCAAAAGAGGACTTGATATTGGTTGCCGAAGAAATTGGCGAAACAGTGCCTAAAAAGGCAACAATGTCACAGTTAAAAGACATTATATTGAAGAGCAAAGAATATGCTGATGATGGTGAATTCGTGACTTCAATTCTGATTACCGCCATTGCTGACAGAAATGAAAGGAAATTAGAAGAAAAAAAGCGTAAAGAGGAAGAGAAAAAGAGCCAAGAAGAAGAGAAAAAGCGGCAAATTGATGAAATAAATCGTCAACATGAGTTGGAATTGGTTCGATTGCAAATTCAAACATCGGTGTTAGCTCAAGGAGAAATACAGACGGTTGCACAAGAACCAAGTGGTGTTAAAAAGAAATTTCATTTGCCAAAGTTGGAATTTCGCCAGTTTTCAGGAAATGTTAAGGATTGGCTTCCGTTTTGGAGTCAGTTTGAGCATATTCACAAAGATGCAGATATAGCTCCAGAAAATAAATTCCAGTACTTGGTACAAGCAACCGTGAGCGGATCTCGAGCACGAGAGGTGGTTGAAAGTTTTCCGCCAACTGGCGCCAATTACGAAAAAGCAGTTGAAAGTTTAAGGTCTCGCTTTGGCAAAGAAGATCTTTTAGTTGAAGTTTACGTTCGAGAACTATTAAAATTAATCATATCTGTTCAAAAAAATGAACAATTTTCTATGACGTCACTGTATGATAAATTGGAATCCTATCTCAGAGCCTTGGAAACTTTAGGGGTTACGACTGATAAATGTGCATCTATATTGTATCCTATGGTTGAGTTGTGTTTTCCTGAAGAGTTTCTCAGGGCATGGAACAGATGTCCCAATTCTTCCTCGTCAGTTGATGCCAAGGAGCGATTAATTAATCTGATGCATTTTTTCAAAACAGAAGTTGAAGGAGAGGAAAGAATTAATTTAGCAATGGCAGGATTTGGTTTGAATGAGAAAAATAATTTCCAAACTTTAAAAAAGAGACAATGGAATAACGGTCGCAACAAAATCTCCACAGCTGCCAATTTGTTGACGACTTCAGCCAAAGAGTCTAAACAGTCTTGTGTTTTTTGTTCAGGCACTCATTCAAGTGCAGACTGTTTCTCAGCTCAAAAAATGAGGTTATCTGAGAGATTCAATATCCTCAAAGAGAAGAACTGTTGCTTTGCTTGTTTGAACGTCGGCCATTCCGTTCGTAAATGCCGAATATTTTTAAAATGTGTTATTTGTGGTAAAAAGCATGTTCCTTTAATGTGTGAAGCATTAGAATCCCGAAAACATGAGTTAAAGAAGACAGAAGAAAAAGAAGCAGTAAATGAAGTAAATATGTCCAGCATTAGTATTGGACCTAAAGTATTTCTTCAAACTTTAAAAGTAAATATGATTTCAGATAAGAAAGAAGTTTCTGTGAGAATTATTCTTGATTCTGGTTCCCAAAGGTCATACGTACTAAAAAGTCTTGCAGAAGAAATGGGTTACATTCCTATAAGAAAAGAAACTCTGGTACATTCTTTATTCGGTGGAGTTAAGTCCGAGAAATCTGAACACGCATGTTACAAAATCAGACTAAGAAGCAGTGAAAACAATTTTGCCTGTAACTTTGAAGCATTAGATCAAATGACCATTTGCAATGATGTCACTCCCGTTAATGCAGGGCCATGGATGAAAAAACTCCAAGAAATGGACATATCCTTGTCAGATGTTGGCGAAGAACTTCAACCAGTTCAAGTTCTTATTGGCGCAGATCTTTTTGGAAAGTTTTTGACCGGTCAGCGTAGAGTTTTACCATGTGGATTGGTGGCTATTGAGACCTTGCTTGGGTGGACTTTGTCAGGAAAGGTACCCGATAAAAGAGTAACTTCCAGTAATGCCATGCTAGTTACTTCACTTTTCGTCAACGATCTTGACATTTCTGATTTGTGGAAGCTCGATTCGATCGTGATTACAGATTCTATTGAGAAACTTTCAAAAAGGGAACAGGAAGATTTAACCAAAGAACATTTTCTTCAATCTGTGAGATACAATGATGATAAACGATATGAAATTAATTTGCCTTGGTTGGATAATTGTGCACCATTACCTGATAATTTAGAACTGGCTGAAAGAAGGTTGGAATCTACAACCAAGAAATTACTTCATGAAAATTTGTATGATGACTATGATAAAATATTTTTGGAATGGCTGCATGAAGGTATAATCGAAGAAGTTCCAGCGAATGAAATTAATCTGTCTGGAAATTATTTACCGCACAGACCTATTTTAAAAGAAAGCAGTACTACACCTATTAGGCCTGTATTCGACGCATCGGCTCGAATGAAGGGACATCCATCACTCAATGAGTCTTTGCACAATGGTCCCAACTTAATTGAGCTTATTCCTGATATTCTGTTGAGATTCAGAGAAAAGAAGATTGGTGTTACTGCCGATATCAGGAAAGCATTTCTGGAAATTAGCATCTGCAAAGCAGATAGAGATTTCTTGAGATTTTTATGGTGGAAAAGTAAAGATTGTCAAGAACACAAAGTTTATCGTCATGCTAGAGTGGTCTTTGGAGTTCGAAGCAGTCCTTTCTTGTTAGAAGCTGTATTAAAATATCATATTGATAAGAATTGCAATATTGACCCATTTGTAACAAAGTGCCTTTCTAATAGCTTCTATGTAGATAATCTTGTAACTAGCGTTCACAATCAATCAGAATTGAAGCGCTTGATTAATGTTTCAAATGAGCTTATGGGAAAAGCTAGTTTTGAATTGAGAGATTGGGAGTCTTCAGAGCCAAAAGAGGAAAAGTCAAGAAATATTGATTTATTAGGGCTGAAGTGGAATAAATCAGAAGACATCCTTTCACTTAATCTTAAATGGCTGAAAGAAGTAAATATTGAAATCATTACCAAGCGTACAATGTTATCTGCTACTCACAAAGTGTTTGATCCGTTTGGATTTGTTTCTCCAGTAATGCTTTGTCCCAAGCTCATGTTACAGAAAACCTGGAAAATGTCTTTAGGTCTCTCCAATGGTACCGAGAACTAGAAGTTTTGAAGGAAGTTCATGTTCCTCGTTGGCTAGACATTACTCCTGATTCCTCAAAGAAATTCTTTGTACACACCTTTTGTGATGCAAGTAAGGATGCCTATGTCGCCGTTTCTTATCTTGTACAGGAAGGTGGGGATAAAAATGTGCATTTTTTAGCTTCTAGATCTCGTATAGCTCCTTTGAAGGGTGCAGCCATACCAAGATTAGAACTACTGGCTGCGCTAGTGGGAGCAAGATTAACAAAATCCATAGTTGATGCCCTTGGTTGGAAGACTGTCAAATGTTTTTATTGGAGTGATTCTAGGCGCTTTATCTGAGAGATTTCTTGGTACTGAATTGTTGGGACATACAACTGCAAAATGGGGGACATAATGCCATAAATCCAAACCTCCTTTTCATATTCGGAATAACCGAATATCATTTCTCTAACATTTAATTTTGATATTGTTTTAAATTTTATCATTTTTTCCAATGTTTTCATTACACTTAATCATTGAATGCATGCTAACCGAATATGATGAAACGGTAAACTTTGCACAAAAGTGCCAAGACGCAAAAATCTCTGCTTGTCTTCAGAATTCTCAGGTAAGCAATCAATATGAAAATCAAATCCTGCAAATGCAAGAACAAATCAATGCATTACGAGCAGAAAGACTTACTTACTCGTATATGTGAATGCATTTGTGTTTATTTTTTATTTATTTTTTGTCCTATATTTTCTCAAAAAAAAAATCCTATATTTAATTTTTAAAGTTGATCACTTCTACCCCTGGGTTAGGCAAACATGGACATTAGTTCATTCTCCAACAGGAGCAAGTTGCACACACAATCCATCAAGCTGCCCCTAAAATCTGCTCTCCCCCCTCTCCCAGTTGCATCCCTGTGTGCAAAATTAAGCATATCAACTGTTTCAGTGGTAACTTCATTTAAATGGAATTCAATTTCTGACATTCATGAGAAACTAATAAAAGTGTTGAATAAATTCTTTTTGTGTGTTTCAAGGCATTTATTGGTATTTTTAACTTTGAACATATTTATGTCAGATTCTAAAAATAATAATAATTTCTGTTTTAGGTGGCCCTTTTAGAGAATTTCCTAGGGGACGTATTATTGAGCCTCGCTCCGGTTCTAAAGAGTGGCGTGAGAGGCGGAAACCTGCCCGAACCATATCTCTTCCAGCTGCTGGGCAATGAGACTGCCAATCAAACCCTGTGACATGTATAGGGTGAATTCATATGCAAATATATTGTGATTGGATTTCATCAAGCTTCAAACTGGATCAATCTAGTACTCTCAAGGAAATTACATAGCTTGCTATAAAAAATCTTGTGAGAATATTTGCTTCACAGCTGTTGAGTCTGACGTGGTGACCACGATTATGAGAGTTTGGAAGTGATCAAGGTGCTATCAATGGAAATGAATGTCAGCAAAGCCCAACAGTGTGTCAATGCAAATGTAAATACAGCTTTGGGAGAAATTTTTTTCCTTATCAGGTGCCTCCATGTAAGATACTTGATGAGATTATTAGAGCAAGGACAAAAGCTAGAAAATAGCATTATGAATGCCGTTTTTTGTGATGCAAAAATTTATAAACACTTGAAGATACTTGTCAGCCCTAAATTAATGGCAGGAGCTTCCATAATATAGGTGGTGCTTCATATAAAAGTCAAAGCACACCTAAAAATTTCCATGTTTGACACAGAATTTAAGTGGTATGAATTATTTGCACACATCTTTATAAAATGTTGAGTTTTGTTATTGTATCAATTATAGAAAATTCATTTAATATAACGTCTATGTTATCAGGATATTGTATACAAGGTATTATAATAATGTAAAAAATATTATCACCTTGCGGCTATTACATAAAGTATGCCACATGCTTACAATTGTGTTGTAATTTCTAGTCCAAATTTATTATGCATTTGTTGCATTGGCATATTATGAAATCAAAAATTATGGAAGCCAAACAAATGACTATAAATTGTAAATTTGTTATTGTTTGCGTATCTGTGTCGGACTTCATTCTTTTCCCCTTTAGGGTTTTAGAGACCCATATGTGATAATATATGCCTTAATTATGTGTGGGGATATCTTTTGTGAATAATTTAAAAAATATCTGCTAAACACATGGAACTTGTCATACTTGTATGGTAAGGTAATAGGTTGTGGTACTTATAAACTGTAACAATTTTGTTGCAGCTTTCAAGTATATTTTTTAGGTAGAATCGGTTTTTCACCAAGTTTATCATTTCTTTTCAACAGACTCTTCTGCTTAGTTCATACACTATGTTAGTATTAAAACAGACTTTCAGCTTTTATCCTTTTTCCCAGCAGGTTTTTTTTTTCTCTCCTCATGTTTTAGATTATAAACTTATTTATACTCCAGCAATGTGATGGGTCCACTTTTTTTCCCCTTGCTGGGAATTTTTCCCCTCCCTTCACTTGTACTTACATAAAATCATATGACATTTGAACATAATTTTTTGTGTGTATGTGGAAATATAAATTTTGCTTGTTGTGACACGAGTGTGGGATTATTAATGAATGGCAATTTGCATGAACCTTACTACTGTAGTGAGTTTGCTAAGCCGCAACAACAATACAGTATGTATATATGAAATGTAGGTTTCCAACAAATATAGATGCTAGTATATACTATATATATATCTCCTGCACTGCAGAGATATAGCAAGTGACACAGATGATAGTTGAAGCAAATGAACTTAGCTGCTCCCTTTATACAAGGAGATAACCTGCATGGGGGAAAATAGTGCTTTTCTAACCTACCATGTAAATTAATAACACATCTGTAGTGCAGGGCAAATTTGATTATTTTTTTACTTAAAACAATATTGGTCTGTTTATACTGTTAGTTGCTTTAAAAAAGAGAACTAACTTGATTCAATGTGCATCTAGAAATAAATACCAAAGAAATGTGCATAATCATTCAAAGCTTCTCATATGCCTTTGAAGGTGATTTTGATTTCATATCTAATATATCAGGTGACTACAATATTTGAAAAAAGCATCTTAATGTAATCACTGCTTATGGTGTTGCACAAATCAATTGCTTGAATTTTCTTAGCATATATTGTGACAAATCATGTAGCATCATAACTGTTGTACTCCGAAAAAATTCATTTTTAGACTCTATTTTGATTTGATTTTGACAGATGCCTAAAAGAGAAGATTTTTTTATTTATGTTTGTATATTTCACCATGAATGTGTAAAACTTGCAGCATGAACATAGGTTTCAGGATCATCTGCTGGAACATGCCATGTGGAGAGTTGTTCGTTTCAATCCGATGGCTGTATGTTGGTGTATTGTCCTGATTTGAAAAAAAAAAAATCAGTAAAACAATTCTGATAGAAGTTGTTGCTTTTTTTTTATTATGCGTAACATGTAATTCCTTTCGTCACTTACACAAGATCGACAAGTAAATAATCCTGCCATCGACTACATTTTTTGTTATGGGTTATAGACTATACCAGTGTACTATTTAAAATTCTAACAGTTTTATATTGCTAATCTTTTTTTGATGACCCTTTTTATATCCCTCTGAAACTTTTAATTAGTAATGTATTAAGAAAAAAAGTTTTTGTTTCATTGTTTGCCAAGTTGATTTTTTTCTTTTTTTACGATTATTATTATTATTATAATTTTGAAGATAACCAATATGAAAGTTTTCCTTTGTTCATTTTATGTGGTATAAATATTATTGCCAAATTTTTGTGTAAGAACATTATTATATTAAAAGATTAAAATCAAATTTGTGAAAGTTAATTAAGTGGTAGTTGAACTATTATAGCTGTCCAAAATGAAATTCCTCTGCAGTTCTTAGAAATCAGGATCAATAAATACCTCATAAGTTACAGGCCAAGTGCCTAATGTGCGCAATACCTGAAAATATTTTAAAGAAAAAAATTTTTATAATGAACATTGTATCTGATTCAGCAGGCTGCTTCTAATTTTTTCCCCTGGTTTTAAATGTTACTGCATCTTATTTTCAAATAAAAAAACTAAAAAGGTATATTCAAATCATATTTTTAAGCTTGCTGTTATAAGAATGTTTTTGTCTGTATAATAAATGAACCATCTATAAATTTTGAAAAAGTGTGGCCCTATTTTAGTATATTTTTAAATTAATGAAGTTTCTTATGATTTTTTGAAAAGAAAATACTTGGAACAAAGTTTTGTGAAAAGTGTAATATATATATAGAAAATGCTATAATAAACAATATCTAACATTTTCCTCATTTGAAGAAATAATTTTTAGTGATTTCTGTCTTGAATAGTTAAAAAATCACACCTTATCTTAACATGGATCCATTGTCTGCATACAAGTAGGTTTCATTAATGAACTGTCAAATGTCCTCATTTTGAAAGTAAAATTGTAGAATATTAATATGGGTGCATTTGGGAGGGTGAGAAGTTCCCATCTACTGCAATAAAATGGGGAGAAGGAACTTTAATAAATCAGAATATAGTCTTAATATAAATATACTTTATTTCCAGCAAATAAATCTATTCATGATTAGTAGTAAAATTTTATGCAACAACTAGTACCCAAATTTCGAATTTGGTTTATATATATATACGTATGTAAGAACGGCTGTCCCGTTCTATCTTCTACAGCAGTGGCCGCTAAAACCCATGTAAGACGAGGCACGGGGCTTCGTTGCAATTCTTTATTGGTACACTTTAACACACAAATATCATAACATTAATATTGTTGGAACGAACGACATGAAGTCATCAGCAAGTTTCAAGAAGCAAGAACCCCGATTTTCGTTCGGGCCGTCGTATTTATATGGGGGAAAATCTCTTAGACTGCAGACAATGTTCCCTACACCACGTGATGGCACGTGGTTTAAGTAGGAGGGCCATATGGAAAATAGAATATATTATTGGCTTTAATCCCGTAGACAGAGGCTGGCCTAAGTCTACGGGCAAAAAAAAAAATAGTCTGGAGGGAATTAATGAGGAAAACCAAATTGAGCTTAGGCATGACCATATATGGTAACGCGTTAGAGAAATTTTTGAGTGGGACAACCCTGAGCTGTCAAGTTTAATATGGAAAAAGCCAGACAAAGGATTTCTCAATAACACAGCCTGACAAAGGATACCAAGGATTTTTCCATATTACATCCCCCCTCCCCAAAAGTTCTATTAAATTAAATATTGCAGAAGTGAATTATCTGCAGCCTTTTTTCCCACATAAATTTATGCATTAAATTTTATATAAACATATCACATTTTGAATGAAATACTATACAATTACAAAAATTACTGAACATTTTCATCATAGATTATTATACTCTTACTAAACGATATTTACAAAATTTTATATATAGTTCAGTTTAATTACAGTTGGATTATTCTGTTGCAGTTCAAACGTGACTGACTTAGATCACATTCATGTGATAGCTTGAAATTTGTTGGTGGGTAATATTTCCTCAATCTTGACACATGTACTATGTCTGATTTTTCTTTGCTGTGTGCATTTGGTTTATTGATTTCATAAGTTACGTCCGTAACTTTTCGAAGAATTTTATATGGTCCACTGAACGGTTGCGAAAGTTTTCGTGAATATATTTGAATTCTTCATATATCACAAAGTCATCTGCATTAAAAGTTTTGTCCACAAATCTGGCATCGTAATATATTTTATTTTTGTCATGGTACTCTTTAGTTCTTTCCACTGCCAGTTTTCTAGCTTCCTCAACAGGAGGATAAATGTCTTCATTTACTGGATTTTGAAAAGGCACTGTGCCGTACATTAAATACGAAGGTGGGAACTTCGTAACTGAGTGTGGAGTTAGGTTATATTCTTGAGTCACCTGCTCTAATAATTTAGGCCATGGCACGTTTCCAGAAGCTGCGTTCACTTTGCACTTTAGGCGAGTGACTATTCTTTGGTTCAGACGTTCCACCTTACCATTAGTCTCTGGTCTATGAGCTGTGGTTAGCAACTGTTTAATTTTGTGGTGCTTTAGAAATTTCTTGAAATGAGATGAAGTAAATGATGGATTTCTATCACTTAATACACTTTTAGGTATTTGAACACTGAAAATTTGTTTAAGAAAGTTGACGTAAGTTTCGGTAGTGATTGATTTTGATGCAAAAGACCACATGTATCTAGTATGATGATCTATAAACAATGTTAAATATTTTTTTGTGGAATTGTAGTAGTTGAAACCACCCACACTATCTACTGCAACGAGATCAAATGGTTTGTCAACTGGAGGCATAGACTGTAAAAGGCCAAATCTTTTTTGTCGAGGCTTTTTGTTTACCTGACAAATATGACAATGTCTCTTAAATCCAGTTATATCTAATGTTATATTTTGCCAATAATATACAGGCGTAAGTAAATTAACTGTTTTTTGAATTCCTGGGTGTCCAAACTTTTCATGGACAGTCTCAAGTAATTTACGGCGTAAGGAAAAAGGAACAATTTTAGTGAAACCCTTTTTACGCAGGCATAACACGTGATTAATTTCGACAAAATTACCAGTTAAATTATCCTTTTTTTGAGCCTCTTGAATTTCATCCAATTGCAGTAGATGCGAAACGTGGTTTCCTATATTTTTTTTCAACACATTCATTATTTACAGGTATATCTCTTGAGAGCATGTCAGCCTCGAAGTTTGTGGTGCCTTTCGTATATTTAATATCATAGTCATACATACTTAATTGTAAGGACCATCGGAACAAACGACCTTTTGAGTTTTTTACATTTTTGAGCCAAACTAACGCCGCGTGATCGCTATGTATGACGAATTTATGGCCAAAGAGGAAGTGGTGGTACTTATTTAAAGCATCCACAACAGCTAGACATTCCAACTCAGTAATACTATAAATTCTTCTCGTAATCTTTTAATGAGCGGGAATGGAAAGCTATGGGAAGTAAGGCACCCGAACTGTCTGGCTGTTTTAATATTGCTCCCACACCAGTTTGACTTGCATCAACACAAATATGACATTCTTTTTTAGGATCAAATATTTTTAAGATTGGTTTACAAATTAAGGAGTTTTGAAAAACTTGAAATGCTTCTTGGCATTTGTCAGTCCATTGCCAAGTTGTATCTTTTTTCAGCAAGTGGTTTAACGGATTTCTAATAGTTGCATATTTATCTATAAATTTATGGTACACATTTATTGACCCCAGAAATCTTTGGAGAGATTTAACATTTTTAGGCGGTTGTAATTTGTTAATCGCCTCAATATTACAATTATCGGGCGTTACAATACCATTACAAATTTCATACCCTAAAAATTCAATTTTAGTCTGTAAGAAGGAACATTTTGATGTTTTTAACTTTAAACCTTCCTGTCTGCATATCTCAAAAATTTGTTGAATATGATCTAAATGTTCTGAAAGGGTTTCAGAAAAAATTATTATGTCATCAAAGTAATTGGCTGCAAATTTTATTTTATGTTTTGTAAGTATTCGACGCAAAGTTCTTTGAAAAATACTTCGTGAATTTTTCCACCCGAAGGGTAATTTGTTCCACTCATATAAGCCACTATTAGTGACAAAAGCGAGCTTTTCAGTATCGTCTCGATGAATTGGTATATGCCAATATCCGGAAGCCATGTCTAATTTAGTAAAATATTTGCTTTTCCCTAACTTATCTACAAGTGTTTCTATCAGGGGTAATGGTTCTGCGTCGGACTTGGTAATTTGATTTAATTTTCTGTAGTCCATACATAATCGACTTTTTTTATTTTCGTCTCTTTTAAAAACTAGTGTAACAGGTGCAGAATACGGCGATGAGCTTTCTTTTATTATATTAGCCTTTAATAACTCCTGATTTTGATTTTCAATTTCTTCTTGTTGCTTTGAGGAAGTTTTATATGCCCTTAACGACACCGGTAAGTCGGATGTTAACCTTACCTTTTGAGGTTCAATTCTAATTGTTCCAACATCATATTTATTTTTGGAAAATATATCTTCGTAATTTTGCAATATTTCTTTTAATTTCGAATTTTTCTCACGTTCCGAATGTCCATCGACAAGATCGCGACATTGTAGGCCTCCAATGCCGCAACCAGTCCCAGAAACATCGGACGAAATACGAAAATGATTATTCTTTTCGCAACTTATTTTTTCATTTCTATCTTTCTCTAGACAAGTTTTCTTTTCTGTGCTACTCTTTTTCTTTTCATTTTCGTTGTAATGTAATTCCGTCACACTTTCCTTAGTTTTACTTTCTTTCGGATCTTTCACTCTTTTAATTTCCTTATCAATTTTCTTGCGTATTTTTCCCGTACTATTATTTTCGTTACTTTATTTCCACAGTTCTTAACTAGGATTTCAGGTAAAACATGCAAAGACAAGTCATTCGGTTCGTAATCAGAAAAGGTGATCAGTCTTCTCTGATCCTCCATAACGACATGTCCTACACAATCTATGACCAAACGAAATCCCACGCAACTCTTTAAACCTAATATGGCATAAGGTAAATCGGTGTCTAGAACATAAAATTCCACCGGTTTAACTATATTGCCGACCTTAAGGTAAAGAATACACGTTTGGTTAGGCTGTAGCATTCCCTTCGTTTGTTTTATTTTTACAGCGATTTTTTCTTTAATCGAAACATTTAATGTTTTTGCAATTGCACTCGGGATGATATTTAATGTTGAACTGGTATCAACATTTAAATAAATAGTCTTTAAATTCGAATTTTTATGTTGAGTGTACACTTCATTATATAATTGATAATCATTTTTAACTTTTTCCTCATTTTTAATAATATACCCGGGTATTATTAATTGTCATACTTCGTTAACTCTCTCATTTTCTTCTCTTAATTGATTATCTTTTTGCTGAGGCGGTAGTTTAAATCCAGCATTTGATGTTTTTGGCTTATTCACACAAGTTTGTCCCCAATGATATGCGTTGGAGATTCCTTGTTGTGCGCAAAATTTACAAGGATTAGGGGGTAACTCCTGCGAAAAATGTGCAGTCTGTCTTTTTACTGCATTTTGTCTTTCATTATAACCTACAAACCTAGGTTTATTCTGTTGGTAAAAATTAGGTTGGTATACATTGTTTCTATCTTGACGAGGATAATTATATCGTTGACGAAAATTACTTTGGTCTTGATTTTTTGATATCCAATTTTGATAAAAGGGGGGCTTCACCCTAAAAATATTTTGTTGTTCCCCTTTATAAGCGGACTTGGGGGTTTCATGTGGAACTTCATTTATTAATTTTGAAACTACCTGAAGCCATTCGGTGGGAGTTTCTGGCTCTTTTATTACCAAAAATGCCCTAACTTGGGCAGGTAGCCCAACTGAAAGCCCCTCAAGGATATGTTCATTACTAAGTTTTATTTTTCTTCCCATTTCTACTTGTTCCGTAAAATAGGAGTATAACTCTTTTGGAACTCCGGAAAATTTTAAATTTTGAAAGTCAAGAAAATTACTTGCTGGAGTAAAGTAATGTTCTTCAAAAATTTGAATGATTTCATGAAAGGAATTACAGCAAAGGCATTGATTGATGTAGAGCTTTAAGGCTGAACCGCGAATAAATTTCTGAAAATTTCTTAATTTCCAACTATCATTTAAGTTGTTCTGAGCCGTTTGCTGGTTAAAGTGAGCTAACCATGCTGAAAAATTTATCCCTAACTCTGGTTCAAATAATAAAATTTCAGGTGAGCTACCCGAATTTTTGCCTTTTATTTCAATTTTTGAAGTAGAAGAGCCATCGGCCAAACTTATCTCTTTTATTTTCTCACTAATCGTTCGATATTCTGAATCCGTTTTTATTAAGCTTAAACATTTTTCCTTTTTTACCTTCCCACTTTAACAACAAAAATATCCCGCGTAACTAAATGCATAACATCCAAAATATATACAGAACTATTCATAATACTGCAAAAAATATACCATAATTTCAATTACACAGCACATTGATAAATTTACCATTTCAAACATCTTAATGTCAAAAAAAAAAAAAAAAAACCGTGCTGACAAGATCCCTTTTAAATATTTAAACCGATAGTTAATATATCATCAAATAAAAAACTTATTCTTCTAAACCACATGATCAATTTATATCATAATAAATTCTAAAGCAATATTATGTAAAAAAACCAAAAGGGAAAAAAAGATATTCATATAATAAATGAGATATTTATGAAGAAAATTCGAAATAATACCATTTTGGAATAACACATTAAAAATTACTCTATCAAAATTCACTTCAGCACATGAAAATAATTTCCATTCTAAAGCACCACAACATAACGACCCTTTCGTTTAATCGCTCCGCAGAACGCAAACACTCTTCGCTTCTAAAAGCCACAACGGGGGCCAGCTTTTTACAGCGCTCTGTGAAAAAGCGCACATTGGTTCATTGAACCGTCTGGAAAGATGATCCACGCTGCTACATCGGAGCGGCACATTGCAGATTTAGTATTGCTTTTCTTCGATTGTTTTTCTTTTTTCTGCAGGAGCCCGGATAGGAACATAAATCCTACCGGCTTGTAAGAACGGCTGTCCCGTTCTATCTTCTACAGCAGTGGCCGCTAAAACCCATGTAAGACGAGGCACGGGGCGTCGTTGCAATTCTTTATTGGTACACTCTAACACACAAATATCATAACATTAAGGCTGCTCTTCGGTCAGAAAAAATTTCGTGGTTAGGCTTAAGATGGCCTTCGAAGGGCATGAGGAGAGTGTGTCAACCTCGAGTGATTGACATTTCAACGACCAATGAAACGTACGATAGCTCTTGGAAGAAGGGTCTACTGTCCCCCATAATTGATCTGTCACTTCAGGCCGAGACCCCCTGCAGTCAGTGTTTTAGCTTTTAGCTAGCGGCATGCACGTGTTTTCTACTACTTACACAACGTTGCTCCTTTTCCGGTTCCAAAATTGTTTTCTGTGGCTGAGAGTTGAAACGAAAAGAAAAAATATTGTTACCCTTCTTTCATTCTCCCGAATTGTTTGTAATTTGCATATTTAGTGCTGTAAAAATGAAAATGTAAACGATACTTTTAAAACGAAGGTTTGTCTTTCTGGGAACTTGCTTCTAGACCTAATTTAGTACAAATTGATCAATCAAAATTTGCGATAAATTGCTTGATATTCAAAAAAAAATTTAAAAAAAATTATTTAGCGAAAACTTGCTGAATGCTGTTCTCAGTTATTGTTACATAAAGAGCGCTAATTCGTCTCTTGTATAAAGCTTAATTTAAGAGCAGAAATTTTTGCGTTAGTATGATTAAAATTAAGTGAATAAATAAGAAAAGAGGTAACCTAAGCAACGAGTTTTGCTCGAAACAGGAGTAGCAAATGAAGATTTGTTAAGCTCCACTACTTTATTTTTTTTCTGATACTAAATGTGAATGTTTGCGTTTCTTTCTTTATTTTATATAATTTATTTAGTTATTTTGCATTTTATTTTATTTATTTATATACACTTCTTCAATTATGTTTTGCTAATTATTGCATATTGAATACTTGATCAATATGATGAGACCATCACATTCATTTTATTTCTTTCCTTCATATTTCTGTCATTTAAAATAAAATTCCCGAATCATTTTTCGAATAAAACATCCTGGTTTTCTTTTTCTCTGACAAAAGAACGTTTTCAATGGTTCTTTACTTTCTGCGTAGTTCCGCTTCATTGGCACTTCAATATGTAGTCAAGTAATATGTTCTTATATAAGCGTGCGCAGAGCTTTAGCAAGGGGGGGGGGGGACGCTACTGTGCTAAAGGGGGTACCAAACCCCCATACACCCATAAGCAGGGCCGTCCCGACGGTATTCGGCGCCCTTGAACTTTATAAAAATAGTCGCCCCTAGCCCTCTTTCATCATACAAACTAAAATAATATAAATTCAAATTGTGTATAATTTTATTGCGTTTTCTTTAACTTTAAAACTTTAATAATTACATACATGAAACAAATAATGTATTTTTTTATTTCTAATGGGCTGCTGTTGGCTTCTCGTAATTGAAGACCTAGTGTGGTTCACAGGGATTGGTACCATCTAATCATCTCTATCAAGCACCACAGTAGGTATAGTACCATCGCTACAAGTGAATTTTGACGCTAAGTTCTTTCACTTGAAAGATGGAGTATCTGATAGGAGTCACTATCATTGGGTCTGCTTACGTGAAGACAACTAGAATTTTGTTGAACTAATTTTATTAAACACGGATTATTGTTCCTTTTTTTTTTTTGCTCTTAAGCTGATTCGCCCCCAAGATGATGGCGCCTTTGTACTTTGCACACTGATAAGGCCGGCCCTGCCCATAAGATTTGGGTCCCAGATGCATCTCCAGGGAAACTTATGACAAATTAAACGCAAAGAAGCATATCTATTGAATACAAACGCAAAAGAGGTTGCCAGTTTTGTAATTCGCTTTCATTTTTATTTGCTAATGGGGCTACAATGGTATATCTAAGCCCCGCACGCACACCTCTGAGTATCTACGTATGTATGTTGTAAAATATATATTACTCGGTAAAATTAAATCACGAACTGGAAACTGGGGATGTGCATAACATATTTTCGCTGTTGCAAAAGTATGCGGCAATTACAAATTCACCAAAAAAAGAAAGAAGAAAAAGAAGGCAGGGAAGAAAGGAAAAAAATAACTTGAAAAAAAGAAAGAAAATAAGCAAATGGTTGGCAATGACTGTTTTGAAACAGTGGCCTTTTTACCGAGTGCATTTATTTATTACTTTTTTCCTTCATTATGTACGAAACATTAAATATTTATTGAAATATTAGAGTTTAAACAACTTTTAAATTTTTTCCGTAATACACTGAATAAACGAAAGCGATAAATATTGTATTTGCCATTAAAAGCTATTCAGAGCAGTGAATGGAGCTGGAGTGGACTTGAAACTATAACATAAGATTCGGAGGGGAGCTGTAGCATAGCAACTCAAAAAAATAAATTAATATAAATAATAATAATAATAATGATAATAATATTAATAACTCTGCTCCAGTTCCCTGCGCAAAAGGTATTCAAAACTTTCAAAATGGCAGCCTGACTACTGGGGCGGCGATATTCCTCGGAACCAGAAGTCCCAATTTCTTATCTTGGCAACAAACGTTGCTTCGATAAGCGAGCTGAGGTGGTTGCTGTGAAAATTTCTATTTAATACTTATCGAGAAGTAAGTTGAGAGTTTTCCTGGTTTTCTCTTATGATTGAATGCACAAAAACACCATTAGAAGACCTCGCAGGGCAACAGCTTTTTACCAAGACTTGTTGAATTGAGATAAAGTTTGTATGGTTGCAGGTTGAGGTGAGGGCTGCCAATTTTAAAACTGCAAATATGGAACAGACGGGGCACATCGACAAGGGGGGGGGGGGGGGCCTTGAGACGCGCATTTGCATAATTTCTTCTGTGCCGATTCTTCATGTGCGAGTTTGCCTGTATTTATTATCCAGTAAATAAAAACGGAGGAGCGTGGAAGATCACACTTCAAACTGAAGCAGCATAGAACAGAAATGAATATAGCCAATAAAGATTAGTCGCATCGCATATTAATATGCGATGCGACTCAAAATGACAACGGTTTTCCCGAAGTATATAATTTACGCAAAATGAGGTACGTACATCTGGTTAAAATAATAAGGAGTAAATAAAGGAAGTCCATCTACAGCGCATTTAAAAACAGTTTCCGGAGTATATACTTCAAAAAATGTTTCAATATACCTTTTGACGGAAGTACATGATTAACAGTGAATAATCTGAAAATAATGTACATGCACAAAAAAATGACAAGAAGATTTAGTGACAAATTCAGTTATTCAAATGCAAAACCTGTAATGTATGGAATTATCTTTTGAAATGAATTCTTCATAGTTCTTTTCCTTGTCATGTTTGTTTGTTTTGTGTTTTCTGGGATGTGCGAAATAAAAAGATTCGTTGAGATAAATCTCATTACAAAAAACAAATTTGCAGGAATGTAACATACAGTTAAAAAATGAGACAATAACTTTTAAATTCTGAAATTTTTCATGCATCACGAACGGATTTCTCTCATTTTCGTAAAAAAAAATATTAACAACAACAAAAATAATAATAATGAAAAAATAAATGTCATATGGTGACTCAAAGTCTAAAATCAATGTTAAATTTAATGGATATTGAGATCCCGTCATATTAACCTTCAAAATTCAAGAAAAAATTTACCATTTGAAAGAAAAGGCATCCATATTGTAGTTATTAGTAATCTGACAGAGAAAATGAACAATTCGGGTTCACATGCCCATCAGAAAACGTAATTATTATTATTATTTTGGAGAGTTTTTTTCTCCGGTGAAAAGAGCAAAAAATGACAGATGAAATCAAAACAGTTTTCAAATTAATTAATTCCCATGCTAACTAGGGAATTTTTAAGTTCAAACCCAGTCATTGGAAATGGTTGATATTTTTTTTTTTTCAGGGTAAAAATTTCAAATCGCGAATATAATATTGCAATAGCTGGATTTTTAATTGCTAACGCAAAACAAAAAAACAAAATTAAAAATGTTCATACATATTAGAACGGAGATTAAAAATGATTTTTTTTTTGTATAAAATTATTTTCCCGATAATAGGGAAAAGTTGTGGGGCATAGGAACTAAACGCATAAAATTAGAAATGCACTTATTTCTGCATTGCGTAAATTGGAAAATTTGGATCGTGAAGTGGTTTATTGATCAAAAGGTATTAATTGATCTATAATAATTTTAGAGGTATGTTTCTACTATCATTTCTCACTTTTTCCACGCTAGTGCGAAGGAAGATATTTTAATTTCAAATTTTGTACTCACTTTTTAATAATACTTTATTCCAACTTTCCTGCTCTATCGCAATGAAAATTTGAAAACATGTAAATTTCCCAATATTTCTGTAAATTTCCATAACTGTTGCGAATTTTGTATATTTCAACGTGGGAATGGAACCCTAAGATATTTATTGATTGATTCTAAATTTTTTTTTACTTATATTTCTGGTGTCATTCCACTATTCCACAACTTTTTCACAGTATCGAGGAAATAATTATTAAAAATAGAGCTTTTGCAAATTCGTATGTTTACTGCTACTATTAATTATACAAAAAGAACAAATAATAAAAATAAGTAATTAATTTTCAAAATGCTTGTATTACTAATATTATTATTATTATTGTAGCTATTATGTTAGTTTTTATTTCCATTTAGATGTTTTAAGAATTGTGTTTCATTGCTTGTTATGAACTGTTGTGAAGCTTGAAAAATGAATATGAAAGCAAATTTCATTGTTTTCCTACCCGTTTACTAAGGACTACCAAAGGGATTCGCCAATTTCTTTCCGAGTTTTAGAAGGGCTTCGCTAGGAAAAAAAAGTTGGGGACCCCTTACTTAAATCATATGCAGAAATTTTGCATAAGAGACATAGTTCTTTTTTCTTTAATGACACGAGTTCACATGCATACATTTAATGTAGAGAAATAATTAGTTCTCATTTGAGCTGCGAAACTAAAGAATAAAACGTCAACATAATCAAAAATTTCTTTCCGAGTTTTAGAAGGGCTTCGCTAGGAAAAAAAAGTTGGGGACCCCTTACTTAAATCATATGCAGAAATTTTGCATAAGAGACATAGTTCTTTTTTCTTTAATGACACGAGTTCACATGCATACATTTAATGTAGAGAAATAATTAGTTCTCATTTGAGCTGCGAAACTAAAGAATAAAACGTCAACATAATCAAAAATTGCGGACACGTGTTTCAGAGTTACAAGGAGCCCGTGTTGCAATGCAAAGAAGTAAGCTTATGGATGAGAAACAACCAAACCGTTTTTATTCTTTAGCTAATGATAAGATATTATTTCGTAGTGCCACACAGCAAACATTGCATAACCAGGAATGGGCAGCCTTTGGAAAGCTGCGGGCTAAACTGAAAAGTTAAAAAAGTCGCGGGCCGTAGAGATAAGCAGGTGTCAAGTTACCGAGATTCCGTAACTTCAATTGCTGATATTGGTCTGTATTGTTATTTACTTGCCATTCAAGTTATAAGAGTGAATTCCAGAGTACGAAATTATTCTCGTTTATTATTTATCTATTATTATTTTGAAAAGTTATACATTACAAATAAATAAATATTTAAACATTAAATCAGAATACCTCATGAGAAAAAAATCCATAATTTTTGTTTGCTTTTCCGTCTGCAGAGAAAACTTAAATTCCCCAACACTATTAGGCTTGCTAATTTGCAATTGACTTTTTTCTCGTATTCGTAGAAATGTACAAGGGGAATAAGGAAATTCTCTAGGAACACTTTCAAGAATAGAATTCATTTATTGATGAAAAAACACCGCTGTAAAATTCCCAGAATTGTGCACCGTGGAAAAATACCGGAGGAAAAAGTTAATAAGAATACAAAATGGAGGTCGACTTACAGGGGTTTCTGAAAATTGTGTGTTAAGTTAGAGAGTTTTTCGCCCATTGAAATTAGCATTGGGCCAACCATTAGGGGAGGGATATGTCGACTTACCAAGGGTTAGTCGACTTATCTGCGCGTCGAGCTACCGAGATTCCACTGTATTTAGTTTAGTCATGTGAACTGTGAAGAAAATAGTTTTTGCGATTCAGGAAAAGAAACATGTGGTTTGTTTTTTAAACAATGTCCCATGCTTTTCGCCATTCCCCGAGGAAGTGTACTGTACAGTGGAACCTCGCTATTCGCACACCATTCCAGGAGGCAGCTCGAATGGCAACTTGTACGAATAGCAAATTATTTTTTCACATAAAATACAGTGTAAATTGGATTAATCCGGTCCAGACACACAGATGGTTGCTTATTTAAACCTATGAAAAACAACTGTACAGTACTGTACATGAAATTATAGATAAATTAAAATTTAACGGCACTTTGCTCGTACTGAGGTGAGCTGATGGCATATGTGGAATGTTGAGATGAGGAAATGAAAGGGCTGGAAGAAGAAGAGGAGGCCCCTTCTATAAAAACATCAGGTAATATCCCTTCAAGTGTTTTCTCCCTTTCTGTTGTTCTTTCTTTTTGCTAGAAGAAATAGAACTAGAAGAATCTTGGGCTTCTTTCCCTAAAAACCTGTCCAATGTTGTCTGCCTTTGACGATTCTTCAGAATTTTTCTAAAATGGCCAATAACATTGTCGTTGAACAAAGCATCCCAACTTGCTGTTGACCACAGCAGTGTTAGCATGCTGTTTTCCCATCACTCTCTGCGTTTTCTTGCAGGAGTAACACAGCTCTTTAATTTCTGCAAAGGAAATGCTTTTCTTACTACTTTCCTCCTCTGAAGAAGAAAGTTCTTCAACCACTCCCTCTAGATGCCCCCTTAAAAAGCTAAAATTGTCAGTAAAATCTCAAAAAGTATTAAGATTTTTAAAAAATCCAAAACGCGAAACAAATTACTTCTAGACGAGTTCAAAATGAGCATAATTCCTCGATTTTTTTCTTAAAAAAAAGCCAAACTGGCGACCCAGCTGACCCCTGGCGCCGTACGAATTGAGGGAGAAAGACGAAGGACGGGGTTCCACTGTTTATGTTCTACGTCATAACATCTTTCCGATAAAGTTTATTTCAAGTAAATCGGTTGGTTAGCTCAGGATTTGTATACGACTGAAATTTTCCCGTAGGCGCTGTCGGTTTTTTTTTTTTTTTTTTTCTGAACTGTATGAAATTCGGCGTGGATAAAAAAATATTTCACGCAGAGAGCTTCTTCCAATACGCTTGTTCAAAGGAACTTTGATTTTCTGCCCAGAATTTGCATACTTTGCTTCATTTTTTCCCGAAGGCGCTAATGTTCAGAATTTTTGAACTGTTCAAAACTGAACAAAAAATTGTTCAAATCAAAAAGTAAAATATGAAAATGAGATGTCCTCGCCAAGATCTTTCGAATGCAGGGAAAAAAAATCTTTCGAATCGGACAATTCCTACAAAAGTTATTGGGGGGGGGGGGGGGGAGACATGCTCACCCAGAACCCACCGCATCTGCCATAGTCTGGCGCATCGGATTTTTAGATGCCCAAATGGGGCCCTGCAGGGGGGAGAAGACACAATTACCCCATCTCAAACCCCTACTTTCAAATTTTTAAAAATTTTTCAATGTGTATTTATTTACTTCACTTGTTTATGACTTTTTCCTATTTTTAACGATATTCTTGTGATATAATACATTAGCCTTCTTTCGTTGTTTTTTTTTTTACTTTTACGGAAAAGTAGGATAAGAAGAAGTAAAAGATATCGAAAAATGGAAAAATCTTATGAAAGAAAAGGCTAATAAATATTACGAATGGCATAAAAAAAATCATTAAAAAAAAGAAAATAAAAGAAAGAAAGGAGGTTGTTAGTATTCTCCTCCTCCCCCCCCCCCCCCACCAGCTGTCGACCTTTATATGTTTTTTGTTTTTCAAAATTCCAGCTCCACCGGAAGATGTTGGTTTATTTAATCAATATTTAATTTTTTTTTTTTGGTTTCTAAAACACAAATTATTGAAACATTACATTCAGAAAGAGGCCAATATAAAATTTTGAAATTACATTCATTTTCTCAAAAATCTCTTTTTAATTTACGAAAACATTTAAAGTTTATCATTCCTTTATTCCTTCAGTAAAAAACAAAAAAACTCTATCTCGCTCAATTTAGTTAGTTTTATCTGTGGCATACACAGTTGTCTTTAAGAGGGCGGGGGGGGGGGGGGAAGTAAAGGCAACGCTTTTCTCTTCAGAAAGTTTTTGAAGAAAAGAATTATGGATTGTGTAGAAGAAAATTAAATCAATAACCTTCAAATGAATAATTACTTACATTAAATAATTTCTCATTTGATTTACTAATTAAAGAGCAGTAATTGTTTCAAGCTTACATTTTTAAAAAAATGTTTTTTTTTCCCCAATTGTACAAACATTTAATTCGTGAAAAATATTTTTATAGTACCGTGGGAACAGGAATTTGCCCATATAAAGGATTACATATAAGTCATAGCTTCTCCAAATATCCAAATAAAACATTGGTGGTCTCAATTTTCTTCCCTTTCGAAAAAAACATGTGGTCTGTCTTCTGTGTCTGGGTTTGAGGGTCTGAAGAGGGGGACTACACTTTCCCCATTGTCCGAATCCGAAACAGCAACGCTTCCCTGAGTGAGAGTCATTAAGCTAATCGACCTCGTAAATCATGCCCCCTTGTATGGGAAGCGGTGGGAGGCGTGGCTTATAGGAATTTCGAGCTTTTTTTGGAAATATTTTCAAACTTTGGACGGATTTTTTTGTCTTTAAAAATGTTCGTATTATTTCAAAAAAAAGGTCAAAAGAAAGCTGGAAATGTTTTGCTGGTCTTGTTGTTTTTAAAATTTCGGTAACATGCTTTGAAAATATTTTATAGAGCGAAACGTCTAACAGTACCACGTTTTTTCCAAAATTCATTTTTTAACGATTTTTTAAAAATACGGTAAGTGATATTTTAAAAAAGTAAAAACTACAAGACCGAGATATAGGCTTGAAAAATACTCAAAAAAATTCTGGACTCGAAAACTTCAAAGGAACTTTCTAAAACTTAGTCCAACTTTTCCCGTAGGTTAACATTGGTTTCGAAGATTTGAAACTCTGCCTGAAGAGCAGCCTTAATATTGTTGGAACGAACGACATGAAGTCATCAGCAAGTTTCAAGAAGCAAGAACCCCGATTTTCGTTCGGACCGTCGTATTTATATAGGGGAAAATCTCTTAGACTGCAGACAATGTTCCCTACACCACGTGATGGCACGTGGTTTAAGTAGGAGGGCCATATGGAAAATAGAATATATTATTGGCTTTAATCCCGTAGACAGAGGCTGGCCTAAGTCTACGGGGGAAAAAATAGTTTGGAGGGAATTAATGAGGGAAACCAAATTGAGCTTAGGCATGACCATATATGGTAACGCGTTAGAGAAATTTATGAGTGGGACAACCCTGAGCTGTCAAGTTTAATATGGAAAAAGCCAGACAAAGGATACAAAGGATTTCTCAATAACACAGCCTGACAAAGGATACCAAGGATTTTTCCATATTACATATATAAACCACAGTGAAACCTGTGTAAGTTGACCACTTGCAGTGTAGCACTTTAGTGGTCAACTGATAGAGGGTTTAATTATTTCATCATTCGTGACATTGATTATTCATTTGTGACAAATTAAAATATAACTTCATGCATTAAAGTTACTTTGAAATTAGTAATTAGCTATTTTTTCACAATTATCTAAAATATCATTAGATAAATTTAATCTGAATGACTTTCATTGTATCCTATAAGAGCGCTCATAGCAGTTTTCCCGTATGGTTAACTTTATATCGATGTTTCTTCCATCCAGACAAATACTGGTCTAACATTATAGATAAAAAATATCCTGGAGAAATTATTAGAGTTGGTTTTTATCTTTGCAGAAATAAATAAAAAATATAGTAATAACTAGGCGGTCAACTTACAAGGGTTTTTCATAATACTTCCACCCAAATTTGGCGTACATAAGTGGTCAATATAGACAGGTGGTCAAGTTACAAAGGTTTCCCTACATTAAATAATATATGGCTAATTCCGTTCCTGACAAAAGTGGTCAACTTTACATGTTTTACTGTATATATATATTGCTCATTCCTAAATTAAAGCACCCTTTTGCAGTCCAATACTTTGAGTTATATTTATCAAAATTTTATTCCCAAAATAAATTTAATATCAAAAATATTATTTCAGACGTATTTTTCTTTAATACATGTAAGAAATTTAGAACAATTACACTTTTGTTACATTTAAAATAGCTTTATTTAAAACTGTTCCATAGAACAGCAATCTCCCAGCAGCATTGTATGAGTTTTTAAACCATATTTTCTTTTTCTTCACATTATATATTTTTTAAAATTATATTTCTATATTGAACTCTTTATAGTTACATGTTTAAAGAAAGTTTTTTTTTTTTTCATATTATGAAAGAAATTGTGTCCCCTAATATGTCTCCTGTGTTATTTTTTCTTTTATTCTTAATAAGAATTTGCAGTTTAGAAATTGGTAGCAATAGTCAGTAAATGAGCTTTTACAGTTATCATTCATGCTAGGCAGCCAATTTTTCACATGTTGCATTTTTAAAAATACTGCGAGAAAAAAGGATATTTAAGGTAGGTGGTAGGTTTTTTTTTAAATGCTTCCTATGTGACCTTTAAGGGGTCCCTCGAAGCGGGACATGATTTCATAAATGATGTCGCTCTTCGATTGAGGGAAGGCTATGCAAGAAGTGTGAAATTACACATTTTGGTTTCTATAAAAATACTTAAAAATCAGCAAATTTAATTTTTTTTTAACCATTTGCACTCCAATGGCTCCGCTCGGGGGCAGGCCCGTAGCCAGAGGGGGGCCAGGTCGGGCAATGCCCGACCTGGAAAATGTTTTGCCCGTCCTAGTATGATTAATTGGACCTTAATAATCTACGTTATTTCTGTTTAAAACTTTTTGATTTTTTTAAACGCAAAGTCGTATCGAAAAAGTCATGTTCCCATGCACCTTTATCTCTTAATTCAAATTTTAGAAATAAATGAAAAACATTATCTTTTTCCTTTATTCAGCTCATTTTTTTCCTGTTTTCAATCTAAACCTCATGCAAATGGGCGTTCAAGATAAAAGTAGGGACAAGAAGAAGAGGAAGAGGAGCATGAAGAAGTCAAGCAAGAATTACTCATCTATTCACCAACCTTGTTCGGCCTAGCGCCTGTTGTTGGTGTACTTTTTGTATTTGTATTTGTATAAACCAGGCACTAATGAAAGGATCATAGGCAAGTCCAGTCAGTGGCGGAACTAATGGAGGCGGTGGGGGCGGTCCGCCCCGGGCGGGGCCTTTTTGGAGGGCGGCAAAAGATTCGGATTGCCCTTCCCAAGTTCGCCCAGTACGCACTCTTTTTTCAGTTCTTTTCGTCGCATGCAGTTTTCCTGATGACAATGCATTTTTAAGTCTGCTTTTTTTCCCGAAAAAGTTCCATTATTAAGCCACAGTTAATTTGCGCTCAAAGTCACTTCAGAACATAACCTCCTAGTTTCTTTTTTTCTTTCCAAAGTATTCCTGCAAGCGACAAAGGCCGCCCGGCTCCACCCCTAGGCGTAGGCCCGATGCGAGTTATCTATACTCTTCCTTCTCGGGCTTTTTCGCCCTTCCCCATCAATCAAGAGGGAGAAGTCGCAGTTACAAATAAGCAAAAGACCCTTTGAATGCCTGACCATTTTATGACAAAGGTGTCATAAAACCATCCTTCAATGCAGGAAAACTTGGTTTTCGAGATGAATGAAGATAAAGATTCTCAAAGGGTGGTGGCTCATCCCATGTGTGTGGCATTTTCTTCATATCTCCCTCTCTCTTATTATATTCCTTCAATCATTAGAAGCCAATCGAAATATAAACTACTTCTGGGAACGCTGATAAAAATAGCAAGTAATAAAAGCCCTTTCCCGCTCTTTTGTACCTTTTTACTGGCCGTTAATTTGAGAATTGGATTATTTTTGACGATCATTGTTTGGGGGTGCAGACGTTGTTAAAAGGCTTTTACCATGTTATGACATTAATATTCCTTGAAGCAGTAGGGGAGATTTCTACTTTCTTGAGGAGTGATAAGAATACTTAGGAAAAAATGTTCGTTTTGGTAGTCAAAAGATCCACAGACAGATAAAAAGTAATTTTCGGAGTCCGTCAAATGTAGCCATTTGGTAGTTGACAGGAATTTTTAGACTGTTGTTGTGCAGAGGTATTATATTAATGTTATTTCTCTGGTGACTGGCCGGGTGTAAAGAACAGTGGCCATTGTTGAGGAATTGCTGTTATTCAGAGCTGGCAGTTAAGTTTTACTGGTGCAAAAAATGGTATTACTGGTAATAATATTTTCTACTGGTAATATTATTTCTTTTAAATATTTCCTTCTTTTTGAACCGCTTAAACTATGGGAAGTATACCAACTTGCTAAAATTTCGCGTTTGGCAGGATTTGATAACAGTTGATTTAGTATACAATTATACTGTCAACATTTTATGTGAAATATGAATCTCAACATTTACAAGATAAAAGGGAAATACTTTTTTTGCGATATTTGCTGATGGGTAGTGTGGAAAAGGTGCTATTGGGTGGTACAAAATGCATATAAAAACTTGGAAGTTTTTAGGACAATTTCTACATTTACTGCAAATACGTTAAAACTTCAGCCAAGTGCGTTTTTTTTTTTTACATAACAAAATTATTTTTTCTAATTTTCGATTATGGATAGTGAGGAAAAGATGCCATTGGTGTCACTAAATTCTCATTAAAAATTGAAGTGTGCAAGATAATTCCTACTTTGTTGAAAAAGCGCAGAAATTTCCATTAAAATATATGCAGCTAACTATAGCAGGTGTTTCATTTTGGAAGAATTTGTTTAGAACATAAAAAAACACCAAACTTCAAAAATAGTTTTTTTTAATATATTTTTAAAAAATTTTGTTCAAAAAAGTGTAGTTGCCTAAAAGATTCAAAGCGTGTGGGGCAAATCAAAAAATTGTCCAAAAAACTTCAACTTATATAATTGTGCACTTTGTGCCACCAGTGCATGCACCAGTGGCATAATCTCAAATAGTAAATGCTTTTTCGGCGCACCCTAATTCTTGAGATCTATATCAGAATTTTGATCTTTGTGGTGGCATTAATTAATTTAATTGATACATTTTTCATATTTATACGCTTTAATATTGTTTTTCTTTTTTATGAAAGTTTTTTTGGAAATCAGTATTATATATACATATCCTTGAAATGATATTTAATGAAATATCTCTTCAAATGACTTAGTAGACATTTTTAACTAATTGATTCACTCTTACAGCGTAATGATTAGCATAATTGTTGCGTTTTCCTAAAAATATATTTACGAGTATTTGTTTATTTCTAATTCCATAGATGTTGACTTAAGAGTGATCTAATATTTTATCAATAACCAGGAAAACTCCAGATGTTATGTTTGCTGAGTCGGCTAAATTCTCCTCTGTGATCTATTATTTTGAAGAACATTGTAAATGAGAATCTTTTTTCACTTTATTATTCCTTATTCTCACACCTAATTAGTTTTTTTTTAATTATAAATGATGTATTTTTGAGTATGAAATTTTTGAGCCGAAAATTCTTTAAAAAAAATTTTAACACTTATTTGAGTGGTTACACATGGTTGGCTGTCATGAATTTTTAGCAACTGAGATACTGGGAAGAATAAATAATATTTTTCCCTCCTTCATGGTTATATTTAACTATGTATTATAGATGGTGACCAACTTGTTCACCCTTTTTAGCCTACTTTCCCATAAAAGTAAAAAAAAAATAATAATAAAGCATGAAAGAAGGCTTAATGTATCGTGAAAATATCGTTAAAAATCAAGAAAAGTCAAAAATAAGTGAAGTAATTAAATAAAGATTGAAAAATAAAAAATTTGAAAGTAGGGTATTGAGATGGGGAAAAAGTGTGTCTGTCGGTCTGTCGGTCTGTCTGTCGGTCTGTCTGTCTGTCGGTCTGTCTGTCTGTCTGTCGGTCTGTCCCCCCCTAATAACTTTTGAACGAATTGTCCGATTCAAAAAATTATTTTTGCATTCGAAAGATCTCGGCGAGGACATCTCATTTCTATGTTTTACTTTTTGATTTGAACAATTTTTTGTTCAATTTTGAACAGTTCAAAAAATTTTAACATTAGCGCCTATGGACAAAATTGAAGCAAATTCTGTAAACTCTGGGCACAAGAGCCAAGTTCCTATTGCAAGCTTATTGAAAGGAGTTCTCGGCGTGAAATATTGATTTGAACAGTTTTTGTTCATTTTTGAACAGTTCAAAAAATTAACACAGAGCTTACGGGGAAATTTCAACCCTATATAAATCCTGATCTAACGGACCGATTTGCTTGGAACAAACTTTATCGGAAAGCTCTTATAACGTAGAACATGTAGAAATAGAAAGTTTATCCAGAACTTACGAGCCTATTTTGCTATGAAATTTTTTGATCGGGATTTTCAAGGATATTTCTCAGTGACTCAATGAGTGAAATAATGAATGAATGAATAAATGAAAGAGTGAAATAATAAATCAATGAATAAATGAATGAGGAAAAGAATGAATGAATAAATTATTGAATAAATGAAAATGTAAATAAATGAGTGAATAAATACATGAATGCGTAAATGAATGAATAAACACTTGAATGAGGTAACGAATGAATGAATAAATGCATGGCTGAATAAATGAAAGAATGAATGAGTGAGTGAATGAATATGTATTATCCGTTGAAAAAGGTATATTTTCAATAATTAGAACTAAAGATAAATAAGAAAGAGAGAGAAAGAGATAGCTAGATTATAAATTTGAATTTGGTGTATACGGGAAAGTAGGCTCGTATATTTCTAGACGGAACTTCTTGTTTTTTTTACGAATTTAATTGCTTAAGTGCACGCATTTTAAAGTAAATGAAGTTCCATTTTACTTAATTCGAAATATATTATAGGGATGACACTCTTTAAAAATGTGTCATAATTTCACTTTTTCTTAAGTGTTTTAAAACATTTCAGACGTTTAATAATTTTTAAAAAGTGTGTTAGCATACATAGTATAGGACTTCAAATCCCGCGATCGTTCCGTATTTTGGGTCGTAAAAATTTTGTAAGTTGTATCAGAGCCCATACTTGCTCTGGAAGTTTTTATTAGCATTTTGTTCATTTATAGCATTATTGTTATCGTATATACTCTCCTATGAGTTGCGAAATTTAGCACAAAAACCGAAGTTGGAGTCGGCTTACACTTGAGACAAAACATCGAAAAATCTAGACGTTTCCCGATATTATTGCAACCTCTTTAACTAAACAATAAAAGGAAAGAATTTCGTCAAACTCTGATGTGATTTTATATTTTCTAGTTATTTAATTGCAGTAAAAGATGAGACTACCGGGAAAATGCGAGAAACGCCCAATTTCAATTTTGCGAATGTTTTGCATCGTGCGAAAATTAGAGCTCATTTTAAAAAATAAATATAATAAAACTACAAGAAATAAAAAAGCAAAATTTAATGATATTAGAATTAAAGTCACAATTATTAATCGCAAAAACGAGCCCTTTTCAGGAAATCGCGAAATAACTTTTTTGAATGTTCATTACATTTTATTTTCCTTCTTTTTAAAATGATTATTTCCAAAAAAAAAAACGATGGAAAACATTTCCCGATTTTTCTTCAAAAAACAAAAGTTCCGGATTTTGGGTCTTCCGGGTTTCGGGATTTCGAATTTGAGGTCATATTGTATAACTGAATAAAGGGTGGTTTCTTATTTTAATTTTCCTTTATTTTTTTGTGCAAAATATGTTTTTACATACGTCCCATTACCCTACATATATTTTTTTTCAAAATAGGCATATTTTCCAGCCTAATGTTAGTTGAGTAACGTTGCCCCCCCCCCCTCTCTAGCGGGAATCCTGGCTACGCCCTTGCTTCAAATTACAGTGCTTTCTCAACTGGTAGATAAATAAGTACCTTTTTTTTTTGAAAGGGTGTAACTAAATTGATATGTTATATATTTTTACAAAAAAAAAAATGTTCATGGATTTTAATAAAATGCTTCAAATTACAACACCCAATTCAGTTAAAATAAACTTATACCCACCCACATGGCAGCTCCCAATTTGCTATCTCCTGCAATTGCATGGAAAATAAAATCGAGCTACATCTTTTTAAAAAAAGAAAAATATTAGTAGACAAGTCGAATGAAAGCACCAAGCATTTGTACAAAATGCGATGGTGCCCAGTAACTGGGCACCATTTTAAGATCACAGTAAAACAAATCACACAAGTTTCCTCATTTTGTTTTAAAAAAAGAAATAAAATTTGAAAAACGGACTTTTAAGGACTCAAGGGGGAAAATAAATAGGCAAAGGTGCGCTGAAGGCAGAGGCGTAGCAAGGTGGGGGCAAGGAGGGACAGCTGTCCCCGGGCGCAGCGTCAAGGGGGGCCAATTTAATGTTAATTTATTTTATTTTTAAATGCAAAAAGAAAATTATTTGAACTGAAGAGGTGTGAATATGTTCGACAAAAAGTGGGAGAACCGCTAATCATATCGGGAATGACCAATGTAGCACAGGAGTGCGTGGGAAATCAGACAATATTTGTGCGAAGCCAAAGTGTCCCATTTTCCCCTTATAAGTGAATGGTCGCTAATAAAAATAAAAGTTAAAACGGCTGCTTTTTAGAGCTAATTATCATTTAGGAAGCATACAAGTTTTTTAATTCCCTTTATGGGCGCCCTAGGCCCCCAGGGGCACAGTAGTCCTGTCCCCACCATATACTCCCGTAAAAAATTTTATGTCCAGAGATTTTGACTTTGGAATTGGGATCTGTAGAGGTTCTAATACAAAACTATCTTGGGTAGACATGTTGATTCCTGGGCGAAATAATTTTACAGGCCATCAAACATGGTGGCCATTTTGGTTATTTTTCTCATTAGGCATTCAGCAACTAATCAACATATAAACTTAATTTTGGTTTTAAACCTTGGTTTTGGGGGTCTAAGAATTAAAAAAACATATTATTTAAGTCATTAAAAGCATCTTCCTATCTTTTTCAGTAGTTTGCGTGAAAATGTATCCGATAATTGTTGTTTAATTTTCTGGTTGCGAAAATTGAAACTAGAATCGAAGAATTCTCAATAATATTAAGTTTCAACTCGTGTTTAATAGAATTCTACTTTCCTTTTATTGGTAGACTTATATAATAAAAGCAAAATGTAAACTTAAGCAATAAAAAAATGAATGAATAAAAAAATGCTATTCGATTTTGCATTTCTTGTTGGCAGGGCCGGCCCAACCAAAAGCGGGGCCCGGGGCGGAATTCTTTGCGGGGCCTATATATATACATATATATATGTTCGTGCGTTAAACTAAGTTGAAACGTCTCAATGGAATAGTAGTTAGCAGCCACAAATTTATTTAATTTTTGTACAAATTTCGATTTTTATCTTGTATAACATATTGATTTCTGTTGAGTATTTTACATCTTAACATATTTGATTACAAGCATTCACGTTCCATAAGGAAAATTTATTATTACAGATTAATGACGAATTATTAAAAAAACTGCACAAAGATGCCTTTACTAAAATTACTTCCTTGAATGCCTTAAAGCAAATTCATGTACAACCCTTATCACAATTTAACTTCCTTACAAATTCTGATTCAATCGCTAAGATTGCCAAAGATGTCAACTTTCCTTGGCCCACCAGTACCGGATCTTGGAGTTTTCCGAGGCGGGGCAAAACTTAAAAATGCCCCCCCCCCCCTCCCCGTCCATCCAATTATTGTTAATATTTCATATAGCTTTTAGACGCTTTCCTTTTTTATTTATTTTTTAGAATTTTTTCACTTTCGGCTACTGATAAACAGATAGAACTTTCGTTATTGTCCCACAGCATGGCTCTTTCAGCTCAACATTTGGGGAAGGGGGGGGGGGGGTCGAACCATATGAAGAGCTCCCCGTAACAAGAGTTATGTAATTCTGACAGTTAAGAAAATTTTGAAAACTATAGGCAATCTGGTGTATTTTGAGGCCTTAATAGACGCTTTTGGGACTTCAAAAACTATAGGAAAAAAAAACTTTTTAAATTTAAACGCTTTTACTCATATAAATAATCATAAAAATGCAGAAAAAGATTGGCTTTTTTATTTTGAATCCAGGGCTGGACCCCTCCCCCCTTCTCCTTCTTACTAACGCCCATATCGAAGAGCCAAGTGTTTGCCTTCTCAAACAACATTATACAAGCTCCCACCTCTTCCCAAAAGAATTCTTTGAGAGTTTGTAAAAAGAAAACTATGGGGTATTATTTGATCATAGCATAACTTATACGCATTTCACTATTATAACGGGTAGAGACCTTGACTTTTTAAAATTTAAAGTTTTAAATTTTGACATTACAAAATCGCCCCGTAACCTCCCCCCCCCCTCCAATACAGTTTATACAAATAAATAAGTCTATTAATCGGTTTTAATCGTTAGCAAAATAGCTGATCAATGATAAAATCGGAGTGGCGAACTAGGATTTTAATTCTCTTCCAAAAGTTAAATTTTCTGTATCAAATATTTTTTCCTGTTCCTTTCTTTCTTCTTCTACTTTTTTTTTTCTTTGTGCATCACAGTTGAATTTGCCGCCCTCCAGAAGTACCGCCCGGGGCATGGGCCCCGGCTTGCCCCACCCTAGAACCGGCACTGTGGCCCACAGTATATCGTAAATAATTTTTTATTAATTTTAACTTTGAAAAAGATCTCACAGCTGTTGCTACAGGCATTTGCTGTGTTGAAATTACTTTAATTGCAGAGAAAAAAAATTCGATTAAGTTGTGACAAATTATTTTTATATAAGAACTGCTGTTTCCAATATTGAATAGTTGACTGGCAAAACCCGACGGCAAATAATGAGTTCATCAAGAAAGTTCACTCTCAATATCATCTTTTAAAGCCTGACCTGCAATATGACAACAATTTTTAAGCTCTATCTTTGATAAATTCTTAATATTATTTGAACAACATAGAAAGCCAAATGCTTCTTCATTGGCATGGAAATTTTTCAATCTCTTCTAGAAAGATGTCATAGCATTATCGATTAATCCTACGAAAAACTTAATCCGAAAATTATCTTCGGAAGACTAAGATTCGTCATCAATTCCTTCATACTGAAATTGTCTTGGTTTTCGAGATACACGCCGATTTTCAAATTCATCCAAACATACATTTTATAGTGGAATATGAGAAAATCAGAATGTGCACTTTAAACGACTTGTGTTTTTTGAATGAAAAGATATTTTGAGGTATTCATACAGACCAGGCTTGGAGTCGATTACAAAGAAACGTAATCGATTACGATTACGATTACAAAGGGAGAAATTGAGAGATTATGATTACGATTACGATTGTAATCCTTTGCCAAAAAGTAATTACGATTACGGCAGCGATTACAGTCGTTGAAAAATGTAATCGATTACGATTATGACATCCGATTACGATTTTGATTACGATTAGATTAGCATAAAATTATCCGATTTTATGCATACAACTCTCATTTTCACAAAAGTGTCATAAATCAAAAAGTTATGATTTTTAATTAAATTTTTGATTTTATAAGAGATAACTGAAATGATGATGAATGCAATTATAATGAAACAATTTCAACATCACAGTTCTGCAATTATGACGTCGTTGCAGAAATTAAAAATATTGCATTATATATATATATATATATATGTATAATCAGGAAAGGCACATTCAGTATTTTTCGAATATTTAAAACTCATGTGAGGAATAACTACATTGATCGTATTTTGTATATAAGCAAAGACGATGCACTAAATGTATATATAATGCATAAGTGATTTACCTGGTTCATTGTTATTTTGTGTGCATACAATCAAAATTTAGTTGGCCGCAATTTCTGAAAATGTATATTTCTCCATTGTATTTATTTTCTAGTTTAAATTGTGCAAATATTCCACATAACACCAATTAGTTTACTGAAAATAATAATTTTCTATGATTCTTTATGAAATCACTTATAAGATGTGCATGAATTGCACGTGATAACAAAATGTTCAGATAGTGTAAGAGATAAATAATCTTTTGAAAATAAATGCTGCATTTTAGAATAATTTCAAAAAATTTGAACATGAACATTCAAATAACTCTTAGCAAAATTAGTAATCGTTAAAAAGTAATATGAAGAATAATTATAATACGAATGACTATAATATTTTAATATGATTTTTGTGGGTTTTTTTTTTAACATGCACGAGCATATATTTTTTTCCATGTACTAATTGTTTTAATAAAAAAATAAAGTGCAAGTAATTTTACAACACAAATTTAACGTACAAGATTCAACTGAAATACAAATTTCTGTTGAGGTAATTCTAAGAAGAAAAAGATAATTAATTTTTAAAAATAATTCCTAAATATTAATTCATGCATGTAAAAAACAATTGGGAAAATGTCTGAACATATATCATTTTCTTTTACATAACTATTAATTAAAAAGAATATTAGCATTAAAATATAAATAAATTTAAGATTTAAATGTATGTACTTTTTTAAATATTCAAAGAACATATTTTTAAAAATAATAATAATCACACATACCAGGATTAAGATTTCATGCATCTTAAGCATAGAGCATCATGTAACGCCTGCTCTTAAATTGCTGAAGTGTAAATGTGCTATTCATTAGAAAAATTCTTCACTTCTGCCATTAAAGAAAGGCGAAAACACAAAAGTCATTTCATGTCTCTTTATGTGTGTAGGTGATAGTACCAACACTAGATTTTCAGGGGGGCAGTCTATTTCGATTATTGAAAGGGAAAATGGGTCGCCCATTCTTAATGCCGGGACCCCCGCGGAGAGAAAAAAGGGAGAACTCTCTTTTTTACTCGCGGCGGTCCCGTCCAGACTCTCGCCTATTGCCCAACCGTTTGAATATGTTTTGAAGAGGTAATTAAAGAAGCAAAATGACCGATGCATTTGGTCCTTTTATAGACACCTTCCCCTTTCTTATCTACCCCGAAATCTGTGACGTGCGGACAGATTACCGCTCTTGTACCGAAACTGGACGACGCAAGGAGACCGGAGACCCCCCCCCCCCCCCAACTGAGAGCCCCAAGGCGATGCGAGTGACATATCCAGACCAGACTCCCTTTCTTCTCGGGCTCTCCAGCCATTCCCCGTAGAGAGTGGAGCCGCAATTAAGGATTCTGAGAGACCGCAACAAGTAGGACAACAAGCGTCTCTAGCAGACTATTATATGGTCCTGCCATCAAGGCTCTGCGACCGCCACACAGAACCTTTTATATTATGATCGCCCGTAGGTTACAGACCGCTTAGGATCAGTACACAGTTTGAATCCTTTTTCTTGTAAACTGATCTCTTCTATCCAAGGGTAGCGCTAAAAATTTCAGCTTTCAGCAGGTCAAGATTACACGATTGCAGGACTAGCAGATTACGGATTTTTTCCTTAAGATTACGATTAAAATTTACGGGAGAAAAAGGATTACGGGATTACACAACTTCGATTATGATTACGAGAATATGCCATCATCAGATTACGATTACGATTACGATTTTGTCAAAATGTAATCGATTACAGCCGATTACGATTACGTAATCGCGATTACTCCAAGCCTGATACAGACGCCTTGTAACTTTCTTAAACTTACATAGGGTTTTTTTGCTGTTAAATTTTCATTTTTTGTGTTTACTTAATTTTATTATTTTTATTTTTTCGCCCCGAAAAATTTAAGCAGCGGGGCCTTAAGCGCGGGGACCTCCTATTGGGAGCAATCGGTCCAATCGGCTTAAGATTGGCCTTATAACACTGGAAATGAAATTTCTATTCCTGTTTTAAAAACATTCATTTACTACCAATAGAATCTAGACACATTCCAAAAATTTATTGATCTATACGATCTGATTTATTATCTAACCATGTAGAAGAACTTGAAAAGCTGAAATTTTAATAATAAAAATCCCCCCCCCCCTCTCTCTCTTTTTTATTAAGATTTTGAGCGGGGCCTTGAAGAAGCGCGGGGCCCGGGGCGGCTGCCCCGCTCAGCCCGCCCTCTGGCCGGCCCTGCTTGTTGGTACATTTGACAAAAGTAGTGCACTTTACAACAGCCGCTTTGCAAGCACATCTTTTGCAGACAGAGCCCTAACATTTGCTCACACACAGGAGTTCCAATGGCAGGAAATTCAAGAATTTTCTGGGTTTCCACACCCCGTTAATTTTTCCCAACATAAAACGACTTGAATCATTTATTAATTGTTTATTTTCAAGAAGACGAATATTCTGCCCTGTATGCTAAAAAACTCTTAGTATGTGCATTTGAACTGAAAGTGATGTCGGTGGAAGTCCACTCAGTTTCACTGACTTCTTCTATTCATTAAATCGTAGATTACACTGTGCAACACGAAAAATGTCCTTTGGATGAAAATGTCTGTTTCTTATGTATTTTTGGCTGAAAATTATGAATCCGCAATTATTTTTTGCCTATCACGTACCATTTTCCCAAAATTCCACATTTTAGCTTTTTACGTATTTTCTGGATAAATGTGACTCTTTTCGTAATTTATCGACTGAATTTATTATAAATTATATCTTTCTCAACGATAATAAGATCGTTGCCATTCTAAAGACCTTTTTAATGAAGTTGGGTTACTTTAGCGACATTTTTGGCAACAAATGCTTTATCTACTTCTCGAAGTTTTGAGTCTTTCACAAGACGACAAAGGCATTTTGTAGACTATTTTACGGAGCAAGAAAAAATGGTATGATGCTGTGATGTGAATGTACTATTTCAAGCATTAGGACATAAGCACAATTCAGCAGAGTGGCGCTTGTTTATCAGTGCTCCTCCATCTAAGTATTTTTTTCCCCTATTCATTCCAGTAGCATATTCTGCAAACACAAAGGAAATTTCAAAATTAAAAGTGGCAAAAGCATATCAAATGAGCCTATGATGATCTACCATGTGCCTACTTTCCACTATTGCACATTAAACTTGGTTTATCGAAATATTTGTAAAAGCTCCAGACAGAGAAGGAGTGTCTTTCTTACATTTCAGGAGCAAATTCAAAAATTTAAGCGAGGCAATAGTAAAAGAAAGGATTTTTATTGGCTCACTACTTAAGGATGTCCTTTCATGATGAAGAGTATGAAAACAAACAGTCAGAAGCCGAAAAATCAGCCTGGCTGGACTTTGAATCAGTGCGCTCATCTTTCCTTGGAAAGGGAGAAAGCTGAAAACTACAAAAATCTTGCTGGTGACATGATAAAATGCTTTTGTATTATTAGGTTGCTATATTTCATTAAAACTAAACTTTTTGGGCTCCCATATGGACTTTATTTCTCAAAACCTTGGTGCAATTAATGATGAGCATGGGGAAAGGTTTCATCAGTACATCTGTTGCAGATTGCGCCAACTGCCTCACCAGATGGCATGACGTCAGGGCATTAAGAAATATAAACTTTCATCACCAGATGCTCATCAGAACTGCCCGGAGCGGGTTGTGCATTTTGAAGCACTTGCATAATGCTAATGTTCCCTTTAGTTTTAATTCAATGTAAATAATTCAATGTAGATGGTTAGCTTTAATTAAATGTTAATTTTTTTCCTCATGAGTAGTTATAATTGAATCGTACTTGCCTCACTGAATTAGCATCAAAACAGATGAAGAACTAAGGTGAGTCGAACCTTTGTATTTTTCATTTAGTACATCTCAACTCGAAAATTATTTAGACTGAAATATTGCATTTTGTGTAACAAATTTTTTGGTGCCGAAACCCGGGATCGAACCAGGGACCTTTAGATGATACACAAGTTTGATTCAGTTTATATAATTTAAATTTGAAAATCTAGAAATAATTAGATTTATGAAAATGGAGATAGGTCGACTCAAAAGTTCTAGAAAAGTTGTGAGGCAAGCAACAACTAAGTTGCTGACTAATTTAAAAGCAGAAATAGAAAAGGGAACAGAAATGTCTACGGACATTATTGAAGAGTATCTCGCACAATTAAGTATCAAAGAAACAAGATTAAATGAGCTCGATACAGACATAGAAAAGTTAACAGAGGTTGATAAATTAGATGAAGAAGTCTCTTCTACAGAATCCTATAATGAGAAAATCCAAATGTGGAAAATTCACGCCAATCGAATTTTGAATCAACCAAATACAACAGCAGCTCAGAACATTGTTTCTTGTGATTTGGCCTCTGGCTCAGAAAACATAAGTCCTGTACAGTGTACTGTCAAATTACCGCGCCTTCAGTTGAATAAGTTTGATGGCAATATTTTAAAATTTCAAGAATTTTTTGAGCAATTTAAAGTTGCTATCGATGAAAACGAAAGTTTGACGGATGTGGAAAAATTTAGCTATTTAAAGTCATATTTAACACATGAAGCTGAAATAGCTATTCGCGGTTTATCTCTCACTGGCGATAATTATAGAAAAGCAATTCATATTTTGAAGGAACGTTTCGGGAGAAAAGAAATTGTTATAGATGCTCACATGAGCAAGCTTTTATCTTTAGCACCAGTACAAAGATCGAATGACATTTTTGCATTACGCCGTTTATATTCTGAATGTGAAATACAAATACGTGGGTTACAAAATCTTGGAATAGATTCCGATGAGTACAGTCGCTTGTTATACCCGATACTCATTAAAGCGATACCGCGGGAATTAGCTTTGAATTTCACCCGGGCAATGTATAACAAAACAGAAGGCAAAATTTCTGATCTTTGCTATTTTTGAAATCTGAAATAGAGTGTCGTGAAAGAAATGACGCGTTTTTTAAAGGAGTAGAAAGTAATGAATGTGTAAATAAAAATGTAAATAAATGGAATCATCATGATAATAAATTTTCTAACAAGTATTATTCTAAACCCCTGCACAGTAAGAAAGATCCTAATTCAAATCCCATAATCCCAAGTGCAGCTACTTTCCATACAGATGTGATTAAATCACATAAAGAATGTTCATTTTGTAATGATGAAAGTCATGAATCAGATAATTGCCCTCTTAGTATATCGGAAAGAAGAAATAAGCTTAAACAACAAGCTAAGTGTTTCGTGTGCTTGCGCAGAGGTCACAGGCAGATTAACTGCTTCAGAAAAACCACATGTGTATCCGGTAAAAAACATAACAGCTTAATATGCGATTGCTTATGTTTAAAACCCAACGAGAGGCGATCGGAATATCCCAACAACAGACGGAATGAAAAGGGCTCGGCGCCTACGCTTTCCCCTCCCCCACCGGCAGACAGCAGTGAAACCATAACTAACGTGTACACCACTAACTGCGAAGGGAATCGATCCTTTTGCCTTCGCAAATGCGCGAAGATTTTGGAATTACCGATTCTTTCCGACGAACCTATGAAAGTTTTTTTCTTTTGATGAAACGGCTGCGCGTATTGAGAATAGAGAAAGAGTAAAAATAAAAATTCAGAATCCATTTGATCATGAAAAATGTCTTACACTGGAAGCTATTTTGACCGATGTTATAACTAATGCTGAAGTACCTATTCCCGATAAAGAAATGAGACATTTGTGCAAACAAATGGGTATTAAACTATCAGAAGGGTTTGATGAATCTCTGTCAAAAGAAATTTGTTTGTTAATTGGAAGCGATTATCTGTGGGAAATTTATACAGGTAAAGTCCAAAGAATTTCTAAAAATCTGGTTGCAGTTGAAACAATTTTTGGCCATTGTTTAAGTGGGACACAACATTTTTATGCAAATAATGCGGTGACTTTGCATGTCATGACAGAAGATAAACTTATAAAAGAAGACATAATTGTCTCGGATCAAATAAAGAAATTTTGGGAATTAGATTGCTTGGGAATAAAAGATGATGCCGTTGAATTGTCTAAAATAGACTCGGAAATATTAGAGGAATTTGTGAGAGGGATCAAATATGAAAATTCGAGGTATGAAGTTAAACTGCCATGGAATTCCAACTCACAAGAACTGTCAAATAATTTCGCGATAGCTAAACGAAGATTAATAAATTTATTTTCGCGATTTAAGTCAAAAGACCATTCTTATTTTGAAGATTATAACCAAATTATCACAAATCAAATTTCGGAAGGTATTGTTGAAGAAGCTCCCGTTTTTTCCGAGGATGAAGAATTAACTAATCGAGTTTATTTTATGCCACATCATGGGGTAAGACGTCAGGATAAAGATACAACAAAATTAAGAATTGTTTTTGACTGTTCATCTCATCAAAATGGTTTTTCATCTTTGAACCATTGTTTGTTACCGGGTCCAAACCTTAATCCGAATTTATTGACCATTCTTTTGAAATTTAGGATACATAAGATTGCGTTCATTGGAGACATAAAAATAGCCTTTTTAATGGTAGGAATTTCTCCGGAAGATTGTCATGTTCAAAGATTTCTTTGGGTAGAGGATCCGTTTAGTGAGTCGATGAAACTGAAAATTTTAAGAATGACAAGAGTTACATTTGGTCAGAGTTCTAGCCCATTTCTTCTTGCTGCCACGATCAAGCATCATTTAAAGAAATTCAAGGATAATTTTCCAGAAGCCGTCTCAAAACTTGATGAAGATTTGTATGTTGATGATTTTATTTCAGGAACTGAAAATGTAGAAGATGCATGCAATTTGTCACAACAGGCGAAAGATATTATGGAAATGGCTAGTATGGAGTTAAGAAAATGGCAAACAAATTCAAAGGAGTTGAGGGAATATTGGGGAAAGGAAAATTTTCATATGAGTAATGATGAAGGTTGCGCATCGACACTTAAAGTTTTGGGAATTAAATGGAACAGTGAGCAAGATGAATTTCAGCTAGAACTGTCTACTACTTTAAAATCTTTAGAAATGAAATCATATACTAAACGTAAGATATTGCAGATTACTTGTACATTATTTGAACCAATCGGCGTTATTTCCCCGTTTATGATACGAATGAAAATTTTGTTTCAAAAGTTATGGGAACGCGGAATTAAATGGGATGAAGAATTACCCTCAGATTTACGAAAGGAATGGGATAAATGGACGGACGAAGTACCGAAATTGCAATCTTTGACCATAGCACGCCCCTATTTCCCTCAAAACTTCCAGATTATCAAGGAAAATATTGAACTGCACATATTTTGTGACGCAAGTGAGTCTGCGTGCGGAGCTGTTGCATATTTTCGTTTTTCGTCAGAAGAATAATTTTACATCACATTCCTTGCTTCTAAAGCTAGAGTTGCTCCGCTTAAGCGTTTGACGCTTCCTAGATTGGAGCTAATGGCATGCGTCATTGCAGCCAGACTTGCCACTTACATGCAGCCAATTTTTGAGATCGAAACGCAAGGCATATTCATTTGGACTGATTCCAATATTGCGTTAAGCTGGATTCGAGCACACGCCAACAATTGGAAACCATTTGTTTCGAATTGTGTTGCAGAAATCCAAAATTTCACTGATCCACAGAACTGGAACCACTATAGCGGAAAAGAAAATCCAGCAGATTTGTTGACAAGAGGATGCAGTGCCGAAAAGTTGCTGAAAGAAGAAAAGTGGTGGAAGGGACCCAAGTGGTTAATGCAAGAGAAGAATTTGTGGCCCAAAAATAAAATTATTCCAACTGTAGAAGAAGTAGTCGAAGAAAAAAGATCAATCACGAAAAAATCAATCCAGTTATTTTGTCAGACTACACCAGATGAACCAATTTTTGATATTAATAAGTATAGTGACCTTCTGAAAGTCTTTCGTATCACTGCTTGGTGTTTCCGATTTATCTGCAATACTCAGAAGAAGAATCCAAAGAAATTTACTACTGTAACAACAGATGAGTTGACAACTGCAGAGAATTATTGGATCAAAAGAATCCAGAGTGAGCACTTTACTGAAGAATTATATGCATTAAAGAATAAAGTCATTTTACCTTCAAGTTCAAAGATATACAAATTTGATCCTTTCTTAGATGAAGAAGGAATATTGAGGATAGGTGGAAGACTTCAAATTTCTAACTTGTGTTTCGATGAAAAACATCCTATCATTTTACCGAATAAGAACAGATTTGTAAAATTACTGATTATGCAAAATCATAAATGTATCGGACATGGAGGAGTGGCAGAAACGTTAACACAGTTAAGAGATAAATTTTGGATTATCAGAGGAAGACAAAGTGTTAAAGGCGTCATAAACGAATGTCTGACTTGCCGCAGATTTAAAATAAAGCCTGCGATACAAGATACGGCACCTTTACCACTTGATAGAATTCTAGAAACCTTTCCGTTCGAACACTGTGGCATAGATTTTGCAGGACCACTGTTCATTAAGGATGAAGAAGGGAAGGCCTACATAGTCCTGTTTACGTGTGCAGTGACTAGAGCGATTCATTTGGAAGCTGTATCGAATTTAACAACTGATAAATTCTTATTGGCATTTCGGAGGTTTGTAGCGAGAAGAGGATTATGCCGGAAGATTTATACAGATAATGCTAAAACATTTAAGAAAGCAGAGAAAGATTTAAAGAAGCTATATGCTATGATAGAAGAACCTGAAATTCTCAATTTTTTAGGAAAACAAGGAATACAGTGGAGATACATAGTAGAAAGAGCCGCTTGGTGGGGAGGTTTTTGGGAGAGAATGGTTAGGTCCGTAAAAACATGTCTAAAGAAAATCATTTGGAAGGCTTGCTTGAAGTTTGAAGAAGTGGAGACCGTTTTGACTGAAGTTAAAGCAATTTTGAATTCCAGACCACTAACATATACAATAGCAAAGAACCCGAATCTCTTACGCCAGGACATTTTCTGATAGGCCGAAGACTCACCACGTTACCTCATGGAAGACGAGAGACAGTTAGCTCTGCGAAAGATACTTTAACTAAGAGATACAAGTACCGACTGTTATTGATAGAAATATTTTGGAAGAAATGGAAGCACCATTATTTATTAGAGCTCAGATCTGCACATGAAACTCAAAGGTTCAGGAAACCATCAAATCTACAACCTAACGACGCAGTCATCGTAGCGGACTGCAACCAACCAAAGATGCTGTGGTGAATGGGACTTGTTACAACAGTTCATCCTGGGCGTGATGGAAAAGTTAGAAGTTGCACAGTCAGATTGCCAAACGGAACTTCACTTAAGAGACCGGTGCAGCTTCTGTATCCGCTTGAACTTTCCAGCTCGGCAGCTAGCACGTGATTTAGAGAGTGACTTTCCTGCTTCTTGGGGCCCGGAGGATGTTGCAGATTGCGCCAACTGCCTCACCAGATGGCATGACGTCAGGGCATTAAGAAATATAAACTTTCATCACCAGATGCTCATCAGAACTGCCCGGAGCGGGTTGTGCATTTTGAAGCACTCGCATAGTGCTAATGTTCCCTTTAGTTTTAATTCAATGTAAATAATTCAATGTAGATAGTTAGTTTTAATTAAATGTTAATTTTTTTCTTTCCTCATGAGTAGTTATAATTGAATCGTACTTGCCTCACTGAATTAGCATCAAAACAGATGAAGAACTAAGGTGTACCTTTGTATTTTTCATTTAATACATCTCAACTCGAAAATTATTTAGACTGAAATATTGCATTTTGTGTAACAACATCTTTGTTTGAAAAGCATTTCAGCGCTCGATAGAATGGAAGTATACGAATTGAATACTGCTAAACTGTCATCAGGGCAGACCAATAGATGAACACAAGAAGAATTGGCCAAAAAAAAATCATTTTAGCTTTTGTGTTTTCAATAACTAAGTCTGAGTTACATTCTTCTATAACCAAATTGTACAAATATGAGAAGTGGATCTCCAGAAAAAACGCTACGTGATGGACCATTTTGGTTTGGATATTTGAATCAAGCACCTTTTGTTCATATAGAATCACATAGTTTCATCTAAAGGACAAAAAAAAAGTTCAAATTTGTTGCACAGTGTTATCAAATGTTTCACGGTGTTGAATGAGCTTTCCAAACTCACACTAGGTATTTCTCCACGTTTTCATAATCGCACTCTTCCTCTGTCCCTGCAAAACTTAACAAATATGAAGTAGGATTTGAATCTATAGCTGAAATTTTTGTCCAATTTTGCTAATTTGGTCATTACCTTTAAAAATGTGAGCTTTCGAGTGTACTTTGGCTTGCAATTGATTTAGTTTTTTGATAAGAATGTTTGTTGGGAATAAAACGGGGTTATTTTCCTCTATTTCGAAAACTATCCTGAACTCAGATATTCCTTGGCACATCCATGTTGATACAAATATAATTAACAATACTAACCGTGTGTATCGTTCGAAAGCACAACCACTTATTTTGCACCATGTTAATCAGCCCGGTGTATGTGTGGAGCAATTCGTAAACTGCCTCCTCTAACGTGTTATTAAGCTCTTTAATGTCCTGCCTTACTTCTGCAAAGAACATAATAGCACGTAGCAACTTATTAACTAATAAACGACTAGAAACTAAGGAAAATATAGCATGTTATACATAACTTTCGAACACAACATGAAGTTCCTGCAAAGAGAATACCGACATCGGTCCGTACAGAGCATTGTTGACGACTTCTCCAAAATTTTTCACTTTCTTTAACTTTATCATTCGAACTTGTGATATGAAATCAACAACAAGGGCAGTTTTCAATGAGGATATTTTGCTGAATAGAAAATTTCTGGACAACAGATATTTCTCCAGCTAATAACAGGGTTGGCCCGGATTTTCGCACCGGAAAAAAACGGCCCTTGATATACTTGCTTCATAAGCATGTTTCCTTGAAAGAACTTCTAGAGGAACTGAATTCTTTAATTTTAGTGTTATTTTTTAAAAATTATTACTCTATTATTTTCCTCCACAAAATATTTCATGTCTGATATTATGGCATAAATTTTTTACTCCTTGAATAGGAATGCTTATCATATTTGTTTTAGATTAATTCTGCTTTTTTAATTTTTAATTTCCAATTTACTGGAAAAAGTGGACGAAATTGACAAAATGATATTTAGTACGGGCCGGTTTTTTCCGGGGCTAAAAAACCAGGCCAACCCTGTTGTTAGCATTGGGAAATAGACTCGTTTTATTCCCAACAAACATTCCTATCAGAAAACTAAATCAGTTACAAGCCAAAATACACTCGAAAGCTCACATTCTTAAAGGTAATGACCAAATTAGCAAAATTGGGACAAAATTTTCAGCTATAGATTCAAATCCTACTTCATATTTGTTAAGTTTTGCAGGGACAGAGGACGAGTGAGATTATGAAAACGTGGAGAAATACCTAGGCTTCGGCTAAAAGGTGCAAAAGGTCATTAAAAAGGTCTTTAGAATGGCAACGATCTTATTATCGTTGAGAAAGATATAATTTATAATAATCAGTCGATAAATTACGAAAAGAGTCACATTTATCCAGAAAATACGTAAAAAGCTAAAATGTGGAATTTTGGGAAAATGGTACGTGATAGGCAAAAAATAATTGCGGATTAATAATTTTCAGCCAAAAATACATAAGAAACAGACATTTTCATCCAAAGGACATTTTTCGTGTTGCACAGTGTAATCTACGATTTAATGAATAGAAGAAGTCAGTGAAACTGAGTGGACTTCCACCGACATCACTTTCAGTTCAAAGGCACATACTAAGAGCTTTTTAGCATACAAGGCAGAATATTCGTCTTCTTGAAAATAAACAATTAATAAATGATTCAAGTCGTTTTATGTTGGGAAAAATTAACGGGGTGTGGAAACCCAAAAAATCCTTGAATTTCCTGCCACTGGAACTCCTGTGTGTGAGAAAATGTTAGGTCTCTGTCTCCAAAAGATATGCTTGCAAAGCGGCTGTTGTAAAGTGCACTACTTTTGTCAAATGTACCAACAAGGAATGCAAAATCAAATAGCATTTTTTATTCATTCATTTTTTTTATTGCTTAAGTTTACATTTTGCTTTTATTATATAATTCTACCAATAAAAGGAAAGTAGAATTCTATTAAACACGAGTTGAAACTTAATATTATTGAGAATTCTTTGATTCTAGTTTCAATTTTCTCAACCAGAAAATTAAACAACAGTTATCGGATACATGTCCTCGCAAACTATTGAAAAAGATAGGAAGATGGTTTTAATGATTTAAATAATATGTTTTTTGAATTCTTAGACCCCCAAAACCAAGGTTTAAAACCAAAATTAAGTTTTTATGTTGATTGGCTGCTGAATGACTAATGAGAAAAGAAACCAAAAGGGCCGCCATGTTTGATGGGCTGTAAAATTATTTCGCCCAGGAATCAATATGTCTACCCAAGATAGTTTCGTATTAGAACCTCTACAGATCCCGATTCTACAGTGAACATCTCTGGACATAGAAATTTTTACGGGACTACATTGTGGGGACTGGAATACAGGGGGGGGGGGGGCGCAAAATCTTCAGTTGTCCCCGGGCGCTGAAAACCCTAGCTACGCCTCTGGCTGAAGGAACCGATTTCATTTTTCAACATGGTTGGGTTTTCTTATTCTATCTTGGTTTCCTGAGTTTAGCTCATGTAAGAAATATATCTACAAGATTACTTCTATTTGAATCAAAACTTACTGGTATTTATTGATTTAACAGTTTCTTAAATTAATATTTTTTCTGATTTTACAACAACAACAACAAAAAAAAATCGGGTATTTTTGAAAAAGGGCCGAACTGTGGGATTTCAAATTTGGGATTCGATACTATTAAGTTTAGTTACAAAGAAAACAATTTTTTTTTTCATGAAAATTGTTGCTAAATCTAAATACATTCTAAACAATTATCAATAAAGCAAGTAGGAGTAGCTCTTAACAAATAATCAGTAAATAAATATTGCTTTTGAAACGTTTTTTTAAATTTAAGTACTTCAAAGAAGCATATCTTCGACATTTAGTTCAATGAAAGAGATACATTTGACTAATATGTATGCATTGTTTAAATTTCCCTCTGTTTTACAATAAAGCCATCAAATAAACTACTTGTGCATTTATCCGTCAAAATTATGTTTAATTTAATCTTTTCTTTTACAATAAATTTTCCCTGAACTATCCCCTTTACACTAAACCAGGGTTTCTCAACGTTGGCCATATGGCCCCCCAGGGGGTTACAGAAAGAAAATGAAATTTAGGGGAGCCACAGACATCCTGAAGTGGGCGACGACATGTTTCTTAACTAGCATTATAAATACAACACTGAAAATTTCTCGAATAATTATACTTGATGGTACTACTAAGATTAAAATACTACAAATATTACAAATAAAATTCCATTGATACCACATAAGTTTCCTTCATGCTCTTTACGAAACGTAAATCGCTCAAATAGCGGCATATAGTCTCCAGACACGAGCTTGTTTGAGCTGGAGACCTTGATGTATGCGAGACATTCTGTCTGAGTCATTCCATTTCAAATCAGGCAGGCAGGTCTGAAAATTGTCACATGACCCTCACAGATTTTTTTTTGAAAAAATTACAGTAGTTACAACTAAGGGACATATAAAATATCCCAAAAGGATTTTGCAAGAAAAAATCTATTTCTCTAGTTACAGACGTTTAAAATTTGGGACAAAGTTGGCCGTTTTCAGAAAATCAGCAAAACAGTCACTTTTAAAATGGCCACTGTTTCAAAAGTTTTTAACCGATTCGAATGATTTTTTTCTATAAATAATGAAGGGATGGTATTTTATTTATACACTAATTTAAAAAATTTAGTTGGCTTCATTGATAAAGAAAAAAAAGTTTCTGAAGTGAAAAAATAGTGTTTGTTCCGACTTCATGATATTTTTTCCTTATGAAAGAAATTTATTTTTGACAAAACAGAGGTGGCGATCTAAAGTGCTGTTATGGAATTTTTGTATCAAATTTTATTGTAAGCATGAGATGCATATCTCTCAGAATTTGAAAATGTTCAAAAAATGCGATTTTTGAAGTGTGATTACTCAAAAAAGCCATTTTCTAAAAATCTGAAAATCTGCTCATTTATTACCCTTAAAGTGTTTAATGAGCTGCTATCAATTATATTGTGTATTTTTGCCCCAGATATTTTATATGATTTTTCAAAAATGGCCTTTTGTGCGTTTCTCAAAAAAGCCAGAAATTCAAACTCGTTCTTATTTAATCACTTTAATATAACATTTATTAAGAAATATACTGTATTATTGCACAATTACTACAAATAAATTGTACTTAACCTTCTTAGAACTTAAATAGCTCCTAGCACAAAGCGTAGCTACTGTGATTTAATGCATGTTATTCTGTTCAATCCAATTACTAGTTTCAAACTCACACGCTTTATATCAAATACGAAGCAACAGCAAATGTAAAATTTATTGTAGGAATACAATCAAAACATTATTGGCTATCCTACAATACTGCTAAATAGTAAAAATTCCTAAAATAGTAATGCTTGTTACATGGGACGTACGAGCAAACAAGAAGTGGAAAACAGTTAGAAAACTAACAGCCTCTTAAACAAATATAACTCAATGCATGATTTCTAAATAAGAAAATTTATTGAAAGTGTGAATGAGAATTATTGAATGTGGCAAATTAAGAATGTATCACCGATGGTTTAGGGACACTATCGAATAATTTGTACACAGGTAATCTAGAACAAATATTTCAATAGCCAGAATATAATACCACAAGAAATATAACACCATATGAACCCTCCTAGTCTTTGCATTTTTTTTGGTAATAACGAGTAGAAGATGATTCAAGAACTTGATTCTACTTATTTTGCTTTAAGTACATAATTTCATATGCGTTTAAAACTATCTATATCAGTGCTGTAACATAATTGATGTGAAGTGTGCGAGTTTAAAACTAGTAATTGGATTGAACACAATACTATGCATTGTACAATTTATCTGTAGTAATTGTGTAACAATACAGAAAATTTCTTAATAGATATTGATTAAATATTATATTAAAGTGATTAAATAAGAACGAGTTTGAATTTCTGGCTTTTTTGAGAAACGCACAAAAGGCCATTTTTGAAAAATCATATAAAATATCTGGGGCAAAAATGCACAATATAGTTGATAGCAGCTCATTAAGCACTTTAAGGGCAACAAATGAGCAGATTTTCAGATTTTTAAAAAATGGCTTTTTTGAGTAGTCACACTTCAAAAATCGTAATTTTTGAACATTTTCAAATTTTAAAACTTAAATTCTGAGAGGATATGCATCTCAGGCTTACAATAAAATTTGATACAAAACTTCCATAACAGCACTTTAGATCGCCACCTCTGTTTTGTCAAAAATAAATTTCTTTCATAGAAAAAAAATTCATGAAGTCGGAACAAACACTATTTTTTCACTTCAGAAACACTTTTTTTTTCTTTATCAATGAAGCCAACTAAATTTTTAAAATTAGTGTATAAATAAAATACCATCCCTTCATTATTTATAGAAAAAAAATCATTCGAATCGGTTAAAAACGTTTGAAACAGTGGCCATTTTAAAAGTGAGTGTTTTGCTGATTTTCTGAAAACGGCCAACTTCGTCCCAAATTTTAAACGTCTGTAACTAGAGAAATATTTTTTTTTTTTTGCAAAATCCTTTTGGGATATTTTATATGTCCCTTAGTTGTAACTACTGTATTTTTTTCAAAAAAAAAATCGGTGAGGGTCATGTGACACCCTCTGCCTGATCTGAAATGGAATGGCTCGTCTACATTGTATTACAATACATGTTTAGTTTCAGGAGTTGAAAAATAGATGGTCTGAAAGGTTATTATAGTATCTGCTCCATGGCAAATGACGAGTCTTATGGTCGTCGTTATCTTCTTTCTGTAGCATATTACTATTGTATGTGACCTAAATAACAACTTTTGTTAATTGTATCGAAAACAAATAACGATTTCGTTTCTTGGCGGTTAATGGGTTTTAAGGTATGAAGCTTTTTTGACATATTTCTAGTTTCTTTCATAACTTTTTTATTCATAACTTTTCCGTAATTCATTTTTAAAATATCAAAATAGTGTATAGCACTTGATTATTGCGCTTTAAAAAACCAAAAGAATGAAAGGAACAAAAACCACTGTTAAATATGCATCTTGCAATTTCCTGTTCGTTCAACATTATTTTTTGCCATTTATTTTCTTCGTTTTTATTTATTGTAATTACATTGTTTCAGCTTAATTATGGCAACTGCTAAAGCGAAAAAAAAATGTCGGTACTCTGTTGATTACTTGGCATTTTGAATGGTTTAGCTATTGTTTTCCCCTTATGTTTTGGTTGTTTTGATTCTGGTTATGTCCCAGGTTAACAGATTTTGTAATCTACGGATTAAAAAGGTTCGGTTTTTGAACCATTTAAAATTTCTCCAGTCTTGCAGGCGCAAGAAAGTTATTCCTAAGTTTATCACCTTGAAGTGCAATTTACCGCGTTCTGTTAGGGTTGATAAGGTAATTTTTCGTTCTAAATTAGCGTTACTTAGAGCTTCTATCCAAGAAACTAGGAAAAAACTTTCGTTCATAGAACGTGAACTTTATGATTTACATCTTTCTGTATCTAATTCTAATTTTGATTTTGAGTCTATTGATAGAATGTCATGGGCAAGAGCTCTTCGTTCATCCGACAGTCACAAAATTACTTTAAATAAGAAATTTACTAAGTTGTGTAACGATTCAAATGTTCCTGTTCCGGCTGATTTGCCTCTTGTTAATAGGAACACGGTTGTAAATCTTTCGAAATTTCCTTTGAATAGTAATGAAATCAATGCTCTGAAATGTAATAACAATTTTGCTTTGGCTAAAAAGCCTTCTTTTTCTGAACTTATTGCTCCGGTTGAAAAAGCTTTCAAATTTAGTGCCTTAACTTCCACTCAAAAAGAGTCGGTTCGGCATCTTCCAATGTTGATTTCAATTCAAAAGTTCCTAATACTGGTTTTACCCATTCTGTGAAACGATGTGTCAATAATTTAGTTTCCAATTCTGATTTGGTCATTACCAAAGCAGACAAGGGTGGTCAGATTGTTGTTCTTAATAAATCATCTTATGTTGAAAAAACTGATGACTTAATTGCTTCTGGTCCTTATTCTGAAATATATAAAGATCCTAGTGACAAAGAGTTAAAAGCTATTTCTTCTGCTGTTAAGTCTGTTCATTCTATTCCTTTGATTGCTAAACGGTCTGTGATTCCTTCTGTTGCTAATTGTGCACGTTTTTATGCTTTACCAAAGGTACACAAGGCAGGTATTCCTTTCAGACCAATTGTTTCCAATATTGGCACTGCTTCATATAAACTTTCCAAGTTTTTAGTTTCTGTGTTTTCTCCACTTAGAAGTCAGAATGTTTTCACTGTTAAAAATTCCACCGATTTTGTTAAGAAACTTCATAACTTCGTTCCGAATAATTCAGTTATGGCCTCTTTTGATGTTAATTCTTTGTTTACTAATGTTCCTGTTGATGGCGCTTTGACTTGCCTCAGGAAAAGGCTTTCTGAATTCCATTTTACTTTTGTGGAAATTGAGGAATTAGTTTTCCTTACTCGTGTGTGCTTGCAACAGAGCACTTTTGTATTTAATGGTAAATTCTATGCTATGGTAGATGGCCTGGCTATGGGAAGTCCTCTTAGTCCTATTTTAAGTGATTTCTATTTGCATTATTTTGAGGAAAAACTGTTCCAGAAATTGCAATTTCAATTTTATGTTCGTTATGTGGATGATTGTTTTGTCCTAACGGACAGAAACTTGTTAGGTATTGATGATGCTCTTTCTATTATGAACTCCATTGATCCTAATATCCAGTTTTCTTGTGAGAAAGAACTTAATAGTAGCCTCGCGTTTCTTGATGTCTTTATTTCTAAGAGTGAGTCTGGTTTCACTACTTCTGTCTATCGTAAACCTTTTGCTGTTTCTTTTCCTCCTCACAGACTGTCGTCTCATCCTCCTAACCAAAAATATTCGGCTTTTAATGCTCTGGTCCATCGTGCTATTAATATTTGCTCTTCTCCTGAGCTTCTCAAGATTGAACTCAACTATCTGAAAGCTGTAGCTGTTGATAGAGGATTTTCTCACTCTTTAATTGATTCTATTCATAACAAACTTTCTAAGAAAACTTCTGGTCCCAATAATGTGGTTTCTAGAAAGAATTTGGTTGTGTTACCATTCTTTCATACTGTCAGTTTCCGTATTGCTAAAATCCTAAAAAGGTTTCAATTTCAAGTCGTTTTTGCTCCTAGTAACAAACTTTCCTTCTCTTCTCTTAAGGATCCTGTCGATCAACTTAACACTTGGGGTATTTACCAAATTAGTTGCCTTTGCGGCCTTTCTTACATTGGGCAGACAAAACGTGCTCTGAAAATTCGCTTAAATGAGCATAAAGGTTATGTGCGAAAGCAAGAGTTAAATAAGTCTAGCATTGCTCAACATTGTTGGAATTCCAACCACTCTTTTGATTTCAATTCTGGTAAAATTATTCAAAAATGTTCTTCCCCTTTAGAGCTTGACTTTTGGGAAGCTTATCATATTAACAGGAATAGTTCTAATTTGGTTAATGATTTTTCCCTTCAACTCCTTATTTTTTACAGGTCTGGCATAAATTTCTTTAATTTGTTGTTCTTTCTAGGTTTTCTTGTTGTTTTCCTTTTTTGTGTCTATTTTTCTCCTCCCCCCCTCCCTCCCCTCCCCCTCCTTTACATGTGTACTTTGTTTTGCATTTTGTTTTGGTAGTTTCTGTACTTATTTTTATTTTAATTTTATTCTTTGTATTTTATTTTATTATTTTTGCAATTTTTATGCATGCTGTCGTCTTTTTTGCTTTATTTTTATTGATATTCCTTTTTACTTCCTGTACTTTCAACTGGATTCGTTTGTTGCTCTCTTATTGGTGTCTTCCTGCTACTTCTACTTCCACTTCACGCTGCCTTTATTCTCATTGGTTTACAGATAATTCTTAGGCTATATAAGCTTTGTTTTTGTTGTTCTGTCTGCTTCATTTGGATGTTTTGCATCTAGAAGCTCCCTGTCGCATTGAAAAAAAAGGGATTCCAAGCAATCCCGAAACATATGTCTGCATTTTATTGCTCATTTGTGCTTTAAATTAACGTGTAATTTTATTATTATTGTTTACTTGCACAAAGTTAAATTATTTTTATCCGTTAGGCTTAACGTGCCTTGAATTTTGTTCTTCTTTCTTTTGTTTTTGTTCTTCCATCTGTTCGCTGCTTGGTGAGTGTTTGTTTTTTGTTCTTTTCTTCATTGCCTTTCTTGACTGTGTTTGTTTTTGCTTTTTTGTTTTCGCTTTTTTGTTTTCTGACATTCATTCCGCATATTGTTACGTTGTGTATGTTTCGCACTTGTTTTTGAATTTTGTTCTTTCTGTTTATTTTTATTTATTGAATGGTTTAGCTATTGTTTTCCCCTTATGTTTTGGTTGTTTTGATTCTGGTTATGTCTCAGGTTAACATATTTTGTAATCTACGGATTAAAAAGGTTCGGTTTTTGAACCATTTAAAATTTCTCCAGTCTTGCAGGCGCAAGAAAGTTATTCCTAAGTTTATCACCTTGAAGTGTAATTTACCGCGTTCTGTTAGGGTTGATAAGGTAATTTTTCGTTCTAAATTAGCGTTACTTAGAGCTTCTATCCAAGAAACTAGGAAAAAACTTTCGTTCATAGAACGTGAACTTTATGATTTACATCTTTCTGTATCTAATTCTAATTTTGATTTTTGAGTCTATTGATAGAATGTCATGGGCAAGAGCTCTTCGTTCATCCGACAGTCACAAAATTACTTTAAATAAGAAATTTACTAAGTTGTGTAACGATTCAAATGTTCCTGTTCCGGCTGATTTGCCTCTTGTTAATAGGAACACGGTTGTAAATCTTTCGAAATTTCCTTTGAATAGTAATGAAATCAATGCTCTGAAATGTAATAACAATTTTGCTTTGGCTAAAAAGCCTTCTTTTTCTGAACTTATTGCTCCGGTTGAAAAAGCTTTCAAATTTAGTGCCTTAACTTCCACTCAAAAAGAGTCGGTTCGGCATCTTATTGCTTCCAATGTTGATTTCAATTCAAAAGTTCCTAATACTGGTTTTACCCATTCTGTGAAACGATGTGTCAATAATTTAGTTTCCAATTCTGATTTGGTCATTACCAAAGCAGACAAGGGTGGTCAGATTGTTGTTCTTAATAAATCATCTTATGTTGAAAAAACTGATGACTTAATTGCTTCTGGTCATTATTCTGAAATATATAAAGATCCTAGTGACAAAGAGTTAAAAGCTATTTCTTCTGCTGTTAAGTCTGTTCATTCTATTCCTTTGATTGCTAAACGGTCTGTGATTCCTTCTGTTGCTAATTGTGCACGTTTTTATGCTTTACCAAAGGTACACAAGGCAGGTATTCCTTTCAGACCAATTGTTTCCAATATTGGCACTGCTTCATATAAACTTTCCAAGTATTTAGTTTCTGTGTTTTCTCCACTTAGAAGTCAGAATGTTTTCACTGTTAAAAATTCCACCGATTTTGTTAAGAAACTTCATAACTTCGTTCCGAATAATTCAGTTATGGCCTCTTTTGATGTTAATTCTTTGTTTACTAATGTTCCTGTTGATGGCGCTTTGACTTGCCTCAGGAAAAGGCTTTCTGAATTCCATTTTACTTTTGTGGAAATTGAGGAATTAGTTTTCCTTACTCGTGTGTGCTTGCAACAGAGCACTTTTGTATTTAATGGTAAATTCTATGCTATGGTAGATGGCCTGGCTATGGGAAGTCCTCTTAGTCCTATTTTAAGTGATTTCTATATGCATTATTTTGAGGAAAAACTGTTCCAGAAATTGCAATTTCAATTTTATGTTCGTTATGTGGATGATTGTTTTGTCCTAACGGACAGTAACTTGTTAGGTATTGATGATGCTCTTTCTATTATGAACTCCATTGATCCTAATATCCAGTTTTCTTGTGAGAAAGAACTTAATAGTAGCCTCGCGTTTCTTGATGTCTTTATTTCTAAGAGTGAGTCTGGTTTCACTACTTCTGTCTATCGTAAACCTTTTGCTGTTTCTTTACCTCCTCACAGACTGTCGTCTCATCCTCCCAACCAAAAATATTCGGCTTTTAATGCTCTGGTCCATCGTGCTATTAATATTTGCTCTTCTCCTGAGCTTCTCAAGATTGAACTCAACTATCTGAAAGCTGTAGCTGTTGATAGAGGATTTTCTCACTCTTTAATTGATTCTATTCATAACAAACTTTCTAAGAAAACTTCTGGTCCCAATAATGTGGTTTCTAGAAAGAATTTGGTTGTGTTACCATTCTTTCATTCTGTCAGTTTCCGTATTGCTAAAATCCTAAAAAGGTTTCAATTTCAAGTCGTTTTTGCTCCTAGTAACAAACTTTCCTTCTCTTCTCTTAAGGATCCTGTCGATCAACTTAACACTTGGGGTATTTACCAAATTAGTTGCCGTTGCGGCCTTTCTTACATTGGGCAGACAAAACGTGCTCTGAAAATTCGCTTAAATGAGCATAAAGGTTATGTGCGAAAGCAAGAGTTAAATAAGTCTAGCATTGCTCAACATTGTTGGAATTCCGACCACTCTTTTGATTTCAATTCTGGTAAAATTATTCAAAAATGTTCTTCCCCTTTAGAGCTTGACTTTTGGGAAGCTTATCATATTAACAGGAATAGTTCTAATTTGGTTAATGATTCTTCCTCAACTCCTTATTTTTCACAGGTCTGGCATAAATTTCTTTAATTTGTTGTTCTTTCTAGGTTTTCTTGTTGTTTTCCTTTTTTGTGTCTATTTTTCCCCTTCCCCCCCTCCCTCCCCTCCCCCTCCTTTACATGTGTACTTTGTTTTGCATTTTGTTTTGGTAGTTTCTGTACTTATTTTTATTTTAATTTTATTCTTTGTATTTTATTTTATTATTTTTGCAATTTTTATGCATGCTGTCGTCTTTTTTGCTTTATTTTTATTGATATTCCTTTTTACTTCCTGTACTTTCAACTGGATTCGTTTGTTGCTCTCTTATTGGTGGGTTCCTGCTACTTCTACTTCCACTTCACGCTGCCTTTATTCTCATTGGTTTACAGATAATTCTTAGGCTATATAAGCTTTGTTTTTGTTGTTCTGTCTGCTTTATTTGGATGTTTTGCATCTAGAAGCTCCCTCTCGCATTGAAAAAGGGATTCCAAGCAATCCCGAAACATATGTCTGCATTTTATTGCTCATTTGTGCTTTAAATTAACGTGTAATTTTATTATTATTGTTTACTTGCACAAAGTTAAATTATTTTTATCCCCCTGTGCTTAATATGTGCGAATACCCTATCTACTAGTATGCGACCCAGTAAACTTAAGCATCATCTGCAAACTGTGCATAAAGAATTGAAGGTCAAACCATTATCATTTTTCAAAAATATGAAAAATGAGTATGTGTCCCGAAAAACCATCTCAAACCTTTTTGAAAAAAAAAAAAAAAACATAAGAAGCAAGAAAGGGGGTTACAAGCGTCGTATGCGATTTCTAAATTAATCGCTAAAACTTGTAAACCCCACACTATTGGTGAAACCTTTATTTTGCCATCCGTACGATTAGTGGTGGCGCCAGAGATTTTCCGACAGGGGGGCAAGCCTCCAGGGTCGCTGTAAGCAGGCGGTTGGGGGACCGCACGCTGGCGCCATGCGAAAGGGGGCGGCAAATTCAGCATATCCATCCTAAATTTCATCGCAGAATTTTTGAAAATATTAAAAAACGTTTTTGCTTCACATGGGATTTTCCTCTCAGCTGTTTTCTCCAGCTGTGACACTTGATAAGCTTTTCAAAACGATGCTCCCCCCCCCCCCGCCCCTCCCCTGCTCTGAAAAAACTTAAACCCACTGAGCTAAATAAGAGAAACCTGGAGCGAGGACTGGGCGGTCGAACCGCTTAACACCCTTTTCAGCCATCAAGGCAAAACGCGCAAACTACCAATTCGCGCAATCATAAAACGGCTAACTTTAAAGAGCTCTCGAGCTCTTAATTCTTTTCCGATTTTTCTAAAAAATTTTATTCTAATGCCTGACATTTAATAATTTAAAATTTCTCATAGTATTTTAGAACAATTATTCATACATTTTTTCACGATAAAAAACATTATGTGACACTGTTTATTATCTTTGAATGTTATATGGGAGTGTGCGACTATGGCAGGTTTTAAAAATGTTTATTTAGACAGGAAGACACAGACTTCAGGAATCAGAACCCTGATTAATTGGTTTAATCTCCTTGACTACTGATGAATAAATACTTTACACAGTTAAATTATAAATCTCATAAGAAGTTTCAGTGAGCAGCTTCGAACAGCATCAATATAGCGCCTTCTTATTCCCAAAAACGATAAATGCGTTTTTAGAGTTCTTGCACTTCGATATTGCACTTAAACATAATACAATTAAAAAAGGAGAAGCACTTAAAATAAGAAGAAAGAAGTCATTTTTTGGAGATATTATAGGATAACATTTTTATTAAAAAAAGTTTGCAAATAACTGGAATGGAGCATGTCATTTTGAGATGAATCTGAAATGTATAAGCATTTACAAATTTTATATTTTACAAGTTTGCTTGCCTATGACCAAGTTAAATATTTCTCACTAATGGAACATTTCATTTATGGATATTAAATGTAAATAAGAATAATAAAGAAATACTACTTATTTTTTTAACCATGCACAAATTAAAAATATAGCTGATCAGTGCATCTGCTGGGAAAAAGTGTGTTGTAATTCAAAGTTTTATAAGCACATTAAAACTCTTTGAGTGCAGATGTTAATTTAGTAACAAAAAAACATGATCAGAATAATATTTATCATGATTTTTTAAATCATGCACAAATAAAAATTTCAGCTGATCAGTATATTTACAGGGGAAATGTGCTGCAATTCAAAGCTTTATGAACTCAATAAAAATCTTTGAGTGTAGCTGCTAATTTAGTAATAAAATAATAAATAATAATAAAATAAATGTTTTTAAAAACAGCCACATTTTGACAAAATAAAAATTAACACACTCAAAAATCAAAATGTTACTCAAATGAAAAGTTAATTCAAAAACATGAAAATATTATTGAAATTTCCATTAACTAGCAAATTAAAATAAAAGCAAAAAAGGTACATGATTTAACTATTTGTTTAACTGATATTTTCACTTATAATATAATATTACGTAATAAGGTTTGACTATCGAGAAAACAGGAGAAATATTTAGGCTATAATGTTAAAAGAAAAAGTTTTTCAGCAATGTAATTAAGTTGTAATATTATGATTTAAGGTAAACGTTATTCATCCAAAAGACAATTTTGTGTACATTATGGGCATAGTAATTAACTTTCTGTGAAAAAGGCCATTCAAAGATAGAATACAAGAACAAGGCATTTAAAGTTTAAATAGCCAATTCGCCATCAAAATGAGCTTTAACACCGTTTTCTTTTAAGTTTCACGAATTTATTTTTACATCCCTTTGCGCAACAGGGTGCAAACATATTGCTAAATGACGAAAATAAAATTTTTTGATAAACTATGACAAATTAAACCGAAATTTGTAACAATACACCATACGAGCCAATGCTTCCACAATGGGAAGTCAGCGATGTTTTGCCTTGATGGCTCGAGCACTGTATTCATGCGCGTCGGCTCGCAAGCTGCCTTGTTGAAGCATGGGGAGTCCTCACTCCAGATTTCTCTTATTTAGCTCAATGCTTAAACCACGGTCTAAGACAAAAAGAGAACTCTTTTAACTTATCGGACTGTTGCCGAAATATGAACACGAGGCGCACCTTATGCCTTGGGTTCAAAGAATGGGACACACTCGGAAATTACCCTTAGGCCCTCCCTTTACTGACCTCTGGTAGCGATTCTTTTGATCTCTGTGGTCGTTCTAATGTTCTTCCTTGGAATGTCCGATTTAATATTAAGACTAGATGGGATTCTAATGTTCTTGAGAGGTTTAACAAGACCTGTCAGCTTCGCCAGGGCAGTCTGTTAAATTGTCGCCCCTTCAATTTTTGGAGTTCAGGCAATAAAGGTAGCAATGTACAAACAGGTGTGCTGTCCTACAGAAAAACTGATATCTTCGTCTTGTAAAATGGTAAGTTTATACCAGAATCAAGAAAAGGCAATTTTGAGCATTTCTTTTTCTAAAAAAATAAATGAATATTAAAGCGTCGGCACTGAAAACGTTCTGTCCGGGGCGGAGCGCAACTTCGCCACTAGTGTAACTAAAGATTCAATGTAAAATATTGACGCCGTTTTGATCCCCAATTGCATTCATTTAAAGAGCATAATCATTATTTTATTTATCTTTTCTTTTCTTTTTTGACAAGGCTGCGCTGTGTTTATAAAAGAAAAGATCCATAAAAGAAAAGAACAAAATAAACAAAAAATAAAATAAATCGTTAAATTAAGAATTTTTTAAGTGTAAAGGTGGAAACTTGCAATTCAAATGAGCATACGATTCACTAGCGTTTCGAGGTAGTTTGGTTACGTTCCAAGCTTATAGAAGCCATATAGAAAATACTATTAGTTTAATGCTATATCTAGTCTCTCTTTGAAAGGAATAGTTATCAAGATTAAAAGCATTATAGAACTGTTAAAGTTATACAAATAAATAAATTTCATTTGCCACCATGGTGATCAAACGTCCTTCTTTGTGGGAACAGTCCGAAATTCAAAATTTTACCACATTTAAAAATAGCTTGTCGGGACCACCTTTTGCGAATTTTGTGCTCATTTCTCCCCAATTTAAAAAAATCAACCAAAATATTTGATATACCCTTTGAAATGAGAAATAAACAAAATATTTTTGTGTAAAAGAAAGTAAATGATAAAATCAAACCACGAAATCTGCATAATTGGTGCGTATTATGTGCTTCGAGATTACAAGTAATCCCGTTTTTAGCAAAGAGGAAGAGGTTCCTTGTAATTTCGAAATACATTTACGTATGTTTTTGCAGTTTTTTGCTTTAATAACGTTGAGTTTCTCAATTAGTAAGCATTGTTTTATATTTTTCATTAGTGTGTGGAGTGCATATAGTATATCAGTGGTCGGCAACCTGTCGATCCCGATCGACCGGTCGATCTTTAGCTTGTTTTCGGGTCGATCGCGACAGCATTTTGGACAGTTTATGGTTAAAACAAAAATCAAACGGCTTTTGAACTAGAACGCGAATTCATTATTTTTTTTCCCTTCAGAAAATGTTGATTAGTTTGTCAGACCATTCACTGGACCAAAAAAAAAAAAAAAACTTGCCAAAAATATGAAATGTCAGCCGTCTCATTAATTATACTCTCGGTGACAGTTAATTGAAGAATGAAACGGTATTTCACATATGTGCTTTACTTAAAAACATAACAGAAACTAATTTTTAAAAAAAATTAAAGAAATAATATATTAGTATCTGAAATATTGTTTTGATGCGAGTTAACGGTGTTAACAAAGTATTATTAAAGAAATTTTAAAGCGGGTATTTTAGAAGTATCAAAACTTGATCTGCCAAGAATTAACCCACAATTTGAAGACCAGCGCCTTCTCAACATGCTCTATTAATTGTGTATTAATAGTAGTGCAATAGTGTATTAATAGTAGTTAATAGTAGTGCAGCCCCCGGTCCTCCGAGTCGATCTTCGTGTTTGCCGAACTTCAAAAGTAGATCTTCAGTCAATTTAGGTTGCCGACCGCTGTAGTATATACTTTTCACTTTGAAAATGTGGTCATGTTCCAATTTGGAATTTAAAAAATTGGCAGCCTAAGTCATCGATTCTCCAGCGCGAAAGTTCAATAAATCTACATTTTACTTGGATGTGCTTAAAACACTTTTTTTAATTTGAAATAATAACCCGTGATCCTGTTTTATAAATTTATTTTATTTATTCGGATTTTTACTTCGTCTTCCGTCATATGAAATAAAACATGATTTACCGTACGTATTAATTTAGATATAACCTCTTTACTAGTGTAATAAAAATGTAGTTCTATAAACTTATTATTTTAAACTTTTAGCGAACTTACTGAAAAATTATGCTCTAAAAGAATGTTCTTTGTTCTTGTTATATTGCTTAAAGAGTAAATAAAACGCTTTATTACTTAATTTAAAATAAGAAACATAAACTTTTTAAATCTGCTTTCTTGTCTAAGGTGGGAAAAGGCTGCTTTTAAGAGCTTTCACTGAGGCATAGAATACAAGTAGTACAGTGAAACCTGTGTAAGTTGACCACTTGCGGTGCAGCACTTTAGTGGTCAACTTAGACAGGTGGTCAACATATAGAGAGTGGAGATTTTTTTTTTTTTTTTGTCATTTCTTACACTACGCGTTTATTCATTTGTAACTAATTAAAATATAACTTCATGTATTAACATTACTTTAAAATGTCTAATTAGCTATTTTTTATCACAATTATCTAAAACATCCTTGGATAACTTTAATCTGAATGACTTACAATGTATCCTATACAACTTTAAAATTAAAGCACTTAGTTAAAATAAAGATAAATATTTTATTAATTATGGAAGTTACTTATTTGATGGTAAAGATTTCCTAAAAATACATAATTGTTCCAAATGTCTATCTCAGATAGAAGAAAAAAGAAGAAACTTATTTAAAGAATAAAAGAGTTCTCATAATTTCCCGTATGGTTCGCTTACAAAGAGATTTAGACAAACTTTATATTGATGTTTCATCCATCCAGACCAATACTGGTCTAACATTATAGCATAAAAAACATGCTGGAGAAGTTATTTAAGTCTTTTTTTTTTTTTAACTTTGCAAAAGTAGATAAACAAAAAAATATGGTAATGATTAGGTGGTCAACTTACAACGGTGGTCAACTATACAGGTTTTACTGTATATCAGAATTACCATTACCTTTATCAAAATAACGTTTTCTGATCGGAATTACAGTCAAATTTTTATTGTTCATTTTTCAAATCTCTCATTCTGGGGGCTGCTCATAAATGAAACACTTTTTTCAATAATGTTTTTGATTCCCTCCTACTTTTTTTCATAACATAACTGGAGGCAAAGCGTTTTGAAAGGTGGGGCCGATTCCCTCCTCTCCATTTCACCCATATTTAATCTTAAGGTCAAAATTTTTTAAATTCTCTTCTGAGAGCGTCAAAGTAGTCGATTTTGAGCTGCGTCTTTCTTGTGTGCATTGGAGGTGTGATACGTTCAATGCTTGATTTACGGAAGTAGGTAAGTGCCGCCAATCGGGGAAAAAAAAACAGATGCTAGAAAGGTACGAATGAAGAGCATTTGAATAACATTTAAATTTTTTTTTTTTTTTTTTTGTCCAACAAAATACACTTTTATCTATATAAAATAGTAGTAATAATGATGATGAAAGCATCTCTCCCACCTTCGCATCGAAGGGGCGGCACGATAGCTTTTGCACGCGGGCGCACAGAAGGCTAGAAGCGGGCCTGCAAGCCTCCCCGACGGGGGGACAACAGGTCCGTCATTTAGGTGACCGGAAGAATCCCCCCCCGCCCCCCCGACTTTTAGACGTTTTTCGCTTTCCTTCATACTTTTGTTTTTGCTATGAATCTTTTCCACCTCTTAACTAAATTAGAAAAATAATACACACACACACATATATATATAACATAGCATGTATAAAAGTCCAATCAAAATGCCCAACATTTGAAAAGAAAGCTATAGATGGCTGCAGCAAGAAGCAGAAATTTATGTACCTTCTGCGCAAAATTTAATATTAAAAAATGTTCATGTGTGTACATTAATTCTTTAGTTCAGTTTTGGATATTGAATCACATGAAAGTTTTACTCAATTGCTTTTACTATGGCATTTATACCAACTAATATTTTTCATTTCACAAAATTTTCTTATTCACAAATTTAGAAACATGTGCAAAATAAAAATAATTAAGGGATGTTTCTATTGCTAGGAAAAAATTTTAAAAAGAAAAGAAAGCTATACGTGAAAGAAATTCGTAAAGGTATCAAAACTACTCACAGAAATAAAACAATCTAGCTTTTAAATTTCTAGAAGAGGAACGGAAACTAGAGTTCGCCGATATTCGAAATTAGACCATAATAATTAAATTTAGTTTTGAAAATCTTATGCTATTTATATAATTACATAAGTATTATTCATCAAATTTGGCGATTGTAACGTCGAGTTTATTTTGATCATGAGTACTTAAAGCAAACGAATTGTAAATCATTTTCACCGCAGGGCCAATTACGCTCATAAAGGTAGCCGCTTGTACTTCCGCTGATGTCGTACTAAGTTGAGTGGCAAATGAATAAAACTTAAATGTTTGCTTCCATACATTATTCTCATTTTTCATTTCATTGTTTCACAGAAGCCTTCACTCAAACTCTTATTATAATTGCTTTTAATATGAGTCATTTTCATGCTCCTATTCTTGTTGGAAAGATGAATCTCGATTCTACAATATTATTTGCAAACATGCAAGTTAACGCTGTAAGTAAATTGATTTCAAAATTGTTTTCAGCAACCTCCCCCTCCCCTTTTTCCCTCAATTTTCGAGGAAGAAGAAAAAGAAATGAGCTAGGAAATAATTACAATAAGAACCTCAACCTTGATTGTTAGATTCACTCACACTGACATTTTTTCGGCAAAACTATTCTGCATTCTGCGCACACGAACAGCATGAGATATTGGAGAAATATTTGCGTAAAATATTAAACACCAACCTGCTATTATCATAACTCCGATGATAATAGGTTGCTCGGCAATGATCCGCAATTGCTACCCCAACCGGAAGGCAAGTATTGCTAAAGATTACATGAGTAACGAACTAGTACAACTAAAATTTTCCTACTTTGGGTCAAATTTTTAGAGGGATGGTAAAATCGCAAAGAAATTGCCCATTCCTGAGCAAATGCTGTATCTACGCCCAGGTCAGACAGTCATTCCCGATATGTTTTGCAGTTAAGGAAGCATTATTACTTATAACAGTTGTAAATAGTTATGAGAAAGGAAACTAGTAATGCAGTAATGGCTTACTTATAAACTGCGTTCGCTTTGCCATGCTAAAGTAGTTTAGTGGAGAATAAAAAGTACTAGTCTGTACAACTATACAGCAGGAGAAGAACAGAAACCAGAAACACTTGACAGATGTTTAAGAAACAGTGACTGCCCCAATGACTACCTTTCATTCCCCCTACCCCTGCTGATGTCGTTTAAGGGCTCCTCCGCACTTACAGACTCGACCAAGACACGACCAGTGTCCCTCACCTCATTAGGGCTTTGATTGATGGGCTATTAAGAGAAACTCCAATGTGAAAAGGTATTTTGCAAAGGGACGACTTTTGCGGTAGACATGAAAGGCGAGCAAGTTGGTTGCTGGCCATGGTTTATTTAAATGCCATGAATTTTTCAAATGCATACATTTGTTGCAGTATTTTCTGTTTTTTTTTTTTTTTTTTTTTTTTTTTGCCTTATTTATCTGTTTACCAAAATATTAAAAAAAAAAAAAAAAAAAAGACGGTGGAAAAGGGTGGGGGGGGGGGGGGGGCGAAAAAGTAATTCTTAAAAATAAATAATTGCACATTAAATGTGTACTGTAGTGTAATAAAAGCTCACTTATCAAATCACGGGAAAAACTAATAACTATTTATATTAATAAAATGATTTTTTTAAAAACATTTTTAAGAGAACAAAACATATTGTACTGATTTTACATTGGACGCACAAATAAAACTACAAAAATTGACATCAAACAGGCGAACATAAAATTTCAGTGTTTATATTATGCAATAAATAAAATAATTAATAAAAGCTTTTTCACATTCTCACGTATTTATTCCAATCGCAGTTTTATAAACAGAGAACAAATATTTCTGCATTTCGATGAACGCAGAAATATCTGTTTTTCTTATTTCACATCTATAATTTTATTCCTACTTATTATTATTATCTTGTTTATTTTTTAATTTATTACATTTTTTCGCTGCACATAATTAACACTTAAGAATTATTTGTTTCCGAAAATTTATTTCGAAATTGACATCCAATGCTTTGTAAATTCGGAACGGGGAAATTCTCACTTCGAGGGGGGGATTTCAGGCAATGGTGACAGTTTGTGGCAAAAAAGGGGGGGGGGTAGAGAGAGGGAGCGTGACATCAGACATCACATATTTTGGTTAAGTTACAAACGTTTAGATTCAGCACACTAGATATTTTTAATTTACTTGTTTTTTATTCTTATTGAAAACTCTAAAAAGTAAAACTAATATCATTGGCGTTCCTAGTATGGGCGTGAGCAATGCGGAAATTTGTGCTATCCTCCCCCCCTCCAAAAAAAAAAAAAAAAAAATCAGCTGTGTTGTACAAATTTGTAGTGTTGTAGTTTATATTTACAGCAGTGCAGAAAAAAAAAATCTCAAGAAATTTTATATTTTATTTATTTGGTGCAACTCGCATTAAACTACATTTCTAATCAGCAAAGAGATGTTGAAACGGTACCAGTAAAATCGAAAAATGCAAGTGTATGTATTTTTAAAGAACTCTTAAATTTAATTTGGGTGTAATTCCCCCCCCCCTCCCCCGCAGTGACGCTACTGCTAATATCATGGCATTTTTTCTTTTTATTATTCAATCTGTTGCGGCAAACCAGTGAAATTAAATTGGTATTGATAATTTGAGGAATGGGGGACTTTCCGAATGAATTCAAAGTGGATGATATACTTAAAAAACAGCCCATTCAGTTAGACATTAATTCAGAAACACATGAAGTATGAATTGCCAATAATTCCCCTGATTGCAGTTGTTAATGGTAAAAGGACTGATAGGAAATTGATTCTAGTTAAACCATGAAAACCTCAAGATGGGGCCAGGATTTTTTTTATCGCGGTCGGAATAATCCGCAGTGGAGAGGTCCCAAAGACAGCTATGCTCTTTCACCACAAGAACAAATTTTTCGGTATCAAATAAAAACATATCTTTATTAGACATTGCTAACTGGTCGGGTCTGGTCGGTTCTAGTGCGGCTACAGTGCCTTGTGCTTGAAGAACGCTCTCTGCACCGACTCACTATACAGATCCGATTTTGCCCCGACCGAAAGTCTGACCACGGTCGTGCAACAGAAGAAAAAGCAAGTGCGGAGAGCTCAACACATATTCGCGTATAGCCCGTCGGGGATCATCAATCACAACCCTAATGAGGTGGGGGACATTGGTCTGGTCTTGGTCGGGTCTGTAAGTGCGGAGGAGGCCTAACCGTCTCGTAACCCGATGCTGACGCTTAGCTTAGACAATTCATTAATACTAATTGTTCGAAATGACCAAGCTTTCTATCGACTGACAGAAATGTGAGGGGTGAAGTACACACCATTTTCCCCATGGCTTTAATTCTTCTATTCCCTTTGCCAAGAGCAGGCCGCAGGCTGAGACCCGCATTGAGTTCTATAGGCAGGATGGTATTTTCGAGATACTGAGGGACTCGGGTCAAATTGCAAAATGGGTGCTTAAAACGACGCAAAACAGTTTTGCTTTTTTCCTGAATTTTTTTTTTTCCGATTTCATCCTCGAAAGAAATGTTTATCATGTACGTCAGATGTTAATACAAAGAGATTCCCCGACAAACTATTAACATTTCCCCGATAGGGGGGCAGCTGCCCCCCCCCTGCCCCCTAACTGGCGCCACCACTGCGTACGAATAATAAAGCTCATAATAAAGAGGACTTTTCATCTGGTTATAATCAACCCCCTTATCACCTTGGGGGGGGGGGGGTTACAGCGAAAGGTAGCTTCAATCACCGTACCACACGCGGACAAACAGAGATCCATTCAATCACTCCAGAGGGTATTCTCTACTGTGATGGAGTTTTGTTTTCTGATAAACCGCTGTTGTAGGTGCTGGAGTCTGAAAATGAAGGACCCCTAGCCAACAATTGTCTTAATGGGTTACACCCTCAAGCCAGGAAGGGATGCTCATCAAGATACTTAAAGAGCAAAACACCCATTTTGGTAAAATCTTTTTTGTAGATGAGCCGATTGGAAAACTGATGAACTGTATTTGCATTGCATTCTCATTTACAGATGTTCTCTCGTCTCTTATATCTTAAATGTTTTTTTTTTCTTATTATGGTCCATCACTGATTGCATTACGACTCTGGAAATCATCCGTTCTACGTTTCCAATCTCACTGCTACGGTTTAATGCTGCATTTTAATTTACAATCAAGTATTATTTATATTTTAGCTAAATTTTTAATTATTTTCGATACATAATAATGTTTGCACTCCAGCGATGGACACGTTCGTCATCCAAAAAGAAAAGAAAATTTGATTCAGACGCTTCCACTTCTGAGGTATGTTTTGCTACAAATTTAACAAAATTTTTAGAAATTTATTGTGGGGATGAGCATTTTTGTAGTGGAATTTGGATTTTTTTCTCTAAAATTCCACTATTTCCCAGTTTTAATATTATGAATGCTTGGACATAGAAGATTGCTTAGCGCTAAATATTGAATGTTCTATTGCGTTTAATTTAAAAAATAAACTAATAGATCTAGTAATGAATGTTTAATGTTTTTGTGAATCAAGGCCGAATCCACAGGGGAAGAGGGACCCACGGGCCGTCCCCCCCCCCCCCCCCGCCTCCAGAAATCTTTCGCAATGCATCATATATTCCTCCCTGAAACTTTGCTTAACATAAGTTTGGTCTGGGCCTCCCCCAAAAAAATATTCTGGACACTGCCTTGACTCCGGAGCAGGGGGAGCATGTTAAGAATTATGAAGGGCAGTGTGTGCTTCAAAATCATACCCTTTATATATACATATATATTGATATATATGACTAGAAATGATGTTAATATGAATTTTTTTTACATATATGATAGCTTTTTGATGTATATATAGTAGATGTATGTTTAGATCTTTGGTGAAGGTAGAGGAGTGGGTATTTGGAGCTTCTGCAAAAATTTTTGTAACTGGTCTTACATCTGTAATGCTTAGGCTAACTCTGGAGACAAGGGTTCGAGGGCTCTCGATCCCCAGGAAACTTTTTGAAATCTTCCTAGCAATGCAATTTCGGGATACTTTGGTGGTGTTAGAGGAAACAGAAAGGAGTTTGCTTACTCTCTCCCCCCCCCCCCCCGCAATTTTTTTCAAAATAAAGTCTTATATCTTTTAAGTTACTTTTGGTGTCGCTCGTGATAGTGTTCAATGTCCTTTCCCTGAAAGTGTTTCTGAAAGTAAAGTGTCTTAAAAGCGTAATTTCTGTTTTCTTTCTTTTTTTAAAACTTGTGATCTGAATTTTTTTTCCGGGGGGGGGGGGAGGAGTTGACTTGCTCCGTGGGGGTAGCTCCCCCCCCCCGGGAGATGCCTGAAATAAACACGGAGTATATCTTTAGAGACAAGTATTTATGACTAGTAAATTTTCAACTCTTTTACACTTCTTATTGGTGTTTAGTCTGTACATTTTTAGGGTGACCCCAGTAATGGGATTCAGCCGGTACGCACCGGTTCGCGCGTACCGGTTCTTAAATTTTTCGAAGCTCTGCGTACCGGTTCTTAAAATTTCCAAAGTTCCGCGTATCGGTTTAGTGAAACTAAACTAAAATTTAATGAAAAGGTTAATTTTTTATTTTTTTCTTAATGTTTATGATTTTTTTTTTTTTGCCTTCTCTTATTTGTAAGGTCGAGTCGGACCCTAGTCCAACACGCACTTTATGGCCACTGGCTGGGCTCTTCGTAACTTGAGTCATCACAGTTCGAAAAGGAGAATTTCTTTAGATAGGAATCATTATATGATCAGGGAGAGTACTGCCTTTTGTGAAGCTGCCTGGGGATGTTTTGCGTATCCTTCTTTGATTGGTGTCATTTCGCGTTTAAAACGTCTGTAAAAACAAGACTCTTTTCTCCATTTTTGCCATTTTTTTATTTTTTCCCACACTTTGCAAAAAAAAAAAAAAAAAAAAAAAGACGCTGAAAAGTGAGATCCCTCATCGATATCATTCGTCCCTATCTCCGTCAAGCTGCTTTTACTTTTACCATGCAGGGCCATGCGTCTGTTGTAGATGCGTCTTCTTTTCATTTCTTTCGTCCCACAAACTGACTAACGAGGGAAGAAGTTATTGTTCAGAGTCCTGAGGAGGGGACTATAAAAATTACAGCAAGGTTTTCCATTTGCCTCTTGTTGTACATGGGATTCGTATTCGTATGTTATTACATTACGACTGAAGGACAGTTTTTCAAAGAACTGCAACAAGGGTCGAATCGGATTGTTAAACTGCGTTATTTTTAAAGTGTAGCTGTGAGAAGTTCGAGATCAATTTTTTTACCTAAATTGTTCATTTGCAATTGTTCCCTAAAAATTCACTGTTACGGAAGGTTTTGCTCACAGTTCATTTTACGTAGGTTTAGTATTCCAACCAGGGCCATTCCAAGTGAAATCGTCCAGCGGAGACAAAGTTTGACACCCGAGGTCGGCCGATTTTGATGAAACTTGGTGAGATTGTTTTACCTATAGATATAAGAACAAGTGTAAAGTTTTATCTCAATATATTGATTAGTTTTTGAAATAGAACATTTTAAAGTTTTGCCAGAAATTTGCAATTCGACGCTGATCGCAAATCAAGCAATTACGCATACTTCTACATTTCTTATCGTAAAACAGTTATTTTTGAAGATAGAAAGTTAATTTTTTTTTGCATTGTGTTCAGTATTTTTTTGTGAATATAAATGTAGCATTAGATTCGGGATTTAAAGGTATTAAGGCAACTTAAAAAATCATTGAAGAACAAAATTGAGTTGTATTTACTACAATGACTGGCCTTCAGAAACTGCTCAATTGCATTAAGAACGTATCCTTCGATTTTAAAATTAATTATATCATTGGAAACTAGATTAAAAATGCTTCAAAGTGGTACATTGAAATTGATGGGGTTTGGACTTTTTATTGAGTTAGAGCTGATCAAAGTTATGCGTTTGAAAAGTACCAAAATCTATTGTTCCTAATAACTTCAATTTCCAAAAAAAATAATATTGGCTGCTCTTATACTGTTGTTATATAGTGTATTTATTTTTATATATACATATATACATATTGTTGTTTTGGCTTTCCACTAAAACCGAGTGAAATCATAAAATATTCTGAGATATATTTACAGCAAAAAATACGTCGTTCTTTTAGAAAATGCTTATGCTCTAGAAAGTTCTTCAAACAAGCATGAAACTAGGAAAATAAAACTGTATGTTTGGTTGTAACTGATCGAAGTTGCAAAATCAGCCAGACCTTCTATAGTTCAAAATAATATACAATAATGCATGAGAAAGGTTTTTTTAAAAATTACTCTTTTTTCGTAAAATGTCATGTTTGTTAGATAAACTAAGATAAGAAAGTTATATATATATATGTGTTTTATTAGAATAATATTTCAGATGCCTATTATTGAAGTGATCACTACTCTTAAAATCGTAGATTGAAAATGTTATAAATTTCAATCAATGTATTTAAATGGATATGTCTTAATCAACAGGCTAAAACTAGGTTTCCTTTCAAGTTTGAACAGTTTTAACACTTCCCCTTGAACTTATTTCAGCTTTCATTAATATTTTTCATGGATATTGATCCAATTTTGAAAAAACGACTGATATGTGATGTTACTTCTGGACTTTCAACAGTACATAAGATACGTTGTGGGAGAACAGGCATTCATCTTGCCTTTCAGACCAGTAAAATGTTTCTCAAGGGCCATGCGGGTGCATGAAAGCAATTGTGTCACGCCTTCATCTTTGTTCATTTTAACGACACTAGACCACTCCACCAGTTTCCTTCATAAACGCATGCAACATATTTTATGTAAATTCCTATCAAAATCCGGCAACATATTTGACTTTGATATTCCTTTAGTAACATTCAATCTAATGCATGATTCAAAGTCTAGACTTGTAGTTTCATGCTTGTCTGAAGAACTTTCTATGGCATAAGCATTTCGTAAAAAAACGATGTATTTTTAAACCAACTTTGCAAAGGAAGGAGGTTATACTTTGATGTAAACTTAATCAAATGTAATATAAATATATATTAATTAAATAATAGTTATCAAATTGATATAAACATATATTAATAATATAATATAACATTCATACTGTATAGTGTATATGCCGATTGTTTTTGGTTTCTCCACTCATGACTTCTTACCGGATGAACCGATTTTCATGATTTTTTTTAATTCGATCGAGGGTAGTTTACCATAAGTCCTGTACCTTTGTTGAAAAATAAATTAATTCTTAACAACATAGATACCACTTTATAACCTAATTTTTGAAATCGGTGCAAAATTATGACAGTCCAATTCTCTTTACACCATGCGTTATTTTACATTGAAACTGTTGCAAAATCTACTCCATTAACAATTGTAATTGTTTAATGGTTACAAAAGTTATTATGAATCAAAATCCATAACAATTTTACACCGACTTCAAAAGTTCTGTTTAAATGCCGTATCGGTGTTAGTTAAAGAATTTATATTTATTTTTCACTTTTTCGCGCATTTTATGATTTGAGGTCGGTTCTATTTTTTTTCCAAAAATTGCTGTAAATATATTTCTGAATATTTTATGATTTCACTCGGTTTTGGTGGAAAGCTCTTTGCCCAATGTATATATATAAATGTAAATTAAATACACTATATAACAACATTATAAGAGCAGCCAATATTATTTTTTTGAGAATTGAAGTTATTAAGAACAATAGATTTTGTTACTTTTCAAAGCCATAACTTTGATCAGCTCTAACTCAATGAAAAGTCCAAATTCCATCAATTTCAATGTACCACTTTGAAGCATTTTTAATCTAGTTTCTAATGGTATAATTAATTTTAAAATCGAAGGATACGTTCTTAATGCAATTGAGCAGTTTCTGAACGCCAGTCATTGTATTAAATACAACTCAATTTTCTTCTTCAAAGATTTTTTAAGTTGCCTCAATACCTTTAAATCCCAAATTTAATGCTGTATTTCTATTCACAAAAGAATACTGAACACAATGCAAAAAAAATTAACCTTCTATCTTCAAAACTAACTGTTTTACGATAAGAAATGTAGAAGTATGTGCAATTGCTTGATTTGCGATCAGCGTCGAATTACAAATTTCTGGCAAAATTTTAAAGTGTTCTATTTCAAAAACTAATCAATATATTGAGATAAAACGTTACAGTTGTTCTTATATCTATGGGTAGAACAATCTCACCAAGTTTCATCAAAATCGGCAGACCTCGATTGTCGACCCCTTTATGATTTGGCATGGAATGTCCCACCATGTTCATAAAATAAACTTTGAATATCATATTAAAATTATTGCCTTAAGCTTTAAAAAATATCGAAGAATTTTAGCGCATGTAACAAAACATCACAATTGTTTGATATATTTTTGAGAAACATTTTGTCGCACTTTTCATGCTAGAAAATAAATATTTTAAAATAATTAGAACTTGCAAGATGCAATTAATTTATGATATTTTTTTTAGAAATTTTTAAAACACATAATATTTACTTTAAACGTTTGTTTTTAACAATATTTTATAATGAAATTCATACTGTCGGCCCCTCTTAAAGGATTACCGTTGGTTCCAGCATATTTTATTCGATTAAGCGGGGTATTCGACCGATAATATTGCCTCGAAACGTAATAATAAATCAGTATATCTAATTAGAAGAAGTTATTAATGTTAGTGTTTAAAAGTTCTTTTAAAGAAAAAAAATAATAACAAAGTAATTAAATAATTAAATACACTATTATATATTTTTAAGTACAAGCTAAAATGATGAAAAGTAAGGAGTTGCTGAAAGATCAACTTGAAAATTTAAAAAAAATTTCTTATTTACATTTTTATTTTTGAAATTTAATCAATTCTTTTATCAAAAATATTTCAAAAACATACCAGTATTATTGGATTATCCGGGGAAAATATTCGATTAAACGGGGATCTTTAACATTGCTTCTATGGGGAAATATTCGGTTCCGGAAGGTTTTATTCTTATAAGCGGGGTATTCCTTTGTCCGTTACACGATAGGGCGGGGCTGACAGTAGTTGCAATTTAAATTTTTGTAAGTGGACATTTCTATAAATAAATTCTACGCTAAGAAAACCGCTGCAATGAATTTTTGTCATGCGAAGATCTCTTGCTACGTTTTCCGTTTTTCGCAGACCTTTTTCGTGAGTGTCGATCTAACGGAAGTCAATTAGGGCAGTATTTATGTTTGAAAGTACCAAAACAGAGCAAAACTGAGAGTAAAGTTTCGCCCAAGTAGCTCTAAAACAGTTGGGAGAGAGCAAAATGCATGGAAATGTCATGAGAAAATTATAAAATTTAACTTAAAACAAAACTTATAAACTTTTTGTATTATTATTTTTTTTTATGTCAAGTAAAATTGCAGTTACACGCCAACATTTTGAGGGGAAACCCGCCCCTCGGCTGTCGACTCGGCTGTGAACTTAATACTGATATTGCAAATCAGAAGTACAAGTTTTTACTTGTTTCAAGTGCAAAGAAAATTAGTACCTTCTTTCTTTGGAAACCAATGTTTTAAAAAATGAATTGCATATTTAATCATTTACTCAATAAGAAAGCATCAATGTAAACTTTCAAACATGAAAACTCAAAACCATTCCAGGTAATTCTGCTGAAGCTGAAAGAAGCTAAAACTTAATGAATATAATTTGTACAGAGGAAAAAAAATCGATTGACTTTCGAAAATATTGCAAATACTCGTATGATGACGATAAATTTATAATAATTGTATTACGATTAAAAGATTGGAATCCGGAGCGTTGGTAACAAAATGGTTAGAGAATAGTAATCACACTGCAGATGATCCTCGCGTCAAAAAAAAATATATATTACAGAAGCAGGTGAACACGAAAAAGCTATCTTTAAATATTAAAAAAATAGTAGTTAATTATTTTTTGTCAAAATAAATAAGCTTGAAAAATGTGGGTATGTACTTCATTTATTCATTTAGATATTTCGGTATGATTTTTCCCTATTAAAAAAAAAAAAAAAAAACCCAAAACCGGTTTTTGAATGATTTGAATCCCATCACTGGGTGACCCCTCCTTTCACCAACCCTAGTTACGCCTATGCCTGAGTGACAGCAGTGCAATTTTAATGACCTATGTCAGATTCCTAAAAGAAGATATATTAGTTGAAGAAATGCTCTTTGTTAAAGAACTTAAAACTGATACAAGGGGTGATTCAATTTTCAGAGAAACGGCTGAGTATTTTGAAAACAATAATATTCCTTTGACAAATATTATAGCTTGCGCTACGGATGGAGCCTCTTCCATGGTAGGGAGGTATAGAGGATTTATTGCACATTTGAAGAAGATTGTTCCCCATATATTTTGCATTCATTGTGTGATTCACAGGCAGCATCTAGTGACCAAGAAACTAGAAGGAAGATTCCATTGCTCTCTTGATACAGCAATTAAAGCCGTTAACTTGATAAAATCTCATTCTTTACAAGATCGTCTATTTAAACAGCTATGTATTGATAATGATGAAGATTATGAATATCTTGTTTTGCACACAACTGTTCGATGGCTATCAAAGGGAAATTGCTTCGTCGTTTCGTTGCATTGTGGGATAGTATAGTAACATTCTTAAATGACGATGAGTTAAAAGAAAAGGTAATAGAAGCGAAATGTGATATATTTTATTTGGCAGACATGTTTGAAAAAATAAATCTGCTAAATAAAGATTTGCAAGGGAATAATTGCAACCTGATTCGCTGCAAAGAAGTGATAACTGAGTTTCTTAAAAAGCTAGAATTGTACAAGAATAATATTTCGCGTCGCAATTTGATTAATCAGCCTTCAGCCGACTTCTTCATGCGAAAACTAAGAAGCGAAATCGTTTGGATATTGTTAAAAGAGAGGATTTATGATTAGCTTTAACCAGTATTTTACACCTGATATTGAAAACTTAGTAACACTGCATCAAGCACAAGGTTCGCATTGAACATTATGTACATACTTGTAAATAATTTAAAAATAAAATATGCTGTTATTGTATAATTTATAAATAAGAAATATATCCTTGTGTGTGTTGTATCTTTCCTAGTATTTATTAATGGCAAGTCTTTAAGACAACATAACAACTTTATTGAAGTCAATGCAACCTCGTCGAGTGCTCCATCGAGCCATTTTTAACAATCCCAGACGGTTGCAGTTACGAGCAGAGGATTACAGTTAAAGTATATATTATACAAATATATCACATCCCCCTTTTAAATTATACAATGTACATAAAACAAATCAATTACATATATAATCATTTAGGTACTGAGGTCGCCTTATAATACGACCAGTCTGACTACTAATTTGATCATTCACAATATCCGGTTCTGATCTGGAATCTGTATTAGAAACTATTTCAGATTCCTTTTCTGGAAATTCATTAAATGTATCATCATAATATTCATTAACTGCTTTAGATAATCTTAAAAACTTTCTATTTCTTATAAAAATTCGTCCAGAATTTGTTTTTATTCTATTTGATCTGGGGTTTCTGGTTTTGCCTAATACAATAGCAGGTTCCCATAATTTAGACTTAACATTTTGAACAGTAATTTTATCATCAATTTTAAGTTCCTTTAAGCTTTTGCTAGATTTATCATAATAGTGTTTTTGTTTTTGTTGTCTCCTTATTAATTCTATGTTAATGTCTTTGAAAAGTTTGGGATTAAGAAGTTTATTGGTAATGGGCAATTTGGTTCGCAGTCGTCTGTTGAACATTAACTGGGCAGGAGATAATCCCAATCCTGAAATAGGTGTGTTACGATATTCTAATAAACCCACTGAAGGTCTGCGATTATCCTCATAAGCTTTTTTAAAAATTGCCTTACATATCCCCACTGCTTTCTCAACCATCCCATTACTTTGTGCATAGTTAGGACTCGTGAATATTAGTTCAATATCCCACCCCTTCCCAAAGTTTTTGAATTCATAACTGTTAAATGGCACATTATCACAAATAATAGTTTCAGGGATTCCGAATGTTGAAAAAATGTTTTCTAACGTACTCACAATTTCTGAAATAGTCTTATTCTGAATGGGTATTGCCTCAATCCACTTTGAATAATAATCAATCAATACAAGATAGTCAATATTGTGAAAATACATTATATCTATTCCTATTCTCTGAAAGGGCCGAATAGGTATCTCGTGTGGAATTAGTGGTTCTTTATTGAGATTTTTCACATACATTACATTTGGAATCGAGATATCTTCAATATCTCGGTTAATACCTGGCCAGTACATTAACTCTCTGGCTCTACTTTTGCATTTTCCAATACCTAAATGAGATTCGTGAATCAGCAATAACATGTCCTGCCTAAGTATATTAGGAATAATAATTTTATCGTTTAGAAACACTAATCCCTCCACACAAACAATGTCATTTTTCACCTTGTAATAATGCCTCAAATTTACAGGCACGTTTTTCTTTTCCGGCCAACCCTTCTGGAAATATTGCTTAAGTAATTTTAATTCACTATAACGCTCTGAAGCTTGTTGAAATTGTTTGAACCTACTTTCCCTCATTGGCAAAAGTTTAGATATAGAATGTACCATATTTAGCATTTCAGGATCATCAGACACTTTCTCTTTAATGTATGCTCTGGACAATGTGTCAGCAACATACATTTGGCTACCTGGTAAATATTTTACTGTAAAATCATATTTCAATAATTTAAGGAGCATTCTCTGTAGCCTAGAGGAGATTTTACTAATTGGCTTGTGTACTATAGAGGTCAAAGGTTTGTGATCACTTTCCACAATAACTTTGTGCCCATAAATCAGATTGTGATATTTTTGAAAAGAAAATACTATGGCCAATAATTCTTTTTCAATCTGGGCATAATTTTGTTCAGTTTCTGTTAAACTTCTGGATGCAAAAGAAATTGGGTGACCATCTTGCAACAAACAAGCACCCAGACCATCTTTAGAGCTATCACATTGAATGATAATAGGTACCGATTCATTAAATACTTTTAAGACTGGTGTTGAACTAATTAACTTTTTAACAGTCTCAAAACTTTTCTCTTGTTCCCGACACCATTCAAAGTCTATATCATTTTTTAACAAATTTCTTAAAGGGGCTGTAACAACTGAAACATTAGGTATGAATTTAGAAAGAAAATTTACCATGCCTAGCTATCTTTTAATATCACTCTTATTAGATGGCCTATCTAGTTCAGTAATAGCTCTAACATGGCTAGGATCGGCTTGTATTCCATTTTTTGATATTAAAATAACCATATATTTTACCTTCGGAACTTTAAATTGAAACTTATCTGGATTGCATTTTACATTATTTGCTTTCGCCCTCTCTAGAACCTCTAACAAGATTTTATCATGGTCTGTTTCATTTTTAACGGCAATAATCAAATCATCAAAGTAAATCTCTACTCCATTAATGTCCCCAAATAATTTCTGATTCTTTTTTTGAAACACCTCCGGTGCTGAACAAATACCAAAAGGCAAACGATTAAATTTGTACCTACCAAAGGGCGAATTAAAAGTACATATGTCAGAACTTGCATCGTCTAATGTCAAAGTCCTTCTTTTAAATCCAACACTGAAAAAATTTGTTTCCCCTCTAATTTACTAATTATTTCATCTGCTGAAGGTATTATATGATGCTCACGTTTTATTACCTTATTAAGGTTCCTAGGGTCAAGACATATTCTTAATTTACCATTAGGTTTTTCTACTACCACTAAACTACTGACCCAATCAGTTGGTTTATTGACTTGAGATACAATGCCTAGCATTTCTAACTCATTTAGGGTACTTTTTAGTTCTTTATGTAAAGACTGGGGTACCCTCCTAGGTGCATTAATTACAGGAGTTACATCTGATTTTACTTCAATGTGATGAGGTTCCCCGGAAAACTTTCCCAGTCCCTCAAAAACAACTTTATAATTTTCAATCACTTTTATTTTTGATTCAAGGGAAACAACATCAATACATTTGATTAATTGTAGCTTTTCACAAGCTTGCAAACCTAGGATGGGTTTAGATTTTACATCAAGCACAATAAATGTAGGTAAAACATAATGTTTATCAGTGCTACAAGCTAAATCTATAGATCCAATAGGCTTCAACCTATTATTTCCATAGGACACTAAGACAACATCAGTTGGGCTTAAATTTTGATTTAAATTTAATGTTTTTAGAATGTGTAGAGGCAAAACATTGACCTCTGCACCTGTGTCTAATTTAAAAGATATCTGATGACCCTCAACTGATATTATCTTAAGCCATTCCCTTCGGTTAACTGAATGAACACTACGTACACTATCAACAAAAAGACACATATTAGAGTCACTATTGGATTGTACCTCTACCTCATTTACATTTCTATGACTGTTGTTACCAGTAGGTGGCTGGACATTGTACTTACTTCGGCATACCACTGCAAAGTGGTTCCTTTTCTGGCACTTTTTACAAATTTTGTTAAATGCTGGGCAGTGCCCCCTACCATGCATTCTGCCACATGCCTTGCATTCTACCGTCTGGTGCACATATGTTGTACCTTTTTGTTTTTGGATAATATCAACACTCGTATTTGTTGCTTCATTAATAGTTTTGACTTGTTTTCTGCTTAATTCAGAGGCACGAACACAATCCATCGCTTTCTGTAAAGTTAAACTGGGCTCCCTCAGTAGTCGTTCCTGCATTCCCGTATCTTTTACTCCTAATACTATTCTATCCCGAATTAGACGGGCTTCCTCATTATCAAAATTACTAGAGGCAGCAAGAGTTTTTAACTCTGTCACATAATTATCGATGCTTTGTCCATCTTCCTTGATACATGAAAAAAATTTAAAAGTTTCAAACACCTCATTATTTTGTGGCAAACAGTACTCATCAAATTTCTTTAGGATCTCCTCAAATGACTTTTCTTGATTGGCCTCGAACTTAAAAGTACTGTAAATATTTGCTCCTTCTTCTCCAATGAGGTTTAACAAAATTGCTATTTTGACAGGATCAGACTTTTCGTTTTTTTCTGATGCAAGGAGGAAATTCTGTAGTTTCAGTTTCCACTTTGTCCAATTCTCCTTTACATTGCCACTGAAGGACATAATTCCAGGGGGTCTGAAGGACTCCATTTCAACTTATAAGCGACGCAGGTAAGCAGGCGGCCTCGGCACGTAAGGTTACAAACAGATTTCAATCCTCATAACTTTTTTTTTTTTTTTTTAAATCTGACACCATGTTGTATCTTTCCTAGTATTTATTAATGACAAGTCTTTAAGACAACATAACAACTTTATTGAAGTAAATGCAACCTCGTTCGAGTGCTCCATCGAGCCATTTTTAACAATCCCAGACGGTTGCAGTTAAGAGCAGAGGATTACAGTTAAAGTATATATTATACAAATATATCACAGTGTGTAGCTTACAATTACGCTTACAATCAGAGAAACATATATATATATATATATATATATAGTGGGGGGGGGGGGGAACCACAGGAAAAATTTATTTAGTAAAGTGGGTCATCAGTCAAAAAAGGTTGAGAACCCTTTCACTAAAACAAGGCTGAACTTGATCCAGTTAGTTAACTGTTACGGATCAGGCTGTTTCATTTCTGGAAACTTCAAAAGAGCCGACGTCGCACTTTTTCGCTCTGATATTTTTACATTTTCCCGCTAGGAGCCACTAGTTCGTGACCCAGAAAAAGATTGTTTACATCATTTAAAAGCATGTTTATTTTGCTGATACGATGTCCTTTGCTGGTTTCATCAGCTAAATATTGTTGGAAATGATTAACTAAATATTATTGAAATGGTTAATTGCTGTGTACCGTATTGTACCTCGTCCAAAAAGAATAAGAAAAAGGATAAAAAAGTTATTTCGTACCATGAATTTCCTTTAGAATTAGCTCTGCGAGCTACATTTTCTTCTCCCCAGTGCTCTTCACCCCTTATGAATTTGATTCACCATCAAGACCGCGGTGGTTTAAGATACCCTTCAACTTTATTTGTCTCAATATTAATAGTTCTTTTGGATTTTGTTGAAAAAGCTGTACCATTTCTACCAAGAAAAAATGTTTCCCGAAATTTGGAAAATATAACCCCTGAGCTCTTGCAATGCCCTATTTTGAAGTGTCAACTCTTAGATCATTCTCAAATTATTGTTTCACATATATGCAAAAAATTTTTGAATATTGTTTTTAAAAGTATTGCAAATAGTGTCAGGTGTTAGTGTTCAGATTTCTGTATCGTAATTATAGAGCGCCGCGACAGATGGCGCTGTTATTTGCTCCCTTGTTCTGTGTTTATAATTTTTAATAAACACACAGTCCAGTTTGCTCGTGAAGCGTGTGTACGTGTTTTTTTGTGTCTGCGGTGTTTTCTTACCGTTGTGGTATGTGTAGCAACATTTTTTGGTCCTAGTGAGCCGGAGTGCTTAACTAGCGACCGACCTGGGGAACTGTAAAGTTATGTGAAATTGTGCTTTTCTGTGGAATATTTATTGTTGAGAAAGATATTGAGAAAACAGAAGTGCTTCAAGAATTATACGCATTCAATGAGTGTGTTGGGAAACGTTCGCCCTTGAGTTGTCAAATGCGTAGCGCACATCAGGTGAGTGTCATCTTGTTAATAGTAGTCTTTGGTGTTAAATTTGGGGTTGCTGGGTTTCATTGTGAGCTGCCTTGGTCTTATTGTGATATCTAAATTGTGATCTATCTTTCGTTTTTAGTCATTTTATTGTGTAAATTGTGAAATAGTGATGTTAATTTAATTGAGAGTGTTGAAATTTTATTGGGTATTGTAAATAGGTTCTTGTATTAACTGCGGAATAGCATAAATTTAATTATGGCTGTTTTGAATCTTAAAAAGGATGAGCTAATTTTGGTAGCGGAAGAAATAGGGTTATCAGTCCCAAGTTCTGTCAAGGTAGTAGAATTGAAGGTATTAATCGAGTCTAGTGACGTGTATAAAAACGATATCGAATTTGTGGGTAGTCTTGTTGAGAATATTTTACAAGAAAAGAGAGACAGGGGAGCGGAAGAGAAACGAAAGGCGGAGACAGATAAACAAGAAAATGAAATGAAATTAGAACTTGAGAGAATAAAATTGCCCAGTTAGAAAAACAGCTAGAAATTGAGAGCGTGAGAGGAGAGTCAGCAAACACGCCTCGAACTACTGAAAATAGGGAACAAACCTCCCCAGCTGAAAATTTGGAAAATTTAATCAAAAGTATTAGAACTCTAACTATTCCTGTACCTGTTAAATCAGAATCATTTAATTTTTTTTTAATTCTTTAGAGAAAGCATTCAATACCAAATCGGTATCTGATGAGCTAAAAGCCGAGATTCTATTAAATATGTTAGGAGAAAAAGTAAATAATTTACTAGTGTATGTTAGCCAGGAGGATTTGGCCGATTATCAAAAAATAAAGAAATTAGTGTTAAAGGAATTTGAGCCTACTCCCCAACAGTGTCTAAGTAACTTTAAACAAGCTCAAAAATTACCATCGGAAACTTACGTACAATTTGCTTCTAGATTGAGTGCATCCTTTGACTATTATTGTCAATTACGAAAGGTAAACGACTTTAAATCTCTGTGTGATCTCATGGTTTCAGATAAAATTTTTGGAACTTTGGATCGAGAATTAATGACACACATTGGTGTAAGACAGAGTGAATCCTTTTTTAAACCCCAAGAGCTAGGTCGAGAATGTGATATCTACTTATCATCAAGAGGTAAATGTGTAAACGAGTTAAGCAACAGGAATTCAACAATGGAAATTAGACGATATGGGGTGAATAAATTTCAAAAAAGCTCTAATTGGCGTGCGGGGAAAAATATATCTAAAGTTTTGGTTTCTGAAATTAAAAGTTCGAATTGTGTTCTTTGTAAAAATGTGAATCACTCTCTTGATACGTGCTCTCAATTTAAACGGATGTCAGTTTGGAATAGAGTGGAAGTGATAAAAAGGAATAATTTGTGTTTTCGCTGTTTTTCTCCTCATAAATTAAGCGAATGCCGTTCAGTGACGAACTGCTTTTGTCTTAAACCTCTTCATAAGATGATTCATTTCCCACGTGAAAATCCTAATAATTCTTCGTCTCTTTTGAAACCGAATGCACCTGCCTTTGTGCCAAAACAGAGCGAAGAAATTCTGGAAATAAATTCTCCATCCCAAATTGTGGCAGCAAGTGTGGAGAAAAACAAACAAGGACATGTTCTTTTGAGTACTATTCGTGCACTTGTTAAAAATAGATATTCAGAATGGGTCGAGGTTAGATGCTTGCTGGACGTTGGGTCCCAGACTTGTTTATGTACAAAGAGATGTGCGGAAAGGTTGCAGTTAAAAATGGAGAAAATAAATACATTGGTCTCGTGTGTTAATAATGCGACAATGGTAGTGAACAATTGTGTTAGGACATCAGTAGCAAATAAGGATAAGAGTTATGTGAAAGAACTATCGATGTTAGTGGTCAATAAAATTACTGAGCTCGTTCCAAATAAATTTATTAATGTGGATGTTGATGTTTCAGAATTCGTGTCATTAGCTGATCATAGTTTCAATGTTCCGGGAACAATTGACATATTATTAGGTGCGGAAATCTTCTGTGAGTTATTGAAGCCGGGTCAAATCTATGCTCAGAATTCACAATTGTTGCTTCAGAATACTGTGTTCGGTTATGTGGCAAGTGATAGTGTTGAGCAGGTTTCAGAGAATCATGTTCATTGTGGGTTAATTATTGACGAGGACTTAAATAAGACATTAAAACAATTTTGGTAAATAGAGAATATTCAGGTGGAGGGTACAAAGGATTTGGAGTCGTCTTTGTGCGAGGACCATTTCGCGCGTACCCATAGGAGAAATGAGGAGGGTAGATATGTAGTAGCTATGGCCTTGACTGAGGATCCGTCGTGTTTAGGAAATTCCAAGAATGTGGCTGTTAGGCAGCTTAACTCTTTGTGGAAACGTTTGGCTAAGGATTCAGAATATTTGTTGTTGTATACGGATTTTTTGAGAGAGTATGAGGAGTTAGGTCATTTGGAAAGGGTTGTTGAGTCACATGAACCACCTGTGCACTACTACATTCCCCATCATGGTGTTTTACGTCCTAATAAATTGACAACTAAGCTGAGAGTTGTTTTCAACGCCTCATCTCCTACCGCAACAGGTATAAGCCTGAATGATATTTTAATGAAGGGAAACGTGACAGAGGATGTCTTCGAAACAGTTTCTCGTTTTAGAAGGCACAAATTTGCCTTTACTACCGACATTCAAAAAATGTACAGGCAGATACTCATTGATCCAAGTCAGCAAGATCTTCAGCGAATTGTGTGGAAAACTGGACCTGATAAAGAAATAGCAACTTATCGCTTAAAAACGGTCACTTATGGAATGTCCAACGCGCCATTCCTTGCCATAAGGACTCTACAGCAGCTAGCAAAAGATGAGAAATCGCGATTTCCTCTGGCATCTGAAGTCCTGCTGTACGACACCTACATGGATGACATCGTGAGTGGAGCACCTGATCTCGAAACTGCCCGCCAGCTACAGTCACAACTGCAAGAAGCCCTACAATCGTGTGGCATGTCGTTGCACAAGTGGTCTTCAAACTCTCCTGAATTGTTGAATAGTTCCTTGTCTTCAGACGTTGAACATTCATTCTCTGTTGACACCGACTTGTCTGTGGAGACATTAGGCATTAGCTGGAAGTCGCTCCAAGATCATTTTGTGTTCAAAGTGTCGATTACGAGTAAACCATCGTACTCTAAGCGTGAAGTGCTGAGTGTAATTGCCAGACTGTATGACCCTCTAGGTTTTTTAGGACCAGTGTTAACGAAAGCAAAGATTCTTCTTCAGCGGTTATGGCAGCAGAAATTAGACTGGGATGATGTGTGACCGAATCCAATTGCGGATGAGTGGAACGAATTTGTGACTACCTTAAAGTGTATTGAGGAAGTTAAAATACCGAGATTTATTCTGACCGACTTCAGGATAAAAATTGTCCTTCAAGGCTTTGCCGATGCATCGGAAAAAGCATTTGGAGTTGTTGTCTATATGCAGTGTTTCTATGAGTCACATCGTGCGAAAGTGACTATTCTTGCAAGCAAATCGCGTGTAGCGCCAATACGAGTGATTTCGATACCTCGACTGGAGCTTTGTGCCTGTGTCCTTTTATCCCAGCTTGTAGAAAAAATTCGTTCATCTTTAAGATTACAGTACAGTGATGTTCTGCTTCACACCGATTCGACAATCGCCCTGGCGTGGTTGAACACTCCTGCAAACCGCCTCAAGACTTTCATAGCTAACCGTGTCTCCAAAGTGCAGAGATTGACAGAGAACTGTCTGTGGAATCATGTGCCATCAGCCCTCAACCCTGCTGATTTCATTTCGCGTGGATTACGGCCTCGCGAGCTTCCAGAATTGGAGCTTTGGTGGAATGGTCCGCCTTTTCTTGAGCGAGGTGAATTATTCCATGTGCAACCAAACTCACCCATGTTGAATGAGTTCGAGTACTCTTGTGAGCTCAAGACTAGCGTGGATGCTCTTTGCACGTCAATTAATAGTGAAGCGTATCAAAAGGAGTTAAGGAATAAGCAAGAGGATGCAATGTGCCTTCTAGTGCAAAATAGTGAGATACTCCCTATCATTAATAAGTGTTCTTCGTTTATGAAACTGCAAAGGATCATTGCATGGTGTGTGCGTTTCAAGGAAAATGCCAGAAATCCATTGCACTCAAACACTGGCAGTTTAACTGCTCCCAAATTATCAGCATCTTTAATTTACTTAGTTAGAAATGTGCAATCTGTGTATTATGCCAAGGACATCCAGTGTATTGAAAGGGGTCAGCAATTGCCTAATTCTAGTAACTTGTTAACTTTGTCACCATTTTTGGACGAGAATCGTGTACTTCGTGTTGGCGGAAGACTGAGACATTCTAACCTTCCTGCAGGACAGAAACACCCTATGTTAATCCCTTACAACAATCCTATTTGTGATTTAATTATCAATCATTTTCATGTCCTTTATCTCCATACAGGAACTGAGTTTACCTTAGCCAACATCCGTACCCAGTTTTGGATCATAAGAGGCAAATCAACAGTCAAAAGAGTAATTAAAAAATGTTTAACATGCATTAAGGTAATTGCTAAGGGAAAAAATCAAATGATGGCAGATCTCCCTGAAGCCAGAGTCAACATTTCCCGAGTTTTTAGTAAAGTGGGACTGGATTTTTGTGGTCCATTTAGTTTTAAATTAATTTCAGGTAGAGTGAAAAAAGTGTATAAATGTTATATTTGTATTTTTATATGTTTTGTTGTAAGAGCTATACATTCCGAAATTGTAAGCAGTTTAAGTACTGAAGCTTTTATTGGTGCATTGAAAAGGTTTATTTCTCGTAGGGGTAGACCTAGTGACAGCTTTAGTGACAATGGAACTAACTTTGTTGGAGCCAACAATGAGCTACGTAAATTTTTAAGCAGCCAATTTAAAGGGAAGAACTCTGAACAAATCGAAGGTTTCTTGGCTTCTGAGAGCATTAAGTCGCATTTTAACCCCCCTGCCACACCTCACTTCGGAGGTTTGTGGGAGGCAGGAGTTAAATCTTTGAAGGGTCATCTTAAGAGGGTTGTGGGAACTACAGTTCTTACTTATGAAGAATTTTTTACACATAGTTACCCAAGTAGAGGCAGTCCTAAACTCACGACCTCTTTGCTCTCTCTCTGAGGACCCGAATGATGATCTGGCTCTTACTCCAGCACACTTTTTAACTGGTTCATCATTAACATCCTTGCCTGAACCAGATTATAAGGAAGTTCCAATGAATAGGCTTCGCAGGTGGGAATTAGTACAAAGGTTGGCGCAAACATTTTGGAGCAAATGGTCAACTGACTATTTAAATCGCCTTCAAACACGCCCAAAATGGCATAAAGGAGAAACCAAATTTAAGGAGAATGATGGTTAGAGGTGAGGATTGTTGCAAGTTACTTAATTGGAATCTTGCCAGAATAATTAAGATTCATCCTGGAAAGGATGAAGTAACCCGAGTAGTTACCTTAAAAACCAGTAAGGGTATCTATAAACGACCTGTAAATAAACTTATTAAATTACCCTTTGAATCTGATTGAATAATGATTGTTATATTAATGTTCGTGTAATAATTTTTGTATTTCTTGTCAATTGAGTGTATTTAATTTGAAAACATTTACCTACTTGAGTATTTTTTTGAAAGTCAAAATCCTACGTGGCGAATACGAAGGAGCCATCCTTCTAGTCCTCTAATCTTCATTCATTCCTCTAATCTCCTCTTATTTGGTGTGCTTTGCCTAAGCCATCTCGAGATTTATTTTATTGTATAATTTGTGTTTTTTTAAATAATGTTTGTATTCATTGTGTTATATATTGTTGAATGTGTATACATGTCAACGGGGGGAGAATGTTCAGATTTCTGTATCGTAATTATAGAGCGCCGCGACAGATGGCGCTGTTATTTGCTCCCTTGTTCTGTGTTTATAATTTTTAATAAACACACAGTCCATTTTGCTCGTGAAGCGTGTGTACGTGTTTTTTTTTTTTTTTTTTTTTGTGTGTCTGCGGTGTTTTCTTACCGTTGTGGTATGTGTAGCAACAGTTTAGTTTGAAAGTTATGAATAAACCTCTCTCACGCAAAGTTTTAAAATTGTAATTGCAGTCATTCATTGCTCATTCTGTCCTTATGTCTTTTGTATGCATTTTTTATTCCTCATTGTGCAAAATACCTAGAATATTTTAGGCATTGGCATTATGGAAAGGAAATAATGTTTTATGCCATATCTAATAGTATTAAAACTAAGACTGATAGTTCTTCTAAGTTCTGATGGTGAATATTTTTAGTGTAAAGTCGTCCTGTCTCTTTTTTTAAATGTAATTTTAAAGATTTTTTGCACTTAACTAGATTTTTCTAGTGAAAAATAAGGTACTTTTCCGTTTCGGGGAAGCTGGAGATGTTTTTTTTTTCTTCGCCAAACTACTGTACCATTTTGGGTTGACATTGGCGATGTTTAAATATTTTTCACAAAAATAAACTCCACACACGAAACAAATTGATTGACGAAAAAAAAATTAGCCATCGCCAGCCCCCCTAAAGCGGAAAAGTACCGAAAATGATTCTTGTTTCAGTAGTAACAACTTTCGGCAGATTTATGTAGTTCTTTACCAGTTCATTATGTTCTTTACGCTGAAATAATTGGGATTTAATGATATTGGGCTTTTGATTTATAGTCAATATGTGTGTGTTTTTTAATGCATTTGTATACATTTTATTATTTCTTCTGTGCAGAAATAAATGCTTAGAATAAAATAGTTGTTTTATTCACCATTTTCAGCATATTTCTTTTATATTAAAAAAAAAGAAAGAAAATTTCCTAGTCAACTCTTAACTTAAAGTTAATTAAATGTAATTTTGAATGTTTCAAAAAATATATGTATTGCAAATTTTGCCTGAGCAGCAAAAGTTATGATAATGCTATTTATTCTATATTACACATAGATTAAATTTCCGTACAACATTTATTTAGCATATAGTTTATATGTGTGATGAACTATATATATTTACAGAAATAAGCAATATAGCAAAGAATGGATGAGGTTACTTATCTTGAACAAGTTTAAAATTAATTAATAGACAATATTGAAATTTCTCAAACTTTTAATGAAGTAATCTGTTTCTTATCTGTTAAAAAGCCTTAAAGTTAAATAGATGGCGCTGAGTGCCGACCCCAAATTTTGTCCCTTCATTTATGGCGAAATGAAACAGCCTGAATAATAACGGAAGCGACACAATGGCAAACATTGAAACCCGGCTGCACGTACCATTTGGCGAGCTTTATTTAGAATTATATTGGCGATTTTCTGTTGAAGGTTTCTTCCTTCTGCTCGTACAGTGCGGTGTGTTCGTACTGTTTCTGGCGTATTATTACCATGTGTTTGGTAATTTATTTTTTATTAAGAAATTATTTTCGCTCTTATTAAAATATTTTTTGATTTATTTGTTACTATTAGAGCACATATTTTCGTGTAATTTGAGCAATTAATGTGTTAATTTTACTACTTTAGTTCATTACACGTGGTTGTATCTTTCATTCTCATACCTAAATTATAATTCTTTGTATGATTCACCTTAAACGTATCATAAATAATTTAAATAATAATTTAACTTTGTGCAAAGTAATAGAAATATAATTTCACGTTAAATTAAAGCACAAATGAGCATTAAAACGCAGACATATGTTTCGGGATTGCTTGGAATCCCTTTTTCAATGCGACAGGGCGCTTCTAGATGCAAAACATCCAAATGAAGCAGACAAAACAACAAAAACAAAGCATATATAGCCTAAGAATTAACTGTAAACCAATGAGAATAAAGGCAGTGTGAAGTGGAAGTGTCTGCGTTTTAATGCTCATTTGTGCTTTGATTTAACGTGAAATTATATTTCCATAAATAATTTGTTTGTCACCTCTTATTTGGTTGATTTAATTATTTCGTATATTTTTGTCTATCTCTATCCATGTAATTTTTGCTAGTTCCGCTCATTACACGTGGTTGTTGAATCTTGCATACTTAAATTATATTCCTTTAGTTGGTATATTTTTGTGTACTTCAATAAATTAGTAGTTTATATCTACTAGTACAACTCATTACACTTAGTTTTAGACATTTTTCATGATTTAATTATAGTTCCTTTGTGTGATTAGTCTTAACTCATAAGTATTTTCTGTATTGTCTGAAATTTAGTGTAAGCCTGCTTAGAGCGAGCATTTGTATTTTGCAGGTCACATCTGCCATCATGGAGGGGCTTCCTTGGTAGGGATGGTCTTCACCTAAATTATGCAGGTAACAAAAGACTCACTGATGTCTTTTCCTCATCTTTACTAAATCAAATTAGTAAAGAAAAAATCAAGGTCAGTGATATTCCTTTTATTTATGTTGATACTGACTTTCCCCTATTACCAACTTCAAATATTTCTAAACCTATCTCTGCAACTAATTCTGAATTAACTCTTGCTCCTATTCCTCTTGCGCATTCTGATTTAACATTTTCTTCATCTCAACCAATCAAAGATTGTGGTAATCCAGAATCTTCTACTTATAACTGCGACACTCTTTATTCTGATGTTTCTAATCCTACTGCAACTGATACTCAATTTCCTCCTGCCCCATTTCCTTTTAAATCTAATCTGTCGTCCTATTCTTCTTTACCTCAACCTTTCACTCACTCTTTTTTAATTCCCGACTGTTCTCCTTTTCCTATCCCCTCTAATTCTGTAATTTTAAAACCTTCTCTATTTAATTCTCAAAATCCTCCTGCCCCACTTCCTTCTAACTCTAATCTGTCATCATTTTCTACGTTACCTCAACCTGTCACTTACTCTTTTTCCATTCTTCCCCCTTTTCCTATGACCTCTAATTCTGTTCCTTTTAAATATTCTCTAATTAATTCTCAACTTCCTCCTTCCCCATTTCCTTCAAAATCTAATCTATTAAAATTTCTGACTGACTTTATTCTTACCCATACAGCACAAGATGGTCCTCAGGATGTCCTGAGTACTCTTGTCAAGTCCTGAGGGGTGGTCCCAAGCATGTCCTTAAATCCCAATTCGAGAACCCCAGGACGACCTCTGACCTGAAAAATGTCCCGCCTAGCGACCTGAGGCATTAAACGCACGGCAACTCGAGGACAAACGGGATTTTGGGAACCTTATGAGGATATTCACAGGACTTCTAGGACATCCTAAGAATAATGACGGGATTCTTTGCCGTCCCCAGTCGATCCCAAGAACACCCTCAGAACTAAAATATTCCCCTCCTAATCCTAATGCACGACCACGCGGGACGACTTGGGATTTTCAGGACAACGTTAGGACTTGGAGAACTTCACGAGGATAGTCAGAGGACTTCTAGGACATCCTATGAACAATGACAGGATCCTTCGATGTTCCCAATCCATCCTGAGAACACCCATTAAAACCAATACTTCCCGCCTAATTCTGTCTTGAGTCCATCCTCAGGAGACCATCACGTAAACTCGTAGCACACTGCGAGGACATGCTTTGAACAATGACAGGATGAGTGTCGTACCCAGCTCACTGCCATGCATTATTGAGAATTTTATATAAACCAACCCACAGACAAGTAAAATACAACCAAATGACAGGCATGACTGGTCAGTCCCACTATTAGTAAGTGCAACGATGAAACAAGGAGTCATGCTAGAAATTTTTTTTTCTTGTGTGTGTTGATTTATTCTTGCTTATCTGAAAAAATTTCAAAACCATTATTATATTCAACAATTCCCACAAATTACTTTATGCAATATGTACTTAAATTGACTTTTTTTTCTTTGGGGGGAGGGGGGAGCTTTACCAATTTACTCTCCCTGCCTCCTTATTCGTTGTTTAAAGGAATTTATAGACTTTAATGTAGATCGTTTTCTTACATTTGAAAAAAATGAATGTTAGTTTTTATTATTTCTGATAGTGAATAACAGATTTTACACTATTTTGATGTGAATAATTGAGATTTGTATGAAATATTTATGCAACAAAGAATTTTCATTTTAATGAAATAGAATTTTAGAAAAGAATTTTTACTTAAATAAAATAAAACTTTACAAAAAAAAAAATATATATATATATAAACAAATATTCAAATCAGGAAATAGTGCATTTACAGATACGTTCCGAGCTAAAACATTAAATTTTTGAATGACAATAATAAACAGCATTTGAAATTAGACTTTCAATATTACAGTTAATATTAATAAATCTGAAAACATACTTTTAATAAGACCATTCAAAACAAATGGAAATGGTTTATGAAAAAACTTTATTTGAAAATATAACTAAAAATACATTGCAAGTCATACATAAATTTAATCTTTTTCTTTGTCTCAAGCAGTACTTTCAGTAACCATCATTTTAACATTTCCTAAAAAGAAAGAAGTTATGTTATGAATAAAACTTAATTTACAAGAACATTTTTTTTCTCTCCATTTTTATATAAATGAAGCTTAAGTCAAAGAAAAGCATGATTCATGTATCATTTTTTAATAATAATAAATAAAATAGTAAATACAGTGGTACAAACATTTTCTTTTTTATGGAGTATCGTTTCTAAAGTTCTTCCTTGAAAAACACAAGCAATAAAAAGTGCAATTAAACAATTTGCTTGTTGTGAATTGAAACCGTTTTTCCCCCCTTTAAAATTTTTTTTACTATAGGTGTTACAGCACAATTGTAACCATTTCATTCCAAAAAAGTATTTTTCAAGCAGAGTTACCGAAAAATACCAAAGAGCCCGTGATCGATTATGCGCCCCTCCCGTCTTTCCCCGCGATTTTCCTTTACGTAAAAATACCGATTAATCGCTCTGCCCGCCCCTCAAACTTGGATTGTCATTGAAATTATAAAGGAGAAATAAAAGAAATAATTTCAAAAATAGCGAAAACGAATCTTTTGCAAAAAAAAAAAAAACGCTATTGCTAAAACTGGCCATTCCCGAATATGAATAGGCAAATTGCTCATTAACGATCTTAAATGCAATCACAAAGTATTGTTTGAATTGTATTAATTCAAGATTTCATGCTGTGTTTTAAAACTACATTTTCAAAATGGCGCGGAACATAGTCATTGGGATGCGTATTGAGCTGCAAGAATCTTCAATTTCACAAGTTACAATATCAATATCCAATCTGAAATGAAGACGAAAAAAAAAAAAGTTTAAAAAATTCTTAGTAGCAAATTTAAGTACACCAAAAATGAAGGAGGAGGCCAGGGAAAGGGGACAAATCACCGGAACGAATCTTTTGCCCCTTTTTTGTAGCTTCTGCTGATATCTTTTGCTATTGTTTATATTTATGATTATTTAATTTATGATTATGGAGGAAAACATGTGAACTGAGGTTAAAAGGAAAGCTGTGCATTTACTGCAATCGAAATTTGTTCGCCACTTTTTTTTTTTTTTTGAGGATCCATCGGAACAAATTTTAATTACATGATCATGAATGAGTAAGATATGAACCTTTACTTTGTTTTACCTACTTTCTATTAATTTATATTCGGGAGGGGGGGGGGGGGGGAGAGGTAAGGCACAAAATTGGAACGTTTTTTCACTTGTATCGTTTGAGCTCCCCTCCCTATTTTCGTGAATTTCGGCAAAATTTAGGAGGGCACTTATTTGGTATTTCACTACATAATATTCAGACCAGCATTCTCAAGCTACAGTAAATTGCTTTTTGAATTAAAAAAATTATTAAAACACCCATACATACGCATATATATAAACAGTTGTTCTTGTTACAAGGACATCGTTTATAGTGGCAACTCGGTTATAACGTCAAGGAACCCCCCCCCCCCCCCCCGTTTCAGTCTCTTCGCAGTCATAAAGTTAATGGTCACTTAGATTGTCACTTCGCTATAGCAACAAAAAGTTATATCTCATAATTCTTGTTCCACAATCCAAGTTAAATACACACTTGCTTTGTGATTGTGGTATGGATATGAAAATAATTTAATAACCAAAGAGCAAAATAAAGCTGCATTTATCATCACATTTAAGGTATTTTCACAGCTGTTTAATTTATCGCTCAAAAAATGAAATTTTTTTTCATTTTTTGAACTAAGGAACCAACTAGTTTTTCTTTTTATTTATATAAATTCCTTAGTTCATAATATAGATAATTTATATATTATCTATATTATGAACTAATTAACCAACTAGTTTTTCTTTTTTTATGATTGCTTTATTGAAATAAATTTTAACATTTGGACTTAATAGAATTGAATCAAAACATTTTTACATTTCCCAGTTTTTTCAGTAGGCGACACTGACTTTCAGTTTCTTTTTTACTAGATGCAGCCCCCCCCCCCCCCACCACCCCAGATATTTTCATAACTTTTTTATTTAACTTTCTGAAAAAAAAATTGTATGGGGAGAAATTGGAAGGAGGATATTTAATAATTTAATTGAAAGGAGATTTTATACTGTATATATAGATATACTGTGACGATTGAAGAAAATTTAATATTTATTTTACAGTCAGATCAGGGATGGCAAATTTTGGTTATAGGGGAAAAACCAGGTAAAAACCATTCTGGCGAAAATCGCATTCACTGTATTCATTTAATTCTTTTTCTGCCAGTTAAACTAAAACATCAGAAAAAAGAAATTTAAATTAATGTTATTCATATTTATTTTGAGCACAGAGTTAGTACAATAGTATTAGAAATATACAGTTTATGGGAAAATGCTCAATTTTATAACAAAATTAACACTAAATTAAATACATAGAAAATTAAGCTAAGCAGTTCCTTTTCTTTTATAATACTAGTTACTTTTAAAGTTTCTGCAGACCAATTTTAAAGTGGGTTGCAATACATGGGAGGAGGGGGGGGGGAATTTAAATTTTATACTGATATAGGTATTTGACAATGCCCTTGCAGAATTTGAGTAAAAAGGAGACAGAAAAATGAAATGACTGAAATGTTTCTTTTTACAATTATTGAAAGTAATTATTTGCTTTTTTAGGATAAAAATGATCCTTGCATTTAATTCCAATTACAAATAGAAATGAAATTTGAAAGTAGAACCTTATTGCAATTGACCGTTAATTTAAATTTTCTTAAAACTAATCTCAATTATGGGCCATTTCACAGTATTTTCTAAAAATGTAGAGTCCGCAACATGACACTTTTTTTTGTTATAACTAAATAATTTAGTTAAATCATCACTAAATTTTATTTTCAAATGATGTGCTCAACACATTATTTGAAAATAAAATTTGGTGACAGTTAAACTGCAAATTACCTAGTTATAACAAAAAAAGTCATGTTGCGGACTCTACACGTTTGGACAAAATACTGTGAAATGGCCCTTATATCTATTTTCAAAAGACTTTCTCTGAATAATACTTCTCAAACATTCTAGAATATAAGTTAAAACGGAATTAACTACCTAAAACTTAGTTGAGCTTTAATATATTCTTTTCATTAGAAATGCAGAAAAAAAGGACAAAAAATTCATAAATTCAAAATTAACAATTAAATAAAAAAGAACTACAAACTTCAGAGTCAAACTCATGCTAATTTTTGCTATACCTACTCTGTGAAATGCACATACAAAGTTTTAAAGCTGTATCTTTAGCTGAAAAAAAGCCTTAGGGATTTCACTACATATAATTGATCAAAAATACAAAGCAGAGAAAAATGTGTTAAAGATTTTAAATATCGAATGAAAACAGCTGTAGTCATTTGTGAAAACCAGAATATCTTTTAAAGTATTGTTCACTTAAGTTTGAAATTTTGCATGAGGCTATAAAAGTTTTATCTATCAAAATATAAAAATAAAAAGTTTTTTTTTTTTTTGATATTTTGAACAGTTTTGAGGCACTGGGTCCCCTTAAAAATCGACACCTTGACAAAATTTTAATGATGGCAGCAATGATTTTTGTATGTTTTGTTGAAGGTGTTTTATTCTTTAAGGAATAAAAAAGAAAAAAACTGCCCCTCCCTCTCCCAAGGAAAAAAAAGAACAGTTGTGAAGTTATGGTAATTGGTATTTTATGATAAGTAGAAGTAAAAGTAATGTGTTGCAAACTTTATATTTGGCAAAGCTGTCACTTCACTTATATTAAACTGAAAGCTGTCTTGAAGAATTAGAACAATTTATTTCAATATTTCCACTGCCTATTTAAAGCTGATAGGAGATTGTATTTTTTATTAGTTTTGTTCGAACATATATATTTCTCGATCAGAATCATGAAAGTGAGTAATGTTTTATTACATTTTTAATGTAACCAAAGAATTGATGGGAAAAAAAAGTTCAAACTTGGTTTCTTTTTACAATTATTGGTATTATTTTTTTAGTGCGTTATTGCAACAGGATTGTTTGTTTGCCTCATGAGTGCTACTGTAGCTAAAACTTAGAATTGTATTAATATATTTGTTAGCTAATAATTAAAAAATGGTCCCCTAATTAAACCTTCCCAGTTATTTCTTATACCTGCAGTGGAGACGTTTAACTTTTAATAAAAAACCGTTTTTATTGAAAGTTATATCCTTAACAAAGAAACACAACAACATTCCTGAGATCAGTGCTTCCCCCAGGCTTGGGCGGGAGGGCGCCGCGCCCTGCCTGCCCTTGGATTCGGGAAACGCGCCCATCTTGCCCTTTTGTTAGTGAAACTGCGCCCTTCTTGTAGAGCTCAAAACTCGCGATCGGCAGTCGCCAAATGCGACCAATTTTCACGTTTTGGCGACCATTGTTTTCATTGACGTCGCCAATGTGGCTACCATTTGCTAATGCTAAAACCCTTTCCCGAACTTTAATCTAGACACGTGACCTTTTCTCAAATTCTTTTGTCCACTAAAAATTAAATAAAGAAGAAAGAAATAGGAGTTAATTTTTGCGCAGCACGGAAACTAGCTTTTCCTCCAATTTTTACCGGAAATTGCTTACTGTGTTTGAATTTTCATCCATTTCCATCCTGGAATTATTTCGATTATCTTGACAGTTGTGCATGCAAAAAATATCTTACAACCTTAAATCTGCTCATTTATCGTTTCATTTTAACAATTAAAAAAGAAAAAAAAGTATAAAGACAAAAACAGCCAAAATCGTGCACGTGCTTCGCCGAAAATTGTATTCTACGTTAGAGATTTTAATCCTTTTGCATCGGGTACAAATTTCAATTATTTTCGAAATTCGAAGATATTTTTCACACATGCTACCCTAAATCTGCTTATTTTGCATTTTATTTTAATAGTTTCTGGCTTTTTTTTTTTTTGAACTGTGCCGATATTGAACACGTGTTTGTTGAAAATTGCGTTTATCACTATTATTCACCATTATTAAATCACTATTATTGTTTCATTTATTTATTTACTTCAAATTTGATTTTAGTATTGACAGCTATTTACGTTTTAGAAATTTTGGATAAATAAGAAATTTTTAGAAAATTGTTAATTTACCTGGATCCAACTTCTTTAAAAATCAACAAACAATTATTCAAAACTGTTTGCTAAATAAACAAATATTGAAAAGAAGTGGTATTATCACAAAGCATAAAATAAATAAGGAATTGTTTTTTTTTAGTTTAAGCAGTTTACAAAATAATAATAATGTGTGTATATAAATAGAAAAAAAGCCAGAGTAATTTTGCCAAGGTAGATAATTGTTCACAGTACCGGATCTTGGAGTTTTCTGAGGCGGGGCAAAACTTAAAAATGCCGCCCCCTTTAACCAATTATTGTTGATATTTCATATAACTTTTATAAGCTGGCCTTTTTTCTTTTTGACAATTTTTCCTTTTTGGGTCACTGATACACCCATAAAACTTTCGTTAATTTCCACACAGCATGGCCCTCTCAGCTCAACATTAGGGTGGATAGAGCCATATGAAAGGTCCCTCTTAACTGAAGATATGAAATTCTGACAGAGTTGTAGGGGGTCCAGGGGATTATCCCCAGGGAAAATTTTGAAATTTATCTGCAAACTAGTGCATTTTGAGGTCTTATGAAACGCTTTGTGACTTTAAAAATTTTAGGAAAAAAACGCAGACAAAAGCTTTTTGAAATTTAAACGTTTTTACTCATAAAAGTAATAATAAAAATTCAGAAAAAAATTGCCATTTTTTTAAAATCCGGAGGACAGGACTCAACATCCCCCCTCCTTCTTACTAACGCCCATATCGAAGAGTCACGTGTTTGCCTTCTCAAACTTACAAGCTCCCACCTCTTCCCAAAAGGATGCTTTGAAAGTTTCTAAAAGAAAAACCATTGGGTATTGTCTGAGCATAGCCTGATTTATACATATTTCATTATCACAAGAGGGAAAAAAACTCGACTTCTTAAAATTTAAATTTTGACATTTCGAAGTAATTTGCCACCTCCTAACCTAAATTTTAGAATTTCCGACAGTTTATACAAATAAATAATTCTATTAATCGGTTTTAATAGTTAGCAAAATAGCTGATCAATGATAAAATTGGGGCGCAGAACTAGGATTTTAATTCTCTTCCAAAAGTTAAATTTTCTTAATTAAATAATTTTTTTCTTTCTTTCTCCTTTTCTTTCCTCCTTTCTTTTTTTGGTGCATCACAGTTGAATTTGCCGCCCCCCCCCAGAAGTGCCGCCCGGGGCTTGGGCCCCGGCTTGCCCCACCCTTGATCCGGCACTGATTGTTCCATCAACTTTTAGTAGGAATTTAGGCATCGACCAGCAAGAGGAGAGGGGTATTTTTTCAATTCTGAGAAAATTAAGTTCGAAAATACGGCATTATAGGTTACATTGAAAGTCTATCCATATTTTTAGTACTAGATTTTGCGCTGTTCGCCGTTCAGGTTCCAATACATCGCATTGACAAATATGTTATTATTACATGTATTTATTTCAAGTATAATGATTAAACATTAGCTAAAAAATTAGTCCCAGCGGCGGACTGGCTATGCGGGCATTTGGGCAAATGCCCGGTGGGCCGGTAGCAAAATTTCTATTTTTTTTCATATAAAGTATACAGCTTTTACAATGTTAATTTTAAAAAATCGGAGGATCAAATTTTTGGTGTAATCCGGGCTCTTTAGAGTGCAATGCAGCAATGGGGCAAAATCTTCAGCGTCTGGCCGTTCAGCCACATGTGGGGGGAGGGGGCAGAATTTTTCAGGGCCGGCTGGTCCGTATAGACAGCCAGACTGAGGTGCAAAATTTTAGGGACTGCAAAATTGATTATATTTAATTTTTTTAATTTTGAAAATAAATAAATAAATCAGTTTTGCGCTTTAGGCTGCCGCCTAAGTTGTCTATACCGATGAACTCTCGGTGCCGGCTTGAGAAATTTTCAAGGCCTGCTCGTCCGTATAGAAAATCTAGGCGGCCGCCTGTGGTGCAAACTTTTAAAAGCCGCAAAATTGATGTTTTATTCTCCCCCCCTTTTTTTTTTTTTTTTTTTTCAATTTTGAGCAGTGCCGGCGGGGAGGTTAAGGCGATTGCCTCACGGCGCAATGCCCTAACAGGCGGCAGCTATTAATTGCTGATTAACATATTACGTATTATTGCCCTTCTGTGAAGAATAAGAAAAATAAATTTGTCTTGTAGACATTTAATATTATTCAAATACATATCTACATATTTACTGGCAATATTTTTAATCCCTACATCTACAAAATACGGCCCCGAGAATTTCTCAATCCAGGTGATGCAAATTTTCAGGGCCGGCGTGAGATATTTGCAGGGCTGGCCCATAAAATTTCTCAATGCCAGTTGTCTCTCGGCCAATTGCCTCACTGCGAAACGCCCTAAAGTACGGCAGCTATTAGCAGCTAGTTAATATATTACGTATCATTACACTTCTGTGATGAATAAGAAAATTTACTGTACTGTGAACATTTAATATTATTTTAATACATATCTACATATTTACCGATAATATTTTTAGTTCCTGCAATCTACAAAATAGGGCCCGGAGAATTTCTCATGGCCAGCTTGTACATATAGACAACCTATGATGGAAAATTCTTGGGGGCTGCAAAATTTAGTTATTTATTTATTTTGAATTTTGAACTGTGCTGGCGGGAGGCTGAAGCCCTAAAAGCAGTAATTACAACATAAAAAATCAGCTTCTCTACTTAGCGCATACCTGGGAAAATATAAAAGCTTCTACGCGCTTGAAGAATACGTTTTGGAAATGGAAGAGCATAGTGACGTGAAGAAGAGGAAGCAGAGCAAAATAAATTTGGGGATGAAGTCAAAGTAAAATCTAAACTTTGCAAATCCTAGAATAATTGTTGTATTTGTTGTTATAAACTTCTGAGTCATTATAATTTACTGACAGGTTCTTATGGGGTTATTGGACTGTCTTTTAAATACTTGTTAAGTTTGTCTTTCTCAAAAGTACGTTGTAAACGAAGCTTTTCTATTTTAAAGTATATTAAGAACAGATTAAGAACAATTTAACTCGGGACAAATTGGAATCATTTATGTTAATGAAGTGTGAAAAAGACATATTAGTAAAGCTTGACATGGAAAGTCTTATAGATGATGTCGCAAATAAGAGTCCCCCTGTCCCCTTTTAAAATCGCTTTTAAAATACTAAATGGCCTTTAGCCATTTACAATTACATTGCAATATTTGCTTAAAATAATTTTTAAGAAAATATTGCAATGCATACTTGATTGTGGGTGAAGGGGTTTTTTTTTTTTTTTTGAAATCTGTTACTGTTTTGTATGTTATAGTACTGGAAACCAGAACAATAAACATTTCTTTTAACTTTTTCATAACTAGAACTAATTTTTACTTGACGATAACATACTGATTATTGCACACTCAATACACAATGAATACGATGGGTACATAATTTTCCATGTTTTTTCTTCAACTCTTCCTCTATTCATATAAATTGCTGCAATTTTGAAAGCTGAAATTCTTTTTTAAAATGCCATTAAAACTCGTTGTTGTCAATGTGTAAATTTCAAAAATTGGGGGGAGGGGGGGAGTGCATAATATCTGATTCACGTTCATTTTCCGTGCCTTGGTAGTGCCTCCCCCCCCCCCCCCCCAAGGGCCGGTCTGTTTGAAATATGCCCGGGCCGAATCTTCTTCCCAGTCCGCCCCTGATTAGTCCCAGAGGGACTAAATGTTCTTAAAATGTCTAACTCTCAAAACACTTGCGAATGCGTGCCTGAGAACCACATCGTTTACTTAAATGTAATTCAAACACTCATCGCAATTGATACCAGTTTTGTGCTCTTAAAAGCAATGTACATTTAAATTTTTTTGAAGATTTGCAAATTTTTTTTTTAAGTTTGGCTACCATTTTGTGGGGTTTTAGTAGCCATTGGCTACCAATCAAGAATTGGAGATTTTAGGTATACCTTCTTGCCCTTTTGTTAGTGGAGAACTCGGCTGACAGAAGCCATACAGTGTTCCCTCGCCACTTCGCGCTTCATGTTTCGTGGCTTTGGTGCTTCGCGGGGTTTTATAAAATATTAATTAAAAAATAAAACCATGTCGGCAGCCACATTGCGGAAAGGAGAGTTGTTTCATGTTGATGCGCGAGAGAGAAGGATCTCTGCATGTCAAATAAAGATATGAGTTGACTCAGATTACATACCATGGGCTCTCAAAAGCTCCCACCAACACAAGACTCTTCGCCTCTCTCAGAAAGCAATGTTGATTAATGTTTATTACTGTACTGTAACATTTTGTAATTAACTTTATTAATTAGCACCGACACGTTTAAGTAAATACGTATACTGTTGTAATTTTTGTCTTAAATGTCTGAAGTATAAATACTGTTTACATATTTAAAACATTCGTGTACCCGCATACACAAAAATTCTTAGGGGCAAATCCGATTTCGCGGTTTTTCAGTTTTCGTGGAAGGTTCTGGTCCCTATTAACTGCTAAAAACGAGGGATCACTGTATCCATAAAAAAAAATTTTTCAGCAATTCTGAAAACTGAGAAAGAGAATGGGGAAATATTTCCCTGCTTAAAAATACCCTTAGCTGTTGCATGTTTATCACCAATATCAAATGCAGAGGTGGAGAGGATTTTTTCAAATTAAATTGGTTTTAACTGATAAAAGATCCAGTTTGAAAATGGAACATGTCAATCAGCTAATGCTTCTAAAATTGAATGGAAATTTAAACCCAAATGATGTAATTAAAAAATGGAAGGTTTTAAAACTTAGAAGAATATATTAAAAAATATATTTGATGTCTAAAATATATGTAAATAATGCATTTTATTAATGTTATCAATTTCATTAAAATCCGGATTTTGATAGCCTTTGCATTTTGGGACTTTTTCTCTTTTAGGGCAGACAGGTGAGATTTTTCGTGCACCTTTTGCGATTTTGGGATTCTTTTCTTTACATCATTTTATGGTTCTTTTTTGGCTTTGAGTAATTTTTTGTGCGTAGCTTGAAACATTTCCAATGATTCTGTGCTTGATTATATTGCAACTCTTAAAAACTCTCTATCTCATAAAATTCAGAACAGTAGGTTCCTAAAGATTAATAAGAAGATTCTTTTTTCATCTTTATAAGGGACCCATTTGGGTCAAATATGCATTTATTACATCTGTAGATGTTGAGAAAACTAACCAAAATATTAGAATGCTCTTTCAAACAAGAAACTATTTACTATTCAAAATATGAAAAAGCATTTAATAATCCCAATCTAACGGTGCTTTCTAGTTACTTCAAGAAAGAAATTTAAAAAATGTATTGAAACTTGCGGGAAAAAAGATGGCAACCTGTGAAGAATCCATATATTAGACATTTCCTTTCTCTCTCCTTATTTTAATAAACATTAATTTCAATCTTTAATGAAAATGTATCGATTAATTTTACTTCTTTTAAATTTTTTTAAAAAATACTATTGTGATTTTAAGCTAAACCATTGCTTTCAATTGGTATTCTTGATTATTTAAAATGGCATTTTTTTGCAATTTTCTGTTTTTAGGACATGTTAAAGATTTTAAAGGAGTTTTCAGTGATTGTTTAGGTCATCAAAATCCGGGCTCTAATTATTATTACTGAAGCTTTATTGTATGAATAAAAGATATATTGTTATTTTCTTATTATTCCTCAAAGGTGATTAGATCTTTAGAAAAGCTGGAATGAAAATACACTGTCATAAATTAGTAAAAATGTATAACTCGGAAAATCCTTGCTAGATATTTTATTGAATTTAAAATCATTATTGGTTGATGTTGTCATGAATATGCAAGGAGAATTTTTTCATGCTTTACTTCAGATATTGAAAATGAATGAACGGTCCCTACTTCAAATTACAAATGCCCTTTATTTCGGTAAGATGCCCTAAATTTGGAAAAGTGCCCTTTTTTTACAGTAGCACCCTGCCCTTTTTCAATCCTGGGGGAAGGTCTGCCTGAGATAAACAGCTATTCAAATACTTTAAAAAATAAATAAATATTAATAGCACTATTGCTTATTACAGAGTATTTAAGATAAATTAAACAGGATTATATTAAATTTATTATTGATAAGGATTAATTTACAAAATGTTTAACAATGGTAACACTCATAAGGAAAACTTTCACTTGTCAAGACACTTTTTGAAATATCTAAAACATTAATAAATTAATTTGAAAATAATTACCTGTTCACAATACAATAAATTATGAGGGATTCATATCTAGACAAGTTTTTATGTTTGAATCAACAAAAGTTTTCAGATTGTGTCATACCAATCTATCAATAAATTAGAAAATCACCCATAACAAGAAATAGTAAAAACAATAATTTAAATGCTACAATTCATAGGTGAGAGGAAAAATAATAATAAAAGAAAATATAGTTGCTAATCAATACTTGCATTTTTGTGAGGAATCCATGCATCCCTTCATCCTAGATGTAGGCAGCGCAGGCTTTTAAAATGTCAGCTGAAAGAAAAAAAAATTTTCTTTTACAAATAAGAAAATTCAAACAGAGTCGACACTTTTATACAGGTGCAACAAGTTTAGAAATATAAATATATGCTCAGATAAATTTAACATCCCCTCCCATAAGGAGCATATTTTCTCAACAATCCACTACTTAAATGAAATACCTAAAACTTATTTACCTCCTTTTTTATAAGAATCTTCAAACGAGGTAAAACTGAAGGTATGTCAACCTTGAATCTTCATCTTAATTCCAGTTTAAAAGAGGAAAACAAATGTTAGGTGCAATAACTTATCAAATAATTTACATCAAAAAATAAAAGCATATTACTCCGAGTTCAGTTTTATCTTGGAAATGTTATAATTGCAAGTCACAAATTGCAAACACTATTAATAAATCTTAATTTAAAACAACAAATGTTCAGTATTTATGTAAAAGCTATTCTACAATATTTATGCTTCTAAAATTAAATGGCTATAAAAAAAAAATATCTAAGAAATGCTGTCGAATCTCTCCAGATTAAATTTATCACTGCTAGATGAAAAAAATATCTTACAACCAAAAAAAATCCTACAGTATATCAATTTTTGTGATTAAAAATTTAAATAACCAAATGCTTACGGAACAATAACGCTGACAATCTATTTTATATTAGTAATTTCACATTTCACTTTCATCAGAAAAAATAAATATATAAATAAAAATAAAATGAATGTGAGGCAGCTTGTTTAACAGATCTTTTCATGCATATTTATTTAATTTTCAGTAACTAAAAATGTTTTTATAAAAATGGCTTGAAATTTACCATAAAGAAATAAGGGTAGTGAACAGTATGGCTAAGCATAAATGAAATTTCTAGAAAATTGCTGAAGTAATCAGTATTGCTTGTGCAAAGAAAAATCAAACATGTTCGTTATATAGCAAAAAAAAAAAGAAACACAAGAGTTTAACTTAAAATCAATATGAAAACAATCTTAACAAACCCTGAAATTTCAGCAAATTTTGATGCTTTGCGTAACAATTAATCTAAACATTCTCAATCATAATAATAATGGCTTCCCAAGTAGCAAAGTGACGTTTTCTACACGTAATTTTTAAGACATAAAAATCAAAAGACGTCTCTTGTAAAAATAGGACGTTTTCAAAACGACAGTCTAAGCCCAGAAACGTAAAAATTGAATTTGTGACCTTTTTGAGACATTTACGCAAAAAATAGTCAGTTTGGTATCGTTTTAAAAACGTCAGCGTTAATCCCAGTAACGTTTTTGCTGTATGGAGATTTTTAAACTCGCCATCTCCGACTCAAGCGCGCATGCGCAATGCACGATCGACGATGAACAAGATGGATCGTCTGGATGGGACGATGGGAGCACGTGTTTGGATTTTATGTTTATTTGAAGAAAAGATTACAGGTAAGCAATAGGATGCACTTTTTCTGCATTTCGTATGCTTTGTATGATCAATGTTTTTTTAAAAAGACGTACGGAAGTGCGCGCGTGTGTGTGTGTTTATTTTTAATGTTTCTACTTTCCTTGCATGTGAAAATTTAGAAACAGGTATGGCTGGCTGCTTGATATTTTTTTATAACAATAAGGTTCTTATGACTGTCTGTCAGTTCAACTATGTTTTAGTATTTGTCTGCAATGATTTATGCGTAATAAAATAATTCAAGCATACACTTGAAATTTTAAATAATTTGGTACATGGGCGTATCAATATAAGGTGTGTTTTCTTTCCTTCTTTTTTTTTTTTTAGTCAATCTCAGTTGTTGTTGGACTTAGCTGCTAATCTAGGAGAAGTTTTTTTTATCTTTAAAGATATTTTTGTCATAAATGATTGAAATGTACACATTTCATATGTTTCTATGCATCATTATTTTAAATCAGCAATTTAATTTAATGCCAGATAATAATGATTTTGTTGTATCAATAAGTTTTCCTATGGCAGTAATTTCAAACTTAATGAACTACCTACTATTGCCTGCATTATTTTACTGTGAGGAAATCATTTTTAAATGCAAAAGGTGTTGAGAAGTTTTCAATTCAACTTTAACTGGTATATTGCCATCTGTTTGTTTATTAGTTATATGTTATTGATTTTTAATTACTAGCTGTTGCATGCAGCTCTGCACAAGTTATAAAAGCAGCACAATCTTTTAATAAAGAGCAAAAAAAAAATTTTTTTAAAGTTTACCCATTTTTTGTTTAGTTTCGTACGTGTAACTATTTTGTCACACAAACCGGAATATTAAAATTAATGAATATGAATGTGCTTTATAATTAAATGATTCTTTGACCATATCGTTGAATTTGTCTAACAAATAGCCCTTTGCAGTGAGAATATAATCTGCAATTACTTGCTAAACGGAAAAAAATCTTTTAAGGTGTATTTATGTGCTTGCACACAAAAGCTATCTCAACATGTTAAATGTTTTGACTCCCATTATCAACTATGTCCAGGAAACCCATTAAAACTTGGCTTGTCACATGCGGGTGGTCCTCTGCAACTTCAGTATGGTTAACTAAACAATCATAATGATGTTGGACAAAATGACGTAAACATGAGGTAAAGTAGATTTTTAAAAAATACTGTGCCAAATATCGTCTTAAATTTTATAAAGTAACAAAAGGTTAAATAACAAGTTGAAAAAGCTAATTGCAACCATGTGGCAATTAAAAAAACTAATTGATTTTGTCATTTATATTTAATATAAATATTTATATAGATTACATTTATATTATATTTTATATAGATTATTTTCTGTTAACTAGAGAAAAGTACCACAAGCCGAAAAGAATGGGATTTCTTCACCTGAAATGGAAACATTCGAGGAAAAAAAGGAATTATTAGGCTTCAATGAGAAAGCAAGCTTTAAAGAAAGAATAAGTTTTAAAATTGGTAAGTAAAGAAATAATAAACTTTTTTTACAACTTCAAGTTTAAATATAGATATTTAACAGAGTTTTATGGGTTTTTCTACCTCTGACATATATGATAATTTATTCTCTCACCCCCCCCCCTCTTTTTTACAAAAATGTATGTTTTAAACCACGTAAAGTGCTTATCTTAAATAAAAGACCTTCATAAACACCAACTTTTTCAATTCGTCTGCAAGAATAATTAATTCTTATTCAGTGTGTGGTACATAATGTGCGAATTATTATATAGATACACAATAAAAAACAATTTTCACTTCTACTCTAGAGCCAATTTAGTTTCATAGCCGTTCTTTGATAAATTCTTTTGCTATACATCTATACAATGATTAAAAATAGTAACAAAATAATTCAAGGCCGTATCCAGAGGAGGGGGGGGATGGCACGCCCCCCCCCCCCCGAAATCCTAAAATTTTTTGCAATATACCATATATTCCTCTCTGAAACTTTCCTCAACATAAGTGTTTCAAAGTTAGCCCCCCCCCCCCAAAAAAAAAAAAATTAATTCTGGCTACGGCCTTGGAATAATTCTTGGTCACGCTTTTTTGGAGTACTTAATGGTCTCGTCTTTTTTAGTTTTATGAACTGTTCTAACAAACAATATTAAGGCACACCGACCGCACAACTTTTTCTATATTACAGGGTGAGTCACAAAATAGTATTACACTGTTTCTTTTTAATGCACTATAAATCAAGAATAATGTAAGATAATATGCATTGCCTGGAAGAAAATTGTATAAGATTATTTTCAGTTTTGTTAGGGATTCTCAAGAGTCATATGTGAGACCCGTTAGTACTGATAAAAAACTTTAAATTTAATTTAAGAAAACTAATTTCTTTTAATTTCAGGGAGAGAGAGTTACTGTGCATATAGCATTAGAATTCTATCACATTATCTGGAAAATAAAGCCCTTTGATAGATAAAGCTTGACAGGTACCTACTAAAAATTAATTATGCATTGCATTATCGATAATCTAATTTTTTTTTACTTGTTTCAATGTATTGTAATATTGCATTGCTGAATTCAGAGTTGCTAAAAATATTTGTATAAATACATGTATTTTAGTGAAAAAGTTATTAAATAATTTTTTTTTATCTAAGTATCTAAAGGAAGTAATTTTTGCTCTGAAAAACTCCTGAGCTTGGGTCTTCATTACAGAAAAGAACAGTTTGATTGACACAATAAATTTCCATAATAATGTTAAAACCTTAGTTCTAGCAAGCTTGATGAAATCATAAGTGTAAATATATACGTAATGTATTAAATCTGGTGTGAAAGGAATATGTTTTGTCAATGTGTATTTTTTGTTTCAAATGGCTGATGTAAATGTATTTTCTAATTTGTTCATTATGGTTAAGCCTTTTCCCCAGTATATCGAGAAAAGGTACTCATTTTCAAGTTTCAAGTAATATTAAAGGAACAAAATAGCTCTTTCCTAAATCTGCATAAATTGCAACAAAACACTGCTTCGTTAAAAGCAGATTTCCTCATTCTATAACCATTAATTTTTTTCCAATATGATGACACCTGATAGCACCTGTAATCCTTACCCTGCGAGAAAAAAAAATCTTAAACTGCAATGTAAGTCTTAATTAAGGATTTAATATTGTGCTACTGTATGTATCTGTGGATATTCAGCAAGATTATTATTGTGCCTATCCCTTATTTTATTTGTTGTAAAGTTGACTGTGTTATCATTAACATAGGAAAATGGCAATGACAAAAATTCTGATGGTAGTACTAATGAATTGTTTTCGATTTTTTAAACTGATGTGTTTTGTTTCTTTTTTGGTTTGGGGGGGGGGAGGGGGCTTTTGTTATAATTTTTTATTCTACCAAATATTTCAGATATAAGTTTTTATAAAACTAATTTTTTTTTTTTTTTTTGAATTTTAATCTATTATGATGATCATTTTTAATTTATTTGTTTTATTTATTTAGTTTGTAAATAAGTGTTTTGATAAAAATATATTCTAATATCTATTCATTGATGTGGACATTAGAAAAAACTTGTTTATTTAAGAAAGCTTGTCATGAAAAATCCTTTAGTGTATTATGCAAAATTTGAAAAATGATTTTAGTTCTTTCTAAAACAATTCAATTGTGTAGTCCTTTACAAGAATGCTGTCATTTTCAGAATTGGTATTTTTGTCAACAAAAGGGTATTTTTGGTAGGACGGTTTCAAAAACTGGAAAGGACCAAAGGAGCAATGAAAAAATGAACCAATGGCAAGAATAGTTATTGTTCATAAATAATGTGCAGTGAGGTCTATAATTTAATAGGGACCTTTATCATTAAATTAATATTGGGGCATTATTGAATACCTTTATTTTGTTAATAAATGTTGCAATTAAAACAACTATTTAATGAAAGTCTAAAGTTACTGATTGCCAAAGGTAAACACCACCTGCTGCATGGCCTAGACCAGCGTTGTTGCTTAATTGTTTTCATCCATGAAACATTAAGGTAGACTTCTACTGTGTGTACTTCCCTTGTTTTTAATATTAGGTTAGGATTTTAATTCAAAGTTCTTGAAACAAATTATTTACAACAGAAATAAAAATTTCTTGTTATTACTTATGCTCTTCAAAAAGTAATTTCAAACGTTATTGTAGTATCGAAGAATAAATAGAAATATCATGGAACCTTGAGTGATCTTCGTGGAACCCTAGGGTTCCGCGGCACATAGCTTAAGAAACGCTGGCCTTGACTGTGCCACACTATGGGTATAAAATCCATTGATCATTAATTTTTGAAGAAGAAAATTTACTGATGTTACTTGCACTTCATTCCCATCTGAAATAGAGAAATATATGTCAGCTTTTATATTATTTATTTTATTTTTAGGAAGTGTGCAGAGGGATTTAGGTTTCCAAAGTCAAGGAAGTTGAAGACTCTTTCAGTTTCAGTTGCAATTATCTGATGAATTTTGCTTCCCATTTTATTCTCTATTTAAATTTTTATATTGTTTTCTGAAATAATTTACGTTTCTAAAAATAATGTAAAATGTTTTTTGTAAACTTGTTTTTTGCCTGAGTGGGAGCAAGTTGCCAAAAAGGTTACAAAAACTAACTATAGTTTATGCCTTTCAACTGCATAGAATTTAAATTTTGTTGTGATTCTAAATATTTATAGAATTTTGAAATATTGTGTAAAAATAAAATAAAAAATAAGATAAATTGGTAAGAGTTTGCATACATTCAAAAAGCAAAATGTTTTGCTTTTACACTATTTGCTGCACATTTGAACTTTGTAAAGATGTTCAATTTATTTCTTAAATTTTGTAATATTGATCTTCATTAAGATAAACTAAAAGAAACAAATTATCTAAAAGTGTAATAATTCGTAAAATTTTGAAGAAATTTTGTCTTTATACATACAAATTGTGTCTATACATTATGTCTTTATACTTAACAAATTGTTTTCTATTTATTTATGCAGTTAGGTGTTATAAGATTGAAAGCACAAAATTTTATCAGATTTGTTTTGCAAACTGATTCTTATTATTGGCTGTTAAATAATGAATATAAGCGGTTAATTAATGTTTCTAAATTCAACTTTGTTTCCATTGGAAAGTGTATTATTAGTGCAAAAATGAACTGTTTAATCTCTCCCTCTTATATTAATGCAAGTATATATAATTGTGCTCCCATTTCTTTGTTTAACCATGATCAATATTTGAAAACTTGGTTGCTTTCTCTCATAATTGGTTAGTTAAATAAAAATTGATGATTTTGTTGTTGGTTTTAGTATCCTAATTTAGTTACTAAAACAGTGAGAACGAGAACATATGACTTGTGAAGTTTTTCATATTTCTCTTCTGAGAATTTGATTTCTGGAGGAAGAGCAGGTAAAACCTGGTGTGAGGATAAGCTTTGGAAGCATAAATTACATGTAATAAAATTAAAATCTTGATCATGATATGTTTTACAATTTTAAATAACTTCTAATGTAGCATTAATTTTTAATGAACAACTTAAAAAGTAAAGTTTTAACTTGTCTTGCTTGTGTATTATATTAGTGTTTGTCATGAAATCTTTAAAAATAAATTGAATTATTTAGAAAGGAAATTATAATTTTGTTGTTAATGACATGTTTTATTAATTATAGTCTTAGTTATCGATTGACAATGATCTATACTTGAAGCTTTTCAAAAGCTTCTGTCTGCTCCGAAACAGGTTGAAACTATTCATGACAGTATGTTTTAGTTTTCCTAAAAGTTTGTTAGAATTGTAAGGTTTTTTTTTTTGTGAAAACTGTTTTGTGTTATATTTATGTGCATCAGTTGAATAAAAAGAAATGTTTTTGTTATTATTGGTCGGTTTATTTTTAGTATTTTTGAATTCAGTACCCGAGGCATTTGCTAGTCGAAAAGTTTTTTCTTAATCTTGTACCAAAACTGGGAAAATAATTGCCTGCTTTTTACAGCATTTAAAATAAATGTGACTTCAAGTATTATCATTAAAAAAGGGTAAAATTGACTATAAAATAGTTTTTTTTATGCAATAAAAATGCTGCTACTTGGTTGAGGATTTCATAAATGATATCAATGTTTAAAAAGTTGTGTCGATAGAAATTGATTTACTGTCATTTATAAAACGTAAAAAGCGACTCCACTACAAAACGCAGATACGTGACGTAAATAAAAGGTGAACAACCTAGCAGCAAAGTCGTCTGAAAAACGTTATAAAATGACGTTTTTAAAACGTATGCAAACCACATCGCAATGTCGACTAAATAACGACAATCATGTGACGATTTCAAAACGTCCGCAAACCTAAACGATTATCGGCTACAAAACGTCATCAAGTGACGTTTTAAAAACGTATAAACGGATCAGAAACGTCAGCAATTGACGTTTAGAAGATGTCATTGGAAAACGTCTGGATTTACGTTTAATGTTGAGACATTTTGACCAAATATTGACGTCTTTTGACATCCTTTTTTTTACGTTTTGAAAACGTACTCATGCTACTTGGGTTGGTAACTAAATGTATTTGATTCAGACCTCGCTTTTAAAAAACGTCCTTCAATGATTAAGTACAACGAATAAGAGCTTTTCTTTATCGTAGCCTCATTTCATTTTACTTAATTTAACTTTAAAAAGCTTTAAGATAGATCTTTACAACTATAAAGGAGAGATATTCGCATCAACACGAATTTCACAAAATAAAACAAAATACACTTACCATTACAATAGGGAAGTTTTCGATTTTCTAATTTTATTTTTAATCTACAGAATAACATATTTTCACACCATCTGTGCAAAAAATTTTGTTATACGATTAGTGTTTATTTTTTAAATAATTTTTTTAATTCATGCGCAGTCAGGGATCGCGAAAAAAACTTTCTGCGCATCGGGCATGATTTGCGTCACAGGTTGGATGACGTATATAGCTTGGCGAGCGTAAAGCCAGCCAGAGCCAGCCATTCACAAGCGAGCCATGTGGGAGCGAAGCCGTTTGGAGCTCATCTATTTGGATAAAAAGATTTAAAGTTTAAATCTGCATGTATATAACAAAAGAATTAAAAAACAGTGACCTAAGCAAGTGGTTACTAAATAAAACACATACACTCGTAAATCAAAAATTGGATACATCGGATTGCCGAACTGTTTGCGAATGAGCGAACGCATAATTGAGCTTCTGGAGCTTGTTTATGTTTTAACTTTTGCAGAAAATAAAATGAATTTCGCCAATATACAATAAATTTAGCCAAAAATGAGTTTGGATGTAATTAAAAACTAAAATCTCAACTATAATGAAGTTTACCTGTTGGAAAGAAACATTTATTGATACATAGACCCGCTTAACGTAGTGAAGATGGCCGAATGGTTAGGGAAGAAAGCTTGTACTCCCTTCGACCGTGGTTCGAATCCCGGGGATTTAATTTGCGTTTTCTCCAGCAAATGTTTTGCTGCACCGTTGATTTTTGATAAACTAAATATAAAAAGGGAGCTTTATTTAGCGTTTTTTTCTCGTGCAGGGGGGGGGGGGGTAATTAAAAGATAAACTATTAAAATTATATATTAAATTAAATATTCATTGCGTAAAAGATTTTTTTAGAATGAATTCGTCGAACAGACTCTATTATTATTAATTTATTAGTTGCTAAATTGAAGCATTTTATGTGGATACAAGATATTCTTTCTGAATATATATATGTACGGGGGGATTTCTCGTTTCTTTGTGTTATACTTTTGTCGTTGTGCTCTTTCTTACATTTGCGTTCGATCAATATGTCAAATACTAATTACAAGTATTGTTTTGTACCTGGATGCACATCAACGACTAAAAAAACTACAGGCAAACGCTTCATTAATGTTCCAAGGGACCCTAACTAAAGCTCGAAAAGCGTGGCTATTTAAATGCAGAAGCGATGTTTCTATGAAGTCGAATTTTTATTGCTGTGAAGATCATTTCTGTAAGTACAACTAAGACATAACAACATATCTACTTAAAAATTACAGTACCGGTTTCGTTCGTGCCTAATAGTTTTCAAAACACAAATAAATAAATAAATATATATACATATATATAATACATATAACAGAAAAATGGCATAATTAAGGCCCTTAGGATTATTTTTATCTTAAAATTTAAATGATAGTGTAAGAACAACACGAGCTGATTAATTACAATACAATGGAAATAACACAGAACCGGAAAGAAATAATTTGAGTGCAGCAAAGCCATATCCAGAATTTTTTTCGGGGGGGGGGGGGGGGTGGTTAACTTGGACACACTTGTGTTAAGAAAAGTTTCAGGGAGGAATATATGCTTCATTGCGAACATTTTCGGGAAACCCCCGCCTTTCCCGCTTCTGGATACGGCCTTGGAGTGTAGAAAATATTTTGAGTTATCGAAAACGAGAAAGAAAATTTTCCTGTTCAAGGGATAAAATTACATTAAAAAGTAATGAAAGTATACATAAATAACTTGATTCAAGACATCGAAAAATTTAGGTAAATTGAAATTTGTATTATTGCAAGTAGGAAATACACATTATTCTTTGGCAGCAGTGCAACTCTCAGCTGATTCAATTTTATTTTTTGCTTCTTTGACTACCATAACAACTTGGTTAGGACTCTTTAATTTGTGCCCAGGACATACACGACTTTTGACTCATTCATAAATGATGTCACGCTTCGAGGGGGGAGGGGGGTTCTTGAAATTGTGAAAACAGTGTGACAAGGGAGGGGAGGGGGTAACAAGAAGCGTTACGCAACATAGCGTGACATGTGATAAAGGGGGGAAGAGGGCCCGCTGAAGTGTGACATTGTGACAAAGGGGGGGAGGGGGTCAAATATATGGGAAAAAAGCGTGACATTATTTATGAACACCCATTTCTCTGTATAATTTTTGAAAGATTAAACAAGGACTAAAATATTTTTCAAAATAATAGAATGAATTTAAATATAATATTTATAATCCCCCTTTTTAAAAGAAATTTTTGAAAGCATTTTAAGGGATTCCAGACTTAAACAGAAAAATATAAAGTTAAACATGATATACCACGATTGGGAAATGAAATTTAAAAGATTCTGTATGGCATTTAACTGCACTACCTGCATTTTAAAGTCAATAAAAGTTGCAACATCGTTTGGCTTAATGCTTTTTCTATGCTAATTTGCAGGCACTGGCGTAGATAAGGGGGTGGTTTTGGGAATAACCCAACCCCCCCCTGAAATGGTAAAGATTGTCTAGAATTGGACCAATTTTTCTTGGAAAACAATGAAATTAGCAGACTTCTCCCGAAGAACCCCCCTCCCCCCCCCCGAAATCCAGGTCCAGCTACGCCATTGTTTGCAGGTTATTTTTCACATGAAAAGGAAACACATGGTCAATTCAAAAACCTCACCAATGTTTTTTTTTTTTGAGTTCCACACTTGAACCGCAAGTAAAAAAAACGGAATTTTCTTTAAGTAAAAAAAAATTAAACATCGGAAATCCTTTGGGGGGGGGGGGGGGGGGTAGCATAATAATATTCTTCATTTCAAAAATATAAGATTAATTGCCAAGAAAGCGATAAGCTAAGTAATATGCGCTACACTAAATAGCATGATGAACTGCACTGGGGTTACCAAAACATTACCAAAAAGTCGCCAAGCAACAAAAATACACGTAACTGAATAAATAAAACGAATTTTAACTCGGAAATGGGTAATCAAAAATTTGTTGTCTAAAAGGGATCCTACAGTCCATGATGAATAAGAAAAAGATAAAAAATAGACAGTAGTTTAATTAAACGGGCCCCACGTTTAGTTAAATGAATCGTTGAATGAACGCTGCAAAATACGAGGAGTTCGAAGCCGTTCGAGGCGCGAGGTGCCCGCTGACGTCAGACAGTGACGTATTAAGCTCCGCCTCGTTTTTCGTGGATGGGATTTTTAAAAATTAATTAAAAATCAATGTTCAATTTTCTTTGTTCGGCATGGGTGAATTCTTGAGTTTTATAACTGTCTTAACAATATCTAAGCATCAAAATAGGAAGATTCTGTAGATGGAAACTTCCCTATTCGTAAAAAGACAGCAGCACTTGTACGTCCGCCATTAACAAAGCTTCCGGTTCCCGCCTTTTCCAGTATTCCCCAGGCAATCGTCTTTCTTCAGTTGCAAGTGGTGTGAGGAGCGAGAAATACAAAGCGCACGGCTCGGACCCATTGACTTCAATAGAGAGTATAGAGATCCAGTGCTCGGACCTCGGACTCTCTCATTTTGCTTCTTTCTTTTAATTTCTTTATTTTTTCAAGACTTTCTTTTTTAAATTGCAGTGGTTTTTCTTTCTTTTTTTCCAGGAAATTATATATATTTTTTCCTGTTGCATTTCATCGTCGATTTCCACATGAGTATTTTTAAGCCCTTTTTTTCTATTTTTCTGTACAATAAAGATTCATATATTTTTTAAACTAGAGATATTTTTTTTTAAGATTGATAATGCTTTTGGCATGATAGTAACTTTTAAGAAGTCATATGAGGAAGCTCAGACTCATTATTTACCGAAACAAAGGTTTAATGTCTCGAAAAACGATACGTCCTGAACGAGGACATCCTGGGAATGTTGGATTAGAACATTCCGTGGATTGTCCTTTCATAACAACCTGGGGATATCCTAGCTCAGTCCTAATGATCCTGAGGATCTAGCAGGACTCTCAGGATCAAACTAGGACGTCCGGAGGTCGTCGTGTACTGTATGGGTAATTACTTAACAATTTAAAATGAAGAAGGTAACAAACAAAATGGACATTGAATTTTTAAAATGGACTTCGACGGAACTTCGAGACCATAATAAAAGTAGTTTAATTTAATATATTTGTGCCTTATTGCCGATTGAGTTAGAACATATTAATATGCATTATGTTTACTAATCGTATGCAAAAGATCATATTTTTTTTTGTAAAGTTTTCAATTTGCCCTGGCGGAAATAAAATCGTCAAGTTAATATTGAAATCATTTAGCTTTTCGTAATAAAAGTAGTTACTGAGCTGTCAAATCGACTGGCTCCGGTGCCTCCCTGTGCGGAGAGAAAGAGGCATGGGTACCTTTGCCCTAGGTGTATTTCCTTCTTTGTATATTAAAATCTGTTGTGCTATCTTGTTCTATCTGTCATATTAGACGAGAGTTTGAGGCATATCCTTGAGAATAGCAAATAAACTCGAATATTTCTGTGACCTGAAATGGTTGTAAAGAAAGAAAGAAAGTAGTTACTGGGGGCCTCAGTTTCTGAGCGGTCTAAGCGACTGGTTCCGGAGCCTCCCTGCGCAGAGTAAAAGAGGCGTGGGTTCGATTCCCACTTTCCCCTGGGTGTATTTCCTTCTTTGTTCTTTGTATATTAAAATCTGTTGTGCTGTCTTGTTCTATCTGTCATATTAGACGAGAGTTTGAGGCATATCCTTGAGAATAGCAAATAAACTCGAATATTTATGTGACATGAAATGGTCGTAAACAAACAAGTAGTTACTGGAAGATGGACCTTTGGCGTTTGTTGGAGTAGCGATGTATGTCGACGCTTGTTGTTCGGAAGCCTCATTCTTAATTGTTTAATACTGCATGATTGTGTTTATTCTTTATGTAATAAATATTTGATAAGATGACAGAGTTATCATTGTACGATTTGACACCTTCAAAAGCTATCTTCTGTCCTGGCCATTAGGTACCTTTTGGCAAAGCACGGAAGCACTGGCTTACCATCAAGAAGGTCCGAGGTTCTATCCCTGCCTTCGGCAGGCATCCTCCACCATCACCTCCATGGCCTCTCTCGTCGACCGCCACAGACCCATCCACTTGTAGCGCCATCTGGAAAAGTGAAATTTTTGTGCCGCATCCCGGAAGCGGAGATTTAAGCTCTTTATTAGCCCTCCCCTCCATGTCTGTCGCACTTCACTAAAGCTTTATGCGCAAAAGCTCTGCGCATTGAACTCATTTTTCTTTCTGATAGTTTCCCAACTGAAATCTGACTGGTTTTGTGTTGCTAAGCCTTCGAGCTAGCATATTAGTTTTTATATAATTCATATTTCTGCGAATTTTAAGAGGTACAATAAAAGCTGTTCAAATTTTAGAATTCGTGCAGGTTAATAAAAAAATCTATGTCTACCGGTATCCAGAATTTAAACACTTTTGGTAAGTACGCTCACAAGTCCTTGAAATATCTATATAAATATTTTTAGTCGTAGTTATACATGCAGTTCTTGAATTATCTTTTTCTTTCTTTTGATCATTGCTTTTTTTTCCCTCTCTATTTTATTTGAAAACCAATAGTATCTTTTTTTGACGATTTGTGAACTTGGGTTCAATGTAGGTCATGGCCCTGGCCTCCAGAATGAGGTAACTACGCAGCTGAAGCTCACCCCCTTTTTTTCAGATGTATTAAGCAATGTATTCGTAAAAATACCTAAGAATACGCACTCATTGCTTGTAATAACGATTGATTACCACTATTTTTCATTAAATTAAATACAGTATTAAAAAATTCATGGTTCATAACTTAAAAATCACCAAAAAAAGTTTAATTTTATTAATGTTAAGGCCTCTTAAGCTTCGTTTTCTTAACATTCCCTGTATGATTTTCACAACCTTTGTCTTAAGTTTTCAATAATTATTTATTATGCAAAAGAAAATTCAGTTTTTATTTAACATGCCATTATTTTAAATTAAACTTCTGTTGGGTCATCAATATGTCAAATCATCAGTTTAGAACAGACCCTAAAAGGTTTTCATGAAACTTGGTACACCAACAGATTTAACCTAGTTGTGAATGAAAATGATGTTTAAAAAAATCTTGCTGTTTACTAAAAAGTTATTAGTTAGTTAAATTTTCATTAAAAATGCCACAGGTTGAGCCATTTAATCTGCATTTTCTCGAGCATTAAAAAAGATACACGCTTTAAATTGATTTCATTTTAAAGCTCTTTTAATGAGCTTTAATTTGATGTGCAACTTGTAAAAATTCTACATTTAAATTTTGATCAAATTTCATTTTGAAATTTCTTATTTCTCAAGAACTGATTTTTAGAATTCTAAAAAAAAAAAAAAAAAAAAAACACAAAGGTACTTTGCATCATCCTCTCACAAATCTCTAAGTTTCATTTTGGATCTTGATGGGATTCATAGAACTTGTACTGATGCCTAAGAAAATTGTAGGAAAAAGTCCTGGTGGGTGGAGGAAAGTAACTTTCACTTCATCTCCATTTTTGTCTAAACTCAGATACCATTTTTCATCATGCATGTAAATGAGTTTTGTACCTTTCTTTTTATATCTTTCAATTGCATCTTTTCTTCATCAAGAATGCCAATATATAAAAAACAAAAGAACTATAAAATAAACATGCATGATACTACTATGGATGATTCTCGGTAAAAAAGAATTTTCTGACTTTTTTTTGCATTGGTTGATTTGGTGATTGGTTTATTTTCTAAATAAATTACCCTGTAGTTTATTTAGAAAATTCAAAACTGATGAGTATTCATCTTATTATTCTCTTTGTTTTTACAGATCCTTTTGCTGATGCCATTCGGGCTGATGAGCAAGGAGGTCAGGACAAATTAATTCACGTAAGAATTCAACAACGTAACGGTCGTAAAACTTTGACAACAGTACAAGGAATCTCTGATGATTATGACAAAAAGAAAATTGTAAAAGCTTGTAAAAAAGTAAGTTAAACTTTCATGTTCATATTTACATCATCAAGATCGTGCCCACTGCAGTCTCTAAATGGCCTTGGGCCCTTGCTCATTAAAACCTGGGTTAAATAGACCAAAAAAAAAAAACTTTTTAAAAACTTATTTTGTACATTTGAAATATTTTTTATGTTAAAAAAGAGAAATTTCTAAGTTATTTATATAAATGTTCTTTCAAATGTCAAATAATTTTCACATCATTCCTTTGACTGTTTTAATTTTTAAAATTTTCTTCTTTCATAGCAAGGTCTCTCTTACTTTTGTTCGAGAATACTTGTGATGCCCCCAATAAGCAAATTCTGTTACCTGTTTATTCTCTAAAAATTGATACTTTCCGTCAATGCATGCCAATTTTTGACGCAGTTTTAGCACCTATCAAGAAAGGCTTGTATAATAGCTTATGAGTGAAAAGCTTATAATGGGCTGTAGGCTATCAATAATTTCTTTATCAAAAAAAGCTTGACCTAATAATCTGCCAAAACCTGTCAAGTGACCAGAGACGGATTTACATATTTTTATACCCTAGGCCAAAGCACCATTTTGCACCCCCTTTCTTCCATTTAAATTTTTTAATTATAACATTAGATTTAACATATTGTAAGAGTTTTTGAAACATATATAAAATATTTGAATTCGAATAACATATTTTCAATAAAAATTTTCTACATAATTTCTTCTAATTTATCTAAAAATTACAATTAAAATTTTTACCTTTGTGCTTTCGCCCATGAAAATTCTTCAATAGTTTCATTGAAGTCAGCAGATCTTATTAAATCTGCTTCAATGCAAAGTGCCAAGGCATTAAGTTTGTCCTGTTGCAGCAAAGATCTTAAATGATCTTTGATTCTGTTTAGTGCAGAAGAAGATATTTCTGCAGAGGCATATGTGGCAGGTGTGCGCACAAACATTCTCAATAATATATCAACATTTGGATACACTGTTTGTATGCCACTTTGACGTAGCCACTTGCAAATCGCTAAGGGACTTTTTGAACCAAGGCTGCACTCAGTTATGTGAGATTTTAGATGTTGCAGTTCATCACATAATGCAAGCTCCAAATCAGCTTTAAAAATTGCCTGTAATTTTCTTCCCTCTTCTTCAAGCTCATGAGAAGTCGGTGACCAAATTTTCGTAATCCCTTAAAATTTTTCACCGAGCTCTCTATAAGCTTGTGCCTCTTCTCAAGCTCTGCTTTGAGTTTGTTCACAATTGTCAAATAGGTATTAACTCTAAAGGTATCACTCCCATTTAAATTAACTTCGCCTTCACGTTTTTCGTCAGCTTGAAATTTTCTGAAAACCCGACGATTTTCATCACGTTCATAAACTTTCCTTTTAGAAATATCGAGAGCTTTGTTTTCGTTTATATCAAATTATTCTCGCAGTTCTAACAGGAGCTTTACGCGTGACTGGGTGCTACTGTGATATAATCCCCCCCCCCCGTCCTTGGCGACATTCCAGCTAGCGCGCCAATGTGTAATGATTTTCGGTTGCCGATAGTTTCAGTGGCAACCCAGCGCCATCGCTGTTGGCTGACGTAATGTGTGGCAACCCTCAGTGTATGATGTGGAAGGGAAGGGTTGCTGTGTCGGTGTGATTGTTGAACTTTTGGAATTTTTTTTTTTTTTTTTGCGAATAAGTAGCTTTTTAGTAGTTTATTTTATGTTTAAAATCTTTCCTGTTGCTAAAGGAAGAATGTAAAGTGTTAAGGTGCATTAATTTGGTTCAATTGTTTTCTATTGTGGCTAGATGAATGATTCAATATTACAATAGTTTGTTAAGGCGCCATGTTTTTGAAGTGTGTTAAAATGGACGGAAACGTGATTTGGTGTTTTTGCTATTTGAAGTATAAAATTGTTTTGATCGATAGGTGCTTAAGTTTGGTGAATTGTGACTAAAAGCGATGAAAAATTAAGTGTTAATTTTCGGACCATTTCGTCATATTGGATAGCAAGTTTGTAGTGATTTGGGATTAATATTGAAAAGCCAACTGGTTTAAAGCGAGTTCTTTATTTTTCTAAATTTATTATTTGCTTATTTTATGTGTTTGTAAGGTTATAAAACAATGAATTTTCAATTGTTCTAAAATATTAGCTGTAGTGATTAGTGGCGTTGCTGGTTTTGATAAAGTGGGTGTCCGTTAGTTTAATGTAAAATGTACTTGAAGTTTTGCTTGGAATTGTGCGATATTTTTCTTTGAGTAATGCATATCATTTTATGTTATACTAATTAATTGCAATAGTCATTATTGTGCCTAAAATGCATGTTTTTTCAATGAATGTTTTTTTTGGTATTTTTAATGGTAGGCTTCCAATAGTTTAATGCAAAATGTAATTGAAGTGATGACAGTTCTTAATTTTGTTATCTAGGGTGGTATTTTAAAATCCGGATAGCTTTATTAAACATTGCCTTTTCTTTGAATTGTGCGATATTTTTAATTATGTTTTTTGTTGAATAATGCATATCATTTTATGCAATGAAATTATTTGCAATAATCATTGTGCCTAAAATGCGTGTTCTTTCAAGAAACGGTTTTTATGCTAGTTTTAATGTAGGCTTCCAATAGACTGATGTAATATGTGCTTAAATTGATCAATGTTATATATTATCTAATGAAGTATCTTATTTTAAAATTCCGACATATTTCTTTAATAAACATTGGTATTGCGTTGATTTGCGTGATATTTAAAATATGTTTTTCATTAAATAATGCATATCATTTTATGCAATGATGAATCATTGCGGTAGTAATTATTGGGCATAAATTGCGTGTTCTTTTAATGGAGGGTTTTTATTCAAGTTTGAGTGATTTGGTAAAGTAAATAATTATATTTTTCGAGTAATTATTAATCCGTTAATGTATTGAATTGTTTAAAAATGCTGTACGTGCTTTACATAGTAGCGTCGATATTGTGTGTAAGATATAATTTGCAATTTTTGGTATTTTACTGTTTTTTAGTGATTTTTCTTGACATCTTTGATATGTGTATGATGTGACATTGTTGGCGATAAAATCATCGCCAAGAGTGTTGTATTCTATTTGAAGTTGGCGACAGTTTCTTGGCCCCAACAAAAAAGTCGCCAAGGGGGGGGGGGGGTTATATCACAGTAGTTCCCGTGACTGAAGGTATGAAGGATGCAGGAGGAGAAAAGGGGGGCAAAAAGTGAGTAAGTGATGTAAGTTTCAGAGTGAAAAATCTAACTATTGATTTTTTTTATAAGAATCGAGATTCCCCCTCCCCCCCCCCCCCCCAAACATCTTTTAGTGCTTTCTTGATTAAAATGAGTTTTCTCAAGATACGTACTTTTCTTCTATAATTGAGTAAAAAAGAATACTTTTGACAAAATTTAAAATCTACATTCTGGGGGGCACGCTCCCCTATGTATTTGTGCCATTGCCTTAATATACATGTGGGTCATTCCATGTCAGTTCATCCCAACCATGACACTCATGATCTTGGATTTTAATGAAACTTGGCATGTTTGTTCCTTTCATGGATATAAGTAAAGATATAAAATATTTTTGCTCTATCTCAAATGGTTTATTTTTTTACACCCTGCTAAAGTTTTTGAAATTTTGCTGTTTGTATGGATCGGGCGGGGGAAATGCAATTTGTTCTTCCATAGAAAATAAACTATAACTTCCTTATTTATGAACCAATGTGGATGAATTTTTTTATGAGAATACTTCAATAGGTAAGGAAGCCATAAAAAAATTTATATAACCATAAAGCATGTACAAATGGTCTGAAAAAAATCCTGAAGCGTTGAAATGAAATTTTTTTTAATGAAATATGGAGTTTCATGCTAAGTGAAATATCATCAAAAGGGAAAAGGATAATTACAAAATTTTTTTATTATTATTCTAAAATATATATGCTATCACATGAAAAATTAAATATAATGGTTTTTTCACTCCTTCATTGTTTTTTTTTTACTTCAAAAATAAAAATTATTTGACTCTCTCATATTGTTAAGACCATTAAATCAATTATAAATTTAATAAAATTATAAATCTTTCTACCAAAAATGACACATGCCAAACAATCTCAAACTAAACAAAGCTTTAAAATAAAACACAAAAATTTAGATTAAAAAAAATCATACCACTACGTTATTTTGTTGATTCATGGAGCAGGTATTGAAGAGGATTACAAACAACTTATGTCATATATTGTATGTGAGGGAGCAAAAAGAGAATGTATGCCGAGACATTGTGACAAATACCCATCAAAAGATAACCTTGTTCAATTTTTAGTCAAAATTTGAGGACCATAATGATGAAGACCTCGTCGAGTACAGTCAATGGGTTTCGACTGATCGAACTGAAATGATATGGTGTTCTAGCTCAGTTGATGAGTTTATTGATGTAGAAAAACTGAGCAAGTTAATACCGCATTCATACATTGCTATATCACAAGCTTTGTTCTTCAAAAATTTAAAGGGAAGCAGCCTCCACAAATACAGCTGTGATCTCCATGGATTTTAGTGAAAACTATTCTTTCACAATACAAGAAGAAGCTCAAGGTTATCATTGAACCTCATATACATGTACTATTCACCCTGTTATGATTCACGGCAAGGATGCAAGCAATGAAAAATTGATTTTACCACTTTGTATCATATCTGATGACCTTAAACCAGGGTTCATGATTTAAAAAAAAAATTTTTTTTTTTTAAAAAATCAGACTTTTTTTGGTTTAAATCAGATTTTTTGATTTTCTTATAAAGATCTTAAATACTTTGGATATTGATTATGTTACATTCATAGAAACAATAAGATATGTTAATCAATATGCAAAAATACACTTTAAGCTATTTTCACAGCAATAAATACTTTTTAATAATAATAATGATACACAAATTTTGATACAAATGCATGACTCAAATGAAACATAACCCTACTTGGAATAATAGTACACTCACATAAGTACAAGTAAAATGAACAAATTTAATCTGAATTATTTTGCTGTTGAAAGCTGAAAAAAGTAACAATTGTGTGTAAGTGTACTTTAAAATCACTTTTCTATTTTATGAATGAAAAGGCCTGAAATATTTTTACCCATTTAGTGAAATCATATGCTCACACCATTACTAAAAACTGAAACTTTTTGTTTCAATCAAATATCTTCATTGAAAACTTCTATGATTAAATAATATTTTAGAAGGAAAAAACCTTAAGCTATTACTGGACATGAATGAAACTTTAAGGTTACATATTCCAAATTCTATCAATTGTTGTTTTAAATACTATCATTCTGATTTTATAGTGTGGCATTTATTAAATCGACCTAAAATACTATTTTCAAGATAAAAAACACAGAATGGTTCATGAGTGTTATGATTTCTAATTTGTATGATTAAATGAATTATGCTTTGCTGTTAAGATGCTTGAAGAATAAGAGTAATATTGTAAAATTAACAAAATAGTAATTAGTTCTAAACTAATGAAATATGTTATGCACACAAACAGATGTACCTAGGATGTTTTGTATGAAACAGTGGTTGCAATTGCAACATATTTCATTTTTACGACACTTTCTAACATTGTAAAATTAATGTTTTTTTTTTTTTTTAAAATATCACTTGATTTAAATCAACATACCCTGCCTTAAACATGACGTGAGTATGGTATATGAGTTCAAAAAAACTGTAGTATCCTTTCTGAATGAGAACTACCCACATGTAACAAACATTCATTACTTCAGTGATGGTTGTGCTGGGCAATATAAAAATAAATACAACTTCATGAATCTGTCTGCATGAGAAGGACTTTCAGCTCAAAGCCCAGTGGTCATTTTTTGCAACCAGTCACGGTAAAACAGAATGTGACGGAATAATAGGGGGTACTGTAAAACGCTTAGCTAGGAAGGAAAGTCTTCAACGACATCTGGACAGACAAATTCTAACAACAAACGATCTTTTCGAGTTTTTCAAAGACAACATTGCAAATATTAACTTCCAATTCATTTCTAAAGGAGCAGTTGATTCAACTCACCTGAATTTAGAAAGTCGCTTCAAAGATGTTCAAACTCTTCCAGTAACAAGATCTTTCCACAGCTTTCAGCCAATAGATGAATTTGGAATGATTGAGGCTCGAAGAATTAGTAGTGATGAAACACCAGCTTTTACTATCAACTGATGTAACAAGCAACAAACTTTACTTGTGAAAATCAGGGCTGCAAAAAGCCGGCTTTTTTTAAAAAAGGCCAGACTGGCCGGCTTTTATTAAAAAAGACCAGTCTTTTTTAAAAAAAGCCGGTCTTTATTGGCCTTTTTCAATTAGACACAATACTATTTACTATTTGTACCTACACTATGTCCATTTATGTTGCTACTGTTAATTTGTGTAAAATGAAGCTGAAATCTTTCTTTTAATACAGTTAATTGAAAATTAGATTCAGAATTATTTTGTTACAGAACATGAATGCATTTTACAATACTGATTACCATTTTCGTGTTTGTGTGCTTAATTTTGTGAGACTCTCTCATTAAACCCTTGCCTAATATTATAGCTATACAGAATCAATTTTTTTTTTTCAACACAAAAGGAGAAGGGAATTAAATCCAGGTTGGGAGAGGAATCAAATTCAGCTTCTATAGTCGAGCACAATACCTAATCTTAATGCATACGAGAAGCTATCCTATTACAAATTCAAGTACATACTTCTCACTTAAAATTGGTATTTTAATGTTAAGAATGTAATTACTTTGAAATAATTCAGATTACTGAAACTTGCAATTAAGAACTATATTCATTATTTTTTTCTATCATATATTTTACACTACAAACAAAAAAGTCTTTTGCTCAAGGCGAGAAGAGAAGGAAAAACTGATTTGAACCATCTCCTTTCCTTTAACAAAATACTACCCATAATCCTAATTAGCTAAACTAGTGTTTCCCTAAAGCACTACTCATGGAAAAAATTTAAAAGAAGTCGTCTGTGGTGAGTAGTTAACTCGTCTTTATATAAAGAAATTTTTTTTATATATACATAGCATTAAAATTTTTTAAGATCAATACCATTCTAGTACAATTTAACATTGACCAGCTGGTCTGCTTCAAGACGGGCATCTTTTATTTTATGCAATTTATTTGACAAATAGCTTTTATTTTTATTTGAATCAGAACTAGTTAACTAACTTATTCAGTGGTACGACAGCCCATTGTGGGCCTTGGTCTACTGTGCCATCCCAGCTTTCGAGACCGAGGGCCCTGGGGTGCAGAAGCAGATATTATGGTCAAGTGGTCGGCCTGACTCGGAACCCCCAGTATTAGTTCTCAAGCATGCTTGATCCTCATTTTATCGAGCACACTGAAGGGATGAAAGGCTGAGTCGACCCTGCCCAGCCCGAGAATCGAACCCGGGACCTGTGGCATGGTAGCACGGAAGGCCCACTGGCCCTCTTTTAGAGAACTAGTTAAGGTTCTGAACAAGGTTAAAAAAATAAAGGTGCTTTAAAGTATACAAAAGATTATTAGTTAAAGAATAAGGCAAATAAATGATTGGCAATATTTAGTTCATATAGTAGTGCCAAATGAACTTTTGAATTCTTAGTAAAAAATCTTTGAAAATAAATCGTTTAAATTGTATTGAATCTAAATAAATTTCTAATAAGGAGCATTTTCTCTTCGTTTTTTCTGTAATGTATCATTCTATTAAATAATTTTCATTCTTATTTCAAGTATTTTGCTATTGCAGTAATAGTTTAATTGTATAAATGATATAAATATAATTTTTTATTTAATACTTTTTGGAAAAAAAAATTTAATAAAAGCAGACTTTTATTAAAAAAAGCCGGCCTTTTTAAAGCGGTTTAAACCAAAAAAAGCCGGCCGGCTTTTTTTTGGCCCGGCTAAAATCCGGCAGCCCTGGTGAAAATAGAAGATTTATATCCTGGATGGTTTCATTGCTTGTATTTATGAAAATTTATGGTATTTTGGTATGGTGAGTGAGATGAATGGGCAGAAGATGATGTCATTGTAAAGTTTTTACATCCTCATGGACCATCGACATTTGTCTGGCCCCAGAGGGAAGATGTATGTGCAATACCCATCACTTATCTCATTGCAATCATGGAAGCTCGCAAAACAATGACTGGAAGAACTTATCAATTCTCTAAAAAATGCATGTTATATGTTCAATTCAGTTTTAAAAACTCTGGAGAAAATTCAAATTCAACATCATAGAGTTTGAAATATTTTCCATGGTGAGTCTTTTAACACTCCCCATTCCGACAAATACATAAACATGCACTTTGTAATTAAAATTTTTACTTTATTAATTTGTTTTAAAATCCTGTTTTATCAAGCTAAGTTTGTAGTTTTTGATAATAGTGGTTACTTTTTAAAGCTTTTAGCGTGAAATGACTATATTTAAACAAAATGAAAAATTTTAAGTTAATATATTGTAAGCAAAAACGTTAATTAAACAATTTTTTGTGTATGAAGGAAAAACAATTAAGGAGTGAAAAAACCATTATTTTTAATTTTTCATGTGATAGCATATATATTTTAGAATAATAATAATCAAATTTTGTAATTATCCTTTTCCCTTTTGATGATATTCCACTTAGCGTGGAACTCCATATTTCATTAAAAAAAATTTTATTTCAACGCTTCAGGATTTTTTTCAGACCATTTGTACATGCTTTATGGTTATACAAATTTTTTTATGGCTTCCTTACCTATTGAAGTATTCTCATAAAAAACTTCATCCACATAGGTTCTTAAATAAGGAAGTTATTGTTTATTTTCTATGGAAGAACAAATTGCATTTCCCCCGCCCGATCGATAAAAACCGCAAAATTTCAAAAACTTTAGCAGGGTGTAAAAAATAAACCATTTGAGATAGAGCAAAAATATTTTATATTCCTACTTATATCCATGAAAGGAATAAACATGCCAAGTTTCATTAAAATCCGAGATCATGGGTGTCAAATCTTATTTTTTTGGGATGATTTGATATGGAATGACCCATGTGTTTAAACTATTCAAATGCCGATAGAAATAATAAGAACACTGGTAACATATATTTTTTAATTGAATGATACAAAATATTAATTGGAATACGGAGATAGAAATATGAATTATTAATAACAGCACAGCAACAGATCTTTGATATTCAAGCTAAATTATACGAAAGACTGATGTTAATAATTACAGCAATTTGAAATATATGTACCACTGACAGTAAGATGCATTAAAATGCAAAATTGATAATTATTATATAAGTATTTTTATCGGCTTATTGAGAAAAACTGTTCCAATTATTCCGAGTACTTAATACTCTCATGTATGTTTGTAGAAAGAGAAGTTTGTAAATTTTTTCCTGTTGAAGTCTTTACATTAATAATTAACGAAACAAAACTTTTTCTATTGAGATGGATATCAAATCATTCATCGATTGTAACTTCCATCATTCCATAACTATTTCCCTAAATATAATTATAACCTTTTTTTTGTAATATAAAACATCATCTTGGAAAAACATAGAACGTACGACATCGAAGTTATAAAAAGCATAGACATCAGTAGTAGAAACATGGTAGGTTTAACGAAAAATATCAGATTCCTTACAAAAAAAGTGCACAGTGGATTCCCCGGAAGTAACTTATATCAACATCCGCTCGTGCAACTGGCAATGTCTGCATCACTTGCATTCTATAGAATACGCAGGCATTGTGTGTTATGCCAGATTCCATTCATTGTTGGTAACATATGTTATGTATATATTATCTTGTGCTTATGTAGCATTTCCATTTAATAAAGATTCTTTTTTCAATTCTGATTTTTTTTTGATTTATTAAAAATGGCACCTAGATGTTCATTTTGACACCTAAAAACTTATCCTGGGCATTATCATGATGCCTAGATTCAACTTCTTATTTCTAACACTGCAATATTGAAGGGCTATTTTGGTATCTACTGCCTCGAGATTAGTAAAAGTTGAAATTTTGCAGTAAATAACATCAGACTTTTTAATTTGCTTTGTTGTAATCTGCAAGCAAATTGTTATCAGCACAGCAATAAAAAAAAAAAATTCTTAAAATTCTGCTGTTAACGAGGTAAAATTTTGTTTTCTAGTGCTAGCATAATTTATACAAAAATATATACTGTTTTAGAAGGACACATTGTTTAGGGTTTAACCTTTTATACAAATTAATACTGCGGAGTATCATTTATATGACGCCGAAGGAACTATCGAGAAAGGTCGTATAACATCATATAACAACATCATATACTCGATTACTCTTCTGGCTAAATCCAAGAATTGGGACCACACTAAAATGCTGTATAAATGTAAACATTGTATAAACGATTCTGTATTGTATTGAAACCTTATGTTAATAATGTGAAATCACATCCATCTTATATTATTTTCTTTCTCTTTTAAATAGGAATTTGCATGCAATGGTACTGTTGTGGAGCATCCTGAGTATGGTGAAGTAATTCAGCTGCAAGGTGATCAAAGAAACAACATATGCCAATTTTTGTCCAAAATTGGCATTGCCAAGCCAGAACAGCTGAAAGTTCATGGTTTTTAAATTGCCTTAGAGTTTTATTATGCCTGCTATGTGGAGCACATTCCAACTTAGGCTAACTACATTTGAAAATCATTTTATGTATTTAAATTCAAGCATTTTTGTGTATTTCAAAAAAGTAAAATTAATGTGACGAACAAGTAGTATTATTTTTGTTCAGAAATGACTTTCTATAAAATAACTTAAGTTATCAGCATGAAGAAATTAAATTTTAATAAAGTTTGATTTTGTGTATTGGTTTATTAGTTGAAAATTCAAATATAAACTGTAAAAACATATGGAATTAAAAAGATGAAAGTTCGTAAGTTAATCATAGCTGAAAATTTCAAAGTATCAACATTATTAATACACATCCCATTTTTTTCTGTTCATGGAAAGTGCAACGCTTGTTCATATGCTTCCAAATATTATACATCTCCATTGCGTAACTGCCAATGCTCTCACAAAACTGTTTCCAGATTTTTGAGGAAAATTTCCCAGTCTTCTAAGAACTTTTAAGTTTGTTGACTGTTGCTTGCTCAATGTATTGCTTCAGTTGTGACATTTCTATGCATATATTTGCACCAGAGAACTTTAGCTTTTATGTTTTTGAATGTACTTAACCATCACATATCTTAATACAAAGTATCTAATTTATAAAAAACAAGTTACGTACAGAAAAAGAAATTTATGCACATTGCAGGTGTGACATCAGTGTCACACCCACAATATGCACAAATTAATATTTTTCAAATAAAACATTTTGTCTTCGATACATCATATATTGTATTAAGATTAATGAGGGTTAGTTATTTTAAAATGTAAAAATTAAAAGCGAAAGTGTAAAGTTCTTTAATTGTAGGGCAAATATATTCGTAGAAGTGTCACAAATGCAAAAATGTATTGAGCAAGTTAAAATATTATCAAAAAATATTCATCCACATTTTAGAGATGGATATTAAATATTTTGAGAGAAAAATTTAATTCCTCTAATAAATGAGCACATTTCACTTTGTGCCTACGATTTTACACTACGTTCGCGTGGCGAAAAATTGAACTGTGTTTGAAGCGATGTTATTAGGGCATTGCAGTATGAGTCTAACAATATCGTGCTAGCAAAAAATCATTGCGACATTTTAGTCATCAAAGACACGAAGTTTGAAATTCCAGAAATGCATTAGAGGTTAAAAGGCACTTGTGAGAAGTTTGGTTAGTACATAACCATTTTTGCTATATTTGTTTACATGGCTGGGAAATGTTTTAAAGCATTGGCCAACCCAAACCATTGTTTCTTTTTACAATTCATAGAGCATTATATAATTTTTAAGTCTCACATCCATATAATATACAAATATATAAACCTTAAAATTAAAGTAAAAATGAAAGATAAATTAAAAAACAATTTTATATTTATCTGAAAAATATATGGAATGAAAGGAATGTCAAATATTGGAGCATAAATAGAATTAAAATTAAATTTTTCAAAAATATTATTTGTAAGGCAGAATAGTAATCACACATACAGGTCTGCTCTTTTATGCTAATTTTAAATTTTGACTACTTTCATTTGCAATTCTGGGTTAAATTTTGAATTTGGTTGCCGATGCTAACTTTATTTTGAGTAGCATCGAACTGGGTTAAATCGAATGACAACAATAGAAAGAAGTAAGATTGAAATTTCGTTAAACGTTAAATATATAAATTGGGTAGGCGATATTAGATTTAAACAAATATTTTGCTTTATATCCATATAGCTCCCACTCCCGATAGTTAGTTTTTACTGTAAAAAGCAAACACACACATGCAGATATATACAGTGGAATCCGCTTAATTGGACTACCTGATACACAGACCAAACTCTAAAGAACTCATGTAATAAGTTGCCCACGTAGAATGGATTGAAAGCTGGTCAAGGAACACAAAATTTATTAAACATTAATTGCAATTCTTGTAACTTTCAAAATCCAATGGTATTTATAGGGAGATGTTCAGCAAAATTCCCAGCTAGATTGCGGTACTATTAAGCAAAGCCAAAGTTCAAGTGAATATTTGACTTTACGCCGCTGAACAGTCGGCACATACAACAAAATTAAATTTTAATCAAAAGCTTAGTTTGTAAAATAAGTAATTTATATTTTACTGGAAGTTTCAAAAGTTGTTGCGTGGATTTTAAAACTTCATATAATCGACTGAACATATTTATATATATATATTAGTAGTATATTCTAGTGCAATAAAAAGTGGAGCTTGACCTGGTGTTCAACCTTTACATTTATGCTGGTATTTTAAAAAAACTTTAAGCAAGCTACATTTTTTTGTAAATGTAAATTAATTTACTTGTAATCATTGAAATGTATATGATTGATTAGTTAAAATAATTACAGGTTAAAAATTATGAAAGTAGGAATTCTGCAATGAAGGAAGTACTTATAATGTTTGAATAGATTTTGTACTTTTAGTTTATACGTGGACGTGCCTGGTCTTAGGCGAGATATCTCAAATATTGCATAATTCTCCTACGGGAAATCACTTGAAACATATTCATCACTCTCATAAAAAATAGACAGCTTTAGCTTCCATTAACAGCTTCCCATTTGAATATAGGCAACAAAACTGGTCCTGAATATTCTCTATTTGAATAAGGACAATAGTCCCTAAAAATCTCAATTATAGATTATGAGCAGAACTGCCGAAAAACCATTAGATTTTAAGTATAACAGTCCCAAAAAGTCCTTATTAATTTTCTTCTAAAACTTGAAGTTAAAACACAATAATGTGTGCATGTTAAAATTCGAACCTTTGTTTAAAGTAGAGGTCTTTAACATTTTACATCCGAGGGCCATATCCATTTAACTCGAGAAGATTAGCGGGCCACACACCATAGGCTATTTTCAGTAAAAAAGAACCTCAACTTCACACAAAAGTTTACACCACGAATTGAGAAAAATGCAACAACTATTAGGCATCTCTCCCCTATCTTGGGTTCATATTTCATAAACTTTTATGTGTGGCCCATTGATAAACCCATAAAACTATTGTAAATGTCTCCACTGCATGGTTCTTTCAGCTCTACTTTAGGGGGTAGAGCCATATGAAGAGTCCCTCCTAAACTTGAGATATGGAATTCTGACAGTACAAGGGGGCCCGGGGAAATTTTGAAAACTATATGCAAACTAGTGCATTTTGAGGCCTTCAGAGACGCATTTGGGATGACAAAGATATGAGGAAAAAACAAAACAATTTTTTTTGAAAATTCAAACGCTTTTGCTCATTAAAAATACTCATAGAAATGCACAACGAAAAAGCATTTTTTTTTTTCAATCCAGGGGGCAGGGCCCTCTCCCCTTCTTACAAACACCCATATCAAAGATCCCCGCCTCTTCCTAAAAGGATGATTTGAAAATTTAAAAGAAAACTATTGTATTGTTTGAGCATGGCATGAATTAGATTTCACTGTCCAAGCCCCCCCCCCCCCCCCCCGAAAATTCGACATCAATCACCCATGGGCTCACATCTAACCAAATAAGTCGCCTCAGGCAGAAAATTTAAAATTTGGGAGGAAGATTACAGTATTAGAATTGATTTTATGTGGAAGGTTTGGAAGTCAAATTAACAACTCTGTACTTAATTTTGAAACAGATTGATAGTGATATGGGTACATAATGATGCTACAAAATTCCTTGACAATATTTGGGAGTTATTTTATTATACAAAAAAAGTCTCGCTTTACTGGAGGCATTTGCGTCGGTGTGGGTTTTTTATGAATTATTTAACAACCAAATTTTACGTCTCCAAATTAATATCATTTTTCGGGGTAGGGGTAATGGTCATACAATTGTTTGGGCGGTTTTGGGACTTGTTTTTGTTGCGGGCTGTGTGGTTTTTATTCTTGAAGCCTAGCAACACTGGTTTCCCCCTAGCGCATGTGTGAAGTGTCTTTTGTTTAAAACTGTGTTGTAGCAATCGGGCGTTTCTTTTTCTTAAGATTTTATTTATTAATTTTTTTCTTTTTGTACATTTTCGTTTTTAACTTATTGCAAAGGCTTGGCGGGCCAGTAAAATATCTACGGCGGGCCACAGGTGAAGACTCCTAGTTTAAAGCTATTAGCAGGGTTCCCACCAAGTCACTTTTTTCACCTAAAATCATTTTTTTTTCTTCGGTCACTTAAAGTCACTTTTTGTAGCAAATTGTCACCTAAAATCACTTTTTTTTCCATTGGTCACTTAAAGTCACTTTTTGTAGCAAATTGTCACCTAAAATCACTTTTTTTTCCCCATTGGTCACTTAAAGTCAATTTTGTAGCAAATTGTCGCCTATAATCACCTTTTTTTATGGGGTATCTCATAAAGTGATAAATAATCACCAACCTTTTCTTATAAACACCAGGAAAAGTACAAATGCCAGGAAAAATGCTAATAAAATAGTTTTCACAAAGCTACTTGCCGAAGCAAATGAAAAGTTAAAGGAGGGCATTAGAAATCAAGATTTTACAAAAATACAGCTTGCTCGGGCAATGATAGAGGGTGCTAAATCTATAAAAGCTGATGAAGATGAGCACAGAGCAAAGGGGCACATAAAAGTGAAAAAAAAAATTACAGAAGAAAAGATCTTCCGTAATCACAACATCTTTTCAAAAGAAATCTAAGACTGATTAAATTGGAATTTTTACAGAATGCTGCCATTTATATACCAGGGGCGACAGTTCTCTAAAATTTTGAAGCATTCTTTTCTGAGATTTTTATATTAACATTTAAAATTTTTGAGCATTCCTACTGTGTACAGATGCTACCCTTGTGTGTACAAATTCATGAACGAGTAAATTAATTAATGAGTGAATGAATATGTATTAACCATTGAAACGGTACATTTGAAGTAATCAAGAACTAGAGCTAAATGAGAATTTAGAGAGAGAGATCGCAAGAGTATAAATCTGAATTTGGAATGTACGAAAGTAAGCTCGCATAGTTCTAGATGGAACTTTTGCATGTGAAGAAAACAATGTAATGGTATATTTTTTTATGCTTAAAAACCTATAAACCTTTTTTCTACATGTGTTTTCGTGGTAATGCAAAGCTTATTCTCATTTGGTCACTTTTTTTAAAAATTGATCACTTTTTTTTCTTAAATGGTCACTTTTTTCACTTTTTTTGTATGATATTCTTGGTGGGAACCCTGTATTAGGAGCTGGAACCACGAAAAAACAAAAATTCCTTCAAACCAACATCAAAATAGTCTGAACCAGCGAAAGTGTGTTTTTTCAAATTGTTCGGAACAATTTGAATAAACACACTAAACTACCCCCTTATCTACGCCAGTGTGGAGAAGGGGTGCATTAGATAATGATTTTGTCTGTAGCAGGTTTTGATGTGTAGTCTCTTCTTTGACAGATCCGAGCCTGATATGATTCCCGATTTTTGAAACATATAACCTGTCTAGCTATTTTTAAACATCCCAAAGTTTTTAAATCCCTTGCATGTATTTGTTAAACATGCTAATTAATTATATTTTAAAGGTAAATTTTGTATGAGAGTCTGCATCTTCTCTCCAGAATGAAATTACTTTTTTTTATATATCTTAAGAAATCTGCTATCTTAAGAAAATTTTAGGGGAAGGGCCAGCTCGTCGTGGCCCCCTCTGGATACGTCCTCGCTAAAAGATATGACTTTATTTTGAAAAAAATTGCTTTGGGAGAGCAACCAAACTCTTATCTGCTTCCTCTAACATCACCAAAGAATCCCGAAATTGCATTGTTAGGAAGATTTCAAAAAGTTTGACACCGCCCCTCATTACTACGTAACTCTCCATTTCAGTTTCTCTGGGATAGGGGAACGTGCTCCGGACCCCGAGCACGATTTTGCCTAAAAAAGCATAGAAGAGGGAAATTCGCTTGCCTGTCGCCTGCGTTTTGACATGAAATTCTTAAAAAATATATTTTTTAAGCGACCAACAAAAGCATGATGATTTTTCCAAGCCCACATCCCGATTAACTTGACATAATTTTCGCCAAGTTGAGAAAGAAAAAATAAATGAATAAATAAGTAAATACCCAATGGGGGGGATGAACCCTCCCCCCTGGTTACGCCTATGCTCCAGATTATCACAGGATTTTCATCGCAGAGAACCAGATGTTGTATATTAAAAAAACAGTTGGATACCGGATATTCAATGCTTACCCTGGGCTGGTGCGCCATGGAAGAAGAAAGTTGTGTGTTATGTAGGAGATTAAACCAGTTTAGCCTGCAATGAGCAAGCAAAGTGAGCTCTTTTCGTGCAATCCAAAGAAACTTCTGGGGATTGGACCCACTGAAGACCCACCATACACAGTTGGGGATACATGCACATAAAATCCGTGGACTCCACTACCTAGCCCCGGGCGCAAGCAACAGGGTTGGAAAAACTCAACCCAGCGGTGTTTTTCGGTTCTTTTGGCTGTGTTTTTTTAAAAGTTTGCGGTTTTCTTTATTTCTATTTGTAAGAGGTCGCCTACACATAATGGTATTAATTAAAGTGAAAAACAATAAATATTATGCATTTCTTTTAAGAACATTTTATGGTTTAATAAAAAAAGATTTTGAGAAAATAAAGTAATTGTCTTTTAAGTAATAATTAGTCTATTCTGTTCTTTACAACTATAAATTAACTTTTTAAAAGTCAATTACTTAACCCCTTGTTTATTCCATTTTTAGTGTTCAATAAAATCCCATCAAAGAGTTTAAGAAACAAGTTATTTTTAAGTATACTTAATTGCAATTATTTTATGTTTAAATGAGTTGAAGCTAATTACTTTCAAAATTACTGCAATCTATAACATACAGCGATGCCGCAGACGTGTTATAGCACGTCAAATACAAAGATCGGAGGTGGAAATGCAAAAGAAAAAAATTATTACGCACCCCCCAGGAGGCAATTTTTATCTAATTTCATTGCAGAAAAAAAATCAAGTTGAATATATAAAAAATCGATAGGCAAAAATATTTTTGTGTGTCCTTGACCACCATTTTGTAAGATGCCATAGATTGTTTTCTAAAAAATTAGTTTCTCTTAAAACATCTATCATTTTGAGTGAAATTCCAATTTTTTTTTCTTTTGGGTGGAGGGAGTGTGGGGATTCATTTGTTTCTATACTTTTTTCAATAGAGAATTATTTTGTGAGAAAGAAATTTTATTTTGATTATGTAGAACAATTTAAAACAGATCCAACATATTTCAGTTTTTATCCATGACAAAAATATATTTGGTTTACATCAGAATTTTTTTACTCTTTACAGAAGTGGAGTTCATTTAAGCATGAAATTTGAAAAACCCCACCTGTGGGTTTTTTCAAGTAGGTCTTTTTTTGAGCTAACCCTCAAAATTTTATATGAATTACATATAATGTATGCATTATGAAAGTATTTATTATATTTGGTCTAAATCAGTATTTTTATCAGTTTACTTAGGTAAAATATAATTTTAAGCGACAATTTTGAAAAAACCCACCCAGGTTTTTTCGGGTTACGCAAAATCGAACCAACCCTGGCAAGCAATCCTAAGGCCTTGGCTAACAGGTAAAGGATCTGGTGGAGCAAAGGTAGCTTCCTAGTCAATTAAATAAATGTTAATAATTTTAATTCAGTTTATTATATTCAAAATTTATGAAAAAATATTAAATAATCACTTGCTTGCTGTTCTTTACTTTCTACATTCAAAGCCTTACCTTCCTGTAAAAGGAAAATAATAAAGTAAAGTGTGAAATAAACTTAATATTTTGCAAACCATGTTTCTAAAAGCAACAATTAGTCACAAAATAAAATTAATAAATTATGTAATAAATATTTTAAAATATAAAATTTTCAAAGTAAGTTATAAGGGAACTTTGTAGAGCGGACTGTCTGTGTTTAACCTTCTGTGTGTCTACCGCCCCCACAGTACCTATTTTTGCATAAATAAAAGCATTTTTAATGAAATTTCAAAGCTTACGTGACTTACACACGAGTTAGTGAGGAAAAAATGTAGTTACCAAATCGCTGATGGGACTTATCAATCATGTTTGCAGAAATCATTTAACTCATGAATGAACATTAATTTTTTTTCCAATTTTTCACTTAAGAAGTGTGGGGGATGGGTTCGCCTGAACTGAATATAAATAAGTGTATACGGTAACAACTTTTGTGGGGAACTTTGCAATACTGGATTTAATAAAGACATCCTCTTAGCATTACGCTCTATCTTATATAAATCCGGGTCTAGCTAGCAAATTTGCTTCAAACTAATTTATCAAGAACTTCTGAAGTTGTACTACAAAAAATAAATTATTTGATCCAAGTATTTTAAAGGTTTTTTGAGCAATTTAGAAAACTACTGTCTGCAAAAAAACTCAAAAAGGAAAAAAAAAAGTCGCACTAAAATGAGTTTTTTAACATTAAACCCCTAAAAACCTTAAAGACTCTGAAATGAGTTTGTTCTTTTTTCTTCAAGAAGTATAAAAGAGTTATGACTACAAATTAAAATTAATTATTCTGTAGACTTACATTGACATTTTTGACACATGAGGTTGGTTTTTTGTGTAATCTAAGTCAGTTTTATTTTTTTTGTTTTAAAGAAAGAGCTTTAAACAATTTTATTTTTCATGTTATTGGCTAATTTGATGTAAATTTATAATTTCATTAAAAATTTACTTTGTTTGACAACAATTAAAAAATGAAATAATTGTCTTGCAGCATAAACAATGTATTGTGATTTCAACTTTATACTTTAAACTAGGAACAATTGTGAGGTAAAGAAAATTCTCTTACTACAGTTATTTATTTAATCTATTCAGATTCAAAATTTTACTTTAGGGGACGTTTTTTCTGTAATTCGCAAAAAAGTTTTTGAATTTAAATTGTTCCCATAAAAAATAGATAAATAAAAAATACATAAAAATAAAAAATATATAAACACACACACACACAATAAATAGTTGAAATTTACTGAAACCTGTCTTGATACTTAGTGGAAATAAATTTGATATCCTTTTTTATATTAATTAAAGGTTTTCCTTTTATGTAAAAGTGAAATATTTTCTTTTTAAAAATCTGTTTTAAATGTTAAAAACGAGAATTTAAAATATGTTTAAACCTAAGCCATTTGAGATAGAAATATGAGTTGATGTTAGAAAATCAATGATGGCAGATGCTGGAAAGTAGGCTTGTTTAGCTTTGAAGAACTTATTGTTTATTTTACGTTGTAGTCACTTTTTGTCGTTTTTTCTTGAAAAAGTTGTCACCTTTATTCCCAAAATGAGTCATTTCCAAAAAACTTTTGTCACTAATTTACAGCAACAAGCCGTGAATTATTTGCTGAAAAAAAAACCCTTCATTTTCCCGGGGTTCATTTTTTATTAATTAGTAAAAATGGAGTTTTTAAAACTAATGTTCTTTACTGGGATTCATTTCTAAATTATTTCTCTTTAAGTTTTCTTCGAATTTAAAATGTATTTTAGAAAAAAAATTTACTATAATTGTTATCTACTTTACCGATGTGTTCCACAGCATTAATATTAGTAGTAAGATTAATAACAGTAGTGTATATTCTATTGTCAGGAACGCCCCCAATTTGTTTGTATAATATTGCAGAGTTTGAAAATACTTCCAAACTGAAAGTAACCATAGCGATTAACGACTCCATGTTTTTGACATCACTTCAAAAAGCTCCTTCCTCTCAGTACTTCTACTGCATCCTGAAATTTCACTCTCAATGTGGCAGAAGAAGAAAATTTCTAAAAAATATTTGCAGAACTGAGCAACTGAAACTGACACATTCAAGCTTGTTTCTCTGTACACATTACTAGTTCATAGAACATTTTTATTTATGCAATATATTAAATAATAAGATTTGTTAAATTACATTTAAAATTACATAGATTTAGAACAAGCATAAAATCAATATATCACTTATGTGTCATTATTTACATAAAGATCAAATAAAATATTAAATCTGCAATTGAAAAGTGCAAATGATAATTTGGTGAAAACAAGGTCATGGCAGCGGTGATTTAGTTATCTTCATTTGGAGAATATACGAAACATGGATATTCTAGCTCTACAATTTGTAGAATTTCAGAGCATATGTCTGCAACTGAAAGGTTAAGTTCAGGAAATTCTAAGAGGCTTTGAAGGATCTGAACTCCTTCTTCTTTGATTATCATACTGCAATATCTTTTTGCTGTAAAATACATAAAACTAAAGTTGAAGCAAATTGGAATAAATTATGAAATAAACTGATTCATTTGATTTAAAATAAAAACAATAGGATATTCATGTTCATTTCAAAAAAGAGAGAATAAAAACAAATGAAATGTTGCACATGAATATAATCAAATATCCTACATTGTGGGTTGAATTCATGTTTAAACTTATCACTTAACCACTACATAACAATTGAATTTATTGTCACTAGAATTAAAAATGTATACAGCTATAGTTGTTATTCTACTTAAGACAATCAACTAATAATTATATGCATTGTTCTTCACCTGCACCATGTGCTGGTCAAAAACCTATGTAAACACACATCATAACTAAAATTACTAGAAACAAACAAAACTACTAAAACAAATTATAAATTTTGAAGAAAGATATTTTGGGGCCAACATTTTGAAGTTCAAACCAGTTTTGTCAGTTATATAACTGATCAGGAGGTAGATTTTCAGTCAATATAATATCTTCAATTTGGTTTTAAAATGGCTGCAATGTTGACCAGGGCTCAAAAATTCTATTGTCAGACATGCTCGGGCATGTAATTTTTTAATCAAATATTTCTTTCCAAAACTTTATTATTTCGTATTTTATTGAAAAATCACTGCATCCTTACTGGAGTGCAAAATTTATTTTAAGCGGTACCACTAAAATCAAGTTTTAAAATAACTGTTGACAAAGTGTGGGCAACATCAAACCTTCTGTCTGCTTAGTTATAACTTTTAAGAAGTAAACAGGAAGAATTTATAAATATTTTCTTACTTGGGGAGATTATTATCTGTATTTCTCTTTGCACATCTGCATGCGAGAGGGGATTTAGTGCCATGAATAGAATCAAAAGCCCTCTTCATTGCAGTTTGTCTACGGAGACAATCAACGGGGGAATAATGGGAATTGCCATTGATAGTGTAGAACCAGATAATTTTGAGCCTCCAGTGGCAATCGAACACTGGTTGTGCAACACCAAAGGAACAAAACATGTTGACAGACATGCATGTCAACAATAAAATTGGTAATACAATTTAAATTTTGACTTGTAAATACTTACTACGTAATATTTATTTGTAATGTAATTTTTTAATGATTTAAATGACGTTAAAATAATTCTTGATTCAGATGTAAAGCTGTTAATTTAATTGTTGTCTGATTAATGCTATACGACAAATTCAAATGTTTTTATTAATATGCAATAAAACAACTTCTGGGCACATAAACATTTTGTTCTGGCATGTAGTTTTTTAGACAATTATACCCGCATGGCATGTACAATTTTAAAGATTTTTTGAGCCCAGCTGCCGACGCATCTGTCAAGAGTTTTTCACAGCAAATATTTAGTTGATGTACACCATAACATTTTTTCCCTCGGTCTAATCAACCAACACTTGCCGTGAATTCTTCTTCTCCTTCTTTGAACTTATCTCTAAAAAATACAGCTTTTCCCTAAAAGATAGGACCACTTATAGGAGTTCCTTTGCTGTGCTGTTGAGTCATGGCTGCCTGCGATCATATAGCGGCTGTCCAGACGCGGCGCTAGAACAAAGGAATAAGCGTTCAAACTGTAGTTATTTTTTTCCTCACTGGTGCGCTGCAAGCATGTACTAGTTTTGTGTGGAAATACATTACGAAAGCATTGTTTTTGCCGGGTTTGCAGCATACATCATGAAGATTTCTATTTGGTAAATTTTTAGTTCATGCATTACTGATCGAAAATATGTCTCCCGATGTTTAATTGTGTCTAACCTAAATATATTTATTTTAAAGAAATTTTTCATCGTAAATGAAATAAAACGACAAAGCAGTAGAGTGTTTTTTCTGTGCATTAAATTAGTGAATGCATACATTTTATAATTTTAGGGATTTACTAAATTCACGTTTGGTTTATAAGCATATATTTTCTTTGTTTTTTCATTCCATGTCACCTATTCATTTATTCTGCAAATAGAAATCGTGAGTTTGATGCGTTAGATGATATTTTTAACCAGTGAGGGCTGACATTTGCATTTTCCCCTTATGTCTTGAACTTTACTGGTTTTATTTATTTATGCATTGGTTTTATTTATTTGTACTTCAGCTTATTAATAAGAAAACAAACGTCATTATAGCCCAAATTTCAGAAAACATATCTCGGAACAAGAGGAATCCTTTTATCAATGAATAGAGTTGTACGCACCTGGATGCAAGTAATTCGAGTGATTTACACTCACTTGGATTACTTACATTTTTTAGGTCAAATCTTTACGCATTGATAAAGGGGTTCCTTTTAATTCCAAAACATGTGTATGGAGTAATTTTTGCAACTTGCGCTATAAGAACGTTGGTCCGCTCATTAATTTTTTACCACTCAAAAGTAAACTTTGAACTTCATATTATGTCTAGATTATGCTTTTAAATATTTTTTTCCTCTCTGAGACGTTTAAATTTCTTATGCTTGTATAGAATGATAAAGTTAAAAGTGAAATGAGTGAGAGAGAATCTATATTATAAATCTAGTAATGTACCTTTTTAAAATTAAACTCGCTCCACATGAACAAGGGTTACAATTGAAATACCTAAAAGGAAGGGAGACTTCCCTGTAAGATTTGTTGTTGATTCTCCACGCGTTCATGAGTACACCCATTTTGTACACCATGGAGTTTTAAAACATAGAAAAGTAAGTAAACTATCTTAGGGACCGTTCATAAATGATATCAAGCTCTTTTCCGATATATTTGACCCCTCCCCCTTTGTCACAAAATGACACAATTCAACGGACCCCCTTCCCCCTTTTGTCACATGTCAGGCTATGTTGTATAAGCCTGATGTCACACTTCTTGTTACCCTCTCCCCTCCCCTTATCACACCTTGTCACAATTTCACGAACTCCCCTCCCCCCTCGAAGCGTGACATCATTTATGAATGACCCCTAAAGCGTATTTCTGATTTCTAATTTAAAAGTTGGGGAAACATTAATTTAAGAAAGGATTTAAGGATCAGGTTACAGAAAATCAGAGAATCAAAAAAGTGGGGGGGGGGGGGGGGGGGGTTGAAAAGTGGAGGGATGAGCTCGTAAAATAAAAATGTTTTCGGATGGTCCTGCCCCCCCCCCCCCTCGACTGAGAATATTCATTGCTTTTTGTTGTCAATGAATATGTCATCTAAATAAAACTGTTTAGAGGGATATTTAAAGAAAAATTGCTCTTATCCAGGGATGTCCACGAGGAAAGTTCATGGCGTAGACTGCACAATTAAATTTTTTGATGAAATTTTTGACACTCCCTGGACAGGGGGGCATGCTTTCATCGAGTTTTAGCCCTTTTGGGTGGTTGTCTTTTTTTGGGGACTTCGTACCTATTAGTATGCACAATCTTGCTTAGGGGGCTGGCACCCATGTATTATCAGTTACAAGTTTTAAAAATAATCTTGATAACTCTGAACTGCATATAATGAAGCGTTTAAAGTAATTATTTTTAATTTCTCATTTATTGTACTCAATTGTAATATTTGAAAATATTTCCCCTTGATTGTTTATTTTATTGAATCATTTTCTTTTACAAAAGCCTAATCTTTGACCTTTCTTACTTAATATTTTAGGATTTTATTCTAAATATTTAACTAATTGCTTTAGATGAGGTAAGCAAAAAAAAAAAAAAGTCACTACTCTTATTTGATAATTCATCTGTTGAAGTTAACTGAAGTTAGCTATACTATACAATGCAATATTAGTTATTAGTATTATGCTATTAGTCTGTCAATAACAATAAAAAATTGTTGCATTATTCATTTACTTAATTACATAATTGTTCAACTAATCTTTATTTGTTAAGTCACTTCACAACCTAACTGTTCCACTTTCCTGTAATAATTAAATTTACCATAAATGGAATTGAAATAATTCAATTAACACATAGTATATTTAAAATACCTTTATTAATCATAATCTATGTCATTTTTCTTTTAACTGCTGTTATTTAATAGTATTAACATGAATGTATTGAAAATTGCTTAATAATCAAGTAACTAATAACCATTTAAAGACTATTCAATACGGCTTTCAAAAACCTGCTAGCCAATTTATTTGTGCTACACAATGTGAAAGGATAAATGTATTTCAGAAAATTATGCGCAATTATTGTCGTTCAAAATAAAAATAAATCTGAAAGCATAATACCATCAGCCAATTGCGAAGAAAATTTTCTCTGTGTTTATTATATATAAAAGTATACGTATGTATGAAAAGTTGTATTTTAACGAGGCTTTAAAGTCTGTATGTGTTACTACCAAAAAAATTATCTTTTTATTTTTTCCTCTGTATTAAAAACGTTTTAATGGCAAATACATGACCCTGCAACGTATTTTGATAGTTACTCGTGCCCTCAACACTTAAATGTTTATCTTTCTTGAAATTCAAGCCTTTAACGTGATGATATTGCAATGGTTAGACCTTTAAATCCTCGCTTTTAAGTACATGCTAACAGCGCCAATTGACTGAAGTGGCAAAAAATGTAAGTTCTAATTGCACGCACTTTTTCACCCGTTTGGTCAGCCGCTATATGATCGCAGGCAGCCATGGTTGAGTAAACCAAAGGAATGAAGCTTTGCTAGTTTTTTCATAGTCAGATGTTCTCATTGATTTTTCTCTTTTCTGCTAGTGCCTCATTCCACTTTTGTGAACAAAACTGTTCAATTTTCACCCGATTTCGATGCAAATCACCAATTGTTAACTTTCTAACACCCAAATCGATAGCAACATCTTTTATTGTTTCACCAGCATCTAATCTTTTTATAGCTTCTGACTCAGTTATCATGGATAAGAATTTTCTCTTACTTTTCGGATTCATTTTAGCACAGGCAGCTAAAGCAATTCGCACTGCACTGGTCACTTTCAATAGTACTGCCTCTCCAAACAGATTAGTGGAATGTGGAAAAAGCCGATTCCGAGTAAACTACAGAGTGGCTTTGTATTCACAATAGAACTGTTCATGCGGTACACAAAGGAGACTGCACTAGGGGACACTGTCCAGCCAGAACACAAAACAGGGAACTAGGAAAAAGTCTTGTAGAACAAGGTTACAAGTCCCTTTCAAGCCACCCCCTAGCCACCTGATGAATGGCTTTGATTAATTGATAAGAGAATAAAGGGTAGTGGGTGACTCATAATGGCAAATTCTGGGAAGGAAGAACAATACTGCATGCTTTCGGGTGAGGGGCATTTTTGAAGCTTCGAATTTTTGAAGCTTCGAATTAAACTGAACCTTGGACTTCAAAGACTTGGATTTTGGAGACTCTACTGAATATTCAAACTGAATACCTTTTCTAATTATAAAAACGCAACTTACGATTTTTTGAGCACACATGATGGACAGCCCAAGCAGCCCATAATTGAACCTGATATGGCTTGGATGTAGAAAAAAGTGGGTAAAATGGATTGAAAGACCTAAGAATAAAAAGTGAGAATAAAAGTAATAAAGTAAATGCAACAATAAAATGCTTTCTAAAACACATGAAAATACCATACTTTTATGCAGCTTTTTAAAAAACTTATCTAGTAGTGAAAACTAACTACCAAGTTCACGAAATTGTGTAGAACATTTTGGTATACTTTTATTTCAAAACATTTAGGTCTGATTGTGATTGAAAAAAGATGGGACATTATTCCCAGATATTTCTACTCGGGGGCTCCCAAGAATATGAAAAATAAGCAACATAGGAAGTTTTTTCATTCCTTAATGATATTTTGCAAAAAAAAAAAAAAAAGAGTCAAAATATCTTTAGTACCCTTTGTTGTAAAAATGATTCATTTGCAAATCGATTACCTTGTTTTAAAAAAAAAACTTCCTTATCTCAACTCCAAAAGTGTTCAATTAAACCTTTAAAGGGCCATTTTTTTTGTAGTATGTTAAAATATTTTTCGGTATGTTAAAATATTTTTTAGATTTTGTTTTGCTTCAAAAAAGAAAATCCTTTAGGATAGTAAATAAGATTAGCATGATTTTTTTCCACCCCCTTTGAGGGGGGATAGTTATAATATTTGAATATTGATGCATGTGGTGGTAAATATTTTCCCCAGAGTATTTGGGCAAGATTCTGCCAATCAGAAAGGGTAACAACTATAATTGATGAATTTGGTGGGAAGCATACTTCCCACCGCCTTAGAAAGGGTTTATGCATAGAAAAAGAGAGATAGAATATGAATTTAGAAAAAGTTTTGGTTAAGTACATTTCCCACCATATGACAAAATAAAATTTAATGCAAGTGCCCAAATATTTTCATTAACAATATCTTTATTCCTTTTCTCAACTTTTTGTTTTATGGAGTTTATCAAACTGGCATATGAGAAAAATGATAAGGTAGAACTAAATTACAAGCGTGATTCCAAAAATGTTAAATTCAAGCAACTTTCATTACAAAAAAGAAAAAAAACATTCACAATAAAGATACACTTTTTACTCTTTCATATTGTTTTCGTTTTTCTGTTTTTAGGTGAAAAAAATAAAGTTTTTGTCATACCTTAAAACTTGTTAACATTGCATCTACTATATTTTTTATTAATTAAAAATATAGTACCAAGCTACCACCCCATTCACACAGTCATTTCAAATAAAAAGTTTGGCAATACTGCTAAAGAACAGAATATGTGAAGAACATATTAACCCAATTCATGGCATAACTGTAACACTCAAATCAGAACCATATAGCACCAGACTTAAATCCCAGCATGCCGGGGCGGATCTAGGAATAATTTCTGGGGGGGGGGGGGGGGGGGGCACGGGAAGTAAGAAGAAAAAGTGGTTCTCCCTCCTAAATACTTTTATAATAAAGATCCTATCAGAGTTTTTATATACTTCAATGGGGATCAATTGGTTTTAAAGGACACTAAAGTGCAGAAACTTTAAGAAAAAATTTTTTATGAGAGAATTAAATTTCTTTCATTCCTTTTGGAGGGGGCAAATGTTCCATGGGTGATTCTGATCCAAAATTTCCGAAAATCTTAGAGATCTTGCTCAAAAAATTAATAAGTTTTCCAAATTTTTTGTAATTTATATTAATTTTGAGATTATTTTTTTTTTTTTATGACTAGTATTTGCTGTTTTTTCTACAATGAGACGAGCAAAATATTTAGTACTTTAAACAAACTTGCAACAATGCTTCTTGAAAAAATTGACTTCTGGTATTAATATACACATGTATGCAATGGGGATGGGGGTGTTCATTGTATAGTTTTTTAATTCGTGGTGCGCATACCCTTTTCAAAAATTTTGTGTTAAGTTCAGAAATTTTTTTTTTAAACTCGGGATCATTCATGACGTGCCCCCCTCCTAAAGTCTGCCAATGTCAACATGGTAATCATTGCTTTGAGAAGTGAAAAGATGAAATTGTTATGGCATGTTTTTTAAAAACCTTTATTGACTTGCCTGGTGGGAGTTTTTCAGCTTTATTTCTTACTCAATATGCAAGTGCACTGTAACCACCCTAAGATGTCCTCTAAGAAGATAGCTTTGTGTAAAGTGTTTGCATCATCAAATATCACACAGAATAAACTTAAGATGTGAAATAAGATGGAACAATGTACATTTCATAGCATCTATCAACTATATTAACAATCTAAGTTTACAATATGTATTTTAGGGACATAAGGAACACCTTTTAGCAGTGTAATGTACCTACACTGAACACTCCTGATTATCCATGTTTGAAAATCACTGGATTATTGTATTTCGTGAATTTGCCAAGCATTAAACAAGAATCTTTCAAAAATTCATTTAATTATTTGTGCAGCATTAAGATAAAAATATGAAAAGTTATTGTTGATATCATTGCTAATGCCACTTGAATATCTAAGCTCCCCTTGCAGAGCAACCAGGAACTAAGGCAGACAAAGAGCGCCTTCTATTTTTAATAAGCACCACAAGGGTGGAAGTACGACTTACTAAGTCGTACTTCCACCCTTGCGCAACTAATGTGTTTTGATGACACCAAACGGCGCCACCACAAATACGCCTCCTTTCTTTTTTGACCTAAGAGTGAAGGGAAGGGAAATTCTCCACTGCCTGGATTTCAGGGCTCACGGAACTTTACATACACATATCCCCAATGTACATGGTGGGTCTTCAGCCGGTCGGGTATCCAACGCCCAACCTTTCGGTTAGAAATCCGACAGTCTAACCACTAGGTTATCAGGGCCCTAAAATTAATTTTCTGAGAGGTAGACTGGTAAATAGATGTAGAAAGCAAAATTAATTTTTTGGTTGCACCAATTGATTAACAAAACTGATAATGAACAGTTTAAAAAAACCAGGTAAGAAACAATAAAAACAACAGAAAAGGAGAAATACCTATATGCCACCATTTCAGTTTCTGGCACATTCCAACTCAAAACAGCATCTCCCTAAAGTAAAAGAAGAAGAAGAAAAGAAAAAAGACATTTTAGAAAAGCAAATATACATTGGAATAACTTTTGAACAATTCCTATTTATAACTCAATAAACATTCACTTATCAAATGTCATATACTTGTATAAGAATATTTAAATGAAATAATGATTTGAAAAGAATGATTTGTTCTATGAACAACCTATTGCTTTATCGTGTTAAACTAGTGGTACCCGCACAGCAATGCCCGTGCTGAATTAAAAATTGTCATCTCTTGCGTTACCTGTGCATAGTTTTAAAAATACCGCCTGCGGCACTGACTGTAACAAGTGTAAGAAAAACAAAGTCTGCCTATTTATCAAATATAACATTTGTTATTGTCAACATTACATAATAGGTAAAAGAATCAGTTTAGAAGGTATCTCTGAAGTTGCAGAAGTAATACAGAGGAACCCCGCCTCACTATTCGTAAAACTTTCTATTTACCCAACTTGTTCAAGTAAAATTCAACTTGCCATTCGTACTTGCTCAGCTATTCGTACGGTGCCAGGGGCCAGCTGGGTTGCCAGTTTGGCTTTTTTAAGAAGAAAAATCTAGAAATTATGTTCATTTTGAATTTGTCTCGAAATAATTTATTTGGCATTTTAGTTTTTTTTTAATTTTAATAATTTTTGAGATTTTACTGACAATTTTGACTTTCTAAGGGGGCAGCAACAGGAAGGTTGAAGAACTTTCTTCTTTAGCGGAGGAAATTAGTAAGGAAAGCATTTCCTTTGCAGAAATTAAAGAGCTGTATTACCCCTGCCAGAAAATACAGAGTGGTGGAAAAATGGCATCCCAACACTGCTGTGGTCAACAGCATTATCTTGTTCAATGACAATGTTATTGACCAGTTTAGAAAAATTCTGACCAATAATCAAAGGCAGACAACATTTGACAGGTTTAAAAAACAAAAAAAAAAAAAACAAGATTCTTCTAGGGCAAAAAGAAAGAACAGCAGAAAGGGAGAAAACACCTGAAGGGATTTTAACTGATGTTTTAATCGAAGGGGACTCCTCTCCAACCATTTCTCTTCCTTCTCTCAACATTCTACTTATGCCATCTTCTTATCTCAGTACAAGCAAAGTGCAGTTAAATTTTTATTTATGTATAATTTCATGTACAGTACTGTACATTTGTTTTTCATAGGTTTAAATAAGCAACACTATCTGTGGGTCTGGTACGGATTAATCCAATTTACATTGTATCTTATGTGGAAAAATAATTAGCCATTCGTAAAACTCACAATTCGAACTGTCTCCTGGAACGAATAGTGGGGTTCCACTGTATTAAATTAAAATCCATCAGGTAGTTAGGTGGAAAACTATTGAATTGAAGTGATAAGTTGAAGCTTAATTGGCAAATGCTAAATTAGAAAAAATTGTACAAAGTGCAAAGTAAATAAAATAATGTGTTGTTAATTGTTAGACAAATTGTCAAATTAAGGCAGGAGCCTGCTTTAGAAGGCTCAAAAGAACGATTTTTTTTAATTGCTAAAATCTATTTCTAATATATCTAAGAATATGTACGTAAAGTTATAGAGGCTAATTCTCAGTATTTTCAAAAATACAGCACTAAACATGGGCAGGTGTCCGAGCTGGTATACGAGCACTCGGGTAGGTGGAGTGCGCTCCCGTCCCCTCCCCTCCGTCAGTTAGCTCCGAACTATGTATGTGAAAAGCTCGTTCGAATGAGTTTTTGAGGAAGCTGAAGGTTTTATCGCAAGAATAGCTGATTAGCGTATCCTCACTGTAAGTAATAGAAAATTTAAAAAATTTTTGTTCGTAAACTTTCAAGCACGTTTTTCCCGAGTTTTCGTTTTTATGCTTTTTCTAAATTGGCGGGCGTGATTGCAAGAAAACTAGTTGTCCAATCAAAACGAAACAAGGCTTGTTAGCTGTAGTTTTGTGTTCTCTTCTATTTGAACTAAAAATATTTACGAAAAAAATTCTGAACATATTTTTTAGCAAGTTGAAATGATTTTTTGTTGTTCCAAAATTTTTTTTTTAATTTCACAAATTCTCGGATTTTTCTTAGTTCATGTAGAAGATAAATATATGAAAATTTAGAAAATTTTCTTATTACTTCAAACAAATTCCCTCTTGGGCAAAAAAAATCAGCACTTTTGATTGATATACAGTAGTAATTTTTGGACTCTCCCCCCCATATTAGGTAATTATGTGAAAATTTTGCTTAAAAAATTAATTATAAAAAAATATTAGAATTAAAAAAAAATCCTTTCTTAGTGGGTACGTACTCACCATGGGAAGTTGCAAAATTCCAAGTTTTTATGAATTATGCTTTTTGAGATTTCATGAGTAATCAGTTTCCACATATTGTTTGATAGCCTTGCACCAATCCTGTCTTTTCTCCCCCTTTTGGAACGCAAGAAAGTATTTTGTTTGGTGAATTAAATGTTGAACTATTGCAACATGGTACAATACAGTACTTGTAGTTTGTGGATGCAGCCATTTTCAGCATATTAGTGATGTTCTACATGTGCATTGCAGGATCAGAAGGGAAGGTGTGTTGTAGTGGTCGTGAATTGTGATGTCATCAATGGAGTTGGGGGAAGTAGCTGAGTGTAGGGATTGGAGATAATCATACAATTTTAAGTATTAATTACAAAATAACTAGTAACCCTATCAGGGGTGATTGCGACACAGAGTAAAAAACCCTGAAAAAATTTTATGCAAAAAATTGGTACCACTTTTTATGCACCATAAATTATATGACAGCTTTTATACACATATAGTTACAAAGGCATGTCTAAAATACCTTTTGAAATTACAATTTATATTTTACTTACCTACTTCTAACTTATAAGAAAAAATTAATTAATTTATTTTTTGCAAATAATTTGTAATTTATAGTAAAACATAATGAATAGGAATTCCCCCATGACTATATATTTTTTGCCAAATTTTTGCAGTGAAATACTTCTTCTATTTAGAATTATTATTTTATCATTTATTTGTCTAATGTCTGCAACGTTTAAAATAAAAGTTGAGAAAATAACTCGAAATCCAGCGCCGATTTCAGGAAAAGGACGTAAAAATGTTATTATGCAAAAAAAAAAAAAAAATGAAGTTCGGAAAATGAGTTCAACTTTTTGCGATGTTTATTAGAAAAATAAGTAAATCCAAAAAAAAAAAAAAAAACAACTCTAAGTCTTTTTATTGTTCTTTTTAAAAATAGAAATAAAGTCCGGGAAAAGTTTTAAAACACGGAAGGAGGAAATGAAAACCCCGGATTTCCGGGCTACACCCGGAATACAATCACCCCTGCCCTATATAACTGAAATTGGTGTCTATCACCATAAAGCAGCATAAATTGTCATTTAAAAAAATATAAAAAGTTCTTCATTGCTATTGATCCTCCAAATGAAATGCCTGATGAGATCCTACACTGAATCAAGCACGCAGAATATGAGGGCAGCACGTGTTACCGACTTGAAAAATAGTGTCTTTTGATGGGACTTCAACAGGGATATACAAAACTGCAGCTTATTTGTGGATAGCACAAATCGCATATGAGTACATAAAATTTCTTTTACAAGAGAAAAGATAGAAGTTTTATATATTTGAATAATGATATATATGAAGAAATATACATATGAATAATCATACAATTTTTATGGTCATATAATTTAATAGCTTCATGTCTGGTTTTGGTATATGATTAAATTAATAAGTCATTATCACAACATTTAACTCGATGTTTAAAATGATTTTCCACTGAAAGATGGATAACATGCAAAATGCATTATAAATAAGATTAGATTCAAAAATTAACACAAGTATCTTTTAACATTTGATGAAGAAAGTGATTGAGATAAAGAGTAAAAATAAAATACACACTAGTTCAGAAATCATATCATTCCATGAGACTGAAGAGCAATTCCAAAAGGACTTTCCTTCACTAGCTATATGAGCCACAATACCAGCAGCAAAGTAGCTGACATCTATGTGATTCGAACGTAAAAGTGTCCTGAAAGGAGAAAATGCAGTTAATACAAAAATACACCCTACAATTGCATATGAAATATTATAACAAGTAAGGTGTAAATAATCTGTTTAACTGAAGAATTTTATTGATATGTAGTTATTGTAGCAGTGACAAAAATGAAAGTAAGAGTTTGAATAATAGAATATTGCAATTTTAACAGTAATTTTTTAAATACAATCTAAGTATCAATCAGTTAGTAAAAAGTAAAATATGCAGTCAAGCTTGTTTACAGCAACACTCCTTTTAAAGACACATCACTTATAACAAAAATAAATCGTTGGTCCCAGCACTTCCCCATCGAGAATAACATTGCAGCTCCTCATATTTAATGTCATATTTTAACAGTGTCTTTTTATAATGTCTTTTCTTCCTAAACCTCATTTTTGACTTTATCTTTATCTCAAGTACAATTTTAAGAATTTAAATTGAAAGAAACTCATAAGTGCTGTAGAATTGTCACTCTCGTTCCACCTTTGAAACACTACAAGATTTCTTTTACATCTTCTTTTTTTTTTTTAAAAAACATCTAAAACGATTCATTAAATGCCTTAACACTAGAAAGACAGGGGGGCCTGAGTGGTTCATCTCAATATATGTTGTTCAGTATTTCAAAAAATAATTAACCGAGCACATTAAGCATTCTGATTTTCCCTATATAATCCTATTTAAGTGCTTATTAAAGAATTTTTGTATTATTCTCATAGGAGAGTAAATATTGAACCATTACCTAGAACAATGGAAGAGGCAAGTGTGACCCCTAAGGAATTTTTCAACAAAAACCACCAAATTATTTGTTTTTTCTAAAGGCTGTACCATAACAAAGTGTCTCAATTAGTATATTTTGACCTAGACTTTTTTTACAACAGGTTTGTGTTTAAAAGACAAAAAAAAAAAAAAATGCAAAATTTATTTACGCCAGACAGTGGAGGTTGATGTTTAAAAGAGGAATATATGTTACATTTTGATATGTAAAGAAAATGCCTGATACCATGCACTCAGATTTTGCATAGGGATTCGAGAAGATGCATCAGGCTTGTGCTCACTGAAGAAGGAATTTTGAAAGCCCACAAAAAATCTAGGGGAGGCCATACTGGCCTTCCCTACTGGCCTCCCTGACCAGCACTAGGGCTGGCCCTCTTTAGACTTTTTAGTTATGTGCTATTTTTCCACCTTTCTACGGTTAATTCATTATTTGATGCACATATATTGAAGTTTTCATAGTATTTTTTTCATTCATATAAAAAGTAAAATTCTTGAAGTAAAAGAATACACAACTAAAACTCATACTTTAAAGCACTGATGAAGTCTTCATGCATTAAATTATGCCTCAGTTCAGCTACTTCAGCAATATTATTCTAAGTAAAAAAAAAAAAAAAATGAATTACAAAAGTACATAGTACAAATTTAAATACTCTTCATAGTATTATTTATTACACGAGAGGTTTTGTCTAGACCTATACGAGCCTACTTTCCCATACACAACAATATCAAATTGATGGTGTAACTATCTCTCTCTCCTTCTCATTTAACTTTAGTTCCTAATTATTTCAGAGAATCCTTTTCAACGGTTAATACATATTCATTCACTCATTTCATAATTCATTCATGCATTTGAATATCCTTAGAAATCCAGATGAAAAAGTTTCGTGGGAAAATAGGCTCGTTTAGTTCTGGATGAACTTCGTATCTGTACATGTTCTATGTCATAACATCTTTTCCATAAAGTTTCTTCCAAGCAAATCCATCAGTTAGAACAGGATTTATATTGGATTCAACTTTCTTGTAGGCACTAATGTTAAATTGTTCTTGAACTGTTTAAAATTGAATAAAAATTGTTAAAATAAAAAAAATGTTTCCCACTGAGAGCTTCTTCCAATAAGCTTGTTCAAAAGAACTTGGTTCTTATGTCCAGAGTTTATACTTTGCCTTATTTTTGGTGTTAATGATAAGATTTTTTGAGCTGTTCAAAAAAGAATGAAAAATTGTTAAATCAAAAAACTAAAATAAAAAGATCTTCCAATTGCAAAAAAAAAAAAAAAAAAATCCAAATCGGACAATTCCTTCAAAAGTACTTAGGTGGAGAGAGACTGATCGACAATTTTATCATTTTTTTCAAGAGCTACAATTTAGGAGGAAATACTTAACCTCCTTTCACATGTTTCCCCCTATAACAATAAATAAATAGATTATAATTATAAACAATAGCAAAAAAAAAGATAACATCAGTTGAAGGGAGACCAAGGCAGGTGCAAAAGATTTATTAGGATGATTCATTCCCCTTCCCTGCATCCTTGAATTTTTAGTTACTTGAACTTGCTACTTTTAAAAAAACTTTTTTTTGTCATCTTCCTTTTAAATTTCGTTATTGTTATTGTAACTTGTAAAATTCAAGATTCTTACGCATCTATACACACCCCAACAATGATGTTTTGCCTCATTTTGAAAATGTGTTGTTTTAAATACAGCATGAAAGTTGCAATTAACATTTTGAAAGTAATAAAAATAAAACTTAATGAATTAAGATCATAAATGACCAATTTTTTGTATTTATATTTAAGAATGGTCTATTTTTACAATCGTAATTTTTGTAAAAGGTTTGTTTTCCTGATTTTTGTTAATTTTTCATTCTATTTCTTCTTTATGATTTCAATGACAATCCAAGTTGGGGGGGGGGGGGGGGATACTGGGTATTTCCACCAAAAGGAAATTCGTGGGAAAAGGAGTGTGGGGGGGGGGGGGGCACTTATTTGACCAGGGGCGCTCTTCCGGTAGTTTACGGAAATGATATTCATCTAGATTCTAGAACATCCACATTGGCAAACTTTTGATCTAAACAAAAATAGTGACAGTTTAACAGTGATGCCATTGGATCATTACTCACAAAACTATTGGGTAGTTGAGGGGGGACACAGGGAGATGGCGTCCCCCTACCTTTTTATTTTAGTACAAGCGTCCCCCCAAATTTTTTAGATTTTAACATAAGCGTCCCCGACTTTTGATTTCAATTGCTTATCTTCATATGCATACGCATCCCCCTAACTTTTTTTCAGGACTACACCACTGGCAGTCTTAAGACATTTTTCCAGCATAGGTGCACAATATTTCAGTGTAAGTATTTATATTCACACCAAGCCTGTTTTATTTAAGCCACTCTGTACATAAATAATGCTTACCATTAATCCAAGCACTTTAGTTTCAACAGCACTTTCACCCGCGAATTTCTGCAAGGAAAAACAAAATTAAGAAAATAAACAAATAAATAAATAAAAATAAATAAATACATTATTCAACTTTAAGTGAATCAAAAAAGAAAAAAGTCCCAGGAATATGAAAATAAAGGAGGAAAAATATCTATTATGAAGAAGGTCTCAAAGTTTCAAAAGTGAAATGTATTTTGATACTACTTGAATTTCAAATCTCTTCAGTCTAAAGTTCAAATAATTACTAGTAATAACCAAATTGTACAATACAAACATGCAAATATAAAAACATATTTTATGGTCAGCGTTGGAAAATATCATATTTGTATTAAATATCAAAATATTGGATATTTATGACATGTATCGGATATATATCACAGATTCTTTCATGCAAACTATTTAAAAACTATGTTAATATAAATGTGGGGTATTATAAAAACCAGAATATTTTGAAATGAGTTAATTACTAATTAAAACTCAGTACCAAATTTGCTTGTATTTAAAAAAATATATATATATCAAGATTTTAAACAAATATTTCAATTTGACTACGTAGTTCTGACACTTGTACTCCTTATGTTGTCTGATACATTTTATTTTACATTCACATCTTATGCTATCAATGTAAATTAGTTCACCATAATGAGAAAATATCAATTATGCTATATCTGATTACATACTCTTAATTTTGGTATAATGGTAAAATTATATAACTATTATATATATAACAGTAAAAATTTCTATTGATGTTGATTCTTGGTCATGTTTAATATTTGATAATTAACAAAGAGAAAAATGACTTTACACAATGAATTCAGTGTTATTTGTCTAATAAGTGAGTCAAAGTCGAGTTAAAAGAAAATCATTATTGATTCGGATTTTCTGATTCTCAGTCTCATCTTATCCTGCTATAAATCCAGTTACATTATGCTTTCTCTTGCATAATTATAATTTTTCATTATTTCATTAACTTATAAGTGAATCATTGGGGGGCAATCCAGATGAATATTAAGTGTTCAACTTTAAATAATATAAATTATTCGTTGGATATATATCATGATATATATCAAGTAATATATATCTGCCAATGCTGTTCGTGGTTACAAAAAACGTCTTTGCCAATGTAAAAAGACATGAGTTTCAGGGATGTAAGTCATCTAAGTGCTCACTTGGTCAGATTTAGGTTTATTTAATTTTTTTATATTTTTTCTTGTCAATCAATCAAAAACAGCATGTCAACAAGATTTAACTTTTGTAAATAAATTTTGAACTTTAGTTGCATAAGCTTATAGGGGAAAAAATTAAACTTACATTTAAAACATCAAGAAAAAGTTGCATTCCACCTAATTTCAAAAACACACTACAGGTTTTCGGGGATTCGTCTGCAGAAGTAAAAGAAAGTTATGCTTTGAATAACTAAATATTATATGAAATGAATAATTATTGTGATTCGAAAGTAAAACATTATTCACTAAATTTCCATTTAAAATAAACTAACCAGTTAAATTCCAGAGAGCACTCAACGTAAATTTCATCATTATATCTACTTCACCTTGATCCATCTTTGTTCTAATTATGCTTAAAAGTCGCCTCATGTAGGAAAACTTAGCACCAAGATTGGAAGTTTCTGCAGTTGATATCTAAATACAGAAATTTTTTTTATCAAAATAGTAAGAGCTTTCATTTTAAATTTGTTATCTTTATTCAGACAAGAAAATTATAGCAAAACATAGCTAGCATGATTTTTGCAAGGATAGGAATTGGGATAGATAAGTATTAATATATACATGCATAAGTGCTTTTTAAACATTATTTTCTAACAATGGATCAAGTAACCAAATATAGCCTAAAATTGCATGTTAGGAAACTTACAATAAAGAATCTCTGATCACTTTTTTCCCCTGATGTCTCCAAAAACAATGTATTTAGGACATTAAAATTTTCTGTGAGAGTGCTGCTGATCCACTCATTCTCCTCATGTGATCAAAAAATAACATAAACAAGCATTTCTAGGACTTCAGTTAAAAATTTTCTGGATTAGAGTAGCCAACCTAATTTTCCAAAGATAGCCTAAAAATGCATTATAAGAAATTTTGGAGCATGAAACAAACTCCACCTTCCTCTAATGTTATCAAAGGTAGCTTAAAATCAACTTCAGTTTCGAAAAAAATTCTGGGAGGGAACTTTGAACCCATAGATATTTTAAAGGAATAGATATGGTCTTTCTTCGCAATGCGGTGTTTTTCGCCTGGGGGAAAGTGGGTTCAACTTGTTTCCTCTGCAAGTCACGGGATCATGGTATCTGTTTCATTTATTCGGACTGCGCAATACAAAATGTCGCATTGTCTAAGCATTTTCATTGAATTAACATGAATAATCACAGGGTTTGTTATTAGCAAAGTACTAGCTCCTGTGAAAGAAACAGGGCCTAAAATTGCACTTTTAGAAACATCTTCGAAAAGTCATTGATCCCTTCCTCCTCCTGACGTCACCAAAACTATCATTAAACATCCTTTTAAAGACTAAGTCTCCAAAAATTTTCTGGGGTATATCTCCCTTAAAATGCATTTTTAGAAATTTCCACAGGAGAGCCATGAACTTGTCCAGACCTCAGAATCAGTCAGGCAGCTTTGGAGCAGGAAAAATCAATTTTGTAAAGGAAAAAAAAAGAAAAGAAACTTCCGTAGCAGGGAAATAAAGTTTTGAGACGGAAAAAGTCCTTTTCGTAGCAGGGGAATAAAATTTTTGTAGCATGAAAATTTTCATATTGTAGCAGATTAAAACAAATATTATGGAAACAAATTTGTAGGAGGAAAATTGGATTTCCAGGGGATGAAAATATTCTTTAAGAAATTGTAAGAAATATTCCTTAAACCACATTTTTATTTTACTTTTTTAATTAACAACAAGTTGATTGCGATTCCACAAAGCAAGTTCAGCAAAATTGATTTCCGAGCTTTTGATTCTGAAACTGATTAACTTCAAGTGTAAAACCCATTAATAAGAAATGTAAACAGGGTTCCTGCTCTCATCTCCAAGCAGTCGTGTAGTCGAGGGGGGATGCGAGGGGACGGTGTCCCCCTACCTTTGTATTTTAATACAAGCATCCCCCCAATTTTCTTACATTTTAACATAAGCGTCCCCCCAACTTTGCAATTGCTTATCTTCTTATGCATACGGGTCCCCCCAACTTTTTTTTCAGGACCACACCACTGTCTCCAAGTAATATTTAAGGCCTATCTAGGGCCTTTTTAAGGCCATGCATAACTCTTCTAGGGCCACATTGAATAAAACATTCACAATGATTTTTCTTTGAAGAAATCAGAATGATATAATCCTTTATCAAGTATTCATTAAACAGCAAGAGTCAAACTAATATAGCAATGCACATTTAAAACTCTTATGGTAACGTAATAGAAACTGTATTGAAGAAAAAGAAACATATTCAGGCAGAATTTTATGGTGAATAAGGTTAAAGGTCAAATGTTTTATAACAAAAGGACATTGAAATTAACTTTAAAAAAAATTCTAGTAATTATTACATTAAAACTTTAATATTACAACAATGAACCTATTTTTTTTTTCAATGTATTTCAGACATTTATTGTAACTCTATGCACAATCAATTCATTATGATGAACAAAAGCTTTCTTCAGAATGATGATGAAGCAAGAATATGAACATAGTCACCGCATTTCGTCTTTAAACTTTTTTTAATTTAACCTTAATTTTTAAGATTTTTTATTGTCTTTCAATACTTTTCTACTTTTCTAAAGCACATTATACGTACGTGGCGAATTTTATTTGATGTTCGGCAACAGCGCGGCTGAACGACTTTGTACGAAAACAGATTTCAATTTCTCGGACCTGATTTAAACTTCTCTTTATGGATGACGACTTGGAATGAACTGACCAGTTGGAAACATATTTGGTATTTTTACTCGGAGTTTTTAGGTAAGCATGGTTTATTTTAAATATTTTGAGAGCGGGTCTGCTGGTGTGTCACTTATTTTAGTCTTAGGACCGTGGCATGGACGAAACCCCACATTTTGTATTTCAATTTTTGTTTTTATGCTTGTTTTGAGGATTTTTAGGCCAGCACTGCTCTTGGCTCTAGTGTGTTTTTGCTTGGGATTTCTGAACTGCTCTGCATCGATCATTCTTTGAGACAAACCAATGCTGATGAGTGTTTGTCTCATTCTCAAACCTTTACAAAATTTTTATTTTGGATTTGTAAACTTTTCAAAAATATTTTACTACATTTCTCTTACACACGCACATATATATATACAGTAATTGAAAATTTTGAATAAAATAAGAAAGAATGAAATAATTTATGAAATTGTTGCAGCAACTTTTTAAATGTGGAACATTCTTGCAGAAAGATTTTGGCTTTGAAAAAGTTTATCAGAGAAAGCATTAAATTTCTTCCACAGGGTGCACAAGCATCTTTTCAGGACTTTTATTGCATAATTGCAAGATTTTTCTCTGTGTAGGTTTGGCAGATCTGAGTCAAATATATCTATTATTCACTTTCGTATGCTAATGCAATTGTGTAGTCTAAAATACCACACCGGGAAACAGAGATATATCGCTTTTAAATACGTACCATGCTACTTTAATTGTTACAAAAAGTGTAATGTGAAAAGTACAACATGACGAAACATGCAGTGGGAAAAAATATTATTTTACCCTTGCTGCCAAGATTGAACATATTGCCACAGACATTCGATTCATAGCTGGATCATCAAAAGCCATAAGAGAGTTCATCACAAGTTCTGCACAGTGGTATCTATCAAATGTCTATTAAAGAGATAACCATTTTTTTTAAAAATTTAACAAAACTTTCAATGTCTCTTGAAAGTAAATAATAATAATAAAAGCAAAAACTCTTTCATTAAAAAAATTACATTTGAAACATCCAAAACTAGAGCTGGACAGTATATTACTTATAAAACACAGATTTAGGAAAAGGATCAATCAATGTTTACATTATGGACGATTTGATTTTATACCTATTTTGAATTATTTTGCTTCATACATTCATTAAATAAAGATATGGGAAAACATGTTTACAAAATTTGAAATGAAATTTTCAATATGGATATTTTGCAAAACACCTGATCAACATTTTCATAAGATTGCATAGGTACTTTTATAAAATGTGTTTTTGAATAATTATTTAGCAAATGGAAAGAGCAGGATTTAGACGCAAAATTTACAGGAAAAAATTATGTTTTTAGGTGTTTTTTTACTGATAGGTAAATGTTTTTGTAAGTAAAAAGACATTCTAGATGGTTTTTTTGCATGAAGTTTTAATAGATTATACACATTTTTAATTTAAAAAAATCCAGAACTGACAGATTTAAGAATATATAGACTTTTGGTAATTCTGATGAAATAATTAACGTCCCCTCATTTCCTCTGAAAAAACATTACATCAAAATTTATTAAAAAACTTATATACCAAATAAAAGAATGTACAAAACCAAAAAATACATGCTAGGGTGGTGCTAAAACTTATACAGTAGAACCTTGAAAATCTGGACATTTTTCCGATTTCAGTTTTATTAATATTTTTTAAAGAGACTTGCTTAAAATATTAACATTTCCTGTAAAATGTAGTTAAACCTTTCTAATTGAGCACCAAATAAATAAATATTAAGACTAAATCGATGCATCAGCGCCGATAGTTGAAATAACTAACCATCGCCATCGGCCGTTGATGTTAACTTCAGAAAAACATAGGCCCATCGACCTTGAAAAACATCTAAAAGCCGATGCAACGCTTATGTTTCTGGTGTGGAAAAATATCTTTTATTTCATATTGCGCTATTATTTTTCGATCGGATTTTCCCCTCATCCATTTGTTTTCAGATACTAATAATAATGATATTTAATACAATACGGAATAAATAAAGAATAAACACTCACAAGAAAAGAAAACATAAGCTAAAGTGACCTTGTAAAACATGTGCTTGAAGCACGACTGTCTGGTGATTCATCGTTTCACCTTCATTTTCTAGTTAATGGTTGAGTGTTACCTGAATCCCTAGACTTTGATACAAAGGAGCTACAACACTTAGTATTTTTTTATGCAACTCATTCATTTCAAATAGAATACAATATTTTGTTGGAACTTGTAAAATAGAAGATTTTTGAGCGCCCAAAATGTCTCTTGTGAAATTTTCAAAATGCATTGTTTAAAATAGTGAGAAATTTGAAAATAAACTGTTAAAAAAGAATGGAAGTTTTTTCTAATGGATGAATTTAGGATGAATAACGTGCAATTTTCATTCTTGTATTTGAGAATGGCCAATTTCACGATGGCAATTTTTATAAAATGCTCACTGTGATTTAATATGCAATTTCATAATAGTGTATTATTCCAATTTTATTACTTAATTCATCAATTGCATTGTAGTTAACGTTTACATATGTTACTTTACGTTTACATAAGAAAAATTTGCTTTGTTTATGGGCCATTTCACAGTATTTTCTAAAAATATAGAGTCCGCAACATGACATTTTTTTGTTATAACTACATAATTTACAGTTTAATGATCACTAAATTTTATTTTCAAATAATGTGCTCAACACATTATTTGAAAATAAAATTTGGTGATAATTAAACTGTAATTTACGTAGTTATAACAAAAAAAGTGTCATGTTGTGGACTCTACGTTTGGACAAAATACTGTGAAATGGCCCTTATAATATTACATTGTTTCTTAACCCATTAACCGCCAAAAATCGAAATTGTAATTTGTTTTTGATACAATTAACAAAAGTTGTTATTTAGGTCACATACAATAGTAATATGCTGCAAAAAGAAGAAAATTGTAACTATCTTTAGAAATATTGGGTATTGCGTTGACGCAACGTCAGCGGAAAAGGAGTACAGATGCAAAGAAATTCTCGTCTAAAACTATGCTGCGATTTCAATGTATTTTAAAATTTGGAATATTTTATGAGCATTATTATAGTTTTAAAACATGCTTTACACCTTATAGGATACTAAAATTGATTAAACATAAGGGTATATGCGCACTTGAGAAATTATACATTTGAGAAAATAATCAGTAACTATTTTTCATACATGATATTCTTCACTGCAGTCATGTTGTAAAGCAACATTACAAATACTACCGCGATAAATTGTTTGGCTGTGGCAATGCTTGCAGTGAAGTCTTTTCTTGCCAGTTGACTTTACAATGAAATGTTTCCCAGTTACTGGCTTTGGAAAGCTGAATTTACTTGGCCATCTCAAAGCTGATTTTTTCTGATTTACATCACTATCAAGGGTCTGCAAAAGACAAAGTGCAACCTCCTGTCTAAAATCCAGCAGCGCCTTCTTATTTCCTTCTTCCAATAATCTTGAAAGTTTCCAAGCATTTGTCAATGCAACATAGATATAATTTTTAAATATTGGCCACCACCATTTTTTACCTCGAAGTCTAATTCTGTAATTTGAAACCACGTTGTCACACAAATCAACACCCCCCTTTTCAGGTTATATTGCTCAACTATATGTGGCTGGGGAACTAACACCTTTCTCTTCCAGATTTTGGAGTAGCGAGAAACATTTTTTACAGGTTGAATATTTCCAAAAGTTATTAGTTTTCATCTAAAATCCGTGATAATTCATCTTTAAAAGTAAGATATTTTGTTCTAGGCATTTTTTACAAAAAGGAGAAGAGAATCAAATTCACACATTCAAATTCGCAAGCACAACCCGTCTTTGCTTCCCCCTCCTCCCCCATACAAACCTTTGATTTGCGGAATATGCTGATAAGCTGTGACCTTGAGCAAAAGTATTTTACTTTCAAGCTCTATTTTTTTATTTTTAACAATCTTTCTAGAAAAATCCAAGATCTCAAATTTGGACAAAAAAAAAAAAATAGCGCTTGTTTTTAGAAGTAAAAAAAATTTTTTTGAAGCCTTAACTCCTTCTTAACTCCTTCTCCTGTAAAGAAAATAGATATAAAATTTTTTATGCCACCTTATTAATATTGAATAAATAAGAAATACAAACACTCACTTTCCATTTATTCAAGAGTTCAAAACACTAATGCAAATTCAAACTTACAAAAAGTGGATTGGAAGCAAAAAGAAGCGTCACTGCACTTATTATCTCACGTTATACTATATCAGACATTGCTAGTTTCAAACCATTTATTTTGCTTGACATTGCACTGGACAAACAATCTGACTGACTTAAGATGCAAGGAACCACCCACCCACCTTGAGACTTAAGCCCACCTGTTGCTGCTGCTGGTTGTTAGGGTCACCAGCTTCTTTTCCAAACGAGCACTTTACTGGAACTTGATTGAAGTTTGAATTCCAAGATTTGATTACATAAAAGAAAAGCTCATTCCATATCAGATATAATTGATATTAGGCTTTACGGATGAAAGTTGAACTCCCATGTCAAGAAGAATGTCAGCATTCATTCTTTGTCAACATATTTTGATAATTACATTAGCACACCTATGTAGCTTGCAAATTGCAAAAGTTCTGACACAGTCTTTTGTGACAATGGGAGGAATATTCATATTAATTACCCCGGAATTCCAGTACTAAGTGCATTAAAATTTTTGTCGCAAAGATGAAGGATCAGTCAGGTATCATTTCAATAAAGGCTTCATATTTTCAGGGTTCCCACCAAGAATATGATACAAAAAAAGTGAAAACAGTGACCATTTAAAAGTGATCAATTAAAAAAAAAAAAAAGTGACCGAATGAGAATAAGCTTTACATTGCCACTAAAACACATGTAGAAAAAAGGTTTATAGGTTTTTAAGCATAGAAAAATATAACATTACATTTAATTTTTTCTCATGCACAAATCCGTCTAGAACTATACCGAGCCTACTTACTCGTACATTCCAACTTCAGATTTATACTCTTGCTATCTATTTCTCTAAATTTTCATTTAGCTTTAGTTTCTGATTACTTCAAATATACCGTTTTCAACGGTTAATACATATTCATTCACTCATTTATTAGTTTATTCGTTCATGAATTTATACACTTATTTATTTTTTCACTCATTCATTCTTTCACTCATTTAGTAATTCATTCTTTCACTTATTCTTTCATTCCATGAGAAATATCCTTAAAAATAACGGTCAAAAAATTTCATTAAAAAATGGCTCGTTTAGTTCAGGTTGAACTTTGTATCTGTACATGTTCTTCATTTTTCAAATGAAAAAGTATAATATGGAAATGAGATGTCCTCGCCAAGATCTTTTGAATCGGCCAATTTCCTCAAAAGTTATTGGGGGGGGGGGGGGGGCGATCGAGAGACACACATTTTCCCCATCTCAAAACACTACTTTCAAATTTTCAATTCCTTATTTAATTACTTCTTTGACTTTTCTTTATTTTAAATGATATTTTTACGATACATTAAGCCTTCTTTCACACTTTATTTATTTTTTGGGAAAGTAGACTAAAAACAGCAAAGTTCAATGCTTAACTAAACTTCCATAAATAAATATCACTATCATCTCAAATAAAAAATAATTTTTAAAAAACCAATGGTTTTTCATCAGACTAAGAAAAAAAGCAGCCATACATATATATGCCAGGGGTGACCAATTATGCTAACAATTTACAGAATCAACTTTATTTTCAATAATGTTTGATCACGAAAATAAAATTAATTATTGCTAATAAAAACATATAGAATATCAGAGGAGCATGTGCTAAATATTTGAAACATATATAAATTAAAGGTATGTATATACAAAGAATATTATAATCCTTTATTAAAAAATTTAATTCAGAATATTCTTTGATGCCAAAATTTAAACACCAGAAATAAATACTTGTTCATTCAAATGCATTGTGAGCGCAAGGCTCCCCCAAAAGAAAGAAAAAGAAAATAGTTTAATATTTCAAAATTTGCTTTCATTGGGATTACTACAGAAATAAAGTTAATTTGGATATTATTTATATATTAATGTCAAATTACATATGTTAGAGCAAGTAAAAAATAAAAATCTTTATATTGACAACTAAAGAAGCAAATAAAATCAATTATAAGCATGAAAAACAGGAAAAGGGTCAATGCCCAGTTAAATCAAGCAAGGAAATCGCAAAATTAAACACATTCTGTACAAGAAATGATTCTGATTATAATCCTTTGTCCGAAGCTAATTTAGAAAGTACAGATACCAAAAGTAAAACACTTGAAAAGTATACTTTAAGTGCTTACTTATCCTGTAGCAAAAAGTTTTTAACTTGCAAATCATTCGAAGGATAAAAATGAAAATGATAAGATAGAATAGACCTTGAAAAGCAAAAAAAAAAAAAAAAATCAGAGAAGAAAATCAATACAGTAGGAATGCTCAAAAATTTTAAATGTTAATTTAAAAATCTCAGAAAAGAATGCTTCAAAAATTTAGAGACCTGTCTTCCCTGGTATATAAATGGCAGCCCCCCCCCCCCATTCTGTAAAAGTTACAATTTAATCAGTCTAAGATTTCTTTAAAAAAAAAAAAATGTTGTGATTACAGAAGATGTTCTCTTCTGTAATTTTTTTTTCAATTTCATGTGCCTTTGCTCTGTGCTCATCTTCATCAACTTTTACAGATTTAGCACCCTCTATCATTGCCCGAGCAAGCTGTATTTCTGTAAAATCTTGATTTCTAATGCCCTGTTTTAACTTTTAATTTGCTTCAGCAAGTAGCTTTGTAGAAGAAAACTATTTTATTTGCATTTTTCCTGTTGTTTATAGGAAAAGTTTGGTGGTTATTTATCACTTTATGAGATACACCCAAAAAAAAAAGTCGATTTTAGGTGACTATTTGCTACAAAAAGTTACTTTAAGTGACCAATGAAAAAAAAGTGATTTTAAGGTGAAAAAAGTGACTTGGTGGGAACCCTGTATTTTTCTACTGACATAGTTGAAATCTTACATTAAAAAAAATGGTTTTAATCTGCAATTCATTTTCGATTTACTCTACTGTTCATTTGAAAAATACTTATTAGAAGTTTCAGTCAAACCTTCCAGGTGCTTAACAATTTTACGAGTGAATGTATCCCGTATTTAAAGCTGTTTTTTCATGACCAGCATTTAATTGCTGTTAAAAATTAAAGTACTTAGAAAGTATACACATTTTCCAAATTTTATCTTTGTCTTTAAAAGGAAACTTTTCTCAGGACCAGTAAATACATGTTTGCTTTAAAGGGTCTAATTGTGTTTATAGAATTTTGAAAAAATGTTTCTTAAATAGCTAATTTTAATCAGCTTATTAAATAGTCGACTTTTCAATTCGAAATGAGGTACAAAGTAGCCTGCCTCCTCATGATGTGCCTTGGTAGTGCCGAATCTGCTACATCGGCTGCCTATATCAAGACTTTAAAATGAAAGCCAGCAAAGGCCCATCAAAGGCTCGCTTGTAGTATGGCTGAACAGTCTCGAATGTGTATAGGCAAAACTAAACTAAACAATCTTAAAATTGTTTTCTTAGAAAAGGCAAACAACTCATTCTTTAGCTCACAAACGCAAGTTAGTTAGATTTTAAGCCCCTCAATTTATTCTCCAACAAAATTTGCCAAATTATTTTAAGATAAAAATACTGGTAGTATTGTTGATGAGGTGCACAATATACTTTCATGGACACAACCGAGAGAATTTTGGGTGATGAAATCCCAGGATTTTTTATTTTCTGCCATTTTTCCAATCCTGGTGTGTTAATAGTAGCAAATGTAAGGGCTATTATGAACCCATCCCTCCCTCCCTCCCTCCTCCCCAAAGAGAATAGTCTGATTGCTCCAATGCTGTTCAGAGTATAGTATCAAAACAAGTTATTAATGCAACACTTTAGGTTTAAAAGTTAATCAAGTCATGTTTTTAAGAAACACATTTTAGCACTCTTTTATATTCGTGTATAAGGAACAAATGTGTTTTGATCTTTGAGATCCCACATCCCAGAGATGGCAAACCTATGGCATGTGTGCCAATAGATGGCACGCAACAGGCATTTTAGTGGCATGTTCACAATTGCATATTAAATTACTTTTATTTCTCACGTTCACTGAAAATAGCCTTTCAAAAGAAAAAAAAGGAAAGAAGAAAAATAAAATTCTTACACTAGCAACCACTTGGCAAAAATGGATGATTTTAAAGATCACTTTTAAAAGGAAATGTAGCAAACAGCTCACTGGTCACATACAAATAGCAAACTGTAATTTAACTGGCACACTAATCAAAAAAGGTTCGCCATCATTTTCCCTATTCTAATGAATGAATCTATGACCCCAAACAGTTGCTATTATTCTATTCCTTTATGCAATTTCAAGAAGGCATAACATCTCTTTAAAATTTTATTGCTTTGTCAATGACCTTTTTGCATGCTATGAAAGAAAAGCCTAAAGTGTCATGGAACCCTTGAGTAATCTCTGTGGAGCCCCTAGGTTTCAATTAACACAATTTAAGAAATGCTATTCTAAACCATTGAAGTTTTAATTCCTATTCTTGCAAAATTTTGCAAAAACAAATTCGACACAAAATAGTATTTTTTAACAACTTTTAATACTTACCACATCTTGTAACATCCGATCACTGCAAAGAGTCAACAGAGTATTTTTCTGAAGCTAAAAGAAACAAACATATAAGAATTAGATAACAAATTTGATCCAGAAAATAAAAGCCAAAGAACACTATTAAAAACAAAATCCAAGATAAATGTTCAAACTAAAAATTTCGCTTCCACACAAATGCGGTTTTTAAAATTTTGATCCATTTTATTTTCATTTTGTGCTAAAAATTTAATGTTACAGTGTTGAAAATCTAAGGGGGGGGGGGGGGCAATAAGTCACTTTCTTAATCCTTTATTAATTATATCCAGAGGCGTTTCTAGTATATGTATCACCTGGGTCAGTCATTTGTGGTTCACTTTTCTTCCTGCCCCAAAAAAAAAGAAGTTGTGGTGTTGTATAAACTTGCAGTTTTGTAGTTTATCTTCAGTAACTTCAACAGTGCACAAGAAAAGCTTAAGGAATTCTATTTTATTTTTTTCGTGTTACTTTCAGTAAACTTCATTTTTATTTTCAGTTATATGTTGAAATAGTATCACTAAAATTGTATAAGATAAGATTTCTTTAAGGGTATAATCAACCTGATGTCAAATAAGTTCGGAAATATGTAGGATTTTTTTAAAAATCGGGTATAAAATGGTTTTTTTTTTGCTATTGCAATTTTTGATTAGCTTTTATTTTGAATTAAAATAATGAATACAATTTTCCTATTTAATTTTTTAAATCTTTATTGCATTAACTATTTAAAGAAAGAGTGCTTCTTATTCATGTAATCGACATTGCAGAAAATTCACGAATCTGGCATTCGACCAAAAATCAATCACTTGATTTTTAGCTTTTAAATATTGGATTTTGGTTTTAATTCTTGGTCGAATGGTTATTGAATCAATTACTAATTGCATTGGAAAAAAATTCTTCTCATACAAGGTTTATTTTTTATTTATATCTCAAGAGTGGTAGAGTTCCGCAAATACCAGAAATTTTTTTTGCTCTATCACCCTAAATTTTTTGCCCTCATTTTGGTTTTTCCCTTTCAATTGCAGCAATATTGAGTGCATTTCTTGGCTAATTGCAGCAATACTTTAAAATTACGTAGTCCTAATTTCCATGTGCAAGCAAAGAAACGCATGCGTTCCTTTCTTTGCGTAATTTTTCCGTATACTTTACAGGAATCTTATTTTTTAGGTTTAATTAAGAAGTAAACAAATAAAATGTCTTCTTATTTTTATCAAAATCTTACCGTATATACCTGTGTATAAATCAATTCGTATGTAAGCCAAACCCCCCTCTTTCAGACAAATAAACAGAAAACCCTCGTGTAAGTTGACCTCCCTACTTTCAGAGAAAAATTGGGAACGTTTCTGCCTCAGATCGTTAGACATAAATGATTTAAAAAGAAGGGAAATGAAATGTAATTACAATGTGAAATTTGTAGTTTCAATTTTGAGATCGCGATTTTCGTAAAGAGCTAGTTTTTGCAGTTATGTGTTTGTTAACAGTTGCTTTTATTCTGAATAAGTTTGAGCACTTTAATTTTTTGCAGTATTATTTGATTTATTTTTTTAAAAAAAAACCTCCTAATTTCCACTCAATCAATTACGCAAAATTCACGAATCCGAATTTTGACGTTTTCTGCACTTTTTGCATAGGAGATGAAAGAAGCAAAAGACTGCAAGCAGTATTAAAAAGAAAAATTATACAAGATAACAAAGCAACAAAAGCCATGATTGATAATATAACTATAAATAATAAACTGAAGTGTGCAAAAGATATGTATTAATTGCATGTAAATAATTTTAATAACGTTTCTTTATCGTTCTGCAGTTATTTAGATGTTATTATATTACAGTCGAACCCCGCTATAATGAACCTGGGATATAGGGAACTCTCGGTTGTAGTGAACTTTTTTAGTGGTCCCGTCCGAACTCCTACTTAACTAATGTTATTTTATACGCTTACAGTGGACAAGTGAAAAATTGGTAGTTCGTTTATAGTGAACTCAAATTTCATTCCCTTGGATTTTTTTTTCAGCTCCAACTGTAAACTTGCACGTGTTGTGATTGAAAAGCCAGCATTCCTTTCTATTGTGTCAAACTTCACTCTTTCATGCTTATCCTCAACTAAACTAGCAAACAAGTTGTTAAGTAGTACCCCCCCCCCCCCCCCGATGCTCCCGTGAAGGATGAAAACGATGAAGAAAACCTACCAATATCACTGTGGTTGGAAAGAAATAGTGTTAATATTTTTCCAATGGACATCAGCGAGAATTTTGAGTCTTGTGATGACAATGTGTTCACTTCTGGCACTCCCACTGACGATGACATAGTTTCTGAAGTCGATCAAAAAAAAAAAAAAAAAAAACGATGCTGAAGATGAAGGTTTAGAAGACGGTGTTGAAGAAGAACATGAAATATCGACACCCTCAACCTTAGATGTGAAATTAGCAGTAAATACTTTGAACATTTTTTTTTTCAACGGAGAATGTGGATCAAAAGGTATTGGACTCTTTGCTGATTGTCGATAAAAAAGTTGATGAATTATATTTAAAATTGAAATCTGTTCAATCTATCTTTTCTTTCAATCTTTTTATTTTTAATGTTTGTTTTAATAATTATTTGATTAATTAAGTATTTATAAGCAATTTATGTACTTACAGCAATCCCTATTTCTGACAAAACTACAGTCATATTTAAAATAAAAAAAAAGACTTTTTTCAAAGAATTCGGATATAGTGAACCACCGGTTATAGTGGACTTATTGTCTAGTCCGCAGACGGTTCACTATATCGGGGTTTGACTGTATTTCTTTTAATAATCCACTTATTTTGTTAAAATAGTAACCCAATTTTTTTAAACCTTTTTTCTGTTTGTCCTATATTTTATATTTTCCATTGCGACCCCAATTAAAATGAGTACTTTTGTTCATTTCTGTCTGATTCAAGTATTTTTCATAAAGTACAACAAAGTAAATCACGTTTCGTCTTATACGCCTGACAATACAGTACTTTAGTACCTATTTAAAAAAAATCAAGGTTCAGTAATTTTTTTTGAAAGCTCAGGAAATGCAAATCCTTACTACTACCACCCCTGATATCTTTAAAATCATTATATGCTATTTTATGGATATAGGGACCTGCTTTTTGGAAAAAGAAACCCGTAAATTTAGAAGTCCCGGGTCCCACGGAACCATAGTTTTCAAAGTCTAGCAGAATCACTGCAATGTATAAATTATATGATTTGTTTTTATTTAACATAAAAAAAACATTAAAATCATGCCTTCCTCTTAATTTAATTTTACTAGTTTGAGCAAAAAAATTGATTTTAATACTTATCTTGTGCAGGTAGATAAAGGTGGGAGGCAAAGAATACTTGCCCTGCATTAACATAAGTTCCAGAGATGGCACTGAAATAAATCTAACGTATATGTGACTTTCAATAGATTTAACTACAGTTATCATTTAATACCTTTTTAGAAGTGCACAATTTAAAAACCATTCATGAATTTTCAGTGATTTCAAAGGAAAACATAATGGAAGGTATGATTTATTAAACAAAAATCAGTAAATCAGAACTTCTAACTTACTTGCTGCATTTTCGGAAAAGTTTCCATTGATAGAAGTATTAAATCAACAATTTGCTTCAAATAATTGGTATGTATTCTTGAACTTAGTCCACCTTTGGTGAGGTTATACAGACATGCAGTTGCAGCCATTTGTATGCCCAGAACATCCGGATATGTTTTCATTGTTCTTAAAACCAGCTGTAAAATTAAAGATAGTTATTTCTTGTAAGTTTCCTAAAATGCTATTTTATTTTTTGCTTAGCAACAAATAAAAATTAGAACTACTTTTCTTTTTGGTGGAATAAAACAATTACAGGCTTTATACTTCTGGTTTAAAATGAACAGTCATTTGATAGTATTTTACAAAAACTGTTTTTATAATTTTTATTCATTTAATTTATTTTACCTATTCTGTGAAATTTTTATACTCAAAAGAATTTCTGTTGAGGTTCAGTTCTACATTTTCTTACATATTGAAAAAATGTACTGGAGATGAAAAATTCTGTGAGAAAAAATACTTATAGTTCAAAATTACTAAAAAACAATGGCCAGGGCCATTCTGAGGTAAATTTGGTTGGGAGAGGGAGGTGTTGGGGTCAATTTTGCAGATTGACTCAACATTTTGCGGACTAGAAAAAAAGAAAAATCATATACAGTGGAACCTCTCCATTCGTCTGCCACGCTATTCGTCCAACTTGCTCAAGTAAAATACAACTCTCCATTCGTACTTGTACCGCGATTCCTACGGCACCAGGGGCTAGCTGGGTTGCCAGTTTGGCTTTTTTAAAGAAAAAAATCAAGAAATTATGCTCATTTTCAACTCATCTGGAAATATTTTGTTTGGCGTTTCACATTTTTTAAAAGCTTCAATACTTCTTGAGATTTTACTGACAATTTTAACTTTCTAAGGGTACAGCAAGAGGAAGTGATTGAAGAAGGGGAGGAAAGTAGTAAGGAAAGGCATTTCCCAGGGATCACGCTAGGCCGCGCGATTCCCGCAGTATTTTTTGAAATCCCACTCAAAAAAAATTTTTTTTAGGCTTAAACTTTAAAAATCCCACTTAAAATTTTGGTCAAGGAGGAAAATCCCACCTTGTATTTTTCCCCAGTGTGAACCCTGTTTCCTTTGCAGCAATTAAAGAGCTGTGTTACCCAAGGCCATATCCAGAGGGCCTTGTATTTCCATGTATATTCCTTGTATGGCCGTATCCAGAGGGCAGAGTATTTGGGGGGGGGGGGGGGGAAGGGTCCCCCTGAAATACCAAAAATTTTCCCAATGAACATACATATATTTCTCCCTGGAACTTTTCTCAACATAAGTGTTTCAAAGTCAGAACCCCCCCCCCCCCCCCACCCGAAATAAATATCTGGCTACGTCCTTAGTGTTACCCCAGCGAGAAAACACAGAGAGTGGTGGGAAAATGGCACCAGGGTTGCTACTCAAACAGCAGAATGAAATTCCCCGACTTTCTCAGGTTTTCCAGACATATTTAAAAAAAATTCCAGTCTTAAATCAACAGCATCATACCAATACAAAAACATACATTTGCCCCCAAAACATTCTGTTTAAAACAATAGCAGGAATGGCTAACCTTAAAATAATGTCTGAAAAACTTTGAAACAGTATTCAGCCAAGTTGAGGGGGTGATAAACTGAACCCCCCCCCAAGTGATGTAAGGGAACAAACATTACCATAAAGAAAAACTAGGTACTTTACAAAATGTATTTTTTTAAAGGTCTAATAACTCAGTTTCTTGATGAGAAAATTGATTACTAACAAAATTTTTGAGAGAGAGAGAGAGATAAAAAATTATATTAATTACCTAGTGTAAAAATTTGAATAACAATAATAAAATGTGAGTTACTTTTAACTATTTAAAAGTTAAACTTAAGAGTTGAAAAACTTTTCCGATCAAGTCGACGGTTGAATCAGGTTGCACAAATCTCCATAGGTCCCTCTGAATGTAGTATTTTGAGTGTAGCAAAAGAGTTGATGTCATTATTTATATTGGACTTTCCGCGTCAGTGCTTCAAACATTGTCTAAAATTCCCTGATTTTTCCAGAATTTTGATAAAATCTTAAAATTCCCCGACTTTTCCAAATTTTCGATTGACTTTTTCACTCAATTTTAAAATTCCCCGACTTTTCCAGGTTTTCCAGGTAGCGTAGCAACCCTGTGGTATCCCAAAATTGCTGTGGTCAACAGCATTAACTAGTTCAACGACAATGTTATTGACCATTTTAGAAAAATTCTGAACAATTGTCAAAGACGGACAACATTGAACAGGTTTTTAGAGAAAGAAACCCAAGATTTTCTAGTGCAAAAATATAGAAAAAAAGAAAGAACAGCAGAAAGGGAGAAAACACCTCAAGGGAGGTTACCTGATGTTTTTATGAAAGGGGACTCCTCTTCTAACCATTTCTCTTCCCCTTCTCAACATTCCACTTATGCCATCAGCTCATCTCAGTACAAGCAAAGTGCAGTTAAATTTTTGATTATCAATAATTTAATGTACAGTACTGTACATTTATAGGTTTAAATAAGCAACCATCTGTTAGTCTAGAATGTATTAATCCAATTTACATTGTATCTTATGTGAAAAAATAATTTGCCATTCGTACAACTCACCATTAAAACTGCCTCCTGGAACGAATTGTGTACGAACAGCAGGGCTCCACTGTATATTGAAAATTATGCATTGCAGAAAGAGTTCAATTTTTTACTCAAAGTTTTTGCATCTAAAATGATTTGAAAAATTTGAAAAATGCTGCTTCTACTTAAACTTGCCAACGGGGTGAAGTGAGTAAGTACATTGTGTCGGCTAAATGAGCTACCGACGAAGTGAGATGCTTTGGGCATCGGAAAAGTAATCGTGTGAACAGTCAACAAAAAGGTAACAAATCAGTGTCGCTCACACATGACATGACTACACAAACGTTCACGAGTTTTTTTCTTTTCATTGTTTCGCAAACACACATAAATATAAATACCTGTGTACATATGCACGGAATTATTTTTTTTACTCGATGATTCTGTGAATTTGGAATCGGTTCCAAAAGTCAAAAATGCTGATCTTATCCGAATTTATCAAGTTAGTTACCCAAGAAATCCCCCGATTCAACTTCAATATGTTCTTGTTATTGAAGCCCCCATATTTCACTAAAAGGGAAGAAATGTAAATTTGTGTATGTTGACTTTTTAAAATTTCTTGGTGGAAAACTTTAAACTTTCGAAGTACGAAACGTGCTGACTACAGTTGATCTTGCCGACTGGACAAAGACTGACAGGTGGGGAGATCCCGCATCCCCCATTAACGAGGGCCCTAACAATGACTAACTGTTTGAGATTGCATTTGATATTGCTTACATAACAGATAATAGTTTTCTTTTTTTTCAAAAGTTATTTATTTATTGCAATACTTAAAATATATATGTTGAAATATGCCCCAGACCCGTCATTTAGAGGGGTGAGTGTGTGGGAGGAATTGCCCCCTGGCATGAGATATATAATGTATGTATATGTATGTACATGTGTGTTGTTTTTTTTTTTTGTTGCAATATACATAGAATTTATACCCTTTGCCCCCCGTGGAAAACTTTGAAATGACGGGCCCGTTATGCCCTTTTATGAAAGAATGAAGCTTTAGATACATACAGTAATGATTCCAATAACATTTAGCATGTCATATGTGACAATGGTTTGCGTTTGTTCTGAAAACTACTCATGTTGCATACATGATTAATACTAGGATAGCTTATTTCACCAAATGCTTAATTAGTAAATAGTTCATGCCGACAAGTTGCGATTTTGCTCACTTTTTTGTAAAAAAGTATGGGACGTCGGAAAAAAGGGACTATAATTTAATTGGGCAAAATAGAAGAATGGACAAAATGAAAATCCACTAATTTTCCATATGTTTGAAACATAAAATTGTTTCTGTGTAGTAGAATTATTTATTAATAATGAAACTTTTTTTTATTAATCATCTAATTAAAAGAGATTGTCTGAATATTAATCATAATTTAATATAAATCCACAATTACACAAAATAATTGTATATAGATAAATCCATGGATTTAATAATTAGAATGTTGGTATAATTTATTTTTTGAACAATATATATGTTTGAACTGTAAAAGTTATCAAATTCAACAAAATACCTGCTGAACATATTTGTATTATTACTTTGCATATTAATCAAAAAAGGGTTCTCCATTTGCAACTACACATTTTCCATTGCAATCATCATAATCTATCAAACTGAATGGTGAGGTCACTGAATTATCTATTCAGTGACTTTTCAATGTCATCTTTTTCATTAGGCTGCCTTATCAGCAAGCATAACGTATTTTGTCAATATCAAAACATAATTCAAAACTAATTTACGAATAAGATTAAATAAAAAACAGCTACAAATGGATGGTTTATAAAATATTTAATTTCTAAAGAAAACATCTTGCTCTTAAAGCATTTGATAACTATTAAATAATATACTTTCTATCTGTATATTGAATGGCAAAATTTTCTGTTATGTACTGCTTTAAATTTATTATTTCCTTGTTACTTTGAATTTAATGTATTTAACCGAAAGAAAATTTTAATTTCTAAATACAAAGATTTTAGTTATGTTAAAGGCATAGGACAAGAAAGAAAGCATAAATAACGTATTTTCATAAAGATAAATAAAAGACTTTAAAAATCAATTTTTCTCAGGACATGCAAAAAAGTTTTCTTACTTTTATAATATCCAGCCGTACATCTGTTAAATTTTGGATATAGGAGTACAAATTACAAAGTGCTTTTTGGATGTAAAATTTTCTTTTCATGTATCTTCTCAATGCCTCCAAAACTTGCTTTTCCAGAGCATAGCCAGTAACCTAAAATTTTAGATATTATAATTCACAATTATATTTCTTATAACAAATAAAGCTCAGAAAAAGGATTAAATTTATTTTTCAATAATTATGATACATATTTTCACTGCATGAAAAAAATATTTTATAATACTTACTAACTTAAACTAAGTTCTTTTACCAGTTTGATTACGTAAGAAAACTATTTATTTTATTCATGCATTACTATCAATATCTGCCAAAACTAACAAAAACTAGCAATAACAGTACAAACAATACAAGGATGTATTTAAATTTAATGTAATGGAAAGATACTTTTTTTCCATCTATTAGTTAAAATGCCCACCAAGAAATTTTTTCTATTTCATTTACTGGAGTACATTTGGTAAGGAATTTATAGTTTCAATAGTACTAAAATTAAAATTTCAGTGTCATAATGGTTAGCTTTTGTGGCATGTTGAAAGTTCCTGATAGGACCTGATCCTGCGTCCACCACGTTACTGATCCCTTGTTTTGACCACTCAGTCAAATCTTGGCAGGTAGAAGATGGTCAGATGACTTTTCCTGCACATCACGTAGCTCCTCCCTTCTCAGGTGAGCATGTAGGAAATGTGACCAAAGAAAAAAATATATGCCACGTTTATCAATCAGATGTATGCAGCAAGAAGTGACGTCATTATGACGTAACATAATTGCTGCCTCTTGTGTTGCAGTAGTGGTGCCACTTCTTGGTGCATTGGGATCATCAATTCGCAGTGCGGTGAAAGTTGCTGGTGGGATTTAATCCAGCATTCCCCATATTACTGACTCATTGCTGTGCCCGTATGGCAAAGAGTTGTATTCGGCAGGTAGGAGCCCGGTAGCAGAAACCGCGCAGCACGGCAGATTTATCTTGAAGCTTGCAGACTAATTAGCCACCTTACAAATTTTGTTACTACTAGTTAGTTTTTTACTTTTACGACCCGGTTATTAATGAAACACAATGACGACGGGTTATTAATGAAACACATAAATGTTTCCCTGTTTTCACTAACTTATATGATAAATAATTTTTAAATATTAAACTGTGTTGTATTGTTTTTACTTAATTTTCTCTTAGCTTGCATTAATTGCATGATAAATGTTAGATTTTATTAGTTTATTTATAAATTGAATACTTATAATATTTATTTCTTGTTTGTATGTACTATTGTTATATGCCAACTATTTTAAAAGGCATAGTTTGTTCTTTTTTATGATTGTAAATTTGGTTCTACATCATCTAGTGGTGCAGATAAATTTTGACTTCAGAAACTTAGCAGATTCATACAGAACATTCTGCTACTGGGGTAGGAGAAGGTCAGATGATTTTCACAGTATGACACAAGTTACCTTTGAGTCAATATACAATTCAGTCAAAAAACATTTTCCAAATTTTTTTTACCTAGAACAACCAGTTATGATGTCTTCAAAATTTCGAAATGAAATTGAATTTTATCTTGAAAAATTTTAAGCTCAGCATAGAAAAATGTTACGGAACAACTTATTTTATATAGTATGATTAAAAAAAGCAAAACATCAAATTTAAATTAACATAACTTCCAACAAAGGCAAACATAAAAATTCAGCAACTACTTACAACTAAATTGGGATTATAGAAAGAGTTCGACTCTTTACAAAATATATCATCATGGCAAATTTCAGTTTCCAGCAGTCCCAAAAAAGTCATATAGGGGTGATTCTTCAGAAAAATCCTGTAAATAAATAAATAAAAAGAAAAAAAAGAGAGTTGATTTTTTCTTCTTTAACAACCTGTTTAAAAATGGTTAATTTTATTCATACAAATTTTCTGGGTAATTTTGAAAATAGTTATTAATCTTTTAACATTTTTGCCTGTTTTAATTTTTGTTAAAACATTTTGATGATTTTTTAAAAATCTTCAGATTTAAATCGATGGATTTCAAATCTACAGGCCAAATTGGATGTTGTTTAGTGCCCATTAATCTCATTATTCAAACGATGCACCAGGAGCAATTTATTAAAGTTAAAAAGTCTTCCTGAATGATGTAGTCCAAGAGAAAAAAGCAGGGCAGTGGAGTCGGTTGGGAAAAAGTTTGATTCCTGGAATTTGAAAACACCAACTCCTTTACAAAATATGCATTAGGGATGTAAATTAATATTCGGCACATTTTTAGGCAGCTTCGATTTTTTCTACTTCTTATAAGTTCGATTCCACTGCCCTACAACCCAGAAATAAAGTTGAGGGATACTTCGACACAAGCTTAGAAAAGTAGAGGGATGCTGGCATTACAATCATTCAGGGAAACTTTGAACCACGTCATATTTTTTAGTATATTTGACTTAATTTAAAACTTAGGGATAGAAGACTGATTTTATAACCTAGTTAGTTGAGTGCAACACTGGAAATTCTCGATTCTTTTTTTTAGTTGAATATATTAAAAGATATAACAGAGTTCAAAGTTACTCTGAATGACTGTAGCATCCCTTTTCAACTACCTACTGGTTTTCTGACAAGAAAAATGATAGACATGCCTACATTGATTGTTTTAGAAAGTCGCAGAAATGAATCAATTCATTATTTAAATTGCTCAAGGAATATCATTTAAATTTTGAGTTGACATGATAATAATGAAGTATTTATACTTCTTAATTTGAAAAAAATATATAAGTTGAAAAATATTAGAAATTAAGAGTTCTATAGAACAAATGATAAAAAGTGCTTACTTGACTGTTTCTACATCAACACCATATTTACCAGATATGTCTAAAGAAACTAAGAGTGGTAATAATGAAGGCTTTTTCAGAAATTCACAAAAAGCTGTACTAATTGCAGAATTAAGCTCATAGTAATCCAAATTATCCTCTGAAATATCTAGATGATGCAAATTATGTAATTCTGATAAAATAGGCAGAAATTTACTAGAATGCTGCAACCTTAAATTATACATGTTCAGGTATTTCAATCTTTCTTTGCATTTTTTCAATGGTGATATATCAGTGACCATTGTGCCCGATATATTAAGGCTTTCTAAAGCAGGTAAATCTTCGGCAACAATAATCAACCCTTGTGTATTGAATTCTGTAAAACTAACATCTAGACACCTTAGATTTCTTAATTTCGATAAAGCTATGATAACACGAACTTTCTCACTACTAAGCAAAGAGCTATTTGAAACATTTAACAATCTTAGATGTTCTAAAGTCCAATCGCCTAAACATCCAATTAGATCATTAACTGTAATGTTGCTTAACCCAGTAACTACAAGTTCAGTAATTTTGTGATGGCGTAATATACGTAGTCCTTTGCACGATACTTCAGAGGCATCACTTATGTAAACTCTTTGTAATCTAGTAACAGATGGGTCAAATATAGTTAGAAGTTGATCAGTCAAGCTTTTTTCATCTAACGCTGCAAAGAGTTGTTCAGAAACACAAGAGGGAAAACATATACCTTGATTTTTGAGACTATATTTTAATATATTAGCACTAAAATCACGTTCGAGGTGAAAAATGGAATCGATGTTTCTGGAAATGTAAGCAATACATAAATCTTGCAGTAGCTCTGGAGATTCGTACATTTTTAAAAACGTATTTTATATTTCACATAATCGTTTTTGAGAACAATAAAATTCAGCACTTTAATACAATGCTAGAAATATCACAAATGTAAATTTGCTACATACATTTAACATATCACATAAGATTAAACATTCGTATCAGATACATAATATTATTCCACTAAATATTCAATGTATACTTGAAAAGCATTTCGCGGAATAGTTTTCAAATCTTTTTTTTTTCATTAATATAGCATTAAATATCTTAAAAATATGTACACATGAAAAACATATTTTGATTTTGACATAAAGCTGTTGCCTAATTTTACTCTTAAAAACTTCTATGCGGATTCGTTGCAGTTACGACTAGTCTTTGTACAGTACAGCATTTCAACAATTCAACTCACTTTTTTCTCTCTCTCTTCATCTGTTTGTGCTCTGTGCTGTGCTGTGGTTGTGGATTTGGTTGATGCAGTGAAATGTTGATGTGTAAATACTGATCATGATTTCATGCTGCATCAGAAGCTTGTTAAAAAATTTTAATTATTGCTAAGATGTTAAAATGCCACCTAAAGTGTCTAAGAAAGTTGCAGGAATCATATTAAGAAGCAGAAAAACCATTATGAAGGATGGTTTCATTGTGAGTAGATTGTAATTGTAAAAATTAAAATTAAATTTTCTCAAATTTGTTTATTATGTATTCACTTACTACGCTCAGAGCAAAACTATTAAAGTTTTAACAATTCTCTTTCACCTTTTCTGGTAAAAGTAAAATATGAACGTTTTATAAGGTGATATTTAATTAATTTCAATCAACGAGGAAGGGGCATTTAATGGTTTTTGAACATAATGCAAAGTCCGAATATGCGTATTTTTATTTTCTATAAATTTTTTAAAAATCTAAAAAAATTTTGATGTGAAAACATCTACATGTAATTATGTCTTAACATTAAATTTTTTAAAATTTGTTAATACTTTATAAAAATGTAAGGGGGCCATTTCACAGTATTTTCTAAAAATGTAGAGTCTGGGACATGACACTTTTTTTGTTATAACTATGCAATTTAATTATCACCAAATTTTATTCTCAAATAATGTGTTGAGCACATTATTTGAAAATAAAATTTAGTGATAATTAAACTGTAAATTACATAGTTATAACAAAAAAAGTGTCATGTTGCGGACTCTACGTTTGGACAAAATACTGTGAAATGGCCCAAGGATGGACTCGATAATACGCCCTAAATACGTTAAATCGTCCTGTATGTAAATAGTCTATCGATATCATTTTGTATTTACTTTTATGGATAAAGAATTTTCTTGGATTGTTCTTCAAATTTTAGTTGCAGAAAAATATTCCCATTCCAGGGGTCTAAGTTGGCCTACAATTCCTACTTTAAAAAAAGGGGCCTATAATACTCTACTTTTTAAACGTGTCCTACATTTTGTACAATTTATGGATTCCATCCTGTGGGAAAGAAATTAATGTGTTCTACAATTCTAGGACAACTCCAACTCCTGCCATTCTCAGAGAATATTTTTGTCTTATCTCTAGAATTAGTGAATGAATTTAATTTCTTATGCTTCTATTTTCAGTCTTCTGGCATAGGAGAGCCTAGCATTTATCATGCGCTAGTGGTGATATTTTTGGAATTTTTCGCATGGGGTCTTCTTACAGCTCCAATGATAACGGTATTTAATTCTTAATTCTTATTTATACTTTTGCAATGAATTTTACAGCAATGAGCATTTGTCTTAAAATAAGAATACAAATTTTCGTCAAATGAGGCCAAGAATACCAAACAAGGCAATTTTTTGCCAAAAAACCATCTTCAAACACTAAGGGATTTGTCAATAGTGTGGACTAAAAGAAGAAAATTACTATAGTCGAACCTTGTTAAAACAAACCCAAAGGGACTTTTAAAATAAATTCGTCTTAACCGTAGTTCATCTTATCTGAAAAACAAGGAAATTTCTTTCTTCAGAAAGCAAAAGAGGAATTTCACGCTATTTTCCAGTATACAGCAATGCTCCATTTAAGGCCCTAATACATATATAGATCAATGCTATAGATTTCAAATTTGTCATAAGAAAAAAAAAAAAAAAATTCTGGTTCTCAAAAAGAAAAAATTTTTAAAAGTAAAAATTCAAAAACTTTAAATGTTTATTAACTAAAATTACATATCAAGAGAAAATATTTCAAAACTATCATATATATATAGGCATATATATATATATTTTAAAATTAATCAGTTATAACATTGTTTCCTACTCTTTTCTGAACAATTGCTCCAGAAGTCTTCAATGGCATCTAAATTGTTTAGGCAGTCTGATGAATTATCATCTTTTTTCACTGGTAAAAGTGAAAAATGACTTTTGTTTGCTTTGTATTGAATTGAAGTTTGAACGGTAGGGACCACAAATAGGAACTAATGTGATATAATCCCTTGGCGACTTTTTCGTTGGCGCCAAGAAACCGTAGCCAGCAACAAGATTTTAATGTCGCCAACTTCAAATAGAATACAACTCTTGGCAATGATTTTATCGCCAACAATGTCACATCATGCACATAGCAAACATGTCAAGAAAAATCACTAAAAAACAGTAAAATACCAAAAATTGCAAATTATATCTTACACACAATATCGACGCTACTATGTAAAGCACGTACAGCATTTTTCAACAGCGATTCAATACATTAATGAATTGATAATTACTCGAAAAATAGAATTATTTACTTTACCAAAGCACTCAAACTTGAATTAAAACCCTTCGTTAAAAGAACACGCAATTTAGGCCCAATAATTACTACCACTATGATTCATCATTGCATAAAATGATATGCATTTTAATGAAAAACATAATTAAAATATCGCGCAATTCAACACAAAACCAATGTTTATTGTAAGAAATATGTCGGAATTTAAAAATAAGATACTCCATTAAGCAGGGCTCCCACGGCTGCGCCAATTGCGCAAAATTGCTCCAAAGCGATTTTTCTGCTACATACTGCTACAAAATGCGTCTTTTCGGAAAATTTGCGCCAAAGCGCGATTTTCCGGAAAAAATCGAAAAAATTTTAGATATTATTTTTTTTTCACCTTAAAATCGACATTATTTGTTACACTTTTCCTTTAGTCAACTAATTTTTTACTTTAAAGGAGTTTATTAATGAATATTAACTCTACCCTCTCTTAAGAACATCAAATATGGATGAGAAAATTGAGCAGAATTGAGTGATGTATCCCACACTTCTAGAAGAAACAGTGAGACGATTTCTAATATTATTTAGTATTACAGAGAGAAAAATCATTCCTCTTATCACTATTTATGTTAAACAGTTTATTTAGTAAGTTTTTCTTGAAATAGATGAAAAGTTTACAATTTCATGGAATGTGGAAAAAATAGTTAGCGTTTTTCCTCAGTGCACTTTGTGTTTTCTAATGTTTAGGAAATACTAATCAATCTGAAAAATCAATAACGGAACAGATGTTAAAACGATTTCTGCTCCATTATAACAATTCTTTAAAATTCCTGAAGCCTACTTTCCACGTGCAAGCAAAGGAGCGCATACGTACTACAATCTTTTTGCATCCGCTACAAAAAGCAGATTTTTGTCATTTCAACTATTTATAATGTTTCTTCTCAAAGTAAATAAACAAAATGTATGTTTATTTTAAATAAAAACATTGTTTGAAAATATATAATTGTTCCCGAAAGTGTTTAGAGGTAGACTTTCAAACGCTGTAAAATTAAACATTGAATTGCAGCATTTTTTCTTTTCTCAATGCTCTTTTCTCTCTGTAATCTATATCATATAAACCACAAGCAATTAAAAAAGATAAAACATAAATATAAAGAACAAAATAAGTAAAAAAAATCACAGTTAAGTTAGAAAATCATTAAAAAAAAGCATGTGTATCTTAATAAATTGATCATCTTTAGCAAATATGGTAAACAATATTATTAGAAGAAATAGAAATTTTGTTGTGGATAAACGACCTCATAAAAAAGTACTCTTGCTTCAAGTTTAAATTTTTTAACTAGATTTGAAAGATATAAAATTATCCTTTCTTTTTTAATTCAATTTAATGCATTTCCTTTTTCTTTTAATTCAATTTACTTTCTTTCAGCATTCAATTGCTGTAACCCTAGGACTCTTAAAAGTTAATTGTAACTATTACACAATTTTTGCAAGATGTAAAGATAAATTGTTGGAAAAAAAATCATTAGACATTAAATTATCAGCATAGAGTAAAAAATACATTTTGCCTTTCTATTATAGAACTGAAAAATATAATTTGATTCTTGAATTTTCTTGCTGCAAAATTATGAAATTCAGCAATTTACTTTTAGTGCCATTATTACTTCCAAAGCATCTAAGTGAGTATTTAGGATTGAAATTTAAATGAATATTTCTTAAACAGAAAAATAATAAATATTACTGCAGGTAGAAAATAGGATCGACTTCAAATATAATTTTTGATAAAATATGAAATTATATTTAATTCATTCAAAATTTTACTGTTACTATAATCACAATGGCTATGCCTAAATAAGTACCATTTAAAAAACAAATTTTAATTAATGATAAATAGTTTAAAAGAGTTGAACCTTTCATATTGGTTAGTTTTTGCTTATTTTCTTGAAATAATAGTTTTTTAGCTATTAAACAAAAAAGAGAGAATGCAATGATTTTTGAAAAGAAGAAAATTTTAAGCTTTCTTCCAGCTATTCTTAACTATTTAAAGAAAAAAACAGCAAAACATTTTTTTTAATAATCCGTTTCTTGAGAAAAGTATTGAAAAGCACCGTTATAAGGGTTTTTGGTTTAATTAGTCTTACTTTTTGATTAGATTATGAATAATTTCTTAAGAAATATAAAAATAATCTAGTTTTTGAAATAATCTAATCCAGTTTTTAAAGGATGACTGACGTTTACATTTCCTATTATTTTGAAGACTTGAAACTGCTCTTACCCTTGATGTATAAAAATAACATTGCTTTTAAACAGCCATTTGATATTTAAAAAATAAAGAAAAAAATCCTCTAAAAATGGTACAAAGTTGATATTTTCGGCTCCTAGACTGATACAAAAGTAGATTTCTTCTGCTCCAAACTGATACAAAAGTTGAATTCTTCTGCTCCAAACTGATACAAAAAGGACATTTTACCTGCTCCGAAAGGTGCTACAAATTGTGTTAAGGCGGTGGGAGCCCTGCATTAAGAAATATATAACATTGATCAATTAAAGCACATATTACATCAGTCTATTAGAAGCCTACATTGAAACTAGCATAAAAACTGTTTCTTGAAAGAATACGCATTTTAGGCACAATGATTATTGCAATTAATTTCATTGCATAAAATGATATTCATTATTCAATGAAAAATATCGTGCAATTCAAAGAAAAAGCAATGTTTAATAAAGCTATCCGAATTTTAAAATACCACCCTAGAGAACAAAATTAATAACGGTCGTCACTTCAAGTACATTTTGCATTAAACAGGGTTCACACTGGGGAAAAATACAAGGTGGGATTTTCCTCCTTGACCAAAATTTTAAGTGGGATTTTTTAAGTTTAAGCCTAAAAAAATTTTTTTTTGAGTGGGATTCCAAAAAATATTGCGGGAAGCGCGCGGCCTAGCGCGAACCCTGTTAAACTATTGGAAGCCTACCATTAAAAATACCATAAAAACCATTCGTTGAAAAAACACGCATTTTATGCACAATAATGACTATTGCAATTAATTATCATAACATAAAATGATATGCATTATTCAACGTAAAACATAGTAAAAATATCGCGCAATTCCAAGCAAAACTTCAAGTACATTTTACATTAAGCTAATGGAAACTCACTTTATCAAAACCAGCAACGCCACTAATTACTACAGCTAATATTTTAGAACAATTGAAAGTTCATTGTTTTGTAACCTTACAAACACATAAAATAAGCAAATAATAAATTTAGAAAAATAAAGAACTCACTTTAAAAAAACCAGTTGGCTTTTCAATATTAATCCCAAATCACTACAAACTTGCAATCCAATATGACGAAATAGTCCGAAAATTACCACTTAATTTTTCATTGCTTTTAGTCACAATTAACCAAACTTATGCACTTATCAACCAAAACAATTTCATACTTCAGATAGCAGAAACACCAAACGACGTTTCCGTCCACTTTAACACATTTCAAAAACATGGCGCCTTAACAAACTGTTGTAATATAGAATCATTCATCTGGCCATAACAGAAAACAATTGAACCAAATCAATGCACCTTAACACTTGACATTCTTCCTTTAGCAACAGGAAAGATCTCCACAAACTTAACCATAAAATAAACTACTAAAGAGCTACTTATTAGTAAAAGAAAACTTTCTAAAAGTCCAACCATAACACCCATTCCATCATCCACTTAGGGTTGCCACACATTACGTCAGCCAACATCAATGGCACTGGGTTACCACTGAAACGAAAAGATATCGCCAACTGAAAATCATTACAAATTGGCGCGCTACCGCTAGCTCGAGCATCGCCAAGGCGCAAGAGCGGATCTAGAAAATCTTCAAGGGGGGGCGGGGGGGATTTTGGAAATCTCGGGGTTCAATGTAAGGGTGGATGGAGGAGATTCTTCATTCCTTTTCAACAGTCCCTCCGCCCCCCCCCCCTTTTTTTCTAACAACAGGAACAACAAAAAAAACGCTAGTGTAGTGATATTTAAAATTTTACTAGCACATTTTTTCAATGCATATACGTTTATTCAAAGCCCTTATAAAAGGAACACAAGCTGACGTTTTTTTTTTGCTTTCGCACATCTGTCTATAATTTTTTCAACGTCCAATGTAATATCTTTATGGATATGCAATAACGCTACTTCAGTGAGTCTATCATCACTCATTCTGCTTCTTAGCCAAGTTTTAACCGAGTTAGGATTTCCTTCAAGCTTTCTCAAGAAAAATGTAGGCTTGTAAATACATTTTGTAAATTTGAGTTGATATGTCTAAATTACAAAATAATAGCAATTATTAGTAATATTTTCTAAAATTTTCAAAATGTAATACTAAATATGTACTAAAAAAACCATCAACGAGTGTGTGCAATTTATATAAACATCTGTAATTATGAATGTTCAATGAAATGTTTCAGATTCAGACTCCAGGTTTTAGCATAAATGCTGCAGGAATTTACACCACGTGCTAAGGGTTGGCTAGCTGTCACCAGTTTGATGGGTAGAAGAAAAGAGCAGGGAATCTCTTTCCCATTACTCCGAGGATTAGCAACTCAGCAATACTAAAGGACAAAGGGACAGGGGGAAAGCATAGAACTTGAAGGGCTATTAGGCTGGGATTCCAAGAACATAAAAAAATGGCTGGTCCCGGGGCACAAAGAGTAAAAACTCACTTAGGAGTGTCGTTGTAGTATCCACTTGAATCAGCCCGGGGGGGGGGGGGGGGGCGATCGCCCCATCGCCCCCCCCCCTTAAATCCGCCGTTGCCAAAGAGGGATTATATCACAGTAGTGCCGAAGTAGAGTTCACTTATCCAATAGTTTGAATTAAGTGTGTTTGTCTTAAACGAAGAAAATAGCTTTATTTGTTAATATATTAGGCGGAGGATCACAAATGTAGTTCATCTTAGCAATAACTCATTTTAAGCTTGTTTGAATTAACGAGGTTCGACTATATTGCTGTTATCTTTTGTTTGGTGCATAATTGTAGCATTTGGTTTTCTACCAGTTAGCATATTGTTCATATAGACCAGATGCAGTATGTTTTTTATGTATGGATTTTTATTGCATCCCTGCACTGAATATACGAGACTACTTTAATTCAGCACATAAGCATGATTATATGCATTAATTGAGACACTACATTATGCTTAAAATATAAACCTGAATATTTTTCTCTGTGAATTTAATAAAATTATCAAAATGCAGTTATGTAATCAAAATCGTGCACAGCACATACACCTTAATGCTAGACAATTTCTGACAAGTTGATGTGCTCTTGTCTGTTATATTAATATTTTATTAATAATTTCTTATATGTATTAATTTGTGCATTGTACAGGTTTTTGTTGCATTCTATTGCAAATATATGTCATAAAAGTTCATCTTACTTACCTGGCAGAAAAAATCCCTCAACCTTTTCCCATCAGCAAGCATTAAGGGAATAAAATGCACTGTCAGCAAATATTTATGCTTTTATACATAGTTAATGTTCAGGTTTCAGTCATATTATTTTATGAAACTAAATCTATACCAAAATGACTGTTATTGAATTGAATTGAAATGAATTGAATTGAAGTACCTTTATTTTCCAATTTGTGTGCTTAGTCTCGGGACTCGCTTATGAACTGTCGTCAAACATGACAGATAGCACAAGACAATACATGAAAGATTCAATTACATCACAAAAAGAGGAAATAACAGAAATACACTCAGGGCAAGGTGGGAATCGAACCCACGACCTCATTACTGCGGGCAAGCAGTGGGCGGAACTGGTACTAAGACTGCGCGACCACCGAGGCCCCATGACTATTATTTTGAGGGAAAAATGCGTTTTGTCAGCATTGGCTGATATATATTACCTTATCAGAGGCGTAGCTAGGTGGGGGCAAGGAGGGACAGCTGTCCCCAGGCGCAGCGTCAAGAGGCGCCAAATTAGTGTCAATTTATTTTATTTTTAAATGCGAAAAGAAAATTATTTGATCTGAAAAGGTGTGAACATGTTCCACAAAAAAGTGGGAGCACCGCAAATCATATTGGGAATGACGAATGTAGCATAGGAGTGCGTGGGAAATCAGACAAATAAGTTTGCGAAGCCAAAGTGCCCCATTTTTCCCTTAGGGGCCGTTCATAAATTGTTGGCATGTGGGGCATGGGAAGATAAGAAGCAGAGTCTGTTTAGAAAAACATCTTTCTTTATTCGTGAACTCGGGGAGACGACGATGCGTCTTTTCTCAGTTACATCTTCGCAAGGAATGAACGCGGAGCATATACAATTTTCCATAGTAAACACATTCGCACATGCGCACAAACACTTAAAAACCATGAACTGAAACTATAAGGACCAATAGGAATACAGACTTTGTTAGGCCCTCAGAAGTTTCCAGAACATTCTTGCGCATCTGGAATATATATCTTTTGAAGGGACAAAGAAGGATCGGATCAGGAATAAAACTTACATCTTGAGACCGAGGATTAAATGGAATAAATGAGAATATCACAGTAATACAAAAATAGATTATTATATACAATATAACGGCCCCATCGATCGTAAGGTAACTTAGATCGAAAATATACAATTTACAACACTTTCAAATTTATACATAAGTAGAGGCTTAGTTAAGAAATCAGCTAAATTTTTTTTTGTGGACACATATTTCAATTCAAACACTTCTCTTGTGATCAAATCTCTTATAAATCTATATTTTATATCAATATGCTTAGTTCTAACAGTTTCCTGAGTGTTCTTAGAAAAAAATATTGCTGCCTGATTATCACAGTATTGTACAGGCTTAATCTCTTTACAAACACCTATTTCATTTACAACATCACAAAACCATATGAGTTCCTTAACACTATCAGTTAATGCAATGAATTCAGATTCCATTGAGCTTAAAGCTACAGACTTTTGTTTTGATGATTTCCAAGTAAATGGTATACCTCCAAAATACAATATATAACCACTACTTGAATGCCTATTCATTAATCTGCTCCCCCAGTTAGCATCTGAGAAGGAATACAAAGTACAATCTTTCACTTGTGACAAATTAATCTTATAATCCTTAGTAGAAAATACATAGTTCATAATATCAACAACATATAACCAATGCTGATATGTATATCCATTGCAAAATTGTGACATAATATTAACAGCAAATGCAATATCTGGTCTTGTTCTATTGGACAAAAATGACAAACACCCAATAAGTGATCTATAAGGAAACTTTTTCATTACTTCATTTTCTACAATCTCTTCTTCCTTAATTTTATCAGGTAAAATATTCCCCACTTTAAATGGCAATTTTACATGACTCTTAGGTAAATCCTCAAAGATTTTCATTAATTTCTCAATATATGTTTTCTGATGTAAATATGTATCATTACCACGTTTTTCAAAGTTCACTCCTAATAAATATTTGACTTCACCCAATTCAGTTATATCTAACTTATTCTTAATTAGATTGATAACATTTCTTAACTCAAGTTTCTCTTTGGCAAATATCACTATATCATCTACATACACACTCAATATTAAATTATCCATTTTATAAGTACAGTTACACCATTTCATCTTAACAAATCCTAAATCTAATAATATATTATCTAATTCTATGTTCCATTCACGACCACTTTGATGTAAACCATAAATTGCTTTCTTTAGTAAGCATACCTGGTTTTCACAACCTTTAACAACAAATCCCATAGGTTGTTTCATATATACTGGTTCTTTTAACTTCCCATATAAATATGCAGATTTTACATCAATTTGTACATGATACCAATTCAATAAAGACACTAATAAAATAAACAACAGTTTTATAATTGAAAAGTTTACTACTGGAGAAAATATATCATTATAATCAATCCCAGGTCTTTGCCTGTAACCTTGAGCAACTAATCTTGCTTTGTACTTCTTAGGATTGTTTTTCTCATCAGTTTTTATGTTATAAACCCATTTACTACCTATCACCGTTGCATCATTTGGTAGATTAACTAACTCCCACACTTGTCTATCTCTCATCATTTGAATTTCTTCACTCATTGCTAAATCCCATTTTTCTTTTTCTACTGAGTTTTGTGTTTCCTGGTAGTTTTGGGGTAATTCAACATTGTATACTTCCTCTTGAAATATGTTATCTAATTGCTCATCCATGTAACTAAAATCCTGACATGTGTGGTTAGAGGATTCACTACAATCAGTTACATTAGATTTCTTACCTGCAACATCCAAAACTGTAAAAGGAATATCTCCCTTATTCAATACATCTGAGGTACAATTTTTATCCCCAATTAAAATCTGTTGGGGTCTCAGTTCTTTAAAGTTGATAAACCACGACCTCTGGTTGCAAAAATGGCTTGTGGCAGCAGAGTCCACTAGGAATTCCCCTAGTTTGTCATTCTTTGTTGAAGAGTTCATTGCTATCTCTGTATACATGGAGCAGTTCCTAGCGTTCATGTTTTGCTTCTTGTAGCACCTGGATTCTACATGACCCAGTCTCTGGCAATACGCGCACTTCACGCGCGGCGGCGGCCCCATACTTGATCTCCCCTGCTGAAAGTTCCTTTTGGGGGAATTGGGGTCCAGGACACTTCCACCGCTGCACGTTGTGCTTCTCGGAATGTTGCATTGTTTCCTTTCTTTGGAGATAAACGCATCCCCGGCCACAGATCCGTAATCCTTTCTCCGTAAGAGGATTCTGCTGGACTCGGTAATTAGCTGCTCGGACACGCTCTTTAGGCTGAATTCCGCATCGGACAGCCGATAAAGCGATTGCACTAGGTTCTCGTAATCGTCCGGCAAATGTCTTATCATTTGAAAGCAGATGAGGATTTCGGGGATTTCAAATCCCGCGTACTTCACTCGTTGAGCCATCCCCTCAATTCTTTTGGAATAAAGTCCGATAGTCTCTTTGTCGTCTTCATATCTGAGGTTAAAAAATTCATCCACGAGACCGGCAAGTCGCGCTCGGGATGTCGGCTCAAAGTTCGTTTTTAAGATCTCCCATGCCTCTTTTCCGCATTCCGTTGCTGCTATTAGCGTTTGAAATTTTCTTTCGATTCCTTGATATATTGTAGTGTATGCTCGCTGTTTTCTCCAGTTAAATTCTCTTTTATCTCTGTCCGGAGCAGTTGCTGGATATTCTTCTGCAGTTCCCGTAATAAATTCCCAGCAGTTTCGGTCGATTAAAGTGACTTTCATGTCAAGTTTCCAGCTTGAGTAGTTCCTGTCCGACAGCTTCGGGAAGGAGAACGCCGATTCCGCGTGGGCCATCTGGTCTTTGTCTCGCTCGCTCGGGGCGGTAGCTCACAGGAGAAGATAGGTTTTTGTTTCACTTTCGCGGTCGCTAACTCCGCTGATTTCACATAATTCGTTTCATTTGACAGGTCGTTGCGTTGCTCTTTTGGTGCGGTGGAGGCCCATAACCATTTGTTGGCATGTAGGGCATGGGAAGATAAGAAGCAGAGTCTTTGTTTAGAAAAACATCTTTCTTTATTCGTGAACTCGGGGAGACGACGATGCGTCTTTTCTCAGTTACATCTTTGCAAGGAATGAACGCGGAGCATATACAATTTTCCATAGTAAACACATTCGCACAAGCGCACAAACACTTAAAAAACCATGAACTGAAACTATAAGGACCAATAGGAATACAGACTTTGTTAGGCCCTCAGAAGTTTCCAGAACATTCTTGCGCATCTGGAATATATCTTTTGAAGGGACAAAGAAGGATCGGATCAGGAATAAAACTTACATCTTGAGACCGAGGATTAAATGGAATAAATGAGAATGTCACAGTAATACAAAAATAGATTATTATATACAATATAAATGATGTCGCGCTTTTTTCTCATATATTTGACCCCCCCTCCCCCCTTTTCACAATACGTCACACCTCAGCGGACCCCCCCCCCCCCTTTGTCACGCGTCATGCTATGTTGCATAATGCAGGATGTCAAACTTCTTGTTACCCCCTCCCCTCCCCTTGTCACACTTTGTCACAATTTCTCGAACCCCCCTCCCCCCCTTGAAGCGTGACATCATTTATGAATGATCCCTTAAAAGTGAATAGTCGCTAGAAAAAATGAAAGTTAAAAAGGGCTGCTTTTTAGAGCTATGTATCATTTAGGAAGCATAAGCGTTTTTTAAATTCTCTTTAGGGGCGCCCAGGTGCACAGGGGGCGCAAAATCTTCGGTTGTCCCCGGGCGCTGAAAACCCTAGCTACGCCTCTGTACCTTATATATCATGATAATATTGGGATATCTATCATGATATTTTTAATATCATATTCTTGTCCCAACCACCTAATTTATATTGTTTAAAGTTTAAACATTTAAATATTCATTGCATATTTGCCAATTGACTCAGTTTTAAGGTCTTAACTTAATGAAACAATGAAAAATTTGTAAGAGGTGTAAGTAATTTTGTAAGAGGATGCATGTAATGAACTACACTGTATTGATAGTAGGATAATGAAATAGATTGAGGATAATAAAATCCACATGTTAGTGATTCTCTTTTTTTTAAATGACGGGACCATTCATAAATGATGTCGCTCTTTTAAAAAATATATTTGACCTCCCCCCCCCCTTTGTCACAAAATGCCGCACTTCAACGAACTCCTCTACCCCCTTTGTCACATGTCACGCTATATTACATAGGTATACATACGTATTTGCTGTGTTACAATTCGGAAAAAAAGCACTACATTATAAGTGACATTTCTAATTTAATTTTTGACCTTTTAATAACATCTGAGAGCCTAACAATAATAATGGTTAAATTATGTGTACTTAATTTGTATGAAATGAGATTAAGGTTTACAATAAAAAAGATAATTAGTATATATAGTAAAAAATAATTTTTCAAATTTTGAAAAAATTAACCTAGCTATTTTATCCTAAAAGTGTAAATGCCTTAGAAGATTTCCTTTCAAACTTTTAACTCGAAGCAAATTTAGACTTACTCAGCATCAGTGTTTTTGATACAAAATGAGATCAGTTGCTTTAAAATCAAATTGGGAAAATAAAAGAAACTTTAAAAATAAATTTAATTTGCTAATTTTAAATCTTTTTATAGAAACTGAAATGTATGATGACACACTTGTTGTTACCCCATTGCCTCCTCTTGTCACAAACTCACAATTTCTTGAATTCCCCCTTGAAGCGCGACATCATTTAGGATAGACCGGATCAGACTAGTAACACACTGAGCTGATAGTGAAATTCATTTTCCCTGAATTAATTTACTAATATTAAATATGACACCAATCAACATTAATGGAATGATATAAAATGTACCCACGGACAATTGGAGTGCACATTTATATAAATGTAATTTTCAATCTTAAGTGTATTAAAAATCTTGATTGATATATTAATACAAGCCAATTGCACCAACTAAATGAAGTTTGATTAATGGGCCATTTCACAGTATTTTCTAAAAATGTAGAGTCCGCAACATGACACTTTTTTTGCTATAACTACATAATTTACAGTTTAATTATCACTAAATTTTATTTTCAAATAATGTGCTCAACCCATTATTTGAAAATAAAATTTGGTGATAATTAAACTGTAAATTACGTAGTTATAACAAAAAATGTGTCATGTTGCGGACTCTACGTTTGGACAAAACACTAAAATGGCCCTAATAGTAATTAACTCATTAATAATTCGGCTTGTATAATAATGTGATTATGTGTAATCATTTGTAAAAACTTTAGAGGCTCTGTGTGAAAGCAATGTGTGATATACACGTCATCTTGATATATATCCAATATGTATCATAAATATCTAATATTTTAATATTTCATAATGTTGGTTTGGATACCCTGCGTATAGTTGCAAATGGGGATTTTTTACTTAGCACAACTTACCTCCTCCAACGTCCCTGTTAACCTAGGCCTTAGGCATGCCCTTCCCTTTGTACAAGGGGGTAGTGGGCCCCATTTATTTTACATTCACATATCCCCAAGTGTACATGGTGGGTCTTCAGCGGGTTGGGTATCAAACACTTGACCTTCCAGTTGGAAGTCCAATATACTAACCACTAGTCTACCACAGCCAATTTCTTAGTACAACTGGTGTATCGGAAGAAAAAAAATTATAGAACCACAAAAAGGTTAAATATGTTTCTTTTTATGTAATAAATTTAATTACAAACACGTGCAAAAAAAAAAAGTCGTGTTGCAAGAGTTTTACCAGCACCAAAGGGAAAAAATGAATATTTTTCATAGGATTTAAAAGGTTATAAAATCCCATTTTTGTAATTTTATAGAGTACCTGCATTTCATGTTATGAACAAGGGGGGAGGGATAAAGATATGTATTATTAAAAAATCAGTATAAGCTATACATAGTTAGTTATATTGCTTTAATATTTGGTCAATTTCTAGTTTTCAAAAGTATTATAAAATAATGTCTGTTTTTGGTATTCTAGGTTTTAAATGAAACCTTCCCCAGTCATACCTTTTTAATGAATGGATTAATAGTTGGAATAAAGGTAAGTTTCATGTAATAATGATTAAGGGAGAGTTTGAAATGCTCCTTTCCCCTTCCTTTTTTTTTTTGTTTTTTGTTGAAAAAAAAAGCCTATTCCACCTGGATTTTTGGTGGAGAACCTGGGCTTGTTAAGGAAACTTTAAAATATTACTTTTTATTTAAGCCTTCTACTTAACTCTTCTTGTGCTATTTACACAAGTATTTTGAAAAAATGTCAAAATTCGAGGGAAAAAATAAAATCAAATATAAGTTTACCAGCAATTAAATATTTTTATGAAATGTTGTCAACAATTATTTTGCTAAAATTGAAGATTTAAGAAGTTATCATTTACATTTTTTGACTGAAAAAGTTAGAAATAAGAATTAGAACAGTACTTAACTAGTAGTTATTAAGTCACATAATCAGAGTTCATATGCCATCTGGAAAACCTGAAAAAGGCATGGAGTTTGATATCCTTTGCAAAAATCATGGAAAAATCGGGGGCGGGGAATGTAAATTTTTGATAAAACCTGAAAAAGTCAGGGATTTTTTCCCCTGTTCCAGGGACTAGAGGAAACGGATGCCCGTCGCGATGTCAAATTACCAAAAAAATAAATGAATAAAAATCCCTTGAAAAATGCTTTTGGCGCGGCATCCCCATTCCAATTTCAATACTTTTTCGTTAGTGCTGCCGCAACCAAAAATGAGGGCAAAACCATCTTCAGTTGCAACACTGCATGAATGTGGAGCTGTAGAAGAATTTACCACGACCCAGTGTAGCCAGGACCCATGACAAAAGTACCCTTAGGAGGATTTGAACTTAAGGGTTTCAATGTGGAAAAGTCATCCTCATTTTGAGTAGTTTTGCCAGATTGGCAAAAAATCACAACTTGTGGTAATTTTTGCCATGGCTCACTTTGCAATTTTTGCAAAATTCAAACATGTTTCTTTTTCTTCTGGATTTTGAAAAGAAATATTAGGCTAGTTCACAAGTGAATTGAAGTGTAAAAAAGAGAGAGAGAGAGAGAGCGTGACTGATGAACCTGACAAAGTTCGTTACGACTTTTCTTTACAACTAAAATATTTTGAGTTATTTGTCTCTAAAATCATGCAACTCTGCTTACAAGATGTTAAAAGTAAGGTAAAATGGCATACAATTCTTAAAGACAGTTGCTTTGAAGAAGGCTCTAATTAAATATCCAATTATAAGATATGCATCTGCCCTTGATGCAAAATTAATTCATACTAACTCCGTCCTTGCTGAAAAACAAATGTTTGTATAAGTTGTTGGAAATCCTTTACAGTAAAGCTCATATAACATCCAATGTTACTGACAGGGAAAAAACAGTTCAGCACTGTCACAAAGCCAAACAAGAGCTAAAAAAGGATTTTAAGTCTTTTTTTTTTCCCCCAGTAATGCTTGAGACTAAAAAAATTTGATGGTGCCCAGTAAATCCAAAAAAGTTAGTCGCCACTTTGAACCGTGTTTCAAACTGATCCCCCCCCCCTCCCCAACCGGGGCTTCATTTTGCATACAAACATGTGCATACATAACCTCAAACTACACTTTGTCACAAAAATTCACAAAGCTCTATTTTTTAAAAATAAATAAATAAAACTCTTCTTGTTGCCAGTTTTGGCGACCGACACATTTTGTGGACGCCAAATAAAAATTTATAGTCGCCAATGGCGAGTGGCGACCGCTAGTCTCGACCTTTATTTCTCACCGAGAATGTCGTTTGGATACATTCTGTCACAACATACCATCTCAAAACAAAGAATTTAAAGTGTTATATGGGCAGTAGTGAAGATTTTAATTATTTCCCACGGAAATGCCTCTGTTGAGAGTGGATTCCTAATTAGCAAGTATATGTGTGTTGAGAGTTGAGAACCTCATTGACAAATCTTTAGTTTCATTAAGATTTGTCTGTGGTGCAACCAGAGCCTTGGTTGCATCATACACAAATCATGTCATACACAAATCATTAAGTCATGCAAAAATGAAAAAAAGTCGGTATCAGAGAGTTTTAGAGGAGCTTAAGAAAATGAATCATGAACTGAGCAAAAAAGAAACTGAGAAACACAAAGCCTTGGAATAAATAAAAAAATTGAAAGAAAAGAAAATTAAACTTTCTGTGCAGAAAACTGAAAACCTTATTATTGACAGCTAAATTGCTGAGCAGCCCAAAAATTTATGGGGTAAAGGTCTACTGACTTTGATTCTAATTAACATGGAGATTGATTCTATTTTTTCAATTATATTTTTATTTACATAATGTATGTGTGTATATAATATACTAGTACGCCGGGCAGTCATACGAAATGACCGCTGTTCTAGATATTATAAATTGTAATTAAAATGATTTGTGCAAAGGTGTCTGCTAATTCAAACTGAATTACCCAGATCAGGTGGCTCGGACGCCCCTTCGCTTACAGCCCCACACTACTATACATTTATTTACTATATAATCAAATTGTTTGGGAAAAATATATATTTATCATCGAAAGAACTTATTGAAAATTTTATTATGCTTTTCAAAACAACAGTTTTAACAAAACTGGGAAAAAAGAGCGCTGCCACTCTAATAAGAAAAATATAAAAAACGCAGACGATAAAGAAATAAATTAAAAAGAAAGAAAGGATTAAATTAAATTCGCGTATGCATTCATTTTTAACGGAAATTGAAAATACAGCGAAGCTTTACTCAATATGCTAGATGAACGTTTTGATTATTATTAGTATATTTGTTACATTTGCTAAATGGCAACTGCATTGATTTGTTTGTTCACACGGCAACTGTAATTATACTGTTGGAAACGACAGCAACAATGCAAAAATAAAATAAAATGGGTCAAAAAAAGCATTGAAAAATTAAAAAAAATAATTTAAAAAAACTAATTAAGTCACAACTTTCATTTTTGCGGCGATGTGTTTCTCGGGTCGTAAACATTAACCTTGCCGAATGTGGGCCCGATCGGTTAAACGGCCTGGGATCCATTAGCGGACAGACAGACAGACAGAATAAGGCACTTATATATAATAAGATTATTAAATGTTCTTTGAAAGTAAAAATTAGGTTTTTTTTATTAACTGGTATTTTTATTAACCGAGTTCACAAAGGAAGGTGGTTATACATTCATACTGTATGTATGTCGTTTTTATTTTTTTGTTTGTTTGTTTGTTTGTCCACTCATAACTTCGCACCGGATGAACTAATTTTTATGATTTTTTTTTAATCGATCGAGGGTGGTTTCCCATAGGTCCCGTACCTTCGTTTGACCATATTCGATTCATAGAACAAAAGTAATGGGCAGAAATGTAGTATGTTTTTTTGTTTTTTCATCAATAACTTTTAACTAAATGAACCGATTTTGACGATTTTTTCTTTAATCGATAGAGAGTCGTCTAACTCAAATATCATACATCAATCTGACTACGTTTGTTTTTTTAGAAAAAAGGTTGCGGGTGAAAAACAAGTGTTTTTTATTTTAACTGGAAAGGCTTGGCTTGATTTTTCTTTGTTGGGAAAACTTTTCATAAATATAAAAGTCATTGTTTAAAAAGTGTTTGTTGCCATTGTGCTATAATATTAAAAGCACTTACAGCAAGAGTTTGACTGAAGGCTTCTCTGAGGCAAAAATTAAATCCAATCAGTTTGTTTGCTAAAATCAACTTCAAAATGGAATTTTTCATACAAATGATTAGTTTTTAGTGCCATTTATTCAAAGAAGGTTTGCCCTTTGATATGGATTTTTAAAACAAATAGAGTATTTATATAGAAAATGTATTTACACTAAAAAGAATGAAATAAAATAATTTTTATAAAAAAATAGAACCGACTTGAAATTATAAATTGCGCTAAAAAGTGAAAAATAAATTCATTTTATAAACATCGATGTACTTTTTAACATAGTTTTAGAACTCGGTGCAAAATTATGAGTCTAATTAACATTACACCATTTGTTACTTCATATTGGAACTGTTGCAAATTCTGGGAAAATATATGTATTTGTAATTGGATTCATGCTTACAAAAGATTTCATCTATCCTTATTTTGCACCGACTTCTAAAACTATGTTTAAGAGTCACATCGATGTTTATAAACTTAATTTATTTTTCACTTTTTAGCGTAATTTCTAATTTGAAGTCTGTTCTATTTTTTTATAAAAATTATTTTTTTGAGTTTCAAATTTATTTCTTCAGTTCCATTGAGTAGTTGTCATTCAATGGATTTTATTGTCAGATCATTTTTAAGAATGCTATTTGTTTTAAAAAAGCCCTTAATTAACTCAGCTTACTTTTCTTACATTTTTTCTTTTGGTGTTATGGCATAAAAGTGCCTACATCAGCATTTCTCTAAATATTTGTTTTCATGCATTATTATAGAGGTAAAAAGCAGATTTGTACTAACTAAGATTATTTTGATTTATTTATTCATTATTTTTTATGTTTTATAGTTTTAAATTATCTTTCTAAAATTTAATTTATTTTATTTTTTAAGCAAAATATGTATGTGCACACAAATTCAGTTAATTATATGTCTTCAAAGAATTTTAAGATATTTCAGTTGAAATAACAATTTATTACTAGTACAAAATTAATTATTAATTAATTATATTATATAAAAAATGCATACTTAATAAACAGAAAACAACAAGAAGCAGACAAGAAAGCTTACATTTCTGGACTAAATTTGTTATAATTTCTTGAATACATACAAATAAGTTGACTGGATTATTATATTTTTTTGAGTAATACAAATTTCTTGAATATATAAAGAGATGGCAAATATCACATAAAATGTTTACTGCAGTTTAATCAGTTTTACTATTTAGATGTTTTATCAATACCAGTTTTGATGCCTTATCAACCCCTCCTATCTGTTTCTTAATATTGAGTGCACTATTCCAAAAGTAGAAAAATCCTTTTTTCCAAAGGTGCGGTCGATGCTTTTGCTGTAGCCAGCACGTCCAAAAACTTAATGTTCTGATAAAATGTCATTCTTTGACACCTTAATGAAGAGCCAATTCATAGTATTTTGTCCAAACGTAGAGTCCGCAACATGACACTTTTTTTGTTATAACTACGTAATTTACAGTTTAATTATCACCAAATTTTATTTTCAAATGTGTTGAGCACATTATTTGAAAATAAAATTTAGTGACAATTAAACTGTAAATTACGTAGTTATAACAAAAAAAGTGTCATGTTACGGACTCTACATTTTTGGAAAAAACTGTGAAATGGCCCTGAAGCTATTCCACCCTTCATAATCAGACATTGTCTCGATTACTTTTGAATCAAAGAAGACATTTTCTTTGGAAAAAGGCTCTAATCTCCCCATAAATTTCAGCATCATTGGTAACACCCTTATTGGTCTCTTCAGTTGTCATATCTATTTCTTCATTAGCAATTATCACCAGATAGTGAGTTAAAACTCTAATGAGTTACTTGAACCCATAATATATTAAAATGTATAATCAAAAATATCTGTATTTAATAATTTGGAAGAAGTTGATATAAATAGATTTTTCTTTTTGAATCATAAATCAGTATTTTTTCTTTTTAAATCATAAATCAGTATTTTTTCTTTTTAAATCATAAATCAGTATTTTTTCTAAAAAAATCAAAACTGATTTAAATCACTGATTTTTTTTTTTTTTTTTAAATCACTTGATTTAAATCATGACAGCCCTACCCTGATGCAAATATAAAAACTAATATTTTTTGTCAGTGATATGTCACAAAATTTCACTTTTGAAATTCTATAGTATAAGTTTGGTATCTTAATATATATCTGCGTGGAATTTTGTAGTATGAGATTAATATAATTGTATGTATAAAATGTTATGGGTGGCTATTTAATGTACAAGTAGTGCATTTGCTAATAAATATTTTTACTTAGAACGTTAACTTGGAATTCTGCTTAGGGATCTTCCTGGAAAAGTCATGGAAATGTTTTTGGCTATTTGAGTATGAACCCTGCATAATAAATTGTATTTGTATAAGTACAAGGAATATAATGTAAATATTTAAGTATTTTTACAAATTTAAGGAAAACTGCAGTTATCATTTAGGTTGGGTATTTTGGCTAATTTTGCAAAGTTTTTGTAATTGAAGCTTTTATTTAGTAACCTTGCACCAAACTGCTATTAAACAATTAGTTCTATTTAAAACTATAACTATTTTCCTGTGTACTGACATTAAATTTCTAGCTATCTTTCACTGTCATTCATTAACTCATATATTCATTTTTTCTTTCACTCATTTATGTATTCATTCATTCAAAATTATCTGCAAAAAATCCAGTTCCATCGCCATACGTGGCTAATTTTCTGTTATATGGGAATGTTGTACATCTTAATAAAATAACATTGCTATACACATAAAAAGAGTTATCAGTTATAAAGATGATCCAACTGTCTTTCAATTTTCTACCAGGGACAAGGCTATATGGGTACCTCTATTATAGTAATAAAAAGAGAAATAAGTACATGAAATTTAAAAAATGATCTAATCTAAATCTTTATTATTGTTAACGTTTCAATGATGTTAATTAATTTGGTATAAAACAATCCTAATAAAATATTAATTAGAATTTAATGTGTAATGAAAATGCTGAGTGATTTAATTACTTTTACAATATGTTAATGTGAACGTAAATTTGGAAAATCATAAATTTGATGTCTGCAATGTCACCAGATATAAAAATGTATTAATTTTTATTTTCAATATTTCAGGGTCTTTTATCATTTTTAAGCGCTCCTTTGATTGGGGCATTATCTGACGTATGGGGGCGAAAATTGTTTCTATTGTTAACAGTATTCTTCACTTGTGCACCTATTCCCCTGATGAAAATTAATACATGGTATGTAAAACATTAAATGCTAGATGTTATTAACTAAACTAGAATTTCTTTCTTTCTCTGTTTTTTTTTCTCAATTTTGTACAGACATAAATTTAAAGCAAGTTTGATATTGGTATGAATTTTATTTCCAGGTGGTATTTTGCTATGATTTCAATTTCGGGTGTATTTGCCGTAACTTTTTCTGTTGTATTTGCTTATGTTGCTGATGTCACTGAAGAGCAAGAGAGAAGTGCTGCCTATGGATTGGTAAATACTTTTATGTGTTTTATTTTATATTTTGTGCTTAAAAAATATAACATATACAAATACAGCTTAATAAATACAATGAAATCCTTTGTTGCAAGAAGTAAATGTTTTGTGTGAAATATAGTAAAACTATTTGTAACTTGGGCCAAAAACAAAATTTTTTTGGGGTGAGATGTTGAATTTATTCGAGAAAATTAATATAAATATACACTGAAACTATCAGTCTCGAAATTCTTGAATCTGAAAAAAAATGCAGATTTGATAAATAAATTAATTTACAGTTATATTTTAACTTTCCAGCTAAATACATGCTTTGCTAATTATTTAATTTTATTATGCTTACATTCTGTGCAAAAAAGAATAAACTCAAAGAGAGCAGCACATCATCCGTGTTTACTTACATGCTTAAGTAGGATCAATTAGAGTAATTTTAAACAAGCTTCTTAACTACATTTCTGGTGGTTTTGAAAACTTAACTGCTGGTGAGTGATTAATTGGCAACATGGGGAAGGTATTGAAAGAGTTTTGTATGTTTCAAAATAATTGTGGAGGCGTCCTTAAGGTTTGAAAATGGGGTATTGAAAAAAGTTGTTTAACAGTTTAGTGATACTATTTTTCTCTCTAGCTCATCTACAATTCTACAAATGCGAAATAAGCAGTTTCAACCATTATTATTTGTCATGTAGAATGTTGTTAAAAAGATTTACTTATGAATTCATCCTCCCTATTCTTTTTCAAGTGTTTACAATAATACCAATAATACCAATAAATAATATATTTTCATGTAACTTATACTTTTGTGACTATTTTACATGTTGATGTTACTAATGCCACTTGGAAATCCAAGCTCCCCTCATAGAGCAACTAGAAATTCAAAGTAGATAGGTTTGTACCCTTTGCTTATTAATAAGCTCTGCCAGGAAGGAAATGCAACTTGGCTTAGAGGGGCCTCCTAATTTTGAACCAGTTCCCAGATGAGATATCGTCACCTAGGTTGGCACCCCCAGAGGCATTTGGAGTACATTTGGAGAAATGTTGGATTTTACACGCAGCAGCTCCCATTAGCATACATGACCCCAGAGAAATCAGTTGCGAGAGATGATCATCTTCCTAAGCATTGACCACGGCTAGTGCTGATTCACTTTCGATGTTCTGTGGGAGCCAAACTTTATCGATTGATCCACTTCAAATATTTCACATGAGATTTTTGCAAGATATTTCCCATTAAATGCTCTCAGCGGACTCGAAAATACCTCAGCGGACCACATGCATCCCGCAGGCCCGAGATGGAAGACCATTGCTCCAAAACGTCTTAAGCTTCTAAGCAGACTGTGTATGCCATGGTTTTCTATTTCAATCAACCTCATGGGAAAATAAACCCCTGTTTACATTTAACCCAGAGACTCTGAGGTAAATGTAAGCATGCTGGAGTAAACGTAAACACGAGTTCATTCACTAACAAATAGTCATTAAGTCAAAATTTTTGTGCACATTGACTCACAAGGAGTATGGTATTTGTTACAATACTCACAATTTCATCTCTCAATTCATTCAAGAAGTAGAGAAGGATCAAATGTTAAAACATTGGAAAAGTGTTTACAATTACTCCAACTGACCCTACATGAGAATTTAATTTAAAAAATCCTTTATAATTAGGATGCATGGAAAAGTTTCTGTTTCAGAATTTTCCAGTAAACCCACATTTTTAAGATTAATATTGCCCTTTTTTCTGAATAAAAATTGTGATGTTTAACTTCTATATTTTACAATTAGTATTATTAAAGGTTTTAATGTTTGGCTCAAATGGGTTTTATTCCTTAGGTTTCTGCTACTTTTGCAGCTAGTCTTGTAACTAGTCCAGCATTAGGAGCATACCTTGGCAAATTGTATAATGATAACTTAGTTGTAGCTTTAGCATCTGCAGTGGCTATCCTGGATGTTTTCTTCATTATGGTGGCAGTCCCAGAATCTTTACCAGAAAAATTTAGACCTGCATCCTGGGGTGCTCCTATTTCCTGGGAACAAGCTGATCCTTTTTCGGTATTTATGAATTTTTCTCTTTTTTTAACTTGTTATTAAAAATTATTAAAAATTTTTAGCAAAATATTTGACACACCAATTCAACTTTAGAAAATATCCCAAAAAAATGGCTTTGTATATGAAAAATAGGGAACAGAAAAGGTCAACAGTTGCAAGTATATAGAAACAAGCATAGTCATCACATGCAGCACCAGATTCGTTTCCCCAAACAAAAAACCAAAGATTATTAAACACAACACGCAACTTGGAGAGTTTGCCCAGTGAAACTGAGCAGGATCACTTTTTTCGGGTAGAACTATATTCCATGACAAAATCAGTATTACTCAGCTTCAGGTGAATTACACCCACAGAAGTAGAGTGCGGAGAAGCCAGGAAAATTCTGCATTCGAGCTAATTGCAATGGTGCACAATTGATTCAGTGGCACGATCTGAACATCGACAATTTTCATTCAAATACATACGCAAAGCAAGTTGGTCTGGTAAAAATTGGTCCATTGGAACAAGTAAAAAATAAGAAACAGCAAAAAGAAATTAAAAACTCGGAGCTCTGTAATCTTCCCTGCAATGGAGGAAACTTCCTCCCAATTACTTCAACCGAAGCAAATCCAAACCAGTGAAGTTAGCAAGCCAGCAGCAATACTGCCTTATATATGCCTCTGACAGCTCAATGCAATTACATCATATCTCATTTATTGGCTGCACATTTCAACTCAAGCGGTACCTAGTGTTTTTTTCTTCTTTATAGAATTATTTTTAGTTGGGCAGTATCATCAATCTGCCAAAAAAGAACATCTCAACATTAGATTTCAAATTTGACTGCTTAGGCTTGCGGGGGAGGTACTAGTTAGGATGTGTCAGCCGAAATGGTTTGCCGCAAAACTTTGAACCTATAGGTGGTGAAAAAAGTAGATAAAATTTTCATACTTTTTCTTGATACATTTTTATTACCTTAAAATTATTTTCAAGACTTGAATGAATAAAGGCTTTTAGCCCAACAAAACTACCTAAAGTGACTTTTGGTATTTTTTTTAAGAATGTAAAAAAAGGGTGGGGGGCAGGGGAGAAACAGTTTAACATTTACTCAAATAGCTATTTATTCTTAATTAGGTGCAGTACAAGTTTTAGAATGAAGCATTCAGTAATGATTAACTAGTGAACCATTTCCAATAGTCCATTTTCAAACTCTTATGTGGTGTTAATCCCAAAACATTAAACCAAATGAACTTGAAATTAACTCTTCAATAATGAATTATTTTATTTTTTGTTTTAAAGTCAATATTAATTTTTTTCTGTTAATAGTAATAATAATAATAATAAAATAATGAATTTATAGATAAAAATGTTCACTTCAAAAATATTACTGTAAACTTGTTTGATTGATTACATGCATGAGCCAACAAGGGTGTTAAGGGGCTTGTGGATTTCAGTGCTGCTCTTTTTGGCATGCTGCTCCTATGAGCAAAAAAAAAATCATCAACCATAATACTTTAATTGAAGTGTCAACATTTTTTTATTGCTTATTTACACTCTAAATTGTAGGTATGTGCATGTATGTAAAATAAGGCAGGATCTCCACCAAGTCACTTTTTATTTTGTTGGTCATTTAAAGTCACTTTTTTGATTGAAGTACCTGCTTTGTCTTTTTTTTTTTTTTTGCTGTCTTATAAAACGATCAATAACCATCAAATTTTTCATATAAACACCAGGAAAAAGAAATTCCAGACCATTCAGTATGCCAAATATTATAATAAAAAATGCAATCCATGAAGCACAGCAAAACTATTAAAATGCTAATGCTTTTGTTTTGTTTCTCATCTTTTATTGTTTAATAATTTCAAATTTTATATTATTTGTATTGTCTTTAATTGCTATTCTCTCTTTTTCAGCAATTACGTAAAATGGGCAAAGATAAAATGATTTTGATGCTTTCAATAGCAGTATTTCTTTCATATCTTCCAGAAGCTGGGCAGTACTCATGTTTTTTTGTTTATCTAAGACTTGTAAGTTCTATTATCAAATATAAGAATTTTTTTAAAAAATCTATTCATATTATGATTTTTTCTTACAACATAGCTTTATAAAGAGTTTTTATTTATTTACTAGCAGAACCAGCAAAGCATTGCTATTGCAAGATTTGACCATATATGTACAGTAGGGTGGAACGAAAAAAATAAATTTTTGATTTTGAGTTTGTAATAGCACGGAAAAGTTGCCTTTTGGTATAGATAAGGTAAATTTAAAATATGAAAAATATTGGAGTATTCCTTGAGGTGCCGCAAAGACGTTAAAGTTTCTTAAAATTGAAAATTTTACTACATTTTGAAGTTTTTTTAAGAAACAATTATTTTTTTATTTTTGATTTGTAATAGCGTGGAATGGTTGCCTTTTGGAAGATAGAAGATAAAAATTTAAAATATGAAAAATGTTGGAGTACATTTTGAGGGGCCGCAAAGACGATAACAGCAGCTAAAGTTTTATGAAAACACAGTTTTTATAGCTTTTTCAAAGATTTTTACAAGTTTCGATTAAGTTTTATAAAAGCTTTATAATATGAATAGAATGATAAAAACACCTTTAGTATTGCATTGGCATGGTATTCAAGAGCCTTAGTAATCGGACTTCGAGTTGGGGGGGGGGGGGGGGCTAGGGAAAGGGGAGATTTGTCTGCATGTAGTGGGCAAGCTGTGTACTTTTGCCGAGTTCAGTTGAGTTGGCATTTGCACTCTGCCTACTCAGTAACAGATTAACGCAATATTTTGTTAGTTTGTTTATTTTATTGAGTTAAAATGGCTCGGTCTAAATTAGTCAGCACAAATGTTGGAATGTCCTATTTTTTGGGGGAAATTTAGGGATTTGCTCGAAGTGAAACTGCTTGTAAAATGAATCTGTTATGAAGCGCTCCGGTTGGACATACTTCAGTTCCTTCAGAGAAAAATCCTACGATATATGAAATATGTGACTTTAGTTCCCAAAATTGAGCAAACAGGACCAAGAGCTACTTTTCCTATTGTTTTTAGCAAAAAAAAATTTACAAAGGATAAAATCTTAGCATGCTAAGTTGAAGTATTTATTACGGTCTAAAAGTAGAAGTTGGTCCGATAAGTTTGATTGCAACGTCACAAAATTTAGAGAAGATGCTGAGCGTTTATTCGATACTGTTGCCTGTGAGTGTGTAAACTTTAATACTTGTGTTTGTATAAAAGAGAAAAAAATACTAGTTATGGAATAAGAGTTTCTAAAGGATCAAAGCTCTGAGGGGAAAAGGGTTATAATGTAATATTGATTTATCAAAAACTAGCGCTTCAAGGAAGAAACAAGCAAGAAAAGAATAAAGAGTAATACTAGTGCATAAAAAACGGGTACTGGAGACAATGACAGCGCTGAAGAACATCAGTGTTCCTTACCAGAATAGGCAATCCAAGCAAGTCCTTCAACTGTATAAGAAGATATAAATGTACCAGACCCCTCAAAATTGTAACTAGAGAAAAGCACTTAGATGCAGCTATAGCTAGTGCTCCTTTACAGGACATGGGTGTAGCCACAGAAGAAGACAAAACGGATGTAATACACAGGAGAAAATTAGAAAAGCAAAATCAACATATCAAAGATATATCATTAATGACTGTAGCTATAATCAGATAACCGAAAGTAGAGGATTGTTTTATTTTAGGTAAAAAAGACGTAACATCGTTCAAGAAAAGAAAGGAAGTAAGTTGTACAAGAAAGTTATTTCAGAAGAGTACATTTCACTAATAGAGGAACGAAACTCCAAGTTTTTAGGCCACGTAACACCAAAATCTTGCACCAAAAAAGACATAGCAGATAGTATACTGATATTTGTTGACGATAGAGAAATCAACAAATAGTTTTTGAACTTCAGTGATGGAACCTTTACAAACACTGCACATAATAATAGTAGTTCTTTTGTGGAAAAGAAAATATAAATACCTGTACAATGATTAACATGTTTGTTCCTCTGCAATTAGCTACCATTGCAACATCCTTTTTGTCATTAAGATGTTGAAGCTAAGCAACCAAAGGAGTCACACACAAGCAGTGGGAAGAGCTGTGAAACTGGTGTCCGAATCAGCTCAAAAGAACTACAGTTCAATCGCAAAAGCAGATACAAAAAAGCAAAGACTGACTCACGTGTGAATATGCCATAAGTTAAACAAAAAGAGTTTAATGGAGCAATGAAATAGAAACAAACATTTTGCATCTGTAACATGTGTTAATTATTAAGGATACAGAAGTAACCAATACAAAATATTTTATTATTATTATTATCTACAAATAATAAATTGTTTCCAATTATAATGCTTATATACGTATTTAAAACAATTTCTTGTAACATTCAGTGTACGAAAAATTCATAAAAAATATTTTACCAAAAGTTAAAAAAATTTCAATTTTTCTTTTTTTTTACAAACATGCCAATGCAATACTAAAGGTATTTTTATCATTATATTCATATTATAAAGCTTTTTTAAAATTTAATCGGAACTTGTAAAAATCTTTGAAAAAGCTATAAAAACTGTGGCTACTTTTAGCGTCTTTGCAGCGCCTCAAAATGTACTCCAACATTTTCCATATTTTAAATTTTTCCTATCTATACCATAAAGCAACTATTCCGTGCTATTACAAATCAAAAATAAAAAAATAATTTTTCGTAAAAAAATTTAAAAATGTAGAAAAAATTTCAATTTTAAGAAACTTTAACATCTTTGCGGCACCTCAAGGTGTACTTCAATATTTTTCATATTTTTAATTTATCTTATCTATATCAAAAGGCAACTTTTCCGTGCTATTACGAACTAAAAATCAAAAGTTGATTTTTTTCGTTCCACCCTAATGTACAGTATAAACCCGATTTAATGATTGTCTGTAGACTGTTAAATGCTATCATTAAATCAAAGGTATTGTTAAATCGGAGAGATATCAGATTCATCAAATTCAAATTGGACTTAAAATCTATTGCTAATTTGAGGGAATCATTAAATCAAAGTTATACTGTAGATCAGTAATTCCCAAACTCTGGGTCGCGACCAACCATTGGGTTGCGAGCGAATATTGAGTGGGCCCTCGCCATTTTTCACATGAATTTAAAAAAATATTAAGTGATAAATTTGATGTTTCATTCAGCTATTTATAATTTCTAAAAATTGAAATAAGCTTAAGTTACGGAAAATATTGTGGTAAAATAGCATTGATTTGAAAAAATACAAAACTTCAGTATATATAAGATAAGTGCTTGGAGTGTGTGACACGGCCCTGTCTCCAGACGCTTTGCGATGGCTATTGACAGCCCAGTCGGTGATAGCTCGGCGAACGAAACACATGTCGTGAGCATTAAGTAGTTCCACGACTCGCCACTAGGGAATCTGAGCACTACCAATATTGTGCTATCTTTTCTCCAAGACGTGGGTCCGAAGATTGGAAATTTTTGTTAGATGGGTCAGAGCCCAGTCAACTTTGGGTACCACTGCGATGGTGGGAGAGCTGAAGCGTACCTGTACCCAGGTGTAATTGTAATAACAGGTTTTAGAGTTTCTATAGCAGTTTCCTGGTTTTCATTTGACTCGCCCTGGTACATCATATTTCCTCTATTTCTATATGAAAGATTTACTGACTTAATAACTAGTAGTTACAGTTCCAAATATTATTTCTAACTCCTCTAATTAATAAATTTAATTTTGTTTTTGAAAGTTACACATTGCGACACAACTTGCCACACAATAAACTTGTGTAGCATACTGCAAAAAATATATTGTATGTCTGTTTTTGGAAATTCTGAGGAATATCCTTTTCAATGCAACAAAAGTATTCACATAATTTATTTCTGCACAGAAGTAAATGTTTATGTCTTAAGTAATCATATTTTAGCAAATAGACTTTTTGTTAGTATTACATATAAATAATCAATAGTTTTAAAATTTAAATTCGAAATTTTTTCTTTCATTCACAGTTTTTATATTACGTTTGAGTAAAAACAAAATTGTATGATTTTAAAATGGTACACAGCTTTATAAAATGTTAAAAAAAAAACAATACAATCTTTGATTAGAAATTAAAATTTAAAGGCGTGTTGAAAAAGCCCATTTTTTTAATCGAGAATGTAAGTGTGCTGGACTTTTTCAAAAAACCCCGGGTTTTTTCAAACCCTGATTTAAAATAACTTGACATGTAGTGATGATTCTTTTCCTTTTTCCCCCTACTCGATTTGATTTTTGTATTTATTGCTATCCTATCCCTCCCCCTGATTTCTGGATAACTTGACTTTTTACTGGAAATTAAATATTAAGTAAATATTGAGACTGGGATGATAAATTTTAATATTATTGGCTTTCCTTCTTTTCTACCATACTTCAAATTTTCTAATTTAGTTAATGAATATTGTATGACAGACTCAGAAATTCATTTTTAGCAGAAAAGAAACTCTCCTCCAAGTTCTATGTGTGAAGGGAATTATAAATTTAGAAAAAAAAGAAGCAATATCTATTTTTTTTATTTTAATCTTTTGTCTATCCTAAAATTTTGCATTTCATACCTTTTGCTTCCCCCCCCCCCCCTACACCATCATCCTAATGCTTTACAATTGCTTTTTTTATGGCTCTAAAAGTACACACGTTCCAAAAGTTAATGAATTTGGGGGCATAAATAGGACAGCATTATCACTGCACAAGTGATATGTACTCGGTCTGTATGGACTTGAGTGAATCTTCCATGGATAGCAGTCTCCTGTCAGAACTATTTTCAAGGGATAAATCTTGAATTTTTAAATGTATTCATTTTTTTGCATTTAAACATGCATTTTTACATAGCATGCTTCGTTGTTTGAGAAATTTAATCAATCTTTTGTGTGCCTTGTAAATGACAAATTTTGTTATTTTATCTTGTGGTATTAAAACTTTATTTATAGCAATTGCTTGAAAACTTACGGCATTATTTGTTCATGTTTCAGATAATGGGCTTCTCAGCTGATGAAGTAGCATTATTCATTGCTGTTGTAGGTCTGCTGTCTGTCATAGCTCAGGTTTGAATTGATTGTTTAATTCACTCAAAGTAAATTTTTAACGTAACAGATTTTTTAGTATTATTTGGTAGTTCTCAATTTTGTGATAATATGCATACTAGGGTGCAGTGAAAACATCTTTTATATATATAAATATAATATCTATACAGTGAAACTCTGTTATAGCCTTATTCAAGGGATCAAAATACAGTCGAGCGCCACAAATCTGCCGATCTGAAATCTGCTTTGATTTTGTCCGAAACTCATTTTGCAGTAAAGTCGAATTTTTACCTGTAAAATACTAAAAAAATTAAAAATACAATGTTTCCAACATATGTAAGGCAAATGCCAGTTATTTTGAACATTTAAAATGAAAAGAAATTCTTTTAGTGTTAAAGTTTAAGAAATATCTGTATTTGGCTCAACAACTCAGAGAAAAAGATAAGAATATTTCGCTAAAAATAGGAAGATTTTTACATAGCATTATTATTTATTATTAAGTTTATTTTACTATATCAAGCACATTTAATGATTGCATTTTGAATAATTTTGTGGTTGTTATCGATAAGAATTTTAAATAACTCATTCACTTAAATTTTGTGGAATGATATGTATAAATAATTTTCTTTAAAAGGAAGTATGCAAAAAAATTTTAAAAATCGGAGGGGGCAAGTATGCCTTTGTCAATATGTGCTACTATCCTAACAAGTCAGCTGCCAGGAAAGCATGGTGGAAGATTTCATTTTTCCGCAGGTTGCAACAAGAGTGTGGTTTACATGATACTTTTACCTTTTTAACCATGGACCAATGCTGCTAAAAGTCTCCTTTTCTCTCACGTATTTCGGAATCTGCTGTTGGAATTGCACTCTTCCTACTAACCAAATGGGTAGTGAATTTTTCCGGATCGTCACAATAGCAATCTGCCGTTGGGAGCCACCGCATGAAGTGCGTAAGGAACTCGATCATTTTGAACGGCTGATACAAAAACAAAATTTTAAGATGTGGGGAGAAGAATGAGTAAACTGGCTTTTTGAAAAGTATTTTGTGAAGCTACCGTTTTTTCTGAAATTGAATTTGTGAAAATACCATTTTATCAAACGGCGTATTTGTGAAGGCACCTCTAAGCAGTAGTAGATTTGCTCTGGACAGACCCCTGATGTATGCAGAACGTCTCGAATTTTTATTTTCGAGGTTGGCAAATCTGCCATGTTACTTACAAAATTTTGACATGAAAGAAAACCTGTTGAATTTCTGCACTTTTAGAATGTTGAAAGTATCTTTTTTCCCCAAGGACATGAGGCACAAATATTTAATGTTTGATTGATTACTCTTTTGTCCATAAAAATGTAAAATTTAAGTGAAATAAAGTTATTACTAAGTGCATAGGTTTACTGTAACAGAGAAAATAGAGAATTAGAGAAATTCTCTAAAATGTTCTTATTTGCATTGATAGGTTATACCTTTCTTTCGTTTATTTTTGCCCTGTTTTATATTTGAAAAAATATGGGTATACAAGTACAAGAAATAGTATACAAGTACAAGAAAGTTTGGAGTTGGTTTTTTTTCCAAAAAAATATTTAAAGAAAAAAAAAAAGAATCTAAAAAAATGGAAAAATATTTAAAAGGATATATAATTAAATAAGACATCAGCAGAGCTTAGCTATTTTAATTTTGCTCTATTTTTATAATTGTATTTTTTGTGTGCATGTGGATGACATAATAAATATGTTGATGATTTAATTTATATGTTAGTACTGTTTTTTTAACATAAGAACTAGAATATTGATTCAGTCATTATTATTATGTAACCTGTATGTTGAAATAATAAATTAATGAATGGATGGGAACAATGGTTTTTACATGTAACAAAAGAGTTTCAGAAATGATTAATCAAAGCTAAAATGATCAAGAAATACATTTAAGTAACATAAATAATCATCATTGGTTCATTTTTCATTGCTGAAATAGAATGTAAGACACATACACCACACAAACATGGAATTAATGTACCAATCTTGAAAATATCACATGTTGAATGAAAGGCATGTGGGTTTTGTTAAAGGGCATGTTGGTAACGTACGATAAAGGACATACAGAATGCGACAACAAAATTAATATTTTCTCTATAAATTACTTGTAAAGCTTTGTCAGATTAATTTCTATCAAGAAGTTATAGAATTGCACGATTTATCACTGTGCATTATCAAAACTTGTTTATATTTAGCTTTTTAATTGCTTTCTAGCAGCCATGTTTCTAACAGAGAACCTTGAAAATGAAGTTACAATTGTTACAAATAAAAAAAATACTTGAACAATAGAAAAATGCAACTTTAATTTGAATGAAATGCTTCTTTTCCAGTAGTGTTTACATTTTTGAAACAAATCTCCCAAGAAAAAACAATTTTTTAAATTTGGGGCATGTGGATGGACAGGTAACCAGCCCACAGGACAATGTTTATATTCATTTTTTGAGATGATATTTTCACACTGATTTGATTTATTTATTCATATTTTGTATGTAGAAATATTAAATGGTAGAGAAAATTGGAGCTTAAATCAGCAATCCTTTTATGTCTTGGTTCTTTAGAATATGAAAATTATAGCTGTGAAATAGGGCAAGTGGGTGATATTACAGTTAAAAACTTTATTTTTAATGAAATAAAAATTGAAATATTTTATATGGTAATTATAACAATAAATAAGTATAAAAGTATATAAAAAAAGATTTTTTAAAGAAATAATCAGAATAATAAAATCAGTATAGAACAATTTTTCCTTTTGTAGAATCACCCACTTACTCATGAGGTTGTGAATGTTAGAGTAATATTTTGTTTTAATTTTTTTTATTGCAGACTGGATTTTTGACTGTATTGATGAAAACAATTGGAGCAAAGCATACAATCATGGTTGGATTGTTGTTTGAATTGCTACAGCTTATGTGGTATGGATTTGGATCCAGAACATGGTTAGTTCCTTTTAAGCTTGAAATTAGTGTGCTGGTATGTTGCATTGGGAATATAGTTCACTGTATAGAGTTTTATATTATATTTTGATGTGTGTACACATAAAGAATGGTAAAAAGAATCAGCTGACTTCATACACTTTATTATTTTTTTAAATTAAAATTTTTACATAAAACTTAAATTGTTTCTGTAAACAATTCTACCCTGTATGCAAAAGTTCAGGAAAAAGTTCACTCATTAAGTTAGGCATTCATCAAAATATGCCTGTTATCTACCTTTTGATTAAAATCTCCAAAGATTTTCATTACAAAAATAAGAGAAACTACTAATTAGTCACACTTCCGAGAAGTCTTGCTAAATTTTTCTTCAGTCCTATTAGATTCAAGTTAGCTTTAAGGGACTGTACATCATTGTCAGACAATCAAAAGATCAACTGAGCATGTAAAAATTGTAGACAATCAAATGCAACTTTTCAAAATATAGCCCTTTCTCATTCTTGAAGAATAAACCCTGTTCTCGAGGAATAACGAGCTGATGTGTGCACCACATGACTTTTTTCTACTACACTAAATATAATATACTGTTTTAAGAACAAAAAAAGAAAAAAAATGGGTGCATGTATCACATACACACCTTAAAAGTAATATTTCTTAGTTTCATTATTTTTAAACAAATTTTATTCTCACTTTTATTTACCTACATTTATATAGTAAATATAGAGAATGGCATTTTCATAATTAGTGGAATTTGTTATTTTTTTAACATAGGAAAACTGAAATTAAAATGCAACAGTAACTGAACTGAATCTGCAAAGTAAAAAAAAACAAAACAATGTAAGCATGCCTTAAGGCAGCGGTTCCCAAACTGTGGTACACGTACCACTTGTGGTACGCAAAACCGCCCCAGGTGGTACGCATGCTAGCAAAAAAAAAAAAAAAGAGAGAGAGAGAGAGACTAGACTGGAAGAATTGCGTTGCTCTCTGTGCTGATGGTGCTCAGACAATGACATGGAAACACGGAGTTTTTGCCAAAATAAAATCTTTGACAGAGAACTGCACTTCTGTTCATTGCATTCATAAACAGCGGTTGGCAGCAAAGGGTATGCCTGAGCCATTTAAATGTGTTTTACAGGAATCTGTCAAGGTGATCAACTTCATTAAATCACGGGCCACTGAACTCTCGATTATTTTCAAAGCTGTATTCTGAAATGAGCAGTGATCATATTCAGTTGCTACTACACACTGAGGTGAGATGGCTTTATCGATTACAAATTAAGGTTCTCCCATGCAGCAGCAACCTCCTCATTAATTTCGTTTTTCATTTTCTTTTTACAAGTATTTTGTACTTGAAGACATATTTATAATGTGTTTTGGAATTACGTATTAAAAATATTTTTTATACATTTCATATTTTTTATTTTATATATACAGCTTTATTTTAATAAATGCTTTTCTCTGCCTTAATAACTATGAAAAATTGTGTAATTTATATTACCTAGTCGTCTTAGTATTTTTCTATAATCTATTAGTATTCAATTCTGTATACTGAAATTATATTCACAGTGGCATGCAAATGGGTTTGCAAGAAAAATGGTGGTATGCTATGAAAAAGGTTGGGAACTGCTGCCTTAGGGTGAGGTGTGAAGAGCATTTGAAATACTTAAACCCAAAGGAAGGCCAAATTTTTCTGCGGTACATATTCCGAACCGCCAAAATCTAAAAATTAAAGCAGCAAAAAATTAAAAAATTGTTTAAACTGTAAAGTGTCTTGTATATTATTACATTAAATAATGAAGGTATGTACGTCCTTTGTCCTAAAATTTGAGTAAAATCATAAACGCTAAAATTTTTCTATTTTTTTGGGAAATTGGAGTTTTCAGTTATCCAAGGTGGTGTGAGCCCCTATTATCTTAGAGTTTCGAGACTCTACTACAAAATAATTTGGACCCAGTTTTTAACCCAATGAGTATGATGAGAATGGTAGTTTCTTTTGTATTCTAAATTACGTTAACTTATGTCTCTGGCACATGTTTTATAGGATGATGTGGGCTGCTGGAGTTTTAGCATCAGTTTCTAGCATCACATATCCTGCCATAAGTTCGTTTGTTTCCACTCATGCGGATGCTGATAAGCAAGGTGAGTACCTTCCCCCCCCCCTATTTTTGAAATAGAAGGCCAAGCAAAACCTTTAATAAATGAAATTTACTAATATAAATATCACAAATCACTCTTTTACATATCCAGCAGTTGCATGTATGGCATAGTCCGTGTCAATTCAGGCAGGTAAAAATAAAATCTTACCTTCATAGTCTCAGAAGTTTTTGAATTTCGCATTTGTTAAAATTTAGAGCAAAGTGAGTTACAGGTATGTTTTGGTTTCGATAAAAAAAATTCCTGGCCCAAGATACAGGCTGCCAAAGATTGCGCCTCCGGCGCAATCTCTCACTTGCGATTTTCGAAAAAAACTTTCAAGTGCTCTATTTTCTGAAGGATGCAAGATTTTTTGATGCAGTTTTTTTTTTTTATTTGTTTTTGTTTGAAAAAACATATTAAAAAAAGTGTTTTTTTATTTGAAAGATTCTGTTTAAGATGAAAGGCTACATCTAAAAATATCAGTTCAATGTTTTTTGCCGCAGCCTTCTGAAAATGTTTTAAAAAAATCTTTATTTTTTTCGCAAAAAAGCCAATCTTAAATTTTAAAATTTTTTTACAGTTGGTTTATACTATCAAGTACTACATTCCCTGAAAAGGAGAAATTGAGTTCAATGGTTTTTAGAAACAATTTAAGATTTTGGCCTATATTTTATCAGTTTTCTTTATAACTTAGTCATATATTGGTCTCATTAAGTCAAAACTATATTAATTTAATTTTCATAATAAATATTAAAAACTTTTCTCCCCCCTCCTTCCCACACGAAACCTGTAGACAAACAGACAGACATACATTGCCCAATCTTATTGCCAGATTCTTTAAAATATTTATTGATTTCATTTATTTTTTTAAATGTCATTTTCTCTTTTTTTTTCATAGCTAGAAGTTGTCCAAATATATTAGTTTTTAATTTTAATATGTGCTATTCAGTAAAACATAGCTTTTTATGTTTGTTTTTCATATCTTACTATTGATCTTATGAACAAAAAAAAGAACACTACTAGGGGGGGGGGGGATAAAATCAACTTAGGATTCAATCACTTTGCATTTTCCTTCTCTTTCTTTCAAAAGGAAGTTAACAAAAACAAAGCATATGCACGAAACACCACTATTTTTTTTATCTATAACTTATAACAGAAATGGTATGTTTTGGAACATGTCTATATATTGTAAACTTTAAATGTTCTTGGTTGTAATATGTTGGTGTTTTTTCTTCTTTTTTTTTTTTTTTTCCTATCTTTTTTGAAAAGATGTTTCTAATATTTATCAGGCTGTACATAATTTAATTAGATGACTTTTTCAAAAAATCATTGATTTAACTCAATAGTTCTAATAAATCAAATCAAACAAGAATGTTGAAGAATTTAATTATTAATTTGAGTTAGCATTATGAGTTGTCTAATTTTTATGCAGGTTTTTAAAGAAGGAAGTAGATATTTAATAGAGAAATAAGTATCAAAATATTTTCAATGGGGCAATGAACAGAATGTAGAGGATCTGCCTAATCAATTAAAACCAATCTAAACTGCTTTAAATAATTTGAAGAAGATAATTCAAATAGCCGAAGCTGTTACAAGTATTCAGAAAAAGCTGGAAAATATCCGAAATCAGCAAGATAAAGTAAATATACAATACCTTTTTTAAAAAATATGAGCAGGCATCGACACCTTTCTTACTTTTTTTTTTTTTTTTTTTTTAATAGCCATCTCTAATCCCCAAATGTAAAACAAAATGTTTAAGAGCCAATTAAATTTGGTTAAAGAAAACACTGAACTATGAAGCAATGGGTTGAAGTTCATAATTTGTACACTTCCTTTTTGTGGAATTTAATTTGAAAAAGAATTTGCAGTCTATGTCAACATTTGAGTGTGAAAAACTGTAACTGATGTAAAAGAATTCATAGGAAATAAACAGCCAAAAATTATTCAGATGCTCATTTCAGCAGCAATTGAACTAAAGTTTTCTACACTTGGATTTGTTTACAACAAGCTCAAAAATTAACTAGGAGTAGAAAAGACAGCCATTCTTGTTTTCTTTTTCAAATTAATTAATGGAAAATGGAATCAAGAATATTCTTAACTGTATATGTTATTTAAAAATAAATTTAATTATTAATCTATTTGTGATTATAAATAAACTAGCGATAAACCCACGGCGCAGCCCGTGCTGAATTTTAAAAACGTCGCATACGGCGCTGTCCTTGTTTTAGAGTATAAAAAAAGTCCGCCTGCCGAGATGTCCTTGATAAGAATGTAAAAGACGTTGTCTGGCGTGCTGTTCTAGCTAAAAGAATATAAAAATGTCACCTGCGGCATAAAGCATGTTGTGTTTAAAAAACGTCGTCTGTCTATTTGTCGAAAAAAAAAAATAGACATTGTCAATGCTTGAAAAAGCAATATAACGCATAACAGGATCAGTAAAGAAAACTTGGGAACAATTTCGTCAGTAGGGTCAGACTTGTCACCCAAAGAGTAATTAAAACTGCCAAATTGTAGCACGTTGTCATTTTTTGCATTATTTTTCATCTGAAATGAGTCTTGGCAATGACCTTAGATTGATTGCAAGAATGAAATTGCAATATCATATTAATTTTATTTTCCGGTCATGTTGAACTGTTGTCTCGCTAACAGAAAAATAAGTTTCATAATGAGATGAAGCTTCGCTATCGGTACCCGCATGGTGATGTATGTGCTAAGCGTTTAGTAAACGTCGTCGAAGGTGTAGCCTATGCAAAGAGTTTTTGAAATGTCTGCATTGTCTGTATTAAGAGATTAAAAAAGCGTTGTCTGCCTATAATTAAATGATACTGTAAATCGGAGGTCGGCAACCCAAACTGACTGAAGATCTACTTTCCAAGTTCGGTTTAACACCAAGATCGACTCAGAGGACCGGGGGGGGGGGGGGGGATTATACACTATTAATAGGGCATGTTGGGATTGCGCCTGTCTTCTAATTCAAATTGTAGGATAATTCTTGTCAGAACATGTTCTGATGCTATTAAAACACGTACTTTAAAATTTCTAAAATATAGGTTTGCTAACAGGCCATGTGACTCACATCAAAACAATGCAAATACATATTATTTCTTTCGAATTTGACGAAAAAAAATGTTAGTTTTTCTTTTGTTTTTTAACTAAAACACACATGTGAAATGTAGTTACATTCTTGAATTAACTCTCACCAAGAGCATAGTTAAAGTGACGACTGACAATCCATATTATTGGAAGTTTTTTTAGGTCCAGTGAATGTTTTGACAAACTAATAAATATTTTCTGAAGGAAAAAATAATAATAAACTCGTATCCAATTCAAAAGTTATTTTAATGATTTTTTTTTTTTTTAAACTATAAACTGTCCAAAATGCTGCCGCGATTGACCGAAAATAGGCTTGAGATCGACCGGTCGATCACGATCGATGGGTTGCCGACCACTGCTGTAAATCATACCTAAAAAAGTATGCACAATTTCATTAGTATGTTCCGATTCATCGCCAATGATCAATTACAAAAGTGAAATTGTAGCGTGTCATCATTCGCCACTTTATTTGAAATCTAGAATAAACCATGCGTATTCCTTTTCCTGGCAATATTTATTTAAATGCTATTGCTAAATCAAGAAAATCGTTAAATAGGGTTGACAGAACTTTTATCAAGTTAAATCTTGAATTTAAAACCTACTGTTATTTGAGAAAACGTTAAATCGAAGATATGCTTTATTATTATTTTTATTATTATTACTAAACTGATGTCTCTCTATTTTGAAAAGTAAGTTTTATATTGAAATTTAGCTAACACTATTCACCCGAAGTTGAGGAAATTGTTAATTATTATTTAATTATTTTTGGGTCAAGGTAAGCCTTAAGAAATAGAACTAAACAGCTTATAACTGGCGTTCTTATTGACTTATAAACTTGGAACAAATTTCACCTTGTGCAGAAAAATCCGCGCTTTCGTTTAATACATTGTATTAATATGTGCAAGGTTTTTTTCACCTTTATGTTGGGGAATTTATGTGGAAATTTGTGTTAAATTGGAATAAAAAAAGAACTACATATCGGATTTTTTTCTAACGGGTCTATAAAACATCCTCTTGACTCACTCTGTCCATTGATGAAAACTGCATTAAAATTCGTTGCATTGTGTAAAAGATCTAAGTGTACAGACGGCTTGAACGTCTTTGTTATATACTCTTTTAAGATGATATACAGAAAATATTTTAATGGCTGGTATACATATATTTATGTTACTTGCTAACAGCCTGGCAAATGTGCAGTAATAATTTTTCCAACATGTGCGTATTGGGTTGAAAGAACAGTGTAATGTATTTATTTTTCTGAACTTTTAGCATAAATATACACTTTTCAATGTAAAATTCTTATTTTCACTTAAATAAATATTATATTCATTGCATTTTACTCAGAATCTCAATCTTAAGTTATGTTTATTGGTATAATAAGCAATCTGGTTTAAAATTTAAAAAAAAAAAAGTTTTCTTTTAATTAAAAAAATTATGATTTTCTCATGCGCTCATATTTATTAAGAATTAAATACTATGTCAATGAAAATTAAATTTGAGTAATTTTGACTTAATGAGACCAATATAGGACTATGTTATAAAGGAAACTGATAAAATATATGGCAAAAAATAATCTTAAATTGTTTCTAAAAACCGTTGAACGCAAAAGTGGAAGCTCTCCTTTTTAGGGAATGTAGTACTCAATGGTATTAACCAACTGTAAAAGAATAAAAAGTTTTGAGATTGGCTTTTTTGAGAAAAAAAATATAAAAGATTCTTTAAAAAAATTTTTAGAAGGCTGCAGCAAAAAACTTTGAACAGATATTTTAAAATGTAGCCATTCATCTTAAACAGAATATAATTATCTTTCAAAAAAAAAAAAAAAAAAAACTACATCAAAATATCTTGCACCATTCAGAAAATAGAGCACTTGAAAGTTTTTGTCGAAAATCGCAAGTGAAAAAATGCGCCGGATTCGCCACCTTCAGCGGCCTGTATCTCGGGCCAGGAATTTTTTTGAGCAAAGCAAAAATATACCTATAACTCACTTTGTTCTAAATTTTAATATATGTGAAATTCAAAAACTTCTCAGACTATGAAGGTACCCCTCTGCCTGAATAGACACGGATTATACCGTATGCACATTTCTAAACATTAACACTTATTTCTAAACTAACACTTTATACAAATGGGGGAACCTTATACAAATGGGTGCTAATTGCACCTCACTGGTTTTGTTCTTCTCCAGCAAATGCTGATAAGCTTCTTTCTTTATTTTATAATGTTCCTGATGGACTATCCAAATAATCTGAGGACTGCTTGTATAATAAACGTATGCTTGTATAATAAACTGCCTGTATAATAAACGGATGTGTCTGCTTAGCTTTGGAAAACCCTTGGGTCATTGACAACAGAACATTTTTGTTGTGTACCTTAAGGCATCTATGGCAAAGCAGGGAAGTTGATCACCTTAACAACTTTTACATTAGTCAGATCTTGGGGAAAGGGGGGGGGGGGGGGAGATTTCTGAGACAGAATCTTCCCAGCCCTGTGTTTTAAGAGCTTTCTGTTTTGGGATACATGTCACCCCAGTCGTAAGGAAATGGTTAGCATATAAAATGGTAAATTAAAGCTAAATTCCAATGTTTTGTCGATAGTGAAACAAATGCTGATTGAATTGTGACAAAGTTTTATAATAATAAAATTTGAGTTTAGTCTTGAAATACCTCTGTAAAAGCAATATTTTAAACCCAACTGGACGCGGAAGGACAGACAGCTGGAGAAACAGAAGTCGAGAGGATGCAGCTGGACGGGGCCTCCTACATTTATTACTTTTACACAATCGCATGATTGTCTCCCCCCCCCCCCCCCACATTTTTAAATTTAACACAATCAGTCCACACTTTTTAACCTTAATAACTTATGCTTGTATCTGCAAGCATCTCCCCACCATTTTTAAAGCTTCATTTTAAATTGAATACTGAATTATGTTCAAAACAATTAATTTGTCGGATGTTCTATTTACTATCTGGTAATATTTGATTGATGACTATGAATAAAACCATAGCCCTTTTAACTAGATGCCTGGCGGTTTGCAGGGAAAGTTGGCCGTGCTTTTTAGTAAACCTTTTATCCACCAGGAGTGCTACATACTTATTAAAACAAACTGCTTTCTTTCCATTAGTTTGAACAGTAATAGATTTTTTTCATTGCTATTTTTGTTTCTTGAAAGCTTGATTATCTTAGATAAAAACAGTCTTTTTGAGGACCTTTATAATAAAATGAAAGATGGCTTTCATTCTGTGTTGTCAATTTTTGGCATCTGATTCAGTGAAAGAAAAATTAGTTTTCATCAGTTTCCAACTGCCATTGGCTTGCTTAAAAAAAGGATCTCCGCTATATCAAAAGAACGAAACTTATTATTTGTGGTTTTCATATCTTTTATTTAGTAAAAGAAAATATCATCATTATTTATTTTTTATTATTATTATTTTCCAATTTCTTTTACCAGAGTTAAGTAAAAGAAAATTTTTCATATATGTATTGTTTACTATTGTGTACTTAGGAATAGCTTGTTCTTGGAATAGAAATGGTAACAGTTGAGGCATTTTATGTCAAGCAAATATGAAGTTAAACTTATTGAACTTTTTAGTTTTATGTTAGTGTGATAAAATTGTTAAATTTGAAAATAAAAATTAGTAAGGAAATAAATTTAAATTTATATTTGAGTATCATGCTGCTGATCATTTTGTAGTATGTTCAAAGGAATCAAATTAATTCTAATCATATTTGAAATCTGTATAATTCTCTAGGGTGCATAAATTAAGCATAATATTTCAATTTGTTTTGGATGTTGAAAATATGTTATAGGACAAATAAATTAGCAAATTTTTATGTAATTAACATAAAAGTACGTAAAGTTTCAAGGAAGGACGTGGCATTTGTATAACATTTATAATGCATTTGCATAATATATTTTAAATGTTTGAGGTTTTGGATGCATAATTTAGGGTTTATTGATTTAAATAAGAAAAATTAAAATCTTGATTCAAATCGCGATTTAAATATAATAGTTTTCCTTAAAAATCATTGATTTAAATTACTTAAACTATCTTTTTTTTTTAATTATCAATTAAATTCATTTTACAAAACATTTTATGTTTATTCTGAATTTATTGATGTCAGAAAGATTTTTAAATCTATATAATATAATGCATTTACAACCTTCTAATATTAAAGCTATGGGGAGGTTGTATGTATGTATGTGCTATAGGGGAAAACTGGGAAATTTGGTTAGTAGTCAACAGCCAATAGACTCTGTTTTGTTAGTAGCCACTTTTTTAAATTGCTAATTGGAATTGAAAATAACACTGAAATCGTTTAGAAAGAAAAATAAATTATTGAAATAAAACAAGAAATATGCGGATTTCACTTAGCACATGCTAAATTGTTTTAGAACTTTTAAAATGATTTAAATATGTACAGGATGCTGAAGGATTGAAACTTGAAATACCGCATGAAATTTTTGGCAAATCACATATTTAATGTTGGCATATATCCAAGAGGGGAAAAAGAGATGATTTGCTCACAAAAAGGAGGGATTACAGTAGAATGTGCTAAAAAGTGCGGAACCATGTGCTAAACCGTGCAGGAGTGGTGATCATTAACACATTTATTAATCTCCACTTTTGCTACTTTTCCCTTTATCTACCGCATTATGATGTGCAGTATTTTTTTTTTTACAGAAATAGTTTGTCTAGGTATTTACACTGAAAATTAAGGGATTTACATAAATAAAATGCTCAGTCTATAAGTATTTATTTCTTTACAACTAATAAGTGCCACAGTGTATTTACCCTGTGAAATTAATTACATACACTTTTTAATCAAAATATTTCGTCAAATAGTTTTCGAAGTTCCTAACTAACACATTAAAAAAATCAGTGACTTGATTCCTGAATTTTACTGCTTTTCTGGAGTGAAACTCTAAGGGAGCAATCTGAACAAAATGGAAGTTCAAAACACAGCATCGGTTTCAAAACTATCTATGTTCCTTTCCTCGCTAAAATACTCTTTATAGAACCCTTACTGATATGTATCCTGAAAAAAGGGAATTTACAGACTGTTCTGGCAAAGTACCATCAGAATATTGGTAAAAATGGTTGCTGGGAATGGTGTTTATAGAGAATGGTACTTATAAGTACCGTCAGTAGATAAAGGGTTAAATCGTCATGGGGCAAGTGGCGACCACCTCTAACTTTCACCTATAGTATGTGCGTGTGTAATTGTTTTCAGAACTTAAGAACTTATAATTTTAAAATGTTACACTACAACTACTTATTCTTCAGAATTGAAATAAGCAAAGTAAAACTTCTTTACAGTTTTTGGTCATTTGCCTAATATACTGTAACTGTTGTCAGAAGTATTACCATTCAGTGTTAACTTTACACTTAGTCATACATGATTACCATGAACACTTTTAATTCACTGTCTGAGTAACTAATACATTAAATATCTCAAAATTATCCCCCAAAGAAAACATTTTAGATCTCGTATCCTTTGTGAATAAAATTCTGTCCCCCAACTTATAAAACTATTTGAGCAAAAATTGGAGGTGGTATTTGAAATTATAGGGCAATTATTTTTTATGATTTTTAAATACTTAGAAACAGCATGTTGTTCCACAAAGGCATCAGATTAAAAGAAAAAAAAAGAACTTGAGGGGTATTTTATAACTTTCATGCTTTATTTAATACTTAATTTTTTTATTAAGCCCACAAAGACAAACAAATTAGACAAAAATCCTAAGTTGTCCTAAATATACATTGAAAGCTAGAGTTAAACTTGCTTGACCAGAATTATCTTGTATGTATCAGAAAGGATGCTTCATAAAAGTGCTTACATGCATATAGGGTACCATACTAGACATTACTAGCATTAGCAATATGCCTTAACACCAAGAGTTCTGGGGGTTAACTTCTCTGCCCCTCTAAGATTAATTGTTGGCAACTACAACTACTGTGATTCCATTGTTGACTGCTGTTGTGCTCAAAGTCACTCAGCATCAATAACATGCTTTTTTTATTGCTTTATTGAATTCAGTTTTTTATTCTTGTAGCTATAATACCTAGTTTTCTATGTTGTAACTACCTAATCTTGAAGTTTTCTGTGGCGGGACAAAACTAAAAAATGCCGCCCCCATCCACCCAATTATTGTTGATATTTCATATAACTGCTTTGCACTGGCCTTTTTTTTTTTTTTGAGGATTTTTCACTTGGGGAGGGGGGGGGGGGCACTGATAAACCCATAAAACTTTAGTTAATGTTCCCACGGTATGGGCCTTTCTGCTCAACACTATGAGGATAGAGCCATATGAAGAGAGTCCGAGGGGTTTTCTCCCGGAAAATTTTTGAAAACTATGTATCTTGAGGCCTTAATAAATGCATTTGGCACTGCAAAAATATTATGAAAGAAATTACAGCAAACAAAAGCTTGTTAAAATTTAAATGCTTTTACTCATAAAAAAGCAAAATAAAATTGGCATTTCTTTCGAATACAGGGGGACGCACCCCCCCCCCCCCTCTTACTAACGCCCACATCAAAGAGTTGCATGCCTGCCTTCTGAAACGACACTCAGAAGCTCCCCGCTCCTCCTGCTTAAAGGACGCTGTGAAAATTTGTAAAAGAAAAACTATTATATTGTTTTAGCATAGCATGATTTATATTTCACTATTACAAGGGGGGAAACCTTGATTTTTTTAAAATTTAAATTTTGACATTGCAAAATTTGCCGCCCTCTAAAACTGCTTTCCTAGGAGGTCTTGCCTGTGACAGGAGCTGGCCGACTGATCAACGACACAACATAATCAGCATGCCTGAATTTTAGAGTTTCCGACAGTTTATAAATAAATAATTCTATTAATCGGTTTTAATCGCTAACAATAGCCAATCAATGATCAAATCAGAGTGCCGAACTAGGATTTTAATTCTTCCTTTCCAAAAGGTAATTTCTTTTCTTTTCTTTCTTCTTCTTCTTCTTTTTTTTTTTTTTGTGCATCACAGCTGAAAAAAAAGTCAACAACAGTGAAGAAAATTTGAACGTTCAAATTTGTTAAATTTTAAACGGTTATTTTTGCACTGAAGTTTGATGAAAAAATCAATATGGTCAGGCACGAATTCACAATGAAAGATGGTAATTCACAAGTTAATATTTAAGTGTTATATTTTTTAAATTCTTGAACTGTGTAGTACTAATCATAAGAATTGGTTTTCTTCTTACAGGTCTTGTTCAAGGGATCATTACTGGTATGCGTGGCTTGTGTAATGGTTTGGGACCTGCTCTGTATGGATTTATATTTTATTTGTTTCATGTTGACCTAAGTGAAGACATTAATGAAAGCATTCCAACAAATATTCATGGTTTTATTCATGCTGCCAATGGGACATTATTAATTCCCGAAGAACCTCGAGTAAATATATGTATTACTTTCTCTCCCTTGCCCCCTTTTCTTTCTTTTTTTTTTTTTTGGTTGTATAATGTGTTTAAATTTTAAAATTTTAATTCTTCGTTTAACATTGATTTGTATTTAAAATCCCTAGGCATAACCTAATTTCTAGGTATTTTCTGCCCTTTTGCATCCAGTAAATGTTTGAATTATTTTAAAAGTTGGAAGTTATTTTAATATATATGCTGCATTAAATTTTTTTTTTTTTAAAGAATTATTATACCTTTCAAACTTGATTTTAGATTTTATGAAATCAATTTTGAGAAAATGCAAAATTTTAAACAAATAAATTCTTAATTTTTAAATTTCTCATTTGTTTTCAAATAAAATATTCTTCTTATTATTATATTATTATTATTTTTTTTTTTTTTTTGTGTGTGTGTGTGTTCCATGTTTTTGGTGTCTGCTAAAATTCGAAAAGCTGAATTCTTATTGATTTTTTGGGGGGAAAAGTATGTTTTTTCTGTATATAAATGATAGTGTTCTGCATTAAATGATAGAACTCTTTATTTCAGTATTTCTGTGATTTTTATAACAAATTTTTTTCATAAATGTTTTAGTTGATTCCTGGTCCTCCCTTCGTTTTTGGTGCTCTCTTGGTGGTACTGGCTTTAATAGTTGCGGCATTCATTCCAGACAATCAGAACTCTTCCATTGGTGTTTGGCCTCCAACTCGTCATTCTGACTCATCTCCTAGTCCAACTCTTCCAACCAGCAAAAATTCTGGTGATGCCTTCCACTTTGAGGTGATTCACAAGAGGTCTGATGGGTCTCAACCTTTGATGCAAGATACAGAACCGTTATAGCAATCAATGCAACGCCCATGGCGTGCTGTGATTGATAAAGAAAACTTTGAAACGATCGAAGAAACTGCTGTATGAAAAGAAAAAAAATTGAGTGGTAAAATGGTTGATAATTTTAGTTTACTTTGCTTACAGTTCCACCACTACTGTTGAAAAATTAAAGCTTGCACAATGGTTGTGCCTCAGTTCTATGTGCAAGAAGACTTGTAGGTGGTATTTTCCCATCAGTCGAGAGGACGTATCAAAATATACAATGTCTCATGATAATATAGTAAACATTCCAGTAATTATTTTATCAGTGTTTAAATTGCATTTGGGTACAATTATCGTAGAATGAGAATTATTTGATTAGTAATGACTGCCTAATATATTGTAAACTATGTGTAGTATCATTGTATCGTACAATATTTCTTGTAATTTGTTTATGAGTAAAATTTGTAAGTTTGGTTCATGCCTGGTGCTTCCAATTTCATTTTATTTATCTTTGTAGAAAACTAAATACTGGGAGATATATGTATTACAACTGTTGAATCTTGATAAATCTGAATGGAAACTGTATGGGACTTAAAAAAGCCACACAACACATTAAAATTAGGTCAAATGCATCACTATTTTAATAGGAAACGGTAGAATCTCACGTACTAGAGGTATTTTGATGTCTTGTATGGGCATTAAAAAGTACTATTTTCTAATTTTTGCTGTTCATGACAAAAATGATTTAGGTTTCTGATGTATATCTTGCCAAAACTTTTAAAAGTACATTGTTCTGTAAATTAATTGTGCACTAAATTGGAAGCAGATGTAGACTAATGCAAATTATGTGGAATATGTTTATGTTTGTGAGTGTTATTGTTTTGTATTTTGATAAAAGTTTTAAAGCTTCGTAACAATACTAATTTCAAACTTTCTAATTTAAACTATGCCTACATAGTATTGCTATTTTATCATTTAAAGTTTTGATTAAGTGTTTAGAGTATTTAAAATGTGTGTTCTTTCTTATTAAAGTTTTAAGAAATGCTCAAGGGATTCATTTGCTTCTTGAAAGAAACTAAGTAAAAATGTAGGAAGGAACTAAGAAAAAAAGTAACTGTTCACAAATATTATTGCATTTAAATGATATCATAATGTTTTTTTTTTTTTTGCTTCAGTGTTTAAAATGGTAAAAAGATAAATATTACCATCACCTGGAATTTATGATCGGAAAATTTCATATCAAGAAGCACTAAACTGAAAATTCTCTCTTGCTAAGAAAACAAAGATAAATGCGAATTTTGGTTTAAAATGTGAATTCAAGTTCATTCTGATGCTAAAATGGCAGTCAAGTGACATTCAAATTGATGTCCAAAAATAATAATTGTCCCATAATTAAGATCTAAATTATGCAGTTATTAGTTCTTATCAGCATTTTTATATATTTTATTTTATCTTTACTTTGAAGCGGTTATGAACATACTGATTTTTACTTTCAGGGCTCCAATTTCAGTATTAGGTTGCAAAATTTAAACTCATGATTCATTTGGTTTTGTATTAAAAGATGTGAAAAGATTTTATTTATAGAGCTTCAAAATAATTATAGTTTTGTGAAAAATGACTATATAAAAGAGTTTTGGGAAAATATCTGACTCTTTTCATGTGAACCCTGTGCTTTCTTATGACCCTTTCACTAGTATTAAGTGAAAAATTCATTTTAGGTATTTTCAACTGCATATCTTGTTTCGAAGGTTATTGTAACAGCATATAAATGCATGTTTTCTTTCTTTCTTTTTTTGAAATCAAGGACATTTTGCTAACATTATATGTATTTTATTCATGTTTTGTATTTAATGTGTAGGGGAAAAAATCATTTTTGTTTGATTTTTCTAGTCAAATTCTCTGATTTTAACTATTTTTCTCTTTTCCCCCCCATTTCGAAGCAGTTGTTTGAAGCTGTAATTTTCGTAATACTCTTTTTTGCCTATGTGTTATTTGACTGAAAAAGCAGTTTAAAACTAATTATTAATTTCATTTAATATTGAATGTAAACCCGTATATTATCAAATTTCATTTTTAGATTAATGTTTAACAATTATTCAGTTAATTACTCTTCATAGTAATTGTTTTCAGGTTGACTTGAAAAGAAATTAGATGCATCTTTTACTTTCAATTACATTAGTGATTTTATTGATGATTGTAATTTATTTATACTTCCATGATTGTGTTAATTGAAAATTGGTAATATAATGTAATCTTCAAACCATGTAAAATAGTTTTTAAACTAAATTTTTGACATAATGAAGAAAGCTTGCAAAATTTTCAGTGTATTTAAGTACATTTTGTGAACTAAAACTAGTTGATCAGTTTTCAGAAAATAGATAAATCTATGAGATCAAGTTTAGTTTTTTAAAAAACTATTTGCTCGTTTAAAAGCTGCTTTTTAGAAGGATGGTTGAAATTTTAGCATATGAGGATAGGAAGTGTACAATATAATGTTATAACAATGCATTCTAAATTCTGAACAGAATAATTTATCTTTTATCATAGAATTGCTAAGTAATGACAATGAAACAAATATATATAATGTATATAACTATACAGTATAATCATTAATAATATTACATTTACATGATTTAATTGTACTCTTAATTGGTTAAGCTATTTTAGAAAACTATATTCAAGTATACTTTCAAATATCTTGTGAAAATAAAGCTTGTTCTCATTTGAAAAAATAGAAAATTTTTAGTTTTTGACTTTGAAAAAGTTATTAAAAGCAGATTTTCACAAGTGTTCATTTCCCCCCTCTTCATTTATATCATAAAAAAGTTAAAATAGATATTAAAAATGTTGTTATTAAATACTTGTAAAATATGTCAATTTAAAAAATTTTATGCATGGAAGAATGTACTGTAAAGCTCACTTATCTTCTTAATAATTATCATTAACAAATATTTCTTTTTTAATTTTCTGCCTTCATACTCGGAAGTTATTTCAGCTGTTATTTTGCGAATTATTTTGTAACAATATAGTTTCGAAAATGTTGAATGTTTATATATATATATATATATATATACATCCACATACATATATCTATTATATATATATATACACATACATATATCTATACAGCATTAGAAATAGTAAGCGGTCTTTAGGTGTATTTTGAAACCATATATTTCATTCTTACAGAAGATTCAACCTTGGGTGCCAAATTTTGTCTAAAATCTTTGAACATATTGAACTATTTATTTCACAACTCATTACAATTGTGTTGTAAATGAATAGAAATGAAGAGAAATGCTTTTCAATAGTAATGTTTGAAAAGTAATATATTAGCTTGTGTGTGTTATTTTGCTTGTGTATCTCTTCTGTTTAATGAAATTTTTTTATGCCCTTATATATAACTTGTTTGATAAAAATGGCACCCCTACATTTTTCATTTTTAAGCCTAGAAAACGTATTCCAGTTACCATCTGGACTTAAATTCCTATTTCTAGCACTGTGCTTATATATATGGGCCATTGTCCTTCAAAGGGGCAGTTTCAAAAGTTTTTTGGAATTTTGAACATGAAATAAAAATTGTTATGTTTTCTATTAGATATAAACTTGCTGTATTAAGTCATTCTATTGGCCCAGATCATATTTTAGAAATTTTAAGAAAAAACAACTTTTAAATTTTTGCTTGTCCACAGACATGACATTGAGTTTATGAAATCGATTTAATAGTAATAGAATTGAGATATGACTTTTGTTTATCAAAAACTTTTTATGTCATACAATTAATGTATTACTATTTCAGTTTCAATAAAAAGCATATATAATGACTGTCTAAAAGGAATTTCCAAAGCAATCCAAATCAATTAATTCACTTGTTGACTTCTAGTACATGAAAATTTATACACGTAATAAAAATTTGTTTTAGATAAAATTTTGTTTAATTGTTTTAAACTTGTCTCTACATTGGAAAAACATTAAAGGAAAAATATAATCCTTTTTATTTTAAACAAATATAAGAAATATCATTGATATAGAATTGTGTAAATTAAAAATTGTAAATAATGTCAGATTTAAATATGAAACTGTCAGTAAGTTTACAGAAATCAACAACTAATTTCATGTAAAACATAATTGTGCTATCAGTAATTTTTAAATATAAATAATTTTAGTATTAGCTACAATTTAGATCAAGTACAATAATATGTTTTAAGTACATTAATATAGGTCAATAACGTAAGTTAATATAGGTTTTATCAACAAAAATCATTTGCAAATATAAAAGATCACACTATTATTGTTTGTATCGCATCTGTTACGTAGCTTTCAGATCTGTGGGCATGCAACGTTCACGAATGCAATGAAATCATTAAAAACATTCCGTAAATGATGACCTTTTAATTTTGAGAAGTTGTTCTTTGAAATGTAATAGTATATATCTATATAATTCACTTTTACTATAACTACAATAAGAATTTAAATTTAGTAATAACTTGTAGAATTATGTCTGCATATGTTACTATATTAGCTTACAGCACTTCAAATTTTGAAGTTCTATGGCAAGTTGAACTCTATTAAAACGCTGAACCCGAAAACAAAAGTTTTCCTAGGCCAATCTGAGAATTTCTCATCATAGAATTTTTGCTTGTACTGCTATCTATGAGGAATTAGAAGAAATTTAAAACTTTGCCCACGGATGTGACTAAAATTCTTGGGACATTTTAGTTTCTGCTGTAAAATTGATTTTGTTAATATGTTCATTATATAGCTTTGAGATATAAAAGTAGGAATATTTATTTCATACAGTATTTTTAAAATATTTTCAATTAAATTATTATTTTGATTTTGAATCTTGTCATTTGAAACTTCAGTCTTGGAACAGGCCACGGACATAATTTTTCAAATTCCGTGGACATGTTTTTCAATAAAAAAAATAATTAAATTGCTTCTTTTATTGTTTCTCAATTCTCTTAGAAACACATAGCAGTTCAATGGCCTACACAGAACGTTTCCAGTTATTTATCTAAAGAATTTGTTTGGACACCAAACTGTACCCTTTTTGGAAAATCATCCATATGTGTTATATATGAAAAAAAATGAGAAAAAATGATACCAACAACAAGCAATTTTTTGAAAATGTGTAGACAAAGTACCAAAGTGAACCCAAAATAAAACTGTAAATGTCTTGTGCCTGAGCTACAAAAAGCAAATGCAGGTTAAAATATGGAATAAAGAAAGTATTTAGAAAGGATAAAAGGTAACCAATCAAACTCCAACTCCTCAGGCACCCAAAAGTTTAAAGAGTTGCTAAAATATTGTTTTTCGTGATTAACTAGTGCCTAACAACCAGTGCAGTTATTTGATACAACAGAAAAAAATGAACTGAAAACATTGTTAAATAATAATAAAAATGCTAGGAAATATAAAAATCAACTTGACATACTGAAGACTTGTTCTTTATTCAGGGTGTTAATAATGAAAAATTGTATTTTAGCAACTTGTCAAAATCCTAGGTAGCTGATGAGTTGAGGTTTGATTAGTTCCCTTTCATCCTTTTCAAATGTTTTTTTTTTTTTCATTTTAATTCATTCCTTATGTGTGAATATATATATACATATATATGTACACACACAGAAGCAGTTATGTTGAATAACATTTATGAATAATTTACTAGTTGTATTTTTATGTAATTAAAAAATACTTTTTACCTTTTTATATATATACATGCACACACACATCTATATATATATATATCCCTTTCTACAAAATTTACCTTTTTATTCCCTTGGCTGATGTGAAGCTAATAATTTTCTTTGAATAATGTGCAAAGTAAATTGCAATATAAAATTACTTTAATTTTGTGAACTATGTTTAATAGATAAATTTTATACCTTTTATTTGTGTTGTTTGCAATTAAAATCAGTATTTCTTTGTTTAAGAAATTATAACTGTGAATTGGAATTATAAAATATAGACTTTCCTAAAGTAGAATGTGCTGAAAAGCAACATGTTAAAGAACAAACTGCTTTCCTTCCGAATAATTGTAGATATGGCCCAGACGCGAATCAGATTAAGAGCAACCTGAGACATTCTTATGAAAGAAATCGTTTATTCTTTGGACAGGAAATTATAAACGAGGAATATTTGTATCTGGTTTGTTATTATTCCTCTAATAACTTTGCATTATGTTATGTGTTATTACAAATTTATGCTATGCATGTATAATCAGTCGACTGAAGGTCTGTTGCCAAGTACTGCCTAACATTCTTGTGCAGGAATAAAGGCATTCACTAACACTAATACATACTTTTAATGTTGAAACCAAAGAATTAAACCTTTATTGTTGTACTATAAATTATATTTAAGAACATATTTGTTTTTTTCCTCCTTGACGTTGCAAATATACTGACAGAATTTTGGGTCTTCAATGCAGATAAATTTGTATTGAAAGACTGATGTTTTGAAAGTAATAAAGTAGAATGGTTTTGGATCTAGCATTTTATTTGATGAAGTTTAATTAAATTAATGAAATGATTTATTTTATTCTTCTCCCTATTATTATTATTTTAAATTTCCCCCTCTTTTTGTTTGAAAATAAAAATGCATTTGGTATGCTTTATATCAGTGTTAGCCAAACTATTGAGGACACTGAGCAGCTGTACCGTTTTCAAATTCTCATTCAAGCTACTCCTTCCCCCATCGCCTCCATCGAAAAAATAATAGTAAGCAACTCGATTATTCATCAACTCTCAGTTGCTACAGGACACGAGGAAAGTTTTTTGCTGCTAAGGTAGTTGTATTATAAACTAAAGAAAACATATGTACAGAGTTGAGCTGTGGTTGTAATCGCAAAATGTGATGATACAATTGTAGTAAAAAATTAAGCATTAAATGCTTAGAAATTTTTCTAAAATTCTTTGTACTAAAATAATTAATTTCAATGAAATTTATTAAAACACTCTAGGAAAGGTAAAATTATTTTTTTTTTTGGACAAAAATAAAGATTATATTTCTGAAGTTAAAGACATGTCTCATAAGATGCAGGTTTTTAATTATAATAAATGCATGTAAAAAAGAATACTAATAAAAGGTTAAAAATAAACTATATAACAAATATATAGTTGCTATAACAAATATTTTTTAATTATTTATATTAAGATTTTTAAAAAGTGGGAAAATCATGCATCAACAACAATAACAAAATGTTTCATTGCCGCATCCTTCTGAAGCAAGCAAGTTTTCGCTGTGAAGATTTATATTCTAAGGAAAACATATGTTCTGAATTTATGTTTGCGATTGACAGTTTGGCGACCACTGCTTTATAAGATTGTTTTTTGCAGTACAATTTTCAATATAGGTATTTTAATTCATTTCTCTGTATTGTACTTAACTATGTTATATTCATAAGACTCTTGAACACAATAGTTTGAATATATTTGTTGATCTTTGAATCTTAGCAAATTTGAATAAAAAATAAGCTTTCTTTGTTGATTATTAATTTTCATAAGTTTTTTTTTTTAATTTTTTGTGTTCAGTTTTTTGGAGGTCTTGATGGAACAAATCAATACATATCACACCCCATTCTTGCTCATAGGTGCCATGCACATATTGTGCATCCAAGGACTTCCACCACAGCATGAATATTAATCAAAATTAACAGCAGTAATTTGTATGTTGTGTTGATAATCTTTCTATGTCAGTAATTGATATTAACATAGAATTTAAATGTATATGGTTATGGTATTTTATTTGTAGGTGGAAAGTTGTCATGAATTTGATGTTGTGTGTTGTAAAATCATGTTGCCTAAGCTATTTTGATTTCTTGCGTTGTCTTGCTCATCTATATGCAAAGCTTTATTACATCATCTTTGTTTGTTATTGTAGGTTCTCCATGCAAGTTTACCGTTGTTTTTAGGCTGAATCATTTGCTATTGTATGTAGCCAAATGTAAGTAGATTGTGGCTAAAAAGAACAGCTCTAATGGTGTATTCATACCAAGCATAGCAAAAGTTGGAGATGGATATAAAAACCTCAGCTTGCATCATTGAGTCTATTTAATTGGATTACCACGCCCTTGTATTGATCGATTCGCATTTTAATTGCATTTTTAAGACTGCATTTCACCCAGAGGACCATGATTTGTTGATTGCACTATGAAACAGATACATCCTCGCCATTAGTTTGATCACAGGCTTGCACATGGGGGACAGCAGCTATACCGTGGTACCCCCATTAGCTCATAAAAATGAATGCTGATATGAAACTGGCAAACTTCATGCTCATTAGATTCATGAGTTCCACACCTTAGATGCATTAGAAATGCTTCTTTTTGTTAAACTTATCGAGTTTCCATGGCGGTGCCCCTCGGACCCCCCCCCCCTCCCATTGTATATTAGTTCATTGTCATAAAATAATTACATTAAAAGCATTTACTTTACTGTACATACATAGTATATAAGTAATAAACAAACTAGGGGTGCACCCATAAACTAATTACATTGCCAAGGAGCCAAGATATTGGATGCGGGCATTTGCTATGAACCTCCTGCTAGTCATGATTCTTATCTTAGGGCTACCTTTTCATATTTGTTATCAATTATCTGTTTACCCCTTGTCTGCCGAGGAAAATTTACACGATTCACTTCCCTGTGCCACCTTTTTTCTAATAGGTGCGCGTAGTTACGCGGGTTACTAGCTGAAAGAAGCATGTTTTGCAAACCCCCCCCCCCCCTCCCCCATCAGAAATAAGTATATCCTTCAAAAACTATCAGGGTCACTTTATGCCATTCCAAAACCTCGGCTGTAATTTTACTGATGGCAACACAAGGCAAAGAATCACACTGTATACATACGGCTGGAGCCGTTAACGTATCGCCAGTGACGCGTTTTTATATGCCCGCAGCAGTTAAGGGGTTAATCAATTTTCTTGAGAATTTGGTTTAAGATTTATGTTAACATTTTATTCATGTTTCCTGCATGTTAGGCATTATAGAATTTGTTAAAATGTGAACAGTTTTTTTCTTAACTTACTTTTTCTCTAATGAATTCTTCTTGAAACTTCAGTGCACTACACAAACATTTAGAAAATACCGATACAGAGCGTTCTATTTTAACACAACACATTAATGACAATTGCAATGTCACCCCTGATTTTAATATCTTGTTTTGCAAAAAAAAAAGAAAGAAAACGAATAATGCGCAAGAGGACAAGAGGATAGCCAGCAATGGCATTGGTTGAGATTGTGAGACAGACGCAACTATGCTATGCTCAGGCACTTGGAACAAACTCACCAAAAAAATTTTCGCTTGGCTTTAGCCGACGACGCAAAAATCGCAACAGTTTCGGCAGTCGAAAACTTCCGTATTCCAACTGGCGAAAACTCGTTCGAACTCGCCCGAAACCAAAATTCCCTTGAAGTACTTTCTACTGCTGTGTGTAGAAAGTACTCCTTTTTATTCACACTCCCATCAAGTCGGAAAGTTGCAACTCAACTCATTCGGTGCAAAACATGCCGCTGTTGTTTATGTTTTCGTTAATATTTTCATGGGCGTTTTAAAAAATGCAGATTGCTGTTAATTAAAATTCTCAGTTTTTGCAGTTCCCTTTTTCTCAAGTTTACCCAAGAAAGTTTGATTTTGACAGGTGAATAATTTCTTTTGCGTAAAATTTTAGTTCTTTTTTTATTGTTTTCGAGTCACAAATTGTGTTTCGCAACATTTATTGCACTGTCATGTCTGTTTCAAAAGTTTTTGAATTAACAGGCCATAAGGAAAGAGTTTGGTGTGTTGCTTGGAACCCCAATGGTACTATTCTAGCTAGTTGTGGAGGTGATAAGACAATCCGGTTATGGAGTAAGGTTGGAGATTCTTGGATTTCTGTTGCTGTTCTTACTGATGCTCATCAAAGAACTATTCGTAGTATTTCTTGGTCACCATGTGGATCATTTTTAGCATCAGCAAGTTTCGATGCAACAACATGCATTTGGGATAAGAGGAGTGGGGAATTCGAATGCGTAGCTACACTTGAAGGCCACGAAAATGAAGTCAAAAGCGTTTCTTGGTCGTCTTCTGGCCAATATCTTGCTACTTGTAGCCGAGATAAATCTGTCTGGATTTGGGAAGTTGGTGAGGATTGTGAATACGAGTGTGCTAGTGTTCTTAATAGTCACACTCAGGATGTAAAGTGTGTTCGATGGCACCCGTTGAATGACATTCTTGTGTCAGCAAGTTATGATGATACCATGAAGTTTTACAAAGAAGATAGTGATGATTGGTCTGTCTTTTGTACTTTGTCTTCTCACACTTCAACAGTGTGGTCTGTTGATTTCAACAATTCTGGAAATTTAATGGCTTCATGTAGTGATGATAAAACAGTTAAAATTTGGCGAGAATACCTTCCAGGGAATTCGGAAGGTGTGGCAACAATTGGCCATGATCCAACGTGGAAATGTGTTTGTACATTATCTGGTTTTCATGAACGTTCTATTTATGATGTTTCTTGGAACAAGTGCAACGACCTCATAGCTACTGCATGTGGTGATAATTCAATCAGAATATTTAAAGAAGATAATGAATCTGATCCTCATGCTCCTACTTATTCTCTTGCACTAACTGAGAAAGCTCATGCTCAAGATGTCAATTCTGTTGATTGGAATCCTAAAATTCCAAATTTATTAGCTTCATGTAGTGATGATTGTACTATAAAACTATGGGAAATTGATTTATCTAAACACTAGAATGTATTCCTTAAGCTAGGTGTATAAAATTGGAATAAAATATTTTTTTTGAAAATTTTTATATTTGCTGTTTTTTTTTTTTTCACTTTCAATTTTATACAGTGGATCCCCTAAGCAGAATGTTACCCTAAAAAAAGTGGTACATCGCAAAGTAAACAGCTGTGCTGAAATATTCTGTTACATTATTGGGTAATATATATACCAACAAAACATAAATATGAAAAAAAGGGCCAAGTTTGGATAGAACAAACAGCCTTCATAGTAGCCGATGTTATTGATAAAAGAATTGATATCTACAGGGTTCCAAGCTCCATAGCAGATCCTTTAATCATAGCTGTAAGAGTACCATGGTTCTCTAGTTTATTTAAAAACATTTTTTTATCGGATTCCTATTTCGGCAAGTTTGAATTAAGATAAATTATATTCAAAAATTTAACTCATCCAATTAGAAATTATTATAGTTAATTTCTAATTGTCTTCTTATCGTCTTCTTGAACATAATTTATCTTGATTAAAACTTGCCAAGTTAGGAATCCAATAAAAAGAGTTTAAAAAAAAATTAGAGAACATGATGGTACACTCTTACAGCTATGATTAAAGGATCTGCTATGGAACTTGGCACCCTTTAGATATCAATTCTTTTATCACTGACATTGACTACTCCGAAGGCCATTTGTTCTGTCGAACTTAGCCCTTTTTTCACATTTTTGTATTGTTTTGATATCATTAATTTTTGAAAAGCTAAAATTTGTGTTTTTGACGTTAAGTTATACTAAATTAAGCCAAGCTAAATTGTCGTTATTAATTATTTAAGATTTTTTTTGCTTGTTTACATTTCTCCGTAATAAGTCCTTAAGTCCATCTTTACTTAATCTTTTATTTAATATGTTGAAAAGTTCTGTATGACAGCTAAAATGGATTCTTTGCACTCAGCTTGAGTTTAGCCTTAAGGCAAAAAGTTAAAACAAAGTGAATTTCAATGCATCAATTATTTTTCTTCAAGCGAGAGAGTATTGTTTATTTTAAACGGCAGAAAATATGGCTGTTGTTTGAAGTCGTTAGGTATGAGGCTGCTTATGAGTATGCTAGTAACTTCGAGGATAATTTTTAATTTTTTGAATTTTCGGATTTTTGCCTTTATATATGTTAAATTGTCTACCTTGATACTAAGTTTGAAGTTTCCAAGTCACTTAGAAGTAGGGTAGGTTTCTGATGAGTGAGTGATAAAAATGACTTTTCAGTCAATAATTCCATAACCACAAAAGGTATATCAATGAAATTTGATATTCTAGGGGTTTATGGCATATCTATTACAAGTAGAACATTTCAAGGGTGAAGGGGTCGAAAGTTGCTCGAAATGGTTTGAATAAATATACACATTTACCTGTGTCGCCGTTTCTGAACTTGGTGGACACACTACACCGTGTGTCTAGATTTGCAGAAATGAGCTTTTAATGGTGCAATTAAAATTTAGAGATTGTTTCACTAACTTTTTTTGTATTTGTATTACTTGGAGATAACGCTGTACACCAGTGGTGCAGTCGAGGAAGGCCTCCCCCTACTTTTTAATTTTAACTTAGCATCCCTCCACTTTTTGATGTTCTATAGCCGTGCTGTTGGTTGTTACTTTTGTATATGTGAGTGTCCTCCCACCCTTTTTTCCAGGACTACACCAATGATGGACACATATTGTGCTGTACGAGAAAAGTTGCTTTAAGCTTCAATTTTTGTTATGACCTATTTAAAAATTAAAAAAGTACAAAGCATTTTATAAAATACTCATTCCGGAAATATTAACATCATTTAATTAAAATATGGAATATGCATCAGATTTTAAGAAAAAGTAAAGATAAATAGGTATATATAAAATAAAAATAAATTAATTAATAACAATAATAAAAAGTCGTTTGTTGATAGACTCAACGTGTGAAAAATTCTAGTGGCATTTGAGGTATTTTTATTTTATTTTGAACAACATAATATTACTATAAGCTATTTTTTTTCAAAAAGCAATTTCAGGAATATTTTATTGGCATTTTTTGTTAACGAGAAGCTGTTAGATTTCAGATCTATGTTAACTGATTCACTTAAAAAAAGAATTCTTAGTATGCTTTGAGATTAAAAAAAAAAAAAAGGTTTTAGCTTTTCTATACATAGTGTAATGAATTGTTAGTCACAAAATATTTAATTGTAACTTAAAATGTATTTAGGTATGTAATTTTTAAATTTTTGATTTTAGCACTTTCATCCCTTAATTGGATGACAATCAATTAATTAAAGATAATTAGCATATTTATTGTATGATTATTTTTAATTACATTTTTGCCCTCCCGTCGTCATTGCTCCATTTTTTTATTTACGGGCTTTTCAGAATTTGTTAACAATGTGTTTATTTCTTTAAGGATTAGTTAATAATTTTTTTTCTTCAAGTTATTTTTCCAAACTTTATTTAAATTTATAACATATTACTGATGAAGAATAAACGAATATCTATTTTTATGGTAGAAATCAGGAAAAGAAAAGCATTGAAGAATTGCAGCACACCAGTATCATCTGTAGAAAGTGAAAGATTAGTTAGCATAGGAGAAAATATATGAACCTGCAAGAAATGGGGGGGGGGGGGGGGTGGAAGGGGTGTTACATCCTGATACTATTGAAATACTTATGTTTTTGCATTACAATTTAAAAGTACTGGGATTTCATTATTCATAATAGGGTCACATGAGAGTAAGCACTATTTTTTAATATTGTCTCATTCTGTTTTTGTACTCTTTCACAGTGCACGACATATTACATTGCAGAAAATATATTTATTTATTAATATATTGAGTCAGCATTGTTTTTTGTTATATTAACCCCTTGCCGTGTTGCGGAACCATTTAACTCGACCAAACTGGGGCGTAATCGGTAGTCGTCCGATTATCCCTTCACGAGTCTGACTCGTGATATTCATGTTTGTGTTAAAATCTTCATCATGAGTCGGATTCGTTAAAGTATAGCAAGGGGTTAAAGTTAATTTTCATTAAAAAAAATTTTTTTCACTAATTTATTGGTAAAAATCGGGTGATTGTAAGAATCTCCGATTACTGATTACTGCTAATTAATATGTACATCCTTAACATTAATACATTTAAAACATAAAGCATTCTAAAATAATATTAGTTATTTGATAATAATTGTTATTATTGCTATTGTTGTTGTTATTACTGTAACTGCATTAAATTAAATATTAAGTGAGACAGCTGAAATCTTTTTTCTGATAACATTTTTTTTTCGTTAAATTATGCACTATTAGATGCAAAGCTGGTGCATGCTCATAAATTTAAAAATAAACATGAAGAATGAGGGCAAAACTGGTCCTCAGGCTGCCTGGAACCTCCTTCATCCTTGGACGGTGTAAATAGCTGATGGTGTGGTCCCTCCTTTCCTCCGCCAAGAGCGAAATAGCAAGAGAAGCATCAAAACCAGTGTTGTAAAAAATCCGGTTGTTTTATAAAAGAAACCATCCGGGCGGGTTTTATTAAAAAACCCGGGGTTTTTTGGATAAAATGAAAGTTTTTTTTCCAGCAAGTTAATGATGTATGGTATATATGTACATATTTTTATATAGAATATGCATAATTTAGCAAGCACTAAAAAAGTTTTCATAAAATTTTATTTACTTTTTATTAAAACAAAAGTAGTTTTTTTTTTCCAACTACCTTACTTGAATGTTGCATTTAATTTCATTTGATCTTATTTCATGTATATGTGTGCACATTTTTTAAATTCAGTGATCAGTATGGGTGACACAGTAAAAAAAAAAAATAATATTTACTCTAAACGTTTTTCTGATTGATCCATTCATCATCAGAGCATCCTAGGAAAATTATTTAATAGTTTAAATTTATTTAGGAGGAGTTATTTGTTGGGAAAAATTATTGTTTGAAAAAATAAAACATATGTGCATATATTTATGTATATATATGTATATACACACCGATATACAAAAAAATTACATTTTATTGCTTGTATAGGCTTATTTCATGATTTCTCTTCTATATAAGTAATACAAACCACATATTTTTCATCAATTAATTATCACAATTATAATTGATTCAACAAATCTAAGCATAATTTTAATAAAGGAATATTTAAGAAAAATAGAGGGTATTAGCATTTTACAAATTGAAAATTGAGCTTTCAAATTATTTTTACTTTTGAAAAGTACAGAAAGAATGTAAATTTATGTATTTTCATATAAAATATATGATGTCTTGAAGTGCTTTTTTCATTTTTCATTTTTTCTTTAAATGTAACTAAAGCTTTAACTTCTTCAAATTTACACCAAGACTGATTTTCCACTAAATAAATTTTGGTCTGATCAAAACAAAAACTATTCTTATCATAAAAAAGAAGAAAATTCTAAACCAAGACCTTTTGTCTGAAAGTGTTTTTTGATTAAAAATAAATCCTTTTTTAATGTAACTAAAGCTTAACTTTTCCAAGCTTTTATGTTAATTAATAAAGATAAATTTTTGCTTTCTAATTGTGCAAGTTATTTTCCTTAACTCTCTTGTAATTGTTATTTCTTTTATTATGACATAATTTATGATTTTTTCTTTGTATTTTTAATTTTGAGTTATGGAAATTAAAAATAAATTATATATTGAATAGTATTGACATATGTAGAATTTTCATCAAAAAGGAATATTTTACAAGGGATTATTTGTTTTTAAATTTTTAAAAAACCCATTTTCCCCAAAAAACCCACGGGTTTTTAAGGTAAAAAAACCCAGCCCAGTGTGGAAAATGGGTAGCTCCCCGGGCAGCAAATCTGACAACCTTGGTCAAAATGCCTCTTTTTTTCAGATGTATCTATCTGAGACATATATATATATATATATTATATATATATGTACGTTGACATAAAATATTTTACCAATTTTTTTTTAATATTTAAAAAAAAAGCGCGGAAATGTGAATAAGAACTAGAACTGGACAGGAAAGCAGAACAATTCCTAATTGTCAACAAAAGGGACATTTTGCTCCTGTGGCAGACTATTTTGAGACTTCTAAGCATAGCCGCTTGGAAGGGAGGACGTGGAAAAGCCCTTTGTAATTTAGCGAGCATAAGGTTCAAAAGGACAATTTTGTGGGCCCTCAAAGACTTGGGAATAAATGCTCATATTCTTTTGAGCAAAGCAATATTGGCCTCTGTTGATGTTAGTATGTAAAAACATACAATCGCTAATATTTTTCAACACTGTCAATTTAATTTATAATAACTCATGTTCACTTCACAAAATTTGTACACGCTCAAAACATAAAACGTCCCAACTATTGCACAATTGTGACACAAATCGTTTAGCATATCAACCCTTTCTAGTCAAAATATAACAGTTAACTATACAGCTTAGAATATATATAAACAACATATATATATGTGTGTGTGTACCTAGTGGCAGAAAGCTCCGTAGCTGTCTGCTTTAAGCTCTTAGAATTTCGTGATCTGTCCGCAAATTTCGCTCATAATTTTAATACATAAATCATGCTATGAATAAGTACATTTTTGTTATTTTACTTGAAACTTTGTAAGCATCATGATGTGTTCTTGTTTATTTGCTTATGGGCTTTCACGACAAAATCAGATTCCTGCATACCTATGATAATTGTCTGCTCCTCTGCACTTTTAAAGAAAAATGTTTCTTGCAGTGTCGTGAGGACAGTGTAGAAGAGGTGCGTGTTGTTGCGGAAAAACAATGTCGATGTAGCAGAAAATTTTTAAGTTGTTTAAAACTGTGCGCAAGAGAATTTCAATGTCTTTGTGGTTTTGCCACAGGGTGCATGTATATATATATATATATGTATATATATTATGTAATTAATGATATAAAGAAATAAAAATAAAACGTTAAAAAGTAGGTATGTCAACTAAGTAACATAAAAAATAGAATGATTAACAATTCACAAGGCAAAAAATAACTTACAAAGCCTTCCGTTTCATCAGTGGGAGGGAGCTGGAACTATCTAGTAGGGATGTAACGAATAGTGATTTGGCCGAATACCGAATATTCGGCCGTTTCTTTTAGGCCGAATACCGAATATTGAAATTTCTAGAAAATCGTTGTAATAGAAAGTATTTGTCAAATTTTGAATTATTCACAAAGTCAAACACCAATTACACACAATCTATGATGTATGAGTTAATTATGTTTGTTAAAAATTTAAAACTATTTAAAATTAATGTATTTTCTCTATTGTTTTGAATGTAATAAAATTAAGAATTTCACCCACAAGGGGAATATAAATGATAGGTTTTATGGTAGTAAGCATTACCATTATTTTACTAATTATTTAATTCAAATGAAAGAACTACTATTGCGTAGTGAACTTTTACCTTGCTCAAACCTGTTTTATGAAGATTTTTAAAAGTTATAAAAGTTAATATTTTTTAATTTATGGGGGTTTTTTACATACTTATTTTTAAAAGATCTTTTTAAATTTAATACTTAACTGGAATGCATTTTTATTTTCAAAAACCCCAATAACCTATGCTATCTAAATATTCATGATATATTCTAGGCTTTTCACATTTCTCTTTTACACAATATTCACAATAAATCAGTCTACCCAAACAAAGTCAGACTTCCAGTTTGTTAATAATAAAAAAAATAAATTTCTCATACTCTCCATCATAATTAACTACTGCCAGCTTTTGGGAGCAAATGGTAAATAAAAAATACAATATTAAAACTTAAAAATTTGTTTTACACAGTCAAACCTAAAACAAGGTTAAAAAAAAAGTAGCTTTTTTCTAAATTATTTTTATTTATTAAAACTATATAGTAATGTATTCTTTTGCAATAATTATAATACAATTTAAATTATTAAAATCTACTAATTTCTTCATTCTTTTACATTTTTATTGCAGCAGAACTATTCTGCCGAATAGTCCATTGATATTCGGCTAAGCCGAATTATTTGGCTAGGGGATGAAATGACTTTTCGGCCAAAGAGCCGAATACCGAATAGTGGCCGAATATTTACCTAAGGCTTCGGCTAAAAGGTGCAAGGGTGTTTGATGGAGAAAAGTGGCCGAATATTCGTTGCATCCTTACTATCTAGCCCCGAAAAGTATTGGCCTTACAGGTTTCTGAGAAATCCCAGCATACCATGTAAAAATTGTTTGTAATTTAAATGCAGAAAATCAAAAAAAAAAAAAAAAGGCTGGTCCTAGTCAATTTACCAATCCTCAATGGACAACGGGAGCACTCTTAAGGCTTTTTACTCCACTGCAAGGAACAGTTGCCTCTGGTGAACTATTCCAACAGCCTGCAACCCTATTGAAGTACTAATTTTTCCTAATTTCAAGATTAGCCTAACATTTCAAAAGCTTAAAACAATGAGCTCTGGTTCTACCTTCAGGGCATAACTGCAGCCCATCAATATTTTCTATTTTCATGAACTTAAATAACTGAATCATGTCCTCACTAACTCTCCTTTGCTCGAGTTACTGTACATATTGAATCTTTTAAGCCTTACCTCATAATCTAAGTCTGCGAGACCACTTACCAAGGTAGTTACCCTCCTTTGAGTCCTTTACAATAAGGTAATATTCTTTTTTAGATAGGAGACCAGAACTGAACAGCATACTACAAATGAGGTCTTACCAAACTTCTGTATAAAGGGAATATAACTTCCTTAGACTTGCTGATGTAGCTCTATTGAGCGTTCTGTTATCTTTGTTACCTACTATGCTGCACTGATGACTAAACTTGAAGTTGTGACTAATTACTCCTAGATCAAAAACTGCTTCAGCTTCACTAATCAGGGAACTTTGTAATTAATAGCTTGCATGTTTATTCCCATGGCCAAACGAAACACTTGACGTTTCCCTACATTAAAAAACATACCCCACTTAATTGCCCACCTAGAAACTTGTTTTTAAATCCTCTTGAAGCTGATTGACTTGTTCTTCCATGTCAACAATTCCCCTGACTTTGACATCATCTCATCAGCAAAATTATTGATGTTCCCAGAAATACTCTCACTAATACCATTAATAAAAATAATAAACAATAAAAGCCCTAAAACTAAACCTTGTGGAACACCACTTAATACATCAATCCACTAAGCATAATTACTCTTAACTACTACTTTTTGTTTCCTCCCCGTCAGGCAATTTTTGTCCAAATTAAAGTTTCTCCACCAATTCTAAAACAAGCAAGTTTGCTAAGAAGACCTTCATGTGGTACTTTTATTAAATGCTTTTTGGAAGTTAATATAAACATAACACTCATTTTGTTATCCAAAGCCATGATAACCTTGTCATAGAGATGCAACAAATTAGTTGTACAGCGTCTACCCTCCCTAAAAGCACACTTCAAACCCGTCAACACACCATTTCATTTGTCCCCAGGAAATGCACAATCTTGATTTTGATCAGAATTTCAAAAGTTTTACAAATGACTGAAGTAAGTCTCACAGGCCTATAATTTCCTGCCTTAGTTTTAGAGCCTTTCTTGAAGAGCGGCCTTGTGTTAGCCAGCTTCTAATCCACTGGCACAGCCCCCAAGTTACACATGAATATATGAAAATAGTTAAGATAACGTCCACTCATTCGTCACATTCTACTAACATTTTTGGGTAAACATTATCAGTTCCTGGAGACCGTTGCTTTAATCTTTTTCAAATGAAATAACACATCAGCCCTAGAAAATACAAAATTCTCAAGCTGTTAGCTTACGCTTTGCTTAAGTCAACTGTCGAAATACAGTTTCTGTTAAATCCACTGCAAGAACTATTTAGAATATCAGCATTATCCCCATTATTTTGAATTAAGTTCCATTTCTCATCCACTAATGGGCCTATTTGAGTATTACGAGAACTCTTTTTGATAATAAAAAGATTTCTTTGAAAAGATTTTTGATAATAAAGAGCTTTCTTTGTCAATAAGGAATGGTTCGAGCATGTGAAAATGTCTCTCTGAGAGATTAAACAATAATTCCTTAAATGTTTTAGTTTCGTTAGGTATTGAGACATCAATTAAGTTACTGTGAAAATTTGTCAGTGAATTGGCGGCTTGATTTCACTGCACTTTTCGTATAAAATTTGGCAGTAATAATAATATAAAAACAAAACAAATTGTGGTTACCCACAGGATCAAATCAATAATATTAAATAATAATAATTAATAAACGTATCGTTTCTTATAATTTATTCTGGATCGTTATCAACTATTATTGTTCGTCGGGAAAATATTTGCAATAAGGATGTTAATGATAGCAAAAACCATGGGATGTTTAAAAAAGGTACCGTTTTTTAGCCTACTTTCCCGTAAAAGTAAAAAAAGAAAATAATAAAGCATGAAAAACGGATTAATGTATCGTAAAAATATCGTTAAAAATAAAGAAAAGTCAAGAAAAAGTGAAGTAATTAAATTAAGATTAAAAAATAAAAAAAATTGAAAGTAGAGTTTTGAGATGGGAAAAATGTGTGTCTGTCGGTCTGTGCCCCCCCCCCCCCCCCCAATAACTTTTGAACGAATTGTCCGATTCGAAAAATTCTTTTTGCATTCGAAAGATCTCGGCGAGGACATCTGATTTTCATATTTTACTTTTTAATTTGAACAATTTTTAACAGTTCAAAAAAATTTAACATTAGCGCCTATGGGCGAAAATGAAGCAAATGATGTAAACTCTGGGTACAAGATCCAAGTTCCAATGAACAAGCTTACTGGAGGAAGCTCTTAGCGTGAAATATTAATTTGAACAGTTTTTGTTCATTTTTGAGCAGTTTAAAAAATTAACATAGCACCTACGGGGAAATTTCAATCCTATATAAATCCTGATCTAACGGACCGATTTGCTTGGAACAAACTTTATCGGAAAGCTCATATAACGTAGAACATGTACAGATAGAAAGTTCATCCAGAACTAACGAGACTATTTTCCTATAAAAATTTTTTTATCGGTCTTTTTAAGGATATTTTTCAATGAATAAATGAATGAGTGAAAGAATGAATGAATGAATAAATGAAAGAGTGAAAGAATGAATCAATGAATAAATGAGTGAATAAACATATGAATGAGTAAATTAATGAATAAACACATGAATGGGTAAACGAATAAATGAATAGCCGAATAAAGGAAAGAATGAATGAGTGAATGAATATGTATTATCCGTTGAAAAAGGTATATTTCAAAAGATTAACTAAAGCTGAAGGAGTAAGAGAGAGAAAGAGATAGCTAGATTATAAATTTGAATTTGGTGTATACGGGAAAGTAGGCTCGTATAGTTCTAGACGGAACTTCTTGTCTTTTTCTAAATTAAATATATATATGTTAATAACTCAGAAGGCTTTGCTATGAGGATTTATTTATAAAAAGTGTTGCTACAGAAACTTTTTTTAAAATTATTAAAATAAGAGTTTCTTTAAAGGCTTTAATTAATTTTTGTTTTTATTATTATTTGCTTGTTAAAAATAAAGTATTGATGTTTTCTGATGCTTACAGTGTCCCTTTTACTGAATTGCAGCACCATAAAAAAATAAATAAAAGCATATTTTGCGCTGAAAAGTACTCTCATCTTCAAAATTTCATGCATAGAACATTTTAAGCATGCGGAATTAATTATTATTATTAAATATAAATAAATAAGTAACAGGTTGAATAATCACTGTCTGTAAATCTATCAGATTTAAAATTTTGAATACTTTTTAATCTTTATCATAACTTTGAAAAAATGATCTACACTTTTCTGAAGAACACGACTCAATTTAAAAATCACTTGACAGGTAAAAATTTTAGCAATTCGTGTGCTATAAAAACAGTTTTCGCCTGAAATCTTTACTGATTGAACATTGAATTTGATAACGAATTGTACAACACTTTTTTTTTACTTTGCTAGTTACGTTGCAGTTTTTTTTTTTTTTTTTGAAGGGAATTTTCAAAAATTAATTATTATTAATTTTTAAGAATCTCCAAATTTTCAACATAATTTTATACGAAATTATGTTAAACATTGGAGACATAAGCTCATTTTTCAAATTCTTGTTAAAACTTAAAGTAATCTCATTGGTAAAGAGTTTCTTATTCATGTAACACTTTTACTTTTGTTTTCTCCGCCTTTGTTGATCAGAAGAAGCCTTGGAAAAGTTATGCGTCTTAATCCTTTAACTTAAAGTCCATTTGCATCTTTCTGCCACTTGACTTACACCCATATTCTTTTCTTCAAAACCTTTATATCATGTGTGATTCTAATCCGAAATTCTCCAACATTTCCGAGAATTTTCGAAGAACCTGTTCTGAAAATTAAACATTAAATTGTAAAAAAAAATCGGTTTACCGAAAAATTTTCAGTTTATTAATCTTAAAATGTCTTTGAGGAATAATAACTGCCTTTATCTCTACAGTTAGGCAAACAAAATATTTTATACTTGTTCCAAGAAAACTTTCAATACAAGAACGTTTCTGGAAAAACAAAGGCTTCAATATTATACTTTTCATTTAATTACTTGAAGGATAATTTTTCAGGTTATATATACATATATACATTTATATTTACGTATTGTGCATTTGGGGGGGGGGGGGGGTCGTGATCACCTAGTTATATAATTTTTAATTTAAATTGATAGTGCATACTTTTTTCCGAAAAATTTGTGTGAAGTTCCGAAAAAGTTTTTTCGCTAAAAATCACCCCTGCTTTAGATATAGAATTTTTCAAAATTATCTACAGTCGATTGTCGAACCTTTTCTAATATGAATAAAGTAATCAGACTCTTTTTGAAAACAAAACAACAGCTCCTTAGCAGTTATAATTCAAATCTTTGAAAAACTAAATGTAAAATTCAAGATATGATCAAATTCGCGAGATAAAAAAAAACAAAATCTGATCCATCATTTCCATCTTGACGTGATCCAACATCTCTTCCAGTCGCCTGGTAGTGCAGTATAGAGTGAGTACCCTCAGGATAGAGTTTTTGAGACAAGTTTCGTTCTTCTCTATACTGTGGATATTTTTTGTATTGTTATTTTTAGTTACAGTAAAACCTCGTTAAAACGCGGGTGTAGGGGGAAATGTTTGGCACCCGCGTTATAACATTACCGCGGAACCATATTCACGAAATAATACTCGCTTTTGTTGCATCATTTCTAACTTTATCAATTACTCGTAACTTTTCTTTCCCCTATAGTATAATTTTTTCTTTTCTTCTTTGCTGCCATTTTATTCACTGCAATTGCTGTGCAAGAAGCACACATCTCAGCTGCGCAATCAGTCTATCGAGCGATAGGTTATACACACGCATAACTAGACTTCCAAAAATGGAATAGTTAAACATTGAACTGAACAGTCCCTGACAGATTGATCTCCACTCATGCCAAGAGAAACAAGTCAGGGCGATTGCACCCGATTTTGAAATCAAGCTACCTGTTCTAGGTTTGAAAGACAGAAAAAGCATGAAAAAGGTGTACATCACGCCTATCACAATAGGGCTTTATCGTTTAGTGTGTCTGGTGTGGGGATGGGTGGTGCTCTTTGGCTAGAATATTTGTGTGCTCGGGCTGGCTTTATTTACAACGGTAAATAAGGAATCACCTTTAAATGGCAATGATGAAGGGTGGTTTTAAACATTGGGGGACATAGTCACCGCGGAATATCCGATTCCGCGGTATAACGGGGTTTTACTGTACTTAGAAGACTAACTGTTGTCCGAGATTACAACATCAAAGACAGATAGATCGCACATAAACCAAAACCTATAATTGTATAACTAAATGAGAAAAGTGTTTGACTTACTGAAAGTAACAATGATTTTTAGCTGGAAAAAAATATTTTGAGAAGCAAAAAATTGAACAAAATGCATCATTTCTTTCTGTGTATGAGATAGTTGTTCCATCAGTGGGGCCGCGCATAAGCGAAATATGATTGGTCCATGTCAACCGGAAGTCTACCTCTTCCGTAGTCACCATAAATATGTCAACAAAAATTACTCCAATGCCCACAAAACCCCGTCAAATCAATAAAAATCTACGTAGACTGAAATTTTAATCAAAATCCAGACTTTTGAGATAGTTCTGTTTTAACTTGTAAATAAATATCTTTGTCTATTTATCAATGTTTTGATTGATCTTTTAATTGATTCTGATGAAACTATTGTAGAAGCTAAAATCATTTATTCAGATAAATATTAATAAAATGAAATAGTAAAATAAAATAAAACAAAAAAATAAATAAAAATGATGCATTTTTTAAACACCATATTATAGCAAAAGAATTGTTTTTTTCGAAATTTTTGCTGAAATTCAGAATTTTTACAAACAGATTCTTACACAAACTGCTAAATAATTTTACAGCGTACATTCTATTCCATTTGAAATCGTTAACTAAAACTAAAACTTCCTCCTGAAAAAATAAAAATAACAGAAAAAATAAATGAGAGGAAGGGGGGAATTAGCAAAACATTTTTTTTTCTAAAATCAAACTTTAGTGATTTCTTCCAAAAATAGCCGTGATCATAAAGACAGGACTCCCCAGGTGAAGCGCATGCTCCGATGCCTGCTCTCAGAAACGATGAATTTCAAAATTTCATCAGCTTTCCCGAGAACATTTTGGAGAGAGAAGTTGACTTGTTCGGTCAGCTGTTGACTGTCGAAAGAAGGTTTGAGTAAATGGTGTTATGTTTTAGCTGCGAGTTAACTCGTTTTATACGACATTCATTTGTTAAAAATCTGGTATTTTACTTGCACATTGCTTCGAATAATTTTATGGTTGCTATGAGTTAGAAATTTGAGTATTTCAGTATGATTTTTTAAAATTAGAAGTTTATTTTATTATTATTTTTTTTACTTTGGAATTCAAGCATTTTTGCTATTTTTCTTGTAAATTGCTTCCAGTAGTTTTTACGGATTTAGGAATTAAAGTATTTTTAATTTTGCACTAAATGCTTGATTTCTTAATTCTTTTGTGTTTGCTTTTAAAGATAAATCCAAAGTTTGTTCGCAGACATGAGAAACATTATATAAATATGTAACTCATGATTTTGAATCCCGATTTATTTTAAATAAGGTTTCAGTAAATAGGAATTGCGGTAATTTTGTTGTAGTTTAAGAGTTTGTTTTAGCTATCATTTTTTAGTTTATGTGCTTGTCAAAACATCCATGCATTCTATGGAATAAGTCATTTTGATTTAAAATTCCCCGGTCTTAAGTCGATGATTAATAAGGATAAATTAAAAAAAAAGTATGTGTCTAATTACTGCTGAGGATTTTGTATAAAATAATAAGGGCGAACATTGATTCAAATTTTAAATTGTAGCTATTATTAATATTACCTCGTTTTTTCTCATCCCCCATTTGGTATTTCACCTAAATTATCTCTAAAGACAAAGATTACTTTTTTTAATGACGGATTTCATATGACAATTTATAATGGATTGTTGCTGTTACTGTTAAGAAAAAAAAAGGCAAAAATGTAGACTACGTATTGCTCTTATTTTTGTTTCGACGAGAAATATGAGAGTTTTTGGGTTTTTAATATTTTGCGCAACAGTTAAACTTTTTCAAGAGATCGATCCAGTCACCTCTGAAACATTCACAATGGGTTATTTGACCGGATCAATGAGGCGCCCTGGAAATAGAGAATTTTCAAGGCCCGGGTTGAGGATCTCAGGAGCCATTAGCTTAGCAGTCGACGAGATCAACAGGTTGCATCCTTTAGTGCGGGGCCACAAATTGAATTTTACCGTAGCCGAGACATACGGAGAAGAAGAAGAAAGTATCTATCAAGTGGCTCTTTTGTGGACTCGGAGCGTGGCTGCTTACATTGGACCCCAAGAAACTTGTATTCATGAAGCGAAAATGGCCTCTGGATTTAATATTCCAATGATATCTTACGTGAGTATTTTTTTCCTTTTTGTTTTTTGAACTCAACCTTCTCTGCACAGCTATTAGAGCCATCCTTAAGAATTGTGGGGCCCCGTTGGGACTAATTTTGGTGGATCCCTCCCGATTTATTGTAATTTTGGTGCACCCCTCCAACTCCTGGTCTTAGCGAAATGTCAACAAGATCTAAAATTTCCTTTGTTGAGCTCATAATTTTGCAGTAGACTATGAAGAAATCAAAATGTACACTTAAAAAAAGACATGAACTTTTAAATTGATTTTTTAAAATGAAAACATATTTGCAGGTAAGGCTTGTAACCTTGTAAAACTTATGCTTTTTTTTAATGTTTCAATTTTTTTTCTCCTAGAAAAAGCGCGGGGCCCCTTTAGGAGTGGAGCCCTATTGTGAGCAATTAGTCCAATCGGCTTAAGACCGGCCCTGACAGCTATGGTTTCAGTTGCCACTTTAAAGTATTCATTTAATGATATGCTAAAGGCTTAAAAATAATTGTTTACCATTGCCACTTGGCGTTTAACGGTTTATGGACTGGCAGTACTTCTAAGTATAGTCAGACTTTTCCTTTTTTAAAGGATTTTAAAGTTAGCTGGACTTAGAAGTCCCATTCTATGCATTTTAGTGAACTGATTTCTCTTTGGAAGCTTGTTGCTCTCGCGCGTGCGCACACCCACACACAAAATAAATAAAATAAAATGAAAAGAAAATAAATAAATATATAAAATAAAATAAAAAGTATATAAATAAAATAAAAACGTTGTGAAAACGGATGAAATTTAAAAAAAAAAAAAATCAGTAAATATATAATTAAACGGCGCATTTGACGATTAAATTGGTCATGTATTATTTTTATTTTATTTAAATTTGCTTTTTTTTCATACCAAATCTTTTCTTTCTTGCCCACCCTTTTCAGTTTAAAAGTGATTGTAACTTCACACATGGTACTTTTCGTTTCACTGACTGATAAGAAAATTCTTAATTCATTTCCATTTTACTAATTGATAGAAAAAGTCATGATATTTAAAATGTGGCTAGTAAAGTGTCTGCTGGTCATTGGTTACAAACTGAAAATTTAAAATTTTAGGTCCATCTGCTAAATGTAGTTCCATCCGTATGTTTGACTACATAGAGCTAATGATTTTTTTTCATAAACATTCTAATCAAATTTGATTCTTTTAGGAAGAGTTTGCATTTTCCTGTTCTTTGCTACATGTTAGAAGGGGATATTATTTCGGCCAAAAAAACTCGTGATTTTCCTTTTTTCAGTGTTATTATACTGGGCGAAAAAAACATTGAATTCATATTAGTCTCTTTCCCAGTCTTAGTTTCTGTGATTGCCTCAACTCAATCTGATAGCCGTTCACAAGTTCACAATCTTCTTTTGGAGTGGAATGTTGTTTCTTTCTTCGAAAGATACAACAATCGAATCATAATTCTTTGCTCATTAGGAACTAATTTGTGACAACCGCAAAAAAAAGCCTAATTTTCGTATGCCTCGGACTTTCTCCGATATCATTTTTAACTCGGACTCGTAAAGAATTTCATATCTAATTGGAAAATCGAATGCGATTTTGTCACGTGACTGGTCGAAAAATAGCGAATCTATTCCTATACGGACGAAAATCAGGCTGAACGTTTCATCTAGATCTCTCGATTTTAACTCTTATTTTGATGGGAGCTTTCATTCGCTACTTTAATTTTAATAGTTATTTTGCTATGGAACAACATTTATTTTCCGAAAATAACTGGTTTTGTGAGCACTTTACTCAACATTTTCCCCTTCATTATTTGGTAACGATTTACCCGGTAGTTATATACTGTTAAGAAAAGCGAAAAAGAAAGAAATAAATAGTTCAAAGTAAATAGTTTGCATCATAAGCGCATTAAAAGCAGTTATTACTTTTCGCATTATTGCTGTTACTATCTTCAATAACGCATTTGACGTGTAAACAATGAAGCTTCAAAAATCGTGAATAATTGCCCTTTCGCCGATTGCACACTTGAGCGAAACCAATCCAGACAACGAAAATAGCATAATACGGAATACACAAGGTGCAAGAGTGAAACAATGCGAAAGACAACGTCGCTTTATAATTGAAAATTCATTTAATTTTGTATTGGTTTCAAAATATCCTTAAAAGCGAATAGTTAGAACTTATTTGTTTTTTTCCTTTACATGTATTTTGTTTTATTTATATAATCGTTTTTTAAAGTTTTGTACAGAGGCAACGTTATTTGAATAATTTTTAAAGTAATTTGCTTTTGAAGTTCTCTTTAAATGAGGAAGAGGATATTGTTTATGTAACACAGTAACTAGTGTAACTTTTTCAGATCATCGTTGCCCATGAAAAACTAAGTTTACTGTTTCTCTCTCTGTGTGAATTTTCTTTCTCTCCTATTTTTGAACTTAAACTTTATTTCCCCCCTATTAAGAAAGCTAATTTCTTTTTTCTCACCATTTTAGAATTTTAACCAAATTCCGTTGAGAAAATAAATACCGTTATCTTCTCTTTTAGAAACAGTGAGAGAAATATTTCTTTTTTCTCTCACCGTTTAGAATTTCGACTCTACCATTGCTTTTCTAAATAAACTCAATTTCTCTTTCAAGTTAGAATGTAATCTTTACCACGGCTCTTTATCATTCTTTTTTCAATTGCCCTTTGATAATTTAAACCAAGGTGTATATGATTAAATTGATTTAAATCAGTGATTTAAAATAGATGATTTAAAGATATAAATAAATCATTGATTTAAATCAACGGCTTAAAAAAATTCAAAGAAAATAAGAGCGTTAAAAAATTTATTACTTAGTTGAATTAGCATGTAGATTGTGAGATATGAGGATGATAAACACCTGCTCAATTAAAAACCGGAGTTTATTTAATGTTAAAGTTCATGATACCTACTAATGGAATGGAATTCAGCTTGCCATCAGAAGCAATATGATTCCTTTAAAAGTTACAGAAGAAATTCGCGAACTTTTATACAAATGTTTGAAGAAGAAAATAGAAATTCAATAGACAAATAAAGATCAACATTTTGCAATATGGCACTGTAATAGATTGTAGAGGATCTACTCATACATTTCAAACTAATCTCCATAACTTTAAATAACTTGTAGGCGATAATTATAATGTAGCTGAAGCTGTTACAATTAATTAAAAAAAATCAAATCTAGGGAATAACCAAAAACAGCAAGATAAAGTAACTGCGATACAATTTTAAGAAAAGTATGAACAGGCATTGCCACATGCTCATTTTTTAGCCACATGTCACCCCAAAAATATAAAGCAGGAGACTTAACCACTTAACGCACATGCCCGTGTCTCACACGTGCGATCTTGTATCTCGCGTTATTTTATTTCTAATGCCAATCTGAGATCCATTTGCACTTTGTTTGTATAATAATTTTTTATATAACTTTTACCCCATCCTCCACTCTCTAGTTGCCGCCTTCAACTGAAATTGCGAAAAATAATTTATACTATACCTATAAATTCATTTTATGTAGATAAAAAAAAAAAACTTGATCATTTTTTTACTAGTTTTTCTGAAAAAAACTCGTGCTTCAAGGGTAGCCAATTAAATTTTTGTTAAAGAAATAAACACTGAATTATTGAGCATTGGGTTGAAGCTTATAATTTATACACTTCCTTTTTGTGGAAATTTTTGTTTGTTTGAAAAAGAAATTTCAGAATTTATGTTAACATTTGAATGGTGGAAAACTGTAGCTGCTGTAAAAAAAATGCATGGATGATAAATAGCTATATATAATTCAAACCTTCACAGTATTAACTTTTCCAATAATTATCTTGTTTAAGAAGTAACAGGGAACATGCCGTCTCTTAGACCGCTCAAAATACTCCCGTTATCACCCCAATTGCATACTTGGTCCAATGCTTCCGGTAACTTCATGTTTAGTCACCCTGAGAAACGTCCCATCTTATCAAAATTTTTTTGTGCCTGCGTCCTGGTGAAATTCCATACATTAGTACGACAGCGGTCTGTGAATTTATCTGCATCCTCCCTCCTTGCGTTACAACTTTTGTCCGTACACTAAAAATTTTTGGCGATACTGAACACCAGTTTGGAGTTCCGTTGGTGTAAAGTTGAAAATTATTCATTTTTTGACGTACAGTGAAACCTGTGTAAGTTGACCACTTGCGGTGCAGTACTTTAGTGGTCAGACAGGTGGTCAACTTACAGAAGGTGTGGTAGAGGGTGAAGGGCTAATTCCGTTCCTGGCAAAACTGGTCAACTTAGACAGATGGTCAATACAGGTTTTAGTGTATATTTTATTTTTTTGAAATGTCTGTCTATAAAATAGACAGCAAAATGTTTTTTTAACATATGATGTTCGTTAACTCATCAAAAATTCTTTACAATTGCTCATTTATTCTATTTTCATAGAAATGAGCAATCGCAATGAGATTTCGATACGTATCGGAGTTAACAAATTTCATGTGATAGCGAAACGTTATACTGTCTATAGGTTTTTAGACAGACCGATAAAAAAAAACTAAAGTATATCAAAAATGAATAATTTTTTACTTTACACCAACTGAACACCAAAAATCGTGTTGAGTTCCACCAAAAATGGTGTCAACTAAACGCAAAATTTTTAGTGTTGGAAACCATGGTTTCCTTCAAATATCGTTATGCAATAGAGCTGCGGAATATTCTGGATTACCTTGGGAGAGATTTTAGTGTTAAAAAAGACTTAAATTGATTTGATTTGTAAAAATTCCAACTATTTGGATTCCGAAATCTTTACATCTGAATGTGATTGAGTGAACCTAAAATAGCAATTAGTACCTTGAAATACTAATCCCCTCCCCCAAGTAAGAAAACATAAACAACATATCTATGTTTATGTTGTTGGTTTAGGAAGCACAAAAAACTCATGCTTAAGAGCATGAAGCATATTTCTGAAAGTGTATAAATATACTGTGTAAATATATTATTTCCGATAGGAAGCACTAATTGAAAAATAAACTCCTATCATTTAGTTTTCCCTCGCAAAGGTTACTTTTGAAAGATAATAGTTTTGAGCAAATTTTAATGTGAAAAATAGAAAAGGGATTAAATCGAAATTCTTTTTTCTCTAAAATAAACACAGTGAATCATTATTTAAACATGACATAAGGCAAGTAAAATATTTTTATCAGTACTAAATCACAGTCGCTTTGTTTTGTGAAAACTAATTAAAATGCAATGATATCTTTCATTTAAAAACATTAAAATAATTTAATTATTTTTTTAAATTATAAATTACTTTGGATTTAAGCCAAAGAATTTCGCACTTTAACAGTACGTCGATAATTTGTTTTTTCCTTTCGTCTCTTCTTTTCCATTTTTCTTTAATTAATTTCAAAACGTTGTAAAATTACGATTAAAAAAATGCCAGTAAATTAACATGCTTTATTGCAATAAAATAAAATAAAACTCTTTTTCGCTTTTAGAATGAAAATACTTTATTCGGGGACGGAATCTTTCAAGTGTAAGTTATAATACATGTTATTAACTTATATTTTTTATATGATCTCTCTCTATCATTGTATAAGAAAGATTCTTATCCCAACAGAGAGTTATTTTATTAAAATCTGCAATTTTAATAAATAAATATAAGCAAAATAAGCAATTATTTCTAAACAGTCTCTAGAGTAATTAATTTTCAGAAGAAGGATTAGCTGGTTTCGTGATTATATGGAATTTTTAAAAATTTTAAACAATCAATTTTTTAAAAGTCAATTTTACTATTTCAGAAACGTTCGAGCGCAATGTTTTCAGCAATCTGCTGATGCAGGTATAGGAAGCCATTTTGGCTGCAACCAAAAATCAACCAAAATGTGTGAAAGAAGAAGGCATTTAGCTTGAGTTGTATTTTCATCGTCTGTTTTTCATATCAGTGATGCTTTCATTTTCGATGCTTTCACAATAGTGGTATTTTATGTCCAAAAATGGATTTCTCATTCGAATAACATTTCTTAAAAATCCAAATTTAGTACTAGAATGCATGTTCGTTACTTCGTAATCAAGCAGGTGTGTATTATTTAATTTTCGTTAATTAATTAATTTTTTTAGTGATCGTTAAGTATTTGTTTTGAAATTCATTTTATACATTGATCTTTATTTTCGAGCCAGCAGGGTATCGTCGTGGTAAGGCGCGGGACTCGTACGCCACAGGTTAAAGGATCGAGCCTGGCAATGTCAGTGGCTTTTCAAGATGCAGAAAATCGTCTGCGCCCCCCCCCCCCCCGTCGTATGATTATGCGGCATGTAAAAGATCCTTTGAGTAGACATTTGGCTTGGATACTCTCGGCTAAATTAAATTCCTAATGTGCAGTTTCGCATCATTCAGAGCTCAGGCGCAGCCATCTAGGGGGAAGCTGAGCGTCAAAATTCTTAAGTGGTGGGGGCATCCGCCGATAGTTGTGCTACTTGAAAGAATGGATGCCGGTTTCCGGGGAATGCACTAGGTCTGCAAAGGTTAGTGACCATACGCAGCCCCATTAGAAAGAAAAAAAGAAATCTTTATTTTCGAACTTAAATGTGTCCCTTAAAATTATAAAATGAATCTCTCGATGGACCCGCGGGTCATAGGTTGCCTAGACCTGTATTAATGTCTAGTTTATTTAAAACCTTTTCGATGACTAGGTATTAAAACAAGATATGAAGCTAAGGGAGCTGTAGAAAAAATCATTGTAATTTTACAAACGAAATTGAACCGAGAAGGGAAAATTAATCATCAATTTCTAAGAGAGAACTAAGAATAAAAAAATATATTGGGCGAAATGAGAGACGATGGGCGACGATGAGAACTATTATACAAATAATGATTGTGCTAACCAACTCTATCCCTTTCGCTAATTACATTGGGCAACAATTTTTGACAAAGTTCGTGTACCAAAAATGAAAACACCCACTTCTTAATGAATTCAACATGCTGAACACGAATATCACCATAAAAACTGTGGATTGGCTCTTGTTACTGAGATTCAGGAGTGCAAGATACAATGTACCTAATGCTTTAACGTCACTTTTGCTAAAACATTTTAAAGAATAAACTGATTTATTGTGCATTATAATAAGTAATATTTCATTTTTAGATGTCTCTGTGAATGTATGAATTAATAAAACACATAATAAAATAAAAATTTCGAGAAAAAAACAAAATAATTTCAAAAAATAAACAACTATCATAGGTAAAATGCGAGAATTTGTTTTCTATATTTCATTTGGTCCATCTGCTAGTGTACACCACACAGAAAGGTATTGCACAACATTTTGCAATCTGTTTAAGTAACATCAGACTTATTACATAACAGCCTGATGTATTGTTTGATAAAAAGTGTGTAGGGGGTGTTTGCTCTTTTGTCCGTGCGGTACTTAACTTTGTTGAAGACTGAGCTTTAATATTTACGTGTACTCATTTTATAATTTCATTTGCAGCAATGTTGCGAAAATGCATTAATGATCTCAATAACTTTTGTTAGATTTGTGGTGACGAAACATTTGAATCACACAAAAAGAGCATTACTGACACAATCAGGAAGGCATATTTCCTCTATTTTGGTTGTAAAATAGGCGACTAAGTCAAAAAACGTATGCTGTATCTTCTGTGCAACAACACTTTCACTGCGGGGGACTGGTAAAAGAAAAAGTATACCATTTGATGCCCTATGATTTGGAGAGAGCAGAGCAATCACGTAAGCGAAACGATTTCGTCGATAAGCTTTGTCAGACTTTACTTTATGTTGTCCCTTTTATTATGTACGCATTTATTATGTACTGTAGGTATTGTAAGACTAGTATGTATTTTCACTTTATGTTGCTACCTTTATTTCTTTATAAATTGAATTGGAAACAAGACATAAAATGCATTATTATTGTATCCTTTAATCCCAATCATACAAAGTAATATTTCAACATGACAAAAAAACTAGAGCCAAATTCCCCTTTTTATTGCCATATTCATGATTAGCAAGTTAAATTAATAAATATTTCGACACTTTCATTCAAGATACATTTTCATTGTTGTCCAGTGTTATGAGAAAACTGAATTGTATTTTAATTTGTATCGTAATTGAGTGATAGAGCAAATGTCTTTTCAATCAACAGAATTAGCGAACTTATGGTGTATTATTTTGTCCGAGCTTTTGTGTATGACTCGATAAAAACGCTTATCAAAATACGCTTGGATGATCAAGCACATTAATTTTCCTTCCTTCTGATATGCGACAGTTGTCACGTGTACAGTTCTATCACCAACCAAAGCGATCTGCCTGGCAGAGTGCCAAGAAGAATCTCACCTCGTTCAAGGGTGGAACTGCTGGAGTTGATAATGTGCCGTTTTCGTTCTCGTTCTAGTTCGTTTAGCATATTTGATTTCTTCTGAACTGGTGCCAGTTTATAAATTTAGTTGCTTTCAACAATTAAAGCAGCAAGCATTCTGATTCCCGTACTAAATAAACGCACCTGCAAAACGAGCTTCCGTAAAACTCGAATGGATTCGTTCTTTTCTGCCATGCGCAGAAACGTTCAAATGTCGAAATTCCGTGGTCAAATTGTATGTGTTCTGAGAAAAGAAAATGTTGAGTACCGACGCTTTAGACACGCCATAATTAAAATAAAAGGTTCTGGAGGCATTTTAATGCTTTCGACTTTCAAATTATTTAAAGATTCAGTAGGATGTTACAGAAATGCGTTGTTTTATCAATCGAAAAGGAAGCAAATATTTCGTCTCCCATAAGTGCAATATATATGCGGCATCAATTTACTGTTGAAGTATTCCTGAAAATACACGAAGAATTTATTCCTAATTATGCCTCACATATTTTTCTCGACAATTGCTTTTCCATTCGTAATAATTCATTTCTTTAACTTTTACGTTAATACTGTTTCTATAATAAACGCTCTGTTCGTAAAAAGATGTGTGAAAGGAGATTCATTATCGCGGGATTTGGTGTCTTGCGCGAAATAAATCGTTGCCAGAGAATGTCTTTCAAGACGCAATTCATTTGCATTATATGAAGTTGTTGCTAGGTAGAGTGCAGAATAAACAAAGGAATGATGGGAAATATTTTAAAATAATTCATTCGACGTCATAAATAAAAACTGGGTCCAGTCTTATAACATATGTTAAGTGTTCAAATTATGTGATGAAATAAAATATTCAAACACATAGTAACATTTTCTTAAAGTACTATTTTATGTGTAATTAAAATTTAATAATTTTAAGTGAACGCGATACAATTGTTCAAAATGTCGATTTTTTTAAAAAAATATTTAACTAATGAATTTTGATAGTTGAAACTATTTTAAAGCCTCAAGCAGAATTTCAAACTTAAGTGAGCAATACTTTAGAACAGATATTCCGGTTTTCGTATAGCTGTTTTCATTCTGCTTTTAAAATCTTTAAACGTATTTTTCTATGTTTTATTTTTGACTAGTAACGTGTAGTAAAATTCCTCTGGCTTTTTTTCAGCTAAATATAAAGCTTTGAAACTTTTTGTTTCACTGAGCACTACCGAGTATGTTTGATAAAAAATAGCAGGAGTTTGACTCAAGCTTGTAATTTGTTTTATTTATTTATTGAATTACAATTTTTGAAATTTTTGTTCTTTATTTTGAGTTGGTAACACAAAAAAATAAAAATTAAAAAATTAAAAAATAAATAAACAAATAAATAACTACTAATGATGATTGATGATGATGATGATGATGATGATGATAATGATGAGGATGGTGATACTAATAATAATAAAAATAATAATAACAATAATAATAGTGATTCAACTAAACTTTCAAATAGTTAATACCATGCTAACTTTTATTCTAGAATGTTTGAGAAGTGTTAGTCAAAAAGATCTTAATTGAGAAAATTATAAAACATTTTAAAAAGTTTCAAAGTTAATTAAAAAAAAAAATAATGGTTGATCACGAGAAGGTTCAACTTCCAAATTTTATTTCTAATAATACTTGGAATTAAAGGCATGCACTATTTTTAAACGAGAAAAATATTTTCTGCCGCTTACTTTAAGAAAAAGAGAGAGAAAAAAACGTGTTTCAGGTGCGGGAAAAACATAGTAAAGAAACATGAAGCTTTTGCTAAACTTTTTCTTTCTTTCTTTTTTTGAAGCTTATTTTGAAAATTTATTCTGAAGGTAATAGTGTTTTTCGCGGAAAAAGCCCTCCTCGCATTTTTTATTAAAAAGCAATTTGGAAGCATTTTAGATTGACTGATAAAGTGAAGTACGTAAAATTAATTCTGTCAGGGGTTTTTAAAGGTAGCAAAATGATTAAGAGAGTGTATGATTTGCAAAAAGCAACTTCTGCATGAGACCTTTAGTGCAATAAGGAACTTTAAAGCTGTAATTTTTTCTTTATTTGTTAATGTCATTAATAGTAATTATGAAAAGTTAGTAATTAATAGTAATTATACATTATCATAAAGTTAATGCAAAGACTCTGCAAACCACCTTTACTTTCTATTCACAAGATGACAGAACTTAAAGCTAGGGATGTAAGGAATACTGATTTGGCCGAATACCGAATATTCGGCCATTTCTTCCAGGCCGAAGCCGAATATTCAGCCATTGTCTTAGGCCAAATACCAAATATTCGGCGGCCGAATATTAAAATTTCTAGAAAATCGTTGTAATAGAAAGTATTTGTCAAATTTAAAAGTATTCACGAAGTCAAATACCAGTTCCACACATTAATTTGTGATATATGATTTAATTCTGTTTGTTAAGAATCTAAAACTATCTAAAATTAATGTATTTGCTGTATTGTTTTGAATGCAATAAAACAGAATTATTGTACAAATGACACAAGTGGAATGAAAATGACAGGTTTTAATGTAAGCATGAGCCCTATTTTACTAATGATTTAATTCAAATTAAAGAAATGCTATCGCTTAGTGAACTTTTACCTTGCTCAAAATAGTTTGCTGAAGATATTTTTAAAGTTATAAACGTTATTATTTTGATTTCATGGAGTTTTTTACATATATATTTTTGAAAAATTTAGTAAAATATAATGCATTTAACTGGAAAATACTTTTATTTTCCAAAACCCCAACAACTCCTGCTATCTTAATATTTATGATATAGTCTACGCTTTTCAAATTTCTCTTACCCAATATTCACAATAAATCAGTGTATCCAAACAAAAGCCAACTTTCCCTTTGTTAATAATAACAAAACAAAAGTCTCATATTCTTCATCATAATTAACTATTGCCAGCTTTTGGGAGCAAATGCTAAGTATAAAATACAATATTATAACTTTAAAACCTTTTTGTTAAGTAAAACCTAAAAACAATGTTTAAAAAAAGTAGTTTTTTTTTTCTAACTTTTTTATATTTGTTAAAACTATATGCTGATGTGTTTTTTTTCAATAACTATAATACAATTTCAAATGTTTAAAATCTACTAATTTCTTTTTTTTTTTTTTTTTTTTTACGTTTCTACTTACATTTAGCAAAACTATTCGACCAAATAGTCCATCAATATTCTTTCTGTTTTTCTGATGACACTTACAATTAACAATAAAAAAAATAGTTGAGAGGATTTCAATTTGTTTCATCAACAGAGATCACACGGATAGAAATTGCAATTCCGCTGAAATTTTGAAAATAAAACAGCATTAGTAAAAATCAGTGCTCAAAAACGTAAGCTATTGTCGACTTGGGATAGAACACACTATCGTTTTTAACGTGCTTAAATGCTTGGTCCCGAATGAAGTTCCATATATTGATTGTAATGATTGCAACTTCTTCTTATAACAGACGAAGCAAAAGTCTTATTCTGGTCATAAAGTAATTTTTAGACTCGAAAAAAAAAAACGCCAAATTTGGCTGTCAACCTTGCATTACCGGTTTACAAACCGTTTTGGACGTTTGATTCAGGGCCGGCGCTAGCACGAACAGCGCCCTGAGGCAAAAAAAACTTCCGCCCCGACGATATATTATGAAGGAATAGAGATTAAAAATGATCGATACAAACTTTAATTATACATATTTTAAGCTTTAATAATACATATATTACACTTTCAAAAACCTGAAGGAAAACAATCGCTGATCAGAGTGTACTGAATAAGGAAAAATAAGAAACAAAAAAGAGAAGAAGCAATAGATTGCGTTTTTGCTCGTCATAAAATAGAGAAGATACTTTCTAGAACTGCAAACACTAATAAAGCGCTCCACCTCCCGAATGCATTGAAGCCGCCTTTCGCAGTGGAGAAGAAAAGGATGATGTGCAAAACAAGAAATAATCCAGTAAAAATATATCCGTTCAGCAAAGAATAAAAAGAAACGGAAACGTTCCTGATGTGTTGCTGTGTTTGATTTTATCAAAATTAAACCTGTAATAGTATATATTAATGCAAAAATGAAATTAGATAAAGTTTTGATGCATCATTTGTAAAACTAAATAGTTTAAATATTATTTGATTTTTTTTTTGAGATAAAAACTATTGTTTGTTATTTAAAAAGATGCAGTCAATATTTAAGGCCAACGGCGACCGCCTCAGCCTAGCGCCGGCCCTGGTTTGATTCATACATTACCTCCTTACGATCCAACGACATCCGAAACACCATCCGATAGTGAGATAGCTCTGGTCTCTAGTTCAATAATTTATATATACACTAGTGAAAATAATGATGATGAAGGATTAAATGAAGAGGATGTTTCAAATGTTTCACTCAATACCTCACAAGACATTGAGTGCTATAAAAACTTCATCGCGCGGTTCGTTGAATTCAATACTGTTTATTCATATTCTGCATAGTTTCATTATGAATATTAAAAATGTAATTTTTACTAGTATCACAAAAAATAAATAAATAAATAAATAAATAAAATAAAAATAACCGATTATTCTTCTAAATGACTACATGCAGGTACAAAAAGATGTTTTTTCTTTCTCAGTTACCTATTTTATTTTGAGAAACTCATTAAATTTCATCTTAAAATATCTGCCATTTTGTGTGCTATTAATGCATTTTTTTCTAGCATGTTATGCACTGAATTTTATTGATTAACGTACTTCTATTATAACGTACCATATTTTTCGGCCTTTTGACAATACTTTATAACCGAATTCGACTGTATTATTGTAGTATTTCAATGAATTTTTCTTGATAATTATATAAAAAAAGAACAATAACATTTAACATAAGTGGGAATAACAGTTTAGTCAGAATAAACACGAAATATAATCGATTATTTATGTTTTAAATGCCTTATAGGGGGCTGATGAGAATAAGAAAAACCTTTTTACTGTTAAAGTAAGAGTAGAAAGTGAATTTGTCATTTCGATAAAAGCTAGTTTTCAGTGAAACAAATACCGCATTACTTGAACCCCCACCCTTCATACTTGCTGGGAACGTTTTATTTTGGTGCACTGTTAAAATAGAAGCATATATTAAAATTTCAGGAGCTATTTCCTCTAAATATTCTGCCATTGCTTATTTCTTTGAATAAATACTTTTATGACTGTTTCATTCTCTCTCGTACGATAAAACTATCGCATCCCTTGCCGTTTAGCAAATACTCGGTTTCAGTCTTTAAAGTTTTGAACCTAATTATATTTAAACTACATATCGGCTTTTCTTTAATCTAATATTTTGACTATATAATGGTTAAAATATTTGATTTATAAATATAAAGCAATTTTTTAAGCTTCGGTAATTTTTACACTAGTGTTTCGATTTATTTACAAACGAACAACTATTTCTGTAGCTCATAAATAATGGAAAAAGTCAATTCTTTATCTAACTGTGTGATGTTTCAAAATGTACAAATAATGAGTTTAAAATGCTGCTATTTACTGGTTCATTTCGTTTGAGGTATTGCAATATTTAAGTGCGGAAAATTCACCTAAGATACCCCCCCCCCCTTTTCTTCCTTTCGGTTTTTTATGATTATTAATAGTACGGTTTTTTGTTATATATATAAAATAGGTTGCGATTTTTGATTTTCTTATTCTTCATTTAGCTTGAAATATTTTACTCCAGATTTTTTTTTCCATTCATAGAAATGGAAAGTAAATAAAACTCTTCCAAATGAAAAATGAATGAAATTTTCACGTGAATTTTGTTTTATGTATATGGAATTTCATGAAATTCTTCATTAAGTATTGAGCACTTGATATAGTGCAAGTTATTTTAGGATGACATGGCATAAAAAGCAAAAAATAAATACAAATTTAATATACTTCTTGATATTTGCTCATTATCCGACTGTAATACAGGTAATTAATTTTATAAGTTAGAAAACAATAAGTCATTTAAGCATTTAAGAATAAAAGTAAAGGCATTTAAGAAAGACCGTAAAAAACGGTTTATTGGTTATAAATGATTTTTTTAGTAATCCAAATGTATTAAAAGATTTTTACTTTTTTTAAAGCTGGGGTGACAGAGAGGAAGGGCAGACAGACGTTCTGAGTGTTGGTATTTATTTCGATGTTTAAATAAATGAGGAGTGTTTGTTTTTTAATACTATCCGAAATTATTTTTCCGTACACAGCCACACTGTAAAAAAAAAAAAAAAACGCCCGAAAATACAGAAGAATCTCCTGGAAATCATTTATCTAGAGTCTGTCGTACAATTGCAACTAAAAACAGGAAACTACAAAGTCTTAAAAAGAAAATAAACGAAATTATGGAGAATAAAAACTTGAGAACATTCTGCAAGTTGATGGCAACAGGTAACGTGCAGCAGTATTGGCGTCATCTGTGAGCACGCCGAATTACTGTTTCTGGTACACAAAGTCGAAGATGAGTTTAGTTGAGCCCATGATATTGTGATTCCTGTGACTTAGGGTGCTCGGCCGAAAATGCCTCCTGAGTTGGGAAAATTGACTGTTGAGGACTACGTTGCTCACTTGAGCTGAAAGTAAATCGTACACCAAAAATATATAATGTACTTGTTGATTTCATTTGAATTAAACTTTTTAACGAGCACTTGCGTAACTAGCAGAGCTTTCTCTGTACTTATACAGAGTGCGGGGGAAAAAAAAGCTTTTATCGTTGACCTTGGTCCCCTCCCCCCAAAGCAAAATCCTGGTTGCGCTTCTGTACTGTGCCATCTGTAAGTAAGCTGAATTACTCAGTCTGGTACACGAAGTTAAACGTGAGTTCAGTACTTGAGCCCGCGCTATTGTTCCTGTGCCTTTGACCGCTCCGCCAAGGATGACTCTGGAGTTAGGAGAACTGGCTGCAGAGGGCTAGGCCGTTCCCTAGAGCTTAAAATATGCCTTGCAACAGCAGTATATAATGCATTTGCTTACAATTTTTAAACTGGTAGCCACTGCTTACTTTTCCGTCTTCCGCGAAGCTGTTACCACCGGTAAACTTGATTTGTGGTTCTTTAACGAGTATTTACGTAACTTAACAGACCTTTCCCTATTTTTGTACAGAGTGCGGGAAAACAAGACGTTAGTTAAGAAATTGTTGTCCAGAAATTTTATTATTTGATTTTTAACAAGTTCTTCGTTAATTTACAGAAACACTCAGTTTACTTTCTGTATATTTACAGAATTTTTTTTAACAGTGTATCTAATAAACGACCTTTTCAGCGTAATCCTTTTCTTGGGGGTAGTGCAAGTCTTTCTTTAAGCTTAAATGCTATTTCCTACTTTAGCTTAATTTTTGATTTGTTCCTAAACGCCTTAAATTCAAAATATTTTTTAATTTACATATTTTATGGTAATCGTTTCTTCTCTTTAGTGACAAACCTCTGATCACCTTACGCTTTAATCCGGAACAATTTTGTAAAAATAAAAACCCGAAGAATTTTTATTTATATACGCTACACAGTCACGTTATGCTATGATGATTTTACTGATTTATTCGAAGAAGCAAAGTTTAATTTTGATAGCTTTGATTTTAAAATGTTTGAGTTAAAAAGTAACTATTTTAAGATGTAAATATTTCCAAAGATTTCACTGCAGGTTTACTGCCGAAAACTTTGCGAGTTGTTTTTGAAAATTACCTCTATTTTTCCATTATTCTCATGCTGCATCCGATTAATTCAAGTGAATAAATGCACTTAAGAAAAAATGCATTGGATTTGCAAAAATTAATTGAACGCTTTGATTTCGTGTATGCACTAGCGATTTCATGCATCGGCTTAAGAATAATAATAAAAGAATTAATGCCTTTGGTAAACAACCAAAGAATTAATGTTGTGGGCGCAATTCAAACTCAGAAAAATTGATGAAGAATTGGACATACTTACAAGAAATATTGTTCACGTAGAAATGATTCTGTTAAGAATTGAACTTTAAAGCCTTTCAACAAACATTTAAACTCTTTAAACACAATTAAAATGATATTTAGGATTTTAAATTTTAAATAGTTTCGTTATAAAATGCGACAGTGGTTAATTAGAAACTTAATGAGTCTTTTTTGCCCTTACTGATGCTTGGTGTAAAGGAACGAGATAATTTTTTTTTTAGTATTATGAAATGAAAGATACAAATTCGTTGGTTGGTTACATTAACACAACAGCCACAATGAGCTATACTAGATTATAGTATAATTAAAAACAGAAATAAGACGCAAAAAAAAAAAAAAAAAAGAAAAAGAAAAAGAAACCCGCGTGGAGGGAACCGGTAAAATAAGTAAGAAAACTCTAAAAAACGGGCCCAACTACGCAAATTTTGTGTAAATTTCCTAAGTTAAAGACGTACATGAAGTTTCAAAATTTTTAGGCAAAAAACGAAATTTTCTAAAGAATAAGAAATTGAAAAATAATTTCAACAAGAAGTTCCGTCTAGAACTATACGTGTCTACTTTCCCGTATTACTTAACATCAAATTTATAATGTATCTGTCTCTCTTTCTCTTTTAGTTTAATTACTTTTTTCAACGGTTAATACATATTCATTCACTCATTCCTTTTTTCGTTCACTCATTCGTGAAATCATTCATTCATTTATTCATTCATTCTTTCACCCATTCATTTATTCATTTATTCGTTCAGAAATATCTTTAAAAATCAAGATGATAAAATTTCATGGGAAAATGGGCAAGTTTAAAAAAGAGGGGGGGGGGGGGAGCATATGCGAAATCAAAGCAACCTGCGGAAGGAAAAGATGCAATTCAGGATGGAGTACATTCCCTGAAAATTACGTCAAAGATTGCTGGGTTTAATTGAAGAATTCTCAAAGAATATGATTAAATTATGAATACGAAGTTAAAAGAAAAATCCACATTTATTAAATGAAGAAAAACTTTTTTGTTTTTTAATTAATCCTGTCTATATTATCCAGCCCTCATCATTAAAGTCTAAATAAATGCTCAATCAGAAGTTGTCTGAAAATTGGTGAAAGTTGCTGCAATTATGCAAAAAATTTCTTGAGTTAAACTAAAAATGGAAAAATGAAAAATTCATTTACGCACGTAAACTGACCTAACTCAGTAAAAATTACGAAAAATTGGTGAATATTGCAGGTGCTGTAAAAAAAAAAAAAAAAAGAAAAGTTATCTTAACAAAATGAATGAACGTAAAATGCGAACTTGTTTATTTCAGAAAAAAAAAGGATAAGCTTATTTATTTTATTTACACTTTATTTTTTGAACATATTGCTTCCTCGCTTCTTCTATTCATAAAGGCAACCTGTAACAGGTGAGTATCGATTTTTCTTTCATCTAAAATAGTTCATCCTCGAGGTGTTTTCTATTTCCTTTTCACAATCTCTTTCATCATTTGTTACATGAGACTTAGTCCAAATTTCTTTATAATCTTGCTAGTGCGTCAGAAATTTATAATTTTCTTTTTTGAATGTCAAAACATTCTGCGACATCGGTAATTGGAATTTTTATTTTTAGTGTTTTCCTCATGTCCAGAACTTATAACCAGAAAAAATTCTTGCAGTGAAAGAAAAAATATTTACAATTTTAACGTTGGCTTTACATGCGAACAGCTTTTTAGTTTTTACCAAAAAAAAAAAAAAAAAAAAGAAAAGAAAAAAAAAGAAAAAGATCTAGAACGAATTCATAACGAATATGAATAGTTTCTGTCTATCAAATGATATTTTATTATCTTCACGATAGGTTAATATAGCGTGCCTCAAGTAGTAAGCGCGATGACAACGGCTACTGCGCAGGTTAATAATTTAATAGTTTCGTGAGTTTCAAGAAACAGCGCGGAGTTCATTCTTCTTCGCAGTTTTAATTACTAATTTTACAAATACGCTCTTCGCCACTGTGTTTTCCTATTTCATTCAATATATAATTTCATTATTTCATTATATATAATTCATCTGATATAAATTCATTATTAAATCTCATAGTTTCTACATTACATGAATTTTAATTTAAGTTGTTAATTGTAATTTATTTGTGTTATTTCAAACTTATTGATTACCATTGACAGTCCTGTCCTTCAGTGCTTTGTTTAGTAGAAATAATTATTTTGTAAAATAATACTTTGTATGCATTTAAAACATAAAATATGATATACAACATATTTATTATACTTAGGTTTCAAATAACTTGAACGATGCATTAGATGTTTAAGTTAATGTTTTATTAGATTGTCATATATTTGTCAGGCATTTCTTACGCCATTACTCATGGCTCCTAATCTATCTCTTATTTAATTAGTGTAAGGTGGATAATTTTTAAATGATCAGAAAGATACAAAATAATGCATTATATATATTTAATGAAGGAATTAATTTAACTGAAATAAAGGTAAAAATATTTGAAAAAGATAAATTGTCAATTTATCCATTGCATATGTTCTGTTGATAGTGTATTTAGAGTTTTTTTTTATCGAAATGTTTCTCTAATCTGCAGTGTTTATAACCAGAAAACTTCATTTTAAACTATCATACCATTCTTTAAAAGTGACTGCCTCTTGTTCATTAAGAAAGAAAACTGTTTATGGGGTCCACGGATTTTACATGCACGTATCCCCAACTGAACATGGGGGGGGGGGGGGGGTCTTCAGCGGGTATCGAAGACGCGACCTTCCAGATGGAAGTCCGACATCCTAACCACTAGGCTACCACGGCCTTTTATGCTAATACTAAACAGTTTTTTTTTTAAGAATGAAAGCTGTTTAGTATTAGTATAATTCCTAGTGGTTAGGATGTCGGATCTCCACCTGGAAGGTCGCGTATTCGATACCCGCTGAAGACCCATCATGTATACTTGGGGATACGTTCATGTAAAATCCGTGCACTCCACTACCCCCCCCCCCCCCCACCTCGCCCCCGTATGCGGGGAATCTCCAAGGCCTAGTGCAGGTGTCGGCAGTCTGCGCCTCGCGAGCCACATTGGATGACACCGGCCTCTTTGGATGTGAAGCTGCGGCTCTTCAGTTCCATACTCAAATATCATTTATTTTATCAAAAAAAGACATTTAAAAATCGTTCTGAATTCGTTTCTACGTGGATAACCATGCAAAGCCATCGCTCCCATTGAATTTGTTTGCTCAGTTGTTTGTTATTGAAGTACAAGTTAGTGTTGTAAGTAAATGTTTCATTGTTTTAATTTTTTACTTAAATAACAAGTAATTATCTAATAATGCCATATATATACTATCTAATTTGTTGTGAAAAACACTACTTATATATGAATAGATATCTTTTCTTATGAATAAATAGATTAATTTTTTTTTATCAAAAAACTTTATTTATCCAAGTACTATTTATTGCTGACAAGCAAAAGCTTTGAAACTTTGTAAATTGTAATTTTTGACTCTACCGACTCAAAAGGTTGCCGACCCCTGGCCTAGTGCTAACAGGGAAGGAGGTTGGAGGAGGAAAGTATTAGCATAAACATTGCGACTCGATACAATGTAAAGTCGGGAAAGTTTGTGCATACATTTCAACAAAAGAAGAAAAAAGACTGAAAACGGTAATTTTCTGACGTACTTCTTAATGAGTAATTTAGATTATATTCGTTTCTTATGCATTTCCGTTAATTTAAACTGACAGCTGTAATAAACCAAGAAAGTTATTTTCCACAATCTCTCCTTATAGATTTGGTGGGATTATGCTCATGGGCAATAAATAAATCTTTGACATAAATATGGGCGATTGTTTTCGATAATGAGTCGATTGTATTATTAATAACTGCAAGTAAATGGTCAATATTACCAATATTTTATTGCTAAGCGTAATAATTGTACTTAAAATATGTATTTTATAGTGTGTGTAAATATATAGAAATATTATTAAGAGCGTATATTCAGTTTCATTATTTAACAATACTTAGCTATCTTTCAGAAATCTTTTATTAGCTATTTTTTCTCTTTTTTTCTTCGTCCTTCAATTTCAGAAAACACTTCTTCATACGTAATGAATTTAATATTTTGTTGTACAAAATTGCTTGACAAAAATAATAATAATAAAAACACACACAAAGCAGCCGTTAATCTGACAGTGTAGAGATAAAGTTTTTTCAAAGAACGTAATTAATTTATTTTGTTAAAAGTAAACAAAAGTAATAGTTGACTTTCCTTAATATTTCTCAAAATATGCATGGAAAATTCAATCACTACTTTAGGCAGAGAATTATGCAATGAATTTACAACAAAAGTTTGATTTGGGATGTGATTCCTCCACTCACCTCTCTTTGTTTTTATTCGTTTTGTCCTGGAAGAAAAAAAGAACAAAATTGAATTTTAGAAAAAGATATTTTTATCTTATCCTGGAAAATTGCTCCCTTACGCGAAATACTGACAAACAAACAATATTTTTGATTACACTCCAGTCCAATTCACGTTGGACGGTTTTGTTTTACAAGGTACTGTCTACATGAACATTTTTGTAAACATTGTGGTGGGAAAAAAACTCTTTTCTAGAAAAAGATTTTTTCCATAAATTTTACAACTTTACTCAACAAAATCTTTGACACATGAATGCAATTGAAAACTTTTGCTTTGTTCTTCCGCGGAAAGAAGTTAAACAATTTAATATCTGTTTTGGTTGCACGCCGCCCCCCCCCCCCCCCTCCTAACACCAGGCTCTTAAATTGTTTTTGGATTCATGTAGTCTTTTAAAGTAAAACATTGACGCTTTTGTTTTCAAAAGCATTGTCTTCTCTTTTTGATCAACAATGCAAACATTATCGCTACAACATCGTTGTTACATCAACCTCAACAAATATTTTTTGAAAAAGTTCTCCACTCAAAATAAGAGAAAGTTAAACATTTACTTTATGAAATTTTATTTAGGAACATTTTTTTACTTACTATTTTAGTTGCATCACTGTTTCTTCATTAATATTAGTTTTTTTTAAATTAATTATAAGCGCAAATAAGTTTCGGCGAAAGAAGTATATATATTGAATACAGCACATTAAAAAAAAAATTTAAATCGTACTCTGTAAACAGTTTTCTTCAAAAGAGTTATTTTTTCAGAAAAAAAAAATCTATATTACTAATACTGTTAGAGAAATTTTTTAAACACGATGTTTTATCTTCAGAAAAAATATATTTAATAGGCATTGTTAGCTATCTTGCAGTAAAGTAAAAGTGTGTTCATTTCCGCCGGCTGTGGCACAAAATACAATAACCTAATAACAAGGAAATCTTTAGCGCATATTTTTAAATTGCAATTCGTGCTTTATTAGATTGCTTCACATTTCTTACAACTTACGGAAGCTTATATCCCAATGTATTATCGTGTTTAATCTCGTAATAGTAACAACATTTTTTTTTCGATTTTTTAATGTAGCTATTATTTACGCTGAAATCAATTGCACAATTTAGCATATTCGTTTATGTCAAGAAAATTTATTGGAACAGCGTATCAAATAGCAGTTCTATTAACGGATAGTTATTCACGAAATAGTCAACTGGTTCATTGCAAGTACGAGTGCGAACAGCGGAGATATCTACCGACACTAATGGATTTGGGGAAAGGAAGTGAAGGGCTGTTGGGGATTTCTGTACCGAAAAAGGGAAATTTAGAATACCGTAAAATATTTTTGAAGGTTAAAGTAATGAAGAAGAATGTTAATCGGAGAGTCGGCAAAAACTGGTGATGATATTGACGAAATTTTGACGATATTCCCGTAGAACTCCATGTTAAACCCTTGTCACAACTTCTATCGTCAATTTTTCTAGAACTGTCTTTCCTGCATTGGTAAATATAAAGTGTCATACGTTATTCTTGAGGCACTACTCAGTGTGTCAAAGAATTTTTAAGACTAGGTTTATAAACTAAAATAAAACTAGTAATTATATTTTTTAGAGTATTTTTATTCAAAATAAGCTCCTTCGGCTTCAATACACTTGTTATAGTGGTTTAACAACGATTCGAATGCCTGTTTCAGTCACATTGTGGGACTGTCTCCAAAGCTCGTGTCGAAGCTGTTTGTATAGTGTCAATGTCATCAAAGTAAAATAAAAAAGTAAATAAATAAGCTGAGATTTTGGTAGTGGATCAGCTGATAGTTAAGGAGTTTCACGAAAACTCGATAATACAGATAGCGCCACTGTAAGCTTATTTCCAGCTGTAGTCTTAAAAATTCTTTGACACACTGTGTACAAACAGCTTCGACGCGAGCTTTGGAGACAGTCCCCCAATGTGAGCTGGAACAGGCATTCGAATCGTTGTTAAACCGTTGTAACGAAAGTATTAAAGCCGAAGGAGCTTATTTTGAATAAAAAGTTTTAAAAAATATAATAATTACTAGTTTTTATTTTATCTTATAAACCTAGTCTTAAAAATTCTTTGACACTCTGTGTATACTTTAAAATTTTGAGGTGAGATTAAAGAAGAAAACTTTAGTTCCGTTTTAACAAGGCGTTTACTTACAAGTACTACAAGTCAGTATTTTTGACCCCTAGCAAAATTTTATGAATCCATTAAAGTACCAATCTTCCTTTTTTGGATGCGCATTGTGACTACGGATTGTTTGTTTATCAAAACAATCTTTTACAGCTCACCATTGAGCGTTTTTCTGAGCAGAAACTCTCGTTCAAAACTCAATCGTTCACCAATTTTCCTACCAGTTTCCTAGTTTCCAAGAATCGTTATCCAAAATACCTGCATAGAAAAAAAGAAAAGAAAAAAAAGAAAGCTACATATTATAATTTATTTGTGTCAGAAGACATGATTCTGTATATTTTGCAGATTTTGCATAGCTCGTCATAGACAATTTTTATTGTTCGTTAACTTACAGAACATTTAAAGTACATTTATATATTTTTAAAGCGGATAAAAATTCTATACTTAATATTAAATAATTTCGAAATGTTTAAGTTTTTATTATCTAAAAAAAATATTATTTAAGAACAGTTAAGAAATTACTACAAAAATAAGATCAAGACAACATTGCTGAAACTTTAAAACGTTTATTTTACATATTGAGCATATTACTAATATATCTTTACACATTTAAAGGCGAATGATAAAAGTGCCTTTTGTCCACAGTTTACGTCAAAGAAAGGGTATTTGGTTTGATCTAGAATAAAATTCAAAATGTAAAGAAATTCAAGAAAACAGCTCCAAAAGAGATGTTCCATGCCAGTATTAAATGACGTATTTTACCTTTGTAGTCGACGTTTTTCATTTATAATGTCCTTGACTCAAGTTGCAGTGTTCTGAAATTATGTTTGAAATCAAATTTCAGATGCCTATTTTTTTCTTTTTTACACAATATAATGGGAAAAGGTTACTACGTTTCCCTTTTCAGTTGAATTTACATACATAAGATAAAATAAAATAATAATAATAAAAAAAAAAACCCCGAGTTATATTTTTGAATTTTTGTAATTTTTTTACATGATTGCTTATTGGTAGTTTTTGTTTTTAACCTCGTTTTTGAAATGTGAATGCAGAATGGGAAATAATAACGTTTTGGAATTTTTGTATTAAATTGTAATTTCTTCGAAATGATTGTGTCAAATATTTATTATTTAACTTTATTTTTCTAGAATAATAGATTCTGATTTCAAACCGAAAAAATACTGCAAGTTCCTGTCTATATAAATTCTTTAAATGTTTTAAACAAAACAATTTATTTTCCAAGAAAGATAACTACAATGTTTCAAAATCGAAAGTAGTGTTTTTATTCTGACTGCCGGTTTTAATTAAATTATTTGTTCTTCGTACTTTACAGAAAAAGCGAAATCACAGTCAGATTCATTTTAGTTATACCCTTGTGTAGAAAACTGTATTGGTTATTTATAAAACAAAGCCACTTAATAATAAAAAAGAGCGATGCATTTTGAATCATTCCAATCGTACTGTGCAAAATATGCAGCAAAAAATGTTGTCTTGCTTCAAAGCAAAATTCCACGTAAGTTCTTTTTTTCAGCACCAAAAGCAAACATTATTTTAAAATTAAACCTTTAAAAGAACATATTTTATTTCTAACAAAGCACTTGGTAACAAAATAGAACGAATAAGCGGCAAAATAATCGCAGCTACTTTTTATTTCTTGTAAGGGAAGCTGTGCATATAATACCCGGAAGTCTGATTCAAAAGGAAAAAAAAAAAAAATACTTTATGGTAAGGGAATATCGGAACATACTTTTGGAATTTTAGTGTATCTAAACACAACATTTTCAAAAGGTTTCAAGGTTCGTATTTTGAATTTGAATATAGTTGTTTGTATTTCCGGATGTAAATCCATATTTCTGATATATATTAATAGTTTTTTCAACTAAAGTCCCTAGACAGGTGGAGAAAATTGAACTTCTTTTGTGTAGGTGCATGTGTATGAAGTCAAAGGAATAGTAATGATATTTCTTTTTAACCAAATGGTCAAGAGAGAAGAGTGCGTTATGTTAGGTAAAAGAGAATAATCTGTTTTTCTTACTTTGGTCAGCGTGTCTTCTAGGATGATATGACTACTCGAGCAGTGTGTCAAAGTTGCATAGAATTTTACTCGATCATTACAGCAAAATAAGAAAACATTACAGAACTTTTCTTGTAAAGTTTGAAAATTCTGTATCATCTCTCGAGTTCATTTTGCTGGTTAAAATACCAAGAAAGTATGAAGATTATGTCGATTATTTTCTTGTTTTGAATTTTAATTATTTCTTTTCTTATCTGAAAAATTTATTTATGTTTTTCTTATTTTTTAAATTTAATTAATTAATATTTTTCATTTCTCATAAAAGAATTAATTTTGATTATTCGATGATATTTTTATTCAAACTTACAAGAATTAATCATATATTGCCAATGAATGATACTTAAAGAATGATAATAAAATGTAAAAATGTCCTTATTCCCGACATACATTTCTCAATTTCACAACATGTACGTCCTGAAAGTGCAATGGAGTAAATGTATGTATGAGATAGTATGATGATCTAGTATAATACTTATAAAGGTATGTCCTTCAAATTTTGTATTTTTGTTTTATACAACATTTTCTATGCGTCCTCAGTTCTTTGTTTAATTGCTATCATCGATACAAGATATTCTCAATTGGCACTGATGTTTATAAAACGTAACTTCCAGGGTATAAAGAACATATCATTCTTTTATTAAGTGTGACTAGAGTCTTTCTAATTGTCTTCCCAGGCATTGCTGGTTAGTGAAAACGTTTCGATTTTTACAAACTGTTAACATACATTTATAATGATGATAATGAAATAAGAAATAGTTTTTGATGGGTTAGGCCTTAAACTATGGTTCTATTATGATCGTCTCCTGTATTCCATAAAAATTCCGAACATAATCTATTTTTCTAAAAAATATTATTCAACTTTTTTTAAATAATATTTTTAACGTTACCCTATGTTTACTCCCCCATATTTGATCAGTAGAACAACTTTACAAAAAGTATTCCACGAGTTTTAAACGCATTTTCAAGAGAAGGGGGGAGGGGATTTCTTCTTGTTGCTGATTATGATTTGAATACTTAAATGCCTTGTAAATGTCAAAATTAACATTGTTAATGGACAAAATTAACATTTTTAGTTGAAGTTTTTCATACTTGCCTCTAAAAAAATTTCAAAACTTAGAAAATCATTCATGTACGTTTTGATGAGAATTTAACTTTTTTTTTTTTGCCAAAAATAGAGTGATCAATGCACATTATCTTCCAGAATATTCGTTTTGAGTTTGTTCCTACTCCATAATTGAATTAAATTATTATTACTGTGATTTGTTTAATAATTAATGATATTTTTGATCAGAGCGTATTGACGTTTTGAAGCCGGCATAAATTAATCTCAAACAAGTTAGAAACCGTTTTGGAAAAGGTGTTTATCCTTTTGAACCAGATTTGCGGGAAAAATAATTCGAATCAACAAACAGAGCAAACATAACTGTTGTAAAGTAAATAAAATATTCGGAGTCATTAAACAGAAGCCAATTGTTACTTTCAATAGAAAAATTGCATTCTCAGACGCCTTCAGGGAATTTATTGTATCATCAGTAGCATTTGCCGTGCTTCATTCTGAACTGTAAAAATTTTGCACTTTATTTATTTTAAGGATTTATTGCACAAAGGAATGAGATAATGCACAAAAATAAGAAAATATTTTTCAAAAATTTTAGTGATTTATTTACTAGAAGTCAATAATATGCATGGTTTTAATGCATGATTCAAGTTATTTTACTGTTATTTTTTGCCGAACGGCAACATTTCTCGAATACGTAGTTGTACACACGCATTTTGTGACAGAAAATGTTCTTAAAAATAATTAACATTTGGCTTTAAGTATACAAACGGGATTAGTCGCTTTAAAACTTCAAATATTTTTTCAGTTTTGAGAACAAAGCTATGAAAACTGCAGTTTACACAGCAAGTCTATTCACTTAACCATACTGCTATCAGATGTAAAGAATGCACCATTTTAATGAATCTACGATTTATATTTGCGACAATAACTTTTAACCAAACTTATGATTAGACTCTTTTCAACCTTTAAAAATTCCCATCATGAAATGTAAAGAAATAATCTTTATAGAGATATTTTCCAGACGAATAAACTCTGTTCGTACACATATTGCATAAACTATCGACATAACAAACAACATGATAGAATGATTATGCTTTATTTGAAAGCTAAGGTTGTAGTTTAAATATATTCGTTTAGGAAAATGAATAAATGAATAATCGGACAGAAAAGTCAAGGGTACTTTAATAATCTGTTTGATTTCGAAGGCATTCAGCAGTAAGCTTTGATTTTCTTTTCTTTGCAGATAGTCATTCCTTTGAGAAACCAAATTTACAGTGAATCAGTTCTAAGAAACCAAATTTACAGTGAATCAGTTCTAAATAGGTCACGGCACAGCGAAGTAGGGTAGTAGGGGGTTATAGGCTACAGAATTAAAACCTTGTAGCCTCCAAACTACCCATAAAAAAAATGTGCGGAAAGTATGATTAAGTTCAAACATTTATTTGTCATTATAGCGGTTTTGAAATTTCCCTTTAACATTTTTATACCTGACCAAGTATTTCACATCAAAAATTGACGATTCACCATTTTCCACCTTATTCCTATTTCAAACCTTTGCATACTCCATAGGTATAAATAAATAAAAACATAAACATTTTAAAATGTTAAGTTTTAATTTTTTATAAAATTTCTAGATCGATTGCTAATCAATAAAAATTCCTATTTAAAAATGATACGCTTTTTTTTTTGTTTTGCGGCTTGTCACAAATGAAAACTTATTTGACGTTGCTTGCTGTACTTGTTGTAGCAACGTCAAATAAGTTAATTATGTAAAAATAAAATAAATAAATAAATGAAATAATAATTAAAAAAAAAAAACACTTATAAAGCTAAGTTTCCGTAAAAATGTGTGAAAATAAGGGAAAATAAAATATCAACTCATTTAAAAGTTGAAATACAAAGTAGATGAAAAATATTTTTTTTATAATTCACCGAAATTTTTCCGGATTCTATTCGAACAACTTTATTAAAAAACTTTTTCTTTTATGTGTGCAGGAGAGGGTGTTGAAGGGAGTTTTTCATTTGACCAGAATAAAATAGCTTGAAAATTTTCCATTATTATTTATGGCCGAAATACTAAAGAGTCGGTCTATAATAACCAAATACATAAGATAAAAAATTTTTGCAAATATTTCCAGAAGTTTCAAAACTTCTCAATACATTGCTTTTAGTCTAGCTCTTTTTCCTGTATACTAATTAAATTTTTAACGTTAATAAATTATATATTTAATTTTATAGTGTTAAAAATTCTACTGTTTTGAAACTTTCGACTCCAAATAGTTTTCAAATTCATGAACGGCGCAAGTATTTTTCAATTGAAAAATGGAAATGAATTTGAAATAATAACCTCTTTTTTTGCTACTAAGTCAGAAGATAATTTCGAGAGAAGTAAATGTTTTAATTAAAGCATATATATATTTAACACGATTATTACTTTACATAGTGATTAGATCATTATGTTTATTTATTTATTTATTCGTTTTTCATTTATTTAAAAAATATTTTCATTTAGGTAGTAGAAATATTTTCATTAGATGGTTATAAGTATTTTATTTCTTTTTTTTTTCATTCTACTAACACGTTTGTTTTAGTTAAGACTAAAAATATTGCTTATGTTTTTATGATATTTCTCTCTCTCTCTCTCTTTTTTTTATCATGTTAAGCAAGAGCCGTTCCATTTCAGATCAGGCAGAGGGTGTCACATAACATTCACAGATTTTTTTGAAAAAATTACAGTAGTTACAACTGAGGGATATATAAAATATCTCAAAAGGATTTTTCAAAAAAAAAAAAAAAAAAATTATTTCTCTAGTTACAGACTTTTAAAATTTGGCCGTTGAGATAATAGTTGGCCTTTTCAGAAAATCAACAAAACACTCACTTTTAAAATGGCCACTGTTTCAAAAGTTTTTAACTGATTCGAATATTTTTTTTCTATAAATAAAGAAGAGATGGTATTTTATTTAGACACTAATTTTAAAAAGATAGTTGGCTTCATTGATAAAGAAAAAAAAATGTTTTTGAAGTGCAAAAATCGTATTTTTACCGACCTTATAATTTTTTTTTTCTTATGAAAGAAATTTATTTTTGACAAAACAGAAGTGGCAATCTAAAGTGCTGTTATGGAAGTTTTGTATCAAATTTTATTGTAAGCCTGAGAGGTATATCCCTTCAGAATTTAAAGTTTGAAATTTGAAAATGGTCAAAAATGACAATTTTTGAAGTGTGATTACTGAAAAAAGCCATTTTTTACAATCTGAAAATCTGCTCATTTGTTGCCCTTAAAGTGCTTAATGAGCTGCTATCAATTATATTGTGTATTTTTGCCCCAGTTTTTTTATATGATTTTTCAAAAATGGCCTTTTGTGCGTTTCTCAAAAAAGCCAGAAATTCAAACTTGTTCTTATTTAATCACTTTAATATAAGATTTAATCAATATTTATTAAGAAATATACTATATTGTTGCACAATTACTACAGATAAATTGTACTTAACCTTCTTAGAACTTAAATAGCTCCTTGCACAAAGTGTAGCTACTGTGATGAGCTTTTGCATGTTATTCTGTTCAATCCAATTACTAGTTTTAAACTTATACACTTTTCATCAAATATGTTATAGCACTGATACACATAGTTTTAAACGCACATGAAGTTATGTACTTAAAGCAAAATAAGTAGAATCAAGTTCAAATCAATCTATCAATCATCTTCTACTCGTTATTACCAAAAAAAAAAAAAAAACCCGCAAAGGCTAGGAGGGCCTAGCAGTTAATAGTTCATGATAGTAATTGTTTTAACCGCAAAACGGTATAGGGTCAGGTGGGGTAAAATGGGTCAATTTTTAGCTATTTTCATGTTTAAAGTTTCATAGAAACAAAACCAGAAACATTTCCCATTTCTTTTCAATTGCATCTTAACATTGAACTCCTTTAGATCAATTTTAATATTTATTTTTTAATTATGAAATCGTTTAACTGAGCTTATAAAGTTGTGACCTGATTTACTCCGGCGTGGGGTAAAATGGGTCATTATGCAAAATTATGCTGAAAACAGTTATTTATTACTTTGAAATTGAAAAAAAGAGTAACATATTTATCAACATTTTGAATCATAATTACATTGAAATGTTAAAATGCTATTGTTCTAGATTGTTATATATTGGTTCACATAACACTTCAACAACATCACTTCTCTCTACTACATCAACAAGATCTTTTTTTTTTTTTTTTTTTGGGGGGGGGGGGGACATTCAAAAACAATTTTTTTTTAAATTTAATTTCAATAAAATAAGCAACATACACTGTTTAAATTTAGAAATTTTCTGCAGTGAGGTTGCAACAGAGTAAATTTTAAAACAATAATAGAATAGAACTATTTAAGCCTAACCATGATGCATTTTACCTCATCCAAGAAAAACTGGTGTAAAAAATTCAATATTTATTTATTTATTTTACATGCTCATCTGTAATTGTTCTCCAAAGTTTCTTTGTGCGGAAATCCTTTACATTTGGGTTGTTATTTGATAAAATATAGAGATTTTCAGAAGTTGGTAAACCATGTGTTTAGCACACTATCATCCAAAAATTACAAAAATATGTTTTTTGTGTTGCGATATTTAAGAACCTAACTTTTTTTAGAACGAAAAATGTGGCCAACAAATTGAAATATAACATAGTAAATATTGGTTTAAAAATTTCAATTTCAAGTTCTATTATGTTGAGTTTTTTATCAAGTGACCCGTTTTACCCCATCCTACCCTATTTAAACTAAGCTGAGTGAGGAGAAAGAGAGAGATAGAGCTAGTGTTGCTTAATTCGATGTTGGTAATACGGAAACGTAGGCTCTCTTAGTTCTGGACGAACTTGTTATGATTTAAGCAATAGAATTGTGCTCAAGAGATACAAAGAGAACAGTCCTTTTGTTTAAAATACTTTACTGCAGTTTCCAAGAATATTTGTTTGTGCAAACATATTACAACAAGTTGAAATTCATAAATATTCATTGTGCTTAATCTTTGCTTTAAAATATCAATCCCAATTGACTTTTAATTATTCCATTTACAGCATTTTCTCCTAGCCAATATCAATTCTTATAATTTAAGAAGTAACTTAATTTATGATTTACAAGCTGTGACCACTCTGATTAACTTTTACCCAATCAGTGCGGGTATGTCTTGTAAATGCGGCGTGTAAACTTAAAAATGCGGATTTATTTTTTTCTCCAAAGAAAAATAAATAAATAAATAAACATGTGCTTTATTTAGAAAAATTTCAGATAAGAAAGTGACACTCATTATTATTACTATTTTTAAGGGAGATGTATTTTGTAAAATAAATTCTTCTGCGTTAATTGACGTGATTAATTAACACGATATACATTTTTGAGCAAGAAAGAAGTATTTCAGCTCTTCGGTACGTCAATTAGGTCTTGTTTGTTTTGAGAGTAATTATTACTGAAAAGCCGATTTTCAATTGTAAATTATGCATTTAACGAGAGACTTTTGAAAATTCTAGAAATGGATGATTTGTAATTACTGTTATGGATTTTGTGAAAACTTTTAATTTTTATTATTTATGGATTAGATTTATTGTTACAAAAAAGTACATGATTGTTGTAATTTTTTTCCTTGATTTCCCACAGCTAAATCAACAATATAAATTTTATATTATTATTATTAAGTTTTACTAATAATCAAAATATATTTTCTGATGTTTTTTGCTCTGTTTTTTCGGACTATATCTGGACTCGTTTGTTTTCAAAGAAAATTATTGTGTTTCAATAATGAGTGAAGTATTTTTTAAAATAATTTAATGTAACATTATTCAAGCTTTTTCTAATCATAAAAAAATATATCATGTTAGAAAACTAAAGGGCTTATTCTTTCCCTCTCACAATGTCGACGCTAGTTTTTAATTAATGCTCAGAATACCTTTTCTAAATCGGATTCCATTTCAACAGATTAAAATTGATTCTATCAGTTAACCTGCTAAAAGCTTATGCTCCTAGCATATGGAAACAGCGGGACTTTAAGTATTTAACCCATTTGATATCATTAAATTTCAAATGTCCAATCTGATTATAAAGGATTATCCGTCTTTGAAATGCGTGTTGATTTAGTTTAGTCGCTAAATTAATCAAATTAGAAATCTGAAATTAAAACATAATACGCTTGTCAACCAACATAAAACTAAAAGATAAATATTCTCAATAAAAGTTACAAAGTATTTGTATTTATAATATTCATAGAAATAATGAATATATTTAGAAATGAAGGCTGAAAGTTCAATTAGTTATTAATCACAAATATTTGCAATTTAAATAATTTGAGCTCCTATCCAAATTGTCAAATCCTGAAGCACTGTGGTAAGTCATTCGAAAATCAGTGTAAATATTAATGCAATAAATTTTAACAAAACAACATGTGATTATAATATAATGTATTTTTAAAACCATTTTTGAATTTTCACGCCAATTGTGGTAAAAGCAGCATGAACTCGAACTTCCAATTATCTAAATTTTTATACAACTAGAGAAATTTGCACCATATATTGGAATAAAAATTACTCGGATTTTTTTACAGTGAACTTACTTCGAAAATTTGTACTTTGAAATTCCAAAGTTGTTTTTCTTCAGGTTTCATATCATGTGTACTGTTATAGAGGGTGACTTCCAGATAACTTGAAAGCAATGCAAAATAATAATAATAATAATAATTTAAAACATTTCCCATTTAAAGTATTACACATCATTGAAAAGTTTGAAGCTGCACAAGTCTAGGAAGAACTGAGAATTGCCCAAAAAACAGATATTGAGTTGCCAAATCAGCTAGCTCCCCGGTGCCTGTGTCAGCTCAAGGACTTTGCATTTCTTGCAGAGGATATCCATTTTTAGACTACTTTCTCATAAAAGTTTTTAAAAAAGAGTTTGAAAGAAGGCTTAAGGTATCGTAAAAATATCGTTAAAAGTAAATAAAAGTCAAAAATAAGTAAATTAATTAAATAAAGATTGAAGAATAAAAAATTTGAGAGTAGGGTTTTAAGATGGGCAAAAATTGAATGTATGGCCCCCCTTGTGGCCTGTCTGTTCCCCCTTAATAACTTTTGGGGGAATTGTCCACTTCGCATTTTTTTTTTTTTTTTTTGTATTCGTAAGATCTTGGCGAGGACATCTAATTTCTACATTTTATATTTTGATTTGAACATTTTTTTTACTCAATTTTGAATGGTTCATAAAATCTTAACACTATTACGCTAGCAAATTATAGAAACCCTGTACATAAGACTCAAATTTCCTTGAATCAGCTTATTCGAAGAAGCTCTCGACGTGAAATATTTTTTGATTTGAAAATTTTTTCTCCAATTTTAAACGGTTCAAAATAATTTTACATTAGCGCCTACGGGGAAATTTTAATGCTATATAACTCTTGACCAGATTTGCGTGGAACAAAATTTATCGGAAAGATCTTATGACGTAGTACATGTACAGATACGAAGTTCCTCCCGAACTAAACGAGGCCATTTTCTCATAAAAACTTTTCATCTGGATTTTTAGGGACACTTCTGATTTAATGAACGAACAAATACATGAATAAGTGAATGAATGAATGAATCAGTGAATGATATATGAAGGAATGAATAACTGAATGAGTGAATGAACGAATGAATATGTATTAACCGTTAAAAAATGTGCATTTGAAGCAATTAAGAACTAAAACTAAATGAGAAAGCGAGAGAAAGATTATAAACTTGATGTTGGAGTATGCAAGAAAGTTGACTCTTATAAGTTCTGACGGAACTTATTGTTTTAAATGCAAAGTGTCAAATTCCTTTTGCAAAGTATTGTATGAAGTAAAATTACATCTTTCACTAATTTAGTGCATAAAATTCTTTGTCAGAGTGGTTTTTTTTTTTACTTCATTATACTACGATTATCATTTATAATTATAAGACGAATTTTTAAATCTTAAAATACTTTTAATGAGACTTTTGTGGTTCCATTATAGTTTACAAGATGTTAAAATACTTAGGTTCATTTATTGATTTAACATTCTGTGCAGAAATAGTATGCTTGTAGTAGAACGTAACATCCATTACATCTAGTAGCGTCTGTTACACGACATATTTAGTTTTTTATAACAGCAAAATCTTATTGAATTTTTATTTGAAGATTCTGATAAATTGCCTGTATGTCTTGTAATGTTATTTTTAAATTACTTAAACAAATGTACATAATAGATTCACAGACTTTTACAATTAATGACACTATAGTGCAAATGATGTTCCATTTCATGTAACAAACGTTACAGTCAATGAATTTTATTCTTTTCCACCTTAAAAAATATAATAGAAATTTTCAAATATGAACAGTTTTTTTTTTTTTTTTTTTTTTTTTTTTTTTTTAAGCATTAGTTTTATTCGGCAAGAAAAAAAAACTAATTTTGATGGTAAAACATTAGTATCCAGCTTATGATCTGTTTTACGTTTATTTTTGAGAGTATGTAACGTCCGTTACTATGGAATTCAACAGAAGTGAAAGTTGAAGTGCGAGTTTCTCCAAAGTAGATTAAAAGATCAAATGCACATAGAACTAAATTAGTAGAGTTAATTAAATATCATGTTCGAAATATTTGCACCATCTTCAAGGGAGAACTACAAAAGATTTATTGAGCTTAAATAGCAATTAAAATTAAAGTACAAGATGCAATCTAATTTTCCTTATGAATTAACACGAAGATTCTGTGGCACAATAAATTCACTTACTTTTTGTCACAAGTTAACAGTTAAATGAGAAATTGTTTCAGAAATTATATTTTATTCTAAACCTGGAATTATGACACGGAATTTTTTCGTAATTAGAAACAGTATTCTATGAAGCATAGCCTCTTTTTTTAACCATCAGTTGCAATTTTAATAAATCATGAACAATAAATCTTTTAATGGAATGAAAATAAGTGAAAGAAGTTTCCTTTCCTTCCTGTTATTTTATCATATCTCCTTGAAAAGCATCATGTTATAATTAATGTTAAGTAATGCAAGTTGTGTTTTCATATTTCTTTACATGTGTAAAAATGAACTAAATATTTACTCATTGTGTATGAGAGTTATATTGAAATTACCTCCATCCAGAAAATATGCGAGCGGATTCGAATTTATACCGCACAGCAAATGTCGAAATTCCGTGGGCCCCCGTTGATATATGGGGCCCCGAGAGGATTCTTAAATTGGACACGAAATTAAATGTATTGCTCATTTCAGTTAATCCTAATTAGTAGAATTTCTGTCGGTAGTACAAAGAGGGATGGGATATGATATTAGAAGTTTATGAAGAATGGAATATAATTCCGTTTCGAAAGTTAAATGGGAGTGAAATATCAACAGCAATAAATAGTAAAAGTCATTGTTTTAATCTTATCTTGTTAATGTAAATAAAAAATTTAGTGTCTTAGTTACCAAAAAAAGACTTTGCAATTGTATGTCATTTACAATTTGAAGGTGAAAAAAAAAACCTTATAAAGAAACATTATTCTGTAATAAGGTATGATTAATTTTTGCAAGCCTAATTTGACGGCCTAGTCATATGGGCAATAAGAAATATTACGTCTAAAAGAAAGCAGCAGAAAGATGGCAAAAACTGTATCTGCTTAAGAAAAAGCAGTTTATTAAGAGATGAGAGAAAAAAAACAGCATTCCAAAAAAAGAAAGAAAGAAACACAGATACGTTGGTAGCAATGATTTTAAATTGCTTAGTTCCCAAGGAAGAAAGTAACCTCGTTAAATATGACAGTATTTCGCTTTTTATAAGTGACAATAATTAACTTTAACCAAGTATTAACGTTTTTTAATAGGAGCAGTTTAAATTGGCGCTGTTTTTTTTTTCAATTTATAAGCATACAAAAGTGAAAGAAACAAATTATAGAACTGATTTATAATCATTAAAGTAGAACCATTGATTCCCCCCCCCCCTCCTCTCCTTTTTTTCGTATTTTTTTTTTATTTGTAAACATAAATGTACAAACCTGGGAAAAAAAATATAGGACTGAATTAGGAAAACATTGTAAAATTTCAAAACTAACTGGGCAATAAGTAAATAAATTAATTATTAAAAATTAGTTTATATGCATTATTTAGAATGGCACCTAGTTTTCGGCAATTAAATCTTATATTTCATAAGAAACATACTTTTCTTTTAAATAGTTGCCCAAAAATATTATAAGAACCTTAGAATGAAATAAGAAATTTTCGTCTCAGTAATCATTATGTCAAATATAAAATCGCTTGCAGCTCTTTCTCTTAAGTGAAAATATTCATCGTAGAGCCAATCAATTCTATACCATTGTCAATGTTAAGTCTACGAAAAAATTTATTTCCTACCTCGTTTATGTTTTTTATAATAATTATTTTTCTGAGCTTAACTAATGTTCTGAATCCCTTCAATCTTCTCGGCATATATGAAAATGGTTTTATTGTTACTTTAGTGTTATCGATTTTTTAGATTAAAAAAAGAGCATGCTTTACTGTAGACGTTAATATTAAATTTTTTAAAATTGTTAAAAAATATATATAAATAAATAATAATAAATAATAATAAAGAAAATGATTCGGTCCAAGAATTCTTTTTCTTCTTCTTCTTCTTATTATTATTTTTGCCATGTTCTACATGAGAAGCCCTTCCCGAGGAAGTTTATTCGAAACTAATCCATCTGTTAAATCAAGATTTATATAGGATTCAAATCTCTCCTTTTAAGCTCAATATTTTTTGAACTGTTCAAAATTTGGTGAAAAATTGTTCACATCAAAAAGTTAAATGTACGTACGAGGTGTTATTGCCGACATCTTTCGAACAAAAATGTTTTATTAAATCGGACTCTCGAAAGTTACTAGGGTGAGGCAGTACGACAGATACACTGACACACATTCCCGCCATCTCATAACCCAATTAATATCCCTAAATATTTTTTGAAATAAAATATACCTCTTATGACTTGCTTTGTCTTTATAAATATTTCTGAGTGACACTAAGCCTTCTTTTCTGCTCTTATTCTATTTATATATTTATTTCTCCTTTAAGGGATAAGTAGGCTGAAACAAAAATAACAGCAAATACACTGTTAAAAATTTCCGTAAGAAAATAGTAAGATAACCATTTATTTGATTGTTATTTTACCATATTTAAGTACAACAGTTGAATAACCATTAAAAAGATGGTACTCAAACCGCTGTTTGTGAAAAAAAAATCGATTATTCTCTGTTTATCCTAAAGAACGTTTAACTAACCGTAATTTTCAAGCGCTGAATAAGAATCGGGCGTCCATCTTGGTTGCGAAACCTTACCTGTCGTACGTTGTCGTTAAAATATGAGTAAAGATTTATCACTTCAAATCTGCATCTGTATATAAAAAAGAAGAGAAAAAAAGTGGCTTAAGCAGAGGTTACTAAATAGAAATACATACACACGTAAATCAAAAATTGGAGACATCGGATTCCCGAACTGTTTGTGAATGAGCGAACCCATAATTTGAGCTGCTTAAGCTTGTTTGCATTTTAATTTTTGCAGCAAATAAAATAATTTTCGCCAATATACAATAAATTTAGACCAAAAATTAGATCCAGTTACAAAGTAAAATTACAATTTTAATGCACATTACTTGTTGGAAAAGAAGATTTATTGATACATAAACGCCAGCTGTACGTGGTGAAGATGGGCGAGTGGATAGAGAGCAAGGTTTGTACGCCACACACCCGGGGTTCGAGTCCCAAGCAATTCGTTTACGGTTTCTACGCCTCGAAATGGTTCAAAAAGGTCAAGATGTTGTTTTGAAACCATTTTTAAATGGTTATAAAACCGTAATATTTTGTATTTACGGCTTTTAAACCAAGCTAATCGGAAATGGTTTAGGTCCCGTAAAGATAGAAAAATGTTCCAAACCGCAAATTTAACGGTGAATTAGATGGACAGACTGCTGCCGGTTATTTAACCGTAATTTCATGATGAAATTTCTAACAGTGTAGTCATTATAAATATTACTGTGTTTATTATTTTTGTGTCATTCCAAAATGTTTGTCGTCCTAATATCGTAGAATTTTAAAATGTAATAAAATAATTATTCTGTCGATTTCATTCTTTCCTTCTTTTGCCATTTCAGTTCTGTGCTCGTCCGGAAACTTCGGACAAGAAACTTTTCCCAACTTTTGCACGAACCCGACCGCCTGATATTCAGATATCGAGGTCTGTGGCTTCCTTGTTACAGATTTTTCAGTGGCTCAAAGTGGCTTTTCTCTACTCCAGCAATCCAGAAAGTCCTTTCAAGGATGTTTCGCGTACTATAGTCACCACTCTCGACGAGGCCGGAATCCACATCAAATACGTCGGAACTTGGCCTAACACTTATCATTATGGATATGCGGAAAACCCATTTGACAGTATGGTGGAAGAATCTTATCTCGATGCGAGAAGTAAGTAGAGTAAAAATAAGTAAGGAATTATAAAATTAAATGTTTAGGAAAATTTCCAATGTTTATTATGTGGCACTAATGGTGACTATTCAAAAAGCTTTACCAATTTTGAATGTTCATAGAACATAATTTCTCAATCATCGTAAGAGTATTTCTGAGAAGGAAAATTTACTAGAGTAATGAAACCGTGCACTTACATACAAGTAAATTTGTCTCTTCTGTTATTAGATTCTGGCACTCTTACGTCAGTTAAACTAACAATAAATAGCAATAACAATAAATCAGTTATGCAAAAGCAGTGGTAATTTTTTTAAATACTTTTTTTTTAAAATAAAGAATCGTATGGATTTAAATAAAAGACAAGCACTGCGTGGAAAACCAATTTATTTTAGATTCTGTGAGTGCTAATGGGAGGAGGGAGGAACTTAGCCTTTTTTAGAGTACAACAATAAAAATATCGTACATCCAGTTCAGTACCACCATGAGTGCTAATTTACAATTTTGTATTTTATGGCGGTATTGCAATGCTAACACGTTGGATTTTGAAATGAAATACAGCCACAAGTTTAGTATTATTAAACTTAATCAGTTGTGACTGTATTTCATTTCTAAGTCCAGCATGTTAACACTGCAATACCGCCATAAAACCAAAAATTGAAAATTTGCACTCATGGCGGAATTACGATATATTAACGAAAAAGATAGCCTCTCACAGAAAATTTCATGTATCTATTCAATATTTAATATCATTAGTGAAAATCATTATTCTATAAGATGTTTTTCTGTTCAATTTAATATCTCCTTTATATAGTTGGTTGTGGTGGTTTTTTTTTTTCATGGGCATTGGCTGAGACAGGTGTACGGAAGTAAGAGGATTTTACTGTAACATTTACTGTCGTGGAATAAATATAGTAGTAATGGTTGATAAAGAAACAGAGTCTCGCTGTGTACCATTTCACTTAGTTACAAAAAAATTAGTTCAAAATTCTCCTCTACTATTTTTATTTAATTAAATCCTTGGTATCAGTGGAGTACTAGTTCAGCAGTTATACGCTATTCAAGGTCAAATAATGGATACAATTTAACTAAAGATATATGGCATGTAAGGGACCGTTCATAAATGACGTCACACTTTTTTCAATATTATTTGACCCCCCTCTCCCCCCTTTGTCACTAAGTGTCACACTTCAACATACCCCTCTACCCCACCTCCCTTTTTCACATATCATGTTATATTACATTAGCATAAAATACGTTTAATATTCTGGTTTTAAATGTTTTTATAGAAATCAAAATGTGTGATGTCACACTTCTTGTTACCCCCTCCCCTCCCCTTGTCCCAAACTGTCACACTTTCTTGAACCCCTTCCCCTCAAAGCGTGACGTTATTTATGAATGACCCCAAACAGAGATATATGTTACTTTGAGGTTCAAAAAAATCACTTTCGATTCATAACTTTCAGCAGAACGAACATCCTCACATAAAATTAGTAATTACCCCAAATAAAGCTCCACTCAGCAGCTTAGCATCTAGTAACACAAACATTATATTCGCCGTAGCAATTGCTTTGCCTTATTGTGCTCTACTCTCCCCCGTAATGCAGTCATTAAACATTATCGAACTTTATTTTAATACTTTTGCTTCTCTCAGTTTATGTCATCCTGGGTTTTCATTTTGAGCACTTGGGTCTGATGATGAGTTTGTACAAGAAAGGTCTTTTAAGAAACGGAGAGTATTTTGTAGTTGGCGTCGACATCGAACAATATGAAATCGAACATCCCACTAAATATTTGAAAGGTAAGCTTATAAATTTTAATCATTATTTGTTTGTTTACAGTTGGTCATATATTTATTGCCTAATTTACGGACCGATAACACAATTTGTGTTTTTGTTTGTTAACTTTTGAACAAAAACCCAATGTTAATTAATACATTTTGCTTAACATTAATTTGCTTACATATTTTGATTTTTCAAACACGAGATTAAGGGTATTTTTCTCCGAGCAATGCAAAAATGATGCTGTTTCTTTGCTTCTGGTGCTGTGGATAAAAAGCCTTTAAACGAGAAGGAATTACGGCAATCTTTGCCGTTCGCGACAGGTTTTGTAATACTTATAATTACATTTTTTCTGTCAAAGTTACATTTTCAGCTTATTTTGAGCACATCCGTGCTTTTAAATGCACAATAATGAGATTATCTGTTTTATAATTAGTACAATATATATATATATATATATATATATACCCTGTCACAATGTTTGACCGCGATGAACTCCGAAACTACTCAACCGATTTTAATGAATTGTTTTTTTCATTTTGCTGGATTTGTTTCGACTTAGGACATAGATTAGGTTAGAAAAAATTCCGACCGGTAGTTCTTTCTTTATTCAAATTTTTCGCAAATTTAAGCATAAATTCCTTAATATGGTCTATAATCTTGCACATGTTAATATAATATATCGATCGAAAGCGCTGATTTTTCTGCACAAGATGAAATTTGTTCGATAAGAACGCCAGTTATAAGCTTTTTAGTTCGATTTCTTAAGACTTATCTTGACCCAAAAATAACAATTAGAAGTTTTCTGAACTCCGGGTGAAGCTTAAGTGTTAGCTTAATTTGAATATATATACTCTCAGAAATAGAGCTCTCACTTTGGACGATTTTTGAATCGTCAAGAAAATTTCCTCATTTACAACGATTCTTTCCTCACGCGATCACGTGTCTTAAAAAAGTGACTCCACAAATTTCGCCAATTTGACGAAAGGTTTACTCGGAGCATTTTTCACGAAGCCATTTCGTCAAATACGACGAAAGTTTCGTGAGATTTGAGCATGCGTTTCTGAGAGTGTATATATATAAGGTAATCGGGAGAAGTTGCCACGCGTAAGGGTTTTTCGATTAGTACATCGAAAATTGAAGTAACAAGATCATGAAAAAAATACACAATATTTTTCAATGTTTAATTTGTTACGTACACAAGTTGATTCTCTTATCAGTATGAAAATAAATGAGAAATATATTTTTTAAGAAAGTCACTCATTTGGGGCATGTTCCCCCATATATATGGGGTAAGATGCAACACCAGAATAAATATAAAAAAAAGACCAATATTACAAAGTTAGAAATGAATTAACAATGACTACAGAAAAACAAAACAAAGAATATTATTTCATAATTAGTTTGCTAAAAATAATAACAGCACAGGTCGAATGATGGCCTACACAACATTTCCCTCAGTGCAAATGATCATCATTGAAATCTTCGTGCAACTATTTGTTGCATTCGATGCACTGAATCCAATCACACTTATGACTTTTTTTAGAATAAAAGCAAAACCCAGTACAAAAATCGTCATTATTATCTTCATCAAAACTGTCACCACTGGTATCTAGAGGAATTTCTTCACTAGAGGATGAGAAGCTAACACGTCTCTTTTTCTTGTGTTTTTTTCTCGAAGGTTTCTTGTTAGTTGTTTTGCTCCTACTCGCCTTTTCTAGCTTTCCTCGAGCCTATTCCCGCATTGTTGCTCTCCTCTCTGATTCAGTTAAGACTTCTGATTCTTGTTTTTTACACCCGGAAGTTTTAAGTTTTCTGATCTCAGGAATAGGGCTAATTGCTTCTAGACAGTAAATCCCGTGTTCTGTGCTGGTGGAGGCAACCGATGGTGATAGTCCACGGCCACTAGCTCTGCTGGTGGAAGCAACTGCTGGTGCAGGCATGTCACATGCTCCACTTGTGGAAACTACAGCTGTATCATTGCTGGAAGCATCAGAAATAGCAAAGGCAGGCTGTGGGATTACTTGTGGGTTATAGGGGTAAATCCCAGTAGCTGAAAACCCAGAAGTACCATTTCCTACTGCGGCTGCCTTGCTCCAAGCTGCACTCAGAAGAGATGCAAACTGAAGTCTTGACACTTTACAATCTGGCTTCTTGTGTATCTAGGTGTTCAAGGCTTGTCGCCTATATGTTTTTCAATCGTTTCAAAAGCGAGCGATCAAGTGACTGTAAATACTGTGCTTGGAAGAGAGAAAAGAATTACGTCATTTTCTGTATTATAAAATAAAAAAATTAAAAACATCTTTTAAAGTTCATTTCATCTATTTCTGAACCATGTGGTGCCCTCCCCCAAGTATAGGGGGAAGATGCCACACACGCTTATTTCCTTATTGCTGCAGTGTTATGTCCGCTTCTATGTGCATTGTATGTGTGACATAATGCGGAACTTACTTATATATATTGCTAATATCTTATTTAAAATAACAAGTACATTTATAAACTTTAAATATGAGGAACAGAATATTATAAAGGGGTTACTCACGACGTTAAATGCTCACGAGATCCAAAAATAACGCCGATTAAAGATGGTTAATTCAGATAAATTCACAACCCACACCTAATGGACCAGACTCTTCACACATGCGGCTCAGTTTTGCAATCTATCGACACATAAAAGTACGATTAACAAAGTTGTGTCTTCCGCCAACTTGCATCTTCCCTCAATTTACCTTATATATATATATATATATATATATTTTCCTTTCAGATTTTTTTTTGGAAAAGTCTAGATACTATTTATTTAATTTAAATATAAAATGCACCAGAAGATCTACATTTCAATTTCTCAAAATATCTCTGTCAATTAATACCAGGGAATTAAATCTACACCAAGTCTACTAAAGATAGTGATAATTTCAATTCTACAGTATTTGCCCTAATGCGCTCTTCAAATCAAATTTAAATGAATTAGAAAATGTAAACCTTCTGGTTATCATTTTGCTTAAAATGAACCAGAATATGTGAGAAAAATTAACTATATATTATACTTATTTCATTTGAAATTGTATTTGTATTAATGAATAAAGAATATACATCGAATATTATCTCCCCAACATTCTAGATTTTTTTTGCGATTGAAACTGAGAGTATTATAATACATTGCTATATTCTTTGGAAATATAAATTGATTCGTGTAGCTTTGAAAATTCAAGAAAAGCTCTAATTATCTCCAGTTTATCAAAAAATTTCTAGTTTCTTTACTTTAACCTATGCGAAACTGTATAGACTAAAAAATCGTTTCCTGCCGTTAAATTTAACTTTAAAAAAATTTATGAATAAATAGAATAAATTAAATAAATAATAATGAAAAAAAAAAACTGCAAACTAAAGAATATGAAAAAGTAGCTTTGAAATTGGCATTAGACACCTTCCTAATAATTTGAAGAAATGCCTTGAGATATTCCGCATGTAGTAAATTATTTATATCATACGAAAGTAGATTAAATACGTACAGTTATTTAAAATTCTCTTTCTAGCTTAGTTTCGGGAAATTAACTTATAAATATTTCATCATAAATTTTCTTCACTAAAACTTCTTTCTGGAAGATCAATTTTTTATATGCTTTAGCAAGATAACTACGCAGTTTCAAATTTAATTATTATAGATTTGTTTGATATGAAGAATTCATTTCTTAACGTACTTTTTATTTTTAATTTGTCTATTAAAAGCCTATTAATTTCATAGCATTAATTATGCTAACATAATTGGTGAAATGATAAATTTTCTTGCCTCTTTTTTTTTTTTTGCTGGAAATAAAGATAATCTGCAATATTAGATGTTATTATTATATTTTTTCCTATTATATATGTATTAGAATATTTTCTCAAAACACTTAGCTGTTACGTTATGCATTAAACTGCGTGAAAAAAAACTAAACAAAAATATTCTCATTTAATTAATAGCAGGGATAGCGGGACTTGAATTAAAATTTAAAATAATGAGCGACAATTATATTAAAGTATTATCTGCCTTCGATGACCAACTGCTTCGCTGTTTCATGTTTTTAAATACTTTCTCATTTTATGCACTTTCTCATTGTAAAATTATCAAGAAGTAAAGAAATTAAATTTTTCTATAGGGTCATTCCACGGTGACTGACGTTACAATTTGACAAGTTTTTTAATTTTTAAATTCGCAATGTCTTGCAATTTAATTTTATTTTTCTGAAATTGATCTAAAATACCATGATAGAGTACAATAATGCTACCCATACCTGTTTTTAGACATAAAAAGCTTTTTTTGTGTGGAATTAAGGTAAATCAAAAATTGTGACTGATGTTACACAGCAGAGACATAAGGAAAAACAACTTTTATATTAATTGAAATTCTCCTCAAACTAAGAACATGAAGATTAAAATTATTTTTTCCCAGTCAAGTAGAAATTTCAAACTTTATGAATACACTTTGTTTCATTTAAAAAACTTTAAAACTTACAATGGAGGAAATTTTTTATTTCCGTGACTGATGCTACAAACATTTTGTGACTGATGTTACACCAACATTAATTGGTTCAAATTATAATTTATTTCTCCTTAAAAGTCAAATTAGCAATTTTTTTTACAAAATTACACAAATCTACTTAAATGATAAAAAATAAGCAACAGTAAATGAATATAATTATACAAGTGATGTTTTTACTGCAATTTAGGAAATGAAAAGTGTCCTCGTGCATTTACTATATCTAGTGTACTAAGTTTTCTTATTATTTTTTCTTGTGAATATTAAATTTTATCCACATTATCAGACCATTTCTAATGCTTCCCTGTTGGAATCATAACACTGACCTAGTATTCATACTTTTCAGTGGCTCTAAACTTCACATGGATAGAGCAAAAAAATTCGATGATAGAAATAAAATTTCACGTTAAATTAAAGCACAAATGAGCATTAAAACGCAGACATATGTTTCGGGATTGCTTGGAATCCCTTTTTCAATGCGACAGGGAGCTTCTAGATGCAAAACATCCAAATGAAGCAGACAGAACAACAAAGACAAAGCTTATATAGCCTAAGAATTAACTGTAAACCAATGAGAATAAAGGCAGTGTGAAGTGGAAGTAGAAGTAGTAGGAAAGGCACCAATAGAACCAAAGAGAGCAACAAACGAATGCAGTTGGAAGTACAGGAAGTAAAAAGGAATATCAATAAAAACAAAGCAAAAAAGACATCAGCGTGCACAAAAATGTGAAAATACATGAAAATTGCAAAAAAATAAAATAAAATACAAAGAATAAAATGGAAATAAAATAAGTACAGAAAATACCAAAACAAAAAGCAAAACAAAGTACACATGCAAAAGAGGGGGAGGGGGGTAGGGAGAGAGAAAAAAAATTGACACAAAAGGTATGTTTTGCATTTGTTTTTGCAATTTGTTCTTTCTGTTTCTTTTTGTTTATTGAACGGTTTTGCTATTGTTTTTTCCCCTTATGTTTTGTTTGTTTTGATTCTGGTTATGTCTCAAGTTAATAGATTTTGTAATCTACGAATTAAAAAGGTTCGGTTTTTGAACCATTTAAAATTTCTCCAGGCTTGCAGGCGCAAGAAAGTCATTCCTAAGTTTATCACTTTAAAGTGTAATTTACTGCGTTGTGTTAGGGTTGATAAGGTAATTTTCCGTTCTAAATTAGCTTTACTTAGAGCTTCTATCCAGGAAACTAGGAAAAAACTTTCGTTCATAGAACAGTTCATCTGAGGCTATCACATACGGATGCATTCTACCGGAGTGGTACAGTGCTGCTATTTCACCAATTTCACTGTCAACCCATTTTGTTATGACAGCCTTCTGCTTTCGTGGAGATGTAGGCAGGACCCGCTTTGCACGAGTTACAGCTTTTCCTAAAGTTTTATTATTTTGGAAAAAGGGTTATGTCACTGCTACTTGAAATTTTGCACTTTAATGATCTATTTCTTTCTACTATTTTTCTAATATTTGCATTGAATTCTCTTTTAACTCTATTTTGAACTGACTTAGGTAACTTGGCTAGGTCATTTCTTTTTTTATCTCTACTCCTTTTAGCTTCTGCATTGTTTTTATTTTTGTAATCTTCATAATTTCCTTCCTTCTTTAATTTATCTTGTCTTTCTGCAGCAGTCAATGCCATCTGTGCAGTGTTTAAGTATCTAACTGGAAAAGAGAAAAGTGACTGATGTTACAATGTGACTGATGTTACATATTTTAAAGAAGTTTTTAACTCATAACTTGAACTGTTATTAACTGTTTAAGTAATTTATATTTAAGATATTATCATGAATAAGGAGAATATGGCTTTTTTTATTCTTAACACTAATTTCCTTGAAGTAATGAAAACTTTTATAAATTTTTGTGACTGATGTTACATTTTTATGAAGCCTAATTTATAAAAATTAATTTTCCACACAATAATCACAGTTTAAAGATTCTTTACTGAGCTAACCTCACATATAGACTAAATTTCAATGAAAAAAAGAGGATTTATACATACCTGTTTATTTCTTCACGAAAACAAGATGAACTTTCCAAACCTCTCTAAAGACAACAACACTTGTGACAAAAGTAACATTGCCAAACATTGCCTATAAAACTTACAAAAAGGTACTGCTAACTTTTTAAACGTAATTTGATAAAAATTCACATATTTTGACCTTAGTGGAAAAAAAAAACTGTATATGTGCAAGAATATTTTTTTTTAATGTTAGTGTCCCTGTTTTCATGGAATTGCCCCCATACATTAAAAAATACGCAAAAAAATTAGATTAGTTACATTAAAAAAATTAAATAAAAATTGTTACTTTGCAGTTTTACACTATAGTATAAGACAACACTCGAATGGTTTAGCGCAGCGATTCCCAACCGGTGGTTCAATATTGCAAATAATGATGCAATGGCGGAATTTTAATTGCTAACGTTAAAGAAAAACGAAATACTAAATTTACATACGTATTAGGATGGAGTATAAAAATGATTTTTTTAAATAAATTGTTTTCCCGACAATGGGTAAAAGTTGTGGACGGGCATAGGAAGCATAGGGTGCAAAATTAGAAATGCCCGTATTTCCACTGTTGCCTAATTTCTAAAATTTGAATCACAAAGAGGTATTGAAAGATATTCACTAATTAATTTTAAATTTTGATTTTATATATTTCTCCATCCATTTCCTCACTAGCGAAAAAAAAGTCGGAAATACGAAAATTTACTAAAATTTTGCATTATTTTGAGCTAATTTCTAATATACAGACCCCAAAGCTTTTGTACTCACATTTATCACATTTAATTTTAACTTTTCTGCATTATCGCAAAAAGAAATTTTAAAATATAAATTTTAATATTTTGCAAAATTCTTCAAATTTTGCGAAATGATACCGATATATATTTATTTAATGATTCAGAAGTTTGCACGTATATTTATCATGCTATTTCACACCTTTTTTTGCACTATTAGGAAAAAATTGCGTAAAGACATTTTTTCTGAATATTTATGTTTACTGCTCTAATAATAATTAAAAAGCAACAAATAATAAAAAAGTAACGATTCAAGAAATATATTCATTTTCTCGTAGCTGTATTTTAGTTTGTTTTGCAATTATATTTTCATTTTTTGTTATGAAATGTTGTGCAACATGGAAAATAAACGTGCTAGTAGATTTCATAGTTTTGTTACCCGTTACTAACGACTACGGGTTCGCCATTTTCTTTTGGATCTTGGAACGGGTTCGCAGAAAAAGAAAGGCTGCTTTAGCGAACTGCGTTTGCTTCCCATAGATCGTGAGCTTAGTTAACAGTATTCTGTCAAGAGTCACTAAACCACAAGAAAAAAAAAAAAAAAAACTTTCTGCACTATTGCAATGAATCCAGATTTACAATTTGTTATTCCATGATATAAAACAATTATATATTTTAAAAGTTACAGCAGTAAATCTACTATAGGATTAATGGATCTGTAAAATGTGACTTTAATATTTTCACAACGATTTGAATGTTTGAATTGAGTAATTCTCAAAACTGAAGTTATGTACTATTGCCAGAACACTGGTTTCAGTTTAAATTACAATTAGTCTCAAATAAATACTTCTCAACTCTCTTTTTCTGCTAGAAGAGCTAAACATTATTTGCTCGGAAGTACAATTTTTATCTTTGTGCGGAAACACTTAAACAAAGTAATTATTTATCAGTTCAAATAAATATCCGTTAAACGTGCTTTTGAATTGCAAAGAATCCTTTTATCAATGCATAAAATTTTGTGAGGTTCTACCAAACTCAGCACCTGCAAATAGGCCCGCCATTTCAAAATTTTCCGGAGGAGGGGGGCAAAGGGTATAAACTCAATGTATATTACGTTTAAAAAACAAACACAAAACACGTGTACGTACATATAAATACATTATGCTTCCCAAGACAGGGAGGGGCAATTGACCCCCCCCCCCCCCTGTGATGACGGGCCTGTCTGCAAATTAGAAACTTGTCTTTAGTAACTTGTCTTTACTTTTCCCAGTCACGATTATTTTTGTTGAATCACGAATTGGGTATGCTTTCTAGTAATGTATTTATCTCTCAATTTATGACATAACTGCTGAAAAAATGCATGCCTGAAAGCTAACGGATTTCCTGACCCAGAATGCGGAAAAATAAGCATCATTTTCTTCGAAAAATCAGAAATGAATATTAAAACCCGATTTTTCAACAGCATACATTTCACTCTCTTTTACATTATTGATCTTTCACACATCTAAAACTATTTCGATCTCGTTCTCATTTTTCTTCCCTCAAGGTTTATTGAAAGACGACATCGAAGCGGAAGCTATAGAGGCTTTTCGATCCTATTTGGGTGTCGTAGCTTCTAATCCAAAAGGGTTCAATGATTTTGAAGTGAAGGTAAACAACTATATGCAGTTACCACCTTTCAATTTCCCGAACCCTGCCAGCACTATTGGTGGAATGAAAAAGGTATTGATATATATTAACTCTGAGACTCTTTTTCATATGTTTTTGTAAATATTAAAAATTCAGAACTAGCAGCATTTTTCATTAAAGATTTCTTATGATAGCGATTTGTTGCAGAGCGGCAACGTTCTTTTGAAGAGAGGGACGCTTTGAAACTTAACATTCTATTTATTACTTCCGTATTATATATTTTAACTAGCCGATTCCCCGCAGAACATCAGCGGGCTATAGGTTCAACAATCAATCTAAACATGAGAATAATCGCTCGATATAAACAAACTAAGGTGTTGCCACTCCAAAGAATCGGTAATTAAAAATTGAGTTATGAATGGAAATACTTTTTAAAGAATCGAATTAAATTTTCTAATATCTATAAATTACGATAATAAATACGAATATTATGTTACGTTTCTTGGTTAATTATAGGACAAAATTTTAAATATCGTTTTATCATAGTTTTTTTTTTTTTTTTTTGCATGATGGCAGTATCGTAGCGTATCGTATCGCAAAATTTAATTGTAACTGATCCACGTTAAGTGAAATGTATATATAATACATAATATAGATATTAAATGTACCCTACATGAAGATTAAGTGCTTTCTTGGTAAAAAATAAACAATATTCGCCTTTTCAAAACGTTGTGACCACATTATAACGCCGATCAATTGCCTCTAAATTTCAGGGAAAGTTTGATTAAAGTTGTGATTCATAGAATAAATAACATAGTTTCTATTTCCGTTGCTGCTCATTATTCTAAAAGCATTTTTGCTTTTATTTCCGAAAAATCTTCTATGAAAGTGAATAGGCACTCAGTGCCATACTTAAGTTTAAACTTTCCTTTTCCTAGAAAGGTTTCCGAAATCTTCACTGACTAACAGAAATTCGTGAGAAATGAATTCAATTTTTTAAAAAGATTTGATAGTCAATAGAATCGCGACTCAAGATACCAGTATTTAAGTAGAATGTTTTAATTAAACGGAAAGATAATTATTTTTGTCTTTAGTCTTGTGTTAGCACGTGTTTCTGATGCTTTACAAAACATTATTTTAGTTTAGTAGAATTCAAAATTAATATTGATTCTTCGGAAATATTTCCAGCGCATGTTTTCATTACTTATTTTTTGGTAAGGCCGTGATAGCCTAGTGGTTAGGATGTCGGACTTCCAACCGGAAGATTGGGTGTTCGATACAAGACTCACTGAAGACCCTCCATGTTCACTTGGGGATACGTGCGTGTAAAATCCGTGGCCCCTGAAGTCCCGAGGCAGTTCCTAGGGTGGAGAATTCCCCTCTCCCCCTTCACTCTTGGGGCAAAAAAGGAAGGGAGCGTATTTGTGGTGGCGCCATCTGGCGTCTTCCAAATACATAATGAGCTAAGTCGTACTTCCACTGTTGTGGTGCTCATCTATAAGCGGAAGGCTCCCCCCTAAGCGGCCACTACACATACATTCTTAACTGCGCTCCAGACGGCGAGCCATTCAGATCCGCGTTCAAGAGTGTGCTTGTTAATGCAATTTTAGGACGCTCAAGAACGCGGTTAAGAATCATGATCGCATACTAAGAAATGATGCATTTGACATACTAGTTCTTAACCGCGCATCAAAGTGGGATGATTGGACAATTTTGCAGGCTGTCGTTTTGTTCGGTTTTGTGTCTGAAATAAAGTGATGCATGTAGTATTATGTGTATATTATTGTAATACATTTGTAAATTATTTTTCTTACATTTTATTGTATTGTGAATGCTAGCTTGGAACGTGGAACGTTGTTATCTCTGAAATTCCATACGCCACTTTGTAGGGGTCTTCAATGAACTCCCCGCATCTGAACGTGTTCTTGCGCGCGGTTAAGAATGTAGTACATTATTGCGACACATTCTTGAACGCCAAGGTTTTACTCGCGTTCTTGCGCGTGGTTGGATGCGCCGCGTTTAGTCGCGCGGTTAAGAACGTATGTGTAAAGGGCGCTTTACTGCCTTAATTCCTGGTCGCTCTTGCGACGGGGAGCTTGGATACCCAAGTGGAATTAGAAACAACTACATTTATTTTTTGAAAAAAAAAGTAATAACAATTATAAAATAAATCCATCTTGTAGAACTTTGTTTCGTCCATTCATTGTTAAAGTTTGCAGGAATCTTCTTACAAGAAAACTACGCCTTAGTGTAATGATGTAAAATAACCAAATAAACAGCAATCGAAAGAGACGAATAAAATGTAAGTTTTGAGGCATAACTCATCTGTCCTCGACTATCCCTCCTCTAGATATAAATTCTTAAATTTCGCATATGTCCAGAATATTCTCATGAGAATATGCTCTAGGAACGAGTATATTCGTTATGTTTTAAAAATAGGTAAATATAAGATTTAAAAAATTAATAATATGAAATAACATTCAATCATTGCTGTCAAAACATGTGAATAACATTATTAATTCACCCTTTATAATGGTAATTTCATTTAAGAGAATTTTTTTGGGAACCATATAAAAGATTTCTGTGAACTGAATTAATGCTTTGTAATAAAGTCGTTGACTAAATGTTTATTAATCAAATGTCTATTTTTAAAATGATTTTCTTTATTGTATATTACAGAGAGAAAAGATTAAAAGTTTGTGAAAAAAAAAAGCGTTTTTCTTTTAATCCTACAGTTCAGACTACTATTTCGAAAAATGAATAGTAACTAAATATAAAGTTTTAGTTTCTATATAATGATTTTTTATGAATATTAATGGATAGTCATAATTAATTAAGAGTATTCACTTAAAAAATCGTCTTCTCCCTCGCCTCTTTAATTGTATGTAAAAACGCCAGTATTTATATTGTTTTTGAGAATATTTTGAGATTCAAACCTCTTTCAGAACAATTCTGAATGTTCGTACACAAAAAATGCAAAATGTTTGCTCAATTCATTAAATTTAACAACTTTTGTTTGTAGAAAATTTTAAAAAACAGATTTAAAGAAAATAATGTTTAAGTTAGTGCTTACTGTGTAAAATAGATTCAAGTACTCTTTTACTTTCTTCTATATCCAATATATAGAAAAAAGTATTGGACTCCAGAAAATTTCGAATTTTAACGAATTGACACGTTTTGAGGTGACCTGCGCCCATTTTTGGAAATTGTCTGTGTGTGTGTGTGTGTGTGTGTCGGTATGCAGATTTGTTTTTTTTTTTTTTTTTTTGTGGCCGCTGTAACACAAAAAGTAATGTATGCAACCGAACGAAATTTGTCACACATTGACCCTGATGGGAACAGATACTGGTTGCTTTTTAGCGCAAATCCATTCAAAGGGGGCGGAGCAATCGAATGTTTTTCTCATTCGCATCTAAAATGTATAATGCTGTGATATTCTGGACTAAATTTCTGGAGAATATTTTTGAATATTCGCCAAAAGGTTAATATAAATAAATAAATAAAATGAATAAATGAAAAGTCTTGTAAAAATATAGTAAAGTAGAGAGAATTTTTTAAGCTTTTTATAGACGAGATTTTATCGCTTCCTTTTCTCCTTTAATGTTTAAAGAAAATGCTTTCAATTATAATAAAAATTCGTCGATCTTAAGAATTTAGGTCCCTGACTCCAAATACAAATTATTTTTTTTGTCTGAGCAAGGATATAGTAATCTTATAGAAATGTCTATGCATTAAGCATACAATATGAATATATTTTAAGATGAGAGATTTTTGCCTCTTTTGATAGATTTTCTCTACTGGAACATTATTTTCTTCATTTCTTCTTTTGGAATTTTAGAATTGCTTTTGATTAGATAAACTTGTTTAATCTCTATTATTTAGAATCATCAGAACTAATTACCTATAATCTGCACGAAACAAGAATTTCTGAACTGCATTTCAAGCACTGCATTAATGTTTTATAATGTGTGTTGTGTGAGTGGTTTTTTTATTCCTGCAATTTCATTTCATTAATTAAGCGATATTTATTTGCATGAATTTTCTATTATATTTTTCTTTATCAATGCCTGTATATTTCCTCCAAACATAATTAAGGTTTTTTATCATGGATAATTTTCTGTTTTGTACTCATCTACAGAAACGATAATTAATTAATGATTTAATTAATTATTCATTTCTTATTGAATTATTAAAAATACAATTGTAACGAAATTTTACGTAAAGATGGCTAAAAAAACAATGTATTTCTTTTATAATGTAGTGTTTTTTTGTAAATTTATAATTTCAGGTTCCAGCAGAAGGGGCATATTTGTATGATGCAGTATATGTTTATGCCCGGGCTTTGAATGACTGCTTGACAAAAAACGAAGACCCATTCAATGGCCGAAACTTGATGAGATATATTTTTAGGAAAACCTATTTCAGTAAGTAGATAGATGTTTAATTTCATTTTTAATACATTTTTGATTTTAAGTGCACAATTAAATTGTGAGTGAAATGCAATTTTTTGAAAAGGTAATTTAAAATAATAAGTTTTACAAACAATTACTTATTTGAAAGCTAATCAAGACGGATGATTTTTTTTCTTTCGTTCTCTTTCTTATTTCCTCTCCACCCCCCCCCCTTTTTTTGCATATTTTAAAAATATTAGTGTTGAAAATTTTACCCAGTGTCACTGCCATCATCATCATTATCTCCATTGTCACCATCATTTTCACTATCATCACCACCATTTTTGTTGCCTACTGTTTTTAGAAAAATAAATAAATAAAAAAGAAAAATAAATAAATAACATGAAAAAAATATATAATGTAAAGAAAAATAATAATAAAAACAGGAGAGTAGTTTATATTTCTGGCAAGAATTTCATTTGGCTCAAAAGATTTTAAAACCCTTGTAGCGCTGTTCACAACAGCTAGCGGAAAAGTATGATCCAAAACTATAACACTCATTATCCGTTGTCTCATAAAAATTTCTTGATTGTGTATTCGAAATCCCAAGCAGTAAACTTCACGAATAAATTAAATTACCTTATAATAGAATGTTTTTGGCAAATCAGCTGAAAATGAAATAGTTTACGGCAATGTAAAATTATGCTGATAAATAAGTAAAAAAGCCCTACATGAGACGACTAATTTTCCCCTCTTAAGGGTACAGAAATGTAAAAGTATTAGACAAAAATGTTCAAAAATAAGAGTTCTTGCAGTTTTAAGTCAGTAATTTAAACGAGTAATTAATTATTTCCGAAAGGTAGAAATACACAAAAAAAGTCATAAGTTTGTTATATTTTTTTTCCCCATTCACTCAATACGTATATGTTTATTTTTAAAAAAGTGATAATTCTTTCCGTAAGAGAAGAATTACAGTCAACAAAAGAGCTGCATTTTAAAGAATTGTTTTACGTGGAATGTTTAATGTGCCAATTTTAACGGATAACTTTGAATGAACAAATGCATATGCACGAGAAAGCTGCTACGAATAAAATTGAGTAAAAGTAGAATGTTGTTTCAAAATGTTTCTCTTCGCTTTCTGTTGCCGAAGTTTTCTTAAGTAAATATCTAACAATAAGATCATTTAGTATTTGGAAGACAATGCATAACAAAGAATGTTTAAAAATTCTTCAGGCATAGATGATTTCAGAAAATCTTTCATTTTAGTTTTCATCCTCTATGTTATCTTAAATTACGCTACAAAAGATACTTTTATTTAATGGACATTTCAGAAGAGTAATTTCTTTCCTCCTAAAACTACATTAATGTAGATTTTATTGTTCAAGCTCAAGTGATGTTAGTACCATTGGGAGTCGTTTTAGTGTTTGATAGATGTATATGAATGTAAATATTTATGATTTAAGCCTATTGCTGTTCAGAACCACTCTAACGCTTTTTAAGGAATGCTTGAGTTACAGACACAGAGAACAAGCAGAATATGTTATTAATATACGATATATACGAATATATACGATTTCCAAGGGCTTTAACTTTTAAAAGGGAAGTTCGTCTTGTAAAGAGAATAGCGGAATCCAGATCTGAAAAAGATTGTTTCACTTTACTATTAATGGAATTAGTTATGATTCTGGGCTATATTTTCTTTTTAAACATTTATTCACTTCGCTGCCTATTTAGATTATTATCTTACATGGTATTTACAGTGGTTCAGATTCCACATCATTGGTCTAAAGTTCTTAGCTGTTTCCAAGTTACGGGCACAAGCTCTCCCGCACAATAAACATTCTAAAGTTCTTAGGTATTTCTTTCACACGGGCACAAGCTCTCCCGCACAATGCTACGTCTGAATGGGTGCAACTCCTCTCTGTCCAGCATTCGAAGACCTTCTCATCCGACCGCAACCTCTTAGGCAAGCGAAAGTCGATCTCCTCGCCCCCGCTTTCGAGGGCTGCTTATATAGGGGGTGCCTGACCTTAGGCCGACATTGCGGGCAAGGGGACACACATGCACCATTTCCTGTAGTGTAGGCCCCTTCGTCCTGTCTCTCACGTAGGCCCCGTAGGTTTGCCTACGTGACTAATGCTTGAATTAACCTGACAGAATTAATGCTTGAATTTGATGAATAAGAAAAGGGGATGCAAAAATGACCAGAAAAAAAAACTCACACCACGGAAGCTAAAGTTGATGGTAAAAATCAAAGACTAATTTTGTACCTAAGAGCCATAGGTATCTATCTTAAGCCTATTTTTTACGTTTTTGTGTTGAAATTAAAAAATAAACTTGTTCAGAACTATAAGACTGGACTTTTCCATGCGAACCGTAGAATAAAGATGCCCGATAAGAGCTTTTAAAGTTCGGAACCCTCCCGTAGCCAGTGGTGTTTTCGTCGGTACTCTGTGTGTCTATTAAGTGCAAACTCAAAAACGTTCGAAAAATTGACTTGAGATACTATGGCTTTTAGGTACAGAACTCTTAATGCAGTTCTAAAATGTGCAAAATAACTAATTTTAATTTCTGACTAAAAATTAATTAAGTAATTTATGTCCTAAAATTATTATCGACGACAAATTGCTTTCCAAAAGGGGATTTTTTTTTAAGGGACCGAAATTTTGTCTTTCAAGGAGAAACAGATGCATATTTTCTGGTATGCATAATAGATATCCCCCCTTTTTTTTTCTTTTCCTGTGAGACTCTGAAAGACTTAGTTTGATATTTTTTTAACTGCTAATAGTTTATATTGAATTAATAATTTGAAAAATACAGTTCAAGTAAGTTTTTAAAAGTTTTTTCAAGAAAGTGTGATAAATGAATAATCAAATATAATAGAAATAAGTTGAAACTATAATATTACAAAAAAAAAGCAGATCGCTACTAAAGGGGGTGAATTACTGATGGCTGCAGCATTTTACAAATACATTCTTAATACAATCTTCTCCCAACTCTACCCCCCCCCCCCCAAAGAGAATAATTTTTAGATGAAAAAAAATGAATATATATATATATTTGAACAACTTAAACTTTCATTGCAGGTGCTATGGGTTACATGGTGTACATGGACAAACATGGCGACGCTGAAGGCAACTACTCTCTCATAGCAAGAAAATCTATCCCAGGTTCCCCAGGAGAATTCGGATTGCTACCTATCGGTGTTTTTCAGCTGCCAGAGAATCGCAGTGAAATTCAAGTACGAAATATTTTTAATTGATTTACAGCTTATACTCGTAGTTGAACAAAACATGACAATTTGAACTGAATTGAGAAATTTGTTCAAAATTCTAATCTAAATGCAAACTGCTAATATACTATTTGCGCTCCTATAGGTTCTGAAACTGATATCAGAAATTGATTGGATTAATGGAACACCTCCTGCTGACGAACCAATATGCGGATTCCACGGGAAAAAATGTGTTGGTACGTATATTTTAGAAAATTCATACGATATAACAGATATTCTCAAACATTTTCAGTCATAAATCTTTTATTAAGATGGAATTTTTTTTTTTTTTTGTATGTAATTCTGTTAACTTTACCTCCTGTCATTCATGCTAATAATATAAGGAATCCTATTAATGCGTCTGAAGTTCATGATAAGCAGACGTTCTGAAGAAGCAAAAGACATTTACTACTTACTGTTTCAAAATACATATGGGTCATAGCAAGTTTTGAGTATATAGTAAGTTTTGAAATCATCATTACTATACCATCTTCAATCTTGACGAAATTTCGCACTGTGCTTCTTCAAGCTCGAAACTAAGTTTAGAAAAGTTTCAAACACCAAATGCTAAAACTTAAACAGTGAAGGCAATTCAAAGTTTAGGCTGAAAAAGTTCGGGAGTTCCCCCCCGTATTTGGATACTCCTGCACAGTTAAAAAAATTACTTAAAAATGAGAACCCGAACATACTCATTTTTATGTATAATTGTTTCAAAAACGAGTGTATTCCACACCCCACTATTCCATGATGCCCAAACTCACATGTAGTTAATTTCAAATCAAAACTAATCAACATTTAAAAATATTCTAATGTGCATGTATTTGTAACATTTGTGAATATTTACTCTTAGCTTGCTTTTAAATAATAAGTATAATCATAATTTTTGGACCTAGTATTTCTGCTTCTGAAAACGATGATATAATCCAATGGCAAGCCCTGCATTTTATTACATGTAAAAACAATTTGTTTACATTTATCCAAACTATTCCTTCTTTTTTCAGTTTGGAAAATCGCTATTTCTGTTTTTGGGATAATGATGATCATTATTTTGATAATTTTACTCGTATCATATAGGTATGTATTTGATCCTTTGCAGTTTTGATGCATTTATTTCTTGTAAAATATTTGGGAAGCATTTTTTCCCCCTTTTCTTTCTTTTTCTTTTCTTTTCCTTTTTTCTTTTCTTTTTTTTAACAAGAGGGATAAAAAGCCACTAATTTTTCTGTCAGTATCTTGAAGTGTTGTTATAATGTCCGATATCTTCTTATAGCCGATTTGCATAGCAAAAGTCACTGACTTTCAAATGAGCGGTTTAAAAATGCTGAATCTATCTTTTGATAATTTGGAATAAATTTCATCTTTCCTATTTTTTAGACTTTAACACGATATAAAGAGTGAAAAGGACATGGCAATTTTCGATTTCATTTCGGAAGAATTGAATCATGTAAAAAACATTTTATCGAAAGAAAGAAAAGAATGAAATGGAGTTTTAGAACACAGAAAAATTGATTTGAGATGCATTTCCTCATATGTTCAAAAACATGTTTGTACATAATTTCATTAAAGCTGTGCCCACGGTCGACACCGAACTATATTTCTTCAGAGAGTCAGACACATTTGGATTTTATTACTAGGAGAAGCAATATGCGTACAATAAATTTACTTGAAGGATTTCTTATACAAAATTTTCGTCAAAAGTCAGGAAAAAATCTTTATCACTGAAATGGGCTATTTTTACAAAAAATCAGCAATTTTCTTTTATTTATTAGTATGGCATTATATTATTAGGCTTGCACTTTTCAGTGAAATTTAAATTAGTCACATATTCAAACCAGTAATAAAGGGAAAAGTTCAAAAGTAGTTGGTAGCAAAATCAGTTTTGGAGAATAGCAAGGGAAAGATGAAATGAATTATTTATTGCATTAAAGCGAAGTGAAAGATTTTATGTCATATATTCATCTAACAATAATGCTAAATTCTCAAGTAATTTTTTCGAAATTTCATGCTTTTTCAATTTTCCGTACTTGTTAAAGAAAAATAGATTGACAATTTTTCCATAGATTAGTTCTTTCAAAGAAATTTTTTAACCATTACATTTTCTTGGACTACTTTTTTTTAAACCTTAATGCATCAACAAAACTCAAGGGAAACTCGTTGAAACGAAAACTCTTCGATTTGCAATTTAAATGTAAATCTTTTAGCAGAGGCTTAGCTAAGAGGGGGTGGGAGGGGGGGGGGGGCAGGAGGGACAGCTGTCCCCGGGCGCAGCGTGAAAGGGGCGCCAAATTAATGTTGATTAATTTTATTTTTAAATGCAAATTATTTGAACTGAAGATGTGTGACAATGTTCGACAAAAAAGTGGGAGAATCGCAAATCATATCGGGAATGACCAATGTAGCACAGGAGTTCGTGGGGAAATAGACACGAGAAACAACTTTTGAGTTGGGTTTGGGGTGTTTTCTAGGGTTCGGACTCGTGATGACGCTCTTGGGGCTAGGGGCATTTTATTTGAGCAGCAGAGATAAAAGAACCGGACACCCAGAGGACCCAGGAAGGGTCACTTGAGAAGGAAGAAAAACAAATAATTTTGCAAAGCCAAAGTGTCCCATTTTGCCCTTCAAAGTGAATGGTCGCTAATAAAAGTGCAAGTTAAAATGGCTGCTTTTTAGAGCTATTTATCATTTAGGAAGCTTAAAAGTTTTTTAATTCCCTTCCAGGGGCTCCTGTAGGCCCCCAGGGGCGCGGAGTGGGGGGCGCAAAATCTTCAGTTGTCCCCGGGCGCTGAAAACCCTCGCTACGCCTCTGTCATTTAGTTGCTGTAAAGCAAAGTAAAAGACTTACTATTTTGCCGTACAGCTTTTTATGCTTTATTAAAAAGATTGTTATGATAATGAATAAAATTTTATGTTAGAAACTCTTACTTCTAAAATTGTGAAATCGCCAATAGCCAGAATAGGCGATGGTTGTCTTTTTTGGTTGTCTTACGTGGTTGTCTTTTCTGCCATGCATCGCCAAAAGGCGATGCATGCCAAAAAAGACGACCAAATAGAACACGTGCTCTGATCCAAAATGTCGGATGCGTCGGCCTGTCTATGTCAGGGCTCGCTCTAGTTTACACTTGACGCACATCAAGTAGATTTTCAGCGATAACTTGGAAGACAGCGGGAGTAGCTTTAGATTGAATAATCCAAGAAGAGAGAGGAGGGGGCCTGTCATAGTGCACAGAAGGTCATAAATGAGATTGTCCGCAGTAAAGCATAGATGGAAAGCGACAAGTAAAATATCTTGCATAGAAAACGTTTTAAATTTGTTCCAATTTGATTGCAAAAGAGGCAGTTTAGCACGAAACTGCACGAGAAGAGGAAACATCACGCAAAACAACTAGCTTTTTTCTCTCTTCTAGACATAAACATCACTGGAACCTTTCAGTTAAAAAGACATGAATCATAAATGAGCCAAATGTATAGACATTGACCTATGTGATGTAATATGTAATTTTTTTAAAATAAATTTGTTTCCATGGATGTACTTTAAAACTGAAAGAGACAGAGATTGATGTATCCTCATCTGATTAATGAACTACCATGAACACTTCAATTCGTTTTTTGTTTTTGTTTTTTGTTTTGTTATTGTTATCTTAATTTCACAATTTACATGGAACTATTCTACAGTCCTTGGCCCAATTAATAGACGCACTGCAGCGTTTTCATAATTTTATACTTAACACTCTGCCTGATGCAAAACCCGTTTTTTACTTATTTGGTCATATTTTACTATACAATGTTCACACTTTCCAGTAAAAAATTCGCTTTTGCGTTTAGGGGACCATCTACAAAATGGAAATGGAGAAAAATACTTTGGATGATCCTGCAGCGAAAAATGTTGTAAGCATTGTATAATAAAACCTGACTAAATAAGTGAAAATGGGCTTTTGCATTAGAGTGAGTGTTAAGTATGAAATTTCAAAAACTCTGTAGTGCGTCTATTAATTTGGCCAGGGAATGTAAATTACTAAAAATGATAAACGTAAAATGCATCAAAAATGGATAATTTTAGGCCTAACTTTCCACGCATTTTTATCTATTGTTTTTATAGAGTATATATTTAACATATTTCAATCCTGTATAAAATAGAATTAAACTTGAGAATATTTTCGCGGTTGTATTTTCTTTATTTAGGTATATTTATTTCATTTATTTATTTTTGATGAGGGTGTACGTTCTTTCTGTTAGCAAGAATTTTATTCTCATGATTAGAAGGAAAAGAAGCACTTGATTCGACTTACTGGCAAGACATTAAAAAGTTACGGTAGGGAGGCTCCACTAAAGATCACTGAGCTCTGGTGGCAACATATTTTAGATCTGTCGGAAAAATAGAACACGGATTGGGGGGACGAAAAACTCTCCCTTGTATATCACGCCAGAGATATGATTGCTGAGTTACCACTAGTAAGCTAACCTGTAAATATTTTTTTCAAATGAAGACAGAGTAGTAAACTAATAGTAGGGACAGTAATTGTATAGGAAAATTAATAGTATAGACAGTTAATTTGGACAGCATAGTGGTTCACCTGGTCTAGACGACATTTTGCACATAAACATTTGCAAGGAATGAGCTTAAATGTTTGTTTAACTGCACAATTAAAAATTCATTTTCAACTTTACCCATGAAGACGATGGCTACTTGTAAATTGGAAAACTTGCCCAAGTTATGACTCCCAGATCGTAAAAGATAAATTTATACTTAGACAGACAGGCCACAGATTTTTGATCATCACATGGCAATGCATTAATTGCAATTAGTTCAATGTGCCAAATATTAATAAATTTTGTACTTTTCAGGAATTGGGCGTACGAGCAGGAACTTGACAGCCTTTTATGGAAAATCGATTTTAAAGACATTGAGATTAATGAGTGTGCTGCCGCTGTAATTGCAGGACGCATTTCTAAGGTAATGGAAGGCTAATCGCTAGATTATAAAAATATTCGTAGTAAAAAGCGCAAATTATTGTAACACTCAGACTTTTTGGTAAAGGGAAGGAAAAGATTTTTCTGCCATGATCAAAATTTTTATCTGGTCGACTTCTAGTAGAAACTAAAATTCATACCATAAATTTTGCTCTCACTGTAAAAGAAATTTTCTGCACCGCAATAAAATCCTCTACGAAGAAACCAATTTCCTATCTCCAAATTAAATCTATGAGACAATATATGAATAGAATTAGGAATAAAAATCAATGAAACTATTCCTATTCCCATCCTAAGTAGAACCCCTCCCCCGGCCTATTTTACCAAATACGTGGCGCATATGATCGGTAGACGTCTTAATTAGTTCACTTCTTTATCAATAACCTCTGGGATCGCAATTGCTCAGTTCATTGTGAGTCAGTCATTTGTGAGTAGGGTTTGAATGTTTTGTTCTTGCGTTCTACAAATTTTTTGAAGTGTGACTTTGAAACATCATCACTTCCCTTCCAAACAGGTAAGAATTCTTATATATTTACTAGCATGTAGTAGACGAAGGGAATTAACTGATTATGAGTTTTGAAGACAGTTTGTCGCACTTCATAAGTGACGAAACCGTGTTATCCAAAGCGTTTGTTTTTTCTAAGCCGAACGCCCTATGCGCTCCAAAGTAGGATCCCCACTCCCTTTTTGCGTGTCCTTTGCATTTTCCGGCCGCATATTTCTAAAAAAACCTTCAATTATGTAATGAAATTGCGTATGTATCATTTTAATAGTAAAGTAGTATCTTCTATCTGGACAATTTTCAAAATCACAGTGAAAAAAATACGACAGAGATGGACATAGACAGCCCTTTATGAGAGAGGGTACGAAAATAAACCTCAAAAAATTCCTCAGCGTATTTTTAGTTTCTAGTTTTTCAATGTATAAGAATAGAAAAACAAATATTTGCCATAATTTTGTTTTACTTTTTACATTACTGACGAAGTTTTCTCAAAAAGGGGCGGGGTCCTAATAAGTGGTCACTTTTCTAAAAGCATCATTTTCCCCACATTTTACTAAATTCAAAAATGCTATTTACAATTTTTTTAAAAATGAAGCTTACGACTATGGGATTCTTGAGCAACTAAATGAAGTATGCTTTATCATTGGACAGGCTATTTTAAAACAAGTATTTAACGAAATTGTAGGAAGAAAACGAATTGGGGGTCCCATTTCGGTGCACTTTCTCTATACTAGTAAAATTGTAAAAATAAAGCATAAAAGTCGAAATGTATAAAAAAACACGAAAAATGAAAATTGTTAAAGAATTAGCGTAATTCTGGTTGCTAAAATATCTGAGCCACCGATATTGCTCCCCACCAGTATCAAGGGATAATTTAATACCACTAAAAATATTTTCACTTTCAAATGCGATTTAAAACAAAGGAAAAAAAAAGCTTATTTTGAAATCGAAATATTAATTATTATTTTTCTTTTTTTAAGACCAGAACTTTTTTAATCCGCTCTTTATAATTCAATCTTTTCTAATAATTTGATTTTATCTGGTTCGATTTTGTTTTTCCCTCTTGTTACTTGCAGTGAACAGTGAGCTAGTATGTTACAAGAATGATTTTCTTTTGCCTATATTTTAATCATAAAGCATTGGTTGGAATATTTCATTGCTTGAAATCACTCTTCATGTGGAAGTTCGAGGGTTTTCTTTAGCGTTTATACGGAATTGTTGCGAACAATTATTTTAACCCCTATGTAAATGCAATATGATGAAATTTGTTGATACGTCCTCCCCATAACAAGTTTCATATGGCTTCAGAAATTTTCTGCAAATGGTTCAAAAGCAATTTTTTTAACGTGCGGCATTGGTACACATATTTGACGATATTCGAACATTCTATTATATATATATATATATATAACACTGGAAACTAAATAACTTTTTAGACCATTTTTTGAATTCTGTTTCGTTTTTGAAACATAGATATTTTTTCTATGTCCCCCAGCCCGGGAAACTAACGCGGGAAAGATTATGTAGTGTGAACTAAAAATAGTTTTGCAAAATCGGTGCATCTTCACGTGGCATGTAGCTCGAGAGATTATAAAAGGCGATCTCGCAAGCTTTTCGTGGGAATTCACGATGTAAATATTATAGATAGAAGAGTGTAATGTTTTGTGTCGTCTTATATTTTGAAATATGTGTATTTAATATGTGAAGCTCTTACTAAAGATCAAGTATTGAATAGTTTCGACCACGACTGATTTTCCAACGGACATTACGCTAAAATAACGGCTGCTTGTAACGGTGATGTTATATATATATATATATATATGTACGTATATATATAAACTGATTTCGTAACAAAACAAAGGTTTCTTTTCCAGCGTTCTTGCATGTTGAAGTTTTCGAGGTAAAATCTTAAATCTTCAACTGTATGTTCCACATTTTGCTGCTTTAAACTGGAAAATAAATCACTTTTATTGTTCCTTCAGGAGGAATTACAATTTTTGGACAGCAAAATCATTCACAACCTCCTTTGACAAGATACCTCAATACGAATATTTGTAAAGGATATACAGTTTTGTAGTCTAGTAGAACGCATGGAATTGGAAATGAAAAGTGAGAAGACAGAAAAACTAATTCTGTCTAATTACTTACCTAGTTAGTTATTTTTCTGGTTTTCCCTCATTTCATATTAAAGGTCCAGGAAGTTATACTTTTTAAATACTATGCATCAAAAAAACACATGTGATTTTTATTAGTCTACTTTCCCTTAAAAGTTAAAAAAAAAAGAGTATGAAAGAAGGCTTAAAGCTACAGTATACACAAAACATTTTTAAAAAAATTCTTTATATACAAACTTAAAATTTTGTCAGTTTGTACTTATATTAGAAAAAATACCCCGCAAAATATTTGGTTTGAAAAAATGGATAGTTTTTCAAAAATTTAAAACTTAAAAAATATTTTTGTACTTTTTAAAAACCTTCCACGTGCCGCATTTTTAAAAAAAATATTCAAATTTTTTCCTGATTTTAAATCCGTAGATATCTTTTTATAAATGAATGGCTAAAATAAAACATTTTATATGATAATTTACAAAATATAGGCAAAAATGTACTTTTATATGAAATTTTCCAAAAATTTAGTGATTTTTTTCAATAAATAAGTCAAATATCTTCTTTCAAATAATTATTACTGCTACATTTCATCCATTAAACTATAACTACGTAATACAGTAAAACTCCGTTAAAACGCGGGTGTCGGGGGACATGTTTGGCCCCCGCGGTATAGTGAAACTATACCGCAGAACCATATAATGAAATAATACTCGCTTTTGTTGCATCATTTTAAACTTTATCAATCACTCGTAACTTTTCTTCTATAGTATATATTTTTTTCTTCTTTGCTGCTATTTTATTTATTGTAATTGCTGTGCACGAAGGACGGATCTCAACTGCGCAATCAGTCTAGAGCTTATAAACTAACTGTGTTCCGAGAAAAAGGGGGCTTAAAAATATCTTTATGGTATCAATATGGGATTGTGGAGAGATAATAAGAAAAAATTAAATTTGGAAGGGGAGGAACGCACTTCACAAAGAAACAATGTTTTAAGCCTGCATTCACACACACTCTGACTGAAAAATATATTTACTTATCAGGAACGCTAAAGAATCTAGAATACAAAGGTATACTTCGGAAAATGGAAGATAGTTAAGCATTGAACTGAACAGTTCCTGACACATTGAGCTCTCTACACTCACTACTGCTCTCCTGACACTAAATAATTACATGAATGAGTGAATGAATGAATAAATAAATGAATGAGTAAATGACTGAATGTGTATTAACTGTTGAAAAAGTTATACTTGAAGTAATTAAGAACTAAAGCTGAATGGGAAAAAGAGAGAAAGATATGTAGATTAAAAATGTGATGTTGGTGTATACGGGAAAGTATACGCTCTTATAGTTCTAGACGGAAGTTCCTGTTAGCTTTGAAATGTGTTGTATAGATGACCCTAGGTGCCCGATACACTCATCAATTTAAGTTTCTGCCTCAAAGAACCCAGAAGAAAAATTTCGAAACTTTGGGTTTTTATAGGTGTGGGTTTGCTTTTTTAAAAAATGCTTGAACTATTTTGTAGAGTTGTTTCTCGTTTGTTGTTTAAAAGAATTATGTTTTTCCTCTGTTTAAATTCAGAATATTTATACGCTGATTCGCACAAGCCAAGGATCACTCAGTTCCAACCTTGAAGGTGATTTCCGGCTGTGCAGCATCTACACGTCAGTGGGAATTTACAAAGCACGAATGGTGGCAGTTAAGCAACTTCGGAAAAAGAACATCGATGTCAATATGAGTATGAAGAAAAATTTTAAAGTGGTAAGTTTATTCGTACCTCTCTTTGTTTTTGTGTTTCTTGAGGTGATTCAAAAGATTTTGTATTTTTATTTGCGTCATCTGTTAGACATGAATATAATATTGGCGCATCTTTTGTAAATTCGTTATTCTTGAATGATTGCTGCGCTGGACATCCAAAGGAGAATGTACTTTTCTCCGCCAGACCCCTACCTTTTAGCTGAGGCCTTAGGAAGTCATAATGTACTGAAAAGTGGAGCGTGTGTCGCAGAATAAACTGCATTGCCGTAGAATAATTGTTAACAAATCACTGAATGACTTAAAAATCTGAGCTGTGGAGTCGGAGTCGGACTGATTTGGGGTAGAGGAATCGGACTCGGAGTCGCTGATAAATGTTCCGAATATTTGTTACATCCCAATATATATCTAGCCTGCCCGGGCTTAAGAGTATAAGTCAGAAATTGAGATTTTCTTAAAAGTGCAATTTAAACTTTAAACTCTTAGTTTTTATGGTTACCAACAGGATACCAACTTAAAAAAGTCTGTATGTACGCTATTTAGAGATATGCTGTTAGAGCCATTCGAAAATAAAGAGATTCCTTTAATATGTATTTGTACTGAAAAAAAAAAAAAAACATTTTTTGACTTATATTCTTAAACCCGGGCCGGCTAGATATATACGTAAAGGAGTCGGAGTTGCAGTCGGTCCTTTTCCCAACCAGTTCATAAAACTTAAGAGCCAAAATGTAAATCTATAAATAAATTAATGAGTGACTAAATAGTTACATGAATGAGTAAATGAATAAATAAATGAATGAGTAAATCCACAGCCCTGTATAATACGCTATGGGATCAGTTTAATATTTTTAAGAAAGAAATCCCCTTTTCTTTCTTCAGACTATTGTAGGTTAGTTACACAGTGTGTCAAAGAATTTGTAAGACTAGGTTTATGAAAGAAAATAAAAACTAGTAATTAAATTTTTTAAAAGTATTTTTATTAAAAATAATCATTTTGGGCTGCAATACATTTGTTAAAACGATTTAACAACGATTCGAATGCCTGTTCCAGCTCACATTGTGGGACTGCCTCCAAAGCTCGCGTCGAAGCTGTTTGTACACAGTGTGTCAAAGAATTTTTAAGACTACAGATGGAACTAAGCTTACAGGGTTCTGATCTGTTATCGATCATTCGTGAAACTCCTTAACTATTAGTTGATCCGCCGCCAAAACCCCAGTTCATTTGCTTACTTTTTTTTTTCATTGATGACATTGACACTATACAAACAGCTTCGACGCGAGCTTTGGAGGCAGTCCCACAATCTGAGCTGGAACAGGCATTCGAATCGTTGTTAAACCGCTGTACCAATTGTATTGAAGCCGAAAGAGCTTATTTTGAATAAAAACACTTAAAAAATATAATTACTATTTTTTGTTTTAAATCACGAAATAGTAATATATAGATACGCTGCAGAATATTTTACAGCAGCTGAAGGTTTGTCGCAGAATATTGCAAAACATTCTGCTGCTGTGCTTTAGATATGAGAGTCATTCGATGACATACGCACACATACTCCTACATTTGCACACATACATGTATTGGTATTTGTGCAGCTAGCGATCTACCTCTCTACTTAATTAGTTCTTCTTAGATGTCACCTCCGAAAAGCTATTCTGTTGACGATCGATTTTACGAACTCTTTGGGACCAGGAAAAAAGTTCGCAAAATGGAAAGTTCGTAAAATTGTGATATATATTCTTTCAGTAGAAGACCTTTCGGGGATGGTAAATTGCTCTCATGAAATCGTGAGTATTCGTAAAATCGAGTGACAACTGAATTGACTGTTTCATGAATAATAATAATTCACGTTTATTTTTTCTTAAAAACATGATTGCTGCATTTTAAAACTCAATCCCCCCCCCCCCCCACCAACGATTCCGGTCGCCCAGAAAGAACCATCTGACATGTAGTTATGCATTTTTATATCTATTATGAGGATAAACTCGGCTAAATTAAATTCCTTGTGCAGTTTCGCGTCATTCAGAGCTAAGGTGCCGCCACCTACATTGAAACTGAGCGTCAAAATTCTTAAGGTGGTAATGGCATCCGCCGATAGTTGTGCTACTTGAAAGAATGAATGCCGATTTCCAGGGAATGCGCTAGGTCTGCAAAGGTTAGTGACCATAGGCAGCCTCATTAGAAAGAAAGAAAAAAAGAGAATATACACTCACGGATATTGAAAGTAGCGCACCAAGAAGGAAGCGAGCTACAACCTCGAAACTATGCAAATTAGTAGAGTGACGTCCGGTATGCAAATGATGTAAGTTTAGTGCGCATGCGCGCTTCCACGCATGCTGCACTGGCGTTGCAAACAAGAAACGCGGCCTATATAAACCGGTGTATTGTGGAAGATTCATAAGCGTGACGACCACGAATCAACGCTATAAGGTGTACCAAAGTGTATAGAATGTCAGGTAGAAGTCGAAGAAGACATTTCTCCCAATTAAGTGAGTTTGAGAGGGGCTTCATCATTGGCCTGAAGACTGCAGCGTGGTAGACGCGCCGTGTTTCTCGCCAGGAGGTCCAGGTTGATCATTCTGAGTGTGCTATCAGAAGGTGTTGGGAGCAGTGGACACGTGAAGGCACCCACGCATAGCGTACCGGGTCTGGAGCGACTAGGGCGATGACGGCGCGAGACAATCGAAGGATCGTGCGCCACGCACTCACGGATCCCACAGTGACCTGTTCCACTGTACAAGTAGATGTAGGGATTCCTGTTTGTCCGCGAACAATTTCTAGACGCCTCAGGGGAGCGAATCTGCAATCCCAGGGCCCATTACGTGTACTGCCGTTAACACCGTCACATCGGCGGCCCTGACTTCAGTGGTGCCAAGCGAGAGCGACGTGGAACGCCACATATTGGAGACGTGTGGTATTTAGTGAGGAATGCCACTTCATTTTGGGGACAGATGATCACCGCGTACGTGTGTGGAGACGCCCTGGTGAGCGATTCAATTCCACCCTCTCTATTCAGCGACACAGTTCCCGCACTGCATGTATCATGGTCTGGGGGCCATAGCCTGCGATAGCCGCTCCACTCTAGTGGTGGTACGTGGTACATTAGCTGCTCAGAGGTATGTGGATGAAATCCTACGGCCTCATGTGCTTCCATACTTAACCGGCATTACAGGTGCAATTTACCAGCAGGATAACGTTCATCCGCACACGGCTCGGATTGACGGACTTCTTACGATGTGTTCGGACCCTTCCATGACCTGCTCGCTCTCCGGACATCTCCCCTATTGAGCATGTATGGGGCCAGCTGAAACGCCAGTTGCCGTAGTGCCACTCCTTGCATGATTTAGACATAGTTGTTCAAGATTTGGGGGCACGGCTGCATCCGGGCAACATCAGACGTCTTTTCTATTCAATGCCGGACCGTATTGCGGCATGTATCGCAGCCCGAGGCGGTCCGAGGCATAGTCCGGCGGCATAGCTCGCTGGACGGCTTTATAATTGTCTAATTGTTTAGGTTTTTTGATCAAGTGTATATTTCATCTTTATCATTCACTGAAATAAATTTCATTTCAATCCGATGATTCCTTCTTGGTGCGCTATTTTCAATGTCCGTGAGTGTATATTATGTACCATAAATGTAATTTAGGTACCCTAGTTCAAACGCAAGAGTTTTTTAGGCATAAAATTTTTAAATTTTACATTTTCCCCCCTGTAAACAAAAACTAAACATATAACAATTGAGGTTTAGTACTATTTCCTACAAAATACACTTGACATGTTTCTAAAAATGGTTATATACTTTTTGGGTTTTAAGCTTATGTTATCACTTATTCACTACGCCCCACAATAAAAAGGCTTTAAGATGCATAAATTTGAAGGAAGTTTCCGAAATTTCAAAAAATTAAAGATTTGAATCTTTTGCTTTTATTCGGCACCCAAAAACCAACTTTGAACAGGAAGAGAAAATAGTGCATAAAACATAAAAGTTAATACTTTTATTTTCGTCTTTTTAAAACATCCTTTTTGAATATTTGATAAATTTTTCAATTTATTTTGAGCAACGTTAAGGAAAATCAATAATCACTAATGTTATTATTGAATTGGATTAACATTCTTTGAAACCTACGAAACGGATTTCAGTATTACTCTCTCATAAGGAGTTGCTTTTTTTTGAAAGCATAGGAAGCATATGTATTCCTTATAACATATTTAAATTCTGAATTATCTAGAACTAAGACTTTCAAAATGGCAAACAAAAATAAAATTTGGATAAAAATAAGCGAAATATGATTGCATTTCCTTTTCCTTGAGTTTTCATATTTACCATTAAATTTTCTAAGAATTTTCGTTGGTTGTCCCATTTTTTCCCTCCATTTTGTTTTAAGTTATAATGTTCCACTAAAGCATTAAAAAGTTACAATTGCAGTAAAATATGCATACGTTCATTTTAAAACTCAAACATATGAATTGAAGAAGTAAGCAGCTTGAAAAATTGATCAGGGAAAAAATGGGTAGAGCTTGAAAAATGAGGAAAAAAGTAAAATAACATAAGAATATAAATAAATAAAATGCTTACAAAAGCTTTTAAAGTTTTCCAAGGAATTATATGCTTTTTTTTTTTTTTTTTAAATGTTTTTAATTATACTAACATGATGCACGAATGCACGCAGTCTTGCGTCTGTTGCTGAAAGTGCATAAAAATGATAAAATTACAACTGAAGATTGAAAAGCTGGATTAAGTTGGTCACTGAGGGCAGTTAATTATGTAATACAATCTCAAAGTGCACGGTTTATTTTGCATAGAGTCAGCCGACAGGGTGGCGTAGTGGTAAGACGCAGATCTCGTATACCCAAGATCACAGGTTCAAACCTGGCCCAAGTCGGTGAATTTTCAAGATGCAGAAAATCGTCTGCGTCCATGTCGTATGTTTATGCGGCACGTTAAAGATCCCTTGAGTATCTGTTTGGCATGGATACTCTCGGCTAAATTAAATTCCTAGTGCATATTGCATCAATGAGAGCTCAGGTACCGCCTCAAATTTCTCATGCGGCGAAGGTACCGCACTCATTATTGTGGTGCCGCTGAAAGAGATGGTACCAATTACAGGGAAATGCACTAGGTCTGCAATGGTTGAGGACCAATACCGCAGCCCCATTGGAGGAAAAAAAATTTTTGCATAGAGTATAAAAATAACCAGGAATTCAGTGGACTTTACTATTTCTTACCAGATTTTATTCAAACAAGCTTAAAATGACGTTTGATATCTGCTAATTTTATATATATCTTTTTATTTATAGGTTCCACACTATTTTTACTTCATATCTTAGCAAAATAATTTTCTAAAAAATTGTATGTTGTACGTTATTTCAAAGATTCAAGATTTTTTTTAAAATATAGTTTTCATTATATAAGCTTACAAATACTTTGTTTTAAATAATATTTATAATGAAATTAAGCATTAACAAACATTAGTTTTGCAGAAAAAGAAATGTTGCAAAATTATGCTGTAAAATATTAGATGCTAGACGTGTGAATACTGTAAAATGGCAATTAAAGGCTTTTGTTTTTTTAAATGCTTTTACTTCAAACTCAAATGCTTTGACACAAGGTGCCGTATTATTCACAAGACGTGAGAGCTTTTTTAACTACTACGTAATGAAATGAAGACTGTTTATTGCCACGGCATCTAATGTTGATGGACCCACTTGATTGGTTAAATTTTAGTCCTTTTAGTAAGCTTATTTTACAGTTCCTTTGTGGGAAACCGTGATTTATTTTGGTTTAAGGTTTCTTCATTCCAGTCTTTATTTTCTCCTTTTGAGCTAATTTATTTTAATGTTCAACTATTTCCCCACTTTTGTTTAAAGAGTTATTCAACTGACCCGACCTGTAAATATTTATTACCAAATTTCTTCTAAAGCTGGTGGTGTCAGAACACTCAGTACGAAGTTCTGGATACTTGGTTTTATTAGTTTTTGTTTGATCGTATTTTCTACTACAAACTAAAGGGCCGTGGTAGCCTTGTGGTCAGGGTGTCGATCTTACAACCGGATGATTGGGTATTCGATGCCCGACCCGCTGAAGACCCACCATGTACACTTGAGGATACGTGCACGTAAAATGTGTGGAGGCTGAAGTCCCGAGGCAGTTCAGAGGGTACCGGAGAGTGGAGAATTTCCCTTCCCTTCACTCTTAAGTCAAAAAGAAAGATGGCGCCATCTGGAGTCATCCGAACACATCCTGAGTGGAGTCGTACAACCACCGTTGCGGTGCTCATCAAAAAGCGGAAGGCGCTACTTATTGCCTTAATTCCTAGTCGCTCTGAGAAGCGGTGCTTGGGTACCCAAGTGGCATTAGAAACAACAGCGCTACAAACTATCTGTGGTCTTTAATGCATTGAAGTCTTCCATGAATTCTTCTAAGTTATTCTCTAATTACGTTTCCATTCACAAAATCGATACATATTACTGAACGTGAAAGTTCCTGTATTCTTTGTTGAAACTGAAACCAATTATTTTACGAACAATTGAACTTTCAAATAGTATTTGAATATTTGCATAATAGAAATTGTAAAATAAATAAGTAAATAAGGGGGGTGGTTGAGGACGGTGAGAGTACAAACTACAGTTTCTACCGTTTAGGAAATAGAAAGTATAAAAGCATTTTTAACCGCTACAAAATATATGCGATAAATAATACTAGCGTAAATTTGTCAACTTCTGAATAAAAAGCTATGTAAAGGCAGTTTAAAAATATCCGAAACTCGATTTTGTAAAATATTTTCTATAGAGCACTTGTATCTTTAGTTTCTCTTCGTGTATTCTTAAATACTTTCAGAAGATGTGCCTCTGTTCAATATAATATTGAACAGAACACGAAGAAAAAAAGTGAATAGTGGAAATTGATTTATAATTTACCTTCCTAAAAATCCAAATCTGATATTAAGTGCTAAAATTTTAAAATAGTTGTGCAACGAAAATGTATCACTTTAATTATTCAAGTTCTTTTTCTTTGAGTCATCTTAAAGTACTCCTATTTACCCTTTTAAATACTACTTGAGCGTTTCCTGTGCAGGTAAATTACTCACCTGATTCTAGGTTTATTATAAAGTATGGCACAAGAAAGAATGAAAACTATTTCGTATTCCTAAGGCCAAATCTAATTATGTTCAGAACTGTATAAACATGTTATCGCAATTCTCCGAATTCTTTCTGACTTTATTCTTTAAAAGATTCTCAACATCAAATGCTTTCATTGCCGTAGTGAGAATTTCACTTTAATTAGTTTCTTCTTTTGTTTTTGAATATTCTATTCCTTATAGTTTATTAGGTGTCATTCTATTTCTTCCACATATTGACTTATTGATATTTCGCATAAATCGGAATGTGTGATTTTACTAAAGTATAAATAATTTTATGTCTCACTAATTTTCATCGAACACAATAGACTTATTGATATTTCGTATAAATCTAAATGTGTGATTTTACTAAGGTATAAATGATTTTATGTCTCACTAATATTTATCGAACACAATAGACTTATTGATATTTCGAATAAAGCTACATGTGTGATTTTACTACAGTATAATTATTTTATGTATCACTAATTTTCATCGAACACAGTAGACTTATTGATACTTCGTACAAATCTAAATTTTTGGTTTTACTAAAGTATAAATTATTTTATGTCTCACTAATTTTCATCGAACACAATAGACTTGAAATGTTTCGAAGGTTCACGCCAATATGGGGGCACAATCGGCAGATGTATCCAAAATCATCAATAAATGTCGCCAAAAATTACATACATCGACAACAAATTTATGACCTGAAATATTTTTTAATTTTATGTTTTATTAATCAGTTTATGTTTAGTCTATCTTAAAATTAAAGTTTTTTGTATACAAGAAATGTTATATAACATACACCCCGAAGTTATTATTATTTTTTTTACTTTTGTCTAGAATTTTGTACCGTTGAACTACTAAATCATAATCTATTAGGTCTTTTTGAAACGATAAATTTTCATTGATGCTCTCTACCCTATGTATTTCAGTAGTATGATTTTTTACGTATAAAATACAGAGATACATTGTTCAGTAGAAACCATTCTAGATAAGAAATGAGCCAGGATTTTCCTATCAATTTAAATTACTGCACATCGCCCGTTTAGAGACTTTTTTTTTTTTGTCTTTTTTAACATGATTTTTTTTTGTTTGTTTTTTGTTTTTTTAACTTGAAAACATATTTGCAATACCAATGATTAGACGCAGTAAAGAATATAATATTTTCATAATTTTCAAAATAATTTTGAAGAGTCTGACTAACTTTACATTTTAAAGCACGAGTTTTCATTTTTATGAGAAAATTACACTTAAGACACAAAGTATGAAAAGACTTTTAAAAAAAATAACAGAAAGAAAATGATTTTTTGAATTCCAATGGCAGTAAATGAAAGAATAAAACAGACCTAGTCTCCTACAAAACAGTATTAAAAGCAAAAAAAAGTCAAAAATAAATTATTTTGTTCATTTTTTTTTTTTTTGAAAGAAAAATGAAATGTGGATTTTGATATGGGGAAAAGTACGTTTGTTTGCTCCCCGAATACGTTAGAAGCAATTATCAGGTTTGAATACTAATGCTCTTTTCGTTTGAATGGTAGCTGAGACATTTCAGCCCCATGTTTTTATCGGGAACAATTTTTGTGCAATTTTAAATGGTAAAAAATAAAAGTTTCATAGGGAAAATGTATTCCTTAAGATTGTTTATTTATGAAGGCGGATGTATCTCGAGCAAACTTTAACAGAAAGAATTTTTGACGTAAAACATGTACGTAGGGATTATTCATAAATGATGTCACGCTTCGAGGGGGGGAGGGGGGTTTGTGAAATTGTGACAAAGTGTGAAAAGGGGAGGGGAGGGGTAACAAGAAGTGTGATATCATGCATTATGCAACATAGTGTGACAAAGGGGGGAGGGGGTCAAATATATGGAAAAAAAGCGTGACATCATTTATGAATGGACTAATAGAAGATTTTTTTTTTTTTTTTTGATTTGATTAATATATATCTATTTTTGAACAACTCAAAAATTTTAACATTATTGCCTATATGCACATCTAGTTATTTCTGTATAAGGGTTCTGTACTGGGCCATTCACACCAACGGCGGCCTCCACATTTAGTCTCCGTCGCAATAGGTTGTTGCTATGGTTAGCGATGACATTAGTCTTCGATACCGCAATCAAGAAATCACGGTCGTCTGAGTAAAAGTTACTTCAAATGTCGCAATGAAACGCGCCATTCAGTCAATACGAAGGCGTGGTTATTAAATTATGTGGAACCAATGAAGCGCCTTGAAATGTTTCACCGCTGTTGCTCTTGGTGTGAATGCACCCTACGTCCCAAAATTCAAAATTGATGCATTAAAATTTGGTTCCGACAGATGCGTGATATGCGTCATGACAACCTTAACCCTTTCATTGGTGCCTGCATTGAGCCTCCAAACATCTGTATCATTACTGAATATTGTTCAAGAGGAAGTTTGAAAGTAAATATGTTATTCAATTTCTTATAAAATTTTAAAACTAAATGACTGCATGTGTATTTTTGTTCTTCTCTTAGTACATGAAGGATTATTTATGAATTAAAATTTTTTAAACATATGAAAGTCAATGTGCGTAAAAATTCAAAACTGAAATAAGTTTTTTATTTGTCACACTGTAAACAATGTTGTGATATTGCTCCAAAAAGTGGTGCCAGTTTACTGGCTGCAAAGTACGGTGCTAAAGTTTACTGTATTTTGGTGCAATTTTTTAAAGAAATCTCCAAAAGATAGTAAAAACAAGCACTATCCTTTGTAGTCTGCTCAGTTCACTTTTGGTGGTTGAAATATTGTTACGTATATTTTTGCACTAATATTAAAGAATTTTATATTTTTGAGTGTAAGTAACCATCATACATCTTAATACAAAGTATCGAGCTCCTAGAAAGATTGTAAAAATAATTAATTTGTGCATGTTGCGGGTGTGCTGTGACACTTATGCATCATGTTCAAATTATCATTTTTTTTTTAGATTCAGGAACTTGATACTTTTGTGTCGTATAAAAAAAGAACATTAAAGAACGAAAAGTTAATCTAGGATGACGGACTTGAATCTGAGAATATTATTTTCTATAAAAATTGGTAATTATAAACGGCTGAAGGCTAACTCACGCTTGTGGTTATTGTGAGCAACAGCCTATAAAATATTTTGCCCACTTTTGCTGTATGTTTATTGCATCAATCAACAGCTGTAATTTCCTTGTGTAGTTTTATTTTGCACTAAATATTTGTTTTAAGTACTTAGATGAATATGCTTTAACAACATTGAGATAGTTTATTTTGTTTTTAAGGATATTTTATCAAACGAAAATGTGAAACTAGACAATATGTTTAACGCTTCTCTGATTGGAGATATTGTGCGAGTAAGTAATCTGTCTCATAGAAGTAATTTTAATATTCAGGTTTGTAAAAGTTAATACATACAATGCATTGTTAATGAAAATGTCATGGTGGTTTGTGAACCTGCTGTTCAGTTTATTATCCACTATAAACTGAACGTTTGTGTTTTGAAAATAAATTCCAGGAAACACTCAACCTTGTAACGAAAATGAAGTTATGAAGTTGGTGAACCCCATTCGGTATGTAACCTGTAATGTACTTGATTCAAGCTTCCATTTTTCACTCTGTTTTCCCGTAAAAGCAAAAAAAGAAAAAAAAGTATGGAAGAAGGCTTAATGTATCATGAAAATATCGTTAAAAATAAAGAAAAGTCAAAAATAAGTGAAGTATATAAAGATTGAGAAATAAAAAATTTGAAAGTAAGGTTTTGAGATGGGAGGAAAATGTGTGTCTGTCTGTCGATCTGTCTCCCCCCCCCCCCCTTCACGAGTAACTTTTGAGGGAATGGTCCGATTCGAAAGTTTTCTTTTTTTTTTTTTTTTTGCATTCAAAAGATCTCGGCAAGGACATCTCATTCCTATATTTTATTTTTTGACTTGAATAATTTTTCGTTTAATTTTGAGCAGTTCGAAAAACTTTAACATTAGCGCCATGTAGTAAATTTGAATCCTATATAAATTCTGATACAACAGTTGGATTTGCTTAGAACAAACTTTATAGAAAGGATCGATACAAATACAGATACAAAGTTCATCCAAAACTGAACGAGTCTATTTTCCTAGTAAATTTTTTGATCTCGATTTTGAAAGATATATCTGAATGAAAGAATGAATAATATTCCTATTTGATAAATGGCTTTAGTGAAAGAGTGAATGTGAATGAATGAATGAATTGAAAAATGAATGAATGAATGAATGAATATGTAGTAACCGTTAAAAAGGGTGTTTTTGACGTAATTGGTGTATAGGGGAAATAGGCTCGCATAATTCTAGATGGAGCTTCTTGTTACCAAACTGTTTCATCCTTGCTTTACTCTTTTAAATATATATTACATTTATTTGCACTCACACGTTGTCAGCTACGAAGCAAAGACAATAAATTAAGAAGAAAAGAATTCAGTAAAGCATTAATTAAAGTCAGTCATCAACAACATAAAGCAAATCTAGAACGGAACTAACAATTTTTTTCTAACTTTTCAAACTAATGAAAATGTAAAATGTTCATTGAAAGGGGTTTTGCTGCAGTATCGAAAAACTTCAAAGGGAAAGGAAGTAATTTGTTTTTTTTTTAATGCAGCTTGAATGAGTTATTTCTTATTTAGGAATTTGTAAAATTCCTAGCACGTAAGATATTCTCTAATTTTGATCTGATGAACAAAGAAATTCAAAGCATCTTACCTTTATGGAAAAGTAAAAGAGCTTTTATATGAACAGAGAGAAAGGTAAAATAATCAGTTACTGAAAAATATTTTTTGAATTCATGGCCAGGAAGTTGTAGGATGAAAGACGAAATTTAATATTTAAGTGCTCTTAAAAACAACAATGTTTCGATTACAGAAACTTTTTTGGAGGTAATGTTCTGCTGCCATTCTTCTTCCTTTCATAAAATATCTTATGTGCTTCATTATTTACTTTAGGGCATGACATATCTTCACGAAAGTCCTTTACGGACTCATGGAAACCTTAAATCCTCGAACTGTCTGGTGGATAGTCGGTGGGTTGTGAAGATCACTGACTACGGCCTTAACGATTTGAAATTCGGTGCAGATGAAGAAGACTGTGATACAGATTTAGAGATGGTCTGTGAAAGTTAGTAAAAGCGTTCTATTTCTTACTCTTTTTAGGAAAGTAAAACATTGTAATATTTGCTCCGTATATAGTGGATTCCGTGCATCACTTTTTTTTCCTTCTGTTTCATGTCGACCTCAATTTACGTGAACAGTTCAGCTTCGAAAACTTTCAATGCCCAGCATTTTTAAATTTTGCTTATTTCTTTCATATTTTATTATTTTTTATTTTATTGTATTTTAATTGTTTAATTGCAGAACTACTTTGGAAAGCGCCCGAGTTGCTACGGGATCCGAATTCGCCTTTGAGTGGAACACAAAAAGGAGATGTATATTCATTTGGAATCATTTTGTACGAAATAATTGGACGTTCTGGGCCTTATGGCGACATCCGAATGGCTCCATCAGGTACGAACTACGAACAGTATTAAACCATGAAAAAAAAATTTCCTTCCAAAATTCTTCTTTAATATTTGAATACCATAATTAGAAACCATTGAATTACTTTTAATGAACTTGTATTTTGTTTTTATAAATCTTTCAGTCAGTTAATTTTAAATTTGAAAACATAAGAACTAATTTCATTGGTTTCAAGTATTTGCAATTTTAATGCCGATTTGAAAGTAGTTATGAAAAAAATATGTATTTCAAATTAAGTTTAAAAGTAACACAGAACAAATTTTCCTTCTAAAATTAATTTGCGGTTGAAAGCTTTATTTTACACATGATGGCGACTTCGCTTTCGCGTGAACTTTATGTGATGTGCTCTTTGCTGTTTTAAAACCTAAAGATTATAAGGTTGTTTTCTGTTTCCCTAAGAAACAATTTTTATCGTAACTAGTTTTTAGTTTTCTGTTATTGATAAAATTTAATAACAGCATTATGGTGTCCCGCCTTCACAGAAATCATCAAACATGTTATAGAAGAAACTGATGAAGGCCCTTTTCGTCCCCCGTTGCATGAACTTCAAGCATCTTTCGACTGTGTCATCAACTGCATGCAAGAATGCTGGGATGAAGTACCGGAACGTCGCCCAGACTTTAAAGCCGTCAGAGCAAAACTGAGACCAATGAGGAGAGGAATGTGAGCAAGAATTTTTTATTCTTCATAGCTATTATTTGTTTTTTTTTTCATCATGTGCGGTGCTAGATACTTTGCATTCTTTGAGTTACTAATTAGATTGGGAAAAAATAGTTCAAGTTGCACTGACTGTATAAAAATGGGGAGGGGGGAACTTGTTGAATTTATTTTAGCCAGAGTTGTGCTCCGTGATTTGAACTGTTCGTTCATAAACTGCATCGTTTTCATTTTATATTTTTTGGCAACATCATTGTTGTTCCATTTTTTTTTGTTTAAATTCGTGTTTCCGTATATGTGATCTTTTGCTTATCTCTCTTGTAATATGTTATTAGTATATATAAAATTAATTCCTTCATTATATTGTAATGTTATGTTCGAGCTTCTAGCATTGGTCCAACAGGTTACGGCCCAGGATACGCATTATATTTAAAACATTATAATCTTTAAGTAGTTTTGTTTTCCGGATGTATTAGCGTTACATAAAGTGGAAGTAACGATATGGCGGAATTCCGAAGTGATATCGTCAAATTGAATAATCAAAATTATTCAAACTGGAAATATAAAGTTCAGCTACTTTTAATGAAGGAAAATATATTCAAGAGAGTTATTGAAGATGAAAGACCAATTTCAAGTGGTGAATCCAGCACAAAATTAATAACTGATTGGGAAGCTGCTGATAATAAAGCACAAGCTTATATTGGTCTTACAGTCGAGGATGATCAACTTATTCATATCCGGGGTAAGACGACAGCCAAGGACATGTGGAACACTCTTAAGGAATATCATGAGAGGAATACATTAACAAATAAAGTTCACCTCATGAGAGTGATTTGTTCTTTGAAACTTGAAGAAGGCGGTAATATTCGCCAACATGTTACTCACATGCAAGAGTTGTTTTTAAAGCTTAGAGACATTGGCGAGAAGTCTTTATCTGACAATTGGAGTGTGGCGATGCTTTTAAGTAGTTTGCCTAGAAGTTATGATCCTTTAATTACTGCATTAGAAACACGTTCTGAAAGTGAACTGACTTTTGCCATTGTTCAGCAGAAGGTTATTGCGGAATATGAACGTAGGCAACATGCAGTAGAAACTCCTAGTTCCTCTGAAAGAATGTTGAAGGTAAGCCTAAGCAAAGATGCTCGGAAAACTTCCATGAAATGTTATTTTTGCAAAAAGTAAGGGCATGCGAAAAGTGAATGCAAAAAGTATTTAAAGTGGAAAGAAAGTCATCCAAATAAAGTTAATACAGTTGAACATGAAGATAGTTTGTTTACTGTTGGAATTCGATCTGAAAGTTGGATTTTGGACTCTGGGGCTACTCGGCATGTAACTAATGATAAAAAGTTTTTCACATCTTTAGATAGTTCATATGTTGATAAAATTGAAGTTGCAAATGGTGAATTAGTTGATGTTGTTGGCATTGGTAGTGGAAAATTGCTATTGAAGGATCGAGAAGGTTCAATTACAGAAGTTGTTGTTTCTGATGTGCTTTATGCTCCAAAGGTTATTGGAAATTTAGTTTCTGTTCGACAGCTAACTTTGAGCAATATTTCAGTGACTTTTGATAAAGATTGTTGTGAAATTCTCAAGAACGGAAAACAAATAGGATTTATTAGCACTGTTGGGAACTTATTCAAATTATGTCAACCACAAAAAGTTAACACAGTGATTGAACATAAGGAGGATTGCATACATGCGTGGCACCGAAAAATTGGACATCGTGATCCAGAAGCAATAAAGAAAATGCATACTGAAGGACTTTTATCTGACGAATATAGTTGACTGTGGTATCAGAATGTCCTGTGATACATACATGAAAGGAAAACTCACACGCTTACCATTTCCTAAAGAATCCACTAGAAAGTCAACTGGTCCTTTGGAATTGATTCACACAGATGTTTGTGGACCAATGCAAACAATGACACCAAGTGGTAAACGGTATGTAGTGACTTTTATTGACGATTTCTCTAGGTATACTCACGTATATTTATTGGCAAATAAATCTGAAGTTCCTGATACTTTAAAACGTTATATAGCACTTGTGAGAAACAAATTTGGAAGAAAGATCAAAATTATTCGATCTGATCGTGGAGGTGAGTATCTAAGTACACACTTAAGAAAGTATTTAGCTGATAAAGGAATTCAAACTCAGTTAACCGCTGCTTTTTCTCCTCAACAAAATGGTGTAGCAGAAAGGAAGAACAGAACATTGGTGGAAATGGCACGTTGCATGCTTATTGATGCAGGCTTACCAAATCAATTTTGGGGTGAAGCTGTGGTGACTGCTAATTTCATTCAAAATAGAGTTCTTACTCGAGCAAAGAAGTTAACTCCATATGAATTGTGGAATAAGGAAAAACCTAAAGTGAAGAACTTTCAAATTTTTGGCTCCAAATGTTTTGTTCATGTACCATCCCAAAATCGTCGAAAGCTAGATAATACAGGAATAGAAATGATATTTATTGGGTATGATGAAGAATCAAAAGCTTATCGTTGCTACAATTCATTTTCAAAGAAAGTGGTTATCAGTCGAGATGTCAGATTCAGTGTAGATGCATGTGAAAGGTATGAAAATTTCAAAAATGATGAAGATGTGGATTCAAGTGTCATAATTTCAACTCCAGGAATCGAGGTTCAGGAGGAGATAAGTGAATCAGTTGATGAACCTCAGATTCGTGTTTCTCATAGATCAACTAAAGGCATTGCTCCGAAAAGATTAATAGAGGAAATGCATACTGCAAAAGACGTCAATGAACCCAAAACCTATAATGAAGCAATTTCTAGTGAATTTAAAGAAAACTGGCTTCAGGCAATGCAGGAGGAGCTAACATCATTAGAGAAAAACGAAACCTGGGAACTGTGTAAACTTCCGGAAGATCGAAAGGCAGTTGGGAGTAAGTGGGTGTTTAAAGTTAAACGGAACACAAGCGGAGGCATCCAGCAGTTCAAAGCACGGCTTGTTGCCCAGGGATTTTCCCAGCGGTACGGGGAAGACTATGATGACATCTTTGCTCCAGTTGTGCGTCAAGCAACTCTACGCACCTTATTATCAGTTGCAGCCAAAGAAAAACTAGTAGTTCATCACCTAGATGTAAAAACAGCATTTTTGAATGGTAAACTAACTGAAACAATTTACATGAAACAGCCTCCGGGTTTTATTAAAGGTGATACATCACAGGTGTGCTTATTAAAGAAGTGTATCTATGGCCTAAAACAAGCAGCTAGAGTCTGGAATGATGCAGTGCATAATGTTATTGTCAGTGCAAATTTCAAACAAAGTGAAACAGATCCTTGTCTTTATTCCTGAAGATCATGTGACAGTTGGTGTTATATTTTGATATATGTAGACGATATCTTAGTTGCTGGAAAATCAGAGGATGAAATATGTGCAGCTGAAAATATTTTATCTAAGAAATTTGAAATCAAAAATCTTGGTCCTATTCAACAGTATCTTGGAATTGAAGTTAAAAAGGATCCAGATGGGAACTTTGAGCTATGTCAATCAAATTACATCAAGAAAATTGCGCTTGATGTAGGACTCTCAGATGCCAAACCAGTGACAACACCAATGGATCAAAATTATGGGGAGTCAGAATATACAGACCTGTTGAAAGACAACACTAAATACCGAAAACTGGTTGGATCCTTATTATATGTATCAGTTAATACCAGGCCTGATATTTCAGCAAGTGTGAGTATTCTTGCACATAAGGTTTCTTCTCCAAACCAAGAAGACTGGACACAATTAAAACGAATTGTGAAATATTTGAGATCTACTGCCAATATGAAACTTAAGCTTAGTAATGTAAGGATTCAGAAAAATTCTGCACTACAGGGGTACGCTGATGCAAATTGGGCTGAAGATCGTAAAATGAGAAAGTCCAATAGTGGATATGCATTCTTCTTAAATGGGGGTGTCATCAGCTGGTGTTGTAGGAAGCAAACATGTGTTTCATTGTCTTCTACAGAAGCTGAGTATGTAGCCTTGTCTGAAGCATGTCAAGAAGCTCTGTGGTTGCGACGTTTATTGAAAGACATGTATCAAGATGTTAACAGTGCGACAACAATCTACGAGGACAATCAGAGTTGCTTATGTTTGATTAAGAGTGGGAAGTACTCTAATCGTACCAAACACATAGACACAAAATACCATTTTGTTAAGGACTGTGTGGATAAACATCTCATTGAATGTGAATACTGTCCTACTGATCTGATGATTGCTGATTTGCTAACTAAACCTTTGTCACCTAACAGACATGCGGTACTCAGAAAGAATTGCAAAGTTTATGAAAACGAGGAGGAGTGTTGAATTTATTTTAGCCACAGAGTTGTGCTCCGTGATTTGAACTGTTCGTTCATAAACTGCATCGTTTTCATTTTATATGTTTTGGCAACATCATTGTTGTTCCATTTTTTTTTTGTTTAAATTCGTGTTTCCGTATATGTGATCTTTTGCTTATCTCTCTTGTAATATGTTATTAGTATATATAAAATTAATTCCTTCATTATATTGTAATGTTATGTTCGAGCTTCTAGCATTGGTCCAACAGAACTACATCAGACTTAATCAGCACCTCTGATAAACAAGAATTTTTTACCCGTTTCGTTAAGTCACGACTTGCGGTTGGCGTAAAAGAAGTTTCGATCGCTTCAATGTATGTCTCAACAAAAAGAATAACACTTATTTTAAGAGCTTTTTTTTTTTTTTTTTTTTTTGAGTAGAGGAGGGAATGGGGCAAAGGGAAATGGTAAAATATTGTACTCGGTTGCAGCTCCACCTATTTGATAAAATTTTAACTCTGTTATATTACAAGTGGTTGATCCCAGTCAAAAAATAGGGGTCAAGGTAGTCAAGTTAGGGGAGACTGGGGATACTTGACCCCACTTTGGTTTTCAATTTTTTTTCTCTGTTGCAAATTATCAGTTTTCAGACATTTTTAACATGAACAATGGTAATTGTTTCCTCTCCCAGGCTGTATTATTTCTTTTTATTTCTCTTTTTTTTTTTTTTTTGTTACTTGAAACTAAACAGATAATTTTATAAAAATATTTTTTTTTTCTATATTTTTCTAAATGGATCATGTATCCCCACACCAAGGGATACTTGATCCCACTCTGAAATCACAAAAGGCTCTTAAATAATGAGTACTATCTTAAATATTTATTTTACTTTACTAAATAGTAATTTAATTTTTTTTCCTTAATTATAATAATAATAGGAACATAAAAATTGCATTGTTGCTTTGAATTCAACTCTGAAATTCGTAGAAAAATTTTCAGTTTTATAAACATGCTATAACGCTTTTGATCAATTTGTTACTCTCCGATGCAGTTGTGCACAGTATTTTATAAGAAAAACTAAATTTTTTTCTTCCTTTTCTTTTTTGAAGGAGAACACAGTTTTAGTAATGAAGTTAAATTTAAAACAAGCAGCACAATTTACTACAAATAATACAGCAATTTATTTACTTTTTAGTATGAAACAATAAAATGTAAAAAAAGTTACATCAGCGGAATTTATTTAAGGGGAAAAAGTGGGTATATATGTATATATATGTAGATACCAGCATACTTGAAGGGAAAAAATAGCCTAGCAAATGTTTTTAAAGCAGGAAAAGTCAAAGCCAAACATAACTGTTATTGCATCTCTTAAAAGTTCTCCTTTATCATTCTTTATCATCTTATTCATCACTTTTATCGATTTTTTTCAGGGGAAAAATGACTATGCACAATGTCCTTTATTTATTTATTTATTTTTTAATACTTCGAATTCTGCGTTCTGTTTGACCAACATAGTGGAGAACTATTTTTCGTTGCAAATCTAACCACAGCAAAATCATTCATGTGCTAACAGTGATCCTCTAATGCAGTTTATTCAATCTCTATAGATTAATCGAGAGAAAATTCATCGGTAAAATCACGTAAACAAAGAATTATTTTCCTCTCCAGATGACGTATCTCGCAGTATCTTTTTTTTTTTTTTTTAAAATCTGATTAGATGCATGATTGTTTATATTATTTATTTTTTTGTCTGCCTTTCTTTTAAACCTTTTAGTAGCATTCTTTTTATAGGAGTGTCTGTTAAAATCGAGGTAGATACTTTTTCTCCTTGTCTAGGTCTATTTATTTTATGTGGTGAAGCTTTTGGTATAAGATCGAATGTCTGCAGGAGCATATTTTTTTTCTATCTGAAGTAAAGATTTGGCCAATTTATTAGCAGTAGTATTAACATTGGACCAACAGATTCAGTATTTGCAGCTGATCGCTGTACACTAGATTCCCGTAGAAATACTGGTCTATTGCAAGTTTTTCTTCATTATGCTAATATTGTTATAAGGATACTTGATCCCCGGGATCATATATCCCCGAAAAGAAGAAATAAAATATCACTAATTTGAGGTCTTGAAACATACATTTTGAATAATATACAAGCAAAGATAGTATAGTAAAGAAATTACTTAATTATTGAGGATTATCTATACCATAAATTTACACTTAAGTGTAATTTCACAAACTGAATGAAGTTGTGACATCATTCAGTTTGAAGTAACTAACAAACAAACTGAAATAGATGATCCCTGTTTGCTCATGAACGAGTTTGCTATGGTTAGATTTGCAACGAAAATTAGTTTTTAAAGTTGTTTATAACAAACAGTACAAACATTAAAATATTCTACTTGAAGGAAGTTGCCCTTGACACATTCAGACACTTGTTTCTTGAGCTAAAACAAAATAGCTGTAAAAATTTAAGTGTTTCCTGTTTTTGTGTAGATGTGTAACTTTAACATTGTAGACATATTTTAATACTCTACTAATTGATTTTGATATTTTTTTGCAAAGGGATCAAGTACCCCCGTCTCTCCTATATGATTATGCAAGCCATTTTCAAAATTGGATACTCATATTGTAACATTTTAAGGTTAAGTCAAAAAACTTTTCCATCATAAAATTCCTGTTATTAATATTTTAAATATTAATTAAGACTTACTGATATCAAGTGCAGAGTTAATTTGTTTAATGTTATTCTTATTTTGATTTCAAATGTTTAGTACAAATTGTCTAATGCATGCGGGTAAAAGGGAATGGGAAGAAGTGAAATATTTTATTTCACTTTGCTCTTGCACCAGTGGGGACATTAAATAATTAAACTTTCAATCGACTAATCAGTTGACTGAACTGATCTGATTCAATTTTGTTCTCCTGCAAGAGATCATGCAAAATTTTCACAGCAACCGAAAACTTGCTAAACAAATCTTTTAACCAAGTCAGCAGAGCCTATGACCATTTCCCCCCATCGTTGAGTTTTACAAAAGTATAACGCATTGTAAACATATAGAAATAAAATTTCCCTTTTGTACTTTTTCTCTCTCATTAAATTACCACGAAAAACTCATGACGTCACTTTTGCAAATGATGCTTTTATCACCGAAATAGAGTTTTTTCTTTTTTGATGTAAAATACATCTTATTTTAATCATTTTCAAAGATCTAAAGTAATCCTTTTTTTCTCCAGGAAACCTCATATTTTCGACAACATGCTTGCGATGATGGAAAAATATGCAGACAATCTTGAAGCTCTGGTTGATGAAAGGACTGATCAGCTTATTGAAGAAAAAAAGAAAACTGATGCGTTATTGTACGAGATGCTACCGACGTAAGACCCACGCCTTGAATTAAAATCTCATTTTTGTCATGTTATAAAATATGCAAAACTGAGCTTGAATTTGTCTTTAGTTTTTAGGAGAAACCCATCTAAAGGAGTGAGGAAATTTTTTCTCAAGTAAAATTTGAGGATTTTAAATACCTTTAATATATTGAGTTCATTGTCTTGCAGGAATATTCTCGCTGAATTATCGATTTTTTTTCCTCAATTCCTTCACTAAGTCATCGAGTTTTGGGTCACTGAATTCAGTTAACCAAGATCAGGATATGGTTAGGACAAAAGATTTAAGCTACATTACCTATTTCGGTTGCAGTAATGCATAAAATGTAGTTTGAGTTCGTTAAATAAAATTGCGTAAGTGACGAAACATATACAGGGTGAGGCAAATGAAACAGTACAGTTTTGAAAGTCTATTTAATAAAAACTACGTAACTTACAGAAGTGAGGTTTATTTTATTTTATTCAGTACATCATGTCGTTTTATGCATTAAGTTTTTAAAATTATATCAAAAAAATGATGGCCGCCAGCAGCAATACCTTGATAAAAGCGATTTCGGCCGGATTTCGACATATTTTCGATTGGTATTCACTCTTTGAGTTCTTCCAAGTTGTAAGGCCGACTTTGAAAAACTTTTTGCTTCAGGTAGCCCCACAAGAGGTGTGATATTATTTTACCTCCCTAGCGTGCTAGTTCCCTGAGAAACTTTCGGGTAGAGCAGAGAATGGGAGGTTCATTGGGTGCAGCCCCACAAGAGGGAGGAAATCGCCGCTATACCAATCGAAATGTGCCAAAATGTGCGATTCCTAAAGTTGCCTTCATCAGTGGAAAACTGAACATTGATGAAAATCTCAAAAAAAACCCTGAAATTTTAAACGTTGTCAAAGATAAAAAGAAAATGTCAAAATTAATTCTACTTAAATATGAGATCTGTACAAACTCATTTTTTTAAAAAAGTACAATTGTTTCAAAAAAAGCATGAGACATCAATAGCATGCATGATAATGAGTACTTTTGTCTTTCAAAGTCGAGACTTCTTTACTCGGAGATATTCTAAGTTGGGAAAATGCTCAAAACTGAGTACATTTTCCTTAAAAATAAAGTACCAATTTTTAACAGTGCGTGATTGTGGTGCGAGTATTAGCAATTTAGTCATTGGTTACAGTTTACACAAGCAGTGGAATATGCAGTATATAACATACTCAGTAGTTTGATTTTCAATTCTTATTTTAACTTCATTGTTAAAAAGGATGTCCTTGAAAACGAAAAAATATACCTTATTATTTTTAAAAAAAAGTAATTTTGACTTTAAAATGAGCAAGTGCTGTTCTGAGTTTTAAGTACCGATGCTTACTTAGAAAGTATCGTTACAGAAAGGGCAAGTATCAACTGTCTTAAGTCAAAAATTTATAGAGCAACTTTATGGTCAAGGTGCGTGTAACATTACTTTAAAAGTGCTTCTTTTAACGATTACTTCTTCAGACCAATAATATTTATCAAAATTAAGGACTATTTACCGCGCGAGAAGTAAGAATGCTTCAAGAATGTGAGTAGTCTACTCGTCTCTTCAAAGCAGGAATACAATAGGAATAATTGGTTGGATTCGGATAGGGCGCAATTAAATAAGAAAACAGAATTGACGAGTGGATAATTAACGCTCTTCTGGATTGGGCTATGAAGAAAATTTGCACAGAAGTACTTCAGCCCCCGAAGCTGGTACGTTTGGAAGCTATGTAACTCAACTTTTCCCTCTCCGTTCAAAGTCCTTCTGACGCAGTGCTAGTCTGGAAAGTCTGCGTTCAAACCCCATTGAGGAAACTTCTATTTTTTTTTTTTTTTTAGTAGTTTCCAAAAGGAGATCGTACCGGATTATTTTGGAGAAAAGGGTTACTACTTAAAAAGAGAGAGCCACGTTTTTTGAATCTAAGTCATTTTGATTCCGAGCTACTCTGAGAACATGATGCTCTTGAAAACGAGCCATTTCATCTCAATAACAAGAATTCTGATTTAACATTGTTGATTTATTTTTGTATTTTGATTTTGTATTAACTTTTATTTTCAAACGAAAGTACATGGAGTGAAATCTGTATTTTAATCGCACGTGAAAGTACTTTAATGTAGCGTTTATTTCTATTTCCTCACATTAATATTAATAAACTTCGAATTGTATTGTTAAACGTAAAATTAATAAAATTAGCGTTCTCTTTGCATCTGGGATCTTCTATTTCCTGCATTGCATTTCCTTTCGGCATTCCGATTTTGACAGAAGTGCAGAGTTACACATCTGTCGCGTTGCCTTTGTTTAATGAAACGCATTGATTATGTAAACAATGCCAGTGAGCAGTCACAGTGAGCAGTCAGTGCTTTGATTCCATTGCTGTGTTTCAGAATTCCGCTCAGTCCTAAGACGGCTTCTACAAATGAACGAAAGGTGTAGAATTTTCAATCAGGACATCTTCGTCTCTTCACTTTGGTTATGAAACACTTTCTATGTGTGTTGCGCTGAAGATAAAGTTACATGTGCAAAATATATTCGATGTTTATGGATATTATAATGTAAATGGATGGGTATATAGTTAGGTAAAGCTATTTTAGGAGTCATTGTACTATATCTCTTCAATAGAAATCATGATTATGATTGTATAAATTTTGATCTAATAAAATTATTAATGAATCTAGGACGGCTACCACCTCAAAAATATTAAGCCACCTCTAATATTTAATAGAACATCAATTTGTATCCCATATAATAAAAGAACAATATGCCCCTCCGTTGTTCATTCCAATTTTTTTATGAGGATGTTGAGCGTCATGTTTAATTTAATTTAATTAATTTTTTGAACAGAGTGTGATCCATCTTCTAAAACTGTCATTGAAAGTCAATGAATTTTTCAATTGCAAAATAAGTACAAATAAAAGTTATGGTCTTGTTTTTTTCCTTTATTTACTTGCTGTGGTTTTTCTTTCTTCTAGAAAAATAAATATTATGTCTTCTTTTAAAAATATATTCGGAGATTATCTTTCTTAAATATTTATATTTAAATGTGTTATTGAAGGTATGTTGCTGATGAATTGAAGAAAGGACATAGGGTAGAAGCAGAATCTTTCGACTGTGTAACAATTTACTTCAGTGATATTGTTGGATTTACTACAATTTCAGCTCAATGCAGCCCTTTAGAAGTAAGAATATATGTGTGTTCTTTAAAACGGACAATGATTCTACGCGTTAACGTTTGAAGATACATGAGATGAATGTGATACATTTGTTTCTGAGAACGAAAATTAATATGACTTATGCGATATGCCAAATCCAGTTCTGTTCAGTGCAACTGTACAATGAAAATTTCGATTTTTATTGTGTTAAACAGCGATGGATTTGTCGATGTTTTGATCCGACACAAACAAAATCATTTTCATTGACACTACTGATTTCATTAGCACAAACTTCGCTCTCGTCCCCAAAATATCAAAAATTCGGTCACATTACTGCATCTCTTAGGCGTAGTCATTCCACTGCCTGTAGCAACCAAAGCTCCGTCGTAGGCTTTTAGCACGTGTTATTGGTTCTACGTAATTTAATAACCTCGCCTGTTGACTCAGTGGCATTATTTATTGCTTCATTAAAAATTAATTTCCACAAGAGGACAATTTTGATTGCGTTATGATGTCACTTAGAACTAATTATTTACCCGCTCTTAGTTGATAACCATAGCAACATTCCATTCAGACAGACCGATATTGTTGCTGTTGCTTTGAGAGTAAATGCACCCAAATTTGGTATTTGACCATAAAATTCTGTTTGATTTCATATTTTCCACAATAGTTTTTTTAAAATAAAGTCTGCTTTTTCATTTTAGGTAATTTAGCTTGTTTTTGAAGCGAAATTAGAAATAATATTGTTTTGCAATATGTATGATTTATAAGCAAATGTTGAGTTTCGCATTATTTATCAAGACAAAACATTTCTCCAGGTTGTTAATTTCCTCAATGATTTATACACGTGCTTCGATTCGATCATTGAAAACTACGACGTATACAAGGTGGAGACAATCGGAGACGCATATATGGTAGCAAGTGGCCTTCCTGTGCGAAACGGAGACAATCACGCAGCAGAAATAGCATCGATGGCTTTAAACCTGTTAGATGCCATCAAAAAGTTTCCTATTAGACATAAGAAAAATGATGCTGTCATGCTCAGAATAGGAATACATTCAGGTAAGGAGGTTTGCCGTGTACATTAGAAATACCGCGAATTGTGAAATGAAATAGAAAACCTTTGACCACAAATCAAAATATAAAATGCAACCCCCAACACATGTGTATTTTGAAAACAATGAGAAAACTTATTTCACTATGTTTCACTAAACTCATTTTCGTTGTTTGCTAAACATGAGCCTTAAAAGTTGCAATTTCAATGTAGTGACTTCTCTTTAAACGTGTTTCGTTACAATCTTCTGTGCTAATAAATTGATTGCAATCAAATTTGGTTAAAAGACTAATTTGCGCACGCTGAGCTCATTCCATTTGAAATTATAAAGTTAGTACTAATTTTAATAGGAAGATGGCCCCTTATCGAAATTTTATTTTTATACTAATTCAAAAGAAGACATTAGTCGATGGAAATTAACAGATTACTTGTGTTTATAGAGATGGCAGAGCAATTTTGAGTGTTTCGTGCAACACGGTAGCCGTAAAAGGATTTTTTTATTGTATCATTTCAGAACATTTTTTTTACAGTTCAGAAGTATTTAACATTAGCGGCTGCGGACGAAATTGAGAATTTTCCCCTGCAAAACAATAACGGTTAGAAATCAAATTTTAGGTCTGAAATTTATTCTTTTTTTTTTTTTTTTTTTGGCCCTTAAATAAGTAAAAAGTTATGAATTAAAAAAAAATCGTTGTGTATTTAACATTGTACATTGACGAATAAAACTGATTGAATGGTCAAATTCATTCAACGAATTATGAAAATTAAAAACGTTTTCTTTTGCGCTCAAAGAAAAGAAGCAGCAAACGAATTTTTTTTTTAAATACGAATTATCATGATATGTAAATAGTATTATAGCTCATTCATATACATCATCAACGTCGTCGTCGTCGTCATCATTGCCATCACCATCTTCATCATCATCATCATTAAATTATTTAATTTTATTATTATTATTATTATTATTTGTTTGGCATCGATTCAAAAAATGTGGGGTTTTTTAAAAAATGGAATTTACGAGGAAGGCAATTGTACATATTAGTTACTCCTTTTCAAACCAAATGCCTGGTGCCTGTGAAAAGTATTATAAAAATTTCCTTTTAAACTATTTCTTTTTTTTATTTCCAATTTAACTGTACATTTAAGTAGTAAACAATAACTCCTAACGATTTAAAAGAAGGAATTTGATATCGCTTTTTGAGGAACAATAGACTTCTTTCTATATGAAATTGTAATTGTTTTTACACATGCGGTCCATTTTAGTTCTGGATGAACTTATTATTTGCTTCTTTTTTGGGTTAGAGCCTGGCTACGTTGAGTGACCTTACCAACCGAAGTTTGTCAGTTAAGATAAATTACATTCTTCAAAATGAACTAAATTGGAAATTTTTTTGAAAATAGCACAGAAAATAAAGAGGGAACTATGAATTTATGATAGAACTTGCATTGAAATATTATTTTTCATTTTAGACAATATATTTCTAAGTTAAATTAAAAGTGGAAAATTATCACTTTGCCCCATACATGTCGCAAAGTGAAAAATGGGAATATTTTTCTAATGAAGTAGTTTTCTGTGTAACTAACCCTTTGCATTCGTATGTTGTCATATGATAGTTCCAATACCATGTAATAAGTCTTATTTACAAATAGAGAGGGTTAAAATACTTTTTATTAAACACGAATAACTAAATGAGTGAATAATTGATAAAACTAGCGAATGAATAAATGACTTACTGACTGTAAAAAATAAATGATAAATCAAGTGATTGATGGAAAAACCTACTTAATAAATGAACACTTGATAAATGAACTGCTACTATTTGATAAATGAATTAAAAACTTAATGAATGAATACAGGAACGACAAATTTAGTTATCCGATGAAATAAAATACTATTTCACTTTGCTCCATATGCACATGACAAATTTACTAAACATTTGAAATCAAAACATGTACCAACATGAAATAAATTAACACTTCACTGGACATTTGTAGGTCTTAATCAATATTTAAATAAATTTTAATCATAACGAGAATTTTATCATTATTTAATAGCAAAAAATATTTTTGACTTCATACCCGATATTAAAACATGAGCTTCAAATTGGCTTGTATTATTTAGTTTGATCTTTAGAGTTAACTATTTTTTGACTGGAATCAACCGCGTACTACGTAACAAAGTTAAAACGTTATTAAATAGGTGGCACTGCAAACAGAGTAAATATTTACCATTTCACTTTGGCCCACGTTTCCATATAACTTGGTTAAAAGTTTCAAATTGAAATTACTTGGCCAAAAGAAAATCTGTTTTCGAATCAATTAATTTTGTATTCTTGTAATGAAAAAAAACTATATAAATGAAAACATAAGAAATAGTTTGATAGAGTTGAAAAATAAATATAAATAAATGAATGAATAAAAGTAATAATCATTCGAAGCTAGTGAGATTCTTCGCGCTTTGAAACGTTCTTGGAGGGGGAAAAACATGGAAAGCTCAAGCATTTCTCGCTTTTGCACCTGTTCATCAAGCATAACATTTTGGGTACTACTACGTATTTAAAGCTGGAAGATTTCTCTTGTCGGCCATTTTGTCGCCTAGGCAATTCCGTGGTAATTCTTAATAAACCTAAATGAATTCTGTAAAAGTTGTTTTACCGCATGAGCAATGTCAATACAGGAAAAATAAGTAAATAAGTTTTCCATGGTACTATATTTTATTCTTCTTACCATTTAAATAATTGATTAGTAGTATTTTTTTAGTGCATGACGCACAACAGTAATTCATCTTTTTTGCTGAAATAAAACTCATGACAACATGCAAAATGTTTCCATAATTTGACAACTGACATAGTATACTTCAATTTTATAAATATATAGTAACACTATAGTACAGTTATGACTCTTGGACGCTTCTACGCATGACAGAAAAGGACGAATCCATTCGAGTTTTAGGGAAGATCGTTCTGCAGATGCGTTTATTAGGATGCGAATCAGAATGTTTGCTTCTCTGGTTCTTGAAAGCAAGTAAACTTATGAATTGGCATATAGCACAAGCTCGAAAGAAATCAAGTATGCTAAACGAACTAGAACGAGAACAAACACGGCACTTTCCTTCTACCAGCAGTTCCTCCCTTGAACATGAATGGGTTCTTCTTGTCACTCTGCCAGGCAGATTACTTCGGTTGATGGTAGAAATTTTTGCAACACATAAAATGAAACTTATGTAAGCCACCCCAAATATTTCAACATTTTGATATTTGATGCAGTACGGCTAAATTGTTCAGCAATTCGTATAATTTGATTCCAGGTCCTGTGTGTGCTGGTATTGTGGGTCAAAAGATGCCCAGGTATTGCCTTTTTGGGGACACAGTTAACACGGCTTCCAGAATGGAATCTTCAGGTCAACGTGAGTATTATTGATAAGGAATCTATCAATAAAACGTAGCATTCAATTGAGAATTTTGTTTAAATATATTTGCATCCGGGAAAAAGCATCCTATGAGTCAGTTTTTTAAATTTTAAATAACTTCTTGAGTAACACAGAAAACATAACACTGTTCTTGTAGCAGGAAACGAACTTATCGTGCATACTTTTTTGATGCACGTATTTAATCAATTATCAGATTACGCTTGAATTGATCGGAAAATGATTATAATTAGAAGAAAAATAAATCAATAAATTTTTTAAATCTTATGAGAGAAAAAGGGTACTTTTGTTTTTTAGGAATGAGTCTAGTAGAAAGCAAACTATCATCACGTAAACTCCTATGCATCAAACTTCTGACTTTTTTTAAAGAATTTTCTTGTTTAACAGCAGTTAAATATTTTAACTCGCACACACACAAGCAGAATTCAGTGCAATTTGCATTTGAAATTACTGCAGAAAACTTGATTATTATGAAGCTTATATCTATTCTACAATTATTTTTTCTACACACAATCTGTAAATGACAGTTATTGTTCTATGCTTTTTTATCGAAATGGCGGTTATTATTCTATACTTATTCGGAAAATATTTAATTCTGAATAAGATTGTTTGTCTTTCAAGCTTTATGTACTGACTAAATTCATAAAATATTGCATTTTGGAACCTCTTTTTTAATAGTTGCACTAGCGTTAATGATACAATCAAAACTTCTCTTCCAACGAACCAATCAGTCTATTTCCTTTGTGCTAGCGAGTAAAATGTAAACCACAGTGAAATGCTCCAGGGTATTTTGACCACATGCCTTTCTATGCATAAAAAACATAAATCTTTGCGGTTTTTTTTTTTTTTTTTTGTTATAACAAATAGCCTTCTCTAACACAAAACATCCTCCGCCGTCCATCTCTCTTGTTTAATTTCTCTTTCTCGCCAACAGGGCAACTATTTCTCAACAACAGCGTCTAATTTTCACACTTGAAGCGTGATGCACGTATCTAATTGATTTTTAGGTTACTCTTGGATTGATAGCCTCCCACAGCGAACATGGAAAATGATTATAATTAGGAAAAAAATAAATCAGTAAATTTTAAAAATCTTATGAGAGTGATCAGGCTCATCGGCAAAGGTGACTTCGCACATACGCAATTCAGTATCAAGATGGCGATAATATTCGATGATTTAATGATGGAGCTGCAACCTGCTGGTGTTCAACCTTAACTTAGACTTGATACGAAAAAATATTGGGAGGGAAATATTTCCGGTAGAGAAGGAGTACCACTTATTGCTTAAAGGATTGCCCAACTCGGAAGGAAACTTGGTACACTATAAAAAATTCTAAATCAACCTTTCACCAAAAAAAGGGGGGAAGTGAAATTTAGCGGCAGCCAACATTTGGTACCAAGTTGAACCATTATAGTGGTGTAATTTCACCTAACTTCGTCATGAATGTGAAACTAGAAACCATTATAATGGGTTCAATTTTTGTTCCAAAGGTTGGCTACAGCTAAATTTTACCATTTCTTCCATTTTATTTGGTGAAAGGTTGAACTAGAATTTTTTACAGTGTAGACATTGCAAAAAGTGAAGTTTCATCAAGAAGTCCCAATGCGGCTGAGAAAGCAATAATTTCTTTTTTATTAAAATGATTATTGGGGGCACTAAAAAACAATACGATAAGTGCATGAATATTGGTGCAGATGATATTGAGAAATAAAAATGACTTTTGAAACGATTACCATATTACATATTTTTGTAATTTTTTAATGACTAAATAACTCTTATACATATTTAACAAAAAACAAAATGAAAATAAAAACTGGCTTGCTGTTATACAGGAAAATTACTTTAGAGTTACATTTATACATCATTAAAGTAACTTTTTTCCCAATGTTGTTGTATGAAGTTAACTTATTTTCAAAATCATTTACTTATTTATTTTTGACCTTTTCATTGCTTTTTGTTGTGTCCACTAGCTCTTCGGATTCACTGCAGTCAATCTTTCAAGGATCTAGCAGAACATTTGGGGGGTTATGTGCTGAAGGAGCGAGGAATAATAAATATAAAAGTAAGATATTTTTGTTTGAAAAATTGAGTCCTTCAAAGTACCTACAATTTACCAATTATGCATGAGATATAAAAAATACTAATCTTTTCGTCTCACAAAGTTCATACCTAAAATATATTGTCATACTTCAGTGCTAACAAGTGTTTTAAGTGGTAATGAGTAGTAGGTAAGGTATTTTACGTATCTGTAAAATAATATAAAATTTTTATGGTATGGTGCAAAAGCATTGTCCCCAGGAGAAAGTTGTTTACTTTTTAGCTTAGGGTCTCTCATTTTGGGGGAAGTGGGGGTGATTCTCTTTGCTCTCCTACACATGATGGTGCTATATTTCTTTTAAGTAGTCTTTTTTTAAAACTCTACATGATGGGCACAGGTACGCTGAAAACGGAACAGAATGTTATGATGCGCTGATGATTAGTAACTAACGAAGTAATACAGAATGAAAGTATTTATTCTACGGTGTATCTCGTTAATGCTTACCCACTAAAAACCTTATTACTTCCTTGTATGCAGCAAAGGAAGTATTGTATTTGCGAAAAATTTTCCCCTAAAATTTCCGCTTCAATAACATTATCCCAAAATAAAATACCGAAATAATGTTTTAAAATCATCTTTAAAATTAAGATGGTGTGCGCACAATTGTATTATATTCAATGCCAGTAATCTAGCTACCAGTGGGCTTTAATTCAAGCATTAATATACTTTTAAGTAACGGAATTAAAAATTACCAGAAAATATTATTCTTCAAACAGTTTAATTTTGATACAAAATAGTATTATTATTATTATTATTATTATTATTGTAGTTTACTTATAATTTTTATTAAAAAGAATTTTAGCATTTCATGGGTTCAAGAAAAGTTTTAATACTGGTTTTTTTAAAGTAGAAATATTGGGGATTGTTAGAATATCGCGTTTCTCAAAGAACCTCTTTGAGATTGGTATAGTGTCACTGTTTTGGACATGGTCTGTTACTAAGTGACATCAAAGGATTTTCCTTTTTAGATAACACGATTCCGATAAAAAGTTTCGTGAAGAAAGAAAACAATCTGTTTCTCGATTCCTTATCTTTTTTCATGATAACTGATTATCATAAGTTTGGGTTTTAATCGGTTTCTCAAGGTCTTCTCTGTTTTTAGACACGTTACTGGTGATAAGGCACAGCTTATTAATATTGCCAAAAGCAACAAAATGTTTATTTTTTTATTTCGTATATATTTCTATATATTTATTTTTTGAAGTTATCTTATAGTTAATTTTGGCATTTACAAAAAGTTTGAAAATTAAATGGGATGCACTCAAAATAGTTGTAATAGCATTTTTCTCGTAGTTGAAATGCCCTTCTTACTCTGCGAAGGTTGAAACTTTAATGTGCCAAAGAGGTTGGATTAAAAAAAAACTATTTGTCCTAATGAATAGTCATATAACATTTTAACTCTTGCTTAAAAAGATCAGCGTTCATTGTGTAGAATGGTTGTGAGGAATGGAGTCCACGGTTTTACCCTATTGAACATGTTTTGAGAAAGATTGTGTTATCGCTCTGCAAGCAGAAACTTGTATCATCCCTCTGCAACATTGCAATACTTTAAGCTATAAGGAACACTTTACTGTCGTTTGAGTTAGTAAACTGCAGCATAAAGTTAAAAAGGGAATGAGGAAAAGAATCAAAAAGTACATTTAAAGCTGATGTAGGGCATAGTGAGCACAATTAATAACAGTAGTTACTGTCCCCTTATTAAGGCGAGCAAAACCACCCGCATTTTACTCCACATTACTATGCATAAGGTGTAACTTCGTACTAAATCGGAGAAGTTCTATTAATATAACCCCTGTACCCCATCGCATCATCGAGATAGGAATGTAAAATTTGCTGATTACTCACAGGTGGCTTTGTTAACATTATGGGCTTAACTACTTTACTATGTTTAAACGGTACGCTATGGTGGTAGTTTCAGCTATGATGAAGATATATTTAGTACTTACCTGTATAAATATTGTTCTGTCAAATATCATAGAATAATACGATTATTATATTTTGTTTTAAATGTCTGTAATAAAAGTGTTATGACTTCAAAGCATATTTAGGAATATACTTTTCTTCCATTGTTGTTTTAAACAGGCTAATGCTCCTTTCTTTCTTTTCTTTTTTTTTTTTTTTTTTGTAATTCTTTTTCTCAGGGTAAAGGTGAAATGAAAACATACTGGCTAGTTGGTCAAGAAAATTACAGGGAAAAAGAGAAGAAAGTTGACAACACTACTAGAAGTGGGAATGCTGTAAGACAAATTAAACGATCTTCTCTAAAACAAGACAGAAATTTTCCATTGCAATTTTCCATGCAACATATTGTGCCGCGCTGTTTAAAAAGACTGCGTTTCACATCAGCTAGTGTGCCGGATGCGAGAATCAGCTTAATTTCGTCAACAAATATTTGTGGAACAACTCAAATTCAGTCATGTGATACTATAGAAAGTTACATTCCGATCTCGAAATGTACAACGCAGTACTCAACATCAGGATCGTATTTGATGTCTAAATCAAGTTCTCTTCCGTGTTTGTCGCTGTCTTGTGAGATGTGCAGAAGAGGAGATACTTCACTAACTGAAGTGCTAAATGCACCTGTGATCAGGATGGATAATTCATATCCACATTTATTTTTCAAAAATTATAGGTGGGAGAAATTAATTCAGCTGCCGTCAATTGAAGGAACTGAATACTGCGGCGTCAACGATCAGAGGACAACGATTTTGTCTAAGGCTGAAAGTGAACCTCTTTTGTTGTATTCGAAACCTAAATATGATTTTGGTTTAAATAAATTATGAAATATATTCTCATTAGCATTTGTTACTTAAATTTTATTACTTATAAAAAATTGGTCCCAGTTTTGAAAATTTCACTCGATTTCTTTTTTTTTTTTGCTTTAACTTTGAATATATTCTTATTTTTCGAGACCCATTTTTTTTATGAATTGCCGATCTTGCTACCTGCGCTGAACGAGAAATAAGCAATCTTTATAAAATTTAATTTTTCCGTTCTGACACACACGACAAAAGTTTCAATGTCGTAATGCCCTAATAAGAACATACAATTTATCCTGATAAAACATCTCCGGGAAATTACCTCAACACACAACTTAATCAGTTGATTTTTAGAAATATTCTAAAACTACGTCTTGGCAGTTTTTAGTAAGAAGCAGATTCCTCCACATAATGTTTATTATACTACTTGTACATGCAAATCTTCTCCGTCTTGACCTTGATGAGACTAGGATAAATTATTCCGCGAAAGATTTTGCTGCAGCTGAGCAAATCTTTCCAAAATAAGTAGTGTTTTATTTTTCAAGAACGTTTAAGAAAGTATTACTACTTTGTTATTGAGAGAGAAAAAAAACTTTGCTAGAGGATTGCCAATCATCCCTGCCAAAGTAAAAGATCAAAAATTTATTGTAAAGAATTTTAAAAAAGAAAGAAAAATGCAAATGTAACTCACATGTAATTTAATTAATCTTTTTTTTTTAATAAGTGCTCATAAACTTTGTTCTGAAACTTTTTATTTCCAACAGTTGGCAACAAAAATTACATGCACATGTTTCAGGTTATTAGGAACAATTTTGTCATTACAAAAGACGTGCACTCCTACATAAAAAGATGTCCGAGAAAAGAGAAACTGTACAATATTATGCATAAAACATAGAATACATGATAATGTGTTAAATGTTTTATATTGTAACTTGGCATTATTTGCATATTATTTCTACATTATTGAAACAGTAGACTAAAGAGAAATAAGTCGGCTTTGAATATTTAATTTCTTTGAGCTGTTTAATGCTAATGATGTAATGTTGAAACCGAGCATATTTGTAATTTGCTTATAGGCAATTAAATTTTTAAGACATTAAATTTTGCACTTCCAAACAAATTGCGAAATGAAATTTTCCGTTGATTATTAGCCAAAAGAAATTACTTGAGTTAATTTCATACATTTTCTTATTAATATTAAACACCTTTAGAGCATGTTGAAGAATTAACCTAACACTGGAAAGGACTGAAAAATTGTTTCCGAAAAGAAGTTGTCGCCGGCTACCAGTAAAAAAATTCCGAAGAAAAGATAGAAGTTAGTATTCTTCTTTATGATTACTTAAAATTTTTCTTTTTTTTTATGTAACCTAAAAGTAAGTAATATTTTCTATCAAGAATTTAAACCATCATTGATTTTCAGTTTACGTTTCACGAATAGTACATGTAAAAGTATTCAGAGCGTTTGTGTGTTGTTTCAGCAAAAGATTATTACATAATCATGAAAGAAATAGAGTGATTCTAATAGTGAACCTCGCATCGGAGAAGTAAGTTATAGGGTCCACAACAATGAGGTATGGGCCCAGAAAAGGCCCGAGATGGAAAAAAGAAGAGAAAGAAATGAGAGAGAGAGAGCTTAAAAACTTTTTCTATTCCAATTTGAGATTGCGTCCAAATTGGAAGGTTTCCTGTTATAAATGGGAGAAACATAATCCTAACTCAAGTCTTTTTAAAACAATTTTCATATTGCCAAACGACACTGAGATTAAAACTTAAAAAAAGAAAAAGCAATTTGTTTGAAGCATACAGAAATAATTCCATGGTTTTGTTACGCATTATGCGCATTAGCGTATCATATCATACTCAACCTTTTTAGAATTGTACCTCCATCAAAAGCTGAAAATATATACCTATATGTTTTTTCTTTATACATGGTTGCCCTTTATAGGGCAACCAAAAAGAAAAAGAGCCCACACGCACAATTTAAGGCCAAAGGGGATTGTTAGTGTTCCAAAAGTTATTTGGACATACAAAAAAGATAAACATTGCGAATTTTTATAGGATACTAGTCCATATATCGACCTCAGTATCCTCTAAAAAATTAAAAAGACTTGCGACTCCCTTGCGGCAGAATTTTATTTGTGCAATATTGAATTTTGTAGTCCGTGATTATAATTTAAGGTACTACTATATTAAGTAAAATGTTATAAAAATTTTTTTAAATTTTTATGTCGGAGTGTAGCGATCACTTTGCTATAATTCAAACTCTTACTTAACTTCAACCAATTCTCGATAAATAGAGAATCCTTTTAACTATTCTTGATTTTTTAATATATAAACACAAAACTAATATGTACAATATGTACAAGTTTACAGATACACTGGTCATAAATGTACTGAAATACGGATCATTCTTTAGCCGTCATCGTTTCTTCTCACTTCTCAACTTCCACTCCTGTTTTTCTGTTCCATTTTCTCAAAAATAATTTCTCTGTAACCATCTTCTACGAAAAAAAACAAAACAAATTAACGAAACTCGTTGAAGAGACACACGATACTCTTCTTATAACCTGAGTGCTACTACCCCTAGGTTGAGAAATGATGACATATAGTAACTACAAATCTATACATTTCTAATGCATACAAGCAATTTTCTCGAAAGATCAGAACAAATAATTGTCTGGTTTATTGTATTGTGACTGCTACGAAGCTACGACATTTAAAGGTACAAATTTCGCAAACGAAACGATTATTCGCCTACTTGCACAAATTTCAATAGATAAAGTGTGTAAAAATGTAATCTTAACTATTAATTCTTTGCAAGTTCTTGCCTTAAATACAGCAATGTCATTGGAATGGTTTATTTTATAGTAAAACGAAATAAAAATTTATTAATAAAGTAATTATTTGCTTGATTTAAATTCTTGAATTTTGCAGGATATATTATCAGAAATGCGCTCGACTTCAAGATCTATTCCTTCCCTGGAATTATAGAAATGTTTAAAATTGAACAATCTATTTATTTTATGAGAGGAATTTTTCTTAGCGTGTTTTCTAGGATGATTAAAGCGTACTGTAACTGACGAAAATGGTTTTTTAATAATCTTTTCGCTACCACATTTTTCTGAAGCTTCTTGAGCATTTGAGGGCGGCACTTTTTCATTACTATTTAATTGCGAGGCGTCATTATCATGAGTAGCTTTAACTTCTTTTGCATTACCATGAGTAGGTTTAGCTTCTTTTGTATTACCATGACTAACTTTTGCTTCTTTTGTTGAACTACTTGAGGGCAAAGGTTCTCCTTTCCAGGGAGTATCTTTTGCACATGAAAAGGGTACGTCTTCTACCTCTGAATGGCGTGGATCTATCTTCTTAACAAGGGAGTCTGTTTCAAACAATGACACAGTGAAATCATTCCTTCGATCTACATCTTTGTAGACATGTGCAGAAAATATAATTTTTAGATTGGGTTTTATCTCTGACTCCTTTGATATAAACGCAATATTTTTTCTGACTCTACTTTGCTCTGAATCTTTTATTTTAGAATCATATTTAACATTATCTGCGACCTGAAAGAGAAGTTGGTTATTCTCAGATCTTCGCTCAAATGAAGCGTCGCTCTCATGTTTTGTTCTTGGAAATGGCATTGTACGAGTTTCTTGGGCATTTACCATACTTGTGTTTTTTATAATACCATTTTCAGTTTTCTGTTTTTCAACGGTAAACTTACCAATGATACCTTCAAATTGCGATTCGACAGTAGGCAAATTAGAATTCCCTTTCACATTTTCAATATTTAGAGCTGAGTTTGTGTCAATCCCAGTTTCATCTTCCTGTTCTTCACCTCTAAAATTATTGCAATGACTTTTTTCATATTCTTCACAGAATCCACTGGTACTTTCAATTTGTGATTCTTCAGGAAACACATTAAAGTCCTCTTTTTTATTTTCAGCACCTTTATCTTGGTCTGCATCAATCCCATTTTCATTTTGTTCTTTACCGCTAGTTTCATTAGTACCTTGAATTTGTGATTCGTCAGTAGGCACATTAGAATCCTCTTTTATGTTTTGAGTACTTTCAGCTTGGCTTCTATCAATACCATTTTCATCTTCCTGTTCTTCACCGCTAGTTCCACTGAAACCCTTATTTTGAGGTTCGTCAGGAAACACATTAAAATCGTCTTTTTTATTTTCAGCACCTTTATCTTGGTTTGTATCAATCCCATTTTCATTTTGTTTTTCACCGCTAGTTTCATTAGTACCTTCAATTTGTGATTCGTCAGCAGGCGCATTAGAATCCTTTTTTATGTTTTGAGTACTTTCAGCTTGCCTTCTATCAATACCATTTCCATCTTCCTGTTCTTCACCGCTATTTCCATAGGAGCTTTCATTTTGAGATTCGTCAGGAAACACATTAAAATCCTCTTTTTTATTTTCAGCACCTTTATCTTGGTTTGTATCAACCCCTTTTTCATTTTGTTCTTCACCGCTAGTTTCATTAGTACCTTCAAATTGTGGTTTGTCAGCAGGCACATTAGAATCCTGTTTTAGGTTTTCAGTGCTTTCAGCTTTGTTTCTATCAATCACATTTCTATCTTCTTGTTCTTCACCGCTAGTTCCACTCGTGCTTTCGCTTTGAGATTCGTCAACAGGCCCATTAGAATCCTCTTTTATGTTGTGAGTAGCTTCAGCTTGGTTTCTATCAATCTCATTTTCATCTCCATGTTCTTCGCGGCTTATTCCACAGGAACCTTTAATTTGGGATTCGTGAGCAGGTTCATTACCATCCTCCTTTTTATTTTCACCACCTTTATCTTGGTTTGCATCAATCCCATTTTCATCTTGTTCTTCACTGGTAGTTCCACTCGTACTTTCATTTTGACATTCGTCAGTGGGCACATTAGAATCCTCTTTTATGTTTTGAGTACTTTCAGCTTGGCTTCTATCAATACAATTTTCATCTCCCTGTTCTTCACCGCTAGTTCCACTGGAACTTTCATTTTGATGTTCGTCAGGAAACACATTAAAGTTCTCTGTTTTATTTTCAGCACCTTTATTTTGGTTTGTATGAATCCCATTTTCATTTTGTTTTTCACCGCTAGTTTTACTAGTACCTTCAATTTGTGATTCGTCAGCAAGCACATTAGAATCCTCTTTCATGTTTTGAGTACTTTCAGCTTGGTTTTGATCAATCCCGTTTTCAACTGCTTGTTCTTCATTGCTAGTTCCATTGGTACCTTGAATTTGTGATTCGTCAACAGGCCCCATAGAATATTCTTTTAGGTTTTCAAGGCCTTCCGCTTCGTTTCTATCAATTACATTTCCATGTTCCTGTTCTTCACCTCTAGTTCCACTAGTACTTTCATTTTGAGATTCGGCAGCAGGTACATTAGAATCCTCTTTCATGTTTGGAGTACTTTCAGCTTGACTTCCATCAATACCATTTTCATCTTCCTGTTCTTCACCGCTGATTTTACTGGTGCCTTGAATTTGTGATTCGTCAACAGACACATTAGAATCCTCTTTTATGTTGTGAGTACTTTCAGCTTGGTTTCTATCAATCTCTTTTTCATCTTCCTGTTCTTCACCGCTAATTCCACAGGAACCTTTAATTTCTGCTTCGTCAGCAGGTAAATTACCATCCTCTTTTACGTCTTCAGTATCTTCAGGTTGTTTTGTATTAACTTCAATTTTAGTTTTATCTTTTTCACTGCTTAAATGATGTTTCGCGGATTCTAGCGGCTCATTGTTCGCGTGCTCTGTACTAAATGATCCAGGCAGATTTTCCAAAGTGTTTACTATATTTTTGCTGTTTATTTCATTTTCAGCTTCCTGTTTTCCATCTATAAAGTTATTCCAGAAAATGTCACCTTCATTTTCCGTAATTTTGGTTTTATTTGTTTTACTAGTTGAAATTTTTGTTCCGTTTGTCGGAGTCGTTACAGTTGTTTCTATTTTATGTATCTTTTTAAATTCTTGGGTCATATTTTCTTTGAAAATTTCCCCTGCACTCAGCATTGACTGTTTCTCTAAGGTATTTCCTTTTAGTTCAATATTTTTATTTTGAGTGTCACTTTCCCTCATTTCACTATTAACAGATTTATTTTTCTTCACTTTCTCGCTTTTAGCAGATTCAATATTTGTAATCTCTTCTTCTTCTTTTTTGAGAAATGCATCGTTTTGCTTACAAATTTCTACCACCAGGTCCGTGACAGATGCTTTCAATTTGTTTCTCTGTAATTTCGAACTGAATTTCAAACTATCTTTAAAATTTTCGATATTACTAATCAATAGTTTGACCGTTCCTTTTTTAAAGGTTTTAATTTTGCTTTTAAGTACGGCATACTGGAAAATTATAAAAACTAATATTACGGCAGAAAATATTGCGTTGAGCATGAAATAAAACTCAGAGTATTTGCTTTGTTGGATGATTAAACAAAATGTTCCAACATTGACACAAATTGATACAAACAAAAACTTGTATAACTTGTCCGAAAAACCTACTGCATTAATGTCTGTGTAAGAAATTTTTTTAAGACAGTGGAAGAGTATCGCATTTATTCGAAACATGCTCATCAATGATTCAAATGTACCCATAACAAAATGGAATTCCTTTCCATGTAAAACAGCTTCTTCTCGAAATTCTTTCAGCTTGAATAATAAGTTTACGAAATAGGTGGTACTATAAACAATAGAAAACTGGGATAAAATAAGCAGGCTGTCGTCATTAGAATTAATTCCTACGCACGAGTTTGTAATAGAGAGGAAAATAATCAAGGCTCCAATGAATAGATTGTTAACAATTTTGTTTTGTATCAAGAAATTTTCTGTTTCATATTTTTTCCATTGCTCCAGTACGTTTGTAAGCAGCGTCGCCACTTCCACTTCAGGGTCTGCCATTTTGGAAAACAAAATTCAGAAAATACCTGCACCTGCAGAAGAGGAATAATAACATACGATTAGAGCAATATGCCTTAAAAATAAATTAAAAATTACCTTTTTCCTTTCCTTTTCTATTTTTTCTACCTTTCTTTCTCTCTCTTTTTTAAATATATTTATTCAATTACCTATTAGTTAAGACAAATGTCAGCATAACTTTGCAAAATCTTCAGTCCACTCTTTAGTTTGCGTAAAAGTCTATGTATTAATTATACATTCAATGCAAAATGGCTTTAAAAAAATGTTATGAAACATTTTAAGACACATGTGTCTTAAAATGTGTGTGGCATTACACTTCAGGTGACAAAAATCATGGGATAGCAATATGCAGATATACTCATGGCAGTAGTATAGCGTAAAAAAGAAATGAGGAACAACATTGGCAGAGCTTTCATTTGTATTCAAGATATTCATCTGAAAAGGTTTCTTAGGGGCCGTTCATAAATGATGTCACGCTATGATGCATAAGGCATGGTGTCACACTTCTTGTTCTCCCCTTCCCTCCCCTCGTCACACTTTGTCACGATTTCACGAACCCCCCTCCCCCCTCGAAGCGTGACATCATTTATGAATGACTCCTGAGATGATTATGGACTCACGACGGTAATTAACAGACTTTGAAAGTGGAATGGTAGTTGGAGCAAGACGCATGGAACATTTAATTTCGGATATCGTTAAGGAATTCAAAATTCCGAGATGCGTTGTGTCAAAAGTGAGCCGAGAATGCCTATTTCCAAGCATAATCTCCCACCATGAACGATGCCAGGGGTTGCATTAATTACCAAGGTTACCAAGGTTAGTCTGCTGGTCTATAGTTGTTTGCTGGTTACTCTGCTGGAATAGTTGGCCGCTAGTTACTCTGCTGGTTTATAGTTGTCTGCTGGTTACTCTGCTGGTCTATAGTTGTCTGCAGTTCTATTAAACGTAACAGACCAGCAGAGTAAGTCAAATAATCACAGAAATAAATGTGGAACGTCCGACAGACGTGTTCGTTAGGGCAGAGCAGCGAAATGTGGCTTTAATCAGCTATGGCGGCAAAAAACAGACTAGAGTGCCTTTACTAACTAACAGGTAGGTATCCCATGACTTTTGCTACCTCAGTGTATAGCATTTCTGTTACGAAAAAGTCGATCAAAGTTGCCATTGTCCTATTTCCCATCTTAATATGGCATATAAAAAATCGCTTTCGACTCAATAAAGAAAAGCATTAATTTCCGAAAACTATTGATATTTCCTTTTATACTTAAATCAAAAGTTTATCTAACGATTTTTATTAAGTTTGGTGCATTTCGAAAGATGGTGAACTGCACCTAGAAGCTATTCTGCGATATTTTGGTTTTGTTTTAATTCTATTTATGTATTTATTTATTTATTTTTGCGATTTTATGCAAAATATTTACATAAATTCGCTATTTTAGCCCCGAAGAAATTAATTCACCGTTTTATATTACGTCATTTCGAATCCCATACAAAATATACAAAAGCTAATTTACAGCTCGTGTGACGTTAAAAAAGTTCGGAATTGTTGATTCTAACAATTCTAATAGCGGAGCTCATGCAGTATTATAAACGATAAATTACACATTTCATTCATTTTGTTTTTCGTTGTTAAATGGTAAACTTAACTAAAGTCGTTGTAAAAATTTGTCAAAAGCGGAAAAGGCTTGAAAATTAAATTACTTTCATAGTTTGAAAAATATCGTCTCTCTGGGTCATTCCATATAAGTGATCCAAGGAATTTTACCTCACCCTTTTTGATTTCTTTCAAATTCGGCTCATCAACTGTACACCTCAAGGTAATTAAAAATCCAAATTTTTAGATTTTTATCTTGTTCAGTTTTTTAGTTATCAGGCTTTGATTTTGTAAAAAACTCACATTTTTACATGCATGCTTCAACACAAAACATGCCATAACTAATCAACAAATAGAGATAAAAAGTTCTAGTAAAAAACGTTTTGAAGTACATTGAATGCAGTTTTGTATGATATGCATCATGACACATTTTATTAAAATTTTAAATTTTAAAAAAGGACCTTAAAATTTAAATTTTAAATTTCTCAAAAAAATATTATTAATTTTTTAAAAAAATTCTAAAATATTTCTGTGCATTTTGTCTTTGTCTATGCAAAATTTCAGCTTGGGGACTCAATGGGATCATATTTTCCCGAATTTTCAAAAATATTTGATTTACCAAAAAATGAACATTTTTGTGATCCAAGCTATTTTAAGACGATGGTTTCTTAAAGGAGATGATTTAATTAGCCTTCTAAACATATATATGAATGAGTGAACAAGCATGGACATGTCTGTGCATGAAATGAACCAGTTCAAAATTTATTTGGGGGAGGGGGCAACAACTACATACACATTTTTGTTTTATCATAGTTATTTTAAAGTATTGTTTTCAAATTATTCAATAGTTATTTTTTAATGAACAAACTGACTTATTTTTTGCATTAATAATAATTTTTCCTGATATTTTTTCTCAGATTTCAGATATATTTTAATGAGATATTAATGATATGAGGGGAAAAAAGTATTTAACTAAACTCATCTGAAATTGTGATAGAAGGGCACAACTGCTAGAGTTTGCAGCTTTTGGTTGTTAGTCTTGATTTGCGCTTATGAGCTAGTATTTGACAAAGCAAGAAAAGAAAAAATTATGTAGCTTACCCCTCCCCCTGAATAGGTTGTGGGTTACAAATAAAATTGAAAAAAAGGAAGCATTATAAGAAAAAACAAAGCTATTTATTTTATCTTCCTGTATATCCTAGCATTTCCATACCTCACGTCCAAAACATGAATAAAAAATAATATAGGAAGGAAGGAAATTTAAAGGAGTTGCAATACAGATATTGCAGCTGTTGTGGAATGGAATTTCTATGCTACACATCATGGGAAAGGAGTATGTGTTGACTTGGGCGGGACAGTGAAACGTCTTACTTCCAAAGCTAGCCTTCAAAAACTGCATTGAGATCAAATTCTGACACCAGTTCAACTTTTCAATTGAAGTGTTATGAACATTCCTTTAATTCAGTTTTTTATGTAACTGTTCAGGAATATTCAGAAGAAAGGGAGTTATTAAAAGATAGATTTTTAAGAGCACTATCGAAAGAACACAGAAGTGTCACAGCTTTGTTCCATTCAGTGAACATGAAATTACTACAAAAGTGTGTTCACATAGTAATAACTTTCAGAAACAGAAATTCTTTGAAGAAAAACCTGAAAGGGTACATTACATGTGAATATGGTGAAAGGTGTTGACTGGCTGAAGTAATTTAAATAGATGTACTATTTTTCCTCTCATATGATTAATATCTCATTAAAATTATATCTGAAATCTGAGAAAAAATATCAGGAAAAATTATTCTTAATGCATAAAATAAGTCAATTTGTTCATTTAAAAAAAACTATTGAATAATTTGAAAACAATACTTTGAAATAGCTATGATAAGACAAAAATGAATGTATTCGTTGCCCCCTCCCCCAGATAAATTTTGAACTTGCTGATTTCATGCACAGACATGTCCATGCTTGTTCACTCATACGTAGATGTGTTTAGAAGGCTAATTAAATCGTCTCTTTTTTAAAATAGCTTGAATCACAAAAATATTCATTTTTTGGTAAATCAAATATTTTTGAAAATTCGGGAAAATATGATTCTATTGAGTCCCCAAGCTGAAATTTTGCATAGACAAAGATAAAATGCACAGAAATATTTGAAAAATTTTTAAAAAAAATTAATGATACGTTTTTCGAGAAATTTAAATTTTAAATTTTAAGGTCATTTTTTTAAATTTCAAATTTTAATAAAATTTGTCATGATGCATATCATATAAAACTGCATTCAATATACTTCAAAACGCTTTTTACTAGAACTTTTTATCTCTATTTGTTGATGAGTTATGGTCTGTTTTGTGTTGAAGCATACATGTAAAAATGTGAGTTTTTTACAAAATCAAAGCCTGATAACTAAAAAACTAAACAAGATAAAAATCTAAAAATTTGGATTTTTAATTACATTTAGGAGTGCAGTTGATAAGCCAAATTTGAAAAAAATCAAAGAAGGTGAGGTAAATTTTTTCTCAAATTTTGGATTACTTGACATGGAATGACCCTGAAGCCTTAATGCAGCAGTATGAAACTGATTAATTTATACTCAAAATATTTACAGCAGAAACTCGATCCAGCGTTTCCATCTATTGTTTTCCACAATGTATCATGCTGTTTTATGCTCACCCGCATACGTCGTTTATCCATACAGTTATAATCATCATCCAAGGCAAGCTGCCTGGCAGAGTGCCAAGAAGAATCCATTCATGTTCAAGGGAGGAACTGCTGGTACACGAAATGTGCAGTTTTTGTTCTCGCTCTAGTTCGTTTAGAATATTTGATTTCTTCCGAACTGACGCTATGCGCCAGTTTATAAATTTGGTTGCTTTCAACAAACAGTGAAGAAAACATTCTGATTCGCGTACTAAATAAACGCGGCAAAACGAACTTCCCTAAAACTCGGATGGATTCGTTCTTTACTGCCATGCGCAGAAGCGTCCAAATATCAAAACTTCGCGGTCGAGCTGTATGTACCTCCGAAATGAATGGTCCCGTGAGAAACAATCAATCGAAGTTTTACTTATTAATTTTCTTAAAAATTGGGCAACCTGTTATTAGTAGGGATGTTGAGCGAAGTGTAGAGCACGAGCGGGCAACGAGATTTGGCTCGAAACTGCAGCTAATCCAAAGCAAGGAATTTTTTGTGCTCCACTGCTCCTATTGTTTCTTCTGAATTTCATTCAAAAACTCCAAAATAAACGACTGAGCCTTTTTCTTTTATTTTCCTTTTTTTTTTTCAAATCTGTTTTTTAATTTATTGCATTGTTTAATATTTAATTATTGTAATGAAATAATCATTGCAGTAATCAAAGAGGAGCAATTCTAAAAGTAGCTTCCATTTCCCTGATTATTAGGGGGGAAAAGAAAATTTAAAAAATATATATCTATAATCATTACATTTACATTTTTCACTACCGTTGTTGAGTGTACTTACGAGTAGTAATTAAATACTGTTTTAATTATTTCGTTTTTTTTATTGCATAAGAAAAAATTCACACATGTGATTAAAAATGAATAAATAAAAACCATTAGTACTAAAAAACCCTATTAAAAATATTCGGAGCACGGAATAAAGCGGGAGCAAGTACTTTGATGTCGGAGCGAAGCTGAAGAGGAGCAACTCTAAAAGTAGCTTCTCCAGCTCCCTGATTATTAAGGGGGGGGGGAGAAAATTAAAAAATATATCTATAATTATTACATTTACATTTTTTACTAGCATTGCTGCATGTACTTACGAGTAATTGTGTCCTTAAAGTATCAGCAACGCATCTAACCGTTCAGAGCATTCATGTAAATTTTACCGACTTCCATACAAACACGAAATGTGGTTAAAACTGATAATTGAGGTTTAAATAATATGCTTGAATTTAATCTGCTTAAAGGTCCCAGCACTTGTCCGGATATTGTTCCAAAACTAGACACAATAACCGGAATATAGATAATTCTTTTATTTGAAGAGCGTGGTTTCGCTTTCGTGACAATCTTCGACAAGTATTTTGATAATGAAATACTATCTGGTACTCGGGCATGAAAGAAGTTTGAGGAATAATTTTTAATGAAAAAAATCGAGAATAAAATCATTTTCTTCTGCTGTTTTTAAAAACATTTGCTATTTTCTAAGGAGTTTTTAGCAAAGATTGGAAAATTTTCAATGCATCACAAAAACTTGCTTTTATTACTTTCGATGTTCTTCCTTTTGTTTCTTTTTAAATTTTATTCTTTGGGCATAGTAAAAAAAGACAAGAATAAGAAGAGATACATAAAAATAAATACAAGAAATTATAATTTTTAGATGTTAAACAAAATTTGATTCCATGTTTCTAATAATATTTATTACACACTGAAAATTTTTTATCTGACTCGATTACTGTTGTGCTCGATTGTTTCTGCTAAAATAAACTAGAAAATGTTTATAAACAAAGCTTTATTCTATGAAGAACCACTTGGTGAAATGTATCGAAAAATGTATCTCTCTCTGTATATATATATTTTTAAATTGAAGACCTTCTAATTTCGGAATTTGACTTAACTGAGAAGTGTTTGGGCGAAATATTTCTTAAGCATTTATGTCTTTTGTGTAAGCGGGAAAAAGGGGGATTACTACTAGAGGAAGTTTTAAGAATGTAAATCACGAAAAGAACAGTCAACTGAAGTGAAATAAATTACTAGACAACTTTTAATAAGGAACGTAAACTGTTTAGAAGGCATTCTATAGCGAAGTGCTAACGCAATTGTTCGCCACTCACCGTTTTATATCTAAATTTTAAGTTGAATATTTTATTGCTAAAGTGGTGATCCGAATACGCACTTACCTGGAGCCCGAATTTTTTTTTTTTTTTTTTTGGTGGGGGAGAGGGGGAGGGTAGACTTGACCAAAGCTTGATCCACAAAAGGTGGCCCAATAAAGTTTCAAAAAAAAAAGAAAAAAACAGTTATCATTTGAAAAATTGAAAAGAAAATAAAAAATCGAAATATCGCATGAACACAAGTTATTATTTTAATTCAGCTCTCACGCTTTCTGCGGAATTTACCACAACACGAGATTCTTGGCAAAACAGACACATGTTTACACAGGTGCCTATATTCATTTATGTATGTTATGGAGAAACTCTTAAACTCTTACCCTTTTCAACAGTTCGTATTGCGGTGGCAGTAAAATGACAGCGTGTGTGTATGTATTGTCCCCAAAAATATAAGAGATAAATTAAATACATAAACGTAAATGATCAGTCAAGTTTCGTTTTTTCTCAAAATTTCCTGCTCATTACACAACATTAATAAAATTTTTGGAAGAAAAAATCGTGAATTTTACACCCCTCATCTCAGTCCCATGGGGGTATGTGCTGTTGATATTTTGTATTGATATTCTCGAGGATTCTCTGAGTACGTATACCAAAATTCAACCCCGGGGGCCATTAGGGGAAGCAGTAATTTAAGTTTGAAAATCACTACTTTTCAGATTTTTTTCTCATTTTATATATTTATATATTATGATATATTTTTTATATTATGTACACACACACACACACACACACACACAATATATATATATATATATATATATATATATATATTATATTTAATATATAAACGGGACAAAACACCTGGACGGAATGGGGTGGAACCATCCACCCCATCCCGTTCTAGTCCGTGGGCCGAATGCATTTATCGTTCAAATTCGCTCCGATGCTCAGGGGGCAATTTTTTCTTTGAAGAAAACTATTTAAAATGTTTTAATATTTTTAATTTTATTAAGTTCTCCGAAAATTAGTTGGCCATAATTTAATAACAAGAGATTGCCTTTTGCACTCTTTTTTCGATATGTTCGTACTCTTCTCCAATGAAATCATCGAATTACTTTCTGCTCCGCAGAGTTAACCAATCACGCTGAATGTAGCCTCAGTCGCTTACAGCATTGTTTGTAAATAAGAAGTTTTCGACCCTTGCTATCATTCTATTAAAAACTTAATTTTAAAAAAGGCTCTTGTAATCAATTCTTGTAACCAATATATTTAAATATAGGCAAAATATATGCACTGGATTCAAAAGCCTAGACTATTTGTGATATATAAAACAGCATCAACGAGAATTATTTTGTTTTAAATATAGCACTGGTATGGGACTTTAAAAAAGGTATAATTTTTGGAGACGATCTGTTTTCAAAATGTTTTTGTAATAGTAAGTAAAACATATTTCCCTCCAAACTTTCTGCAAGTCTATATTTTTTTTACATCGTGCACAATAAAATAATAGAAAAATATATCATTAACACATGTATGTTGATATTCAACGTGCGTATGGAGCGCTTGCTTTCTGCGGTATATTTTTATTGTACATTTCTAATTGAGCAGCAATTTAAATAGTGGGAACGCATCAGAGGACTTACCTCATAGTTGCCTCCGTCCTTGTTATCTTCCATTTAAGTATCCATTATTGAGTAAAATAATGCATATTTTTTTATAGAGAGGAAGAAGAATTTTAATAAAAATACTATGTACATTAGGAGCTAAATTTTAGACTACATTGTTAAACGGAAATATGTTAGCAAGAGAGAGTTTTTTTAAAAACATATAAATATGTTTTTAATAATTGTTGTTGTGTTTATTATTGTTCATGTCCTTGAACTTTATTTCTGATACCACTAATACACTTATCGAGGCGAGGAACAAATCTTTTCTTCCAACATGTAATAGAATAAAAATAATTTAACTTTGTGCAAGTAAACAATAATAATAAAATTACACGTTAATTTAAAGCACAAATGAGCAATAAAATGCAGACATATGTTTCGGGATTGCTTGGAATCCCTTTTTCAATGCGACAAGGAGCTTCTAGATGCAAAAAATCCAAATGAAGCAGACAGAACAACAAAAACAAAGCTTATATAGCCTAAGAATTATCTGTAAACCAATGAGAATAAAGGCAGAGTGAAGTGGAAGTAGAAGTAGCAGGAAGACACCAATAAGAGAGCAACAAACGAATCCAGTTGAAAGTACAGGAAGTAAAAAGGAATATCAATAAAAATAAAGCAAAAAAGACGACAGCATGCATAAAAATTGCAAAAATAATAAAATAAAATACAAAGAATAAAATTGAAATAAAAATAAGTACAGAAACCAAAACAAAATGCAAAACAAAGTACACATGTAAAGGAGGGGGAGGGGAGGGAGGGGAGGAAGGAGAAAAATAGACACAAAAAAGGAAAACAACAAGAAAACCTAGAAAGAACAACAAATTAAAGAAATTTATGCCAGACCTGTGAAAAATAAGGAGTTGAGGAAGAATCATTAACCAAATTAGAACTATTCCTGTTAATATGATAAGCTTCCCAAAAGTCAAGCTCTAAAGGGGAAGAACATTTTTGAATAATTTTACCAGAATTGAAATCAAAAGAGTGGTTGGAATTCCAACAATGTTGAGCAATGCTAGACTTATTTAACTCTTGCTTTCGTACATAACCTTTATGCTCATTTAAGCGAATTTTCAGAGCACGTTTTGTCTGCCCAATGTAAGAAAGGCCGCAACGGCAACTAATTTGGTAAATACCCCAAGTGTTAAGTTGATCGACAGGATCCTTAAGAGAAGAGAAGGAAAGTTTGTTACTAGGAGCAAAAACGACTTGAAATTGAAACCTTTTTAGGATTTTAGCAATACGGAAACTGACAGAATGAAAGAATGGTAACACAACCAAATTCTTTCTAGAAACCACATTATTGGGACCAGAAGTTTTCTTAGAAAGTTTGTTATGAATAGAATCAATTAAAGAGTGAGAAAATCCTCTATCAACAGCTACAGCTTTCAGATAGTTGAGTTCAATCTTGAGAAGCTCAGGAGAAGAGCAAATATTAATAGCACGATGGACCAGAGCATTAAAAGCCGAATATTTTTGGTTGGGAGGATGAGACGACAGTCTGTGAGGAGGTAAAGAAACAGCAAAAGGTTTACGATAGACAGAAGTAGTGAAACCAGACTCACTCTTAGAAATAAAGACATCAAGAAACGCGAGGCTACTATTAAGTTCTTTCTCACAAGAAAACTGGATATTAGGATCAATGGAGTTCATAATAGAAAGAGCATCATCAATACCTAACAAGTTACTGTCCGTTAGGACAAAACAATCATCCACATAACGAACATAAAATTGAAATTGCAATTTCTGGAACAGTTTTTCCTCAAAATAATGCATATAGAAATCACTTAAAATAGGACTAAGAGGACTTCCCATAGCCAGGCCATCTACCATAGCATAGAATTTACCATTAAATACAAAAGTGCTCTGTTGCAAGCACACACGAGTAAGGAAAACTAATTCCTCAATTTCCACAGAAGTAAAATGGAATTCAGAAAGCCTTTTTCTGAGGCAAGTCAAAGCGCCATCAACAGGAACATTTTATTTTTATTTATTGAATGGTTTAGCTATTGTTTTCCCCTTATGTTTTGGTTGTTTTGATTCTGGTTATGTCTCAGGTTAACAGATTTTGTAATCTACGGATTAAAAAGGTTCGGTTTTTGAACCATTTAAAATTTCTCCAGTCTTGCAGGCGCAAGAAAGTTATTCCTAAGTTTATCACCTTGAAGTGTAATTTACCGCGTTCTGTTAGGGTTGATAAGGTAATTTTTCGTTCTAAATTAGCGTTACTTAGAGCTTCTATCCAAGAAACTAGGAAAAAACTTTCGTTCATAGAACGTGAACTTTATGATTTACATCTTTCTGTATCTAATTCTAATTTTGATTTTGAGTCTATTGATAGAATGTCATGGGCAAGAGCTCTTCGTTCATCCGACAGTCACAAAATCACTTTAAATAAGAAATTTACTAAGTTGTGTAACGATTCAAATGTTCCTGTTCCGGCTGATTTGCCTCTTGTTAATAGGAACACGGTTGTAAATCTTTCGAAATTTCCTTTGAATAGTAATGAAATCAATGCTCTGAAATGTAATAACAATTTTGCTTTGGCTAAAAATCCTTCTTTTTCTGAACTTATTGCTCCGGTTGAAAAAGCTTTCAAATTTAGTGCCTTAACTTCCACTCAAAAAGAGTCGGTTCGGCATCTTATTGCTTCCAATGTTGATTTCAATTCAAAAGTTCCTAATACTGGTTTTACCCATTCTGTGAAACGATGTGTCAATAATTTAGTTTCCAATTCTGATTTGGTCATTACCAAAGCAGACAAGGGTGGTCAGATTGTTGTTCTTAATAAATCATCTTATGTTGAAAAAACTGATGACTTAATTGCTTCTGGTCCTTATTCTGAAATATATAAAGATCCTAGTGACAAAGAGTTAAAAGCTATTTCTTCTGCTGTTAAGTCTGTTCATTCTATTCCTTTGATTGCTAAACGGTCTGTGATTCCTTCTGTTGCTAATTGTGCACGTTTTTATGCTTTACCAAAGGTACACAAGGCAGGTATTCCTTTCAGACCAATTGTTTCCAATATTGGCACTGCTTCATATAAACTTTCCAAGTATTTAGTTTCTGTGTTTTCTCCACTTAGAAGTCAGAATGTTTTCACTGTTAAAAATTCCACCGATTTTGTTAAGAAACTTCATAACTTCGTTCCGAATAATTCAGTTATGGCCTCTTTTGATGTTAATTCTTTGTTTACTAATGTTCCTGTTGATGGCGCTTTGACTTGCCTCAGGAAAAGGCTTTCTGAATTCCATTTTACTTCTGTGGAAATTGAGGAATTAGTTTTCCTTACTCGTGTGTGCTTGCAACAGAGCACTTTTGTATTTAATGGTAAATTCTATGCTATGGTAGATGGCCTGGCTATGGGAAGTCCTCTTAGTCCTATTTTAAGTGATTTCTATATGCATTATTTTGAGGAAAAACTGTTCCAGAAATTGCAATTTCAATTTTATGTTCGTTATGTGGATGATTGTTTTGTCCTAACGGACAGTAACTTATTAGGTATTGATGATGCTCTTTCTATTATGAACTCCATTGATCCTAATATCCAGTTTTCTTGTGAGAAAGAACTTAATAGTAGCCTCGCGTTTCTTGATGTCTTTATTTCTAAGAGTGAGTCTGGTTTCACTACTTCTGTCTATCGTAAACCTTTTGCTGTTTCTTTACCTCCTCACAGACTGTCGTCTCATCCTCCCAACCAAAAATATTCGGCTTTTAATGCTCTGGTCCATCGTGCTATTAATATTTGCTCTTCTCCTGAGCTTCTCAAGATTGAACTCAACTATCTGAAAGCTGTAGCTGTTGATAGAGGATTTTCTCACTCTTTAATTGATTCTATTCATAACAAACTTTCTAAGAAAACTTCTGGTCCCAATAATGTGGTTTCTAGAAAGAATTTGGTTGTGTTACCATTCTTTCATTCTGTCAGTTTCCGTATTGCTAAAATCCTAAAAAGGTTTCAATTTCAAGTCGTTTTTGCTCCTAGTAACAAACTTTCCTTCTCTTCTCTTAAGGATCCTGTCGATCAACTTAACACTTGGGGTATTTACCAAATTAGTTGCCGTTGCGGCCTTTCTTACATTGGGCAGACAAAACGTGCTCTGAAAATTCGCTTAAATGAGCATAAAGGTTATGTACGAAAGCAAGAGTTAAATAAGTCTAGCATTGCTCAACATTGTTGGAATTCCAACCACTCTTTTGATTTCAATTCTGGTAAAATTATTCAAAAATGTTCTTCCCCTTTAGAGCTTGACTTTTGGGAAGCTTATCATATTAACAGGAATAGTTCTAATTTGGTTAATGATTCTTCCTCAACTCCTTATTTTTCACAGGTCTGGCATAAATTTCTTGAATTTGTTGTTCTTTCTAGGTTTTCTTGTTGTTTTCCTGTTTTGTGTCTATTTTTCTCCTTCCTCCCCTCCCTCCCCTCTCCCTCCTTTACATGTGTACTTTGTTTTGCATTTTGTTTTGGTTTCTGTACTTATTTTTATTTCAATTTTATTCTTTGTATTTTATTTTATTATTTTTGCAATTTTTATGCATGCTGTCGTCTTTTTTGCTTTATTTTTATTGATATTCCTTTTTACTTCCTGTACTTTCAACTGGATTCGTTTGTTGCTCTCTTATTGGTGTCTTCCTGCTACTTCTACTTCCACTTCACTCTGCCTTTATTCTCATTGGTTTACAGATAATTCTTAGGCTATATAAGCTTTGTTTTTGTTGTTCTGTCTGCTTCATTTGGATTTTTTGCATCTAGAAGCTCCTTGTCGCATTGAAAAAGGGATTCCAAGCAATCCCGAAACATATGTCTGCATTTTATTGCTCATTTGTGCTTTAAATTAACGTGTAATTTTATTATTATGTAATAGAATAGTTAACCCTACACTGCACTGTGTTGTTTTTAAATAACATCTCTAATTTTCATTCATTAAGCTCTTGTTTTGTATTATTTTTAACAAGTGGTGCAGTCTTTCGTTTTATTTTGTATGCAAGGTCATATTAGTTGATATAGTTCCCCTAGATCTAGTAAACTGGGCCCAACATTCATCTTTTTTCACAAAATCGTAACACATGTTAATTTTGTAAAAAACAACAAATTCTTAATTTTTTTACAAATTTTAAGCAACAATTTTATTTTAAAAAACAGTCTTTAATTGCTTACATAGTGTTAAAATAAAATAAATATAACTTGTCCGAAAAATTTCGTGAAAAATATATTTTTAGGCGCCTTTTTTACTTGTTTTAAAACACCGAGTATTCGGGGATACTTTTTATGCTCCTGCATTATTTGCAGTGTAAACAAGAACAGGTGTCAATGGTTATTCTATTTCACTTTATTTGGTATCTTTTGGAAGATTATTGTTATAGTTATATAATAAATTAGTGTAAAGTGGTGGACTAAATTATTTTTTAGGAATTTTGTTTGAAATCAATTGACGCTCAACCGAAGAAGAAACAAACATTATTGCATCAGACCCACTACAGATGGAACTTTTCTTGTTTAAAACCTTTTAGTGAAATTATTAAACTTTATTGGTAATTAAAGTAAAAATTTGCACATGTAACTAATAATTAATAGTAGTTACATGTGCAAATTTTTACTTTAATATTTTTTTTATTTATAAATAAAATAAATTATTTTAATAAATTTTACTATTTTATTGCTATTTTATGATTATAATGCATACCTATTTGTTATTAATTTTGTTTTATTTATTAAAATGATTATATAAAAAATTATTAATGTTACCCCTAAATGAGCAGTGTTGTTTTTAAACAACATGTCAAATTTTCTCATATTCTATTCTTCCGAATTTAATAAAAAACAAGAAGTTCCGTCTAGAACTATACGAGCCTACTTTCCCGTATACACCCAACTTCAAATTTATAATATAGCTATCACTTTCTCTCTCTTTCACATTTAGCTTTAATTCTTAATTACTTCAAATATACTTTTTTCAACGGATAATACATGTTCATTCACTCAGTCATTCATTCTTTCATTTAGTCAGTCATTCATTTACTCATTCATGTAGTTAACACTCGTTTATTTATTTTTTCATTCATTCACTCATTTAATTACTTTATCATGTATTCACTCATTTATTCATTCATTCGTTCTTTCACTCATTCATTTATTCATTCACTCATTCATTTATTCATTCATTAATTCTTTCACTCTTTCATCGATTCAATCATTCATTCTTTCACTCATTCATTCATTCATTTACTTATTTATTGAGAAATGCCCTTAAAAATCCCGATCAAAAATTTCATAGGAAAACAGGCTTGTTCAGTTCTTGTTGAGCTTCGTATCAGTACATGTTCTACAGCGTAATATCTTTCTGATAAAGTTTGTTGCGAGCCAATCCGTCGTTTAGATCAATATTTATATGGGATTGAATATAAATATTGCCATATGCGCTAATGTTAATTTGGTACCTTTTCATTATCAAGGCGCAAATCTCGCCGAGCAAAATTTTTGGCGACGGAACACACAAAAGGCGTTTAAAAGTAAAGTCCGTTTGGTGTTAGTTGCATCATTATTGGCGACTTTATCGCCTGCGCCAAAATAATGGAAAAATGCCGCTTTTTTTTTTTTTGAACTGTTCAAAAATGAACAAAAACTGTTCAAATCAATATTTCACGCCGAGAACTCCTTTCAATAAGCTTGCAATAAGAACTTGGGTCTTGTGCCCATAGTTTGCATAATTTGCTTCAATTTTGTCCATAGGCGCTAGTGTTAAAATTTTTTGAGCTGTTCAAAATTGAACAAAAAATTGTTCAAATCAAAAAGTAAAATATGAAAATGAGATGTCCTCGCCGAGATCTTTCGAATGTAAAAAGAATTTTTCCAATCGTACAATTAGTTCAAAAGTTATTAGGGGGGGACAGACCGATAGACACACATTTTCCCCATCTCAAAACCCTACTTTCAAATTTTTTATTTTTCAATCTTTATTTAATTACTTCACTTTTTTTTTACTTTTCCTTATTTTTAACGATATTTTTACGATACATTAAGCCTTCTTTCATGCTTTATTTATTTATTTTTTTTTACTTTTACGGGAAAGTAGGCTAAAAAATTGGTATTTTTTCCACTTATAACTAGCACATACAAAAATTATTTTTTTCTTTTTGCAAAGAAAAAAAAAATTGCGAAGTGTAGGGTTAAGGAGCGTTTGTCATATTTCAGTTAGCAGCTACTTTGTTATACCAGTTTATAAAACTAAAAAAGGCATGACCAGGAATTACCCCCGTATGTATACGCTTATATTAACTCTTAAAACCCAAACTTTTTATAAACGGGTCATTGCGGTTTCAAAGCGGAGATTGCGGAGATAAAAAGTGAAAAATGGAAAAGCCGATTTGTGCCCTGAGATTGTGTCCCCCTTTAATGCAGATTCGTCTGGAATGATATAAAATATCCCCAGATCTTTTAAAAGAACGAATATTTTCAGTAGCGTAGCAATTGTGAAAAAAATTGATTAACATTTTTTAGTGGATTTTATTATTTTTCCCCTACAGGATTCAAAGTTTAAATGCTTATTATAAGCATTTTTATATGAAATAAATCATTGAAGTTGCATGAAAAAATTAAAAAATTACTGCCAATACCATACCCCCTTACATTAAAACTGTAATTGACAATTTTTTAAAAGCGTTGACACGAAAAAAAAAAAAAAAAAACAACGGGAAAGTAAAAAGAATTGTATAATTCCAAAGAATAAGACCAGTGAACGCTACTAAAAAGTAAACAGAGGGTCACTCCTGCTGCTCTGATTGGTCAATTTCTTTCTTAGTGACGTCACAGTGCGATCTCTTTTGGATATTCATGCGCTAACGTGAAAACGAAATAGTTCCTCATAATTTTGCTTACTGTGAATTAATGGACAGTCGTATTTTGGAGAACTTTATGGATTTACATTTACCAGCTAAGATTATGCTTTATTTTGGCAAAATAAAATTGCCCCTCAAGTGTCGGAACGAAAATTAATTTTAAACTCTTTTTCAGATTTCGGTCTTCGGTCCATAGTTCCATGCTTCGGCCCCCGGACTATTCTGCCCCGCGCGTTAGAATTTGAAAATAGTCACCTGACATTAGGAAAGAAGTCTTATCTTACTTAAATATGTCAAAATATTACAGTAAGACACATAACTTACAGCTAAAAAATGTTAAAGTGAGTTAATGAATTCCAGCAATCAGACACAGGGTATTAATCAACGTCCTGCATGCCAGTGAGGCTCGTGAAGCTTTACCCTGCAACTCAAATAAATGCTTTATATCGTTCTGCCCTGGTTCCCGATTCCGCACCGGTGTCCCCTTCACAGAAAATATAACACGTATATATGTATAACAAATAGTGCATTTCGCATCTGTAATGCTTCGGTTTTGTTGTCTTTGAACTGAAGAGGTCAAGTTACCCGTAGTTTTTATTTTATTTTAAAAAGTAAATAGAGCTCTTTAAAATATGTGTGGCACAGATGAGCTCTTTTTGTGAAACCAAAACACGGGGGAGTAGGTATTTGGACTCGTAGCACTTTTTGTAAAACCAAAAGAAATATATCACAAATGATAAGTAAGATTCAAAGAAGCCTTTCCTTAAGCGCAAATTATGACAAAAACCACAAGCTTTAAGGCGTAACTAAGGGGGGGGGGGGGGCAGACGGCGCACTATATGTTATTGTTAAACGCAAAAAAATTGGAAGGAGGTAGGGTAGGATAAATCTAACATTCGCTTTGTCTTTCAGAAGAATAAAAAATAGCAAAACAACAGTTTGGCTAATGCTTAATGCTCTTAAGTTTTTCAGGGCAAGAGTCTTTAAAAAAAAAAAAAAAAAGAATATAAGCGAAACCTGGCAATTGTCATTAAAAAAACAAAACAAAACAAATATAAGCGAAACCTGGCAATCGTCATTAGAACATTTCTAGATTAATTTTGAGAACCACCCCCTTATAATGCAACCACAACCCTCCAAACGACACTCTTCCTTCCAGCACAGGTGATAAATGATACTCCACACAGCAAGAGTTTGTAAGCTGGGCTGGCCCCCAGCAAACCTATCTCGGAGCGATAATGAGCGTTCGTCGGAATTCACTTGCTCGTGCCCGGGGGAGGGCAACCTTCCACGTGCTAACAGGGGAGGGGGAGGGAGTAGAGAACCCCCTTATAACGCTGGTCCACCGCCTCATGTGTGTGTTCGCTAACACGCGTGTGCAAGCCCTTAGTAGGATTTCAATATCGAAAAAATTCAGGAAGATAACCTCTTGCGGCACCAAAATTAGTGTAAAAAATGCGTTTTTAAAAATTTTCAAGGGAAAGCCCACGAAATCTCCCATGTCGAACCTCCCCCCCCCCCCTTTTCGTAAATGATTTTAAGCTCCGAGTTACAGTGGTGAAAAAAATTAATGTCACGAGATTTACAGAAAATGGTTCTAAAAACTATTATTCAAATGTTTTGATTAATGCCTCAAAATAAATTCTTGTGCTGCAATTGGAACACCTTGGAAGGTATGCTTCGGGAAAACGCTGCTATATTTTTATATTTTTAAGGAAAAGTTGTTCCGTTAATTTCCGCCAGGGAGGAAGGAAAGGAAATAAACACGAAAAATGACGACATACAACGAAGGAGTAAACAACTCAACCAATTGACGTGATTTGTTTTCGTCTTGGTGTGTATAGTTGTACATTATTCTAAGAATTTGCGTTCTTTTTCAAAAATTTGGAAATCCTACGCGGAGTTTAACGATTTACATTCCTCGTTTTTCCAAATTTTTTAAAAAATGGCTGATGTTTTTGATCTTGAACTTCATGAAGCAGATAATGTGGACGATGAATCAGAAGACGATGCCATCGAAGTAGATGGACAGGTAAGCCTAAAACCATATTGTTTTTATCTTGAAATTCTCATTTGATATTGTAATATTTTAAAATATAAAAATTAAAGGTCAAAAAGTAAATATTTTGAGGTAAGTATCAATTTGTTTTGTAACAGTATTCGTTTAAAATTACGTAATGGTACACTTCATCTAAGTGTTTATATATTTTGTGCTAGAATGGTTTAGGTCTGCTTTTTTCCCCAATGTGTTTAATATTTTTTTATTTTCAAATGGTTTGTATCTAAAAATACTTTAAATTACTATATTTTGCTATACTTTTCTCGTTATTCATTGACCTTGTTCTATATCGAAGTAGGTCGTTCCCTAAAGTAGACCAAGGTTCATGTTTCAATGCCCACGTATATTTTGCTGACATTTGATTTTACTAGAATTTCACCCTTTCTGTTTTGACAATTCATTTCTTAAATGGAATAAATTTAAGTGTTGTTATAGATGTCTTACTTAATTTTTATATGTTCTCTATTTACATTTGGAAATAAAGTAAAATTTAATAATTTTACATTTTTTTTATATATAATGAATCGCATTTATTTGAAGTTATTAAATTTTTCTATCCTTAATTTTCTTAAAATTCTGTTAAATCAAATATTCTAATTTTATGATATGGTTCTTTTGCACGTTTAAAAATGGGGGTTTCTAATTTTAGTGCACTGCTGTGAATATGCAGCAGTCTTGGAATTATCTGCCTTTTGCTTATCATTTCTCATATTGTTTCTCAAAAGTATACAAAATTAAAGTATCCAAAGCAAATATAAAAAGCTATTTTTTTTCAAAAAAATATATTAATGCTGAGCAATAGTTGTAGTAAAACCAAAGTAGCTTGCAAAATAATTGCTGAAGGGTTAATAACACTAAATGTTTTAGTAAACAATAATCACGATTATGTACGTTTAGGACCATAGGTCAATCAGATTAGAGATTAACTTTTAAAATATAATTTGGCCCACAAAGGACACAATCTTTTTGATATATCACATTACACATTCTTGATCTCATGCTGAACTAACCAGTCAAAAAAAAAAAAAAAAAAATCTTAGTGCCAAGTCCAAGAAGATTCCATTTTTTGTCTGGGGGAAGGGGAACTTTTTTTCGGTGTTGCATTTCCATTTCCACATAAATAATAAAGGATTGGATTTTGGTAAATAAGAACAACAACAAAAAAATCTCTTATTCAAATAAATGAGACAAACATGTATGATGACCAATATTACCCCCATATTGTAGAAAATGTTGTGCACAGTATCTTCATCTTATTGTGGGATCCGCTAACTACAAATAGGACCATTTGCAGTCTTCCATCCCCCTCTCCAAAAGAGGTATTTTGAGTGATCTTTAGAATTAACTCATAAAATCTAACCAATAGGAGAAAATAAGTTTCCTTGTTGTCCAAAGTTGTAAAGACAATAGAAAATATTCTTAATTTGATATGGATTAGATAAATATTAAATGATTTGACTTGTGTAACCTATCATGTTTTTTAAATAGTTTTATTTATTATTTTTTTTCATTTTTAAAAGAAAAATCATCAAAAAATTGTAATTTAGGCTGAAATCTTTATGAAAAACTTCTGAATCGCTAAAAACATCAGTGACCAAGAATTTCCCCATTAAACTGGGGTATAAACAGTGATGTAGTCCTGAAATAAAAGTTGGGGGTACGCTTATACATACGAAGGTAAGCAATTGAAATCAAAATGTGGGGGAGGGGCCTCGGTGGCCGAGTGGTCTTAGTACCAGTTTCCGCCCGCTGCTTGCGCGCAGTAACGAGGTCGTGGGTTCGATTCCCACCTTGCCCTGGGTGTATTTCTGTTATTTCCTCTCTTTGTGATGTAATAAAATCTTTCATGTATTGTCTTGTGCTATCTGTCATATTGGACGACAGTTCATAAGCGAGTCCCGAGACTAAGCACACAAACTGGAAAATAAATGTAATTCAAAAAAAAATGTGGGGGACGCTTATGTTAAAATGCAAACAATTTTAGAGGACGCTTGTACAGTACAGAACCTCTTATCCGGAAACCAAAAAACCGGGGATTTTATCGTGAATTTCCCGCCATTTTTGAAAAGTTCGCTCTTTTTTTGCCCATTTAATAAAAATACGAATTTTTTGAAAATATACCTTTAAAAATCTCATTTTTCCATTACAAGTAACATATTCAGTGTTTATAAGTCGAATTATTTAGTCTAAAAACAATGTTTTTTTAGGGGAAGGAGCGTAAACTTACTTGTAATAGGAAAAAAATTAGAAAATAAAATTTCTCCAACGAAACTTGAGAAAAATCGACGCTTTCTCTATTTTATTTCAATAATTAAACACAAAAGAAGTATGTATTTAGATTCTTATACATTTATTTAATTGGTGTGTATTTGAAGAAGAATTGCAACAAAAGTCTGACTATATGAAAGTTCAGGAAATTTCTAATACCGCGGATTCAAATTTTCCGCAATAGCTGATCATGTGAAAATTAGAGCTCTTTTATTTTTGTTTTATAATTTTTTAATTTATTTAAGATCTGCTATAAGGTAATAAGAATTTGAAATTGATATTGAGGCAACAAAAATTGCAACTATGAAAATTAATTCTTTATTAAAAAGAGTTCGCAAAAGCAAAGTCGTTGCACAGAAGTATAAAATTTTTTTCTGCATGTAAACATGCTTCTTAAAAGAAAAGGATCTGCAAATTGAACTACAGGAGTATTCTAGAATGTGGCTGGAACAGGATCTTTTAATGGAAACCAACATTGACGATGCAGATAAAGATGTCTGATTCAGAAATCATTCAAATGTTGCTACACCCGAACGATGACAAATAGCAAGATAGCGATGAAGACGAAAATAATTAAATTTTGCCTGCTATATCTAACGAATGTTGCGTTGAATTAACTAAAGAACTTAATATAGCAGGAATGAAACAAAAATCTTTTATAGATGAAACGCACATAATGGCTGTTTGAAAAACCCAGCTATTGTTTTTACAGCAAAAGCCTAATTTTCGCCAACTGAAACTTTGTGATATGTTTAAAAAACAAATAATATTTATGTATTTGAATCCTTCCTGTCATTTTCATCCCCCCCCCCCTCTCTCGTTTTCAGTTGTGAATGTTATTGATTTTTACCTTTTAAAGTTCTTTCAATATTTATTAATTTCAAAATATTTCTTTACTATTTTCTACTTATTTTGAAAGTATTATTACCATTTGTTATTGTAATTTGGGTTCGATTAACCTCCTAATATCGGCATTTTTTAGCAATCCAAAAAAACGGAAATTCAGTTATCTGGGGTAGCGATGGTCCTGAGCATGCCAGATAAGAGGTTCTGTACTGTATTAAAATAAAAAGGTGGGACGCCATCCCCCTGGACTACACCACTGGGTATAAATGAGTATATCTATGTAACCAAAGTACTTAAAAATTGACAAAATATATGCACTGGATTCAAAAGTATAGACTATTTGTAATATAAAACAGCATCAAAGAAACTTTTTTTTGTTCTAAATATAGCACTGGTATGGACTTTAAAAAAAGTAGAATTTTTGGAGACTAGCTTTTTACACAATGTTTCTCTAGTAGTAAATAAAATATTTTTTTCTCCATACTTGCTGCAAATCTAAATACCTGCAAGAAAGTAGAATAGTTAAGGAGTGTTTGGAATATTTCAGTTGTTTTGTGCCGGAAAAAGAGTGACCTGGAATTACCCCTTAATGGCCTTAAATGTTTTTTTCTTCTTCTTTTTTCTTCTTGAAGAAATGCTTATGTTTTTCTTTTCCAGAAGTATTCTGAAGAAGTGGAGTTGTATACTGCCATTGAGTAAGTACTTTTTAAAGAAATAATAGTGTATGTTTATTAAAGTACACTTTTAACCTTTTGTTATTGTAGATAATTTGCAGTATCAGCCTTGATACTAATACATCTGAACAATATTTGATGTTAAAATTATTACTTTTGGAGATATTTAGTTCTTTAAAAATTTATTCAGGTTGGTTTATACTTTCATCTTTTTTCTATTTCAGTGTTTTTGCTTAGGTGGGCTTTATGTTATTTAATAGTAAACTGCCTGAATTTGTGCTGGTTGAGAAGTAGTATAGATGTTCTATCTACTTCAGAGAGGTTTCTTATGTATTTTCTTTAAATCTCCTTAAATCTTACAATTTAATTTCTGTTCTAAGTTCTAAGAAAATATGTATTGGCTTATTGGTGTTTGTGTTCTCCGGATTTTAGAATTTGCCGAATTTCAAGAGTGGGAAGTAAACATTTTGAAAGGAGTGAAAATAAAATCTAGTGAACGAATTTAAGATAGGAAATGTTCATTTCTGTATTTTTTTGCCATTGCAGTTTTTGTAGAGTTTGATTTGCCTTGGTGATTTTGTTAAATGTTGCTTTTATTCCTTCTAAAAAGTTTCAATAACAATTGAAGTTGAGAAGGGGTAGGAATTCTGTATTTTAGAGGTGTCATTGATTAAAACAGTAAAAAAGAGGAAATTTGAAAATGCTGAACAAGAAGGGCTGAAAATAATATTAAGCAAAAAAGGATTCTCATCTTAAGCGGTAAAATCAGAGTAAATGTAAAGGAGCGAAATTTACAAAAGGCTATGCAACTGGAGCTTGAACTTTAAAAAAAAAACGGGACCAATGAGAAATAGTGCGAAAAATGCCTAAACTTTAATCCTTAATCCATGAATGCTAGTAGGTATGCCATGTAATGAATTGGAGGAAAAAAAATTTTTGCTAAAAAAATGTAGGTAAAGATGAGGATTTTTTTTTTTTTTTAAAACTTCAGCACACCTAAGGCTACGGCTAACAGGTTTTTGGGTGTCTGGTGGAGAACAGTAATAAAAGGGTACCGCCACCAGCTCCCAGCTTCGGCACGCCTAAGGCTACAGCTACCAGGTTTTTGGGTGACTGGTGGAGAAAAGTACTAAAAGAGTACACCAGCATTTGTAACTTTTTCGATAGTCTGTTTAAAGGATCCTAAGAAAAGTGATGGAAAAATAAAGTTAAAATAATACTCAAGTATATTCATCCACTTTGCAGATTAATAGTAGTTTGAAAGGTAAAATTCTAATTCCTGTTGGGATGCACATCACAAACATTTCGCATTTCACTTGGTAGGTGCTGTAAAAGAAAAAGGTTGAAGGGAAAAAGTTTGTTTTTACCCAAATATGTTTTTTATTTATTTTAAAGATAGTACATGTGATTGAGCATTGGTGAACAATATCTGCAAGCAACTCATCTGGAAAATTTTCCTTTAGTAATAATAATGTGGGTAACTTACATGCAAGTAAAAAAATGGATTTTCACTTTAAAAAAAAATATATCCGAATCTTTCACTGTCAAGGAAGGATCTGGGTAAATATTTTTGCCCCTGACTTTTAATTTTTTTGAATGGAGCTTTTTATCCATACATATAAACATTGTTCAAATGAGGGAATTTTTTTTATTCTTAATTTAATTTTTTATTTCTAATGGGGCTGTGTAGTATTGGTTCTTAACCATTGCAAACCTTGTGCATTCCCAGAGATTGGTACCAAAACTTTCAGTGGCACCACCATGAGCGGTACCATTGCGACATTTTTTGACACTCAGTTTCTCCCTAATTTGCGGCATCTGAGTTCTAAGTGATGCAAACTGCACTTGGAATTTAAGTTATCTGAGAGTATCCACAAATATAGGAAAACTGTGTCAAGTTATCTATGCGTTGATTTGCAAGATTCTTCTGCATCCAAATGTTTTTTGAAATTTTCATAAATTTTTAAAGTGAATGTTATTTTATTGCTATTTACTTCTCTCATCTACTCACAGTTAAATTAAGAAAATGCATTTTACTTTCAAAGTAATCAGTCGAATAATTCAAACCAAAATAAAATTGATTTAAAATGTAACAAAATCTCTAAATTTTTAAAATCTGTTTTTTTTTTTTTTTTGACAACTACTAATACTATGCTTGACTACTAATAATAAAAAAGTGGTTGCTAAACTAAACACCCGTCACTGACTGCTACTAAAACTTTGAATTTTCAGGTCTTTTGTGTTGATTGCTGAGAGTCGAGCATTAACACATTTGTGTGTGTAAAATATATCATTTCTAAATACAAAACTTCATTTTAGTATTTTATTATAAAACAGTTAGTTTTCATTGATATTTTTAATTGTTTCATTTTATAGGTTGGATGATTGTGAAAATGTGTCTATAACCGATATCAAATTTGATGTTGGTCGAGGCAAAACAGGACCTAGTGACTTTGAACTTCTTAAAGTTTTGGGGAAAGGTGGATATGGTAAAGTAAGTATTATGTTAAAAAATAAAATCCAATCTCATTTTTTTTATCTCAAAAGATTATGCTGATAACATTGTTTTTCATTTTGTTCATTCTTGTTTGTATAATTAGTATATGCAATATATATAAAACATCAGGAAGAAAAAAAATGAAAGCTGCACACTCTCAAAAGACAAAAGTTGTAAACCTTTGTGCTACACAGTAAAAAGTAAACTGAAACAACATAAAATACGCACAAATTTTGTAAAAAAAATAGCAGACAAGTTTCAAGGTTGCGAGAAACCCCTTTTTCAATGCAAAAGAAATAAGCTTCCAGATGAAAAACATCCAACTGAAAGAAACCAACAGAAACACAGCTTAAATAACAAAAGCAGAGGATTAGTAATTAACTTGTAACCAATGAGAATAAAGGAAACGTACAAAAAGAACTAATAAAAAAATACATAAACAAACCAACCTAATTGGACAAGAAGTTAAAAGAGGGAAAAAATCCAACTCAAACAAAAAGAATAGAACAGAGTAAACAGAGAAACGTGAAGGTAATTAAAACCAAGAAATAAAAATCACATTACAAATAGTTAAAAACAAATAAAACTGAAAGAAATAAGTTTGGAAGAGCAGTGAGATCCAAAAAGTAAATGCTAAACTGGATACACTTGGGGGTAAGAAGGTTTGAAAAGAAAGTTAAGATAACAAAGAGCCAAACAAAAATTTAGGGATACAAAAGATTAAATTAAAAAAAGTAATTAAAATAAGCATAGATCTGTTAACGACAGCAAATAAAAAGCTAATGAGCAATGAATAAATAACCTCTTCATTCCAAGTGTACCCCATTGGGTACATTTTAAAATACTGTTTAAGTACTGTTTGTGCAATTTCAAAGCTAAAACACCCAATTGTTTTTGAAATTAATCAACAGGTAGTAGTTTACTGTGTTTTAAACATGGAAAACTTGGAAATTGGGCATTAATTATTATTTAAACTCAGGGGTGTCGCTGACGCGCGTAAAGGACGCGTGATACGCGAAAAGGACCCGATATTTGAAACCTCCCGCGTCCTAAAGGACGCGCTATTTTCCTTTCATTACTTTCTTTCAAGTTTCTTAAAAGTAAAACCAGAGGAGAATGGAAGTTATTTTTTCCATTTTAGATTTCTAAGAAGTCCATTATCCACTGAGAACAAATTTCTAACAACCTTCCTTATCAGTATTTTCCTTCCAATCGCACCATACACAATCAGCCCAATGGAACGTATTCCTTACAGGGGGCTCAATCTCTGTCCCCAGGTTAAAATCTCACTCTGGTTGCTTCTTACCATACAACATGTCATATCTCCTCTATTCTTTTCAAAGCCCCTCCCTCACCCCTTTCATTACGACAGGCACGTGTCAGTCGCCGACTCCCGAACGTCCGCGAGTATTCTACACATGATCTTTAATAGTTTTAAAACAGTATTGGAAGTGATTGTGCTCCAGTTATTTTTCTAAACGTTTTCCAAATTTAGTACGATCATGTTGACAATTATTGCTTCAGATAACCGGAGGAGAAATGTTTTAAGTGCAATTCTAAAATTATTTTATTCAGAGAAATTTGTTTATTTGCCGAATTTTATTTCGATCGCATTTCGAAAAATGCAATCTTTTTGCATCCGCTCTGGAAGTTGGAAGTTTTACTTTTTTTATGCTTAGTATTTTTTTTCTCGTTAAGAGGGCAAGCTTTAAAAAATTAAAAAATTGAATGCTCAATCACGGCTTTAATTTTATTTTGTTTCAATAAGTTTAAGTTTTTGTAATATATACATACGTCCAGTCGTTCAAAAGAGATTCAAATAAAGAACGAAACTAATAATAAAAATAAAAATTAATGTTACATTTGAAAGGGGTCTGAATAGAATAATTGGTGTTTATGCACACCTTGGCTGCCTTATTACAGTGATAATTACCTTAAATCAAGTCAGTTATTTATCATTATGAGTTGATAGTGCATTTACAGGATATATTATCTAAAATTCAAATTCATTTCAAAACATTGTTTCATTTATCACACATCTTTATTAAACATGTGAAATCTTGGAGTACGTTTTTCCTTCTATAGATTAGGAATTTTGTTTATTCAATCTGGTAGTTATATACAGTCAACTCTCTCAAATACACGGATCCAAAATCCGCGAACGTCTAAAATCCGCGTAAGATATCCGATGTAAACATTGCAAAACTTAGTTAAAAAAACTAGAAATTCCCTAAATTTTCGAAGCTAAAAGCACTTTTTTTAACTTGAAATGTTTACAATAACTCACATCAGCCTTTTATACATTGAAAACAATAGATTTTTAGCATATTTTTATGTTTTTATAGCCACGTGCCATGCGTCATGTTAGCGTTTTGCCATAATTAGACATCAATCTTTTTGCATCTGTTTTCGGTTTGCGATATTTCTTATAATTTTTTTATTAGTACACAATTCAAATCGTATTCAGCAAAAATATTAAGCTATTTTTTAGTATAAATTTTACATTTGCATCGATTTTGTGGTGCAAATATTCTTTCTCCTTGATCTAATTAATGAAGACAATTTTGGTCGCCAACGCGGCGATCGGCAATGAAATTCTTCGTCACCATTAAAATTTTTTTGGTAGCCAGTTGACGAGTGGCGACCACCGATCTGCCTTTTTACAAAGTAGTAGAATAAAAAAATTTCATTTAAAGTTCACATATCTATATATTACAGTAGATGCCACTTAATGTGATCATGGTTAATGTTATCAATCGTTTAATGTTATCAAAATCGCCGTCCGCTTATATCAAAATACATTGAAAAATCATCGTTTATTGTAATCAAATATTCGTTTATTGTCATTAGTTTATATGTAAATTTTATTTTCCTGAAATCAATAAAAACAAAAGGGAAAACTTTTTTTTTGGCTTGGATGACTACCACCATCTTTAGCGAATGGCTGTTGAAAAGGGACAAGCGACTAAAACGGAACATACTCCTGCTCATAGACTGCACTGCGCATGATGTAACTGTTTCATTAAAGAAGATAAAGATCGTGTTCTTACCACCAAACACCACTTCTTTAATTCAACCGTGTGATCAGGGAATTATCCGCACCTTGAAGGCATATTACAGAAAGGAAATGCGTTCAAGGATCTTAGAAAATATGGAAGACCAAGATCTTAATGCGAACGCTCTAGCCAAAAAAACAAATGTTTTGGATGCCATACATTTGTTAACAATGTCATGGAATAGTGTCTCGGAAAAAACAATTCGAAATTGTTGGAGTCATGGAGGATTTTGTCAACCAGAGGACAACAATGCTGCTGTGATTAAAGAAATAGAAGACGTTTTCAATCCCCCGCCCGATATGAATGCTGAGGATTTTGAAGCATGGATGAAGATCGACGAGAAAGTTGAGACTTCTACTTCATTAACTGATGAGGACATTTGTAAAGCCGTAAGTGTCAAAGATCAAGCTTCGTCACAAGATTCTGATGCTAATGATGGACCCGAAAGTGCCATCGAGGACAAAATTCCGACTCCTGCTCAGATGAGGGAGGCACTTCGAATCTTACGTCTAGGTGTGCAAAACAAAGCCGACGCGGAACACTTTCATAAACATTATGATTATGAGCGATTCGTAAATGACTTGCTTCGAAAGAATGCTAAACAATCGACAATTGATGATTTCTTTTTCAGTCAATAATTAAGCTTCTGTACATTTTGTATTGTTTTCTGCAGTTCATCATTTATTATGTAAGTACACTAACTAATTCTTTCTCTTTAGTGTACATTAATTTCTATTAAATACTATAGAGTTTTACAGCAACAATTCCTAATTTAAAATAATTTTTATTTTAATACGTATGTAAAAAAATCATTTTTTAGCTTTAATTTTTTTTTGTGTACTGTAATCAATCGGTTATTGTTATCAAATCACGTTCGTCCCGATGTGATCACATTAAGCGGCGTCTACTGTATATATATATATATATATATATATATAGTATCTAATTTTTATAAATTTTCTTTCTTTTCTATCAATCTCTTATATATTCATGCCTGTATAATTAGTCAGTGGTTTATCAAAATTTTTTTGAGTGATAAGTAAAAATGTGAATGCAACATTATAACCTTGCAAAATGCTTAACACAAATCAATGACCCGAAATCCACAAAATTCTAAAACCCGCACAGCCCTTGGTCACAAATAGTGTGGATTTTGGAGAGTTGACTGTAGTAGGCCACGGTAGCCTAGTGGTTAGAGCATTGAACTTCCACCTGGCAGGTTGCGTGTTCGATACCCGTTGAAGATCGGCCATGTACACTTGGGGATACGTGCATGTAAAATCAGTGGACCCCACTACCTCGTCCCCTGCGCAAGCAATCCTAAGGCCTCAGCTAACAGGTAGGGGTTTGGTGGAGAAAAGTAGTTATATATAGTTAGTACATAATATAGAATTTCGGTACCTGCTTTCATAAAAGAGAAAGGTTGTTTTTAGGGCTATATTAAGGAATATTTTTCTTGTGCATTATGGTTACTGTATTTTGACAAACTGAAGCAATAGCAACATATGAAAATGCTAGGAAAGAATGCTTTGGGGACCCACAATTTTCAAGATGGGACTCACATTTTTTAAAATTGTGGGCCCTTGGGACCCAGTTCTCTGAGTACCCAACGACACCCCTGAAACTAGTTATTAATTAAAAATTAAAATTTTTTTAGCTATTTTGTTTTGTAATCATTTTTTAAATCAAAGAACCAAAAAATTGCATTAATTGTTTGTGCTTAGTTCTGGAGTCTGAAGAGGATAAATAAATTATAGAAACTTATGCCAAACTTGCGAAAAATATGGAATAGAAGAAGAATCATTAACCAAATTGAATCTAATCAAAAAAATGAATTTCTTTCAGATTAGTTTTTTCAATTTTTATAAATTTAAACTAACATTAACTGCTTGCATAAGTGTTTTTTGGGCATGACTACAAAATTTTAATAAAAAAATTTAACTTAAACCTTATTATGCATTTTTGTAATTGGGTGCTGTTTTTTTTTTTTTTTTAAAAGTGCTTAATTTTGATTTTGAGAATTGAGTATAAACCATGCTTGTTCTTTTTTTTTTTTGGCCAGGATTTCTACCTTTCTGAAATTGAAGTAGTGTGGCATTATTTGATAGGTCCTTAATCAAATCTATTTCACATTTTAATGTGATTTCTTGCATTTGAAAGTCGGCTTTTTTCCCTCCAAGAATCACGCCGGGGGAAATTCAGGTCTTTTTCGGACCCTTCATAAAATTACAATTAATCAAAAGGGACCTTTCACAAAATTACAAGCTACTAAATCGAACTTTTTACAGAATTACTTATTAAATAAACGGCAAAAAATAACACATTTTTATTACAGTAGAACCTCTAAAATCAGGACACTTTTCTGATTTCAGTTTTAATATATATTTTTTAAAGATTTGCTTAAAATTTTAACATTTCTTGTGAAATGCAGTTAAAACCTTTTTAATTAAGCCCCAAATAAATAAATATTAGGGCTTGACTGATGCATCAGCGGCGATAGTTCGAGAAACTAGCCATCGCCATCGGCCGCCAATGTTGCCGAAGTATATAAAATGATTTACGTAAACAACTTTTAAAAATGAGAAAAAAAAAGTCCTAAATTTACATTTAGAAATCTCATTTGACAACCATGTAAAAAGTAAAGGCTCTTGAATCAATCATAAAATTGGGATCATTTCATGTTCTGTGGTTTTTGCAGGTGTATCAAGTTAGAAAAAAAACTGGGGAAGACTGTGGAAAAGTATTTGCTATGAAAGTTTTAAAAAAAGTAAGTGTATGAAATGAATTGCTTTTCTGTTTTATATCAACTAATGAAAGTTTATTTTGATTTTCGATCAGAATAAATGACTTAAGTCGGTTGATTTTTTATAATTATTTTATTTTGTTTATTTCATTTTTTGATTAAATTTTGATTGTTTAAACTTTTTAAAAAACAAGTATTGAAAAAGAAAAGTTCACAAAGTATTCAAATAAACATTCATAATAGCATATAATTTGATAATTGATATTCTAAATGTCCTTTTAAAGGATACGCATAGTCCATGTGGAATATTTTGGGAATACATTTTTATTTAGTGTTTAATTTTTTTATGCGATTTTTTTTTTTTTTTTTTTTTTTTTTGTGCCTGATAAATTTTCTCTTGTTTTTTTTTCTATTTCCAATGTTTTTTATATAAATCATACATTTATTTATTTTTTTATTATTATTATTATTTTTTTGAATAAATTTTGATGCATTGACATTGTTTTTTAATATCTTAGGCTAGTATTGTGAAGAATAAAAAAGACACTGCTCATACCAAAGCTGAGCGGAATATACTAGAAGCCATTAAGGTAAGGATAAATTTATTATTACTTTTTGAATCCATTTGATTTATGTTATGTATAATTTACTGGGATGGATTGGATGAACTTTCCGTACTAAGGACAGCCAAAAGTCCTTTTTTAAACTAAAAAATCTGAATGTTGCATATGGCTGCTTGCCCCAAATAAATTTATAACATACTCTTAATAAAATATTCGGAAAAACAAAAAACAAATTTCATATTATTTAGTTTTTACTAGAAAATGAATAAATAGAAATGTATATTTTTATACTCAAGCAATTTCTATGTGGGTTCTTTTTTGGTTCAAGGACAAAATGACTAGCATGTTTAAATCTTTTATTTTGACAACAATATTTAACACTTATTTTTTACAAGTTTTTGAAATGGTAGCCTAGCAATCCTTCAATCGACGCAAGCTTTGGTCCTCTTCGGCTGGGAAGTGACTTTCCAGATGTTTTTTGGTATAAACAGGGTTCGCGCTAGGCCGCGCGATCGAGCTATTCCCGCAATATTTTTTGAAATCCCACTCAAAAAAAATTTTTTTTTAGGCTTAAACTTTAGAAATCCCACTTAAAATATTGGTCAAGGAGGAAAATCCCACCTTGTATTTTTCCCCAGTGTGAACCCTGTATAAATCATCCTATTCTTTGTTCAAGGATTTCGAAGCTATCCACATTTGTGATTTTATGTGTTTGTAATCATTTTTCTAAGTGCCATGCACTGAGAAATCCTAAGATTTTAAACCAGGGCTGTTAAAAAGCCACAGATCCTTTGTGAGAAAGATTTTTGCTTTGACATTGAGGAAGGCAAGTGTTGGTTCGGCTCATGGGTTGGAGCACAAGCTTGCTAAAAGGTCATAGTCGGATGATTTTTCTTCTGTGAAAGTATGCATTTTTAAAAGCTTTTACCATTTTTTAAAAACTACTATTATTCATGGTAGTTTTAAATTTCATGTGAAGCAACATTTACATTTTGTTTATCTATATTGTTAAAAAAATTTACAAAATTTAATTACTTAAAATGTGTTTTTGCTTAATGTTTTAACATGTCCTATTATTTTGTGTATCATAATAACCATTCAATAAAGTGTAGCATAATAAATATCCAAAACCTTTAAGGTCAGTTTTAAAAAAGAAAAAAATTAAATTAAAAAATGATTTAAATTTAAAAAATCCGATTATTTAATTTTTTTTTAAAATGTTCCTTTTAATCACGAACCTTGCGAAGGACCTCTTCTCAAAAAAAGCTAGATCGCCCTGTGAAAAAGTTTGATCGACCCGATCTAGCATTTTTTTGCAGGATCCAGTTTTTGTAAAAATAAAATAAAAAAAAAATTGTGAAAATTCATAATTTTTGACACCGACTTTACAAAGGAAGGAGGTTATACATTCATACTGTATGTATGTAATTTTTTTTGTTTGATTGTCTACTTGTAACTTTTCACCAGATGAATCGATTGAGGATGGTTTCCCATAGGGCCCTTACCTTTGTTTGACCATATTCAATAATTACAAAAAAGTTATGGGCAGAAATGTGGTATTTTTTTTGTTTTTTCTTGCATAACTTTTTACTAAATTAAGCGATTTTGATGATTTTTTCTTTAACCGATGGAGGGTCGTCTAACTCAATTATCACACATCAATTTGACTACATTTGGTTTTTTAGAATAAGCATTATGAGTGAAAAATAAGTATTTTTTATTTTAATTGGAAAGGCTTGTCTTGATTTTTCTTTGTTGGGGAAATTGTTAATAAACAGGACATTCATTGTTAAAAAATAATTAGTTGCCATTAAGCTGTAATATTAAAAGCAATTATAACAAGAGTTTGACTGAAGGCTTCTCTGAAGAAAACATTAAATCGAATCAATTAGTTTGTTCTAGTGATCTTTTAAAATCGATTTCAAAATGGAATTTATCATACAAATGGTTAGTTTTTAGTGCCATTCCCTCAAAGAAGGTTCAAGTTATAAATTAACGACTTCAAGTTATGAATTGTGCTAAAAAGTGAAAAAAAATTACTTCTTTAAACAATCGAGCATCGACTTTTAAGCATAATTTTTGAAGTCTTCAAAATTATCACAGTCTAATTATTATCACACCATGCGTTATTTTACATTGAAACTGTTGCAAACTCTAGGCCATTTATGTTTGTAATTGTTTCATGGTTACAAAAGTAATCAGAGGAATCAAAATCCACCTTTCACTTTTTAGCAGGGTTGGAAAAAAACCGGGTTTTTTTCAAAAAAACCCAAAAACCAGGTTTTTTTGGTTTAAACCGGGTTTTTTTTTGGTTTAAACCGGGTTTTTTTTGGTTTAAACCAGGTTTTTTTGGTTTAAACTAATGCAGCACTTTTAAAACTTTAGGAAATTATTAAAAAGATTAGTTATTGTGTGTTATTGTTCTATTTGTCACTATTTAAAATAAATAGTTAATGTTTCCTTAAAATATCAATTAATTTTAATTAATTTCTTGTCAATATAGTAAAAAGAATCAACTTTATGTAATACCAAGCCAAAAATTCTGTATAACAATGATAGCTAATTTGTAATATTTTAAAAGTGAATGTTGATTAATGAAATTAGGAATAAATAAATGATTATTCATTATTAAAACTTCAGTTTTAACTATAGGGATGTAACAAATAGTGATTTTGCAAAATACGGAATATTAAAATTTCTAGAAAATCGTTGTAATAGAAAGAATTTGTCAAATTTAAAAGCATTCACAAAGTCAAACACCCATTCCACACATTAATCTGTTCTTGTTTGTTAATAATCTAAAACTATCTAAAATTAATGTATTTTCTGTATTGTTTTGAATGCAATAAAACTGAGAATTTCACCCACAAGTGGAATGGAAATGACAGGTTTTAATGTAAGCATTAGCATTACTGTACTAGTTATTTAATTCAAATTAAAGAAATACTATTGCTTAGTGAACTTTTACCTTGTTCAAAATAGTTTTATGAAAATATGTTAAAAGTTATAGAAGTTAAAATTTTTATTTTATGGGGATTTTTTACATACCTGTTCTTAAAAGTTTTTTTTTAATTTAATGCATTGAACTGGAATATACTTTTATTTTCAAAAACACAAATAACTTATACTATCTTAATATTCATGATACATTCTAGGCTTTTCACACTCTCTTACCCGATATTCACAATAAATCAGTCTAACCAAACAAAGTCGGACTTCCACTTTGTTAAAAATGACATAATAAAAATGCTAACTTTTGGGAACGAATGTTAAATATAAAATACAATATTATAACTTTAAAATCTGTTTTTGTTCAATCAAACCAAAAACAAAGGGTTCAAAAAGTAGTATTTTTTAAATAACTATATACTATTATATTTTTATAACTATTATTTTTATTTATTAAAACTATGTACTAATGCGTGCCTTTGCAATATCTATAACACAATTTTAAATGTTTAAAATCTACTACTTTCTTTAAGTTTTACATTTCTACCGTAGCAGAACTATTCTGCCAAACAAAAAGTCCATCAATATTTGGCCAGGCCGAATCTGACCTTAGCGAATATCTCGGCTTGGTGATGAAATGACTTTTCGGCCAGGCCGATTATTCGTTACATCCCTAGTTTTAACTTGCATTTTATTATTCATTCAAGCTGGAATTATCAGGAACATAACATTTCTCCATGCATTTCTTCATTCGCATAACCTTGGCCTTCAATTTCTTTATTGCATACTTTGCAAACTGCTGTTGTACCTTTCCTCTTATCTGATTTTATTTCAGTAAAATTAATCCAAATTTCATGTTTTTTCCTGCCTGACCCAGACATTTTTATAATTTAATCTTTGAATTTAGCTATTTGCATTGGTGAAAGTAAGAGGATTTCAAAGGACAGAAGTTTAAATAAATTTCCGTAACTCCAATAACATGCATTTTCTAGAAATTTTGTTTGCATTGCATATATAAATTAATTATCTCCCCAAACCCCCAATAATAGATTAATATTAGCAATAACAATATTTAATAATTAAGGTGGGAAACCAACTCAAGTCAAACATTTTACAAATCCTTCCTCAAGTATTTTAACAAATTACTAAATTTACTATAATTAGCAACATCATAACATGTTAAGCTTTTTTAAATGAAGAAATCGGAAAAACATTTACAGCACATTTAAATCTGTATTAAAATACTTTAGTTCTAAGTATTCTGTCCTTTTCCATCTAACAATTTACAAAAACAAAAAAGAGACGGAAATTCGTCTATGGACCGAATACTTTACCCATGGCTATTTGATTCAGAACATAGAATGGATGGAAATTGTTTGAAAATAATACTACATGTTCTTGTAGAATTGAGATTTTTCATGAGAGTAGAAGTTCATAAATAAAAAGGTTTTATCTAAAATACCAAAACTATTATAAAATATTCAAAAAATTAATGTGGTTTTTTTAAAAAAACCATTTGGTTTAAACCAAATGGTTTAAACCGTGCCAACCCTGCTTTTTAGTGCAATTTATAATTTGAAGTCTGTTCTATATTTTTCCAAAATTATTTTATAACATATAGTGATAAATTTTTTTTATTATTATTTACTGCCAGTTTAATAAATAATTCTGTGAAAACTTCTATTTGGTAGCTAAGAATTATGTGAAGGATCCATTTTGATTAATTGGAATTTTATGAAAGGGTCCGTTTGGAATTTTGTGACAAGTCCGAAAACAGACTTCAATTTCTCTGGCACGACCCCTGCCACTTCAATAGTACAGAGATGCCGAATGCTGCGGATTCTCCGTAGTATCTACGGAAAAACACAAAAATTTGAAGTTGACTACGGACTACGGAAAATACAATATTTTAGCAGAGTTCAACTTTTCGCGCTTATAAAAAAAAAAAAACGATTCACCAACTCGCCAAAACGAGCGCTACTGACGATTCGTGGTAGTTTAGAGCTGCGAACAATAGGAGATTAGCAACGGTAGAAAGCTCAAAATTCCGGTTCCAACTGGGAATTTCTCCCCATGCGGAGCAATATTTACAGCAACCCTGTTCTACTCGGCGAGAGATCGGGGTTTTTTGCTTACACTTGCGCACTGACTATCAGCAGTTGCTTATTGCATTCTTCGTTGCGTACGTCGTGTGCTCGTTTCGTTAATAACTATTTGATACCAAAATTAATTAACGAATTCAGTTAGAAATTAAATTTGTATTTTATATTAAAAAATAATCTTGGGTAGAAACACAATCGGGGAATTCTCCGGAGTTTCCGGCCTGAGATCGTACTCCAGCTTGCCGAATTTGGAGTTTGGTACTGTGCATTATACTGTAGTGGCGCAACAAGGGGGAGGGGCACAGAGAGCCCATGCGCCCCCCCCCCCCCCCATCGTTCGTGATTTTTTTTTTTTTTAATCGGATTTTTAAATTTAAAAAATAAAAAACCTTAATTTTTTGGATAATTTTTATGTAACATTCATAGAAACAATATGGGATCCTAATCAATATGCAAAAACACTTTAAGCTATTTTCACAGCAATAAATACTTTTTAATAGTAATAATTTAAACAAGTTTTAATACAAATGCCCTGTGGCAGAAATTTGTTATGCTTTCTGCGACAAACTCTTTCAATGCCTAAATCTTTCTGCAAGAGTGTTCCACAATTTAAAAGTTTGTTCAATGTTTTCATAAATTATTTCATACCTTGTAATTTTATTCAAAATTTTTGCAATTACTATGTATACATAAATGATGTAATCTAATCATTTTGTTAAAAGTTTTAAATCCTAGCCAAATGTAAATTTTTAAAGTTGAGGCACAAGGGAGAAAAATAAGTTGCGTAAGCTATATTGGCGATTCATTTTCATGCATAACATAATGATCAATTTAAATTGAACTGAAAATATTACATAAAAATATTCACCCACCCTATAAAGACTTAGTATCAAAGGGGCCGTTCATAAATGATGTCACGCTTTTTCCCCATATATTTGACTCCCCTCCCCCCCTTTGTCACAACATGTCACACCTCAGCGGACCCCCCCTCCCCCCTTTGTCACGCGTCACGCTATGTTGTATATGTTGTATAATGCATGCTGTCACACTTCTTGCTACCCCCTCCCTGCCCCTTGTCACACTTTGTCACAATTTCACGAACCCCCCTCAAAGCGTAACATCATTTATGAATGATCCCAAAGCTGTAAAATGATTGCACATTTCAATACAGAATCAGATGTAAGCAAAAAAAGCAAGTCAAATCCTTTTAAATTTAAGTTATTGTATTTTACAGATCACATACAACTCATACCAGAGCATTTTATGTTTTATTTTTTGAATAATCTATTAGTAACTATAAATGAGCCAAAAAGAATGAAGCAGATTTTTTTGTTTTTATAGCAGATTAGTTTAGGTTTTTTATGGTAAAAAATAATCTTTTACAGCATAAAAACTTTTTTTAAATGCAGTGGTTCCACGGGCCTCAAAGAGTTTGTATCAGATTTTGGAGTAGAAGAAATTAATTTTTGTTTTAGTCTAGGAGGTGAAAGTATCAACTTTTTACCATTTTTGGAGGATTTTTTTCCTCCTAAATATTGAATGGCTGTTTTAAAATGAATGTTTTCAGAGGTACAGACCAAACGCTGTCTTCAGGATGATGGGAAATATGATAACACCTTTAAAGGCAGTAGTATCTGGATTAAATAATTATTTTTATCCTTCTTAAAAAAAATATTCATAACATAATCTATTCAAAAACTAATACTAACTAAACTTATAGCTATTATGAATGTGTTTTTCAAAACCTTTTCTCGAGAAACTTTTCTCATAAATTATTTATTAATTCTTTCTCTTTTTTTCTAATATAAACATTGCTACCCGTGGAAGAAGACTTAAAATTGTTCTTCATTTTTTTTTTTTTTTTTTTAAATCATTCATGCCACTAGACAAGTTTTTCAATTTCTTTTAACAGCTAAAACTCTTTTTTTTTTCTTCTAATGTAAAAGGTTCATTTATTTAAAAATATTTACCATTAAATGGCACTTATTTTCCAGAGTATAATTTCAGGTTCAACCATTGTGATTGTAGTAATATTAAAATTTTCATAGAATTGAACAATAATTTCATAATTTTATATATAAAAAAAATTGAAGTCCATCCAATTTGCTACCAGTAGTAATATTTACTATTTTTCTGATCAACTAATAGTTTCCCTTTAAAATTTCAATCCTAATTGCTCATTTGGTTTTGAATTTGGAAGTAATTAATTTTTCTTCCAACTATTTTTACATCTTTCAAAAATTGTGTAATTAGTTCAATTAAATTTTATAAGCTCTAGGATTACAGGAAATGGTTTCCGAAATAAACTAGAAGGTTATTCCTACACACCAACATTTCCATTTCTTCATATGATAGTGCTTAACATGTTTACTAACAATCTTCAATTCATTTAGATAGGAGTTTTTCTTTCTTTTAAATTGATTATCACTGTCATAATACAAAAACAATTTGGTGCAAATTTAGAAACTTTTCATTTTTGATGACTTTTCTAACTTAACCATTTTTTTTTTTTTTACTTATTTCGTTTTTTATACTTTATGTTTAATGTTTTTTAATTGCTTGTGACTATACTATAGAACCTAAAGAGTAAAGAAAAAAAATGCAATTCAATGTTTAATTTTATACCATTTGAAAGCGCACCACTAAACACTTTCGTGAACAAATACGTATTTTCAAACTAAGTATTCAATTAAAATAAAAAGTAATTTCATTTATTTACTTTGGAAAAAAATAAAATAAATGGATGAAATTTTAAAAATCCGATTTTTGTGGCGGATGCAAAAAGATTGCAGAACATACGCATTCCTTCGCTTGCACGTGGAAAGTATGTTAGAAATTTTAAAGAATTGTTGTAATGGATCAACAATCTTTTTAACATCTGTTATTGGTTTTTATATTGATTATTATTTCCTAAATGTTAAAAAATACAAAGTATACTAGGGAAAAGTTGTTTTTATTTTTTTATTTTTTATGGTAAAGGATAAACTTTTGGATCGATTTCGTGAAAAATTTACTCAATCAAATATTTGTAAAATAAATCTGCTACAAGAGGGGGATACATCATTCATTCTGTTCAATTTTCTCATCCATATTCGATGTTTGGGGGAAAAAATAATAAATGGCGTCATTTTACAAAACTTGATATTTTTTAAAGTTTTAACGCTAAAGACTAGAACTATTTTTACTTTTAGTGTGCAAAATAACTTATACTTGGCTTTTACAAGCTACAAACATCGAGTTTGCAGCTTATTTTTGCGTTTCTTTGATGCCACATGTCATGTACAATATTAAAACTTTGCTGTTATAATGTAGGAATCTTTCTGCATCTGCTTTCGGGTTGCAATACTTTTCACACTTTTATTAATTGCTACAATTAAAAAGCATACTGAGCAAAAATTTAATACTATTTTTTGTATAAACATGGTTTTTCATTGCATCGATAAGCACATGCGGTACGATTATTATACGCCATTACGAATTATCTGCCGAATACGGAACAGAAAGTGCAAAAACGAAAATTAGGGAATGATTTTAACTTCTGCAAAGAAAGAGGTAGGGCATGGAGAGCTTTGAAAATCATCTAAATGATAGCCTACTTTTGTGCTTTTGTCTAATCCAGGATGTTGGAAAGTGACTCATTGTCTGCAGAAAAACAAAGTGATTATGCAGAACGATATCAGTAATTTTGCACAAAGATGTGAATTCTCCCAAAATTATTTTTTTCTTCAAAAAATGAAAATCTTTCTGCAAGAAATCCTTGCCGTTCTGCGACATTGTCGCCATGTCGCCGCGTTTCTGCCACGGGGTACAAATGCATGACTGAAATGAAACTTAACCCTACCAGGAATAATAGTACACTCAGTACAGAGAAAATGAACACATTTAATTTGAATTATTTTGCTGTTGAAAGCTGAAAAAAGTACCAATTGTGTGTTCTTAAGTTTTACATTAAATGTACTTAAATCATTTTTTAATTTTATAATTAAAAAGCCTGAAATATTTTTACCCATTTTGAAAAATCATATGCTCACACCATTACTAAAAACTGAAACTTTTTGTTTTTATCAAGTACTATCTTTATTGAAAACTTCTATAATAAAAAAATATTTTAGAAGGAAAAAAGCCTTAAGCTATTAGGGGATGTGGATGAAACTTTCCTTTAAGGATATATATTCTAAATTCTAACAATTGTTGTTTTATAAACTATTTTTAATATAAAAAACACAGAATGGTTCATTATTTCGTAATTTGAATGATTGAATGAATTATGCTTTGTTGTTTAGATGCTTCAAGAATATTGTAAAATTAAAATAATGTCAAATTAAAAGAATAGTAATTAATTCTAACCTTATGAAATATGTTATGCACACAGACATGGACCTAGGAAGTTTTGTTTGAACCCTGTCCCCCCCCCCCCCCCCCCGAAGTGATGATTTGGAATTTTTTCAAAACTGTTTTCTTTACTCGATACAAAAACAATATGCATCTTGAGAAATTAAAGTTATGATGAGGGGATGATCTTTTTTCTTTAAAAAAAAACTTTAGTGTTAAAACTCTCAGCAGTTGCGGATTATATTACTTAGAAAATTGTTATTTTCTCCTTCACTGAAAAAAAAAAAAAAGGAATTGCACAAAGTTCAGTTGGAAAAGTAGTGGGAAAGTCACCCCACCCCCTAAATATTTTTTCTGGTTTCACCACTGTGATACTGTCATTACACATGGCAATGATGCTGTGTGACTCACAATTTAATTATAACATCAGGGAAATTTTTGAAGCCCAATCAGGGAGTTATCAGGGTTTTTTTTTTCTTGGATTATGTTTCCACCATGGTTCAGCTGACGCAAATTTGGCTTTATGTTGAATATTGAGTAGTTTTTGCAACCGCGTTTCTCCGGTACTATAAACTACTGATAAGTGCTGAAAACTACTGAAAATTGCTCAGGTTACTACTGAAAACTTTTAGATTAGAGTCTAGAGTGGCATCTCTGATAGTAAAAACTTATCTGACCATGAAATACCTTTGATTTGCTGCATTCAGAAAAAATCACAAAGCTTTTTGCATTGTCTAAATGATTTTGCTTTCCCTAATCATTCAAAACCTATCCATTGAGTTAACAATAGCTTTTGAATCCCAGTTTATTGTGAACAATCCTTTTAATCAATCTGCATCATGTTTTGAGGTATTTTTCGATCTTGTTTATACTGATTTTGTTGCTGCAGTCAACCACATTAGGCCTAGTTTTTTTGGGACTATTTTTTTTTTCTTTTGTCCTATTCATTTCCTGCTACCTAATGAGAAACACAATGTAAAAACCTCCTTCATATTTTATATACTTACTAGGGGGCTCCACCCTCTGCTTGCTATCGTTCACCAACCCCCAGAACTGCTTTCGCAGTTCCTTTGCATCATTTTGCTCATTAAAAACTAAAATTAGAGTGGCATTATGGAAAGAATCCGTTCTCTGTCAGAAATAACGTTCTATATTGCACACAACTCTTTGGAATTAAAAATATATATTTTGTAACAACAATGTACATAGATTTTTAGTGTTGGAAGCTTGGCGAGATTCAGAATGTCACTCTTAGTACCCACCATTGAAATTATGTATTGTTACGAAATAATATGCTTATTCAGAAATTTAAAATTAAGCGAATCATTTCCTAAGGAAAAGTTCTAAGTTCTAACAGCAGTATATGTTTCAAGAATATAAATGCATGGAAAAAAGTTAATGCCAAGAGTCTCTATTGGAATATTCCCAAAAACATTGCTACTCTAGTCATTTAACTGTAAAACCCTCCCCCCTTAGATGTGTATTTTATCTAATTTGTTTTAACATTTCCTTTTAGCATCCTTTCATTGTTGACCTTCATTATGCTTTTCAAACGGGTGGAAAGTTATATCTAATTTTAGAGTTTCTCAGTGGAGGAGAGCTATTTATGCACCTTGAAAAGGAAGTAATGCTATTGGAAGATACAGCATGGTAATCACCCAAACTTATTTTTTCCAACTTCATTCTTTTTAATGAGTAGAATGTACTTGCACACAGTTATGTAGTTTATATGGAGTGTGCATGCTCATGCATTTAACAATCATTACATATTATTGGTAATTGACCAAATTCAATACATCAATTAATATTATTAAAATAGAACTTTAAAATTAATGAAAAGTCTACTTTTGTATTCCATGAATTTTCATTAAATTTATCTGGTAGTTTTAAAATTGGATTTGAATGAAATTTTTAATTGCAATTATATTTATACACGTCTTTTGGAAAGGAATCCTCAACTTGAAATGATGAAACTGAAATGGGAAGAGATAGAAATTAGAATGGTCTATACATAAGTCTGGAGCTATGCATTAATTTACAAAAATTCTTGAGCTGATAATAAAAAAGTGGCTACTAAATTAAAAGTGCTTAATGGCCACTTACTACTAACTAAAAATTATGATTTTCATATCTAGATTCCAACTACCTACGCAATTCAAGACTATCTTGTTGCATTGATCAGCACACTATAGTAATAGTATAATATAGGGATGCCGATTTGCCACCTTTTGACGGTTTTCCACTTTTTAAATTTTTACTCAAAATACGCTTTTTCCGATTTTCTACGGAAAATTTTGTTTTCCTCTTAAAGTTTGAGTTTTTCAAAAATTCAGTTTTTTTTTGCCTTAGAGATAAAATGCCAACAAATGAAAAAATAAATAAAATGTTATCAATATTTCAGCTAAACAATTAAGGAGAATTCAAGTACTTCAGTAATGCTTAACCCTTTCAGACTGAATTTTGAAAAAAAGCACATTAAAAAATTTTTCTACTTTAAGAACACACTAAATTTCAAGCTTTTTTAATCATAAATAAAAAGGTTATGATTTGTTTGGTATAGTGGACGCAGTGCAAAATATTTTAATTTTATGACAAATAATAGGCTTAAATTAAAATATTTTATCTGCCATTATATTCTTGTACTATACCTCTTTAAAATATATGCTAAAAATGACAGTTAAGTTGCAATAATTTTTAAAAATATAAGCTTTACCACTCGACTTTTCGTTCGGCCAGTGTGATTGCAAAGTGAAAGCAAAGGAATATTATTTTCTTCTTGAAACGATTATTAGCTCCTTTTGAAATATTTGAATAGAGATCATGGATAAAGCTCTAACGAGTAAATTGAAATAAATTTGATGACCATAGCTTGAATATTTTAGGTGTTGCACCCGTTAAAGTTAATGTCTGGTATACCAGACACCATGTCTGAAAGCGTTAAAAGAATCATATTAAAGTTATGTACACAGATTAAAATGATACAAAATATATTGTTTTAGTGTTTTACCTTTTATGTCAAAAATGATATATGTTTCACTTTTATTGACTGGAATTTAAATTGATTTATCTTGGGACTAAAAACAAATTAATTCCTTTTGAGCATACCAATTCTTAAATATATTCTAAGTTATGAAGTGCTGATTGAATTTTTTCTAATAACAGTTACTTTTCCTCAGTAAATTTTAATCATATATTACAAGCTCTAAATTATTTTTTAAACATTTTAATAAATATTTTATTTTTTAATTTCAGCTTTTATTTAAGTGAAATATTGTTAGCTTTACAACATTTGCACCAAGAAGGAATAATTTACAGAGATCTGAAACCTGAAAACATTTTATTGGATTCTGAAGGTAATTGAAGTTGAAGTATTTATGTACGAAACTAATCTAATCCATGTTTATTTTATGGTCTCTAGTTTTATGAAAATTCATTTATTGAAGCTCTCATCCAGGCTTTCTCATAAAGAACTGTGGGCCCTGGTGCTGATAGGTGTCTAAAGCTTATTATTGCTTTTTTTTTTTTTTGCATAGGATCCTTTTTTGGTTGCTTTTTATATTAATTTTTTAAGTGTATCGGTTATGGTTGGGGAGAATGTATTAAATAAAGATTAAAGGATTGAAACTGAACTAAAGGCAGAAATCTCTTTACTTCAGCTGATTTATCTTTGCTCATAACCTCAATTAAAACTGATTCTATATGCAAAATGTGTATGAAATATTTCACGACGAGGAACTTTGTTAAGTTAACAAGTTTCATTAGTAAACCCTACTTATGTTTAGCAAGAAATATCGGCAATGGACAAATTTTCCCGTATTTTCAAATGTATTTATTTCATATAATTAATTGACAAATTATTTTATCTTTAACTGTGTTAAAAATAGTAAATTTTTTTTGTTTTATTAGGGCATGTCAAGCTCACAGATTTTGGCTTGTGCAAAGAATCAATTAGAGATGGTTCAATTACCCACACATTTTGCGGAACCATTGAATACATGTAAGATGTTTTGTAATTTCAATGTGTTTGTATTTATAGTTCGTATAATTTTCTCCATTTTATTTTTTCAAATGTGTGTTTTATTTGCTGTTATTTTTTTAATTTGTAACTACCCTGGTATTGACAATATTTTTGATAAAAAGTTTACAAAATTAAATTAAACACTTGATTAAATTTTAATCTAATTAATCTAATGATAATTTAAAGTTCTTTTTTGTTGAAGTTATGTTTCTTTTGATTTGATGTTCGATGTATGGCATAATGTGCTAGTTTGTTCATAAATACATGAAATATTTACTTACAACAATGCAAAAGGATGCATCAAGAAAAGAAAAATAAATTTAAAAGTAAAGGGCTTACCATAAGAGTGTGTGCGCCAAAGCGGGAAATACTGGAACGACAAAATGTAAACAGCTAAAATTTCAGAGGTAAAAATGACACTTAAACTAATTTAAAAAAAGATATAAATACTGCAAAAACTCTTTGAAAAGATTGCATTAAAAGGGAAAAGCAAACCTACTTTGTATGTCTACTTCAAGCCTGTATGTTTTGATGAAGAATAACTTAATTATTCTTGTTTATTCATTTATGTATTCATTTTTACTTAAAGGGCTCCAGAAATTTTAACTCAAAGTGGTCATGGTCGAGCTGTTGATTGGTGGAGCCTTGGAGCTTTAATGTATGACATGCTAACTGGCTCTGTAAGTTGATTTCTATTTGCAAATACTGATTTTTCACTTAATTTCTAATGTGCTTTGATACTTTACTCTGATGTATAAAATAGTTGTTGTTGGATCTTGTTATCGTGAACACCAAGGATTCAATGAAATCTAATTTGTCCAAAAGCCATTGAGATAATTGCATTGTTCTGCTGAACATTACGTGTTAATAAATATATTGAATCAATGAAGTACAGTTAACTCAAACTGTTTATGTACAGAGGGGTTAAAATTCAGGCTGGATGACAGGATTTATGCTCAAATTTCTCAGATCCCCTCCTTGGAAAATTACTGGGCTAGAGTCCTCCTCCCGTGGGAAATACAGAAAATTTCATTGAAAATGTAAAAATTTGTTTCACTTGTATATATACTTACTTTTCTCCACCAGACCCCTACCTGTTAGCCGAAGCCTTAAGATTGCTTACGCACGGGGAGAGGTAGTGGGGTCTACGGATTTTACATGCACATATCCCCAAGTATACATGGTGGTCTTCAGTGGGTATCGAACGCGCGACCTTCCAGGTGGAAGTCCGACGTGCTAACCACTAGGCTACCACGGCCCCTATATATACTTACTGATATTGTTACAAGAAAAAAATTATATATCCCATCTAAAAAACTGCAATCCTCCTTGGATTAAAAAGCCTGGAGGGAAGGTTCCTCTCCACTTGAAAATTTGCATTTTAGACTCTGGTATATGTATTTAATCATGTGCACCTAACTATGTATAATTAATTAATTTATTTAAACCATAGATTCTATTATTTTAGAGATAATTTTATTTGCTTTATAATATTTACTTCAATTTTAAATACTTCAGTAAACAAATATTTAAAAGTGCAATTTATAATGCATTTGAAAGTGCTATTTTACTTTTTACTAAGCAGTATTTTCTAGAATGACAAATGAATTCATTTATTCATTCTTCTCCCTTATGCTTAAGAACTTCTTGTAAGGAAAAAGTGTTAGTAATGTTTTTTGAGTTTCATATAAGGATCACTTTTGATTTATTGGTTTACTTTCAATGTACTTTGCTTTACTTACAAGATACTTTGTTTTGTATCAAATGGATGTAGAAAAAGTATATTTGAATTTATCGAGCCCTTTCTAACATTCTATTTTAAATTTAAACCCTACATGTGTGACATTTTTAGATCTACCGGATGAACGGTACCAGTTGCTGTTCAAAACATCAAAGAACCATTTACCTGCCTCTTCAATTGAGTCCGGTTGGCATTCTAGATTACTTTACATTGCATGATTTTGCAATACTTCCTGTAGATGTTGTATTGTTATAGTATTCTTAAGGATCATACTGATGAACAGTGTCCCCTTTTATAAATAAAAACAATTGTAATTTTTTTTCCACCAAGGAAAATGTTACTTGTAATGAAAAAAAAAACATGCTTTCAAATTCTCTTTTCACTGTAAATTATCACATTAGACACTTTCAGTTATATTAACACCAAAGCTTACATATGAACAAGCATGAATTAGATACTCCCCACCCCCCATCCTGTAATTATTCAAGAAGCTCAGTTTTTCTGTTTTCAAAAGAGGACAGCAAAGAAGTAAATATTTAAAGTCAAGCTTTGCATCTTCATACAATAAGTACTCTCATACATACTCTCATATAATGTCTTGAAGTCAAATCTCTTTCATGTGCATTTAAATTTATTTTATAAGATCCTGGTGAAATATCCAAAAACAGAATTAAAGTTTTGCACAAAAAGTCATGCTGCATTATGTTATGCTTATTTAAATGTCTTGACATTCATTTGAATGAATAAAGATGTAACTTTTCTTTCGTATAAATTTTCTGCATTTAAGTTTCATACATTAACTCAAGTTCACCTCACATAGTGTAGTTACACTACACTATATGAGGTAGTGAGAAACATACTGGGTATGTCTTTTTTTTTTCTTTTTAAAAATGTAGTTAATTCAATTTTCTGCAACATAGGATGTCATCTATCTTTATTTACATTAAACTAAGGAATACTTCAAAAATTTATCAACATATGGCACCCTTCTGTTTTTCTTATTCAATACCATAGCATTAAAACCGTGATGCAAAATACTGTTTTTCTCAAAATGTTAATCTCTTGATATACACCACTATGTTTCTCACCACCTCATATTGCTTTTAGATTGTTATTTGCTGAATGATAGTAATTCTTTTAAAGGTCTTAATTAATTACTTTGAATAATTTTAACTATTTTATTATGTTTCTTTTTCATAACTTGAGATAGTTTTTACTTTTAATATTAAATTTTTAAATGTATTAACTAACAAACAACTTTTCACTCTTTTTTTATAGGAATTATTTCTTCCCTCCCTTTAACTAATCATGTATCATGTGAAACCCTGCGTTACATCTGAAGGGCATTCCACTTCTAACTTTTAACTGCAGTTAACTGCATCAGAATCACAAGTTACCTTTAGTGGAATAGTGATAGAAAATTCAAATATTAGAATTCTCTTTCATCTACAGTGAAGCACTGTTCACTCTTTTCTATGGGGATTGGGGGGTGGGGAGCACATGCAAACAAAATTCACAAAACCATGAACATTTTTGAAACAAAAAATACATTTCTGTACCCTCTACTCAACAGTTTTGCCTGTTATGCAGATGTGCCAACTCTCCCGCATTTTGCGGGAGACTCTCGAATTTGGGTTTCTTCTCCCGCCCTCCTGAATCAATCCAAAATCCCCCGAATTGAAACTGATCCGTCACTGAATTTAAAATTACTGCATTTTCCCCCCTGAAATTTCCTTTTCTTGCATAACCAACACCCCACCATACACGAGGCGGCACGGTTGTGAACAAACACATCACTTTATGTTTAAATTTTGAATTTTCACAAAAATGTTTTAAAGTCACAAAAAAACGGACCTTGTTATAAAAAAAACAGCCGCGAAACCTGCACATCTTTATTAATAAAAATATTAAATCTTAGAATCAGTTCTTATTGTTGATTAGGAGATTTGCTTAATACAGCCCATTAAATTCTTTTCCATATTTAATAGCATACACAATTTTCATTAATTTCACAATACTGAGTTTTTACCAGCATAAGTCTTCTTTTTTTTTCTCCAAAATTACCTAAACCAGATTTGGGAATTTGGTCCCTGCTATTATAAAAGATGGAGGGTCTTTAGGACTGTATTAAGGGCCAAGAATTATATAACACCTGTTCATAACAGTAATGAAAATGACAAGCCCCCATTTTACTCTTAAACTTCAGGCATCTTTTCATGAACTTATTTAAAATCATCCTTAAATATTTTTTGAACTGTATTATGCTGCTTTACCTGTATTTGAAATTTAAATTATAGTTAAGTATATTAAGAACAATTACAATGAAAAGTAAAATATTAATTTTTTATTGCCCTCCTGAATTCTCCTGAATTCCTTAATCAAAAACCTCCTGCATTTCAATTCTGGCAGGTTGGCACGTCTGGTTATGCTATGTCTTAATTTAAATATGATATTTTTTGAAGTTAATATCATTGAATTCTACCAAACATGTTCAAAAAATTGTTAAATGATAAAAACATATAAAATGGTGCTTCACTGTGCTATTTCTCCCTATTGTTGTTTATTCCAGGGTTCCCACCAAGTCACTTTTTTCACCTAAAATCACTTTTTTTTCATTGGTCACTTAAAGTCACTTTATGTAGCCTTTTTTTTAGTCACCTAAAATCACTTTTTTTTTGGGGGTATCTCATAAAGTGCTTAATATAAACCACCAAACTTTTCCTATAAACACCAGGAAAAATGCAAATAAAATAGTTTCCTTCTACAAAGCTATTTTCTGAAGCAAATAAAAAGTTAAAACAGGGCATTAGAAATCAAGATTTTACAGAAATACAGCTTGTTCGGGCAATGATAGAGGGTGCTAAATCTGTAAAAGCTGATGAAATCGAGCACAGAGCAAAGGGGCACATAAAATTGGAAAAAAATTACAGAAGAGAAAATCTTCCGTAATCACAACTTTTTTTAAAAAAGAAATCTAAGACTGATTAAATTGAAACTTTTACAGAGTGCTGCCATTTATATACCAGGGGTGACAGTTCTCTAAATTTTTGAAGCATTCTTTTCTGAAATTTTTATATTAACATTTAAAAATTTTGAGCATTCCTTCTGTATTGATTTTCTTTTCGATTTTCAAGGTCTATTCTATCTTATCATTTTCAGTTTCACCTTTGAACGATTTTCAAGTTAAAAACTTTTTGCTACAGGATAAGTAAGCACTTAAAGTATACTTTTCAAGTATTTTACTTTTGGTATCTGTACTTTCTAAATCAGCTTTAAACAAAGGATTATAATCAAAATCATTTCTTGTACAGAATGTGTTTAATTTAGCGATTTCCTTGCTTGATTTAACTGGGCACTGATCCTTTTCCTGTTTTTCATTCTTATAATTGATTTTATTTGCTTCTTTAGTTGTGTGCTTCAAATGTACCGTTTGCAACGGTCAATACAAATTAATTTACTCGTTCATGAATTTGTACACTTATTTATTTTGCACTCATTCATTCTTTTACTCATTCAGTTATTCATTGATTCATTCATTCCTTGAGAAATATCCTTAAAAATCCCGGTCAACAAATTTCATTAAAAAAATAGGTTCGTTTAGTTCAGGTTGAACTTCGTATCTGTTCATGTTCTTTGGCCTAACATCTTTCCGATAAAGTTTGTTCCAAGTGAATTCGTCAGCTAGGTCAGGATTTATATCTATCAATGTAAAGATTTTTATTTTTTACTTGCTCTAACATATGTAATTTGACATTAATATATAAATAATATTCAAATTAACTTTATTTCTGTAGTAATCCCAATGAAAGCAAATTTTGAAATATTAAACTTTTTTTTTCTCTTTTGAGCCTTGCGCTAGCATGCATTTGAAGTTTATTTCTGGTGTTTAATTTTTAGCATCAAAGAATATTCTGAATTAAATTTTTTAATAAAGGATTATAATATTCCTTGTATATACATACCTTTAATTTATATATAATGTTTCAAATATTTAGCACATGCTCCTCTGATATTCTAAATGTTTTTATTAGCAATAATTAATTTTATTTTTGTGATCAAACATTATTAAAAATAAAGTTGATTTTGTAAATTGTTAGCATAATCGGTCACCCCTGGCATATATATGTATGGCTGCTTTCTTTCTGTGTCTGATGAAAAACCATTGGTTTTTTAAAAATGATTTTTTGTTCGAGATGATAGTGATATTTATTTATGGAAGTTTCGTTCAGGACTGAACTTTCTGCTGTTTTTAGCCTACTTTCCCAAAAAATAAAGTGTGAAAGAAGGCTTAATGCATTGTAAAAATATCATTAAAAATAAAGAAAAGTTAAAGAAATAATTAAATAAGGAATTAAAAATGAAAAATTTGAAAGTAGGGTTTTGAGATGGGGAAAATGTGTCTGTCGGTCCCCCCCCCCCCCCCCCCCCAGTAACTTTTGAAGAAATTGGCTGATTCAAAAGATCTTGGCGAGGACATCTCATTTCCATATTTTACTTTTTCATTTGAAAAAATTTTCGTTTAATTTTGAACAGTTCAAAAAATCTTAACATTAGCACCTATGGGCAAAAATAAAGCACATTACGTAAATACTGGGCATATGATCCTAGTTCGTATGGACAAGCTTATTGGATAAAGCTCTCGATGTGAAATATTTTTTTAGATTTGAACAATTTTTGTTCATTTATGAACAGTTCAAAAGAATTTAACATCGTCGCCAACGGGGAAATTTCAATTCATATAGAATTCCTGATCTAACTGACGAATTTGCTTGGGAAAAAACTTTATCGGAAAGATGTTAGGCCAAAGAACATGTACAGATACGAAGTTCAACCTGAACTAAACGAACCTATTTTTTTAATGAAATTTGTTGACCGGGATTTTTAAGGATATTTCTCAAGGAATGAATGAATCAATGAATAACCGAATGAGTGAAAGAATGAATGAGTAAATAAAGGAATGAGTGCAAAATAAATAAGTGTACAAATTCATGAACGAGTAAATTAATTAATGAGTGAATGAATATGTATTGACCGTTGAAAACGGTACATTTGAAGTAATCAAAAACTAAAGCTAAATGAGAATTTAAAAGAGAGAGAGAGAGAGAGATTGCAAGAGTATAGATCTGTATTTGGAATGTGCGAAAGTAGGCTCGTATAGTTCTAGATGGAACTTTTGCATGTGAAGAAAATAAATGTAGTGGTATATTTTTCTTTGCTTAAACACCTATAAACCTTTTTTCTACATATGTGTTAGTGGTAATACAAAGCTTATTCTCATTTGGTCACTTTTTTTTTTAAATTGATCACTTTTTTTTTCTTAAATGGTCACTTTTTTCACTTTTTTGTATCATAATCTTGGTGGGAACCCTGTTATTCTTTTATACAAGCTTTAGATTTTTTCTCATATAGCTTGCTTTTATCATATTTTAAGTAATTTTGATTATCATGTCCGGGTTATCCAATGTACTTAATGAAGTTGTTGATGCGAATATGTTTGCTAAATGACTGAGTTAAGACTTTAGAAAATATATATATATTTAAACAACATAACTACAATTCCAATATAGAAACATTGAAACATTAAAAACTAATTTGAACATTTAACTTGTTAATTATTAGACTTAATTTGAATGTCCTGGGACGGAATGTTACATGAAGCAATTGAAAGCCATGCGAGTAGAGCCGCGATTAGGAGTCGGACGTCCAGCGGTGAAAAGGTGGAAGTAGCAGTAGTATTGTCCGTTCACTGAGAGTCCTTTATGTGGCAATTCCGCCAGGCGGCGAAATTTGCATATTGGCGCGTACATAACTCCCACCCTACTAGGACTTTAGTCCTAATACATAGGAAGTGGTGAAATTTTGCATGTGGGTCTCTTGAAAGTTCCTTTCGCTGTCTTCAGAGTCACCACTCGAACTAAGTTATCTTGACCAGGGTGAACTTCAATTACACGACCTAATGGCCACATGCCGGGCGGTGAATTTTCCTTCAGGAGCACTAAGTCATTCACTTTTACGTTCGGAAGTGGTGATGTCCATTTCTGCCGACTTTGCAGTGATGACAGGTATTCTCTTGACCATCTTTTCCAAAAGTCCTGTCTTATATTCTGAAGGAGTTCCCATTTTCCTTTCCAATTCTGCTCGGAGAGGGTCGCCGCATCTGGAACTGAACTGATTATATCACCTGTAAGGAAATGCGAGGGAGTCAAGGCATGAATAGAAGCTATATCATTGACATCTACACATGTAATAGGACGAGAATTTAATAACGCTTCTATTTGGGTGACTAGTGTCCTTAGCTCTTCGAAAGTGAGAGCCACTTCCCCTAGAACTCTCTTAAGGTGGAACTTTACGGATCTTATTCCTGCCTCCCAGATCTCTCCAAAATGAGGAGCAGCAGGAGGAATGAAGTGCCACTCAATTGAAGACTGAGACAAATAGTTCATGACTGAAGTGGAGTTAGGGACTGTAATCCAAGTCCGCTGCAACTCATCAAGCTTACGATAAGCTCCTTGAAAATTCGTGGCATTGTCACTGCAAATGTGACGAGGTGTGCCACGACGAGCACTGAAGCGACGTAAAGCAGCAACGAAAGCGTCAGTACTAGGGTGGTGCTTATTTTTCGAAGCTTCAAATTTTCAATGTCTTACCCTCTAAATTTGTTCCATTATACTAAAAAATGATTATGATAAAATTTTATCACCAGCAAACAATATTTAGAGGTAAAGTTTCATAATTGAACGAGAATTTGCGATTTTTTGAATTTTTAAGCAAAATGAAAACTATGATTTTCAATTATGTTTAGTTTATTTAATTATATTAATAAGTAACTTCTCTATAAATCAGTAAAAATAAAACATTTGTAAATTGTATAGCTATAATGAAATAGTTTTCTTAATAAAAAATATAGTATTTAAGTGTACCTCATGGGTGGTAACAACTGTCTAAACCAGTGATCATCAAACTTTGAGAAACTACCTTTTCCACATTTTACTTTGAGACATTCAGCCCCCCCCCCCCCCCCAATAGAAAAGAAAGAAGAAAAAACAGGACAAAAAAAATTTGGAAACTTTTCAGTTCTCGGTTATTTATATATCGAGTGGGCAGCTGCATTTTTCATGTACTATATATTTATGCCTGCAAAATACTTTATTTTATGTCTGAGCCATGAGCTATCAATGTGAAAATTAACAAAATATGAAAAATCAACAGTTGTTGGTGTAATTATGTGCAAAATTAACCACATGAGTACCACTGCTATCTACTACAGATTTTTTTGTGATTTACTTGTAGTTGGCATTTTATGGTTTGATGACTATACTGGTTTAAAACATGGGTGGGGAACCATTTGGTTCTGAAAGGAGACACATTAAATTTGCTGCTTGAGATTAGCTGATATCCTATATGTAACAGACATAGTGCAACATACACAGGCTAGCAGCAAACCCCTAGCACATATTAGGCAGCATGCCATTACCATTAGCACTAAAAAAGAACACACAATGAATTGAACCTTATTTTTTTCCTTTAGCTTCATCAATTTTTAATTTTTATTGTTACTGCAGCCCTCAAAGGAAGTGGCTCAGAGATTCAGATTTACCCAATTCATCAAACTCAAAACTTTTAACGCCCTATTTATCCTTTACAAATTACATTGAAACTATCTAGTAAGCTCATTGCACTGCCTCGAAATCAAGCAGCAACTATATTATAAATGCATAATAGTCATATAAATATCTTGTTTGGTCTAATTCAATTAGATATAATGCAGTTGGGATTCAATAGTGTTATTGAAACAATATTTAGTTTCTTTTTATTCATGTCTAATGCTCACAAATTTTATTTGTGGGATCTTTTCACCACACTGCCAAGTTCACTGTCATTTCAGAGCAAAATTGTTCCTTACTTGTAGTTTAGACCAGTCGTTACCAAATTGTAAATCACCAGCTACAATTAACTCACGAGGAAATCTTTTGTAGATTGCGGTCCTACTGAGGTGGTTAATTGCACATAATTACACTAACAACTGTTAGTGGATTTTCCATATTTTGTCAATATTTGCATTAAAAGTTTATGGCTCAGAAGGAAAATGGAGAATATTTTTTTTGGCATAAATCTATGAAAAAGCAGCAACTGCAATATAGTAGCCCTCTCATGTCTTGTTCTGGCATATACAAATAAATAACCGAGAATTGAAAAGTTTCTTACTTTTTTGACCTTTCTTTACTATCAGGAGGGGGGGGGGGGGGGAAACTCATAGTAAAATTTGGAAAAGGCATTATTGCTCAGTGGCTCCATAGGTTTGGCAATCACTCGCTTAGACAGTTGTTGCCACTTACAGGGTAGACTTGAATACTGTATATTTTATTAAGAAAACTACTTTTTTAGCTATGCAATTTACAAATGTTTAATTTTTACTTATTCATATAGAAGTTACTTTTTAATATAATAACATAAATTAAACATAATGGCAAATCATAATTTTTATCTTGCTTAAAAATTCAAAAAGTAGCAAAATCTTGTTCAATTATGAAACTTTACCCTCTTTGAGCTACCTCTAAATATTGTTTGCTGGTGATAAAATTTTATCATAATCATTTTTTGGCATAATGGAACAAATTTAGAGGGTAAGAGGTTGAAAATTTAAAACTTCGAAAAATAAGCACCACCCTAGTCAGTAGTTAAATCACTAACTACTTCAATATGTATGGCTTTTGTGGATAAACACACAAATAGAGCTATATATCTTTTTGTAGTTTTGGCACCACGTCCCTTGTTAAATTTTATGGAGACGAGTCCCGCGTAATCTATGCCACACTGAATAAAGGGTCGCTCTAAAGTCACTCTGGGCTTAAGCAAATTGCCCATAAGCTGTGAAGTCACAGTACGAGTCCTAAATCTGTGACATTTTATATAATGATTAATACATCTATTGATTAATCTTTTTCCTCCAATCATCCAATAAGATTGCCTTATGATATGAAATAACATTGTAGGACCAGCATGCAAATATGTAGCGTGTTTCTCTTTAACTAGTAATTCACTAAATTTGTGTTGAGCAGGAAGAATTAGTGGATGCTTGTGATTCATAGGCAATTCAGAATTCTGTAAGCGTCCTCCCACCCGTAAGAGACCGTTTTCATCTATAAATGGGAGAAGTGAACGTAAAAGGGGGGGGGGGGGTACTATGCTTTTTTAGGATCTTTTGATCCTCAATACATTGCTTGTCTTCAGAAAAATGTATATCTTGTACCCAATGAATGATCATTTCCTCAGCCGCTCTCACTTCTGCGTATCTAAGCGAACCAATTGAAGCATTCATTGGAAGCTCCGTTTTCTTTCTACAGAGCCTAACAAATCTTCGGCAATATGCCAAAATACGAATTATTTTAGACAATGAGGAATAATGTTCGAATAAATGTGTAAATAACCGATTTTCTGAACGGTTATGAAAAGCAAATACAGGATCATTTCTTTCTTCAATTTTAACTGCCTCAACACTCTCAGACAAATTTGGTTCAGCCTTTGGCCAATGCATTTTATCTAAAGTTAACCACTGTGGACCATACCACCACAAACTGTATTTTATGAGACATTTTGGGTCAATACCACAAGAGGCGATATCTGCAGGGTTGTCTTTCAATGACACATGATTCCAATAACTGGCGGGAACAACCTCGATTATTTGAGAAGTTCTGTTAGCGACAAAAGTTTTCCACTTGCGTGGATGTGCAGATAGCCAAGATAAAACTACCCTCGAATCTGTCCAGGCAAAAATGCGAATGTTGAAATTCTGCAAAGTGTTCAGCACATTTTGAAATAACTTGGACAATAAGTGAGCTGCACATAATTCCAATCTCGGAATTGATACTTGCTTAATTGGGGCAACCTTTGTTTTAGAAACGACTAGAGAAACTTTTATAGATTCGTTAATTTTTTGGCGGCTATAGATTACAGCCGCGTAAGCCAATGAGGATGCATCTGCAAATCCATGTAATTCAATATCCCTCTTCGAATCTATAATTTTACATCTAGGAATGGTGATTTGATCTATTTCAATAAATGATTTTTGAAATTTCATCCATTCGTGTACTAGTTGTGGTGGAATAGGAGAGTCCTAATCCCCCTTTATGAGCCACAGCTTTTGATAAAACATTTTTATCATAATGATACACGGGGCAAGCAATCCCAAAGGATCAAAAGTACGGGCCGATTCTTGAAGAACTCGTCTTTTAGTGTAGGGTGGCTTTAATGCTAACGCAACCTTGAATTTAAATGTATCGCTAGATGAATTCCAAAACAAACCCAATACTTTAGAACCTGCATCTGTTTCAGGATTAATTTCCAAATTAGCATCCCTTGAACACTGTTCACGAAATTCAGCCAGTAATTCTGGGGAGTTTGAATTCCACTTCCTTAGATTGAAACCATGAGGGTGCAAAATCGACGCGATTTCTTTACAGGTCGCAATTGCGTCTGAAACATTACATGACCCCGACAGAAGATCGTCCATGTATACATCTTCTTGTAATATACACGATACATTACTATCCTGGGTATCAAATGCAACTTGCTTTATACATCTGGTTGCCAGAAAAGAGGCTGAAGCCAGACCGTATGTTACAGTTTTTAATCTGTAAGTACTTATTTTATCATTGGCACTATATCGCCAAACAATTTGCTGATATGGTCGGTCCTCATCGGACACCAAAACTTGCCGGTACATTTTCTCAATATCCGCTGTGAAAACTATTTTTGGAAATCTGAAGTTTAATAAAATCTTAAAAATATCACGTTGTAATTTGGGACCCACTCCCAAAATTGAATTCGGCAAAATTCCAGTAGTAGTTCTACAGGACGCATCAAAAACTACATGCAATTTGGTTGTTGTACTGGATGCCTTGATAACAGCATGATGAGGTAAAAAGAACTGTTCATTTTCAAGGAGATTAGCCGAAGTTTCAACTACTGGTTTCATATGACCTAAATGTTCATATTCCAGCATAAATTTTTTATATTGTTTTTCGAATTCTGGATCAGACTTGAATTTCCGTTCCATCGCGAGAAGGCGGGAAATTGCCGCAGGTCTCCAATCACCCAAAGTCGTTTTTGATTTATAAAAAGGCAACTTCACTACAAAGCGTCCAGCCGAATTTGTTGAATAATTTTCCTGAAAATGAGTTTCCACAAATTCTTCTTCCGATGGAAGAGTTTTATTTTTCGCGGTTAATATTTCTTCTACTTCCCAAAATTTTCTAAGCTCACTATCTATATTTAATTCATAAATATGTAAACTAGATGTCCCTTTAGATTTTGAAGATGTGCCTGAAAGTTTTCCGGACACGAGAAACCCGAATATTGAATTCTGAGCAATTATTTTACTTTCGTCACAACTTATCTGACTAGTAAGTAAGATTGAGAAAAAATGATCCGCACCCAAAATCATGTCCACTTTACTCGGAACCCCGAAATTTTCATCCGCTAATTGTACGTTGGTTAAATGTGAAATTTGCCCTTTTTGTATGGGTTCCGCAGGGAGTGGTGCAGTTAATTTATCTAAAATTAAGGCATTTACTGTTAACTTAACCTCGGGATTAAATCTAGAAATCAGATCAATTTTAATTTGCCCCTTAGTCATGCCTATTTTGGAGTCTGCAAGACTGGTAATCGGGAAACGAGCATTTTTCCTTTTCAATCCCAAAGCATTTACACATGCATTAGATATTAATGAGATTAGATTACTTCCTGAATTGCACAGAACTCTAACTGTTCGAAGCTGCCCTGTCGAATCTTTTACATAAACGCTTGCAGTAGGTAACAACGCAAATTCGTTTCTCACAGCATTCACTAATATTTCCTTTTCTGCTTTTTGTAATGAACTATCGCCTTGCTGGTAGCTAGCGTTTGAATGCAACGAGTTTTGACCCAAACAAGCTTTTGAATGCAAGGTATTTGATGGATGATACTTCTGATCATTATGATCGTGTAAAAGCGAGTGATGTTTGCATTTGCAAAAATGACATGAATAAGTAGAATTGCATAACTGAATGCCAGAGTGTTTGTTGGATAAGCAATTGGGACATAATTTGAACTTGTACACAAATTGTTTGCGTTCCTTGATACTCAATTTTTTGAATTCTAGACATTTAAACAGATAGTGAGAATTATCTTTACATTTTACACACATAACGTCGTTAACGTAATCCGTTCTATCATTTTTTGAAATATTTCCGCCCACACTGCATTCACTTGAATTACATAGTTCCAGCGATACGCATTTACTATTCAAAAACTCGATAAACCTTTCTTTCAAAGCTTGGAAATTCTTCTTTGGCGGTATGTTTAGCCCATTCTTCCCGGGTTTTTGAATCTACCTTTTGCAATAAAAAATAAATTAACCATACGTCTTTTGTTATTGCTTGAATGTCAACTGATTTCAAACCCCTCATTACTTCGTCAGAAGTATCTGCAATATTTTGTAAGTTTACACAATTAGCCTCCTCAATTTCTGGTTGATCTAGGAATGTTTTAATCAAAGAAGAAATTATTTGTTTTTTATTGTCATAACGGACTAACAGCTTCTCCCACGCTTCAGTGTAACCATTTTCAGTAATGGGAATATGCTTAATGATTGCCGCTGGTTCCGTATATAAAAGCCCCTTGAGATACTGAAATTTTTGAATATTTGAAATTCTACTATTATTGTGAACCAACGAAAGGTACAAATCTTTAAAGGAGGGCCAGTCTTGATATTTACCAGTGAATGGTTGCATATTTAGTTTCGGGAGCTTAAAGCTGTTGTTTACTAAATTGTTGATAACGTCAGAGCTATCGTTTTGAACATGATCTACATTTACAGAAAGTTTTTCAAGAGCCTTTTGAAGCCTGACCTTGGTTGCGTAGTAAGATTTTTCAAATTCGGCTATTTCTGAAAGTTTTTCCGGTAAATACAACTCAGCTTTGTCAAACTCCGAAAAAATAGTTTCTAATCTCTCGAGTCAAATCAAGTTTATTAAATTCTTGACCTTTGACATCAAGGAACTTTTTAATTCTTTCTAGAGCTTCCCTCGAACATTTGCAGACTTGCTTAGCAATTGTCTGTTCGCTCATTTTGAAATAAATTTAGAAGCAACCAACGCCAAACTAGTAAAGAAGAAAACGTTTACTTATCTGTGAGTTCTTTAAATGATGATTCCACCTGTAGATTCCATCATCTCGCCGGTGCCTCCAGATTTTATGTTGATGCGAATATGTTTGCTAAATGACTGAGTTAAGACTTTAGAAAATATATATATATTTAAACAACATAACTACAATTCCAATATAGAAACATTGAAACATTAAAAACTAATTTGAACATTTAACTTGTTAATTATTAGACTTAATTTGAATGTCCTGGGACAGAATGTTACATGAAGCAATTGAAAGCCATGCGGGTAGAGCCGCGATTAGGAGTCGGACGTCCAGCGGTGAAAAGGTGGAAGTAGCAGTAGTATTGTCCGTTCACTGAGAGTCCTTTATGTGGCAATTCCGCCAGGCGGCGAAATTTGCATATTGGCGCGTACAGAAGTATTTAGTAATGATTAAACTTTGTGCAAAGTAATAGAAATAAAATTTCACGTTAAATTAAAGCACAAATGAGCATTAAAACGCAGACATATGTTTCGGGATCGCTTGGAATCCCTTTTTCAATGCGACAGGGAGCTTCTAGATGCAAAACATCCAAATGAAGCAGACAGAACAACAAAAACAAAGCTTATATAGCCTAAGAATTAACTGTAAACCAATGAGAATAAAGGCAGTGTGAAGTGGAAGTAGAAGTAGTATTAAAGGCACCAATAAGAGAGCAACAAACGAATGTAGTTGGAAGTACAGAAAGTAAAAAGGAATATCAATAAAAACAAAGAAAAAGACAACAGCGTGCATAAAAATGTGAAAATACATGAAAATTGCAAAAAATAAAATAAAATACAAAGAATAAAATGGAAATAAAATAAGTACAGAAAATACCAAAACAAAAAGCAAAACAAAGTACACATGCAAAAGAAAAAAAAAAAAAAAAAAAAAAAAAAAAAAAAGGGAAAACTAACAAAAAAACCAAGAAAGAACAACAAATTAAAGGAACTTATGCCAGACCTGTGAAAAATAAGGAGTTGAGGAAGAATCATTAACCAAATTAGAACTATTCCTGTTAATATGATAAGCTTCCCAAAAGTCAAGTTCTAAAGGGGAAGAACATTTTTGAATAATTTTCCCAGAATTGAAATCAAAAGAGTGGTTGGAATTCCAACAATGTTGAGCAATGCTAGACTTATTCAGCTCTTGCTTTCGTACATAACCTTTATGCTCATTTAACCGAATTTTCAGAGCACGTTTTGTCTGTCCAATGTAAGAAAGGCCGCAACGGCAACTAATTTGGTAAATACCCCAAGTATTAAGTTGATCAACAGGATCTTTAAGAGAAGAGAAGGAAAGTTTGTTGCTAGGAGCAAAAACAACTTGAAATTGGAACCTTTTTAGGATTTTAGCAATACGAAAACTTACAGAATGAAAGAATGGTAACACAACCAAATCCTTTCTAGAAACCACATGATTGGGACCAGAAGGTTTTTTAGAAAGTTTGTTATGAATAGAATCAATTAAAGAGTGAGAAAATCCTCTATCAACAGCTACAGCTTTCAGATAGTTGAGTTCAATCTTGAGAAGCTCAGGAGAAGAGCAAATATTAATAGCACGATGGACAAGAGCATTAAAAGCCGAATATTTTTGGTTGGGAGGATGAAACGATAGTCTGTGAGGAGGTAAAGAAACAGCGAAAGGTTTACGATAGACAGAAGTTGTGAAACCAGACTCACTCCTAGAAATCAAAACATCAAGAAACGCGAGGCTACTATTAAGTTCTTTCTCACAAGAAAACTGGATATTAGAATCAATGGAGTTCATAATAGAAAGAGCATCATCAATACCTAACAAGTTACTGTCCGTTAGGACAAAACAATCATCCACATAACGAACATAAAATTGAAATTGCAATTTTTGGAATAGTTTTTCCTCAAAATAATGCATATAGAAATCACTTAAAATAGGACTAAGAGGACTTCCCATGGCTAGGCCATCTACCATAGCATAGAATTTACCATTAAATACAAAAGTGCTCTGTTGCAAGCACACACGAGTAAGAAAAACTAATTCCTCGACTTCCACAGAAGTAAAATGGAATTCAGAAAGCCTTTTCCTGAGGCAAGTCAAAGCGCCATCAACAGGAACATTAGTAAACAAAGAATTAACATCAAAAGAGGCCATAACCGAATTATTTGGAACGAAGTTATGAAGTTTCTTAACAAAATCGGTGGAATTTTTAACAGTGAAAACATTCTGACTCCTAAGTGGAGAAAACACAGAAACTAAATACTTGGAAAGTTTATATGAAGCAGTGCCAATATTGGAAACGATTGGTCTGAAAGGAATACCTGCCTTGTGTACCTTCGGTAAAGCATAGAAACGCGCACAATTAGCAACAGAAGGAATCACAGACCGTTTAGCAATCAAAGGAATAGAGTGAACAGACTTAACAGCAGAAGAAATAGCTTTTAACTCCTTGTCGCTAGGATCTTTATAAATTTCAGAATAAGGACCAGAAGCAATTAAATCATCAGTTTTTTCAACATAAGATGATTTATTAAGAACAACAATCTGACCACCCTTGTCAGCTTTGGTAATGACCAAATCAGAATTTGAAACTAAATTATTGACACAGCGTTTCACAGAATGGGTAAAACCAATATTAGGAACTTTTAAATTGAAATCAACATTGGAAGCAATAAGATGCCGAACTGACTCTTTTTGAGTGGAAGTTAAGGCACTAAATTTGAAAGCTTTTTCAACCGGAGCAATAAGTTCAGAAAAAGAAGGCTTTTTAGCCAAAGCAAAATTGTTATTACATTTCAAAGCATTAATTTCATTACTATTCAAAGAAAATTTCGAAAGATTTACAACCGCATTCCTATTAACAAGAGGCAAATCAGCCGGAACAGGAACATTTGAATCGTTACACAACTTGGTAAATTTCTTATTTAAAGTAATTTTGTGACTGTCAGATGAATGAAGAGCTCTCGCCCATGACATTCTATCAATAGAATCAAAATCGAAATTAGAATTAGATACAGAAAGATGTAAATCATAAAGTTCACGTTCTATGAACGAAAGTTTTTTCCTAGTTTCCTGTATAGAAGCTCTAAGTAAAGCTAATTTAGAATGAAAAATTAACCTTATCAACCCTAACAGAACGCGGTAAATTACACTTTAAAGTGATAAACTTAGGAATGACTTTCTTGCGCCTGCAAGCCTGGAGAAATTTTAAATGGTTCAAAAACCGAACCTTTTTAATTCGTAGATTACAAAATCTGTTAACTTGAGACATAACCAGAATCAAAAACAAACAAAACATAAGGGGAAAAAACAATAGCAAACCGTTCAATAAACAAAAAGAAACAGAAAGAACAAATTGCAAAACATACACCACGTAACAATATGCGGAACAAATGTCAGAAAACAAAAAAGCAAAAATAAACACAGTCAAGAAAAGCAATGAGGAAAGAACAAAAATCAAAAACTCACCAAGCAGCGAACAGATGGGAGAACAAAACAAAAGAAAGAAGAACAAATTCAGGCACGTTAAGCCTAACAGATAGTAATAATTAACTTTGTGCAAAGTAATAGAAATAAAATTTCACGTTAAATTAAAGCACAAATGAGCATTAAAACGGTTAATGATTCTTCCTCAACTCCTTATTTTTCACAGGTCTGGCATAAGTTCCTTTAATTTGTTGTTCTTTCTTGGTTTTCTTGTTAGTTTTCCTTTTTTGTGTCAATTTTTTTTTTTTAATTTTTTTTTTAAATTTTTTTTATTTTTATTTTTTTCTTTCTTCCTCTCTCTCTCCCCCCCTCCCCCTCTTTTGCATGTGTACTTTGTTTTGATTTTTGTTTTTGGTATTTTCTGTACTTATTTTATTTCCATTTTATTCCTTGTATTTTATTTTATTTTTTTTGCAATTTTCATGTATTTTCACATTTTTATGCACGCTGTTGTCTTTTTTGCTTTGTTTTTATTGATATACCTTTTTACTTCCTGTACTTCCAACTGCATTCGTTTGTCGCTCTCTTATTGGTGCCTTTCCTACTACTTCTACTTCCACTTCACACTGCCTTTATTCTCATTGGTTTACTGTTAATTCTTAGGCTATATAAGCTTTGTCTTTGTTGTTCTGTCTGCTTCATTTGGATGTTTTGCATCTAGAGGCTCCCTGTCGCATTGAAAAAGGGATTCCAAGCGATCCCGAAACATATGTCTGCGTTTTAATGCTCATTTGTGCTTTAATTTAACGTGAAATTTTATTTCTACAGAAGTATTTATTTTTTGCACTTAATTCACATGATCGCATGATTGTTTTTTCTTTTTCTTTGTTCGCCTTAGTGTACGAAAATTTCTTAGCAAAAATTCTAGATGCCTTATTTCAACAATCTGACTTTCAGTCATTGAAACTAAATTTAATTTATTTTTCAAAAAAGTAATGCTTGTTTATGCACTGTGTGCAGCAGACATTTAAAAGCATTTGAATTTAAAATCACTACAAGTGTGGAAGAATTTATTTTTCAGTCATGTCTGCTCAAATTCCTATTAATTAACAATTGTTTGTATTCATTAATAGTATTTTGTAGAAAATTAAATGTTGGCTTTTTTTAAATTTTAACTGTGCACGTACAAATGTTAATTATAGCTCATAATGTACAGTTGGATAACCCTGTTACTGTAAAAAATTTCATTGATAAAGTGCATCAAAAATATTAGAATGTGTCTGAATCTATAAATTTTTTTATGAGTTTGATGTTGTGTTGAATTACTGTAATTATAATTATCTTCTTATTTTATAGAGTAAGATTTAAAAAATGATGTTGTTTCATTTATTACATATTAATTTTCTGAATCAGTTTTTATTTACTTGTTTGTTTGCTTTTACAGCCTCCATTTCAAGCAGAAAACAGAAAGAAAACTATTGAAAAAGTAAGTTATGTTAATTTCTCTCTCTTTCTCTGCATTTTTCATATTTCTAAATCATAAAAAGTCCTTAAGTATAGGGAAACTCAAGGAAAATATCAAAAAAATTATCAAAATATTATTAACATTTTAATGATTGTCTCTATAAATGTTAACATGCCATAAAATCAGTTAACATGAATATAACTTAACTCAGATGATATATGTAAAATCACAATGTAAAATCACATGGCAACAATAATCACAGAGGGGTGGCATAAGACTATGAATACAATGCATAAACAGTTCCTTGCAAGCAAAACAAGAAGTAGTCTGTCCTTCTTTTCACCACTTCTGATGTTCCACGTGATGCACGTCACGGAAGGAAACATCTGGGGGAATTAAGGGGTATTCTAGTCTAAAAAGGTGGGGGATTTTAAAAAAATAGATCTTTTTTTTTTGCATATTTTCAAAGTTTAGACCTTCAAAAACATGCCTGTTAAAGGATTTTTAAAAAATTTAGTAATTTTCAAAGTTACCGCTGTATTGGTGATGAGGCAACTAAACCGGTTCGACCATAGCAAATCAATAGCCAGCCGTAGCCTACCTGAATGCTCCCTGTGTTGTAATATAAACCTTTAACAGTGTATCTACAAGGTCATTGTAATGTACTTCTATTGTTCAAATACTCCCATCTTTACTGTATACTTCATTTCAGTATATTTTCAATTGTCAAGCGAGCTGGACATGTATTACTGTGTGTTTCAAGAGTAAATATAATTAATTATTGTTGTAAAATGGATAGGAAAAGTACAAGAAGTAATGTTCGTGCTGATAGACAAAAAAAAAAAAAAAGAAAAGAAAACACCCGTGCAATCCTCATGCAATGGCGAAATTTTACCAGTACCTCAGCAGCGAAGCTAAGAAAGACGAAAAATGAAGATATAAAAATAGAAAACCACTATGGATATTGTATTTTGGAATTTTTAAATTAACATTACTTAGACTGTCTTAAACGAGACTCAACACTTTAAACGCGTTTTTCTCGAAACTACGGTATATTTCCGTGTATAAGCCGAGAATTTTTGGAACTTTTTTGAAAGCTACATCGAGGGTTTCGGCTTATATACGGGTCCGATAATCTTTAAAAAAAAAAAAAAGTCGGTCTATATATTGTGAAATATCGACTAATAGAGCGCTCTAATTATGTAATTTATGTCTCCTACATAAAGGAAATAATTAGCTTAAAATCAGTAGAGTTTTATTTAAAAGAATATACATATATTTTGTGAAATCATCGCTGAAACAAAATGGTGAAATTTGCTCCGGACTATAATACGCTCGCGACTTGCCGTGTATGCCTTTCTTTTCCCACTTATCCTTCTAATTATAAATGTAGAAAAATAACTGAATAAAAACAATAAAATAAGTAAAACAAACTAAGCAAAGGCAGAGGCAAAAAGCAATGAAAATGAATGAATAAGGGAACATGTACTCGGTGGTCGGCACCTGTCGGCACTCGGTGGTCGGCACCTGTCGGCACTCGCCTCAGACAGGGTTACCAGAAATCAATATAGCGCCGTTGGCGCCAAGCTTCTCACTTTCACACGTCCTGATTGGAAAATACTTGATCTGTGTTATCTTTTTGGCGAATTTTTCGCTCCTTTTGGCGACTCTCTTTGAGCTGTAATTTTTTTTTCTTCAAAATTTTTATCTCGGCTTATATACGAGTTTTGAATTTTTTATACATTTTTGAAGGAATAATGCACTTTCGGCTTATACACGGATTGGCTTATATTCGGAAATATACGGTAGGTTTTTCAGAACGATTGACATGATATCGGTGTTTCAGTGGATCGATTTACTTCAAATTTGGTATGGGACTTCTTAATATATGTCGCTATCGTTTGATGAAAACTTTTTTGAAAATTGATTTTCTAATATTTTCTTAAAATTGCCAAAGTTAAAAAATTGAGGGTAAAAATAACTTGTGTTTTTTTTTTTTTTTTGTAAATTGCTCTCATCAAACGAAAACTACATCCCTACTCTTTAAGAAATAACCAAGATTTTTCTTTTCAGATCTTCAAGGAGGGTGGAATCGTGTCAACCAGGGGGCAGTTTTTTTTTCCCCTACTTTGTGGGCCTGTCCTTTTTTGAACTGATGAAACAACTGATTAAAAAAAACCCCGATGAAAAAAAATCTTTACCATTTTTTATTTACAGCATTTTAAAAAGCACCTAAAATTTGGCCCTCTAGACTAGAATACACCCTTAGGAAAATTTTCTTTTTCATGAAAAATTTATATATTTGAAAGGGAAAGAATTTATTTGAGTTTATGCATAGATGGTTGTTTTGCCTTGTGAAATGTTAAGCCCTTTGCTGTTTTGTTTTTTTTTAATCACAATTTCTGATGTTTTTCTTAAAATTATTATTTATTTATTTATCTTTGAAGAAGAAGGGCATTGAACATTTTTGCTTTCTATTTTACATTTTTAATGTGTTTTTTGTAGGGAAACATCCCATTAGAAAAAATATCATCCTTCCACAAAATTTTCTAAATGCATTGAAACCCTGAATAAGAGTGAAAGAATTCCAATTGCCATTAAATCAAAAAAAAAAAAAACCTAAACATGAATGCTAGGTATATTAATTAACACCCTGACTGCCAACTCTGTTTTTAGTTTGTGGATCTCCAGACGGTAGTTTAATTTAATTAAAACATATTGTGCAAAGCATTTTATTAAGTAGAAAATTACTAATGTTCTATAAATGTATTGAAAAATGAAAAAAAGTCAGTAACAATGAGACAACTTGTAATTTGGTCTCTCAACAAGTTCACCCACTACGAGTTATCTCGTAGGTTGGCAGTCAACGTGTTAATTATAATGTATTATTGTTCATATTTCAAAATCTGATGGCTGTAAATTAATTGAAAGGAGATTTACTCAGATGCGATGTCATTGATGATCCTGAATGATTAGGATCATCATTGTTGAAATTAGGTACTACATCATTTAGATTAAACAGACCTACTTGGGACAGAAAATATCTTAATGTGATGGGTGATATCTTTTTTTTTTTTTTTTATTTTACAGTTAAAAATTTATTCTTTCCAAAAAAAATTAGTCTTGCATCAAAATAAAGCACATTTACTCCTTTTTTCTTACTTGCAAATGTCCTAAATGTGGTCAAACACTTCTTAACACAGTCGCTGCTGATCACTTTAAGGATGAACCTTTACATTACGCAGTACCAGGAGGTACACGAAACTTTCAATGAGGGTTGAAACAGATTGAAACTAAGCACGACCTTCCCTCCCGCGAACAAGTGGCTGGTTACTGAGACGTCACTCACATTACACTTAAGCCTCTAACACTTGCTGCGTGTCGCTTAGGAAAGCACCTTTACACAGTAAACACACCTAAAATGCCCACTGTAAGGGAGAGGAATTGAAGAGGTGCAGCTTTTCCCACTCGAGCTTATGGCTGGCTCACTGAAACATAACTGATGGAAAATTGTAGGAACTTGTCAAAAATCAACTGATAAAAACTTAGCAGAGTCTAAAATAAACCTAATATGTGGAACAATGTAGCTTAAATGTAATTTGAATGCAGAAAAACTAGTCCTTAAAAAAATAAAGCCTTTTAATTTGGCTTAAGGTATAATAAATGAATCAACAACAGCAAACTAATAAAAAAAAAATACTTCACATACAAAAACAACAGACAACCTAACTAGAGCCAACAAAACATTCACTAGTAACTTATGTTAATGACTAAGTCCAGAAAAACCAACTAAAGTTTGCCTGAAAAATACAGCATCTAACTGACAGCATACCAACAAAGAATACAACATTGCAGCAAAGAGCAAGTCCAGAATTTCCATCAGAATGTAGAAAAAGTCGAATCGCTTTATTCTATTACAAATTTTATCGGATATTGTCACGGACAAGTTACATTTCTAAGTAAACTGATACTTCATTATAATCTCTCTTGGAAAAGTTTTGCACTACCCCTAATCTTATTGAGACACAACTCCTTGTGTCTCAATAAGATCGGGGGGGGGGGGGGGGGGTTGCCGGCATAATGACATTGCCAGCAAAGAAATGCTGGTCCCTTGAAAGAATATTTTAAAGCTTTTCTTTCATTCAGAATAAATTAAGAAACACGCTGGGTTCAGAAAGGTTAGCAAAATTAGTCTTATGCTATAAAATGCTCCGTGTAAAAAGTGATAGTATATTTGAGTTCGAGTGGTAATTTTGTAAAATAATTGTAAGAGATATTTCATTAAAAAAAATTTCTCTGATATTTTTTGTGCTTCAATTATTTACTGATATATTTTTTCAAGAACCATTTCTATTTGTACATAATGGATAATCTTAACCTTTTCAGACCCCAGAACTAAGCACAAACAATTTTGATGCAATTTTTTGGTTCTCTGACTTAAAAAATGGTTACAAAACAAAATAAATATATATATATTTTTTTTAATTTTAAATAATAAATACCCAATTTCCATGTTTAAAACGAAGTAAACTATCTGTTGATTAATTTCAAAAACACTTGGGTATTTTAGCTTCCAAATTGCGCAAACAGTAAATAAAGAGTATTTTAAAATGTACCCAATTGGGTACACTTGGAATGAAGAGGTTAAAGGTATTGCCATTGCATTGTATTATTTATTTAAAAATACTTTGAAAAGTGATTTGTTAAAATATCATAGAATTTTTTTTTTAAACCTTTAAATAGAAATTCAACTGTAAACAATAATATTAATATTTAAACTTGTACAGCATCAGATTACCATTATGATTTTTTTTTTCAAGTGAAAGAAGATTAGTATTATATTAACAAAGTATATGATCATTTTGAAACTTTTTGCTGCTTTGAATAACATTCATTATCTTTAGTTTTAATTTTTAACCTAATTGTTTACATATCAAATACAGGTGTGAATTATGAATTGCGGATTAAAGTTCTTATTAGTATTATTTCTTAGTTTCTGCCATGCCGGTTTAAACTGGTTATAACCACTGGTTTTAACCACCCCGGCAGAAATTTGCCATCATCGAGGAGCATCACCTTAGAGAGCCCTATAACAACAACAGCAGCAGTTTATATACTGGCTAGCAATTACCTTCCTGTTAGCATTTTCCATAGGCGTAACTAGGGTTGGTGAAAGGGGGGGGGGGTCACCCTAAAAATGTACAGACTAAACACCAGTAAGAAGTGTAAAAGAGTTGAAAATTTACTAGTCATAAATACTTGTCTCTAAAGATATACTCCGTGTTTATTTCAGGCATCGCCCGGGGTGGGGGAAGTCACCCCCTAGAAGCAAGTCAACTCCCCCCCCCCCCCGCCAGAAAAAGTTCAGATCACAAGCTTTAAAAAAAGAAAGAAAAGAGAAATTACGCTTTTAAGACACTTTACTTTCAGAAATACTTTCAGGGAAAAGACATTGAACACTATCACAAGCGACACCAAAAGTAACTAAAAGATATAAGACATAATTTTGAACAAAATTGCGGGGGGAGAGTAACCAAACTCCTTTCTGTTTCCTCTGACATCACCAAAGTATTCCGAAATTGCATTGCTAGGAAGATTTCAAAAAGTTTCCTGGGGAGAGCCCTCGAACTCTTGCCTCCAGAGTTAGCCTAAGCATTATAGATGTAAGACCAGTTACAAAAATTTAAGTTGCCGAAGCCCCAAATACCCACTCCTCTAACTTCACCAAAGATCTAAACATACATCTACTATATATACATCAAAAAGCTATCATATATATAAAAAAATTCATATTAACATCATTTCTAGTCATATATATCTATATATATGTATATATAAAGGGTATGGTTTTGAAGCATACACTGCCCTTCCTAATTCTTAACATGCTCCCCCTGCTCCGGAGCCAAGGCAGTATCCAGAATTTTTTTTTCGGGGGGGGGGGGGGGGGGGCTTACTTCGACACACTTATGTTAAGCAAAGTTTCAGTGAGGAATATATGATACATTGCAAAAAATTTCTGGGGGGGGGGCGGCGGGGGGGTCCCCCTTCCCCTCTGGATACGACCTTGATTCACAAAAACATTAAACATTCATTACTAGATCTTAATTCAAACGCAAATAGAAAATTCAATATTTAGCGCTAAGCAATCTTCTATGTCCAGGCATTCATAATATTAAAACTGGGAAATAGTGGGATTTTAGAGAAAAAAATCCAAATTCCCCTACAAAAATGCTCATCCCACAATAAATTTCTAAAAATTTTGTTAAATTTGTAACAAAACATACCTCAGAAGTGGAAGCATCTGTCTGAATCAAATGTTCTTTTCTTTTTGGATGACGAACGTGTCCATCGCTGGAGTGCAAACATTATTATGTATCGAAAATAATTTAAAATTTAGCTAAAATATAAATAATGAATGAATTGTTTAGGGGGAGGCTCTAAGGAGCACTAGCACTGCGACCTCAGGTCTATTGTACTAAAAAATATAAATAATACTTGATTGTAAATTAAAATGCAGCATTAAACCGTAGCAGTGAGATTAGAAACGTTGAACGGATGATTTCCAGAGTCGTAATGCAATCAGTGATGGACCATAATAAGAAAAAAAAAACATTCAAAATATAAGAGATGAGAGAACATCTGTAAATGAGAATGCAATGCAAATACAGTTCATCAGTTTTCTAATCGGCTCATCTACAAAAAAGATTTTACCAAAATGGGTTTTTGGACAGGAAGTCATAAATAAATAAACTGCTCTTTAAGTTTCTTGATGAGCATCCCTTGCTGGCTTGAGGGTTTAACCCATTAGGACAATTGTTGCCTAGGGGTCTTTCACTTTCAGACCCCAGCGCCTACAACACCGGTTTATCAGAAAACAAAACTCCATCACAGTAGATAATATTTTCCACGAAACATTACTTGTGCGATTGTATTCCCAAATTGCTGCCTTTGGGTAAAAAAAAACATCAAGAAGGAAATAAAACCCTCTAGAGTGATTGAAAGGATCTCTGTTTGTCTGTGTGGTACGGTGATTGAAGCCACCTTTCGCTGTAACCCCCCCCCCCCCCAAGGGGGGTTGATTATAAGCAGATGAAAAGTCCTTTTTATTATGAGCTGCACACTTTGGTCATGATCACAACCCTTCAGAGAAAGAGGAAATAAAATCATATGCATATGTTTAATTTTCTTAGGGAAAAAAAATATGCTTTGCAAGGCCGTACCCATAATTTTTTTTTGTGTGCCTAAATGTGCCTAAATAAGTAAATACCCAATGGGGGGTTTGAACCCCCAAACCCTCCTGGTTACGCCTATGTGTGTGTGTGGTATGGTGATTGAAGCCACCTTTCGCTGTAACCCCCCCCCCCCCCCAAGGAGATAAGGGGGTTGATTATAACCATATGAAAAGTCCTCTTTATTATGAGCTGCATACTTTGGTCATGATCATAACCCTTCATAGAAAGAGGAAATAAAATCATATGCATATGTGTTTAATTTTCTTAGGAAAAAAAATATGTGCTTTGCAAGGCCGTAGCCGGAATTTTTTGTGTGTGCCTAAATAAGTAAATAACCCAATGGGGGGGGGGGGTGAACCCCCAAACCCCCCCCCCCCCTGGTTACGCCTATGGCATTTTCTGAATAATTCTCTTGAAAAAAAAAGATAAATCTAACTTGATGAAAAAATGAATATTTATTTAAACTAAATAGGTTAAAATCATTTTTGAACAAAAATTATAGAACTAAATGGATACTAGTAAAACATATCTATTTATAAAACAATACTACAATGTTCAATTAGCTCAACTGCCTCCGACTCGGAAGCACGTGCGTTTTATACACACCAACTAGGGACCTGCTGCTCTCTGATTTGTGATGTCGTCAATCACATCAGCATGCTCCCAACCGATGTGCATAAAACTAATTTGCATGGGAACAGCAGTAGACAAATATCCGACATCATCAAGTCCCGATTGGACGAAACCTATCCGCACCTTAATGGTGCAAATAAGATATGTCCCCGTGCCATCATACTCAAGTGTCATTGCCTATAGCCGCCACAAAAGATCTAAAACATTACAGCATGAGATAGACTCGTTATTAGTCTGCCAGTAACAGTTAAAAATTAAGTTCCGGTAAAATAGTAAACTCTAATCAATGTATCCAATATTAGATTTGGTAATTAAATAAAAATAAACACTTTATATTTAATTGTAAGCAGTGAGACCTCACAGGGGATACAAACATCACTTCATACAAAGCTGTAAACTCTTGTATAGGATTGACGTCCCACACTAACGTGAGGTCTGCAGCAAAGGTGTTAAATGAGAAAAACTTTTGTAAATCGCCTCATTTTGGCACACTGAACTTAAAATTTACTACTTAGTTTTTTAAAAAGAAAGGATAGTGGCATAGTTTCAAAATTGCATTTTTAGCTGTTGTTTTAAAACGGAAAAGTTTGTTGTGTGAGCTAAAAATCCTTATTGTTCATGTTGAGTTTATGGTTGAGTGAAATAATTCAAATCTCAAACCAACTGATGTAAGTAAAATATTTTAAATTATAAATGAAAATTCTAAGCTTGCTTTTTTTTCTCCCCCCCCCCCTTTTTTGGCATCATGAGTATTAGAGTTAAGCAGTTTCTTTGTATTTTATTATAGCTTTCTTACTGTAATTTTCAGTTAAAATTTAAGTAGAGATAAACTTTTCTTTTGAAACAAAGGAAAGAAAATCAATTTTTAACCTGTATAGCAATAATTTGTAAAAGTTATGGTTAATTCCAAGAAAATTAATGCATTATAAACTCTTAAAAACTAACCTTACTTTAAAAAATTGCCATGATATGAGGTGAACATTCTTCCAAAGTAAGAACGGTGAATTTATTTTTATTTATTTATATTGCTGTATATGTTCTAGCATGTATTAAATTGCTTCGTATCCCTTAACGTTCCTTTGTAGGAAAATTTAATTGTGGTTTCTTCTTCTGAACTAAAAAATTTCATTTTAAATTTATTTACTTTGTAAATTAACCTAAATTTAAAGAAGTTAGATTTTTTTATTCCTAAATGTCTGTCCTATTTCAGATATTGAAGCACAAAGTGGTCTTTCCTCATTATGTCACACCTGATTCAAGAGATTTAATACGGAAGGTAATGTATAATGTGAATGGCACCTTGGCCAAGTTTCAATAATACATCTATTATTATAAGTTACGAGTAGGTCTAAACAAGGCAACTTAAATTTTACTACCCTTTATTGTAGTACACTGTACATTTTTATTAAATCTTCTTCACAATTCAGATAGCTGTCTTTTACTAAAATTATTTTAGAAAATAATATTTGAAGAAAAAAAATCAGTAAGTGAGAAGCTTTAATTTGCTTTGCTATGAGAAACATATTGCTGATATTGCCACAAAAAAATACATTTGTATTTGTACCCTCCCATTTTTTTCTTTTTTCCTTTTTTCTCATTTTAAAAGGATAAATGACACATTAATGGTAAAATATTTTTATATCTGTATGTACAATGGGCCTATTGGTCAAATGCAATCAAACTCTGATTTAACACTGTTACTTGCTTCAGCAGTAATTTGATAGTAGAATAAGTTTAGATCAGTATAAATTTCAGCTTAGTATGTTCATGAATAATTCTGTACCTGAGAGCCATAGTATCTTCGGTTAGTGTTCACATTTTTTTCAAAAAAGGGCAGGGTGCATTTCTTAAAAAGGGCGCCTTTTTTGGAAAAAAGGGGCACTTTTTGCTTTGTGAAAAGGTGCTTTCCTAATCCCCTCACGAAGTTACATGTTAAGAGTAAAAACATGTTAAGACCTATCACTTGCACTGCGTACCGGAATGCATTATATATATTTTGAACCACTACTACTTATGTGTGTGTATATATCTATATTCAAATGCTTATCTTTCTGGAAATTCTTGAACCAGGTAAATAACAATGAAAGTATCTTACAAAATAATAACTTCAGAAAGTTATATGCCAGCAAAAAGAAAGCTACAATTTTCAGTCTATTGAGACTGAATTGAGACATCTGTCTCAGGCATGATTACCAGGAGGGGTTGTGCAGACTACGCCATTGATTGACTGCCAATTTTTGGAGGGTTGCTTAGGTTTGTTAGACGAGGGATGCGCCATTGTAAAGGAAGTTTTAAGCATTTTCAAAAAAATAAAGAAATGATGTGGTCAATTAGGGATGAACTTGTTGCTAATGGGATTTATTGCAAAACAATGATAATAGCAATGCTAATAATAAAATTAATTTAAAAAAGGAACTGTAATATGAAAACAAAACAAGGGGTACATTTTTGAAACAATAAGACAAAGATCCCATCTGTATTCGTTCATTATAAAGGTAAATTGCTGCTTTTATCAAGATAAATTTTTTAAATACAGTACAGAACCTCTTATCCGGGAACCAAAAAACCGGGAATTTTTCCGCGAATTTCCCGCCATTTTTGAAAAGTTCGCGTTTTTTCCCATTTAATAAAAATACGAATTTTTTAAAAATACCTTTAAAAATACGCATTTTTCCGTTACAAGTAACATATTCAGTGTTTATAAGTCGAATAATTTAGTCTAAAAACGATGTTTTTATAAGGGAGGAAGCGTAAACTTGCAGAAGAAAATTAGAAAAAAAAAAAAATTTCCTACGAAGCTTGAGAAGAACTAGCACTTTCTCTATTTTATTTCAATATTTAAACACGAATTAAATATTTATTTAGATTCTTGTACCTTTATTTAATTGTCTGGTGAGTATTTGACGAAGAATTGCAACAAAAGTCGGATTATATGAAAGTTCGGAAAATTTATTAATACCGCAGATTCTCGAACTTTCCGTAATAGCTGATCGTGTGAAAATTAGAGCTCGTTTATTTTTGCTTTATAATTTTTTTGATTTATTTAAGAGCTGCAATAAGGTAATAAGAATTTAAAATTGATATTAAGGCAACAAAAATTGCTACTGTGAAAATGAATTCTTTATTAAAATCGAGTTCGCAAAACCGAAGTCGTTGCACACAAGTATGAAATTTGCATGTTTCTGCATGTAAACATGCTTTTTAATAAATGCATCTGCAAATTGATCTTCGGGAGTATCCTAGAATGTGGCTGGAACGGGATCTTTTAATAGAAACAAACATCGACGATGTAGATAAAGATATCCGATTCGGAAATTATTTAAATGGTCAACCCCTCTCGTTTTGACTTGTGAATGTTACTGATTTTTATCTTTTAAAGTTCTTTTCTTTCAATATTTCTTAATTTAAAAGTACGATATGGGATCTCTCAAATCCGGAAAGCTCAAGGCCGCAATGTTTCCGGATTTCAGAATTTTTTGGATTTTGAGTCCTCATTCAAAACATTTTGCAAGTAGCATAGAGCCCATGTAATTTGCTCTGCAAGTTTTTATTAGCATTTTCTTCATTTATAGCATTTTTATTATTATATATACTCTCCTATAAGTCGTGAAATTTAGCACAAAAAACGAAGTTGGAGTCGGCTTATATTCGAAGCAAAACATTGAAAAATCTAGACACTTTTCCCGATCTTTTTTTAACCTCTTCAATTAAACAATAAAAGAAAAGAATTCCGTCAAATTCTGATATGATTTAATGTTCTCTAGCCACTTATTAAAGACTTTTAATTGCAGTAAAAGATCAGATTATCGGGAAAATGCGACCATCGCCAAATTTCGATTTCGCGAATGTTCTGTATAGCGCAAAAATTTGAGCTCATTTAAAAATAAAAATGCAAACTACAAGAAATAAAAAAAAGATTTAATGATATTAACTCATAATTAAAACAACAATTAATAAAAACTCTAATCGTAAAAACGAACCCTTTTCAGAAAATCACGACATAACATTTTTGAAAACTGCACATTTTCGAGTGTAAACAATAAACATTGTTCATTACATTTTATTTTCCTTCTTTTTAAAATGCCTATTTCCAAAAGAAAAAACGCTGCAAAATATTTCCCGATTTTTCTTTAAAAAACAAAAGCTTTTTTTTTTTTTTCCAAAAAGTTACGGATTTTGGGATTCTGAATTTGGTCTTCCATACTGTATTTCTTTACTATTTTCTACTTATTTTGAAATATTATTACTATTTATTATTGTAATTTGGGTTCGATAAACCTCCGCATTTTTCTCCATTTTTTAGTGATCCAAAAAACCGGAAAATTCAGTTATCCGGGATAGCGATGGTCCCGAGCATGCCGGATAAGAGGTTCTGTATTGTACTAATGCTTAATCAAATTTTCCTAAGCAGTTCGTAAAAATTTCATCAAAAAGAGCCATATAAATTTGAATTAAAACAAGCAATAAAAATAATGGACCAAAAAAAAAAAAGGAAACAAGTTTGATCAACAACTGTCTGGAACAAGAAAGAAAATAAATCATGCTAAAAATAGTTAAGAATTTTAAGTAAAATTAAGCACTTTGAAAGACCTGTGAAAAGTAACAATTAAAACTATAATTTTATCTTATTTACCATGCTGATATAAGAAAAAAAAATCCTTAATTTGAGAAAGAACTGCTAGTAAATTAAATACAATTTAACAAATCAGAAAAAACTTTAAAATAGAAAAAATGACTATGAAGTGTAGCTTTAAAATATTCATTATTATAGAAAAAAATGTACAATTTTTTTTTTTTTAGTGAGCCAACTTTTAGCAGCTGAATCATAGTTTATACTGACATTTAGCTTTAGCATTAAAAAATTGTTAGTATTTTCTACTTTCAGTCTATTTCTGTAAGTGGACACAATTAATGCTACTTGAGAAAATACTCTCTTCACCTCAGCCGTTGATGGTGGCAAGGTTACAGCTATGTTCATCAATCTTTGTATCAAAGGAAATCTTCTAGGGCTTGAGCGACAGCCTTTTTTTGCCAATGGGCCAATGCCGATTGTTCAAAGATTGCCGATTACCGATTATTTTCCTTTTCTATCGACCAATGGCAAATATTCGCTTTAAACCATTAAAACATGCAGAATGTTAATTAAAAAAGTTAGGTATCATTTAAATCATTCCTTTTAGATATATATATTTATAAAACATTAATACAGATAAAACTTCGAAGATCCGGACATTTTTCCTATTTCTGTTTAAATTAATTTTTTTTTAAGAGACTTGCCTAAAATTTTAACATTTCTTGAGAAATATAGTTAAACCTTTTAAATTGAGCATTAAATAAATAAGTATTAGGGCCCGCCCGATGCATCAGCGTCAATAGTTAAAAAAACTAGCCATCGCTATCGGCCGTCGATGATATAACATCGAAAAAAACATCGGCCCATCGACCTTGAAAAACATCTAAATGCCGATCCAATGCCTATGTTTCTCGTGTGGAAAAATATCTTTTTGACTTTAATTTCTTTTTACTTCAGAATTAAAAGTACAAAAGTACCGAAAATCGCTTTTGTGTATCTAGAAGAAGAAGAAAAAAGACGATTTCCCGATCGGGCTATTATTTTTTGAACGGATTTTCTCTTCACCCATTTCTTTTCAGATACTAATAGTAATACTAGTTAATACAAAACTTAATAAATAAAGAATAAACAACCACAAGAAAAGAAAACATCAGCTAAAGCGACTTTGTCAGGCACAGGCACGAAACACGTGCCTGTGATTCATCGTTTCAGTTTCATTTTCTTGTTAATGGTTGAGTGTTACGGGAATCCTCTGATTTTGATGCAAAGAAACTGCAACACTTATATTATTTTATGCAACACATTCATTTTAAATCAAATAGAGTATTTTGTTTGAACTTGTAAAATTAACGATTCTTGAGCGCTCAAATTGTGATGTGCCATTTTGAAAATGCATTGCTTTAAAATAGCGCGATAACGGGAAATAAACGTTTAAAATATTGTGAAGAAAAGTACCTAGTAGATGAACTTAAGATTAATAACGTGCAATTGAATGATCTTACCTATAAGGATGAGTGCATTTGGATGTTTTTTAAGGCCCGATGAACCGACGTTTTTTTAAAAAGTTAACATCTGCTACCGATGCTGATGGCTAATTTTTTGAGCAATCGGTACCGATGCATCTGTCGTGCCGTAAAATCTTCGTCCAATTCAATTTTTTTTTTCAAACTCTAAAAAAAAAAAAAAAAAAACACAGGGCGCATTTTTCTGTTCAAAACAGGGTAGGGCGCATCAGCACTTTTTGAAAAAGGGGCAGGGCGTTGCGCCCTTTGAAAATTGCATAACAGGAACACTATCTTCAGTGACTTTTTCGAGTTCTTGGGAGCTTACACTTAATGGACATACAGAGTACCGACGACAAAGCCACTAGTTACATGAGTGTTCCGAACTTTTAAAGCTTCTTTCGGATATCATTATTCTAAGGTTCGCAAGGAAAAGTCTATGGTCTAATAGTACTAACCATGTTTACTTTTTAACTTCATTGCAAAAACTCGAAAAATAAACTTAAGATACTATGGCTTTCAAGTGCAGAATGTATTAAAATAGTTTTTTTTTTTGTGGTGATTAACAGTAGGGTAAAAAATTCTGACATTTTTCTTTTGAATTCTAATATATATATGTGTATACAGTAGAGTGCCAATTATTTAAACCCGTTGGGTTTGAATAATAGGCCCTAGTTCGGATAAGCAAAAGTGGATAATTGGACGGGCAACTTAAACTACACACTTATGATTTTTTTAAATGCTCAAGTGTATGTTTTTATCAAATGTAGGTAGTGGATAGGCATGTTCAAAAAATTGTTCATACATCATTTTCCTTCACTCTTTATCCAAGTTTAGGATTAGCGTTGTTTGAAACTGTTGAATAATTCTCTTTTCTTTTCCTAGATTTCATCCACTTTACCTAAGCCCTTATTCTCTTGTTACTGTTCCTGACAATACACTGATTAAGGAAATGTTTTTTAAACTTGCATGCTGAATCTTTAAAAAATAATGAGAAATAGGATGTTTGAATAATTGGACAGTCTGGTTAATTGTAGTTTGGATAATTCACTTTCTACTGTATATATATTACATATCTCTATTTTTCCCTTTCACTTTCTCTAAACATTTCTTGGATACATATTCTTCTTCTTTTTTTAAAATTTTATTATTTTTTGCTGCATTGTCGCTCCATAAAAATAATTCTGAATTCAATCAATTATACATCGCTTGATTGTTTATTATAGAAACTTAATTTTTAGTTTTATGTATTTTTTAGTTATTACGGAGACCAGTTGTACAAAGATTGGGCAGCGGGCCTGAAGATGCTGAAGCCATTAAATGTCATCCTTTTTTCCGTCATGTTAATTGGGACGATGTACTAAATAGAAGAGTTGAGCCTCCTTTCAAACCTCCCTTGGTACAATCCATTTAACTGTCTTCTATAATATATGTGTTTATACTATTTACCTAAGTTGGAATTATTGGCTTAATGTACATTATTTTTGATAATATTTTTCAGACATCTGATGATGATGTGTCTCAATTTGATGCTAAATTCACTAGTATGCCTCCATATGAAAGCCCTGATGAATCATTTTTAAGTGAAAGTCAAAATCAAATATTTCTTGTAAGTGTTAATTGCAATTTTTCAATACTTGATAGATCTCTGTCATTGTTGGACAGGGCTAAATTCAATTGTGTTAATGTACATTTTACTTTAAATAAGGGAAAACTAACTTAATTTGCTAAAATATTGATTAAAATCTACAAAAGTGAGATTTTCGTATAATCTACTAATTTTAATATATTTTTTAAATTAATTTAATAAATGTGTTTAAGCATTGTGTTGTCAGGTTCAGAGGAAAGCAAGTAAATACTTGTTGTCACAACAATTTTAAGAAGGATTTGTGAATCATGGGAAAAAGAAAAAAGTGTCTTATCCAAAAATACAGAGCAAAATGAAACATTGATGTTTATTGACAATGCTTTGTTTAACAGATGGATTTTACATTGAATAGTATAGGAAGTTCTCCGGGACCTACATAAGGCATCGTGTTAAGGGTGTGTTGGTGTAATAAAAACTTTTTTTCACACTCCCTTTAATGTTGCGGAGCCCCAATAAATGATGACCTTCCCCCCCAAAAAAATCCTCCTGATAACCTCTCCCTTTCAATCCCTTTCCCCCTTAAAATTTCAATTCTTTTTTTTTTATGATTTAACACAATGTTAAAATCAGGGGAAACCCCCGAAACTTGGCCAATGCCAACAAAACCCCCATAATTAAAAAGAATTCTCCACCCTCTAAAAAGCTATTCAGCCCCCCCCCCCCCCACAACACCAAATATGTAATTAATTGTCCAAGCTTTTAAAAAGCTATGTCCCCCCAAAAACGATGACACACCCAAAAATTAACCAAAACCCCCCAAAAATTTTTAATTACCCACTCGCTAGAAAACTATAAAGCACTCCTAAAAAGATGATGCACCCGAAAATTTGGTCCAATCCCCCTAAATTTTTGAATTCCCCACCCCTAAAAAGCTACGTAGCTCCAGAAAAAATCTTCCTAAACCCCCTAAAAAGCACACACAAAAAAAATTGATTTATCCACCACCTTAAAGAGCTACGGAACACCCCCCCCCCCCAAAACGATAAGGCTTTCAAAATTGGCCAACCCCCCCCCCCCCTTGGGCCCCATTTTTAATTATCCACCCCTTTAAAAGCTGCCAACCCTGATTTTAATATCTTGTTTTGCCAAGAAAAGCAACAGTGAAATGAAACGAACATGACGACGTTATGCCTAGAAGAATGTTTGCTTTGCTTTTGCTGAGGACACCACTTGCTGCACCAGTTTTGGTTTAAAACTTCTCCAGTTTTCAGTGGCAGGGGTGGGACGGGACCGCCAGGCTTGGACGGAAAACCAAGGCTAGCAGGAGGCTGAGGCAACAAGATGTCTGCCTTCCGGCACAACGTCCATAAGGGCAGCAGCTATTAAAAGCTAATTGATTTATTACGTAGTTAGTTACAAAGTTAGAAAGTAGTGTTACGCTTTTAATGAATAAGAAAAATAAATCTTTCTTATGGATATTTAGTATTATTGAAGCACGTATTTGAAGACTAGATTTCCAGTTCTTCACTTCACAAAATGCATATAATATAAGGCGGAATTTTTTTTTGCTTCATGGCGTCGCTTTTACTTGTGCCTGGTCTATAAAAAACAATAACTAGTAAAGAAAAATAAATAATTCAAAGCATAAAAATTTAGATAAAAAACCGAAAAGGTGAAGAAAGTTTGCTCACAAAAAAATATCAACATGGTTTTAAATACCTTACTAAAAAATTGGGTAATTTATCATATGTTGCTATTGAAAATTACTGGTTATATTTTTTGCTTGAGTGTTGTTCACTTGTTTTAATTTAAAATCTGATTGTTTTCTTCATATTTACTTGCTGCTTAATTCGATCCTTGATGTATAAATCTATCTTAATGTTTTTTCTCCCTTCCTCTTTTGTTCACTACATTTAGGGTTTTACATACATGGCTCCTTCAGTATTAGATGAAATGGTGCACAATAAATCAAGATCCCGTTATAGCCCAAGAGGGCCTTTCAGGTAATTTCAACATAGTGCTATATTGTAATATAATATTTGAATTTCAGATGATTTAATGTATAAATATGCTTTGTGTCCTTCGTTTTTTATATTTCATTTAATTCTATGTTTGCACTGAATTTAAATATTGCAAATATCTTCTAAGGAATCTTGATAGTTAAAATTTACTGAAATATGATTCCTGAGACATTTTGAAGAATAGTTTTTTTTAAATGTGAAAGTTCACATTAAAAAGTTTTTTTATTTTTAAATATTTATTTTAAGGGACATGAGGAATGTAGGCTCATTTAGTTTTTGAAGAGCTTTTTGTGTAAGGTTGGAAATTGAATAGCATTTTTTTGATATTTTCTGACACATACAGAGATCATTCAATATATAGTCAAACCCTGTAGTCGTGACACCGTCAAGACTTTCGGTCGTCATAAGTGAAGCTTCTTGAACCGAATTACTTCAGAACACAGAATTAAATAATAGCACAGTATAACTTGAAACTTAGTCAACTAAATTTGACATTTTTAATTGGATTCAATTCATATAAATTCACATTATAAGAAAAATATAACTTATTTTATATTTCACATTAAATAGTTTCTGTAAAGGATTTGCTTGCTTCTTGATGCAATTTTAAATTTTGTTTTTTTTTATGCAAGAAGAAAGAATAGTCTTGTCTAAAATAGAAGAAAGATATTTTTCTATAACATTAATGCTAAGCAACGACTCCCAGTTGGAAGTTTTCTCCAATTTTCTTTTTTGAATACAAAACAATGATTTTACCACCACTTCCTGTTTTAAAATACAGGTTGTTTCTAAAAGAATGTCGGGGTTTTATTGCTTTTTAGCAGTTATTACGTTAAACTTAAAATCATAATTATAGCATGAAATGAAAGAGCAACTCAAACAGTTTTGTTTGTTGGTAAGTGCATGTGCTAGAAAACACTAGTAGCAAAAATGAAAGAAAGTGAATAGAAATCTTTTTGTGTTCTGCAGTTTGCTAAGATCGAATCTGAAGTTACTGTGGAACGTGCAACGTGCATTACATATTAAGTTAAGATGTAAACCCACAAGTCATAATAATATCTGTAGACAGAGATCGCGTTAACGCCTCTACAAGCGTGTTTCACGCTTTAAAAATCGGTAATACGCATTGAAATTTAAAAAATGCGTATTTTCACTCTACAAAAAAACTCTACCACTTTTAAACAACTTTTAACTTGTTGAGTATTGCAAAATAAATACAATATTGTAAGTTAATTTTATTTTTCATTATATAAAAACTCGCGTTCGCGAGTCGCCTAATGCGACCAATTTTCTTGTTTTGGCGACCATTGTTTTCATTGAAGTCACCAATGTGGCTACCCTTTTGCTAATGCTAAAACCCTTTCCCGAACTTTTATCTTGACACGTGACCTTTTCCCAAACTCTCTTGTCCACTAAAAATTAAAGAAAGAAAGAAATAGGAGTTAATTTTTGGGCCACACGGAAACTAGTTTTTCCTCCGATTTTTACCGGAAATTGCTTACCGTGTTTGAAATTTCAATCCTTTTCCATACCGCAATTATTTCAATTATCTTGAAAGTTGTAAGATTTTTTGCATGCGCAACCTTAAATCTGCTTATTTGTACTTTCATTTTAACAATTAAAAAAGAAAAAAAGCATAAAGATAGAAACAGTCAAAATCGTGCACTTGCTTCGCCGAAAATTGGATTCTACGTTAGAGATTTTAATCCTTTTGCATCGGGTACAGCTTTCAATTATTTTCTAAATTAGAAGATATTTTTCACACATGCTGTCCTAAATCTGCTTATTTTGCATTTTATTTTAATAGTTTCTGGCTTTTTTTTTTTTTTTTTTTGACCTGTTCCGATATTGAACACGTGTTTGTCGGAAATTCCATTTATCACTATTATTCACTATTATAGTTTCATTTATTTATTTATACTTAAATTTCGATTTTAATATGGACAGCTATTTACTTTTTAGAAAATGCTATGACTGAAATAAACAGATATAATAGAAAATAAATTGCTCATTATTATCAAATGCTTTGGTAATAATACTATAACTAAAAGAATTACAACAGATTTCATAAATAGCTCTTTATATTTACCTTGTTTAAGCAAAGTTTTGCGCAGTTTACCTTGTTTACGCAAATACTTTTAGCTCGACATTTAAATGAGTTAAGATCTTTCCATTTTGTAAAAAAATATCTTTTAAGAGATATTTTCAGAAATCTTTCTTACAATTTTGGGGGCCAAGACCGTGGCCTAGTTGGCCTTTGCGGTAATCAGGCACTGCCGGTGGGGGTTCATAAAGGATTGTGTGTATGTGCCTCTACTACCAACTGACCTCTCGACATAAGAAACAGGATTGAGGCAGCTGTTGCAACAATTACACCCCAAAACGAAACATTTAGGAAGAACTGTGCTATCGGCTTGATGTGTGTCATGTGATGACAAATGCTCACATTAAACCCTTGTAAAGTTGTATGTATAACTCTTTGAGTTGCTCTTTCATTTCATGTATTAATTATAATTTTAGTTTTACGTTATAAATACTACAAAGCGTTAAAACCCGGATATTTATTTAGAAACACCCTGTAAAATATCAGAAATCTTTGCTTCAGCTGAAGTAGAGACAAAGTAATCCATATTAAGGTATAAATAAAGTGAAATATCTTTTGCTGCATCAAAGGGATGCTTAAGAGGCAACACATATAAATGCTTTAACATAATCGAAAAGGAGAGGAAGTTCAGGTTTGTTTTCGTACCCTTCACAAAATTCCAATTTATCAAAACGGACCCTTCACAAAGTTCCAACCAATCAAAATGGACCCTTCATAAAATTCTGAGCTACCAAATCATACTTATTGCAGAATTATTTAATAACTATTATTAAATAAAGGGTAAAAAATAACAAAATTCTTTCATCACTGTTTGTTTAAATTTTGAATGTTCCCAAAAATATTTGATTTTTCAGAAAAATGTTTTAAAATTCACAAAAAATGAACCCAGATATTAAAAAAAAAAGCTGGATTGACTCTTGCATGTATATATTTGTATGCTCACACACACATAAATAGTACATTCTGCATTCTAACTTAAACACTAATAAAAGTTTTCTGTGAACCGGTGTCTAGTACCCCACATAAAATTACCTCTTTATTTTTAAATAAAATTCTTAATCCTAGAGTTTGAAGAAAAATATCACTAGCATTTGACTGATTTGACAGTTGGAACATTATTAAAAGATTCTGCTGCTTTTGCTTTGTCATTAGTTCTTTTATCTTTAATAGGACACATAATACTAAAATGTCTCTTAAAACATATATTACACTTTGGCTTAGCCTTACCTGCATTAAATCTATGACTGGATCTCAAACAGCAAGAACAGACTTTTTTTTGCATTAAAACTTTATGCTTATCAGATAAAATCATTTTCATTGCAGAATAACTTTCAGAACTCAAATGCAATTTATTGCAAAATATGCAATACAGTAAAACACGGTATGGTGAAACTATACTGCGGAACACATCATCCAAACAATGCTCACTTTTGTTGCATCATTTTTAACTTTATCAATTACTCGTGCCTTTTCTTCCATAGCATTTTTTTCTTCTTTGGGGCCATTTTATTAACTGTAATTGCTGTGCAAGAAGCACACACATCTCAACTGCGCAATCAGTCAATCGAGTGATAGGTTATAAACCAAAAGGTGTACATCAGACAATAGGGACACCTAGACATAGATAGACACCTGTTAGTGTGTGTGATAGGGGAATTGGAGCTCTTTGGCTAGAATATTTGTGTACTCGGGCTGGCTTTACTTACAACGGTAAATAAGGAATCATCTTCAAATGGCAATGATAAAAAGTTATTTAAACGTCGGGGGACTTGATAGTCACCGCGGTATATCCGATTCTGCGGTATACTGAGGTGCGGTATAGCGGGGTTTTACTGTAATTTGCCAATTAATCCCTTACTTATCTGGGGAGAAATCGGACGAATTTTTACTATTATTTACCGAAACACTGGCCGTTGGAACATTTGACACCTTATTTAGTCTCTGCAAACCCCCCACTCTTTCCAAAACTAGCCGAATGCTTTCCTCTGCTTTAACTTCATAGCGAAAAAAATTCATACCATTCTTTAGAGACCTAGATGACATTTTTTGCTCCGGATTCATCAGATGGCACTAAACTATTAATCCGACTATGTTCCCAGGCTCGTAGGATACCTTCCGGTAGGCAGGATCCCACTATTGGTACCAAGAAGTCCCCATACTTTTCTTGGGTCTTCCCAAGGATGCCAGGGCGCAAAGTCTGATTTCCAATTGGTCATACAAGGACGTCAACGAAATTTTACATTTACTGCTTTAAGCATTCTTTATGACGAGAGCCAACAAATGTTGCACACATACACTTGAACGAGTAGGTCCTCTTTTCCAAATAGACTTTTTAACAGCTGTACCACCGCAACGGGGTCATTTTCTGCATTGGCCGGGAAACTTTCGATGGAGGATGCTGCCCTAGAACTGGGCACCATACGCTGTATTCTTTCTCGAATTAAGTCCAGAATGATCGATATTCCGTTAATTCACTAGAAAACTTCTTCAATTTAATTTCAGGCAATTCAAATTGTCTTTCTTTAACTTGACAAAATTCACTTTGTTCACTTTTTAAATTATCTTTGCTTGCTAACATTCTTTCAACTCTAGATGATAAAAGAAATATAATGCTCTTGGTATAACTTGGCCTCTAAAAAGTCTTTCTGAAATTCTTCCGTCGATTCAGCAGACAGGTAAAGTTTAATGACATTTTCTTGCACCTCGGAAAGTCTTTCAAACTTATCCCGTAGGAGTGAGTGCACTCCCGCAATTTTTCCGGCATCAAAAACTTGATTTGCCAGATCCTTTTCCAACGCATTTGCCGTTAGCGAAAAAGAAGTTCTAAATCCCTTTCTAAGAGCTTTCTGTGCTTCTATTCTAAAAGGTGATTCAAATAACACAGGAATTATGTTGAATTCTTCTTCCATGTGTCCGTCCCTAACTGCGCTTCATTTTTCACAAACTGGGCAATTTCCAACTTTTCGTAAATATGTCCATCTGGAGCGCTTATCATGCCCCACGTTGGGTGCAAAATGTTGCAGGGTTCATGTACTCAAAGACGGACATCAATTTCAGAATAAAAACATAACTTCATTGCACATACATTGCTTTTTTACCTAACATTGCACATTGTTAGGTAAAAAAGGAACATTAACACCTGCTACACAACTCACAGGAAAAACATTGTTTTGGGTTGCCATTTAAACAGAAAAAAACTTTTAAACTCACTTTAATTTGCATAAAATTCAAAAACTTCATGGCCAAACAAATCGGTATAAAATTTCAAGATAATAAATGCAAGAGAAACGTTTGAAAACAGTTTTCTGCTGAGTCATTGTTACCTTTTTATTTTGTATTCTGTATTATAGCCTTCTAACATTAAAAAATTCTATTGTGAAAGCATGTTAAAGAAAAATTATGTTTTAGTATATGTAGTAATTTTAAGTAAGTTGCACTGGGACAAGCTATATTTAAAATTGATTTTACTTTGTGGACAGGAGGAGAGAAAGGTGAATATATTGATATTTAATAAAATCTTGCCAAAATTTTTGAGTAGAAGACTGGTATCAATACTTTTACTTAAAATTTATGCAATGTTTCCGTATTTTTCCTAGCCCTCGTAGAACATCCCCTCATTTCAATTTTGACAGTCCAAAAGCTTCACCTATGCAATTTGAAGACCATACAACGGCAGCTTCTATGTCGAATGTTTCTCAACTACCTAGGTCACCTGCTATTCCCGTTCGAAACCGACATAATATCAAAGTAAGATAAAATTCTTAAATCTCCTACTCTTTCAAAAATTATTCAAATGCAAAAATTAAATCTTTAACTTATTTTTACTTTCAGACATAATGTATGAATAACGTAGGAAAATGCATTAGAAAATTAAATGCAGGTAAATACTATTTTGAAATGTTATTAAATTATAATTGAATTGAATATTATTCAAAATACTCAATTTTTATGGGTATGAGAAGAAGGTGTATGTAGCATTTTTATTAATAATCTATTGCATAACTCTGTGAAATGGAAAATTTAATTTTATTACCAGAGAATTAATTTCATTTCTAATTTTCCCCTATTCTTTCCTATGTATTTACATTTAATATTTTTGGATCCATGGCAAGAATTGGAATTTTCTCTTTCAAAGTTTCAACATTAGATTTCAAATTGTGGATGAACTTTTTTTTAATGAATAGAAAAATCTAATTGTAGTCTCAAAGGAACCATTGAAATCGTAGCAGCTCATAACAGCTGCCAGTTAGAATATTGCATCAGCAGTGCTCGCGTTCATTATTTAAATTTTGTACTTATCTTGAGTGCCATCACAATGGTTATGCTTTTCTTTTATTTCTGATTTCTTTAAGTTACTTTTACAATTAATTATCTAGAGTGGCAACACATTTAGGAATATTTCAACAGCTGTGACTCTTGGCCCTAACTTTTTCTCGTGGATTCTTATTTTAACATATTTTCACCAAGGAAAACATTACATTTCTTTAATTTGGAAAGTACCAGCTTTCATTAATACAATCATGAGCAATTTAATTTGTATATTTTAATATATTTACTTCATATTTTGTTCTAGCAATATATATTAATTAATTGTGAGTGCAATCACATATTTTTGTCGCCAAATATGAAACATATATTGCTGTCAGAATTTAGAGTTTTGTTCTTAGGTTATGATTTGCTTTACTCTAGATTTATGAGTGGACATATTACTTTGTAACTTTACATCCAATTTCAATTGTGGGTAGGGGGTAGGTATTCATACATCGGGGTAGATCCATGCATCGTAGGTACTTTTCTCCATCGAACACCCTTGCACGTTTTAGCCGAAGCCTTAGACAAGGAGCCGATGGCCGTCGGTCGACTACGGTGGCCCCAGTTGCGCAGAGGTAGTTCTTCTGGACTGAAATGCGTACAACAACGCCGCCAGCCCAGCTTCCCTACCTCTTAATGTGTGGACCTGGCCCTCCTCGTCGTAGGTACTAACTCATAACGGAGCTAGGTATAGCGATCTTAATATTCATATTCAAGTATAATTTTTTTACAAAAGGGTAAACGTTTACTGTGGTCTGCGGACGTTATTGGAGAAACACCTGCTAGTTCACAAGAATATAGTATTATCTGTATGAGCGTGCGCAGCAAGCTTGGTTCACTGGTCTGATTGGCCTGATGTGAAGGTTTGTCAACTGGTGGGGCATAAGATGAATTACCTTTTTTTGCCTGAACTTAGTGACAGCCCTAATTACATTGGAAGCATAAACTTGGCTTCTTTAGTCTTTTTCCCCATTAGTATTAAAGCAAATTCTTCCTTCCTTAACATTGATTTAGTATAAGAAATCATGTCTTCTTTTAATAGTTAAATGATCGTTAAAAATTCACTTTCCACTTATTTGAAATTTTGATTTGTTATAGCTGATTTTACAGCTGTATGAGTGACTATTTCCATTTTTCATGATGGATTGCCAAAGCCTGCTTTTATTAGTAAAGCTTCCTATTCATATGTACATTCTTGCAAGAAGACAGCCTAAGTGGCTACACAATGGCGTTCAAGAAGTACATTATTGTACAGTTATCAACATATTAAATAATGCATTATATATGTTATAAATATTTTTGAAAGAATTTTAGTGCATATTGTATGATAGTTCTCAGGTTTTTATGGATATGTTAATTTTAAAATTGCATTTCTTGAGCAAGATCTAAAATGTTCTGAAATGGGATTTAGTTTGATTGTTTTAGAGGCTTAAAGGAGGTGTTATTGTAATTTCATTAAGAGCACATAAATTACCATTTGCTTTTTTGCCTTAAAAATTGCATTAAGCAATAATTCTACCAAATACTTGCTTGTTTAATTCTAAGTGTTGTAACTAGAGTGTTTTTCAGTGTGGTAATTAATATTTGAGCATCACCTTAATTCCACACGTTCAGTTCCTATATTTTGTTTCTTTTTTTGTATAAATTGAATAGTTTTTGTTTTAAGAATTGCTCTTACCTCCTTTCTGTCAAAAAGTATGAAAATATCTTTCTTTGTAAATATACTATTTATTATAATAAATTTAAAAAATTGCTCATATCTATGCATTTTTTAGAAAGTAATATGCATAGCATTTATTTTCTTTGTATTGAATGTTTTTCTTTTAACTCCTGAATGTTTGCTAATTCTCCGACCTTCAGTTTTTTTCCCTTTTTGAAAATGAAATCTTTGTCTCCTGTAGTGGTTTATTTTTTTAACATAATGCATAACCTGCTTAAAAATCTATTACTAATCAAATGTCAGTTTTTGTAAATTATGTATGAATATTGAATTAAAAGCAGAAATACTTTAAATCTTAAGTTTTTTGACTTCCGAACTTTGAAGTTAGGTGTATTTTTAAGATATAAATGTAGCAATAGCTCAAATTCATAACTCTTAGCTAAGCAGACATTGTGCAAAGGGAGACTATAAATGAAGCAATATAAAAGCACTCATGTTACACGAGTGTTGCTCTTCATAGTTAACGTTTTCTACTAACAACGTGACAAATATCTTCAAAGTTATATTTTTATACCTTTGTCTCATATTTTGTGTGTTCAAATGAAGTTTTTTAAAAAATGAAGAAAACAATTCAGTGTCAATTTTGCTTTAACGTGTAACTTAATGTTGTTTTGTCTCTCTCGATTTTTCTATTTTTGAATGCTAATATGTCTCATTAACAAAATAATAATATTAATAATCAAATTGAGTGTTTTCTTTCTAATAAGTTTATTAAGATGCATTGTTAAAAGTGAGTAATTCTGCTTGTGCATTGACATGGTCCCTACATACCATTTTTCTAATTTTTCCAGGCTTACAATGAAAAGTATTAATTTTGCTCAAATTGTATATGCTTAGTTCCCATTCTGTCTGGGATTCCGTAATTTGTGCCATGAGGCATTTTTATATTATATTTATACAAATGGTGCTATGTAAGGGCAACCTTAGTCATTTGTACATATTTTAAAGTTTATTATGACACCTAGGATGGTGTTTTGAAAATTTGAACTCTTATTCTTTTATTTGTTTTATTTATTTTTTTAGAGTATTTATATGTATAAAAAAAGTTGGTACTATGTAAAGTTTATCTTGATGAGGTAAAATTTTCTTGTACTGATTTTTAATGTTTAACTATAAAGCAAATTTATTGTATATAACATATATAAATGTGTATGTATTGAACTTTTATTTTAAATTGTGTGAAGTCAAATTCTTTATTTACTTATGTAATGCTAATGATATGAAATTTTCTGTATTCTTAAATTAACTTCAGATTTAAATTACAGTTAAAGCATAAGTACGATTTTTTACATTCCAGATAATATGAAATTGTATTTAATGATTAATAATGTCAAACATTTCAAAACGTATGTTTAAAATTGATGCATTTAAATAAACTATTACAAATTTTATGGATATTTTCCCTAGGCATTTGTTACTTTATTTATCTGTAAAATTTATTAAATTATGATATAATTCTATTACCATTTTAATTATGACAATAAAAATATTGGACTTCATTTCTGTGGACTCATTGTCGTTTTTTCTTTGTACCTTCATTATGTTTAAAAAATATCTGTCATAAAAAAGAGAGAGAAAGAAAAACAACTTAATTATGTTGCAGTTCATTATTTGTTAGAAATAAAAAACATTTTATAAGAACTTGTTTGCATTTATCTTGAAAACTTGTTTTTTTTTTTCCCCCCTGTATAGAAAAGATTAGGTAGGAGTAAAAAAGTGTCTGCTTTGGAGCAGTTAGAAACTTTGGAGATCAGATCTGGTTTCAATAAACCAGTTACGTAGTTCATAAATACTGTCGTCCCCGCTTAATCAGGTAACGGATAAAGGAATACCCCGCTTATAAGAATAAAACCTTCCGGAACCGCATATTTCCCCATAGACGCAATGTTAAAGTTCCCCGTTTAATCCAATATTTTCCCCGGATAATCCAATAATGCTGATCTGCTTTTGAAATATTTTTGATAAAAGAATTGATTAAATTTCAAAAATAAATAAGTAAATAAGAAAATTTTTTGAATTTTCAAGTTGATCTTTCAGCAACTCCTTACTTTTCATCATTTTAATTTGTACTTAAAAATATATAATGTATTTAATTATTTTGTTCTTATTTATTTTATTTAAAAGAACTTAAACACTAACATTAATAACTTCTTTTAATTAGATATACTGATTTATTATTACGTTTCGAGGCTATATTATCAGTTCTGTGAGGTAAAAAAAATTTCCCCACATAATCGAATAAAATATGCTGGAACCAAGGGTATTCCTTGAAGCGGAGCCGACAGTAGATTCTAACCAGCTCACGCTGTTGCAATGTAAACATGCCTGAAATAAGCAACCTTGTCATTTCTAATTTTTCCGGGTTGGGGGGGGGGAGACCAAGAATATATCCATGTATTTCATTCAAAAACAAAATATATGGTATTTCGTAAACATCCATTATATTTTCAAAGTCAGGGGGCCAATTGCTCCCTCCTGATCCCCCTAAATGACGAGCCTGAAGCACATGTGTATCCAGGATTCCTGTTGGAGTAAATTTTTAAGCAACTGAGAGACTCGATTCATAATCAAAATTTTCTTTTAAATATTCCCCACCCAAATATTCACTCATAGCTGCCGACCCTTCCTCATTTTACAGAAGCTTTCCTCATTTAGTCCCCATTTTCTGCATTGATAAGATCTTCCTCGTTTTTTCTAAGAGTAATAAAGTATGAGACTTAAGGCACATCCAGATTAAGGTGCACATGCATTGAGAAACCAAGTCTGAATTGAGTTTTTGCTGCATGCGCCACGAATGTTTCCTAACCATTCCATAGACTGCAAAATGATCCCACATGCACGGCGCGGCATCTGATTTACAGTTTAGCTCTGTTTTCCACGTCATGGTGATGTATTTGAACATGACAATTTTTCACAAGAAAAATTGTCATATTGTCATGTTCAAATACATCACACATATTTTTTTTTTTTTTTTTAAGTAAGTTGTTCGTTGGACTGTCTGTTTTCGTTCATCCGTATGACTATCCCCCACAGTTCATACTTTTCTATAAATCCATTTAACAAAATTTCAAAGCTGAAGGGGGCTGACTTAAAGACGAGTTACTGGGGGAGAAATGTTTTTACTAAATTTCCGATGGAACTTGCCAATCATGTTTACAGAAATCATTTAACTTATGAACGAACATATATATTTTTTATTCACTTTTCCCTTTAAGAAGTTTTGGGGGGGGGGGGGTTGACTTAAACATAGGTGTGTACGGTAGTAACTTTTGAGCGGATCTTAGCATTACACTTAAAAAAAAATTCTGTGAAAAGTACAGAAGGGAAATTGAATGTTTCTTTAAATCAACTAATCAAGTTTCATGGTAACAGTTTCTCAATAAAATTCTTGTTTTCCCACACACTGTAAAACTACAATATTTTTTTAAGTTATGTAAAACTGAACACTGAACACTTGAGATCTGTGACTACCAGTTAAAAAAATTGTCGAACAGTGCATTATAAATGAGCTGAAGATAATTCCGGCTTATGAACATATAACTGTTCCACCTCAACATAAATATGAAACTAGTTTTGGAGGAAGTGCATATTTTGTGGTATCACGAACCTGTCACCACCACTCCTTCATAACATCAGTAATTAAAATTAAATGTTATTTTCAAAATAGGATTTATTACTATCCTACTTCTACCAATCTGAAAAACCTTTTTCTTTAAAATCTTGCTGAACTCAAATCTCTCTGAGTTTTGTCGGGGAAGAATCGGAAATAAAATGTGTATGGTCAAATTATAGGGAAATCTCAAATGCATGCAAGAAGCATGATCAAAATAATAAAAAAAATTTAAAACTTTTTTAAATATTTTATTTATTGTTGTCTGTTTCAATGTTTTTCCTTGTGCTGCTATGTTAAATTTCTTGCAATCTGGGGTTGTTTCTTAAGTCTTCAGAACCACAACTCTTTTATTATATATCCTTTCTTTTACATGTGTCTGTTCACAAAAGGGAGTCTTAGTTCGGTGATTGGACACTTTACATAAATTTGACTGATCTACCTCAGTAGTGTAGTCAAAAAAGGGACTGTGTTCTAACATTTTTTTTAAAATTTAAACTCGAGAGTCGTCCGACTTTTTAATTTCAATGTATTTTTAATGACAGTAACTTTTTATGTTTGCTTCTGTTAGCGCCTCCCTCATCTTTTTTTTCTTCCTGGATTATACCGCGGATCTATATGCTTTTCTTTGCTGACAAACTAAAAGAAGTTCATGGGCAGTTAAGGATAGGCTTCAGCATACTATCCTCCGTATAAATTAATAGTTTATGTGTCTGATGAAATTAAGAAAACTTTTCAAAGCAATTGACTTGCTACAATACTTCAAAGGTTATTTTCCTTTCACAGACAGTGAGATGGCTACAAAATGTTCTCTTTTAAAATATTCATAGATTACACATTGGCGTTAATGTTTCCTGAAATGTAAAAAAGAAGCATTATAAATGTAAATCAGTATTAGCTATCTGCATAATAAAGGCGACTGTCAGATGGGCATGACATTAACTCCCCTTATCTTTAGTACCGAAAATGAAATATTCTACAGAACAAATTTCACGCTGCCCACCACGGAAAGCCATCATGATTCAAGTAAGAAAGTAACGGAATTCGCAGATGGCATGCAACCGGCGGCTGATTAAGTCCGAAGCATTCTCACGGGTGGGGAGAAAGCCCCGTACAAATCTCTTTTAATTCCTAAACCGAGTGCCGAAATGCGCTTCGCGGCCATTTGCAGCTTGAGCTATGGCCATGTAGAACTAAATAGCGGCAAAGGCCTCTTCGAAATGGGAATCCTTCGCGGCAGCTGTCGGGATAGCGGTCATTCGGACCACAAATCGGTGCGACATTTGGCATCCTTCTCCCCCTTCATTTCAAAGTTCTTAGATGAGGTCAGATCGGCAAATGCTAATGGAATATTACGACAGCGAAATGGCGCCTCGTTGGGTCGCGGGTTACTTGCTCTTTTGCTTGTCGATGGATAACTGTCGTTACCACTAACGAGCAGGGCTTAGCGTACGGAGCATAATATCACCACCTAACGCCGGTGATTTCGAGCCTCCAATTCGGTTAACCGGCGACAAAGTAACCTCTCCGATTGCGCGGCATCATTAGTGTTGATCCTTCGCGGTCAGTTAGGATACTAATGAAAAACTGCTCAAACTCAAACATATTTTATTACGCCTTTGCAAGGGACATTATGGTTAAAGTTCCACCACATTCCCTGTGCATAAAATTGAGGACTATATACACACATAAGTATGTGTGTGTTAAAACATCATTTTCATTAATAACTTTGTTGTAATAATCCATATTTAGTCGGATTCTATAAAGTAATAAACGTTCCTTACACCTCATAAAAGAAACAGCTGCCCATTTCCTGAAAGATCATAAATAGTTGCCTCTAATTCCTCATTGTCCTGTAGCTCCCCCCCCCCCCCCCATTTAACGAAATTTTAAAGATATTGCTAAATTTAAATAAGTATCTTAAAAATTGTTCTTTTGTTAAATTTTAAACGAATGTGAAACATTACTATACAAATCATAAACTATGAGCTGTTTTAAATTTATTTAAAGTGACTAAAATAGAATGATTTTCATTATCATTCTGACTACTTCACTACAATTTCATCCTCTTCAAATTGTCTAGAGCAGTGATGGCGAACCTCTGACCCGTGGGTCAGACACTGACCCACGCAAGATTTTTAACTGACCCACGATTGCTAGGCAACCATTTGTTTGTTTAAGCGGGTTTTTAGATTTTCTACTTTGTGTGCATAATTTACATTCTATTTGTATTTTTTCTTGCACTGCATTGACACAAAAGCAATTTAAATGCTGTCTATAACCCTCAGTTTGTTCATTACAGTTCTAAAGTTACGCCAATGACGACAAATGCGTTTGTAGTATTTGAAATAAAGCAAAAGTGTTTACAAAATAGCAAATAAAGTGTATAATTTTACTCACATTTTGTTTGTTGAAAAAAATCCGACAAACCAAAGCAAATAACCATATTTAAAGCACTTTCTTCAAATAAAATGTTCGTAATTTTCGTTACTCCTTGTTCATTCAAACACTTATTGCCATTTGCACCAAAGAATTTTTAACCCGACTAAAATTTTTTAAATCGGCAAACCGCGCCCATTTTTACCAATTGAATTTTAAAGATATTTAGTTTTAAAAATACTCTATTAAAATTTTTTAAACTTAACTTTGGGGCATATGGGCATTAGTGACCCACAAGCTACCACTAAAAACAAATGTGACCCAAGTCTCAAAAAGGTTCGCCATCTTTCTTCCTACAATCTACTCCATATATTCATTAAAAATACCATCCTCATAGATTTAAAAGAAGCGTGTTTTCATTTCTCAAAAATGTTTGGTTCAGTATTCCAAATTAAAAAATACTTTCAAACACTGAGCTCCTAGAAAAAATTTCTGATCCCTCATACTTGTAATAAACTTTTATAGCCAGTTGACAAAGAATGCAAACGTTTTAGATAAAATTGTTGAAACAACCTTGTTGCTAATTTGCTTATTCTTATTAATAATTTCTTTTTATCTAATGCTTATTCTTTAAAATAATATTTCGTTTACTAGTATTCGAATTGTTTATTCACCTCTAAAAATGAGCAATTCTCCAGAAGATTATTGCCGAGAATTTTACATTTTTAATGCTAAGTACTTTGTTAAATGTTAATTTTAAAAGCACGCCATTCTTACGCATCATGTTATAATATTGTTATGTTATTAGTAGTATAGTTATGTTAACATCAAGTTAGTACATGAAACACTTGACTAAACAAGAAAGACCGATTTGAAGAAAATAAAATTATGTGTAAAAATAAATGTGTACAAAATACAATGAAGAATGATGCATTTATAAGTAAAGATAAATTAGTAATCAAAGTAAAATTTTTTAATGCAATTTTAAATTTTTATAATATTGAATTGAGGAGAAATAAAAAACGAAGCGGAAACAATTTTAAATCAATGTCAATCATCAAAGAGAAAAGAAAAAGTTCAGTCATTTATTTAATTTTGAGCAGTTTATTTTACAACGTTTTCTCTTCCATTTGTTTCTTTGGGGAGCGCCCGAATTGCACTGGCATGTCTTCCGTACAAATGTACCTTCTCCCTCCCGACAAGGCCGTATCTAGAAATTTTTTTCGGGGATTCCTGACTTTTAACGTAAAGTAATTTTTGGCTAAAATTTTGAAAGATGGAAATGATTTATAATGGACTTTCAGCCAGTGAAATTGATTATGAATAAGGGAAACAAAAAACACTGCCAGGAGATTCAAAAATGTTTAGCTGGAACCTTGAATCATAAGCAGTTGCCTTTCAATGTCTTTGGGATTCATTTTGAAATAAGACAGGGCAATGTAGGAATTTCTAAAAAGTAATGCATCGCCAACCCGATGCATCAATTTAGGGAAGAATTCTAAACCGGTTTTAGGATACTGATTATACACCGGTGTATTGCACTACATCGATGCATCACACATCCGTACTGTATACACTCTCCCTGAAAATTATTAGATGCACTTTAAAATGTTCACACTTTCCAGTAAAAATTCACTTATGCGTGTATTAGGCAGGGATGCCCCCCCCCCCCCTAAAAACCACGGAAATCCTCCAAAACGAGGATCTCCTACTTGGCCAAACAGCAGCCCAAGCACCCAAAAAACCTCTGAAACGAATCCCCCTCCCCTTCAAAAAATCTCAATGGTACAGTTTGTGCAATGACCCCCTCTGGTGGACACCCCTGATTTAGGGAGTCAACTACAAATTGAAAAAGAAAAATAATGTTCTTATCATCCTGTATCGATTTTTTTTCTTTCCAATGTGGCTGCACTAACGTAGCATGCAGACCTAGTGCATTCCCCAAGGATTGGTAACCAACTGTTTCAGCAGAACCACTATGGGCGTGGTACCATCGCCACATGAGAATTTTGACGCCCAGTTTCAGGGGGACACCTAGGTTCTTGTCGACGCAAATTTTGACCCAGGAATTTAATTAAGTCGAAAGTATTCAAGCTAAATAGATATTCAGGGGATCTTTAAAATGCTGCATGATCATACGATATGGGCACTGTTGATTTTCAGTACATTGAAAATTCACCGATCATTGTTGAGTTGAACACGCAATTTTGGGCATAAGAGGCCAGTGTCAAATAACTTCGGGACCAGGTGGGCTTCCTACATCGTAAAAACTGAAAATAAGTTATAGGTTTCAAATAGTTTACTTGCTATGTGCAACTATTCTGTGGATTAAAAAAAAACAAGCATATTCACTAAGATAAGCTCTTTCCTTTCAAAAAAGCTACTTTCCTTCGTACGTTTTTGTCTTAGAACACGCAGAGTTTTTTTTAATGAAAATTTACAAAATTTTTAAAAACCTAACAACATAGAAGAGAAACAATAGAATGAAATTTCAAATAAAAATGCCTAATATTTGATAAATTATGAGCATTTAAAGGAATTAATTTTTTACTGAGCATGCCTGAAAAATAGCAATTTTTACTTTTATAATTTCATACCCAAGTACGCATGGAAACTTCTAAAAGAATTCTATTTTAATGTTCTAAAAATTCAAAAATCTATCGGTGATCGAATGAGTTGTATGTCAACGATTCCTGTAAAGGAGATAGATGCAAGAAATGGTTCGCAAAGTAGTTGCACGTGTTTGCGATCATTCTGCTTATCTAGGCTGTGATTTGTGATAAAAACTATATGAAAAGTAAAAATAACGTCTAAATTCAAACATAACTTCTTGAAAAAAATTATACAGAAACTTGATATTGAGTTGAAAGTATATAGTCATAATTTTTCGTCACTTAATTTTGTACATTTGTGAACAACCCCTCTGCCTATATCTCTTATTTAAAAGAATTGAAATGCAACTCACTAGATCGTATGTATCTTTCTACATTTTCACATATTCAACTTTGCAACTTAATTTTTTTAAAAGTTACCATGCATACCTGGTTTGAAAGTATCATGGTCAAATTTGCTATATTGTATGACAATAACTCATTCAAATGCTCATAATTTGTCAGTACCTATATTTCAAATTTCAGTACAATGTTTCTCTTGAATGCGGTCATGTTTTTCAGAGTTTGGTAAAGTTTTGAGGAAACCTCTGTATGTTATAAGCCAAAAACGTGAGAAGGAAACTGGTATTTTTGAAACACATGCTTATATCTTGGTGAATTTACGTAGTATTTTAACGAAAATGCATACGATAATTGTAAGCAAGCTATTATCCAAAATATATGCAAAACAAAATATGTCGCAAGTAAACTATTGTCTAATTATTTCCAGCTTCTAAAGATGCAGGATGATGACTTTTTTCTTTTTCAAGGTTTAGTGATTTTGAACTGGTCAAAAATACAGTGGAACCCCGCTATTCGTAAACAATTCGTTCCAGGAGGCAGTTCGGATGACGAGTTGTACGAATTGCGAATTCTTTTTTCACATAAGATACAATGTAAATTGGATTAATCCATTTCAGACCCACACATGGTTGCTTAATTAAATCTATAAAAAACAAATGTACAGTACTGTACATGAAATTATACATAATAAAAATTTAACCGCACTTTGCTTTATGTATTGAGGTGAGCTGATGGCATAAGTGGAATGTTGAGAAGAGGAACAGAAATGGTTGAAAGAAGAGTCCCCTTCCATAAAAACATCAGGTAACATCCCCTTAAGGTGTTTTCTCCCTTTCTGCTGTTCGTTCTTTTTTCTGTCTTTTTGCACTAGAAGAATCTTGGGTTTCTTTCTCTAAAAACATGTCCAATGTTGTCTTGCCTTTGACGATTGTTCAGAATTTTTCTAAAATGGTCAATAACATTGTCGTTGAACAAGTTAATGTTGTTGACCACAGCAGTGTTGGGATGCCATTTTCCCACCACTCACTCTGTTTTATCGCAGGGCTAACACAGCTCTTTAATTTCTGCAAAGGAAATGCTTTTCTTACAACCAGTAAAATCTCAAGAAGTATTCAAATTTTAAAAAAATCCAAAGCGCCAAACAAATTATTTCTAGACGAGTTCAAAATGAGCATAATTTCTCGATTTTTTTTTCTTAAAAAAAGCCAAACTGGCAACCCAGCTGGTCACTGGCGCCGTACGAATCGCGGGACAAGTACGAATGGCGAGTTGAATTTTACTTGAACAAGTTGTACGAATAGCGAGGCGGACAAATGGCGGGGTTCCACTGTATAAATATGAAACATATGTAATAAGAATTTTTATAAATGTTTACATAGATTTTAATGTGTAACTTTTACTAAAGAAATATTCACTATCACAAATATTTTAAAAGTAAAGAAATGAAATTCGATCACTTAAAGAAGTGCAATTTTATTGACTGCTGAAACTAAATGCATTTTGTTATGATTACAACTGAGAACAAGACTGAGATTAGAGTTACAATTAAGCACAGAAACTGGAGAAAAAACATCTGAATATACAAGACTACAGTTAAAATATGTTCTAGAATTTAAAAGTACATATAAATAACACAAAAGTTGGATGTAAAAATAGATTAGATGCATTCATATGTATAAATGCATAAATGCATGTCGAATAAGAAACAGCTTTAAAGATATCTAACTTATTTTGCCAGTTTGAAATAAGTTTTACTGTTTTCAGACATATTAATAACATCGCAAGAGAAACTATAGCTTGGCATACGTACTACAATTAAACACAGAAATTTGAAACAAAACAACTGAATACACAAGACTAACAATCACTTGAATTTAAATATATACAGCTATCTATAGGAGGACAGATTTGAAAAAAAGTTAAAATGGAAAAATAAACACTTATCACGTAAACATGCGCAAAGCAGCAATAATTTAAGTAAAGCAAAAAAAAAAAAAAAAACAGAAATGTAATAAGATAATTTTTACTACATTTTTTTCTTTTTAAGCCTTTCAAAATTATTTTACCACATTTCTGTTATTATATTTATCTATGTATAGATATATAATATATATTTCATGCATTCATATGTATGAATGCATACATGTTTGTAGAATAAGAAGCAGCTTCAGAGACATCCAATTTATTTTGCCAGTCTAAAATAAGTTTTACAGGTTTTCGAACTTTAACTTAGCGTACAACTAAATCGGGTTCCCAACCTGTGTGTCGTGACCCCAGGTGGGGTTGTGAGCCACTTCTCATGGCAGGGCTCGACGCACTTTGGAGTCTTCAAAATAGTGAAAAAAGTGACCACAGCTTTAAAAAAAGTGACCAAAATAGTGACCATTAAAATGTAAACTTGTGTGTGTTTTTTTTTTCATTTAAACTAAATATAACTTGAAAAAGAGCAGTTTCGACATCTTTTGAAAACTAAACCTAAATAAATAGAGCTTTTACCCAACTTAAAAAAAAAAAAAATAATAATAAATTCATAGCCTATTCAAAAATACGAATTTTTACACCTGTAACTATCTTCATAAATACCTTTTTCAAAACCCATAAATGGCTAAGAGTGAGAGCGACAAAACTTATTTCTTTTAATTAATTTCTTCCTCAAATTGTTACTTGTTTAAAAATATAAATGAATAAATATTTAATCAAATTGGCAGAAATTTCAAATTTCAATTTATGTTCAACATTAAATAAAATTTATTTTGCAAATGGTCGTTTTTAAACATTTTTTATACTTGTTTAAAGATTAGAAAATTCCACTTGAAATAAATCTAAATTTGATATTTTATCAAAATTATTCAGACTGAAATTACTGTGTTAATCTTCTGTACCATTGTAGGAAACAAACCGTTTGATTATTCGATACTGTTTTTGTAATATTTTGTTTGAATAAATATTTATTCAAATCGGCAGAAATTTCAAATTTTAATTTAAGTTCAACATTGAATAAAATTTATTTTGCAAATGCTCGTTTTTAAATATTTTTTACACTTGTTTAAAGATTAGAAAATTCCACTTGAAATAAATCTAAATTTGATATTTCATCAAAATTATTTAGACTGAAATTACTGTGTTAATCTTCTGTAGGAAACAAACCGTTTGATTATTCGATACTGTTTTTGTAATTTCATGGTAGTAACAAAATCCAAGAAAAATTCCCTGATTGAGCTCCAAACAAATTCCTTGATTTTATAATTTTAGTTGTGATTTTATAATTTTAGTTGTGATTTTATAATTTTAGTTACACAATATAACTGTCATACATAATGACAGTATGAGTGGCACAATCAGAAAAATTCTTTACGAGGGGGGGAGGGGTGCACTATTTTTTTCCCTACCTGAACTTTGTGGAATTCCCCCTTTTTTTTTTTTTTGGGAGGGGGGAGGGATGGAAATAAAAAGAGGTCATAATGTAATTTGCTGAGCAATGTATATAATCTGCAACTGCCAAGAATTTTTCAGGTCCAAAGTTTTTTTTTAAGAATTTAGATTTCCCCCTCCCCTGCATCATTATTTAATGATTTAATGATTTCTTGACAAGAATATAACTTTATTTTCTCAAAATTGCGTATTGTCTCTTCGTTAAGAAATCCCCTCCAAAAATTTTCTTTTGTGATTGTGAGTTAGTTCGGGAGTGGGGGGGGGGGGGGGGATGAAAGAAAAGAGAAATTAAGCTAATTTTCTGAGTGATATAATCTGCAACAGCTAAAAATTTTCAGTTTCTATTCTAATTTAAATATTGCTTAATTTTCTTAGGATTTGCTCTTCTCGAGAAAAAAAAAAAAACAGTTAAAATTATCATTCTAGAGGGGGGGAGAGGTCGCGGGCCCTCTAGGCCTCCCCTTCTGGTTGCACCACACTGCAATATCAAACCTTAACTTCGGCACACTCGGGGCCGGCGCCACGCCGAATTTTAAAATACGACCAAAAATGGCGGACTTACAGAACCAAAAATGGCGGATACGCGGAAGCTTCAACCCTGCCACGCGTATTTTTATGCAAAATTGCAATGTTTTCTTAACTCATAGACAGACAAAGTAACTTTTTTTGGTTGCTCTGCCAGAGAAAGGGCAAAAGTGAAAATAGTGACCAACTTTTTTAAAAAAGTGAAAATAGTGACCAATTTTTGAAAAAGTGACTAAAAGTGACTTTTAGTGAAAAAAGTGACTCGCGCCGACCCCTGCTCATGGGGTCACCATATAATTTCTAATTTTAAGTCAAAAATTTTACCAGAGACAAAATGGCTCTTGCTTATTCTAAATATCATTTTGAATTATTTAGTGGTAAAGCTAAAAGCATACATTGCAAAGAAAGTGTCCAGTGACATGATAATTTTTGTCATTTCTGACCAGAATAAAATCCATTAAAAAATATCTAAAGAAAGAAATGAACAAAAAATATTTAAATAATTTACAAAAAGATTCAAATAAAAGCAGCGTCTCTTTGACTAGGTGGTGAGAAACATAGTGGTGTAAGCCAAGCAATTAATATTTTGAGAAACACTGTATTTTGCATTACGGTTTTAACGCCACAGAATTTCAGGGACGTAATTACGTCATTTTCCAACAGGGGCAAGATCAGGCTTTAGCGTCCCCTTCCCCCAACACACACAATATCTGCCCCCCACCCGTCCCGTTACGTCTCTGCGGCACTTAATAATAAATAAATAATGGTGGCATATGCTGATAAACTTTTGAATTAATCTTTAATTTACTGTAAGTAAAGATAGATGACATCCAATGTTATGGGAAATTGAATTAATTATATTTTAGAAAAAAATTGACTTACACCAGTATGTTTCTCACCAACCTCATATGGTCACAACCAATTTTGTTGAACCGTTCTATTATTTCTTGAGAGCAGTTACATGTAACGAGAGAAACATTCAACTGAGCTATCCCTATAAACGAGCTTACCACAAAAAACTAGTCAGTTAGGGGGGTACTTACAGGAAAATTCCTCCCACCAAAAAAGTTCCCATACACATTTATTTTGCATATATAAGTATATATGTGTGTGTGCATGTGTATAAATTTTTTGGGGAGAATTTTTTTTCTTAAGGGGGGGGGGGGATCTTCCCATGAAGACATTGGACATCATCTGGTATTGGATTAATTTTTAAATATCTGGAATTACGTAATTTTGGCTTATCTGACATGTCAAATTTGATTATTAAAATTCAATTAATTAACATGTCTTGAAAAAAAATATATATTATTTCTGAAGCCTGTTTTCCTGTCAATCCGCGAGATCCTTCTTATTCCTTTCTCAAAGCCCATGATTTACCCCTCATTTTAAAGCTTATCATGCCGCTAATGACGAAAAATCGACCCACAGTCTAAAAATGTACCACTCCTCTTAAAGTTGAGATTTAAAATCATCTAAGAAGCGATCCTATAATGGATGCCAAATTGGTGCTGTGTATGCTGGCCAGGGTTCGTGATTTTTTTGATTTTTAAAAAATAATAAAAAAAATCGGATTTTTTTTTATTTAAATCAGATTTTTTTTAAATTTAAATCGGTTTTTTTTTGATTTTTTAAAAAGTACCTTAAATATTTTGGATATTTATTATGATAAACCCATAGAAACAATATGGTATGTTAATCAATATGCAAAAACATACTTTAAGCTTTTTTCACAGCAATAAATATTTTTTAATAATGATAATAATAAACAAATTTTAATATAAATGCATGGCTCAAATGAAACTTAACCCTACCAGGAATAAAAGTACACTCAAAAGTATAGAGAAAATGAACAAATTTAATCTGAATTATTTTGCTATTTAAAGCTGAAAAAAGTAACAATTGTATGTACTTAATTTTTACATCAAGTGCACTTTAACCATTTTTCTATTTTAAAAATGAAAAAGCCTGAAATATTTTTACCCATTTAGTAAAATTACCATTAAGCTTGGAGGGAATGGACATCTCTATTTGAATGTACTAAATTAAGGATTGTTGTACTTATGATTGTTTTAAACTACACATATGCTTTTTGATTTTACATACATGTTTTAGTGCAAACTTCCATGTAGAGTAAAATAATAATAATTAAATAAATAAGGATAATATGGAAAGTTGTTTTTATTTTCCATTAATATCATTTTGATCAAATTTACAGCTGTTAATGAATTTTATTTTGCTGTATATTTGCAACTCATAAAGTTGAAGAATAAACCATTTTACTAAAAATAAAAGAAAATACCTTAGTACCATTAGATACATGTATATAAATTCATTATAAATTTTGAATTACCTAATAGGCTTGCTTCTTTCTTCACTGTTTTCTGAATCACAAAGAGGCATCAGGTCACTCCTGCAACATGTTCAGGTGAGCTTTTCATTAAATTCAGAATAAGTTCAGCTGAATCTGTTGCAGGCATTTAGAAATTTCCTTATTACTTGCTTAAATCATTATCACTGCGCTGTTACATAAAACACACAACACAATTAGTAATACTTCTTCCTATTAAATCGATATGAAGATCTTGAATAAAAAATCAATGTCCTTTTGCAATAAAAGTTAAATGCATTTCACCAACCAGGATTAAAAACTTAGTTTTTGCAGGGACAGATTTGAGTGGTAGGCGGATTCGGCTACGAAGCGTCCCAAGTTCATATATTCCTTATTTAAAATTTCCTCCACCCTCCACGCCCTCATTGTTTCATTGCAGAGAGTTCTACAGGAGGGCATCGCGACAGATTATATTTCATTCAAATTTCATAACATAGTTTAATTAAAGTCGGAAATGCAATTTTTAAATCCAGTGAATTTAATGTTGAAAATTCCCCAAAGTTTTAAAAACATTTTAAGAATATATTTTTTTCTTTTTTAAAGATAAATTTTAGTCTTCTTAACTATAACTTCAAAACATAATATTGAGGACCATAACATGAGAGGGCCCCCACGTTTATTTTACTGCCAGGGGCCCAAACTTTTAATCCACCCTGAGTCTTTGCCCACAATTGTTAAAAAAGAAAAAGCATGCAAGAAAGAGAAAACATACAATTTTATAGGTAAACATAATATTTATTTACAATTGTAATACAAGTACCTAGTATTTTACTAACATGTGAAACTGAAAAAAAACCTTTCATCTCATTTGCTTATAAGAAACTTCTCACCATGTAAACTTTCCCTTAAGGCAACTTTTATACCAGTAAAAATTCCTTTCCTGCAACCATGCTAACAGTTACAGTATCCAGCAGTACAGTGTTTAAATACAGTACCCAAACGATTTTGTCATCAGTACGACAACTGCATTGGTTACAAGTTTTATTTTATAAAACAATATGGTGAAACTTATTTATAATATTAAGTATTATTGATGAAATTAATATTCGTCCTGTCTGTGGAATATTCGGCTTCGGCCATTCGAAAGAGGGACAAAAAAGAAATGCCTTTTTCTTTGTGCATTGAAAGTTTTTTTACTGAATGATTTAAATTCATCAGGGATCATTCATAAATGATGTCATGCTTCGAGGGGGGAGGGTTCGTGTTATTGTGACAAACTGTGACAAGGGGAGGGGAGGGGTTAACAAGAAGTGTGACATCCCTGCTTATGCAACATAGCGTGACATGTGACAAAGGAGGAGGGGGGTCAAATATGTGGGAAAAAAGCGTGACATCATTCATGAACAGTCCCTCATTTTTATTGAAATTGTCAATAATACATTCTGAAACAATTTTTTTCTACACATTGGAAATAGGCAAAATTTTTATACTGAAATAATGTCCGCATTAAATGTATCTGTTGGGCCAAAGTTTACACAAACAGAATCTTATGGTTTATTGTGCTGCGTTAATTATACTATTACTGTAAATATTACTTTACTTTATTCAAATACAAGAAGTAATATGCCATAAACCCCTATCATACTAATTGACCATATTTATATATCTCAAACAGAATAGAAATATAACGGTCATAAGATTCACTATTTCTGGCATCTAAAAATGAAACAACGTTTTCATTGTCATGTCTCAAAACTGTAGCTTGAAACATCAGCAAAAAATTATAGTGCCCGACATGCTCGGGGCATGTAAAAATTCCGATCGGGCTTGAATTTTCTACCCTTACATGCCCGGTGGGGAGTTTTTAATGAAATATTTCTTTCTAAAACTTTGGTATTTCGTATTTTATTGAAAAATCACCGCACCCTTACTGGAGCTCAAAATTAACATGTTGATGGGTATACATGTCAACAATAAAATTGGTTATACAATTTAAATTTTGTGAATTTTGATTTGTAATGACTTATTATTTAATATTTATTTGTAATGTGATTGTTTAATGATTTAGATTAGTGTTAAAATAATTTTTGATTCAGATATGAAGCTGATAATGTTTTGTTTGATTAATGCTATACGACAAATTTATAAATGGTTTTACTAATATGCAATAAAACAACTTCTGGGCATGTAAAAATTTTGTTCGGGCATGTATTTTTTGGACAAACATGCCCGGCAGGGCAAGTGAAGTTTTTAAGATTTTTCGAGCCCTGGTTGAAGCATAGATTTTTTACCAGTACAGTGAAGAAGTTAGAGATTTAATGCAAATTGTAACTGTAAGAGTGCTTAAGAAACTCAGAAAAGTCACAGGTTCCCCAACCCTAATGCATATTGATGACAGAGTACTAAAAATATCCGCAATAAGTTGTTAGCCTAATCTGTTGCAACCTAAAGTAAATCTATGCGATAGGGGAGAGTGTTGTACCTTGGGACACTTTTCACATTTTAATTTTTAACTTCAAAAATTAAAATTAGATTTAAAGTCTGAAGACACTATTTAAATGCACCAACATTCTCCTCTATAATATATTTTTTCAAATTCAAACAGTTTAAAAATAAAAAAATGCCAGCCATTTTAAGTAGTAACTGAAAACTGTCCCAAGGTACAACACCCTGTTGTACCTTGGGACATACTTCGTGATTCATGTAACAGTCATATATATAACCAATTTTATACGAAAAATCAAAAACTTTATTTTTTTAAAGCACTAAATTAAGAAGATAGATTACTATAATGTGTAATTTACACAAATAATAAATTTGACAGTTCAAAACCTAATTTGTAAATGCAACACTTACAAATTAGATGCAAATTTCTGCATTTGATTAGAACATCTCCCTTTATACTAAAATATATCCAAATTATTAAGAACCATGTGTATGTTGTACCTTGAGACATGTCCCAAGGTACAACACGGTTTACTGTCCCAAGGTACAATCATCACATGGTTTAAATAAAATCAAGATGGTGGTCAATCAAAATGCAGTATCATCACTTTCTCATAACCAAAACATTTAAAAATCTTTTGTTCAATATCCAATTAAAATTCAGTAGAATAGTTTTACAAATGCTGTTTCAGTAAATGAAACCAGAATGAGAAAGATATTTAGTTTTGAGTGATGAAATTTTCTTTCTCTCACCAAGTTATCAATTCTGTGCTTCTAATGCTGCCTTTTACTGTGATGCTATCACCTGGTTAAGGCCACAATTAGAAATTAAAAAAATGTTAATGTTGCCAATAGGTTTTTAGAAATTGCCGATGTCCCAAGGTACAACACTCTCCCTACTCCCTTATAGAGCCACAGTAGTTTTACAACTTTTATGTCTCATATAAGATAAAGGTTCCCAGTATTACGAAAAAAAACCCCAATACTTGAAGAAGTTAAGTAAATAAAAACATACATAAATCTTATATGCTACAACTGTTGTTAGACCTCCTTCCCCCCAGAATAAATATATGTAGGAAAAAGTAGGATGATACAAGTGGTTTAATGTTTTTCTTTTTAAATGATGATAATTGAAAAAACATAATTATTTCCATTGCTTGTTTTTTCTCCCTGAAGAATCATAAATCATCACACATAAACAACAATTGTTTCAGTAATTTTAGGTCTTAGATATGAAAAAGTTTCATAAAATTATTTTCGATATAGTTCCCTGGTGCAGAAAGGAATTTTTGGTACTTATTGGTTATACTCCCTACCTTTTTTGCTCGCCAGATGAAATACTATCGTTAAAGCAATGTTATATTAGATTTAAATAGGATGTTGGTGACAGTTCTAAAACCGTCGCCAAAGTAAGGTACCGGTAAGTGCCGACTATTTTGGGGTGAATGCCGTTGGTAACAGAAGGATGTAATTTTACAATTAATAACTTTTATTATTATTGAAATTTTAAAAGTTGGGATGGAAAGAAAATTTTCTGGTAAGATAATTTTGGTTACACAATAAACTTTAAAGTTCTGTTAAACTATTTAAAGAAATTTCTTCAAAAAATTTGGGCACCTTAAGAAGTGCTATTCAATGTATATTAGATGGGTTTTTTAAAATTATATTTTTCACTAAAAATAAATATTTTGTCACGGAAGGTCAAAAGTGTACAAAATACATATTAAAAAGGCAGAATTTCTTCCAAATATGAGTGAAAATCATGTGTAAGGCTTTTCTTAGACTTATTCATCAACGGGTCTATGACCGGTTCTATTTGTATACCCGATTTATACTTGATCCTACGTCTCAATCAAGTGTTGGGACTTGACTTTCAAATGCTGCCAAAGGGTACGTTCAGTGACTTTTGAAGATGCGCCAAATTGGTGTAAAAATAATTGCAGCCCTTACAGTAGTAAAGTCCCTAAAATCTAATAAGCTGGTCAAGATTAGAATGAACATGCAAAGAAAACTGGCTCAAAATTCTCTCTGAATTTACTAAACTGTTTAAAATTCTTTGAGCAACGAAAGGTTATGTGTGAGGTGACAATGTCATACTTAAGTCCCCAGTAGCATAAATCGGGCAACATGGCAGAAAGCGCTGCAGATTTATCTTGAAGCTTGCAGATTAATTAGCCACCTTACAATTTTTTTTTAAATGCGACCAAGAAAAAAAGTTTATTGTCTGCATGTACTATTGTTAAATTCCAACTATTTTAAAAAGTATAGTTTGCTATTTTTTATTATTGTAAATTTGGTTCCACATCATTTAGTGCCGCAGATAAATTTTAACTTCTGAAGCTTGTGCTGCAGATTGATACAGAAAATTCTGGCACTGGGCTTAAGTCATTTGCTACAAATATTTGCGCAAATCTGGCCATGGCAGTACATCTACATACAGTTTCTGTTTACCAGCACACAACAAATGCATAATGTCTGAGGGAACAATGTTGTGATGCCCACAACTGTACGAAATATTGCATAACACATCTCAAGGTTACGTCTGAAAGTTCTACTTTTCTTCTCGAGTTAAAAAGGGTTTTTGCAAGCCTAGAACACATGTGTATGTGCAACATACTTTACAATCATGTACATCAAGATGTTGTTCACTCCCTTTGTTTTCACGAAAACGTTTTATCACTTCCTGATACGTAATTGATTAGTTTATTTCCTTTTTTTAATACTACCTTCAAAAAAAAAAATCAATATTTTAAAGAAGAAATAACCATATGTATCTTTAATTAGGACACTTTATGAACGTTTTATTTTCAAAATTTTTTAATTTGTTTACAAAACCATGAAGTGAAAAGTTCAAAAAATATTTTGGCAAATTTGACCTTATGAATTATTCCTAATTAACTACTTACATTTATCTATTTATTTAATTAACCAATGTATTTCTATTTTGTAATGGAATAATTACAACATATCTGCAAAATTTCAAAAATGTTCTTTTAACTTACTTTTCGGATATAACAAATGAAGGGGGCAGATGAAAGCATTTGTGAAGATCAAACTACCACATTTGATGAGTTTTAAAACAATATTGGAAAAAATATTAATCACTACACATTTGACCTAATGCAGGTGCCGCATTAGGTCAAATACCACCGTATAGGGGGGCTCAAGAAAAGACCCCTTTTTGAAAGTTTTTAGTCAACCAAGCTCGAGAAATGCAACGTAACACATTTGTATTTTGTTGTTTTTTTAAAATTCAATATTCATGGAGTTTACCCCCCCCCCCCCCCTAAGTAAAATGTGAAATGATGGGCCTGGCCTATTACATTTGGACAAATACTGTATCCCACCATACAAGATCTTGATAATATGTTAGCAATGATTTAAAAACATTAACATTAATGTTAACACAAATTATTGATTTAAAAATAAACAAATAATACTCATAAGAATCATAAACATTATTGGGATCATTAAAATACATTTAAATAAGAAAACATGAGTCAACGAGCGATCAAGGATCGGATATTACCAGAACGTATTACAGCCATAAATACCTTCAATGTTCTTCAATCACGCAATCTAACTTTGAAATATGAATTAGGAAACCACAAGTTAATCTTCTTTAAATATTCAGAAATTTTAAATCGTGCAATAACACTGGGAAAATTCACACCACTGCAAAACAAGCAACTGCATCGAATGATTTCCCACTTTTCAGCGGAGTGATCTGCCGACGAGGCTACGCGAAGGATGCTGGGTCACGTGCACAATTAGTTGTCATTCGTCTTGGGCAAAGATGGCTGCAAACGTACAGTCTTTGATACAGTACTGGAAAAACTTCGACTTACCGCAGCTTCAGGTAAGGGAATTTCATCAATTTTCAACAAAGCAATTTGTTCATGAATGCTACCTGAAACCGGAAATAGCCTTATATCGCCACGGAGGGACCTGGTAGCGGCGAACGGGATGCGCGAAAAAAATATTGATAGGTTATCAGCGGATATCGATGAGTCTCTCTCCGTGTATCTCTCGCTCCAACGCAGAGCCGTCGGGAGCAGCTTCCCTCTTTTGTTGCTCTTTATCCTTGACAATGCTCAGATAAAGAAAAGATAATTTTTTGTTTTGTTTTCCTTGCCGTGCATTGGCGCACTGATACGCGCTAGTTGTGACAGCACTGTCCCCATGTGCACACTAGTTTAAAACTCGCGCAGTGAAATGCCGTTAAAATTTTAGGATGCTGCGCCGGCAATCGTTCGGAATTCTTGCCGTGATCCGAAGGGAGAGCTGCCGCATCTCAAGTGGGCCATTTACGGACGAAACCCATTCATTTAAACGCCTCTCAAAGGGACAAAATTTGCTTCTTTTTTTGTTTCACAATAAATGAAAAGTCGCTTAACGTAAAATGATTCCAGGCACACGATTTTGGACTCGAACAAGTTCACACTTTAACAATACAATCATTCATAATAGTTTTTATGAATTCTTGAGAATTACTAATTATTATTATTTTCTTATTCTTTTTAAATGCACTACATCTCTTTTATTAAAATTTTCCATTGAGCCAAAATAATTTTTTTCATACCTTTGATCGTTGAATACTTAGTTTTTTTTCCTTAAAATAAAAGTATTTTTTGTCTTCTGCCTATAAGTGAAATACATAAACATCAAAAAGTAACTTTTTTGATTACTAAAACAGTTTAATTTCAAATTATAATAAAATGATATAAAATCAGTAATCATCCCTTTCCTGAAACAAATAAAGTCCTATTTAGTTTTACCTTAAAAACCTAAAAATGTGAAACATTTAGTTTTACTTGGTATGTTTTTCTTTTTTTTTTTTTTTAAATTTATGTCACCCTTGTACTTTCTGTTGTATTAGTATTGACAATATTTTATTTTTAAATTAAAAATGATTAGTTTGTTGATGCACATCAAAATGAATACATTTTTTAAACACACGTTCATACTTATTTACATGAAGACGTAGTGAAAAAAAAGTAATAATTATTGAGTTGTAATTATGGCATTGTAATTGAATTGAAATTTTATCTGCCGCCAAAACAATAAAATAAACTGTAGTGTGATTTTTTTTTTTTTTTTTTTGGTGGCTAAGGAAGACACAGCTATTTATCGTGGGTAATAAATATATATTTTGTTAATAAATTCAATTTTAAGGCTCCTTGCTTCATAATTTTCATCAAAGTATTATACTTCCATAAAGTTTGGACTTTTTAAAGCGAAAATTCTGTTTGAAAGTCAATAAAATTAAAAATGTTAATGCCAAATACAAATGATTATATGCATAAAATCAATATCAGCTTTTTTGAAAAAACTGAAAATAATGCGTATAGTTTCTTTATGAAATTCAAATAGACTTTCAATTTGTATCTAGAAATTATAAAATATAATAATAATAATTAAAAAAAACCCGTAAATATGAAAATTATTAATAGAGAGATGCTTATATATTAAAGTTGCATATGTCTCAGTTATACTAAAAAATGTTATTCAAGCAGTTATATGGACGCACCCACATCGGGAAAGGAGGGGGATATGGCAAAAAAATGTCACCCCCCCCCCTAAAAAAAACTCCATGCATAGTTCCTCCATGCAGAAAAATTACGAAAGTATGCTGTAAAACAATGTGGTCCAACCTTTAGTTACTCGAAGGCCAATCAAGCTTTAGTAGAAGAATGGGAGGACCAGAGGCATTCCAGCCAAAAAAAAAAGTGTACCGCAAATGACATTTTTGGTATTTTTTTATTTATTACATTCCTTAAATTGCTTCCTTTTATTTCGAAATTATTATCATATAATTATCTTTTCATAAATAATGTCTCCAATTAAAGTCCCCTCTCTAAAGTTTTTTTTAAATGTGTTTTTGAAGCAATAATTTCTTCTGAACAACGATTCCTTTAAAGACTGAGGTTCTGGAAGAAACAGTATGAAACAAATCCAAGCAATATATAAAATTCTTATTAAAGTAATAAATTTAAATTGACGTACGCTAACTAGAATCCCATTTCTGCTTCTTTCGCAAGTCCACAGTTATGTAACAAAGTTCTCTTACGATTCTCCCATTGATATAATAACTCTAGAAGTCAAAGAGGGACCTCTGGAAGCCTTTGAATCGAAAGTCGCCTTTTTCTCCCGATGGAATGAAATTCCGTTTTTAATATTTTAAGTTGCTTTTTCTGTTATTAGTGTATTGAAGATATTTAATTGTTGCATGTGACATATAGTATTAATATCAATTGGTTTACGTAGTTTTATTTTTAAATAAATGATTCGGTACGGTATATATTTTTCCTCCGCTTCCCATATTTATTCTGTTTTTAAATAAATATTAGAATTTCTTAGAAGTTGGACCGAGTCAAAATAATTTCGCAATGGCAAAAATATTGGGAAACACTGTCCAAAATAATCGAATTAAACGTTTTGTACTTACCAAAAAAGGAGACGTGAGAATGATTTTTAAAATTGGCAATTTTCTTTTCAAAAATTTTTGTGATGTTAAATTTTTATTATCTGTTCGTTTCAAAATAGGTTTTTTTTCCCTATGCACTTTTTAGAAAGTAAACTAATTCCATGCGAGTTTGATTTCCTTTCTGGTATTTTCCGCAGTGCTGAACTAAAAAGCCAGCGCCAGCGGGACGAACATGTAAAACGGTTTTCTTTGCAATAGTATGCACGATGCAGCGAAGTGCAAATATCGCTTCGAGTAAACTCCGACAGGGAGTACGTTAATAATAATGACCATCATTACGGAATATTTTCTTTGGGTAATTTGCATTAATTATGACAATTCCCAAAAAGCAGGATCCACATATGAAGGAAATGAAAAACTTTTATGGTTGGGAACAATGTAGCACAGTATAAATATTGGTTTTAGTTCAAACTAGAAGAAAACATTTTAAAAAAAATTGACAGTTAAAATGTTGTTCTTCTTCTTTTTTTTTTTGTAAATATGCTAATGCATGCAATAAATTGATTTTTATATAAACGTATGTAAAATAACAGTTTGAATATAACAGTGACAATTAAATTAATAACAAAAATGATTGAATATATACTATACTATATATAAATGTAACATTTAGATACAAATGCTTTTTTTGTCATTTAAATTCATTATGGAATTTCTAAAGCATTCATTTTTAGTTAATATAGTTATACTGGTTATATAAAATGATTAATTTCGTAATTAATGAGGAAATGATAAAATATAACCACTAAGGAATTCAATAATTATTGAATTCTTAATTAAGTAATTATTTTTATATTGTTATGAAGAAAAATATTTTTTTTTAAAGTCAATAAATCCCAAAATATATTTTATCCAGTTGGTGCATTCCTCGAAAATACCTACTTTTGATATTAACATACAGCGCCGTCAGCCCTTTGATAGCGGTTTCTTAAACCAATTAGTTTTTGGAGAAGACAAATATCAAGACGTTAAGACATCCATATATAAACATTAATAAGTTAAGAAACCAAGTTAGGGAAGTTTTTCTTCACTTTGTTTCATTTTACAAGCATTTCTGCATGAAACTTGAACGCTGCTTCATCAGGCTAGCCAAAATTTAAAAAAGAAATTTTGATGTATTTTAACTTTTTGTTGAAATTAAGTAAAAACCGATCTGTTGTATAATATAATGTATTCTTAGAAAAAATAGTAGTAGAGGAAATTGTTTACGGTAGGGACATAATTAAATTTTCAGTTAGTAGTCGTAAATTTATATGCACTTCACCATAAGTTTTTTATGACAATATCAACTACTTTTTTCCTCGAACGTTTTGTTGGTTATTTTAAAAATATTTTTTGTACGGTTCAAAAGTATTATCAATCTGAAGTGAAATTCAAACTTTTTATCTAAAATACCAATAACATGAGAAATAAAAATTTCCACTTAAAACTTAACTGTAAGTAAACACCGACCGGTGATATAATATAAAGCCTTTAATTTTGGAAATCATGATAATTTTTTACATATAGGCACGTGGGCAAATTTTTACGTAGTAGTCGTAATTTTTCAGGCCGTTTACATTTGTAATTTTATGGTAACGTTAACTAATTTTCGATCAAAATTTGTTTTAGTAATTTTTAAGACATTTTTTGCGCAGTTCAAAAAATCCTTATCATTCGTGAGGGAAATTCAACTTTTAATCAAAAAAATAAGTAACACGAGGAATAAAAGTTTTCACTGAAAGTTCAAAATAATTTTAGGGTGTGAATTCGTTTTTTTGTTTCCTGAAGTATAAAGAAATATTATGAGACAATAAAAAATCTCCGTAGGCTTAACAAACATTGAGTGGCCAAACTGACCAAATTCAAAAATTTTACATGAATTATTAGATTAGATTGAATGATATGTTTCTTTCAAAATAGCAGCAGGCGTTTATATTTTTGATGCAAATAATTATTCAGCCTTTTTTCATTTTATTCCTAATTTTTAATGCATGATTTGTTTTAGGATGGGGACGATTAAAAAATAAAACATTTGTACCTTTTGGAATATTCGAATTCAATTGCATTATTTTGTACATTTAATCAAAGAATTCATGAAAAGTATCGCATTTATGTATGGGGGATTTTTTTTGTTTATATTTTATTTTTCTTACTTTCATGATCTTACAAATTTAAACACTGTGCTTGGATATTACAAAATTTCTTGTTAAAAAACTTTGACAGTTTAAATTTACTAAAACATTAACAGTTTGTTAGAAAAAATTTTATTTGATTTTCTCAATAATTAATAGTTTTTATTTTGAGATGAAAAGAAATATCGTATTATAAAGTAATTGTTTGAACAAATGTTAAAAAATATTAGAAATAACTTGGATCGAAACTTAAGAAATAATTCGTCTTATAATTTCGATGTTGATATACGGAGAAATATACAAACTTTTTTTCAGAAATTATTTCTAAACGAAAGTAAATAAAAAATTTGCTTAACTTCAGTTAAAATAAAGAACTTGTTATCACCTCAGTTTTTGAGCTCGATATTTTCTTATTCTTGTTATTCACGAATTAAATAGACTTTACAACTATAATTGTAATACTGCTTATTTTATTATTTAATGTGTCTTTATGAATGTTAAAATTGTTTAAATGTTTAATTTAAATATGACAAATTTCTATTTTTGTATAATTTGCACTCATTGCACTCAAACAAAGGTAGGAAAATAATAAAATTTTTTCGAGAATGTTTGGTAGACATTTTGTATCGCTTTAGGTAATTTTGTAAATGGAAAAATTGCAATTTAGTATCAGCTTCTCCTTTTTGTAGTAAATGGAAATGCGGAGAGAGACTTTTTTTCTAGAAATTTTGTAATAGAAGTAAATTATAACTTGTATAAATTTTAAATAAAATGAGGCGTTGACATGGGAAGGGAAGTAAGTCAGAAATCCTAAATGCTTTTAGAAGGCATAAAACCTGTCTAAAGTCATTTTTCCATAATGTGCGTATTGATAAAAACACTAAAATCATTTCAACTTCATAAATAAGATTGAATTATGTCATCATATTCACAAATTTGAAATTTCATAAACTTGAATATATCTGGTTTTTTATGATTTCTAAGAATATTTAGGACTTCTGACTTAATACTTTTCCCATATCAACGCCTCCAATGTTAAACTTTCGTTTCTAATTAACATTTTTACCATAAATTATATTATATCAAAAGCATGTATTCGCATCCTGTGCGTGATTAAGAATTATTTTTTCCTACTTTATTTAAAATTCAACATTCCCCGATAAATCCCTGATTCAAAAGAATTGCAATTTCACCTGATAATTTAGCTCTTTTATGCCTCTGATCACCCTGTAGACTTAAACCAAGATCATTGTTGACGTCCTTAAATATTTGAAATAAAACCGCGATAAAAACTAAGCGAAAAATGAGATCTATTAAAATGTCATTAAGTATTTATACAGTTGACAGAATGAACAGCGAAAATCCCAAGTTTCGGTACTATTGAAGACATTAATTTTTAGTACCGTCATTACTTCTAGAGCAAAGCATGCGCGAGATGACTGGAAGAGAAAGAAAAACCAAATGAAGCAAACGTGTCTAATAAAATCTCTGCAAATGATAGGCGATCGACGCCTATTCCGCAGAAGTACTGTCTGCTAGATGAAATTCAGGAGATGGTATTTCAGTTATTGATTTTCGACGCAACCGTTTTTAGGTCTACGTCTTTGAGAGCAAGCTTGATTGTATCCTTTTTCTCCGGCTGATAGTTCTTCCCCTCGTCTTCTTCCTTTTATTTCAATAAGCTTCATAGGAGTAGTTTGATGGCGTGTTTATGTCTTCACGTAGATGTATTTCATATCTATGTGCATTCCGAGAATCATTCCATTGTTTTATGGAATGATGGTGGCTCATTTAGGAATTCCGATATTTTGGATATTTGAATAGCACGATAAAAATATCTATTAAATTTTGAGTGTAGGCAACTACAAAGGAAAAAATCCTTCAGGAACGCAGAAGCATGCAGTAAGTAATTATAAGTAAGGTTCAACAAAAGCAAGCAAAAAAATTCACACATACAACTGCTTTGAGAAAAAGGCCATATATGTGTAAAAGGTTGCATATAAAAAATAACTAACCATTACAGCATCCTCAAAGATATAGACAAATTCATTTAGCAGCGAAGAAGTGACACAGTCCGTCATACTTGCTTGCCAGCTAAAGTGTTGCAAAAAATGCTTCATTCACCATTAGATTAATATATCAACTTTTACCGCCACCTAAATTGTTAATTGTTATATATTGCAACAATGCATTAGAAGCTTTAAATTTTGTATTGTTGAAACAATACTTTCAGAAATTACGTACTTCGCTTTTGCGGAGCAAAAGTCATTGAAATGCGTCATCAATCCGCAAGCATTAGTGAGCCATGTGAAGCCCCTGATGAAAAGCCGATTGTCATAAAAGCATGACTAGGGGCACGTTGGTCCAGACTCAATTATTTTATTGTTTTTTGTATTTTTTAATTCATTTTATAGCCAACTACTGGCTCTAGTAGTCCTTCATATATAATGAAATCCCATTCCAAAGTAGTATCGTGCGACTTTTATTTAAAGAAGTTTAATTTCAACACTGCTGAGTAATTTTCAGAACTTAGTAACTTTATTTATTTATTACTAATTTTAGTAAGATTCGAACAATAAACTCAATTTCTATCATAAAATGAGTCCGTTCACTGCATTATTATTTGTAGTTTGAATAGTTTTCATTGTAAAGAAAAAAAAGATTACAGATTTTATAAATTTGAGAAGTTGGAGCAAGTTGGGTTCGCTTTTTTGGGGCATGTTGGACCATGGACCAACCTACCCCAAGTGATTAAAAAATCAATTTTTAACCATTTTTTGCACCTTACAATTATTATATCGTATTCTAATTGTTCATATACTTATTTACATTTCTGTGCAGTTATTTGTTTCAAGTTATGTAGTCTGAAATTAATAAGCATAAAAGTTTTGAATGAAAAACGAAGTGGAACAATATCTAGGTGAACATTGAGAAAAATTCATTAATACAAATTATACTCAATTAATCTTTTACAATATCTGTACTTTTGTAACATTCATCTATTATTTTGAAAGTCAACTTACAGTTTTTTGAAACCATCAAAATTATTTGTAGAACATCTGCTATAATGCATATGATATAGCAATAAATTTTATTAAAAATGTATCGTTTGATTTAAATTAAATTTTTCAACATTAGTGTGTGTGAGTTGTCAGAAATTTCTATTTTCTCTGAAAACTGCGCAAAAGTGAAACTAATACACAATTACTTATCATATAAAAGATTTTGAGACAAGACTTTTGAGAAAGGAAAATCTATTACATCTGAAAATATATAATTAACGGTTTTTGATATAAGTAATCAAAGGCGGAAAAATTCCTTAAAATCTACATTCTTTGGAATTTTTTACCTATTGATCACATTATGAGACTCATATGAGACGGAATGGAGAAAAGAACCCTCATAATATTTCGATGAGGCAGCAGTACATGAAGGTAACATAATCCTTATTTTGTCAGAACATTGTGACTACACAGAAATAGCGGGCTTTCTATTTCATAATTATTCATTAAAATAGCCTTTATTAACATGCTTTGTTTTTCATTTTAATTCATAAATGTAAATTGCAAAAGATTGCATTTTCTTTTGGTATTTAATAATTTTTCTATTTCTTAAAAATAGGTAAATTTCATTTATTTTTTCTGTAATCAAACATATTTTTCTGAATACAATTTAATTTAAGACACTTTATTGATCTTTAAAATTTATATTTTTCATTTAAATAATAAGGAAAGTAATTTAGTTATAATATTGATTAATATTTATCACTAATTTTGCAACAGAAAATCATGATATGATGTGGTCCAACGTACCCCATAGGGTGAATCAAGGGACTACTTCGGACTTGGGGCACCTTGGTCCGCTTTACAAGGTTCTGTTTAAAATTTAATATAAGAAAAGATTATGAGCAGAAATTTTTTAAAAAAATTTCGGATGATGAGAAATGTTTATTTAACCTTATGGTAAAATATATGAGTATATTTTATTTTTTGTTATTTTTTTGAAGGAAAATATCAAAAGAAATCATTATTTGCTCTCATTGACACTTGTATCTGCCTCTTCATTTCTTAATAAGCTTAAATGCTTCAAGTAATGAGTAAAATACAAGGAGAGGACTATAAGGAGGAACTATATTTATGATTTTTTATCCTACTTCCCATCGTAAGAGTAAAATAAAAAGAAAAAAGAACAAAAACGAAAGAAGACTTACTGTATCGTTATCATTAAAAATAAGAAAAGGCAAAAATAATTTAAGTAGTTAAATAAAGATTGAAAAATAAAAAACTTTGAAAGTAGGGTTTTGAGATGGGGAAAATGTGTCCTAATACTTTTGAAAGAACTGTTCGATTCAAAAGTCTTCTTTTGCATTCGAAAGATCTCAGCGAGGACATCTCATTTCCATGTTTTACTTTTTGAGTTGAACTATTTTTTGTTCAACTTTGAACAGTTCAAAAAAATTTAACATTACTGCCTATGGGGAAGTAGGAAACAAATAATATAATCCTTGGAGATAAGATACAAGCTCATTCGAAGGAGCGCACGACATGAAATATTTTTTGACTTGAACAATTTTTGTTCAATTTTGAAAAGTTTTTAAAAAATTAACATTAGCCCCTACGGGGAAATTTTAATCCTATATAAATCCTGATCTAGCAGACGGATTTGCTTGGAACAAACTTTATCGGAAGGAGCTTATGACGTATAACATGTACAGATACGAAGTTCATCCAAAACTAAGCGAACCTACTTTTCCATTAAACTTTTTGATCTGGATTTTTAAGTCTATTTTTAAATGAGTGAGAGAATGGATAATTAAATGGGTGAATAAATGATTAAATGGGTGAATGAATGATTAAATTGGTGAATGAATGATTAAATGGGTGAATGAATGATTAAATGGGTGAATGAATGATTAAATGGGTGAATGAATGGATGAATGTGAGTGAATAAATGAATTAATGAATAAATAGGTGAGTGAATGAGCGAATAAATGCATGAATTAATGAAAGAGTGCATGAATGTGTAGAAACTTTTGAAAAAGGTATAGTTGAAGTAATTAATGACTAAAGCTAAATGAGAAAGATAGAGAGGGAGACAACTAGATTATCAATTTGAAGTTGGGTGTATACGGGAAAGTAGGCTCGTATAGTTCTAGACGGAACTTCATGTTCAAATGTAAAAGGGGTAAAGAAACGAAATCTTAACACTTGTGGAGGTTTTATGCCGATTGTGGGAGAGGGGGAAAACGAAGTTTTTATATTTATTCCTGCTTCCCGCCAATTGCATGGAAGGGAAGTGGAAAAAAAACCGAAATTTTAGCATTAATACTTGTTTCACGCCAAATAAGAGGGGAAAAGAAAAACAACTCTTGTTTATTCGTTGGCTTTCCCTTATTATGTCACTGAAAGTTACTTTCACTCAGAGGACCATAATTTTCTGATTGCGCTATGACCTAAAATAGAATAGGAAAGCTCTAGATGCTATTGGGAGTAAATCCATTGTAACAATCTTAACTATAGAGTCAATAACAGCATTTTTTGTATTTGTCGGGGTTATGATATCAGTACAAATTATAGTTAATAAGGTTTTCAATAGAAAGCTCTTATAAAATGTACAGGTTTTTTGTTCAAATTCAAAACTGACTTTAGGAGCCTTATTAACCGTTATTTAGTATTAAGTAAATTCCACTGTATGCGCCAATCACTGAAATCTGTATTGTATTGTTGTTTCATTGAAATAAAAGTTTCAAATTTCTTTAAATTTGTAAATTTTCGCACAACTTACTGTTTTTTGATATAACTCATTATGAAGAGCAATTAAAATGTTTCGAGTTATGAGTAAAATTTCTTTTAAGCACATTCAAATGTCGCAGTTGCATGTTTAAAAGAAAGAACGAAATGCTAAATATGTGCGTCTTTTCATCTCTTTGATGGCTTAAAAAACTATATCTGGTTTAGAACTTTAAAAATGATAAAATCTAATTTTATTCTTGAAACAAATTTATAAAACTGCGCCGTAATATAAGTAACACTATCACATTTTTTCTTCTATTGTCATAGTATTGTAAAGAAAGATCTTTTTATCTTTCGTGATCAAAATTCTTCTTTTAATATTTTTAGCTTCATTTTTAATCGTTGAACAATGTCTGATTGCAAGAAAAACTAGATCTAACTAATAAATCTCACTCACGAACAGTAGTCAATGAATTGCCTTGTGAAGAAAAAGAAGATTAATGATAGAGAGTAGATTTTCCACGCATCGGGGAGCTCGCCACTAGGTGGCGTTAGTTACGCAAAACAGACGACGTCAGAAATCATGACGTTATTTAAAACAGTTAACGTTGAGAACATACGATTCCCCCCCCCCCCCTTTCAATCTGATCAAAGCATTAATCACTAGATAAAGAAGGTTACTGTAAAGTACTGAAAATTTCTCTGCTACTTTGTATTGCGTGTTAAAAATTTTTTGCTACAGGAATATATTTTTTAAAACTTTTTTGTTTTATGGCATGACAGTAACTGAACAATTGAACTTATGCTCAGAGTCAATCAATCAATTTCTTAGACTCATTTCAACTTTCCTAATTTGTTTTTTTAATGTGTTATTAACCAGTTACTATATTTATTTTGGTTCAGCTTGACTAGTTGTTAAATTTAATAAAGTTATTTTTATTTATCTTTATATTCTTGAAAAATTTCTAATATTTGAAACTCCCTTTTATGAGGTCTTGTATATTAGTATGTAGTAGCATTAAGTGCTGACATCTATAACATTATTAAACAAAATTCTAACAGTTTTTATTTTCCTAAGATGTTCTTATAAGTAAATGTGAACGATAATGGTGTTTAAAGTAATTTTTTTTTTGGCGCAAGGAAGTTTATTTATTTAAGACTGGGCAGTATAAAAATGGTTCAGTTTTCTATGAAAATCTAAATCCCCTCAAAAATAAACATTCAGAGCAAAGTATTACATTTTCGATTATAACAGTTAAGTTTCTTGACGGGAGCTTTTCAGAAAAACGCGTCATTTTCCGACAACGGAAACATGATACAGTTCAATTCTTATCAAAATGAATATATTTATCACATTACAATTTTTTAAGGGAAAAAGTTGCGGACTTCGTTTGGAATAAGATTTCTGGCTATACTCTTTTTAACGACACGCTTGTACATAAGATAACTACTCTTTCACAAAAGCATGATTTTAAAGTATTATTTTACAAATAATGTGCAAAATTTTAAGAATAAATCACTTTGAATACATTTAATAGCGGATAAAAAAATAATTAAATATTTTTACTGAGCAGGATGATAACCCCTTAAAATATTTTAAGAAAAAAAAATGGAAAATTTAAAAATATAATAGTTGCGACTTCACTTAATTTTGACAAATGCTAGATACAACTGGTTTTTTATTCATACGTATTATCTCGGGCAAAATTTGGGGGCTCTAATTGCTCGTATTTTTTTAAGTTAACCACATTAAACTGCTAAATAAATGCTCATAAAAATTTAAATTACTCAATCCTGATTGCACACACAACGCTGAAGTTGTTTTTTTCTGTCGTCGAAGAAAAAGAAAGAAAAGTCCTAAGAAGAAAAAAAAAAAAGAATTCGTAGTGTGCAAGTTCATAAGCACTTTGTAGAACTTGACGCTTGCTGATGATGAGTCATATGCGATATTATTGTATTATATATTACGCTTCATGTATTGTGTAGCATAACTCATAATGTAATATAATTTCTAATTCATAAAAAAATAATTGCTGTTGGCAGAAAGTTCTCTAACCATAAATATATCTCGGCCTCACTTCTTCCTTTCTTTTTTTCCCTTCCTTGTTTTGATTTTTTAAGGTCGTTTTTTTTTTTTTTTTTTTTTGGTTCTTGACATGACAAGATGTATGTCTAATTTAAACCAAAATATTTACATGAAATATGATTGCATAAAATCATTTGAAATTTTAATATTGCGTAAAGAACTTGTTATAAATTTTCGAGAAGTTTTTATTAATTAATAAATTTAAAAGAGAGAGAGAGAAAGAGAAAGACAGAGAGTATTTAAGATATAATAAATAAAGCTGATATTAGATCAGTAATTTAATTTTTAATGCTTTACTTTCAGAAAACTGACATAGCATTTTTATTAGTAGAATAATATTCGTTACTTAATGTTACGAAAATTTTAAGCATTATCTAAACATTCCTTTCTCGGGTCATGGTTTACCAGTTCCCTATATTTTCAAAAATAATCCTTTTATGAGATAAATAACTGCTGTAGCAGGAGCGTTTAGTGCGAAATCGCTTGTTGATTTACAATTTAGCTAATTATTTCAATTTCAGAAATTGGAATGCTGACAATTAAGACTGAATTAAGAGGAATCATTCAGTCTGAAACAAATTGACACGATTAGCAACCATTTGAAGAAGAAGTACGAATAAGTAGCTAAAATATCAGATTTATCGGTTATTGGGCTCTAATTTTCCATTTTATCGATTTTAAACGAAGAAAGCGATACAGTACTTTGAAGCGTTGATTGCTATTAGATATTGATGAATCTATAGTTTCACCAACAAGAGGAAGAACTTCAAAACTTAAAGTTTAAAGTTTGGAATATTTGAGTTATTAAGATTTTAATATATCATTAAGATAGCTGAAGAATCGGAAGTCAGTTATCACGACAGATGAAATGGAATAATCCATTCCAAATATTGCAGAATTAACCCAATTTTTTTCAAATAAATGCGTCAAAAATATAAAAATTTCAAAATTTTTTAATTTATTTTCAACTAATTAATTAATTAATTTATTTATTATTATTTTACAAAAGGATTTTTTTTGCGTTTGTCAAATCGAAGGATTACAAGGTTCATAAAACAATGACAACCTATAAGTTTTCTTAATTTGTTCTCCCCCTCCCCCTTTGTTTTTAAAGAACAACGGAGTTTATTTTGTACAGCAAGCAGTTATTATTGTACCTGGATTTTAAATAATGAAAATACCGAAGAAAATATTTTGCTGATGCCATTGATAAATTCAGTAGTGAAAAAAGTTTTCCCCATTTGTAATACTTATTTTTATTTTGTAAATAAATTGAGCACTGCAGGCGCTTTGTACTTTTGATAACCCATGTTTTATGTGAAAATTAAATACGAATGAGGTTTAAAGTATTGCGAAAATAGTTTAGACTCTAACTAAAGTTTAGTGTATAATAGTTTAGACTCATAGTTTTCAAATAGTTTGGACTCTAATAGTTTCCTAAAAGTTTAGACTCTAACAATTTTCAAATACTTTAGACTCTAATAGTTTGCTAAAAGTTTAGACTCTAACATTTTTCAAATAGTTTAGACTCTAAACTATAAGCAAAATTGTATCTACAATGCTCTAAGCTTTAGAGAAACGCATTGTAGATGCAATTCATTATCTTATAATAGTTACTTATTAACCTAATTGATAGAACCACCGTTAACTCAGAACGTTTCAGTTTTTAAGATATTAAAGGTTAAGTTATTGCCTCATTCATTATGGAATTACTCGTAAGAATATTTTTGAAAAATTTGCAAAAAACAAAACTACTTTTTAAACAAACTACTACTCCTTCTACACATAGTCATTTATATCATGGATAAGTTAGTAGCTACTGATGTAAATTTGCTATTTTGCGCTATTTGTATTTTCTATGACATTTGAAAATGAGTCCAATTTCTTTTTTTTTCCTCTAAAATAGATGTCTGTTTAGAAGGCTGGTAAAAGGGGTTCTCAGTCACTTCAAAAATCGATAACTTACTGGAAAGGGGGAGGGGGGTGATGTTCTGCACACGCAATCAATCGCTGGAGCAGTAGTGCATATCTGCATTAGAAGCCGTCTTAGTTCTTAGTCACTCATTAGTCGGATCCCTCCCCTGTCGATTTTTTTTTCATCTATCTGCCGCCTGTGCTGCGAGCATACCAATGTAGCATGAAGGGATTTGGCAATGGGGGATTACATCAAAATGCACTGGTGGAGTCATCCACAGTTCCACCCCTCCCTCCTAAACACAGACGTTCTTTGTTATCATGCCTGCCAGTTCATGCATTACTGTAGGATTTGTTGCGAAGCTGGAAAATTCTGGAAATAGGTTATGCTGATTGAGCCCGATGTGGTGGCTTTTTTCTCTTTTTGAACCTCCTCTCTGTGTTGGCGTATAGCTTACATTTCAATCAATATTCAGTGCTTATAAAACGTGTGAGCATTTAAATAGCTATTACATAGAGTTTAAGGTAAATGCCAAATATCTAGTACTTTTGCAGCAGCTCACTAGACCGTAAATGTTAGTAAATGATTCCTTCTATTTCAAATTAAAAATTATACGTGGATTACGCTTGGACTAGAATTTATGCTGTTCATACACATTCTCTGTACATATGCATGCATGTATGATTATTTCGAAATTTCTGCTCATGTTTCATTACCACCGCATTATAAACCCTTATTTATCTATTGTTGAAATGATGGTCTTTTCTTAGTTTTGTTCAAATGATTGAATCGACTGTTTTTGGTATCAAATTATATTCGACGAATTTGCTAAATTAATTACGGTCAGTTGGGGAAATAATGAACATGGGGTAACTGTAAACAAGCTTCATAATTACACTTGTGGTGGTTTTGAAAACTTAACTGCTGGTGTGTGATGAATTGGCACCATAGGGAAGACATTGAAAGAGTTTTGTAAGTTTCGAAACAACTGTGGAGGCGTCACCATCGTTTGAAAATGGCACAGTGAAAAATGTTGTTTAACAAAATTTAGTGATCTCATATTTTCGTCTCCAGCTCATCTACAAAAGCGAAGAAAGCGGTTTCAACCATTTTTATTTGTCATACGGAATGTTGCTAAAAACATTTAGTTATGAATTACATCCTCCTTGTTATTTTTCACGAGCAAGTTAGGTGTTTACCATTACCCCATATATTTCGTACTCTGGGGTAATTGCAAACACTTAAATTTGTCTTATTTCCAATCTTTTAAGATGACGTTATATTTTGATGTAAATTACATTTTTGTGTCTATTTTACATAACTGTTGTTGTTGCTGTTGCTAATACCACTTGAAAATTCAAGCACCCCTTGCAGGGCGACCAGGAACTAAGGAAGCTATTTCCGATTATTAATGTGCTCCGCTAGAATGGAACTACACTTGGCTCAGAGGTGCCTAATGATTTTGAACCAGTTCCCAGATGAGAGATTGTCGCCTAGGTCAGACCCCAGCAGGTATTGCTTCTAACTTGGAGGACATTTGAAGCACGACGTATTTTACGTGCACAGCTGCTTTAGCGTAGTCGGTCCCAGAGTAATCAGTTGCGAGAGGTAGTCACCCTCCCAAGCATTGATCACGGCCAGTTGTGCTTCACTTTCGGTGCTTTGTGGGATCCCAGCTTAACCGACTGATCCACTGAGAGACACATTTTACATAAATTTACCGCATTACTTGATTTATTGCAACTTATTTATCGTTAAATAATCTCAGCGGACTCAAAAATAACTCTTCGGACCACATCTGACCCGTCGCAAATTGATGTTCATTGCTCCGGAACTTCTTAATCTTCCAAGCAGACTGTCTATGAAACAGTTTTCTATTTGCATCAACCGCACTCGAAAATGAACATCTGTTTACATTTACCCCAGAGGCTCTGGGGTAATTGTAAACACACTGGGGTAAATGTAAACACGAGTTCATTCACTAACAAATAGTCATAAACTTAGAATTTTTGTACACATTTACTCACAAGGAGTACAGCATTGGCTGCAATGCTCCCAATTTTATCTCTCAATTCATTCAAGAGGTAGGGAAGGATCAAAAGTTAAAACATTGAAAAAGCGTTTACAATTACCCCAACAGACCCTACTTGTTAACATTAAACGAGCGTTTCCCAACCTTTTCACTTTAACGAGCTTTTTGACAATGTGCAAGTTACCAAGGAATTCTAACATCTATCGTACCCTAATATTTCTACAAAATTATTAACATTAAGTATTAATGAATACAGAAAAGGATCTCTTTCTATGAAGCAGATGAAAAACAATATTATGATGAAAAATTTCGAAAAATATTTCCTACTAGAAAGCATCACTAAATAGAAAACTGCCAGAATGTGCATAAATAACTACCAGTATGTCTTAACAAGCAGGCACAGTGGCGTCGTGGTAAGGCCCGGAACTCGTACGCCACAGGTTAGCGGGTCGAGCCTGGCAGTGTGGGAGGAGTTTCAAGATGCAGAAAATCGCCTGCTCCCATGTCGTATGATTATGCGGCATGTAAAAGATCCCTTGGGCAGACATTTGCCTTGAATGCTCGCGGCTAAATTAAATTCCTAGTGTAATTTCCCATCAACAGAATCCGGGTGCTCGCTCTTTCAGGTGATAAAATTGGACGTCAACATTCTCATACGGCCATGGTACCACACTCATTGTGGTGCCTCTGAAAGAGGTGGTATAAATCCGGGGAACGCACTAGGTCTGCAATTGCAAAAGCCAACAGCAGAAATTAAAAAAAAAAGAATTTCTTAACAATGAATATGCATAACCTATGAGATTAGAAATAAGGCATCATATTGTTAACTACAATTTACGAAACCAATAGTTTTATTTTTTTACTGTAGAGAGATCTAGTAAGATTAATATTCTTGATTTCCTGCGAAATTCATTTATTTTGGACAGCCCTAGGGTCCGGAGAGTTCGGATCGGGAATAACAATTAGGCTTCTCTGAGCGAGTTTTTCCGGGAAATGAGTAGAATCACGAGCGTGGATGAACGAAATTTCTCCCAATCTTGCTCCACTACTCCGATTTTTTAAAAATTTCATTCCAAAACATAAAAATAAATAAATTAGTTTCTTTCTCTCTTTTTCAATTTTATTTTCTTTCTCTCTTTTTTAATTTATTTTCTTTCTTTCTTTTTTAAAAATTAATATCACTTTTGCAACAAAGTGCATATACAATATTATATATTTATTTAGAAGTAAATAGCCTATAAATAACTGTTTTAATTTTTTATCCCATACATGCACGTCTATTAATAAATTAATCAAATGAAAGCGATAAGTAATGTAATTATTTATTGAAACTATTCGGAGCATGGAGCAAAGTTGGCGTGAGTACTTAGAAATCAGAGCGGAGCAACTCTCCACATCCCTGAGTAAAATATCAGTCCGAGATGGTTTAATTTCACCTGTTGCTGCTCCTATTATTTAAATAGCAATTCCCAACAAGATTTCAAACTTACACTGGTACTGCATATTAAATTTACGTTTGCTTTGAGAAAAAAGGTAATGTCCTACTATGGAGAATAATCAGAAAGATATTCATTGCGGATGAACTTCGAGAAACTGATAAGTCAAAAGTTTACATTTTTACAAAGGATTGTAATAACAATAATAATAAAATTAAAATAATCATTATTAGTCAAAAAATGCAAATAGCAATAAGAATTTCAAACATATTTTTCGAGGCAGAAACGAAACTTTTTTTTTTTAATACAAAAGAAGTGCGAATGTCTTAAGCTAATAATAAAGCTATAAATTAGCTATAAATAATTAAGCTATAAATAAGCTTAGAGATGAAAATCTCTAAGCTTATTTATTTTACATTAAAAAAATGAGTCCCTTGTAACCCCGAAGTACGTTTGCAGTTCTTTTTGCTATGTGTGCATTTAAAGTTGTTTTTAAGTTTTAATATTAGAAATTAGTTTCTTGTACTGTTGCGTGTTTTTGAGTAAAAATGTCAATAGAGTGCCATCTTGGACAAAAAATTTATATACCCCGTGATTGAAAGAGAATTACAACTTGATGGAGGTTACTTTTGGAAGATCTTGAATGATGTTGCTTTAAAAAAAGTTCACGGAATTGGCACATTCAAATTATTATATTTTTTTGACGTTTTTAAGTTAAATCCATTTACATCCACATGTAAGACTTTTTGTCGAAAAATAACGTCACTTCTGTCATAGAAATGAAAAAAAATTACCAAAACTCTCAGTAATTTCAAAATTAATTTTGATTTCTCTTCACTGATCCTAATGGCTATGGAAGAAAACCATTTTTCACTTTTTTTTAAATAAATGCACTGATTTAATTGACGAAAATAATAAACTCAATAAAATTCATTACTTACTGAAAACAGAAACAAGCATTGTATCACTCATAAAATCTATACTCTTTTACGTGAACGATATTCTGTTTATAGTGTTATCCTGATTAAATTTTCATGTCAGTATCGGAGAAACTCACATGATTCCCATCCTAAATAAGGAGACGTTCAACAGGTGACTGACGTGGAAGGTAGTGAGGGTCTTTTCAGGTATTTCTGAGGTGCTCACCAAAGATTTAAAGCCATTCTGGTTGGTAATGGAATGAAAGAATATTATATGAGTTTATTTTTTCTTTCACTCGAAAATGTATAGTTTAAGGGTGAATCATTAATGAGGTGGATTGGTTGCTCCGGATGAAAAATTGAAAAGTTGAACGATCGAAGAGAAAACTTAAAGTGAATAGCATTATAGTTTTGGAATGTCAATGAGTTTCTTGTCATATCATACTAATACTGAAGAGTCATTACCAAATAAAATTTCAATCTAGACAGTGAACTATTTCTCAGTGTAGCAAAAACTCTAAATCTGGTCCAATTACGAAGATTATTAACGGTAACGTATTTTAGCCTTGTTCGATTAAGATTTAACTATAAATGGATATGTTAAAGTCTAATATATTATAGGGGAAACTAACATATGAAAATTCATAAATTTGTACTTTAACGGAGAAGGAAGTTATAGTTGCGGCTATGAAGCCCTAATTTGTATTTGAAGTTGATGTCATCAATTAATAAATGGATTTAGATTTTATAACGTATCAAGGTAGAATTAATATAGAAAAATCCATCACGCTTAGGGTTTCCTTGGCACTTAAACTCGAAAATTACTAGATTTCAAACCTGAGCTTTTCAACTAGTTTAAATATGACTTAGAATTTTTTGTAAAGTAAAACTCGATGCATAAATCTAATCTAATTTCAGAATAAAAATTAAATGAAAAACAAAACAATGTGTCAAAAGAGATATGTTCTTTCATATGTAGGGACTGAGTAATTTTCAATTTGAGTGGAATTAATGAATTCATTACCAGAACCTTAAGTAAGACAAGACATTCAAGAAAGAAAAAATAGTTGCCTGGTAAAGACATTTGATAAATTTTAGCACAATTCTCTAATAGGGCTGCATATAGTGTTTGCGTAAAGAATTTTGGGTCTACTGTTTTTTGGAATAGTGAAAAGTAGGTACGTTTGACTATAAGGGAAAACTGGCATACCGAAAGGTTTTTCACGTTTAAGTACATATTTAGCTCATGAGCACCGCATACGGGAACATGATATTAATCAAAAGCACGTGTCTTTTCTATCAGTTAAGCATTTGCTGGTAGAAGAAGGAGAATGAATAGCCGAAATGGCCATTGAGAGAGGTTTGACCCGCCTCAGATCTCTTCATTTTGTTTAGTCTAATGTCTAACGATCCTAAGTGCACAAGTGATAGCATTTTTTCTCAGAAAGTTCTTTTTCCGCTGCGAGCTTTTCTGTGCTGTCAGTTATCAATAATTTACATAAAAGTGAGTTGAGTTGTTTTTGCACTCTGATTAATATACTGAAAACATTACACCTGTTTTTTAATTTTTTTTTCTTCTGTTTTAGTACGTTTTAAAACCTTTTCCCCCGAAATGGCTATTGAGGGAGGTTTGCCCCGAATCAAGCCTCTTCATTTTGTTTAGCCTAATGCTCTAACACTCCTAAGCGTACAAAATTTAACTATTTTTAAAAGGAGTTGTTATTCTTAATCGAATACAAGAGAATTTTTAACTCATGATTAAAGTCAGTTTTGTGTTATTCTGGTCAACCTTAACACAGATGGAACTTGCTTTTTATACCTGTTATTGAGCTTTTATTATTCTACATTTTAAATTTTCCACTTTCTCTCTGATATTTATCCTCTTGTAACTGAGTTAAATGTAGTTTTATGAGATCTGAAACGAAAGAATGTTCATGAGAGAGCAAAAATTCACTTTACAAACGACGACGATGACGATTTCGAAGACTCACGACTAACATTAAAAGTCATAATTTTGTTTTAGTAAAATGTATAGTAAGATATAGTTATTTGCTTTAAATATTGTTCTTTACACTATAATGTTTGTTTCATGAAAGTAAATGATTGATATTTTTCTGTGATTTTTATAACTCAAACGTTGTTGCATGTAGTACGTAGCTTCGGATGTATCCACCTGATAAGGATGTTGCAACATCAGCCAAAAAAGATATCATTAAGTTTCTTCATTAAATGATCATTGGGGATTTCAAAAGAATTGCTTTCTAAATAAAATTTGTGGCATATCTTAACTATCAGTCTTTATTAGTTCAGACCTGTAAATCCATTTAATAGTTTCGGTTTGGATTATTTTTTATTATCATTTAGTGAATGATTGGCAACTTTATTGGCGTTGAATAATTGCTATTGTCTTGTAGTAGCATTTTTAGGCACTTAACTATTGCCATGTAGTTTTAATGAAAACTCTTGCATGGTTAAACCAACTTCATAGTGGATCAAACCTCCATCAAGTGTGGAGATTTGGCCAGTTTGAACACTCTTGACAAATTCCTCATGGAAAGCCCAGTTTATAATTTAAAAAGGAAAAAAAGATCGTGCAAAGAGATGCTCATTGTCATAAACTAACAAAAAATGTCATCTAGAAATGTTGTCCTCAAAAAGGATATATATTCAAAAAGAGGCCCGAGCCTGCTTGCTTTCTCCTATTAATTTTGTAGGCCTATATATAGTAGATCTTCGTTATTGTAGAGATGTATGTATCTTGTAAACGACAAGACGTTCAAGACGTTCTGCCATAAGTTAATCTTAACTTTAAAAATAGAGTACAATTTTCGTTTCTTACATCGAACTGATACTCATGTAATTAGAAATACATATAGAAAAAATTTAGAAATTGGATAAATTATTACAAAAATTCCATTGAAAGAATTTTAAAACGTCTTTTTACCCCTTTGTTTGATTTTTTTCCTTTAAAGTTACGTAAATGTATAATCATCATTGAATTTTAGCATTTCATACGGACAATGGGTAATAATCTAACGCATCCTTATACAAATACCCAAACTATCAAAGAATTAGTAAGTAATTTCAGAGAAAAAATTTTTTTCTTAATTTTTGTTTTAATTTAAAAAATTCATTTGTCGATGTTACTTTTAATGCTTAAGTGCTTTGTCATCGCTTATTTGCATACATTTTTACTACCGTGAAATTCAGCAATAGATAGGACACTGATTTTTTTCCAAATGAAGAGTTCGTCGGGTGTAATACTTTCCAAAGTGATCGAATGCGCATAGTTTCAGATTGAATTTTGCAAAACATTCAGAGTTAACCGAAGCTATCTCAGCTTTAGGAGGGAAGAAAGGATCGAGGGTGGGGTAGAAGAAACTTTCCGCTTTCTAAGATTTCTAGACCGACAAGCAAGGTCATTTCCTAGGGTCTAGACCAACTTTTCTAGGGTCTAGACCGATAAAGGCCATTTCTAGACATTTCAATTACCCAAGAGCATTTGCTGACTGTTTCTCCACCAAGGGTATCGTTGCAATTACCCTTCTAGTGGTTTGACCATTTGTTATCGGCCATCCTGAAGCAAAATTAAACGAGACTTTTCAAGAAGAGTGAAAGTACCAATGAGTTGATGCCAGTAATTTGTGTAGTTATATTATATAGCTACCTACATCAGTTTTGCGCAAGTTATGTTGAGACACGAGATCACAGATCACAAGGTAAGGAACTTGGTCTATACGATTAACAAATGATGATCAATAATTTTGCTAAAAATAGACCTGAAATTATTTTTCAACGAAATGATTTACTCTGCATATGGCCCTCGAATGATTTTCTATGAAAGAGTAGCGTACTTACATGGAAATAAACTTTGTGCTCACATTTTTCTTCTTTCTAGATTTCAAAACGCGACAACGTTTGCGTGATAAATTTGTTCTGACAAAGAAAGGATGTTTCGATTCCATTCGAACACCCACGGAAGTTCGTTTACAAAGCTATGCATTCCTTTCAATTACCCAATTGTTCAATTTGTGGCCATTCTTTTGCGGAAAATGGCCCCAAAAGTCGGCAGAGTTCAGGTGCTCGAAGACTTTTGTTTCCACGCGTGATCAATAGGGAAAAACAAATTCCCTTCGAAAACGGAGGGAAGAAAACAAACCCTTTGTTTCTCCCGTTCGAAATGAAGGAAAAGCCATATCAATATGTTTTCTCGGCTTAGACTGCACCTTACATCGTAGACATGCAGATTTCCCACAAAGACCCCAATTCGATAATGGTTCTCAACGAATTCCCCTCGCATTTCGAGTCTCTTTGTCTATCATTCATCCATTCAGATTTTTCGCTTTTTCCCAAAAAGCAATCTTCGATATCTTGACTGTTTTCAACCCGCCATCAACTGAAAAAAAGAAGCACTGCACACAGAAAGAGCGAAAAATAAATAAAAATAACGGCGAGCCGTTAATGCGTACGGCAAAAGAAATAGAGTATTTCTCTTTGCCAGTGTTTATATTTTAGATTAAAGAGACTCTCCATCCCGATGTATTTTTTACTCCGCTTCCAACATTTGGTGACGACAGGAATCTTAATGAAGTATCGATAACGCCAACGGTTCGGGCTCTGGTGTATCGATTGACGATATCGATTGCTCAGGCGTATTGATTAGCTGGCAGAGCAGCCTCTGATGCCTTTCCGCAGTCTGTTTGTGTGTAGAAACTCAGAGGATAGGCACTTTTTATTGCGAGAATTTTCCCCCTTTTATTTGTACTAGGAGAAAAAAAGGAAAATCCGCCGTATAAAAGGTTCGCGGCGTGCTGTCTAATATTCTTTATCTGTTCTTTCATTTCGAAGATGGCATCTTGTGTTCGTCTAGATGGTATTTTGATTCTGCATTTTCCTTTAATATTCGATCACTGAGGTTTCTGTCTTTTTCGATTTCGTTTATAACTCACCTCAAGAAAATTTGTTCTTATTGAACAGACTGTAGTATAATTATTATCTAGAAAACTTCTTTTGTTCCATTTTCGTATCAATTCTTAAAATACTTGAACGTGTCAAATTTGTAGCTAGAAATACTTATCTCTCATCAAAGATTTTTTAAAAATGCATTTGAAACTTATCAATTGCTCCTAATTTTTGAATAAATTCAACCTTTATTATTTAAATAATTATTTTTATGAAGGCAAATTATATTTTGATTCCGAGTTTTTTATTTTATTTTAATTACTTCGCGTGTTTCTCAAATTTAAATCAAAGCTTACTGTTTTTATCATTTAACGAGTTTGGTATTTTGGGCTCGATGAAATCTACTTAAAATATATAGGAAGTCGCATACGTACTAATATGTTCGTTGCATTCAAAGTCTCTCGAGGTAGGTATCGACAATCATGAAGTTTCATGATTGGCTGTGGTATCGCATTGAAAGGGAATTTCGACAATATAACATAACTTCAGAGAAATGCCATTTCCGTGATCTTTCAGCAACAGTTGTCACAGAGTTCTACACATTAAGGGTATTTTCTCATCAAAGGCGATATAGACAAGAAAAAATTGTCTTTTCTCATCTACGCAAGCGCAAGGCCAACTTTTTCCTTCAAAATTATGCTCTGCGGTTGCGCAGATGAGAAAAGACAAGCTCTTTTTGTTTTTGTCGCCTTTGGTATGAAAGCACCTTGTTAACCCCTTAACGCATTTGCCCGTGCCTGACACGGGCGAAAGTTACCGGCAAATTTTGTTACACACGGGCAATCTCGTATCTCGCGTTATTCTATTTCTAATGCCGTTCTGAGATCCGTATGCATCTTGGTTTGTATAATATTTTTTATATAACTTTTACCCCACCCTCACTCTTTAGTCATCTAGAAGAGTAACAAACACCTAATTTCAATCAATGAGTATATTTTAAGTTTATGACTCTAGTACATATATCACTATTATTAAAGGAATAAAAACAATTAATTTCCTCACCATTGATTCTAGGAATATTAAAATTCACGAAACTTGCAAACTCCGAATTAATATTATTTTCATGAAAACCAAGAGGGTATTTTGTTTGATACTAGCGGTACCCGCACGGCGCTGCTCGTGTTGAATTTGATTCGTACCTAAAAAACGTAAGCACAATTTCATTAGTGTGTTCCGATTTATCGCCAATGACTAATTAAAAAAGTTAAATTATAGCGTGTCATATTCGCCACCTCATTTGAAATCTAGTAAAAACCATACGCATTCCTTTTCTGGCGATATTTATTTAAATGCTATTGCTAAATAAAGGAAATCGTTAAATCGGGGAGACAATACTTTTATCAAGTTCAATCTCGAATTTAAAACCTATTGCTAATTTGAGAAAAACGTTAAATCGAAGGTATGCTTTATTATAGTTTTTCCGTTGATAAGTAAACTGATGTCTCTCTATTTTGAAAAATAAGTTTTATATTGAAATTAAGATAACGCTATTCACTCGGAGTTGAGGAAACTGCTAATTATTATTTTTGGATCAAGGTAAGCCTTTAGAAATCGCACTAAAAAGCTTATAACTGGCGTTCTTATTGACTTAGAAACAAATATTATCTTGTGCCCCAAAATTAGCGCTTTCGAACGATATGTTACATTAATATGTGCAAGGTTTTTTCATCCCCATATTGGGGAATTTATGTGGACAATTGCGTAAAACTGGAATAAAAAAAGAACTATCTGTAGGATTTTCTTTTCTAGAAACCTTCGTAGGAGTGTACTCAACAACTTTCCAAAGTTTCATGGCGATCGGATGAATGGTGTAGTAATGCATAATGGACAAACAGACATACATTCATTTTTATATAGATAGATGTATGAATAGCAGAGAAGTGGGAAATATTGCGTGTACTTACAAATAGTTAGGTATTTTAGTTAGCATAAATTTGAGGTACACAGTGGTTTTCCCTCCTTTATTCCACGTGTGCGCGTGAAATGTTTTTCACACGGGTTGCAACAACAAAATTAATGAAAATTAATACATGTTTCTTTGACCGCACTGCGGTTGGGCAGTCCTAGAGTTATATGTTAAATGACGAGATATCTCGTCATGAACCGCAGGGTGGTTGATAATGTTGAATTCATCTCGGTACTTTTCCTAGTTAAACCAAGCTGCTATTGCCGAACTACTATGAAATAAATAGAAAGAAACTGTATCTTCCCCCACCCCCTCCCCACCAAGAGATTATATCACGCCTTGTCAGAATTTTTGACTGCATCCATTGGAGCAATTCACTAAGGTTCCGTGGGCCGCAGGTGGAGTATTGTCAGTTTAAAGACTTTGAAAAGATCCTAAAAAAGGCGCCGCACTATTCGTTTCAAAAAAAAAAAAATTGAAATAAATTTATAAATGAATTCGAATGTTTAAATTTTTTACATGACAGAAAAATGTGTTTTGGCAAAAATTTTGAGAAATAAATGTAAGAGAAAAATTTGAAATGTAATAAATGAATGAATGGTTTGCTTAGCGACCTGATCGTAAAATTCCCTTCGACTTCCCTTCGCAGTGGCACAAAAAATGTCCCCCCCCCCAAAATGTCCCCCCCCCCATATTTACAGATTGAACTTCTATTTTTATATTTATTATTATTATTTTGATTTTTACAATTTAAAATGTTAGTGCAACTGTCTCGCAGAAATAAAAAGGGGTTGAACTTTAACGATACGCAAGGTGTAAAAGCAAAAAAAAAAAAAAAGTAAACATGTAATTTAAGGGGGGCAGTTTCTTTCCTTTTCTTTCTTTATTTTTATTTTATTTTTATTTAATTAATTAATTAACCTATTTATTTATTTGTTTATTTATTGCTGCGAAGAAAATGCTAATAGGAATTTTAAACTTACGGATTTAGAGTTTCTGTGAAAGTCCGAAAGACATGTTTGCAATTTATGTGTCGAGAGAAACTTTTACGTATAATGGGAGTACAATGATTATTATTTATCTTTACAGTGGTATGAAAATTTAACAATATACCGCATTTTTATTACAATTAATACGTGTCTTAAATGCTGTGCTTTTTCTGGTAATCCGACTAATATCAACATTCTTAAAGTGAGTTTCTTTGCACATATGATACATTTGTAAGGAAGCGGCATTTACGCGCAACTTTTTTTTTAAAACAAAACATCAAGTGTGCGTTTTAAGATTGATTTTGCGACACTTTTCAAGGCTGGTTTGGTTAGTAATCGGATTTTTGAGTAAAAAATGAATGAAACCATATTCGGTTTTTGGCCTTGTTTTGGGAGTAATGCTCCTGTTTTCATCAATAAAAAAAATGTGTTGCTTACGTTATATATTTTATATTTATATGATTTTGGACATACGTAACTAGGTGTGTTTGGAGTAGCACCAATATCGGCGGATACCATTACCACTTGCGAATTTTTTTACGCTCAGTTTAGCCCTAGATGGCGGCACATGAGCTCTAAATGGTGCGAAACAGCACTAGGAATTTAATTTAGCCGAGAGTATTCAAGACAAACAGATACTCAAGGAATCTTTAACATGCTGCGTAAAATCATACGACATGGGAGCTGACGATTTTCTGCATCTTGAAAATCCACCGACATGGGCCAGGTTTGATCCTGCGAACTTGGGAGTACGAGGCCAGTACGTTACCACTACGCCACCCTGTCGGCAAGGTTAAAATATGTACATAAATAAATAAATGCATGGGTTATTGATAAATCATGTGAATACATAAAATCACATCTTTTTAAAAATAAAATATACAAAAATATTAATAAACCTGCTAAGTAAATAACACATTTATCTGATTGGTATTGTTTGAAAAACTTATCAACGCCAAGCAAAATCAGAGTTATATTTTTTTCTCTACGGGGAAAAACTCTAATTACATAACGTCATCATTTTTGACATTTAACGCATATTTGCTTTAAAAAACTATGAATAATTGATGAAGATATTTTTGTATAGAATTATGAAAGAAAACATTCTGAGACATTTTTATAATTTTATAGTGCTTTTTGGCGCATACTGCTTTTAAATTATTGCGGATATAATGCTTTGAAATTGGCCTCTACTGTGGCTTGTCTTGGATATATACAGTCGGGATTTTATACAAAACATCGCTTCTCCACCACGCTCTGTCGCAAAAAAATATTTTTCTTCCATTTTTTTTCCAGAATTTAAATCACACAAAATTTCAATGCAAGATCATAGCATTAAAACTCCTCTCAAATGCTGTTCAATACCTCATTAACAAAATACGCCAACCCTGTGTACGTATCCAACAATAATTGATCTATCTAATACCAATAAATCACTTGTCATCACTACTCTCTCTCACTTGCTCTCTATATCTCACTTTGAGAACTTAAGCAAATTATCTAGGATTGCAGATTGCCACAAATATTCAATACTGCACATCGTAGTAATATTCACTTCAAAACGTTAACCATCACTGCTTAGGGAACTAGTAAGGTTACGAATATTTGTCATTTAGGTACTAAATATCTATTAGACATTACCATTTATCATATTGATGCTGATATGTTAAAACTTTGTAACTGAAAATCAGTTAGCGTTTTCAATAGTTTTAAAATAAAAACAAATGATTAGAAATAACTTAAAATATGATACATCACATCGAAATTTCTAAATTTTGAAATTTTATAACACGAAATCTGTTATAAAATTTCTGAAATTTTTTTAACAGATTTCAGTTGTTATGGAATTATTTTAACAAGTTTGAAGGAGATAGTTTTAAATGCTCTTAAAGAAGTAGGAGTAAGCATATTTCATGGCATAAGAAAAGAACTCACTGAAAATATTTCGTTTTTATGCTCGTCAGTTGTATCATGTTTTAAAAGGAACATTTCATTGATCGAAAACAGGCATTCGACTAAACATTTTATTGCACCTTTAAAATATTATCAGCATGCTCATAAATATCTCCAAAACGCAAAAAATTCTGTTTAACAAATTTTTTACGTATTTTGCAGCTACGAAACTTACTATCATTACATTAATTATTTTTGAGTGGACCAATAATGTAGAGTTGACGTTAGAAAAATCATAGATGAATAAATTTGGAATCTTAAGATGTGTGATAATTTTGAATTCGAGAAATTTTATGTGTTAGAAAATGTTTCGAAGTAGATCTAATTATATTACTCATTGAAAATTTTTATTAGTTACACAAATAATAAAATACAACAAATATTAAAAAATAGTTTTCTGAAAAATACTTATTGCTAAATCCCCCCCCCCCAAATAAATAAATAAATAAATAAATAAATACCGCTCTTGAATATTTTATAATTAATTTTAATTTTGAATGACAAAGAACACACTTCTCAGTTAATTTAAACTAAATCAAGGCCAGACATGCGTTCAAAAAATAAATGTAACTCGAGAATTGCATTAAGATTGAAGTAAACTAATCAAGAAATTCACATGATACGTTTCCCCAAGTAGACCTAAGTTTTCTAATAAATGATTCTCTTATAAATATATACACACGAATGTTTTCAAAACCTCTTAAGTAAACTTGGGAATTAAGTGAAAAAAATATTTTACCGCTTTTCAGTTACTTTATTACCCAAATTAAATGCTTAATCGGGATTTAAAGTATAAAAATTCAGAGTCCTTAGAAATAAAAAAGAAAGCGACCGTTAACGATCTTGATTCTAATTTCTGATAAAATTGTACCTTTTGAAAACATATCATGTTGGTAATTGAATGCTTTGTGTAAGACGCTATTAATTTTTAAACATATAATTGTCTTAGTTATTAAATGCGAATTGCCTCTGCTTTGCAGCAGAAATATGTGTCTTTTTATCAGGCAGAAAAAAGTAATAAATAATTTTTTACACTTATCATAAACTATGTCTGCTTTTGAGCATTTTTTTTTCAACTGTTCAAAACTTCATTTTACCCTTAAATAAATATAATTTTTTGCCATAATTGTTTTCAAAGACCCTGAGTGTTTTCATTTCTGTAAATGTGTTGTAATAATGTCAGATTTTTTTTCTTTTCTTCTGTTTTCATTATCGTACAAATGTTTTTAGTTATTCATGTCCTTTTCTCTATAAAGAAAAAAAAAATGCGGTTCGGAGCACTGTTACCTTTTAAGTCGAGTTAGTTTGTAATTATTGTTCAAAATCTCGAGCAAAGAAGAGCTACATTGGACAGATTCAGTTGTTTAAATTTATTAAAATGGAAGATGTTGATGGGGCTACATTTTGCAACGATGTCATTGATTTAAGCTTTTAAAATTCTAGACTAATCTTGAAATAAGGAAAAGTTACAACTTCAAATAGGCTGTAGGCTTTTGAAATAGTTTACCGGAAGCAACTGTTTCTTGCAATGGAGCAAATAGTTTTGAGAGGGTTCTTGATCTTCATCGGGGATTGATAAGTTGATTTAGAAAAACCTAGCTGGACCCGATGCCTGTTGCTGGTCTCAACATTTGTATTTCTATTTGTATATGAGTTCCGAAAACAAATTCTGTTATGAAGTCAAACAAAAAGTGAATTCTATAGTTAAACATAAATAATTTATTTTTTCTAACATCGAAAATACTAATCATTAAAACAGTAGATCAAATCATTTTTTTAATATTCAGCTGCACTGAGGTGAATTAATATTAAAATGATCAGAATTTTTTTTTCTTGAAGACTGAAAATCACGAACTTATACTGCGTATAACTATGAAATTCATAATCTTACGGGCAAAAGTAATGTTTTTATTACACCAGTTTCAAGGCTACGTAATTTTAATATATCATGCTAGTTCATTTGAAATATCTCACACTTCATTGAAGTAAAAATATCTGCTACAAGTGCAATGAACTGGAATTTTTTTTTGTTATGATTCTTTCTGCATCAAAAAAACCCCTTGTGACAGCAATCTTCATCGTTTTATTTTAACTGAAAAGTTTGTGTTTTAAGGAAAAATAATTTCATGCTTAACTGAACCTGATAGTATACCAATTTCATATCGGAAATATTAATTTTTGTGACAAGTTGATTTAAATTGTGTAACTAAAGAGTTCTGTAATTTGGAAACAGAGCTTCTGCAGACGATGTCGGCTCATAGCGAGAGATTCCGTAGCCAGATTTTGGCCAATTATAAATCATCAAAGAGCAGGTGACGTCATCGTAGCTTTCGTGTGAGCAATTTGTTATCGATCGTGTGGCAACACGATTTGATTTGCTATTGGTTCGAGGTCCGCGTGGATCTCTAGACGTACAAAGACTTGGACTTCTGCCTGAATAATTAAAGCATGGGGGGCAAAATAATCAATAACACTGCAACTAGAATGGATTTTTTTTTCACCTTCGATGTTCGTATCTTTCCCCCCAAATATTGATTAGCTCACATTGGAGATTAGCTCTTGATATGTATGTGAAGGGGGAAAAGAAAATTTGCTTTACGCGAATGAACTGGAAAATGGAATTAAACATTCTTGTAATTGGAAAGTTGGGCACCTAACTTTTTTAAGCTGAATTTAACAAGGGTATTTTCTTGCTCTATTTATCAGGTTTGCTCCCACTCACTGTTACCCGCGTTGGTCGATAGAGCGGTGTTCCATCGCTGGAAAATTTTTCGAATGCCTCCACTGAATCGCTTCGGAATTAAGCACTTATTCTTTGTTATAAAAATATCATGAGCGTTTCCTGATAATTATGAGCTTCTGTTTGAAAATCGAAAAGTATCTTATTTTTACTTCTCAGTATGCTTTTAAACCTTACCCGATTTATTGAAATTGATTTGAAAGCTTTTGCGTAAGGTATTTTTAATTAAAATCAGTTTTTTTAAAATTCAGATTACCAATCGTATAGATTTTCTACGATATTTCCATCTTATTCTGATAGAAAGTTTTGTTCTTTCAGTTTATATTTATTTGCACCATCGAAGATGTTCTCAATTTTTTTACAAGATGCAATTAATCTTTTTTGCAAAAATTTAAATTTGTCAGAAATATATAAATTTCTCGAAAGACACTACTATTTTTTTTATTTTTAATTTTATAACAGCAAAGTAATGAAAAAAAAATCTTTTAATAGCTTGCAACCCTTGATATATCAGCATCAGATAAAAAGTTTACTTTTTAAAAATGATACGAAATTAATTTCCCTTCAATTGCTTCAAAGAAAGTGCTGCAATCGAACATAGCTCTCGCTGCATTTCTACAATTTATGCAAGAAATCTAGCAAAAATTTGTATTCACAAAAATTTTGATAAAAAATGGTACTGACTAGTTTTTAGCGCCAGTTGCTTCAAAGAGGTGGCGCAATCAAACCGTTTTTCTACTTAATAATTGCCATACTTCAAAAAGTACTATAAATCATTAAAAAAAAAGGTTGGTATATAGATGAAGTTTGATAGGAGCTGATGCTGGTTAGGTTCTGGGCGCTAATCACTCCAAAGGGGAACGGCGGGAAGGAACTTTTTCTCTTTTTCGATAAGCGTGACAGCTACATCTTAAGAAGTTGTGAAAAAAAATCAAATGAAAATTGGTGTGCACAAAGAACCTGGTGCTAGGGATTGGTCCTAAATAGTGTTAATTTCAATCACTCCAGGGGGATGGTGCAATCGAACGTTTATTCTGTGCCCTAACGCGAGCTCATATAACTCGAACTCAGTGAGTGTTTTTCTGTGTCTCAAGAAGTATTGCAAAACTAAAGTCAGAATAGGATAAGAAAAATCCCTCAAGTTTATTTAATATTGCTTAGAGTGTACGAACTTGATTTCTATACTTATGTTAATGAGCCATTGATAATTGCTCACTGTTCTGCTGTAAGAGGGTGATAGTATGTAGTAGTTGTGTGCAGTGACTCATGGCCTCATAATGCTGTAGTTTAAGGAAACATTTTTATTTTAAGCTTATTAGTAATTTATTAATTTAGTTATTATGGCAATTGGCAATATTATTTGTTAGGACAGACTTTTTTTCTTTCAACAGTATTATTTTTTCATCTGTATTATTATGTATGTTCTTTTTAAATACTACTAATACTTCATGAATGTCACTATACTGTCAATGTTATTTATTTGTTGATAAATATTACGTAACTTTCAAAATTATTTATTGACGTTCTTTCCTTGAGGATGGTATTATTTAGTAAACAAATTTATTTTAATCAGTGTGTCAAATTGCACTTTATTTGTTCAAGTTATGATTCCATTTTCGTCAATATCTAACCACGTATTGTCCAATCAAGAAATTGCTAACTAGACTTCAAATGAAATCGTACTCAAAATTTCATACATAATGGAGATCGACATACAGTTGCAAAATATAAATATGGTAAAATTCTTCAAATTTAGGAAAAATGTAGAACTTCACAAAATTACTCATGTAATTTTCTATTCATACACGTAAAAACGATATTTAACCCTGGCAGTCAAACATTTCTGAATTTTTGACCGCCTTATTTTCAAAATTTTCATTTTGAAAAGAAGAAACGTTTATTTAATCCTGGCACTCAAACATTTCTGAATTATTGACTGCCGACTTTTCAGAATTTGCTTTTTGAAAATTCCTCATTTTGAAAAGAAGGAACGGGGATTTACCCTGGCAGTCAAACATTTCTGAATGTTTGATTGCCTTCTTTTCAAAATCTTCATTTATTTTCCCATAGGCTCTTGATGCATACTGCTCAATAACACATTCGTTACCGTGTGGATTAAGTATTGAAAAGTGGCAACATGCATAACTGTGAAGCCAAAATCAATGCCTTTTAAATTTGATATTGCAATATGACGTCACATCCATGACTGTAATATCAGTGCCATTGGTGTTAAAAATTAAGGTCTCAATTAATAGCGTTTGATATTCGGAAATGCGAAGTCATGTATGATTAATAGCACAAGCAATGCTCTTTGAATTAAATAACAAAAAAAAAAAAAAAAAAAAAAACTTCGCAACGTCGCATACATATTTTTAATATGATATTCCATGTCATTGAAAGCAATTTTCTGAGAATGTGACTTATGAAAGTATGACATCAGAGGGATTCCCTAAAGCTGCTTAAATTTGATTGGAAAGATTTTCCTCAAGAAACAAATCTATTTTGATTTAAATCAGTATTACATGCAATTTCATAGACGCTGGTTGCAATCAGAATAAAAATTCATATGCATTACCTCATTTTCAAATTTGTCTGAATGAGCTGTAGTACAGCAAATGAAAAATAAGAGATATCTATGAACCATTCGAATTGATACTTTACGCTCCCCCATTCATTTTGAAATTAACTGAATCACGTATTTTGTGACTTCATTCCCTTAATATCCATGCAATGTAATTTGTTTCAAGAAAAATATAAAAGCTTCTGATTGAGAGACGGAAATATAACGAAGTCAATTATTCCATCAGGTCCAATCACACGAATAAAAAATAAAAATCCATCACGTTCCAAATGCTTCAGTTTGAAAGTCGCTCCGATAAAAATGGATAACTTTGAAGGCGCCGAGGAAAGGTGGAAAAAATGACCAAAAGAAGTGAACTGTTTGTGAATCCCGGCTTCGCGTGGTGGAACAAAAACTATTTGCCCGCGCAGTCGTTATCGAATTGTAAATATGCAAATCTTTCGGCTCTCAACACCACTTTCCGTAATTTAAATGTAACGTGTTGATTAACTCTATCTTTCTCTTGCCCGTCTTTGGCTCGGAAATTTTAATTTATTTCGTAGCGTCTCGGAAACACGCAACTCACTTCAAACGGGTGAGTGGATTTTTCAGCTTTTGGCGATTCTTTTTTTCCTTCTTTTTCCATATAATTCTAAAGACTTTTCCATCCCTTTTTTTTTTCGTTGAAAATGATTCATTTACAACGGAGATGAGCTGAAAACTGCTTGTGTTGTAACTTCCATAGCAAGAGAGTTTTAGTGTTGTGTGTTTTTGATGTACTGACAGCCTTTATTTGGATGGAACTTTTATTGTTGATATTGTTTATTTTCTCTTATAAATTTCAACATTATGTTTCACAATTAATGCCTACGGTTTCTTTTAGAAATTTCAACATTATATTTTCAAAATTAGTGCCTACGCTCTCTTTTATAAATTGCAACATTATATTTTCGCAATTAGTGCCTACGTTTTCCTTTAGAAATGGCAACATTATGTTTCACAATTAGTTCCTTCGTTTTATTTTAGAAATTTCAGCATTATGTTTGACAATTAGTCCTATGTATTCTTTTAAATTTCAACATTATGTCTCACAATTAGTGCCTACGTTTTCTTTTAGAAAAATTTCAACATTATGTTTGACAATTTGTCCTACGTTTTCTTTTAAACTTCAACATTATGTCTCACAATTAGTGCCTACGGTTTCTTTTAGAAATTTAAACATTATATTTTCACAATTAGTGCCTACGTTTTCTTTTAGAAATTTCAGCATAATGTTTCACAGTTATTGCTTACGTTTTCTTTTAAATTTCAACATTATGTCTCACAATTAGTGCCTATATTTTCTTTTAGAGACGCTTTAGAATAGTGGTTTCCAAAAAGTGTAAGAAATGATTATATATTGTTCCTTCTAAAAATTTGTTAGAAAGGCTCGAAATGTGCAATTCATATCAAATTTTTCATCCATTTTGAAACATCTGATACCAGTAAATCCTTAATTTAACAACAAGTATGTTTTCTAGTTTTAGAAGGATTAAATCAAAGCGACAATAACTTTGAGCCGATGATAATGAATAAAATATAAGCACATGGATTTTAAAAAGTAAACTGAACCAGCAATCTCTCTCTCTCTCTCGCTGGACGCAATGAATATGAGGATTAAGTTAAACCGTATAGTTTAGTCAAGTTTGAATTTAAACGATTCTTTATTGGAAGTATGCTTTTTCAATAAACAGGTGACTTACATTTTAAACTTTATTTTCGACTTTCTTGAACTTATTTTTTCGCGCTGTAGGCATGCTTTTCTAAAAAATAATTTCGCATCTGTGAGGGGGAGGGGGAACGCTGCAATTGTGAAAATCAACTTGCGTTATTCGTACTGACTTACACGTTCGAACCATTTTGTGCCAGAGTTTGGATTTCTTTTTCTTCTTTCTTGGGGAGTAGAATGGAAATGACTTCGTTTGTACGCAATACCGGAGACTCTGTACACTGACTAATAAACAAAAGGAAGTGGTAATGCCTTATATGTTTTCGTCAGCTTTTTATTTTACATAAAAGTTAGTTTTTTGTTGCGGCGATTTTTTTTGGTAGTTTTTTTAATTTATCGATTGCGGAACACGTATGCGTCAAAAACTAAGAAATATTCATTATTGTTTGATTATTATTCTAATAACTCATGCCTACCGGCATTTTGGTACTAATCTTTCAAGTAAGCTTATTGGAAGGAGCCCTCGGCCTGAAGTACTTTTGATTTGAAATATTTTGCTCAATTTTGAACAGTTCAAAAGAAAAATATTTAGAGTAGCGCCTGCAGGGAAATTTCAATCCTTTATAAATCCTCATTTAACAGACGGGTTTGCTTGGAACAAACTTTATCGGAATTATCGTATAACGTAGAACATGTGCAGACACGAAGTTCAACCAGAACTAAACGAGCCTATTTTCCCATGGAATCTTTTGATCTAGATTTTTAAGGATATTTCTGAATGAATCAATGAATGAAGGAATGAGTGAAAGAATGAAGGAATAAATGAGTGAATGAATGAATATGTATTAACCGTTGAAAAGGTGTATTTGAAGTATTTAAGAACTAAAGCTAAGTGAGAAAGAGAGAGATAGAGCTAGATTATAAAATTTGTGTTGATGTAACTATACGGAAAAGTAGGCTCGTATAGTTCTGGACGGAACTTGTTATTGTTTGATATTTAGACAATTTTTTAAATTTATTTTTTATTTTTTAAATTTTGCTTTCATTTCTTTGCTTGTTTCACAACCTTAACTTCGTTTTTCACAATTCGATTTGAGACCCTTTCACTTCCTTACTACTCTTAATCGTATGTCTCAACTAAGCCATTTTTAATTTAAAATTTGCTTTCCGTAGTTAATTATTTTTTTGTTTATTCTATAACCATAGCTTTGTTTTTACACACATAAACAATTAAATTTGTTCACCACTTCATTCAATCCTATGTCTTAACTAAATCATTTTAAAACTGGAAATAATTTAGAAATATGACTACTATAACGCGTCGAATATTCTCGATGTTCATGTTCATGACTAACTTTCGCTAAACTTTCATGAAATAATTACATGTCGCAGCATCAGCAGAAGAAGTCGCAGTTGTTTCATAGTAAGATAATTAATAAATTAAGTCACAAATTCGTTTTTAAAACCGAAGCGCCGGGGAAAAAAAATCTATAAACTCATTCTTTTTCCAGACCAGCCGCAAAATCAAATTGAATACACGGAAGTAATTTTTAATGTCATGTATTTTTCACTACAGTTTCAAATTATTGAGATTAATTGCATTCGCGAAAAATCTTTGCAGGAAGCGAACACTGGCTGTTAAACCATTGAATTAAAGAAATTAGAATATTTTTTGTCACGCGACGTACTTTGTTCTGATGAAAAGAGTACATGTGAGTAAGGACAGAAAAAATCTTTATTATGATTTAAAGCATTTTTTAAAATGTGTTTTCTGGTCTTAAAGAAAGTTCATTGAATTTGTTTTGCATGGTTAATAAAATTCACTTTTTTTTAAAAAAAAAAAAAATGAAGGGAGAAAAAAGTTTCAATTCATATTTATCAATAAATATTAATTGGGTTTTTTCGTCCCAATGCTGCATAAGAAATTTTTTTCGAGTTATCTTCCCCCCCCCCCCTCCCCCTATTTTTTCTCTTTAGCTTGGATTGTCATATATTGGCATTCTAGAAAAGTCACTGTCCACCAGAAATAAATAAAAATAAAAACTGATTAACTACTACAGGGTATTTACAATTAGTTAGTTTATGATATAAACAAATTATACAGTTTAAAAGTTGCATCGTTAAATATACTGTAAAAATTAGGGGGTCTTTACATTTTTTTACTGTATTTCACGACGATTGGACAGTTGAAATTAGCACTGTCTCAAAACATGAGTTTTGGACAGTTGTTTTTACCTGAACACCGACGATACATAAACTGACAAAATTTTGCTCCCTTTCTGTTTTAATAAAATTTTCGAAGTAGAAACTGCTTTTGAAGCAAACAGCCATTTTTACATGAAAAAATACAGTTCATAATAATTTCATGAACTTCACTTCTCAACCAAAACCATCTTCTGAAGATTGTAATCAAATTATATTCATTTAAGAACAATTTGAAATATTTAGAGGCCCTCTTTTTGTGGTAAAATAATTTTGTTGAAATATTAGTAGAACTATATTGACACATGTAAAAATATCAGCCACTCAAAAACTAAATAAGAAAACAATAACAAATGCCGATATCTGCCATTTGGACTCGGCGGCGCAAACATAGGCAACGGGGAGTGTAGTTTGGCAATTCACCAAAGATCCATGATTAGTAGTGCTCAGTTTGTTCTGCCATATCTGACCTATTTATGCCCGAAGAGTTTTTCTGGGGCTATAGCAAAACTAACTTCGATTTATGGAACACAACAAAATATCACTTTATTCGACTCACATTCCGAACATTACGTATAAAATATCAAAGAATTCGTTCTTTTCAAAGGATTTCTTAGAGGACTATATGACGTGAGAAATAATAAACTATAAGCTATGCGATTGGTTTTTGGTGTCAAAACAATCTACATGAATTTCATATGTCTTGCTACATTATTCAATTTTTTACAAAAATTGAACTTATTTCATTTATTTATTCATTTTTTAGGTTTAAGTAAAATATGGTTATGTACCAGAATTAAATATATCAGATTCAATTTACGTAATTTGGAATGTATTTGGCGTAATTTGGCCTATTTTAGTTCAGGTTATTCATTTTCACAGTAACCTCAACTAAAACAGTAACTTAATCTTTGTGTTGTAGAAATTACCAATTCTTTCATACTTTTGATCATTTTTAAAAATACTAAAACAGACTCATTTTCTGAACAGAATGAATTTTTTTTACAATTATAAGTAATTGCGAAAATGTTGTTAAATTCGTATATTTCAATATAAGAAATAAAATTTGGGTTTTGAGTACTTTAGTGCTGCAAATTTAAAACGCGTAATAAACTATTCAAACCGAAAAAAGGCAGACGTATTTAACCGACATTTTGTTAAAAAACTGTAAAAAAAGTTCTAAAGTAACTTTATGTGTATGTATAAAAAATTGTTCTGTCAATTTATCCTGTTTTCTTAATTTAAATTATAGTTTAAAAAAAACAAAAGAAAAAAGAACAGCGTGTAAATTAGAGTTTTTGCGAGACTGCGTCTTGATTATGAAATCTTTTTTCTATTTGCTTTTACTTGCGATTCTACAGAAATGTTTAACATCTTCTAAGATTACGGCATTTTGGAGTGTGTGTGTGTTTCTTTCTTTCTTTCTGTGCATAAAAAAAGTATTAAACAATGATATCATGTGATCCCACAGTGAATAGGTACGGAAAATAATGTATCACTTAAATATTACTTTGATATTGGCAGCATCTGATGTCGTGTTATAATAGGGAAAATATTTTCTTTGTAATATGTTTTGTGAGAATATACTGTTTCACTTAACATTTCTTTTTAACGATATATGTTCAGAAGTAGAGAATATAGTTTTTTCCCTTTCTTTTTTTTTAACGATATATGTTCAGAAGTAGAGAATATCGTTTTTTTTCTTTTCTTTTCAACAAGATATATGTACAAAAGTAGAGAATATTGTTTATTTTTTCTTTTCTTTTTAAACGATATGTTTAGAAGTAGAGAATATCGTTTCTTTTTTCTTTTCTTTTTAACGATATATGTTCAGAAGTAGAGAATATCGGGTTTCTTCTTTTCTTTTTTCCAATATATTGCTTTCTGTGCTTTTCGATACATATATATTTCCGACTTTTAGCCAACCATTTCTAATAACTAGTCCATATCCCTTTCAAATGCGACTCAAACTAGAAATTTTCACCATTTTTCCCCCCTAGACATTTCTGACTTTTATTTGAGAGAAAGCTTAACAGGGCCGATATTACGTACGCCATGGTAACTAAAGTTTAGCTATAATATCGTCTTGGCACGTTGCTTGTGAAAAAAAGTGGAAAACAACGAACAGTAAAAAAAAAAAAAAAAAGCGGGGAACTGCTGTCTAAACATTTTCCCTCCAATGACTCAAATGTTTGAGGCACAGTTCCACCATCAACCAAAGCGATCTGCCTGGTAGAGTGCCAAGAAGAATCCACTCATGTTCAAGGGAAAAACCGTTGGTATAAGGAATGTGCCCTTTTTGTTGTCGTTCTAGGTCGTTTTTCATACTTTATTTCTTCCGAACTGATGCTATATGCCAGTTTATAAATTTAGTTGCTTTTAACAAACAGAAAGGCAAACATTCTGATTCGCGTATTAAATAAACGCACCTGCAAAACGAACTTCCCTAAAGCTCGAATGGATTCGTTCTTTTCTGCCATGCGCAGAAGCGTCTAACTGTCAAAATTCCGTGGTCGAACTGTATATTCCAGTTATCTATACGATGAAGACATTACTAAAATTTCGAGATAGACATACTCGAACCTATAACCATCTATTTACATTGATACGGCAAGTTTTCGTTCAAAGAAGAATTTTTTGAACGTGCATTCTTGAAAAGCTTTAAGAGAAAAAGTGATGTTTGAAGCATTCAAAGTCCATTTCTGAACGCTGTTTCATAAAAAAAGTGAAAGAGTAAAAATTAAAGTAATTTAGACTTTATGAACTTGTTACGTTTTGAAAGAATATGCAAGTCACCTTAATAAAAACAGAGAAAAAAGTTCCTTTTCACTTTCTCCACTTTTTGTAAAAAAATTAAATGAAAATTTGATTTTAGCGCTCGTTTTTCTTTAAAAATGGAATACTTAAATAATAATTTGTTTAATATATTCTCCAGACATTGCGATTTAAAAAAATCATTTTAGAAAAAAAATTGCAAAATTCTCCTCTTTAGAGTTTGGCACCGATGCTTTTGATTTTACTATCTAAAGAAAATTAAATTAGAGTTAAAAAGTAAAGAACATAATGTCATTTTTTCACTTTTTTTTTTTTGGATTTATTTCCGTTTTATTGGAAGGAAAAAAATGAGAAAAATCCAAAAAGCGCAATCACAACAATACAAATCATAATCTATTTATGCATTTTTTTATAGAAATTCCGGAATAATTTCATTTATCCGTCTTAGTCATTTTTTATTTTATTAAGACCATAAAAAATACATTAAACAGTTTTCACCTAACTGAGAAAATGATAAGTATTTATGATATTGACTGCTTTACAGGAACAAAAACACTATTTTCAATATTTTCAAGATTTGAATATAAGACGTTGTTATTACTTAATTTCTTTTCAATTTTTGCTTCACAAAAACAAAAGAAAAAACATTTGTTACATTTTTATATTTTTATTCTGTCACTGATTTTTTCTAGATCTATCCATGAATCCTTTATTTTTTTTCTCCTTTTTTTGCTCATTTGAGAATTTTATTCTAATTAACACGTTTCATTTGGCAAGAAAGAGAAAAAAATCTTAAATCAGTAGAAGTGCAGTTAATTCTTAATTTGAACTACTGTTTATTCGTCCATATAAATTATAAACGGCACTGCATTGCTGAAAATTTTAATCTACTGGTATATAACAGGAAGTAGACAATTGTCTTTTTTTTTTTTTTTTGTAAGTGAGATAAATCATGATCTTTTTCAATTAACTGTTCTAGTGCAGAAATGGAAAAAAAAAAAATATAGTTATGATATCTGTAATGTAAGTAATTTAACTGATCAGGATATTTATTCCAGCAAAAATTTTATTAACACGTTTTACGAAAGCGTTTTTCATCTTATATTGACGTTTCAAATTTGACATTTTATCTTAAATTTTTTTTATTATTTCACTTATTTTTTGATTTTGAAATAATTTTATGTACGTTTTTTTATGTATGTTGGTCCATTAAAGATGTAAAATCACAAATTGTATATTTGAGAAAACTGGATTAACCTTTTGTAAAGTCAATTTTTTAATCTTATTAAGCACTTCACACTTTTGGTTACCTGGTAATATTCCACATTTTGGCATGCGATGTGACGAAATCGCTCATCAGAAAGTTCCAAGAAAGGGCAATCTCCACAGATCTTCCATATTTTGGCATGCGATGTGACGAAATCGCTCATAAGAAAGTTCCAAGAAAGTGTAATCCCCACAGATCTTCCACATTTGGGATGCAATGTGACGAAATTGATTTTAAGATAGGATTACAGAAAGGTACATTCTCCACAGATCTACATTTTGGTTTGCGGTGAGACGAAACTGATGAAAACAAAGTTCCAAGAGGGTGCTTTGTCCACATTTAGATGCAACATGGACTTGCTAATTTGTTCATGTAGAGCATGGTTGGAAAATTTAAGTCACGTTGAACACCAAACACAAATTTTATGTCAACGTTCCATTTAATCTCCTGATAAAGTTCATATTAAATACAAATACAAAAATTATCTATGAACATGTGTTTAGAACCAAACCATGCTTTTCTACCATCTCCTTCTAAAACTCAAATCCCCCTTTCAAACATTCATGTTATCACAATTAAAAATCATTTAAGGAAACTTCATTTGTTCTGCAACCATGCAGTTATGGTGTCTATTTTTCTTTCTTTTCTTTTTAATATATAAATTAAAATATAACTTAAAAGTTGGCTGCAACTTATTCTTTCTACTGAGTTCAAAACTAGCAACATCATCCATTACGATGCCACCTCATTTTCAAAAATACGTGTTCAAATTCAGTCCTGTTTTACATTTATAATTCAGGCAGCTATTTAAAGCAAATAAAAACAAAATGCATTAATTTTCCCCTCTTCTTCTTTCTCTTTTTTGCACGAGCACAGAAATGAAACGAGGAGCAGAAGTTTTAAATCGGGCCCAAAAAGTCAATCAGCTATATATATAAAAAGAATAAATTGTAAAGTCATTCGTCCACTCAGCCCTAACCTCTACTCTAATATCAGACATACACACATAGGGAAGCAGTCGTAATTTATTCAAATGACTTCTTCTACCACACCCTGGGTATTGATCAGAATATAAAATTGTCATCGGCTAGATTAGAAAAGGCCCAACAAAAATCCCAAGGGTTTTCTCTAAGCCAATAGGATTCTTCGTCAACTCGCTAAAACAGCATCGTTCCTCTCTCTTTAATTCTTTCAGTTCGTTCTTATTTCCCTTTTTTTTCCTTCTTCTTTTGGTTCGTTTTTATAAACTGTTTTCCCCGCTATCCAAAATGGAATGATCCAAATTTGAGAAAGAAGGGGTGGATATATTTAGTTTTCAGAAAATACATTTCGCCTTTTCTCTAATTTAAGCAATAGTCGAACACGATTACCACAAACATGAACACATCTTAATTATCCCTTTGACGTCTGAAAGTTTTAATTAAAAAAACAACAAATATTAAAGACTATCACGGAAATGCCACAGTTACGAGGGTTCCTATTTATACTAAACTACCTATCGTTCTTTAATGTAACATTTTACCTCATCAAATTTCTGTTAGTGTAACTCGCTTATTACGAGCTCTGTAATTATGACGTACAGGAGTTGTAAGTCACAATTACGTTCCTCATCCCTCTCCCCGTTTATATTTCTTCGATTGTCTAAAAATTGTCATTTAAGAGTTCATTAACTTTGATTTAAAAAGACTAAATTGCAAGATTCTTGCGGAACGAACATTAAAAGGTATGTATTACCTACGTACTTTACATAGTAGATTTTCTGTGGGCCGTGGTAGCCTAGTGGCTAGCACGTCGGACTTCCACCTGGAAGGTCGCGCGTTCGATACCCACTGAAGACCACCATGTATGCTTGGGGATATGTGCATGTAAAATCCGTAGACCCCACTACCTCTCCCTGTGCGTAAGCAATCCTAGGGCCTTGGCTAAGAGGTAGGGGTCTGGTAGAGGAAAGTAGATTTTCTGTAGGGTGTAACTCATTAATTAAACATTTTCTAACTGTCCTTTACAAAAATAATGAGTTGCAGCTGAAGAGTTAGTATTAAATGAATATGAAGCATTTGTGATTTGTAAATTCACTATTTTCGTTTGATGATTTCCCTCAAAATATGACATTTACTACAGGTCTTGAACCTGTGACCAACAGATTTATTTTAAGTAGCAATTGTAGATCTGCATACATACATTTACAAGCCGAAGTTTTTATTTATTTGCATGCATAAAAATATAACCATAAACGACATAAGTACATTTTTAATCAGAAGCCACAAAGTGAATAAATAAATAAATAAATAGAGAGAGGAGTCCGAAGGGTGGGAATATTTATCAAACCTTCAGCTTACACGAATTTCAGAAAAAAATGCAATGGTGGGTGATTAAATGTACTTTACCTAAATAGAAACGATATAATTTATTAATTCAGAAGTTGATCAACTGAAAAACCGCTGAAAATGAGACTAAAAAATTTCGATACATGAAAAAGAAAACGCAACCAAAAAAGAGATGATATAATCAAGCGGTATCTTTTGTGCTCTCAAAATGTTCAAAATAAGTTTTGTTTTCTTTTTATTTATTTCTTTCTCTATTATGACATCATTATTATAATTATTATTCTTTAATATTTATTTTACTTTATTCACTCTATTTTATTTTCATTAAAATACTACCTCAGTTTTCGAAATACAATACATAAGAAACAAACTGAGAGAATTCTTTTTGCTCCATCTCGCCAATGATTTCTTTCATTTGCTTCTAATAACCGTGTAAAAAGGGCAAAGGGTATGTTTTCCAACTCTTCTAAGACTTACATATTCCTTAGCTACTTTTTACTTTCGAAAAGAATACTTTAAGCCTGAAATTATCTCAGGGTTGTATCTTGTATATTTTAACAGTAATGTTTGTTGATTTTTACATGCCAAAATTTTTCCATGTGAAAAATTCCAGTTCGTTTAACTTTTGAAAATTGCAGTAATTTTTGTTGATTGCATTCAAAAATAAAATGTTACCGAAAAATAAAGAATCAAAAGAGATTCACTTTAACATTTACGTAAGAAAGAAATATATTTATCCAACCTTTAAAAACAAGGCCTTTGAAAAGAAACCTCAGCCACTACATAACTAACTTTAAATTTCTGACCGCTTTATGTTAAATAATTATTTAATATTTTTGTCAAGGAATTCTCAAAAAAGTCAGTAGATGTTCATGTAAGGTTGTAAACTATTTGAAAAATTAAAGTTTGCCTAGCTTTACAAAAATGCGTGTATAAACAGAGAAATCGATTTTCATTACAACACGGAGGTAAATATTTCGAAAACGTGTTGCAATTCTTACTTCGTTACTCATAATCTTGCAGCTCAGAAATTTTGATTCAGGTAATGTCTATATTTCCAACCCTGAAACAGAGTCGATTCCGATCACAGTATACGTCTCCTCCTCGGCTAATTATAATAAAGAAATACGTTCAGTTAGACCTGAACCGCTTTATCGACTCTCGCGGACCGATTCCCATTGGAAAAGGAAAAAGTTCTCCTTCAAATTACGAGGCAAGTTCGTTTCCGTTCCTAAACATCTTCCCTGGCGGTGCATTATTTTTTTCTTTTTTCCCAGTCACTGATCTCTCCACCTAATGCAAAGCACGCGGAAAAGAAATAATCGTTACTTTGGAAACTTTTCAATGGTCCCGCTAAGCTCCCCGAACACTGAATACAGTGTCAATACCTCGCAACCGTCTTGGGGTCATCTGGTATGCATTTATGCACATAAGAAACTACCGGAGTGCACAAATACAAATCGACCGTATCTACTAACAACTGCAAAAATTCCACTTTTGCTTAGCCCTCTGACTAGAAGAAGTCTCCCAACCCTTTAACCTTCCCTTTAAGCAGAAATACATAGGGGAAAAAAGGAAAAAAAAGGAACGTTAACCGTTCCCCTGTTGTGCGGGTGCCCCCTACGGTTTTCGTCTGCCCCCCCCCCCCTCTCCCGAAACATAGTAATGTTCTTGTGCAAATACAGTACACCGAAATTACTCGACTGGTCTAGCATCGCGCAAAAATCGATACTTTTTAATATGCATAGCATGCTCAAAGAAACACAAAGGCAAAGGGGGGGATGCTAGCCAATCAATACCAGAACCCGTTTGCAAGTTGCAGTAGGTTTTAGGAAATGTGAAAGAAGAGACAAGGGGTGTGGGCCCCTCCCGGAGGGATGAAGGGGTGGAGGTCTATCAGGCGGTGCCATATTTCCTTCCATGCAAATTTCGAGGAACGGTTTTCGCTGGATGCCAACGCACGTGTTCGGAGTCCGAATAGACCGCCAGATGTGGCAGCGCCACCTACGCTCGAAATGTGCCTCCTTGTTCTTCCGCTTAATTTTCTTTCAACTAGTAATTAATCGATTATTGGGCGCGTGAGCAAAGAAGCATCTGCGATTATTTTATAAAATAACATTTAACGTTGAACTTTGAAGCCTTAACTCTTTGAGACCCAAGACTACCGGCTCCAATTGTTTTAAAAATTTTAAGACATTTCATTCTTTACAGGGGAAGAACAAATTTCAATAGTCAATCTCGAAAGTGATTGTTTCGAAGACGCATGTTTCAACAGATCATATAAATTCAATTCAATAAACAACAAAATAAATGTTATATTGCTTAAAACGCTTAACAAAACAAAATACAAAGTACTACAACAGACAGCAAAAATAAAATGAATAATTTAGTGAGTTTCCATTAATACACTTCTTTTTGGATGAACTTACTGTTTCCTTCGTATCTATATGATGTCACTTCTTCTTTATAAAAGATTTGTTGAATTAAAAAAAAGTGACGCAGTTAAAAAAAAAAAGATGAGCACATATGTGTAAAATATTTTCTTCACAATTTTTGATGCAAAAGTGACGGTACTTTCTCAAAGAAGGGTCAAACTATTTCAACCCTAGATTTGGCACACTAGAATTTTCATTTCTTGATTCGAGTGAAAGATAGTAACAATATTTTATTAATGTTATTAGAATTCTAACGAATAAATTTTATGATAAGAGTAAGAGAGAAGGGGATAGTGAGGACGACTTTAATACTTATGCTATTTTTTAGTTTCCGTTTCTCAGCATTTTTTTCACATTTTGAACACCGATATACACTTCCATATGTATATTAGTCACCAGGGATGAAAACGAACTCTGATAAGAAATTAGCAAGCTGTAGGCGTTTCATTCACTTATTTCATACCTCAGATGCATTGAAATGCTTCTTTTCACTTTAATTTTTTAAAAAATCCCATAAGGGGCACCTGGGATCTCCATCTCATGGGGGATTAAGATCAAGCACGCTTATTAATGCATGTGCAGTTGCCTCATATTACACTTCGTAGTTCATTAGCAATGCATAAAATAAGATTATTTGATGACAAGGAATTGAAGAAGGTGAACAAGACATGCTAACAAGTAGTAAAATATTGATAGTAATAGGACTGAACGTCTCTTTTCTATTTATTTATTTCTATATTTTTGTTTTATTAACTTTATTCAAGTAAGAAATAAAATTGGCTCATGAAGCGTTGAAAGAATAACTGCAAAAAATAATTTAATGATTTTTTTTCAGAGGGGGACTGTGCACCAGTGCCAGACCCCCCTTTTCCCCTCCATTGTCCACGTACATACTTTTTCTTTCGGTGATAATATAATTATTTTACCTTTATTATTACTGAACGTGATGACATTTCATTAGTTGATAAACTTTTCATTGGCAGTGTAAACGTCAGTAAATCCGTAGTTACAATTTAACCGAACAACTCAAAGAATATTCAATTATGTATATAATGCATGAGTATTCTCAAGGTGTCAGTTTACAATGGCGTACAAAATACATAAATGCAATCGTAAAATAGCAAATACTTATGTAGGCTTATTAAAAAAAAACTGTTACAAAGCATACAACATTCACTTCATATTATCAGAAAGCCACATTAAGAAAATTTGACACTAAAAGAGCTGCTCAAAAATTCATCAGAAAACAGCAGTAGGTTGCAAGTTTTCCCCCCCTTTTTATGGCGTTTATTGAGCGTCAGCAAACAATTAGGGATTAAGATGTCAAACCCAAATTAATTACAAGCATAAAAATCTTATCCCACAATAAAATGAAAGAGAGAAACAAAATATTCAATTGCCATTTTCAGTGTTATAACTTCATCAGTTATCAAAACTTCATAAGTTCTATGTGGTAACAAGGCAAGTACTTTTTTTTTTGATGAAAAAAAATAATGAAAAAGCAAAGAGTAAAGAATAAAACACTATTGGAAGCAAAGAGCGTGACCAGCGGAACGTGCCAAAACGTTCTGCGCCATATTTCAATTCTGACAGCCAAACGATCCAACTTATTGGCTATTGTGTCTTGCTTATCGGTTCTTCGTTTTCGCCATTTTGTTTTTACGTTATTCTTCCTTTGCTGTTATTACTTCCGCGTACACACTTCGGAACGTAACTGCCTGGAAACATAAAATAAGATAGTTTTCCACGCACAAAATTGGCCAGTTAGCGTTTAGTGACTTTCAAGTGATGATGGCATCTTTTCGCCCTTTAAACCGTTTTCTTTTAAACGATATAAATATCAAGTTTAATTCAGATTAATCCAGTCAGATGTGCATGCATTTGATCGTCTATACATAATGCGCAATTATTTTTTATGCGTGATTACTTCCCTCATGCCTCACATTTTTATCGTTTGGAAAATTGTAGGGTTTGCTCACCACAAAATATTTGTAACCTGATGAAATGAAGCAGTTACATTAAATTCTCCAAGAGTAGCCTCAACCAACCAAAAACTCTTTAAACAGAAATCTTATAGACCACCAGAATTCAATGTACTCGTAAATACTCCATTTAGTAAAACCACTAACGATGACCTGTATTTAGAAGCATAACAAAATATTAAACATTATTTATGCACGTCTAAATTTTATTTTGTTTTTCAGCATTTTTACCCTGTTATTTCAAGTGATCCAGTGACTTAGGATACCTGCTTGTCGCATAGGTGATCATGGCTCTAGCCATGACATATGAAGTACTTAGTCACTTCTGTAACACCCCCTTGGACCTTTTGGACGTAGACCTTATGTCCGTGGACCTTTTGGTTTTGAACCTTCTGTTCGAATCCCGGTAGTCCTCAGTCCTGAGGCATGGTAGTTCTCTACCCGCTGAGTGTACCTCGTATGACTACATAGTCATCTTTGGACTAAATAAACACATATTGATATGCAGAGTGTAAAAGCTCGTGATGTATTCTCCATATGCGAATCCTTGCCATATCTATCGTATAGTTGTAAAGGTCCCTTATCTGGCCTTGCTACCATCTGCCATTCATTGGCCCGTTGATGACATTACTGAACTTTCGTTCATACACTCATTAGCAGCATTTGCGTGAAGTTATAGTTCTGGGAAGTATAACTTCACGCAAGTATAGGTACCTCATCTAATTGAGTACGATTCCCATTTTCCTGGATGAAACTTGTTGAATCTCCTTCACTCAAATTTAGTGTTCCAGCAGCATCATCTACTTATGTCTTCTGTAATTTTTCACTATTTTATCTATCCAACTCTTTATTTCTGTTTGTTTTCATTCACCTGTTTATGCTTCAGTCTATTTATTTAACGACATAATGTAGCACTGATGAAATTAACTTGCGTTGCCCCTTACAATGACATTATTGAGAAAATGTACGTATCAGCGCCATACATGTCAAGCAGCATGAGCAGTTTCATTTTGAAAGTGTTCATTTAAGTTTATATTTCTCACTGGATTATTTTTTCAACAATGAATTTCTGTAAAAATAACCCTGAATTACAATGAATACAATGAAAAGTAATTTTTGCAATACCTTGCCTTGTTGTACCTACTTGCATTGTTGCACCCCGAACAACAATGGATTACTGTGGAATATCTATGTAGATAGATAGGTAGATTGATTAGTTCGATTATTTACCTCTAATTTTATAAGATTCTGTATTTCTTTTTACATTTTGAGCATTTACCTCATTAGCTATCCTTGAATTTATTTCTTTCCCCTCATATTTATGTTCGTGTAGTTTTTTACGCTGCTTTCACATTTTCGCCCTAAATCAGTTATTCCCCCATTCACTTAAACCAATCTTCTCCAATCGAGTGTGCTCCGCAGAGAAGTGGACCCAACGGGTGGAAGCAACAAAACTTTGTCGCACAATTTTTGCAATTGATTATAACTTGTTGAATGCACAACTTGTTAACAACATAAAACGAACCTCACTGAACTACGCAGCTTCAGGTAAAAGTGCATAAAAACTTTTTAGCAAAAACAAATAGTTAAAGAAATAAAATAAAACAGAGAAATGGAGCTACAACTTTGTTGAGTTGCTCCGCTCAGTACTCCAAATTTTTTTAAATGGGAATCATGTTATCATGTTATTTATATTTTTTTGTACTTAATTAGGGATTTTTTAAATCTTTTTTTGTTAATTAATAAAAATAATTTTTGGAACAACAATAGAACCGACAGTAAATTATAAATTGCGCTAAAAAGTACAAAATAAATTCCTTCTTTCAACAACATCGATACGACTTATAAACATAATTTTTGAAGTAGGCGCAAAATTATTACAGTCTGACTACCATAACACTATGTGTTACTTTATATTGCAACTGTTGCAAACTCTGGGCCATTTATAATTGTAATTGATTTTTGATTACCAAAGGTTTTATCTATCATAATTTTCACCGACGTTTAAAACTATGTTTAAGAGTCATAGAAGGAATTTATTTTTTACTTTTTAGCGCAGTTTGTAATTTGAAGTCGGTTCTATATTTTTTCCAAAGAATATTTTATTTTATTCTTATTAGTGTAAATACATTTTTTATATATTTTTTAAAAATCCATATCAAAGGGCAAATCTTCTTTGAATGAATTTCTCTAAAAACTAATTATTTGTGTGATAAATTCCGTTTTGAAGTCGATTTTAAAAGGTCACTAGAGGAAACAAACTGATTGGATTTAATTTTTGCTTCATAGAAGCCTCCAGTCAAATTCTTATTATAATTGCTTTTAATATTACTGCTTAATAGCAACAAACTCTTTTTTAACAATGAGTTTTATATTTATCAAAAATTTTCCCAACAAAGAAATATCAAGCCAAGCCTTTCCAATTAAAAGAAAAATACTAATAGTTCACCCATAACGTTCTTTCTAAAGAACAAATGTACCTAGTCAAATCGATGTGGGGTATGTGCGTTAGACCTCTTTTGATTAAAAAAAATCATCAAAATCGGTTCATTTAGTCAAACGTTATGGATGAAAAAAAAAAAAAAAATCACACATTTATGCCCATAACTTTTTTGCGAATTATCCAATATGGTCAAACAAAAATTCGGGACCTATAACAGCGTTTCTCAACCTTTCAGTATTCGCGGCCCAATTTTCTATCATAATTTTCATCGCCCCCCTTACCATAAAATGTGTGCAACAATAATGTATATGAGTACTGATTCTGTTTTTGAATTATTTTTAACTAACTGCCAAAACAAGAGTAAAAACAAGTAATTTTAGTAATAAAATGAATTTAGTAATAAATCACTATTTGAATTTTGGGCAGGAGTAGAGGATGGTTTTTCTGCACTAAAAACAAGGACATTTCGCATTCCATTACCGTTTTCAACATCCTCAACAACTTTTGTGAAACTGGATTTTCTGCTGTGGCTTCTTTGAAGACAAACTATAGATCTCGGCTAAATATAAAAACAACTGAGGGTGGCTATTTCTAATATTAAGCCTTCCTTCGAAAAACTTTGCTTCGAAAGACAGGCCCAAGGAAGTTACTAATAATTATTAAATTTGTTTTTAATTTAGTATCTTTTGATTAAAAAAGTTTTAATTTAGTAATTTGTTTTACTTTTAATAAGTTATTAAGTATGTCGAAATGTATTTTGTTTTCTATGTGTATGTGTGCTTTCCTTTCAGTCAGTTAATAAATTTTTTAAAGTAATATTTTCTCTTGGATATTATCGCGCCCCCCTTCTCATGTGCTCGCTCCCCACTAGGGGGCGCGCCCCACAGGTTGAGAATCACTGACCTATACCACCACCACCTAGAACCACCCTAGATCGATTAAAAAAGAATCATCAAAATCAGTTCATCCAGTGAGAAATTATCGATGAACAAACAAACAAAAAAATATCTATATGGTATTAACTGATAACTTCCTCCTTGTGGAAGTCGGTTAAAAAATGTGCTTTATATTTATTCAGACTCCTCTTTGATTCTTTTGAATAAAATGCAGATAAAAAATAATCATTCATTCTTTGTCATTGTTCACTCAAAACTAATTTTAATATGGAAAAAGTTATTTTGAAAGCTTTAATGAACATAAAATTATGATATAATCAGAAAATTGAAGCTCAAAAAGCAATTCAAACAATTTCAACTATTAAAAATGTATCGCGTTTTTAACAAACATGTTTTTAAAGAAAGCGTTATATTGTTTCTTCTCCTTTTTCATAAAATCTGGAATAATCTGCTAAAAACTATTCTATAAACATGCGTTGCCCCTAACTTAAACAAAAATAACAAGAGAAGAAAGGGGAAAAAAATTCTGTAATAAAAATATTTAGTAGTAATTTACTTTCCGACCTCCACCATGAATCGAATTCTCGATAGTGGGAATTACACCAGTTCGATATAATATAGCTTTTAAATATAATAACAGCTTTTATGAACACATTAAAATAAATTTGTAATCGATTTCTCGAGGCAAAATAAAAACACGTGGGAAAAATCGGGACTGCGTGATTAATTTCACCTGCGCTGCCCCGGAAATTCTTGGAAGTTTTAAGCGGTTTGCAGTTAAGAGTATCTTCCCCCATCCATTCGTCCTTTCTGTCGGGAAAAGAAGAGGGTCTTTCTTCTCCCATCGATCGGAAATGAAAAGTGGTCAATTTGAAACGTTCTTTCAGATGCAATGATGGTTAAAAAGCTTTTTTTACTTTGCTGTTTGTTTACTTCATTCTCGGAGCTTTTTATATCATCAGTTTAAATTTTTATTACTAGTCGCCATTTTTTTAAAAAAATTTACTACTAAAATTCACTTTAATTTTAGATATTATTTATTTATTTTCCTCCTCTTAATATGGAACGGTAGAAGAATAACGGAGCAAAGGAAAGTGATATGTATTCTAACATTTGCAAAATGTTTCAAATTTTTGCCGGAAATATTTAAACACATGCACTGTAACCTGACGATAGTTCTTATAGTTTTTAGAAATATTGATCATTTTGAAAGATAAATGTTCCAATAAGGCTCCGAGTTACGTCAGCTGACATTTTTTAACTAATTTTATATGGCTTAAATTAACTGTTCACGGTTACAAAACATTGTTTTATCTTCATGGCGCCAATTCATTTATATTTATTTCGGAATAGGATAAAAAGAAATGCATAAATTTATAAAAGGAATAATCACACAAATATTTCATTTTAATTTCCGTGAATTTTACATTTCTTCATTTAAAATTAGCATGCATAATTTTACATGAAGAAATTAGAGCTGAAAATTACTTTTCTTGTTTAATTCTTTTAAATGTGAAGGTGATTAGTTTTCACTTCTGTTTGAATCGTGATTAAACTCCTCATTAAATTGTTTTTCGCCAGATTTTTCTAAACAAAGTTCAGTATTTTGCATATCTTTTAAAATATTGGTTTATTTTAACGTTTTGTCAATTTTATTTGCATACACGTAACTCACTATATAAAGCGGACGTGTTATAACTCCGAAACACTGTTACTTGCATGCAAATTTCATTGAACGATTTTATCTGAATACCTTCATCTTTCATGTATGTTTATTAATATCCTTCAACATGTATACATTTAATGTAATGCTTATATTAAAATGATTGACGTATTAAAGCATCTTAAACAGTTGAACGGAAACGCCATAAAAAGTTTAATGAATTGTGATTGTATGGTTACATTTTTCTATCAGCGGGATTCTTAAAATGGCGTATTTTAGTAATTAAAGCATTCAAACCAGAATACACGCCAAAGACCATTATTAAACAACCATTTTTGTATCAAAAGCAAATGCGCTTTTACTCGAACGTAGATGGGGAAATCTCAACTTAATGCGCGACTATTAGAGTTGTAGTATTATGATGAAAGAATGTCGTCTAAATTTCGCAAAAGTTCCCGTTTTTCTCATCATTAAGAGCTGTTACGAGCGCCGATATTGACTTCGAAGAAAATGAACTAGGATAGCCGGGAGGGGGGGGGGGATGAATAATAGCACCCTTTGGCTTTTTGCCAGTGGGATGTTTGGTTTCACTTTCTTCGAAGCCTCACTCCAGTTTTTCCTACTCATCTCTGGGTTTCTGAAGAAACATGAGAATTTTATATAGCTTTGAGATTTTAGAGCTTTGCAAGTCTTAGAAATTAGGGTGGCTCCTAACAATTTCGTCTTGTGTAAATTTCCTTAATGTGTAATATTTAAGGAAAATAGCATCAGATCTAAGAAAATAGTATCAGAAAAATAATTTGTTATGACTCTCACGACCCGAGTTCACCCGTTACCGTTTCACCAATTTTGGGTATGTTGCTCAACGTCACTCGTTACGGTTACAATAAATTTTTCTAAAAGCATTACGACAACCCATTTATATTTCGTTTAGAACGGCTACAAAACGTACCATTTTATGTAAATTTCTCATAAAATAAGCAATTGCTCACAAAATATTAATTTTCGCCTGATCTGCAACATTATCATGTTTAGCTTTTAGCTCTGAAATTGTTTGTTAAATTGGCAAGAAAATAACAGTGCTAGTTAGCGTGATAAAAACGCCAAAATAAGCGACCAAGCTACCAGCTTCCTAGAGAAAGAATGTCGGATTATATCAGCTGGATATGTAAGTTCTATTAATATGCGTTCGAAACAAATGTTTAATGTAAAATAGGTAATCTAAAAAGGCAATGAATTAAAATTGATATTTTTAAGCATAGCAAAATAGATAACAGATTTGTCTTGCCATTAAACAAATAAGATAGTTGTGTGGAAGGTGAAGCGAAAAATCGAAAAGAGGATTAAAGAATCGGCGTGGTGTGAATAAGTTGCCTTTTAAACATATTAGCATACTTGCAATTTCTTTTTCTTTTTTATAAAGTTTAGATAATTTCTTTCCCTACCCCAAGGTACTTAAAAAGTATATTAAAATATTCTTTAAAAGTCGAGTTAACGAGTTATTTCGAGTTCACAAAAAGTATTTCGAGTTAAAAATTATAAATAAAATATATGTTAAAGTATCGATTTTACAGGTAAAGAATAACTCTAATTATCTGCGAAATGTATGAACATTTTAAATTAATTTACAATTCAACACATTTCCATAAATATATGAATTTTCCACGTATCTTAGGGAGCTTGAGGCATCGGAAGATATGAATGCTTTTCAATTTCTAAAAAATGTGCAAACTACTCTCCCACCGGTTCCCAAACGTTTTCAGGTCGCAACCCCACTTCTAACAAATAAACAACCCATGACCCCATATATGGACACCCACACACTTTCAGGCAAGTATTTTGACACAAAAACGATACCTTCGCTTTCAAGTTCAGACGTTAGATTATTTTGTTTATGAATCCAATCCCACTGTAAATGGGTTTATTTTATAATGTCCAAGGACTGTAAAATAACCAAATTTACAGTGGAGTTGGGCTGAAAGATAGCATTTTCACTTTGACACTTTTTCTGTCCACTCTAACTGAAAATATAGTACTTAAAGTGAAACTAAATTTGGCTTAAAAACGGACCATAATAAACCTTGACTAATTAGTTTTTTGCGGTAATCCCGTCAAGAGTGTTGGCTCAATTGAACGTTTCTCGTTACGCGTAACTGTTCTCAAGAAATAATGGAAGGATTCAAACAAAAATTGGTTGTCACTATAAAATAAAAGAGAAATTGCTCTGATTTGAATATTTCTGTAAATAATTTGAATTTATTCACATTCTGCTTATCATTTGAATATTTTTTGCATATTATTTGAAAATTTATTTATATTATTATAATATTTGTTGTATATTATTTGAAAATTTATTTATATTATTAGAATATTTGCTGCATATTATTTGAAAATTTATTTATATTATTAGAATATTTGTTGTATATTATTTGAAAATTTATTTATATTATTAGAATATTTGTTGTATATTATTTGAAAATTTATTTATATTATTAGAATATCTTTTGTATATTATTAGAATGTTTTTTGTATATTATTTGAAATGTTATTCAAATTATTAGAATATTTTTCGCACGTTTCTTTCTTTTAAATATTTCTGATGAATTTTATTCTGGTTGGATGTGCCGAAATTTTTCATGTCACTAGTCACTTTCTTTGTAGTCTATGCCTTAAGTTTAGCGCAAAATATTGTAATTCAGGATGATATTTAGTATGGGAAATATTTTTTTTTGTGTATGTGGGGCATTTTTCTCTTTTATTTATTTATTTGTGCGACTTAAAATCCACTTAAAATGTATTTTAAACCTGCGTCCGAAATCTTATTTCCTTAAAAAATAAAGAAAGAAGGAAAGAAAAAGAAGAAAAAAGAAAGAAAGAGAAAATTAAAGGGGAAGGAGGCAATAAATAAATTTATTTACATATATGTATGTATTTCCGCATAACGTGAGCATATTTTTTTAAACGTATTTCCACACAGCTTACGCATATATTTTTTAAACGTATTTCCGCACAAAAATTGACTTGAGTGTATACAAAATTTATCTAACGCAGACAAAGAAACTGTATAGGAAACAGCCTAATTAGTGTCTTATAAGACTTTTTTTTTTGTAAAAAAACATTCTATTGAAAACCTTATTTAATCCTTTAAATTATAAAATTTCTAAAATCTCAAATGCCTATCTATCTACATACATGTATATATAGATAGGACGGTATGTATATATATGGACACACTAGACATACATGAGGAGGGATTAAAAATTTTTTAAATAATGTGTTCAAAAGTAAAAGACAAATTGAAATCTAAAAGTGATTATCGTACGAAAAGTATATATGGATAAAAAAAATATTTCCGGCAAGAAAAAGTGCATTTCTTTTAAGGATGATGAAGGTACAACTTTCTGTGTAACGAAATGAGAAAAAGAATCCCCCCCCCCCCCACATTTGTTTTTTTCAATCTAAACTTATCATACTAAATATTTTTTGAAAAATTAGATTTATTTCCAGTAAAGCGTCTGCCATATTGCTGCAGAATACGTTTCGTTTCATGTAATGAAACATTTAAAACTTTTTATTGCCTTTGTTTTAACTTAAAATTACTAAGCATTAAAAAAATAAATGTCTTTCCCTAGCACAAACAAGGGAATTTACTATAAAAGAAAGGTTTTTCCTCGTCATGAAAAAAAAAAAAAGACTTGCATAAAGTTTTATAATTGTTCTCAGTGCCTTTTCTGTAATTGAGAGTTAGTGAAATAGCACTTAGCTAAATTATGTGATATTGACTAACAAACACCAAAACCTTCCGATTTAGTATATCTTAGAAGCTAATGTTTTTTTATCGGTGGTGACCTGCATGGTGACCGCGACAGAAAGGCCTTCTCTCATTTTTCGCAGAGTATCTCAGCCCTGATTTTTATTCCAAGAGCGTAGCAACCAAAGCAGAGAACCCCGAAAGTGGCGTAAATCCCCATTTTGCGGCTATTAAGCGTTCTCTGATAGTTTCTTTGCCGATTTCCCTCCCCCCTCTTCGAATCGCCATTCCCTCCCCCCTCTCCGAGGTTAAATGGATCAAAACGGCTTCTCCAGATAAGCGCGATGGGATGAAGGCGGGCAGAGAGAGAATGGAAAAGGAGACAGCGGGCGCCGTAACCGTAACTGGAGATCGGGGAATGGGTCTTCGGGTATCAGAAGAAATAAATAAAGGCATAAAATGCCGAGAGGGGAGGCTGGGGGAGTATCGTTTGGCAGCATTTCCAAGCTTATGGCGTTCGATCGGGTATGTATTCTCGTTTGATTTTCGTCGAGTGTCGGTCATCGAGCGCAATGGACGATGTCCAGCACTAGAATAGATCCGTCTTCCGTTTTTCAGATGGTCAGGAGAGACGGGAATTCTTTCCTGCGATGAAAGAATATTGCGTCTGGAAATGCGATGAAGCGGAAAGAGCTTTCATTGCCTGCCAGGGATTGACCCCATTATGTTTATTCACAGATTTACGACAATCAAGTACTCTCCCATCCATTCCAGACTGTTCCCGTTAGCGCATTAGCATTTATGCTTTTGCCTCGATGGATGGAAAGGAAACTAGTTGAAAGTCGTTTATTAAGTATCATAAAAATCGTCCGATAATTCTCATCGGTATTATTTTGCAGATTCGTCAAATGTAGGGAAGAAATTAAGCTACTAAATAATTGCAGTCTTCTCGTTCTTTTTTAGAATTAATTTTATAAAATCAGTAATTGATCATAAGAAAAAAACTATGTTTGAAACAATTAACAAGAACATGGATGAATCTTTCTATAATAGAATGTCAGTGGTATTTTTTTTAAAATCAAATCATAAATGATGAATAACTGTATTAAGATTCTATTAAGCCCCCGGGTTCAAATCTTCGCATTGTAGCCGCTTGTCATGGAACGAATAAATAAATAAATAAATGATTAAGTGAATAAATAGACAGCTGAATGAATGAGTCAATGAATGAATTAATAAATAAATGAATGAATGTATGAGTGAGTAAGAAATGGAACAAAAGAAATAAATAAATAAACGGCCGAATTAATTTATCGTTTCTTTAACTTTAACGAAAGCTTTCGATTGGTTGACCAAATTAAAAAGAAGCGATATCAAAACTTTTTATTTTCCCCATGAAATAAAGCGCTGCAGACGATGTTTTATACAAATTGTTATTGAAATAAAAATTTTCCCATGCTTCACTTTTGATATTAATATTTTATTTTTATTTGTTTTTATTTTGGGCATTTTGTTTATTTTGATGGAATTAAACGATTGTAGTCTTTATATATTCGGCTTAACATTAACAACCTTTTCCCAATAGTATTTTACAAATGTTTTTATTCATTTATTTTACCTATTCAGTATTGTTTTTACATAACAGGGATAATTTCAGTTGAAATTCCATTCTGTTTTCCTACGTGATCAAAATTCTATTTAGTTTTAAATAGTCTCCATTTAAAAATATTGATATTTCGATAGAAAATCACGGAAATATAATGTCCAAAAGCGTGAGAGAATAAATTTGGTATCATTTACTTAACAGATAATATATTTCTTTTTCATTAATAGAGATTTAATATATTTCTATATTAAGTATATTAACGGTTGAAAAGTTATATTTGAAATAACTAACAATTTAAGTGAAACGACAGAGAGATAGCTAGATTTTCAAATTTGACGTTGGTGTACTGGAATATTCCAGAACTGGCTCATATCGTTCTACAATATTTGGAGCTTCTTGTTCATCGTAAAAAAAGTATATTGATTTAATAAACATACATGGTAGTCATGTGGTGCCTATATCAAATTTTGTTTCCCAAAAACCATTCTTACAAATTGAAGAACAAATTCCCTGTATCGCCAAATCATCTGTTAATAGTTTTATGATATTTATTCTTTAACGAGTTGTTTTTTATGAAATCAACAATGGAAGCAATTCAAGCAGCGTCATTGGTCACGTGGCAGTGATTAAAGCAATGTAAACAAAGGAAGCCGTAGCATCGCTTTACTTCGAGTTCGACAAATCTAACAAAAACTAGGCCTAAATAAAGTTCTTCTACAGTACATAAAATTAACACTAAATAAAACACTATAACTATTGTAATAAATTGTAATAATTAATAAATTTCTTTTATAATGATTAAATTAAATGTAATTACTGGTTATAATCAGAAAAAACTGAAAATAGTCTAATTAATTTTAAGATAACTAATTTTGCCTAGTGAACTCCACGTAGAACTTGATTGAAAATCTTAGTAAACAAAGAGCGGATATCACGTGACAACGGTGATCGCTCATGAGTCCCTCTAGCGATGAATTGCCTCCATTGTTCCAAATGTGTACTATTTCTGTGTATTGTTATCATAAGTGAAGAGATATATTTTTGGGGTTATATTTTCGGGATAAAACTGTTCGCAAATAAATGATGAATATAAAGTAACTCTAAATACTTTTTTTTTCTTGCTTGGTTTTCCCCCAACATGTGCCAAAGTATTTGTAACAACCAAGCTTATTCCCGATGATTTTGCAGTCTAAGCCCATTTAACCTAAGTTTCTACTGTAGTTTAAAAAGCAAAAATATATTTCATGTAAATAATTTTGGTATAAGATATAAATGTGAAATTGAATTTTTCCGATTCTGAAATAAAAGTTCTAATTCCTAAAATATGTTTTGAAAACAAGAAAATTGTTTTTACTCAGAATCATGTCGTTACTCGGGTCTCTTTCACAACGAAATAGTTTCAGCAAATTTCTCCTTCATATTTCAAACGCAGCCCATCACCGTCAGATATTTTCTTCCTCACAAAACATAAATCTCTGCTACGATGACTCCGATAGCAAACGTTTCATCCGGCCACTATTGATCGAAAATAGGTCGCATATTAGTGAAAAATATGCTTCGAAAAAATCCCCTTTACGAGTGTCTTCGCGAATTCGGCGTCATTCTCTGTAAAACACGTACCACGCAAACACTGAAAATAAAAATATTTATCCCTTCCTGCGCCCGAGCACAAAATCTTTTTCATCCCGACTCTTTTCTACAACGTATAAATATTTATTGGATGTCAGCGACTCAGTGCTGCCCCATAGCTATGGAGGAAAAGAGGACGCTCTAATAGCGGCAACATAGGCACTTGTTGCTCCGGAGCTTCAGCAGTGCTCTTCTCTCCCCCCCCCCCTCTCACTCGCGCGCGCACACACACACACACACAAGTTAATACTCGTAGGCTCGTCTCTCTTTTTTAGCCCCCGGCGGCTCAGCTTATGAAATTGTTTTATCTCTGGAAAATGTATTTACGTTGCGCGAAGAGTAGGTCTTTGGGGAAGGTTATTGAAATTTTCGGGGTCAAAGAATTGGATGTCTGTTTCTTCTGCCGCGGTGGAGAACTGTGTTTATGATCTCTGGAACTCTTGTTTTGCACGACGGAAGGAATTTCTTAACTTCGCATGCTTGCGGGACTCAAGTGACGCTACACGTAAAGAGAGATTGAGAACACGTGCGAAAAAAAAAAACATATTTATGCACAGTGTGTCAAACAATTTTTAAGACTAATTTTATAAAATAAAATAGAAACTAGTAATTATATTTTTTAAAATATTTTTATTCAAAATAAGCTCTTTCGGCTTCAATACATTTGTTACAGCGGTTTAACAACGATTCGAATGCCTGTTCCAACTCACATTGTGGGACTGCCTCCAAAGCTCGCGTAGAAGCTGTTTGTTTAGTGTCAATGTCATCAAAGTAAAAAAAAGTAAAAAATGAACTGAGATTTTCGCAGTGGATCAGCTGATATTTGAGTTTCACGAATGATCGATAACACAGATAGCGCCACTTTAAGCTTAGTTCCAACTGTAGTCCTAAAAATTCTTTGACACACTGTGTACAAACAGTTTCGAGGCGAGCTTTGGAGGCAGTCCCACAATGTGCGCAAGAACAGGCATTCGAATCGTTGTTAAACCGAACAAATGTATTGAAGCAGAAAGAGCTTATTTTGAATAAAAACACTTAAAAATATATAATTACTAGTTTTTATTTAATTTTATAAACCTTGTCTTAAAAATTCTTTGATACACTGTGCATTATATATATATATATATATTTGTGTGTGTGCAGCAAAAGTCTAGTTTTTACGTTATCATATTTTCAGCTAATGAATATCATGTGATTTTGGAATACCACAACAGAGTTTTGAAATTCATTTGTTAGGGTCAAGTAGAGTAAAGTGGTCAATGGGGTTAAGTGGTCATACAGCAAATAAAAAGCTATATAGCTTTGCAATAAGTAAAGGAATTGCTGTATTTTTATTTTTTTTTATTTTAGCTTTTAATAATTAAGAATTAAATTTTTCATTAAAAATTAAATTAATGGCAACTTTTTAGGTGAAGAAAACAGTCAATTTTTTTGTTTATACAGCATTTGAAAGATCTCGGTTAAATGCTCTGTGTTAAAGAGTTTGTAGCAAACTACAAATGAGCTAACCAATTTTAACACGTTGAAAAATGCGCTCAAAACAGTATCAAGATTTAATTAATCAATCGTTCTTAATAAAATATTGATCATTTTTGTTGCACGAGCATCTTAAATCTGCATGCAAAAGTAATAAAAAATTAGTGTGGCTAATAAAGAAGATGCAATTATAAAGCATTAAATGTGTTGTACACAATCTACAGGTATCATTTCAGGTCCCAAGAGGCACAACTTTCTAGAACAGAAGTTCTCAACCTTTTTCACGCCGCGACCTTATTTTTAACAAATAAGCAACCCGCGATCCCATATATGTGCACACACGCACTTTCACACAAGTGTTTTGGCACAAAAATGATACGTTAGATTCGAAGCTGTTTCTGAATCCACCCGACTGTAAATAAGTTTTTTTTATATTGTCCAAGGACTGTAAAATAAACAAATTTACAATGGAACTGGACTGAAAGATTGTACTTTTAATTTGACAATTTTTTTTTTTTGTCGGTTCTAACTAAAAACATTTTTATTTTTCGTATGTTATTTGAATATTTCTCTGTATTATGAGAATATTTTCCACACATTTCTTTCTTTTAAATATTTTTGATGGAATTTGTTCTGATTGGATATGACGAAAATTGTCACGTCACTGGACACTTTCTTTGTAATTAAGTTTAGTGCAAAATAATTATAAACGATATTTAGTGTAAGAAAGAGTCATTTTGTCTATGGGACCTTTCATAAATGATGTCACGCTTTTTCCCCACATATTTGACCCCATCCCCCTTAGTCACAAAATGTCACACTTCAACGGACCCCTTCCCCCTTTGTCCCGTGTCACGCTATGTTGCATAATCACATTTCTTGTTACCCCCTCCCCTCCCCTTGTCACACATTGTCACAATTTCACGAAACCCCCTCCCCCCTCGAAGCGTGACATCATTTATAAATGATCCCTATGTGGTTTTGTTTTGTTTTTTTTTAATTTGAAATTAGATATATAGTATATGGTGACTCCATGAAAAGTATCTCGCTACCCGTTCTGGGTTCGCGACCCACAGGTAGAGAATTTTTGATCTAGAACCACTCAAAAATTTGATTGTGTTTTTAATGTTTGAGAAATCTTCTATTGAAGAGCTGGATTTATGTACCTACTCGGAGGTACTACAGTTTACCATGTCTTTTATTAGAGAGTCTTTTCATTTTAGAAAAATACCTAGAGATGCTTTGTGTTACAAAGTATTTTCCTAGCAAAATCAATAAATCAATGTATAAATATTAAACTTGAAAAATGTTTTAAAAGAAAAAAAATGGCTATAGACATAAAAATGCTGGTGAAATGCGAAAGAAGACAACATTTTAGTAGGTCTAAAGAAGTCTGAACAGGTGATTTTATTTTTCTTTTCTTTATTTTATTTATTTATTTCGTGATTTACAATTTCTTCGTCTTATTTATCATTTTCATTTCTATTAGTCTTATGTATCATTTTAATTTATTAAATAAAATGTTCGATACTGTCAACACTTGAAAACATTACATAACATGTAAAAGGGTCGATTAAGGAAGTATTTAAAGTCGCAGAAGTATTATTAAATTCAAATCATTTATGCAGTTACGATGAAAATTGAAAACTATTCAGTTAAAATAAGTTGAAGCTTAGTCAGCAAAAATTGAATTAGTAATAGGGTGCAATGCGCGTCAAGCAAATAAAATAATGTATTCAGAACGGTCAAATTGCCCAATCAAAGCGGAATATCACAAAATCGGTACTCTTACAAACCGGGGGCAAAAGAGAGCAAAAAAAAATGCACCAATCAAATAAAATGAAGTAATATTGTAAACCGTATTTTAAATTACTTAAGGAACAATTCTATTAGTAAGGTCAAATTTGTCACCAAGAGGTAGGGTCAGTTGGGGTAATTGTTAACATGGGGTAATTGTAAACAACCTTCATGACTACACTTGCAGGGCTCCCACGGCTGCGCCAAGTGCGCAAAACTGCGCCAAAACGATTTTTCTGCTACATGCTGCTACAAAATGCGTTTTTTCGCAAAATTTGCGCCAAATAGCGATTTTCGGAAAAAAAATCGAAAAATTTTTAAATATTATATTTTTTTTACCTTAAAATCGACATCATTCGATACAATTTTTCCTTTAGTCAACTAATTTTTTACCTTTGAAGCAGTTTATTAATGAATATTAGCTCTACCCTCTCTTAAGAACATCAAATATGGATGAGAAACTTGAGCAGAATGAGTGATGTATCCCACGCTTGTAGAAGAAGCAGTGATACGATTTCTAATATTTTGTAGTATTATAGAGAGAAAAATCATTCCTCTTATCACTATTTATGTTGAACATTTTATTTGGTAAGTTTTTCTTGAAATAGATAAAAAAGTTTAATTTCATGGAACGTGAAAAAAATAAACTTGGCGTTTTTCCTCAGTGCACTTTGTTTTCTAATGTTTAGGAAATACTAATCAATGTGAAAAATCAATAACAGAACAGATGTTAAAAAGATTGCTGCTCCATTATACCATTTTTTTCAAATTTCTTAAGCCTACTTTCCACGTGCAAGCAAAGGAGCGCATACGTTCTACAATCTTTTTGCATCCCCTACAAAAATCGGATTTTTTTCATTTCAACTATTTTTAATGTTTCTTCTCAAAATAAATAAATAAAATGTATATTTATTTTAAATAAAAACATTGTTTGAAAATATATATTTGTTCCCGAAAGTGTTTAGAGGTAGACTTTGAAACGCTGTAAAATTAAACATTGGATTAAGGCTTTTTTTCTTTTCTCATTACTCTTTAAGCTCTGTAATCTATATCATATAACCACAAGCAATTCAAAAACATAAAACCTAAATATAAAGAACAAAATAAGTAAAAAAAATAGTTAAGTTAGAGAAAATCATTTAAAAAAAGCATGTATTTCTTAATGAATTGATGATTTTTAGCAGATATGTTAAGCAATATTATTAGAAGAAATAGAAATTTTGTTGTATATGAACGACCTCATAAAAGTACACTTGCTTAAAGTTTCAATTTTTTAACTAGATTTGAAAGTTATGAAATTATCATGCATTTCCTCTTTCTTTTAATTCAATTTAGTTTCTTTCAGCATCCAATTGCTGTAACCCAAGGACTCTTGAAATTTAATTGTAACTATTACACAATTTTTGAAAGATGTAAAGATAAATTGTTGGAAAAAAAAATAAATCATTAGACATTTAATTATCAACATATAATAAGAAATACATTTTGCCTTTCTATTATTGTACTGAAAAATATAATTTGGTTCTTGAATTTTCTTGCTGCAAAATTATGAAACTCAGCAATTTACTTTTAGTGCCATTAATTACTTCCAAAGCATCTAAATGAGAATTTAGGATTGAAATTTAAAGGAATGTTTTTTAATCAGAAAAATGATAAATATTACTGCAGGTAGAAAATAGGATCGACTTCAAATATATTTTTTGATAAGGTATGAAATTATATTTAATTCATTCAAAATTTTACTGTTACTATAATCACAATAATTATACCTAAATAAGTACCATTTAAAAAACAAATTTTAATTAATGATAAATAGTTTAAAATAGTTGAACCTTTCATATTAGTTTTTGCTTATTTTCTTGAAAGAATAGTGTTTTAGCTATTAAACAAAAAAGAGAGAATGCAATGATTTTTGAAAAGAAAAAAAATTTAAGCTTTCTTCCAGCTATTCTTAACTATTAGAAGAAGAAAAAAACAACAAAACATTTTTTAAATAATCTGTTTCTTGAGAAAAGGAATCATTCACAAATGATGTCGTGCTTCGAGGGGGGGAGGGGGGTTCGTGAAATTGTGACAAAGCGTGACAAGGGGAAGGGATGGGGTAATAAGAAGTGTGACACCATGCATTATGCAACATGGCGTGACATGTGACAAAGGGGGGAGGGGGTCAAATACATGGGAAAAAAGCATGACGTCATTTATGAACGGCCCCAAAGTATTGAAAAACACCCTTATAAGGGTTATAGGTTTAATTAGTCTTACTTTTTGAATAGGTTATAAATAATTTCTTAAGAAATATAAAAATAATCCAGTTTTTGAAGGATGACTGACATTTACATTTCCTATCATTTTGAAGACTTGAAACTGCTCTTACCCTTGATGTATGAAAATGACATTGCTTCAAAACAGCCAATATTAAAAAAATAAAGAAAAAAAATCCTCCAAAAATGGTACAAAGTTGATATTTTCGGCTCCTAAACTGATACAAAAGTCGATTTCTTCTGCTCCAAACTGATACAAAAGTTAAAATTCTTCAGCTCCAAACTGATGCAAAAAGGGCATTTTACCTGCTCCGAAAGCTGCTACAAATTCTGTTGAGGCAGTGGGAGCCCTGCACTTGTGGTGGTTTTAAAAACTTAACTGCTTGTGAGTGATAAACTGGCAGCATAGGGAAGACGTTGAAACAGTTTCGTAAGTTTCGAAACAACTGTGCAGGCGTCAGTCACTATTGTTTGAAAATGGCACGGTGAAAAAAGTTATTTAACAAAATTTAGTGATCTTACATTTTTCTCTCCAGCTCATCTACAAAAGCGATGTAAGCGGTTTCAACCATTTTTATTTGTCATATGGAATGCTGCTAAAAACATTTAGTTATGAATTTAATCTTCCCTGTCATTTTTCATGTGCGAGTTAGGTGTTTACAATTACCCCATATATTTCGTACTCTGGGGTAATTGTAAACACTTAAATTTATCCTATTTCCAATATTTTGGGTGGACAATAAGTATTATATTTTGCTGTAAATTACACTTTTGTGTCTATTTTACATAACTGTTGTTGTTGTTGTTAATGCCACTTGGAAATCCAAGCCCCCCTTGCAGGGCGACCATGAATTAAGGAAGCTGCTACTGATTATTAATGAGCTACGCTAAAATGAAGTACACTTGGCTCAGAGGGGCTGAACCAGCTCCCAGATGAGGGATCGTCACCTAGGTTGGTCCCTCGGCAGAAATTATTTATAACTTGGTGGACATTTGAAGCGACGACGTATTTTACGTGCACAGCTCCCTTTAAGGCACTCGGGTCTCTGAGTAATCAGTCGCGGGATGTGGTCACCCTCCCAAGCGTTGATCACGGCCAGTTGTGCTTCACTTTCGGTGTTCTGTGGGATCCAAGCTTAGCCGACTGATCCACTGCGGGACAAATGTTACATAAATTTATCGCATTACTTGGTTTTTTTGCAAGATATTTCGCGTTAAATGATCTGAGCCGACTCATAACAGAACTCAGCTGACCACATGCGGCCTGTTGGCCGCAGATTGAGAACCATTGCTCCGGAACTTCTTAGGCCTTCAAGCAGACTGTCTATGAAACAATTTTTCATTTGCATCAATCTTATTCGAAAATAAATCACTGTTTACAATTACCCCAGATCTCTGGGGTAATTGTAAACACATTGGGGTAATTGTAAACACGAGCTCATTCGCTAACAAATAGACCTAAAGTCAAAATTTTTGTACACATTTACTCACAAGAAGTACAGTAGAGGCTACAATGCTCACAGTTCTATCACTGAATTCATTCAAGAGGTAGGGAAGGATCAAAAGTTAAAACATTGAAAAAGCGTTTACAATTACCCCAACTGACCCTATTTAAAAACTGCCAAATTGTAGCACGGCGTCATTCGTTGCGTTATTTTTGATCTAGAACTAGTCTTGGCGACAAGTTTTTGGATTGATTGCAAGATTACATTTTATATTAAGTCCTCTACAAAAAAAGAAAGAAAGAAGGAAACGAAAAACAAAAATCCCGCTTTACTACTATGAAAAATTTTGCGTTATCTTTCTTAAATGCATATGTTTCATTAGATAGTATTTTTGTAATTAATCTTGCAATAAAGTTTCTTTTTTTTCTAATCAATTTTGCGGGTTTTTACGTTTGTTCAAAATGATCTCATCACTTTTTACTAATAATTCAAAATAAAAAACCCCCAAAAACTTAGCTTTGGAGGAATTTATGCGAAATAAATGAAAACAGAAATTCCGATGTTACTTCTTGGGTGATCCATCAACAACTTCACCGAAGTATTGTCTTTCCATAATTCCAGAAATACGTTCAGAAAATCAAAAAAGTCAGCTGCGTTATTATAAACATTAATCTCACAAAAAAAAAAAAAAAGAAAAGAAAGCTTTAACCAAAATTATTTTAATCGCCAAATATTAACTGTCAATGTCAAAAATAGCAACAGTTCTTTTTCTTCAATTCTTTTTAACTACGTAATAAGGAAGCTGATATGTAAATATAAGGGTGCTGTTGAAGCGAGTAAAGTATTCCAATGCATTATTTAACTCTTTATGCGTGTAATTAAAGCTGCGCAACCAGCAACTACTTCATAATTTAATCGCAAAACTGTCATTCATGTGCTGCGTTCCTGGATGCAAGTTCAGTTACAGCTTAAACAAAAATATATCTGTTTTTAAGTTTCAAATTGAACCATCACGGTTGGATACTTGGTTGAAATTATTAATTCCAAGGAAAGATTTCAAACCAACAAAATCGTCTACAGTAAGTCCAGATTTGATTTTTATTCACAACATGCACTGAATATTTTAAGTACAATTCTGTTTAATGCCCCTACGATTATTTATGTGCGTCGTCACCACTAACGTTAGCGATAGTATGTAAATACGACAGATTCACTAAATATTCACTACAAAGAATTGAATCATAAATTTACTTCAACACTAACTTTGCAAGCATAGGGTATTTTGTGTGTTTCTATATATGTTATTACAGCGCATGAAACTACACTGTACACTATAATGTTAGATAACTTAGAAGTCGTGATACATATTCTTTTAAACAATATAATTTAAGAATACGAAATGGCGAATGAAAAAAGAAATCCGTTCCTTAAAATAATTTGAAAATTTAAATTTACTAATATGATGAATCCTACTTCCGAACTAAATACTTAAAAAAAGAAACAATGGTATTTTCTTGTAACGGCACGTCAAAGATTTAAAACCTTATGCCAGGGATATATCGTCAATATTGAATGAAAAAAAAAAAAAAACAGTTGTGACCTTAAAATATTTTTTCAATAATAAAAATTATAAATGCGCCAATGAAAGATGCTTTGTAACAAAAAGTAGTTAGAAATTACTAAGAAACAGATTTTATGAATAAAGTTTTCTTATTGAATATGCTTCTAAGTTATGTGTAAGCTGACATAACAATTTTTTCAAAATGAAAAAAAAAAAAAAAAAAAAAAAACTGTTTCTAAACTAAAATGTTCTCGGTCACTTTTCGGGGGGAAAAGGAAGGCTTTCGTATCTGCTTTCTAAAATGTTTTCGAATTTTAATAGATAAGTAAAATAAAGTTCGTGTTAACGATGATTTTCTGACACTTTCTCAGAGAATTAATTGAAATGATTTTAACTGTAGAGTACAAACAGAAGTTTCTTTCTGAATTACTTTTATTTACTTTTTCGTAAAACATTTGTGAATGATCACTTATTCCAAATGCAAATAAATTTTGATAATTTTATAACTAAATGTAAGCATAATTGAGTACTAAAGCACAGTCAAAAAAGCAGGATTGCTGCATTTTATTTTACTATCTTGTTTGCGCTCGAATCATTTAATTTTATCTTTTCGTATAGCAAAAATACGCCAATCCGTTGTTTGTTTAATTTAGGGGACCGATGACAATTTTATTTACAAAAATGTTAGAAGAAATTTATATGTAAACATAAAAACAGTAAAAAATAAAATAAAAATATTTTTCACAGGTGTGTGAATAACACTTTTCTACATTATTTGCTCAGAAAAGAGATTGTAAAAATATTACCCTTAATATGATTCTGAACAATGAGTGTTTAGAACATGACGAATGTTTGCATGAACACACAATAGAATTAGTTTCAAAGTTTATGGTTAACACCGTAACGAATACTTTTTTAAAGAACTATTGTATAGAAAAATTGATTTCAAAACTCCTACTCAGAAACGAAAATTACAGACATTAACAAATTCTAAAACAAATGCATAATTTGTGCTGAAAATGTAACTTAAAAAAAATCATATGATGATGCATCCATATTTTAAAGTGTTTTAATAATTTAAAGCATATTTACATTTTAACAACATTTTTAAGTATGCCTTTTTCTACCAAAAGTGATTCATTAAACTAAATAAAAGATTTTGAAACTTTTGAAATATTATTATTAAATAAAAAATTGGAAAATGCATTAAAGAGTTTATGTTTAAAATTTTCACTCAAAGTGCATTTCATAACATAAAAGAGTTTTCAAATGTTTCATGAAGGTGTTTTTGAAACAAGTTTTAAAACTGCAAAAACCATGCTTTAAAAAAAATGTTTTCAAAGATTTTTTTTTTTTTTTTTGAAATCGTCAACAGAGTTTTTTAAAGCATCATTCTACTCATATAATTCTTGAGTATGAAGAAGATTATCAATTACAACAGTAATAAATTGTTTAATGACCGTTTACTCGATGAAGAGTTTGCTTTTAAAAGCGAAATCGTAATTCGTGATTTGATTAAAATATTTTCTTTTCTATCGGTTTTCTTGCATTGATTAATATTTCTACATGATACATAAGTCTATAAGCGATTATTAATTATCTTCATAAAAAATGGTCCGAAAAATATAAAAATACTGAAATGTTTTGAAGCGCTTAGGAGACCTATTGTGAAAGTTCACCTACTTGTGATGACGTCATCGACGGAGATAGCTGGCCTTGTCTTTCGGTGGTGTTGTCTGTGTACCGTTTAAGGGGAAATAGTTTAGGATTAGGGTAATACACATGGGATTCATTCCCTGACAAAGATGGCACCAGAACAGTGCATGGGTAATGGAGGCAATTCATACAGTGTCATAGGTCACGTGATAAAGATGTAAGCGATGTAAACAAAAGAAGCTGTAGTAACTCTTTACTTCGAGTTCGCTTGTTTAACATTACGTTTTTGTTTGAATATTTTATTGAGTTTTAAAAGATGTCATACTCTGTTGCATATGGGTCATCCATTTCAAATGAATGTTACGAATGTTAAGAACTTGAGCTTCATAAGCATTGAAATCTATGAAATAAAAAAATGTTAAAATAAATTACGATAAATAAACAATCACAAAAACTTACCTGGTATTCGGTTGAAATCCTAACTTTTGCTAAGTAAGCTTCTTTCTTTTTCATTTCAGCTATGACAGTAGCCGATATGTCAAAAAATGCATTGTTTTCTGACGGTTCGAGGAAACAGATTTTGGAACCGAATTTTTCATTAAATAATAATGATATTTTCTTTACTTTAGTAATCACGCTATTATTTCCAGTTAGTGCCGAAAACTGCTCGGCATATTATATTACGAAAAAATTGGTAAAATCCGTTACATACAACGGTTTATCAACAATAGAATTTGCCATGGAGCCTATAAGGCCTAAATTATAACTAATTAAAACTTTCTTTTATGAATTTATCTAATCTAATTAAACACTAGGACTAAATAAAGTTCTACGTTATCTAAAATTAACACTAAATAAAACACTCTAACTATTGTAATAATTAGTAAATTTCTTTTATAATGATTAAATTAAAGGTATATTACTTGGTTTATAATCGTTAAAATATCGTTAAAAACTATTTTCCCGATAGTGCGAAAAAGTTATGGAATGATATCAGAAATATAGTACAAATTTTATAATCAATCAATGAATATTGCTTGGTTCCACTTTTGGACTGAAATATGCAAAATTCTCAAAAAGTTGGAAATAAAGCGTCATAAATGTGAGTACAAAATTTAAAATTAATGAATAAATATCTTCCGTTTCCACTTTGAGGTCTGTATACAAAAAAATAGCCGAAATAATCTTAGTAATTTTTCATATTTTTGACTTTTTCTTCACGCTTGAGAGGAAAAATAAAGAGAAATAAACGTTCAAATTTTAAAATAAATCAATGAATAACTTTCGACACCACTTTGAGGTTCTAACTTTTGATATGCAGCAGTAGAAATAAGTACATTCCAACGCATTGTTATTGTACGCATGCTTCCTTTGTCAGCCCACAACTTTTAAGCATTAGCGGGAAAACAATTTATTTTTAAAAAAATCACTTTTGCATTCCATCCTAATAGTATGTAAGTTTATTACTTCATTTTTCTTGTACGTCAGCAATTAAAATTTCCGCCATTGCAAAATTATTTTCGCGAACCCCTTGAGGTTCACGAACCACCTGTTTGGGTAGAGATGGTTTACATAAATATACACCACTGCTAAATCTTCATAATATGAACACGTGATTGCTGACCAGCTAGACTACAGAAACGTAGTAATTGGAGATCAGGTGTAACGAGTTTGGATCGCGAAGCGATCCGAAAGGAACTGCTTGCAGTTGCGGCCAGGAATTGGCTAGCGACAGTGAGCAGGGGGCGAGAAGCCCAGTATAGTATTATGTTCTACAAATAAAATGTTCTGCATTAATAATAAGTTTTATAGATATATATAAGCCGTACATGCTCATGTTTTTGATAAACGATAAATAGGCTGGAGCAAAAAAAAAATTGTTATTTAATCCCTTAACTGATTTACCAGTACGGTTTACGGCGTACTAATATGTGACCATATCTGGCTAGCCCTACGGTATGTGGAGTACGAATATCGATATTTTCTCCCTTTTGTTTAACTTGCCAGTACTATTCATTTTGATTAAAAGAAAATATCATTATGTACAAAATAACTCATCAATACCTTAACTGATGAATTTTTTTACCAAAAATGTTTATGAAAACCTTGTTACAAAAATTAGACTCCAAACTTGGTATAAAAGTAAAATGATTTCTAAAAAAATAAAAACAATTCGTAAATAATGAATTTAAACATTTTTTAGAATACTTTCCCCAAAAAGTAAAATAATATTAATAATAATAAAGCATGAAAGAGTGCGTAAAAGTGTATCGTAAAAATACCATTAAAAATACCGTTAAAAATAAAAAAAAAGTAAAAAAAAGGGAAGTAATTAAATAAAAATTGAAAAATAAAAAATTTGAAAGTAGTGTTTTGAGATGGGGGAAATGTGTGTCTGTCGCTCTGTCTGTCCGTTCCCCGTAATAACTTTTGAACGAATTGTCCAACTCGAAAAATTCTTTTTACATTCAAAAGATCTCGTAGAAGATATCTCATTTCCATATTTTATTTTTTGATTTGAACAATTTTTCGTTTAATTTTGAACAGCTCAAAAAATGTCAACATTAGCGCCTATGGGGACATATGAAGCAATTTATGTAAGATCTTGGCATAAGATCCAAGTTCCTTTGAACAAGCTTATTGGAAAGAAGCTCTCGGCGTGAAATATTGATTTGAATAATTTTCGTTCATTTTTGAACAGTTAAAAAAAAAAAAAAAAAAAAAGCATTAGCACCTACGGGAAAATTTCAATTCCATATAAATCCTGATCTAATCGACGGAATTGCTTGCAACAAACTTTATCGGAAAGATGTTACGATGTAGAACATGTACAGATACGAAGTTCAACAACAACTGAACGAGCCTATTTTCCTACGAAATTTTTTAATCGGGATTTTTAAGGATATTTCTCAATGAATAAATGAATAAATGAATGAGTGAAAGAAATAATGAATTAATTAATTAATGAAATAGTGAAGGAATGAACGAATAAATTAATGAATGAAACAATGAATGAATAAATAAATGAGTGAATAAATACATGAGTGAGTAAATGGATGAATAAATACATGAATGAGTAAATGAATGAATGAATAAATGAAGGACTGAATAAATGAAAGAATGAATGAGTGAGGGAATGAATATGTATTATTCGTTAAAAAAAAGGTATATTTGAAGTAATTAAGAACTAAAGCTAAATGTGAAAGAAAGAGAAAGAAATAGCTAGATTTTAAATTGGGATTTGGTGTATACGGGAAAGTAGGTTCGAATAGTTCTAGACAAAACTTCTTGTTTTATTTTACTTTTATGTTTGGAAAGCAAATGCAACTAAATTTTTGCTTTTTACAGTCACATGGTATATGCAGTGAAGGGCGGGGGGGGGGGGGCGGTGAGTGCAGATTGAAAAGTGCGAATTTTTAATACTGTAACATTATAAATTATTGTTAGATAATTGTTCGTGAATTCTGTAATACAGTTTTCATTGTATACGTTCTTTTGTTGCAAAAAAGCAAACATTTAGGGACATTTGAGTCTCAAACTTATTTTTTTTAAAAATTCATTCCATTATTTATGAAAATTAAAACACAGAATTCCATCACCAAGGTCAGGGTTAGATACCAAGGTGAGGATTAGGGAAGCAACAGATTTTGTCGGGTATTGAATATCTGGTACCCGTCGTATGACACATCCGAAACAGACACACAGATCTGATGTTTGAAACCTCTAAATTGTATAAATATTCTTAAGCATACCAAAGCTTTCAAATGCGTTGGAAGATTTTAATTTACATATATTTTCAAAACATGCTAATTAATTAAATTTAAAAAATCAAATTTGACATGCCGGTTGATCGAAGCTTTCGTGCAGTGGCAGGACAGAAATTGACGAAATTTTTTTGAATACGTATAAATTCCTAAATATAAAATATTTTGGTGGATATAAATCAATACGTACGTAATACTAGCGAATAAAATTACTTTTACAAGTCGTGGAGTACTAATAACGCTGATAAAAAATCGAAAGTTCGTTTAATAGAAAAACTGATCAAAAGTTAGATAAAAATGTACACCAATTTCGTGAGATCACGTGTTTTGAAATTGGATATTCCGAAAAACGAGTGCTAACAATAGTAAAAGGCTGCAAAATATTGTTATGAACGCAAGCTAAAAATAATCGTTTGGCAGTAATTTTTGGGTCTGAACGTAAATTCAAGCAGGAAAATTTAAGAGAAATTTCTGGATTTTACTATGAGGAAAAATGCAAAAAGCCACACTTTGGACATTTTGAATTATCTCACTTTAATGTTCTGATAACCATTGATGTATTGTATGATTATCAATTTTAAAATTTCATCTGTTACAAACACGTAAATTTTTAAAATATACATGTTTTCAAATTTCATTCCATTTTATGAATTTTCGGTCATTAATGAAAATCGTTCGTAAAAATCAAGAGATCGCCAAATGGAAAAGGTCTGGGTGTAAATTTAGTTTAGATTAATAAATTAGCTCATGATATCATGAGCCTTCTTACATGGAAAATTTGTTAATCAACCATCAACTAAAAATGTTTTCCAAAGTATCGCATCTAAGGCAACTTCGTCTATACAAACTACTGTTAAACTAAAAAATAATTGCACGTAAATGAGCATAAAAATGCAGACCTATGTTTCAGGATTGCTTGGAATACCTTTTACAATGCAATAGTGAAGCTTCTAGATGAAAAAACATCCAAATGAAGAAGACAAAATAACAGAAACACTGCTTATATAGCTTAAGATTTACCAGAAAACCATTGAAAATAAAGGCAGCGTGGAAGTGGAAGTAGAAGTAACCGTGAAGGCACCAATAAGAAAGTACCAAACGAACGCAGTTGAAAGTACACAAAGTAACAAAGGAATATCAAATACAACCAAGCAAAAAAGACCACAGCATACGTAAAAATGCGAAAATACATAAAAACTGTAAAAACAATAAAATAAAATAAACAAAGAATTAAAATGGAAATTGAAAAAAGTACATAAAGAACCAAAACTAAAATGCAAAAACAAAATACACATGTAAAGAAGGGGGGACCGGAAAGAAAAAAATAGGACAAAAGTAAAGCAAATCCACCAACCGACCAACAAGAAACCACGAAAGAACAACAAATTAAAAGAACTTCTGCCAGACCTGTGAAAAATATGGAGTTGAGGAAGAATCATTAACCAAATTAGAACTATTCCTGTTTAAAATCGAACAAAAACGTTTTGGTTTTGAGAAAGTGAAAAAATGGTAAATTTAGCAATTTTCCTTTTCTAATGCGGTGGCTTTCGAGACAATGCATCCAGAACAGCATTTCTGATTTAAATCAAAATTCTTCCGCTTGCTTCGATACCCCATCTTGCTTTTGCTGTTGGTGATGTGTATGCGAGACGAAGTGCAATTTTTGCTGTGTAACGCCCCATAAGACAACTTTGGATACTTGCCAGTAGTAATGATAAATCGATACGTTACACCCAATCAGACCTAAAGGGAATGTTCCGATTTCGGGTTGAAGGTGAACTATTTATTTCAAAAGAATATCATCAAATCAGATTCGAAAGTATATATGAATAATTCCAGAACTCATAATGCAGGAATGATACCAAATGAACATTCATCGCGAGGTTACAAAAGCTTGCAGATGGAAATTTTAAAATCGTTTCAACACATGAACTGATTTTAAAATCAACTTTCTTAAAGGAAAAGATACGAGTTATATAATTAGAAAATTTATATTTTTTAAACTTTTAACATGTTGAAAATTTAAAGCTAATTAAAAAGGTAAAACGTTTTATTTTAGTTAGTAAAGTTATGGTTCTAAAAGTTGGGATTAGCTAACTTTGCTTTGTAACATTATGTATACGATCATTTAGAATTAAAAGCAAATGTAAATCAATATTTTTTCCAAAATACTTTTAGCAAATATCTCATCAAAACAAATTTAGTTTAAGTAGTTCTAGAAAAGAAAAAGACCTAAATCACTCTTTAAATTGAATTTATGATGCAATAAACTAAACAAATTAAGGTAATAGACTAACGTAAAATTAAAATAACCCTCTATTTTTAATTGTATTTTATCATCTAATGACGACATCATTGTTACTTTTAATGTAACTTTAAATCAAAAATGTAAAATGCGAATAGTGTTTTTCCTTGCTGAGCAAAAGCTTTTAAAAACTTAAAAATAAACCAATAAGAAAGAAATTGCAATTTAGAGTTATTTATTAATTATTATCGGATAACGAAAAGAAAAAAAAAAGGTTACTTTTTTTACATTAGTTTTGATTTCAAATGTTTTGAAATCGAAACTATTACATAAATAAACTTTGGTCCAATTGAATTGCTACCTAATATACTCGTAAGGAAATAGGTTCTTGTGTAACAAGTAAAAAAACAAAAGTTTCACAAGAAGTTCCGTCAGAACTATACGATCCTATTTTCCCGTATTACACCAACATTAAATTTACAATTTAGCAATCTCTCTCTCTTTCTCATTCAACTTTCGTCCTTAATTGCTTCAAGTACACATTTTTCAATCGTTAATACATATTCATTCATTCATTCATGTATCAGTCATTCACTTATTCATGTATTCATTTATTCATTAATTCGTTTATTCATTCATTTATTCATTAACTCTTCACTCTTCCATTTATTCATTCATTAAATCAGAAATATCCTTAAAAATCCAGATGAAAAAATTTCATCAGAAAATCGGCTTGTTTAGCTACGAAAGAACGTTGTATCTGTACAGGTTTTAGGTCATTAAATCTTTCCGATAAATTTTGTTCCAAGCAAATCCATCTGTTAGATCAGTATTTATGTAGGATTGAAATTTCCCGTCGGCGCTAATGTTAATTTCTTTTGAACAAAAATGTTCAAATAAAGAAATATTGCACTTTGAGAGCTCCTTCGAATAAGCTTATTCAAGGGAGCTTGGGTCTTACGCACAAGGTTTATATAATTTGCTTTACATTTCCTCAATAGCGCTAATGTTCGTTCATAACCGTTCAAAATTGAACAAAAAATTGTTCAACTCGAAAACTAAAATACAGAAATTTGATATCCTTTCCGAAATCTTTCGAATGCAAAAATTTTTAAAATCGGATAATTCCCTCAAAGGTTATGAGGGGGGGGGAGGGGGGGAGACAGACTGACACATATTTTCCCATCTCAAAACTCTACTTTCATTTTTTTGTATTTTTAATTACTTTACCTATTTTTGACTTTGCTTTATTTTGAACGATATTTTTACAATATATTGCCTTCTTTCATTCTTTTTTCTTAAAAAACTTTTATATGAAAGTAGGCTAAAAAAAGGTTGGCAATAAGAAGACTGTCTTATATGAAGGCTATGTTATGTCGGAATAAATATAACAATAACACTTTATTCTTTACATCGCATCAAAACACATTTTCATTGTTCACTGCTCACATGCTGAAATGTCGAAGTAAGTTTCGATCAAACCGATCTCAGTGCAATTTTACTTACAGAAATACTTGTTTTCATTTTTGCTAAAATTAGTGTTGTGGCAGGCAGTATTTATCAGGTATCAAATAGCACATTCGATTTGAAACTCTCGTGGGCTAACATCCATGATAAAACATTCTATCGGGAACTTTGAAGCCTTTGTTTTTCCTTTAAAAATGAAATGATATTGTTCAGATATATGTAGGTAGAAGTTTGAATTTATAACGGGACAACCGCGGTGCATTTTATGACCAAAAAAGGCTAAACAAATAAAAGTATCCTTTCGAGTTATTTTTGCTTTATTATTTCGTCTACTTTTCTGTAAAAGTAAAATATAAATAAATAAATAAAAAATAAAAAATGTAAATTTAAAAAATAGAATATAAAAATTAAGTTTAATTTAAAAATAACATACAAAAATTAAATAAAATTTCGAGCAAAAATGAATAAAAATAAGTAAAAAACCAAAGCATGAGACATGAATTAATCACTCGTAAAAATATCGCTAATACAAAAATCAAATGAAAACAAATAAATGAATAGAGTAAATTAATGGAATACTGAAAGGTAAAAAATTTCAAAGCAGGCTTATGAGAGAGTTAGGAGAAATGTGTATTTTTGAGTTTGTTCGTTTATCTTCTAATGAGCGAATCTTCGATCAAAACAGTTTCGTTTGAGAAATCTTCACCATCAGACCATGTTACTCCATTACCATATATTTTTTTTTCTAAACCAATTATTATTATTATTATTATTATTATTATTATTATTATTATTATTATTATTATTATTATTATTATTATTATTATTATTATTATTATTATTGTTATTATTATTATTATTATTATTGTCATTATTATCATCATCATCATCGTCGTCGTCGTCGTCGTCATCATCTTCGTCATCATCATCATCATTTAAAATAAAGAGATCTTTTTCAAGTAGTGCAATAAATCATGCTCTCTAAATATAAAAGTATTGTGGGTTCAAAAAATGCTCAAGAACTATAAAAAATTTTCTGCGTATGTTTTCATAACCCCTTACTTATAACGCATTTTCTGAAAATCACGGGTGACATTTCGCAGGTTATTTCTTGTACCCGTGAATTTTACGGTTTCGATTGTTAAACAGCATCACACAAAAGCGTTAAAAATAATCCATGCATTCTGTATGTATAGAAACACAATTATTTTTTATTTTACATACCATGGGACAGCATCAGATTATTTTATCACAGTTCGAGATGGTTTATCTTACAATTTACATATTATGTTTTTACAAGTTTCGTGAACAGAAAGAAGCTATTTTTGTTGCCATTTTCATGAAAATTAGATGATTGTTAAACGGTAAAATATGAGACACAACTGTCAGTGAGCTTTAACTAATGCTAAGCATGTTATGTAGATAAAGTTCAATCATGGTCGAAAAATGAAGACATACTCAAACCATGAAGAAACGAAGGAAAATATGTAGCTAGAGAAGAATTAAAAATCAAGAGAAAGAACAATGAAAAACAATAAAAGGAGAAAAAACGACATACATACAGTATGAATGCATAACCTCCTTCCTTTGTGAAGTCGGTTAAAAACTTAATAATCTATATAAATAAAACCGAAAGTTTGTGTGTGTGTCTGTCTGTCTATCTGTCGATCGCTGTCCTGGCGAGATGGAATTGTCCAGAAGTACGAAATTTTGTTTACAGGTACCTTGGGTCAGGTCCTCGTGCACCTCGAAGCGTTTTTCCTAAAATTCGAATTTGTTCTTTTCTTATTCCAATTTTAAGCAAAATTGTTCATTTTGGGTTTATTTCATCGAAGAAACATCCCACGCTTTCGATTTTTGCAGCATATGAATGGCCGTAAAAAACTGCACAAGATGATCTCTTTTTGAAGTTCGAAGAACAAATAGAACATGCGCAATATTCATTTAAAGAAGCTTTCGAACTTTAAAATGAGGCTTACCTCTGAATTTATCTGCTCAATTTGCGTGTTTTCGCCAAAATAAATACTACTTTTGTCGCCAACTAGATGATTTTTGTTAACGTAAGATTGAACAAGAAGTTCCGTCTAGAACTATACGAGCCTACTTTCCCGTATACACCAAATTCAAATTTATAATCTAGCTATCTCTTTCTCTCTCTTTCTTATTTATCTTTAGTTCTAATTATTGAAAATGTACCTTTTTCAACGGATAATACATATTCATTCACTCACTCATTCATTCTTTCATTTATTCAGCCATGCATTTATTCATTCATTCGTTACCTCATTCAAGTGTTTATTCATTCATTTACGCATTCATGTATTTATTCACTCATTTATTTATATTTTCATTTATTCAATAATTTATTCATTCATTCTTTTCCTCATTCATTTATTCATTGATTTATTCTTTCACTCTTTCATTTATTCATTCATTCATTATTTCACTCATTGAGTCACTGAGAAATATCCTTGAAAATCCCGATCAAAAAATTTCATAGCAAAATAGGCTCGTAAGTTCTGGATAAACTTTCTATTTCTACATGTTCTACGTTATAAGAGCTTTCCGATAAAGTTTGTTCCAAGCAAATCGGTCCGTTAGATCAGGATTTATATAGGGTTGAAATTTCCCCATAAGCTCTGTGTTAATTTTTTGAACTGTTCAAAAATGAACAAAAACTGTTCAAATCAATATTTCACGCCGAGGACTCCTTTCAATAAGCTTGCAATAGGAACTTGGCTCTTGTGCCCAGAGTTTACAGAATTTGCTTCAATTTTGTCCATAGGCGCTAATGTTAAAATTTTTTGAACTGTTCAAAATTGAACAAAAAATTGTTCAAATCAAAAAGTAAAATATAGAAATGAGATGTCCTCGCCGAGGTCTTTCGAATTCAAAAAGAATTTTTTCAATCGGACAATTCGTTCAAAAGTTATTAGGGGGGGACAGACCGACAGACAGACAGACCGACAGACACACTTTTTCCCCATCTCAATACCCTACTTTCAAATTTTTTATTTTTCAATCTTTATTTAATTACTTCACTTATTTTTGACTTTTCTTGATTTTTAACGATATTTTCACGATACCATTAAGCCTTCTTTCATGCTTTATTATTATTTTTTTTTACTTTTACGGGAAAGTAGGCTAAAAAAGGATGTTTTATCGTTGTTCATGCCGTTTTATGAGTACAAATTCTAAAAATTCATTTCATTTTTCTCGGCGAGGACATCTCATTTCTATGTTTTACTTTTTGATTTGAACAATTTTTTGTTCAATTTTGAACAGTTCAAAAAATTTTAACATTAGCGCCTAAGGACAAAATTGAAGCAAATTCTGTAAACTCTGGGCACAAGAGCCAAGTTCCTATTGCAAGCTTATTGAAAGGAGTTCTCGGCGTGAAATATTGATTTGAACAGTTTTTGTTCATTTTTGAACAGTTCAAAAAATTAACACAGAGCTTACGGGGAAATTTCAACCCTATATAAATCCTGATCTAACGGACCGATTTGCTTGGAACAAACTTTATCGGAAAGCTCTTATAACGTAGAACATGTAGAAATAGAAAGTTTATCCAGACCTTACGAGCCTATTTTGCTATGAAATTTTTTGATCGGGATTTTCAAGGATATTTCTCAGTGACTCAATGAGTGAAATAATGAATGAATGAATAAATGACAGGGTGAAAGAATAAATCAATGAATAAATGAATGAGGAAAAGAATGAGCGAATAAATTATTGAATAAATGAAAATATAAATAAATGAGTGAATAAATACATGAATGCGTAAATGAATGAATAAACACTTGAATGAGGTAACGAATGAATGAGTAAATGCATGGCTGAATAAATGAAAGAATGAATGAGTGAGTGAATGAATATGTATTATCCGTTGAAAAAGGTATACTTTCAATAATTAGAACTAAAGATAAATAAGAAAGAGAGAGAAAGAGATAGCTAGATTATAAATTTGAATTTGGTGTATACGGGAAAGTAGGCTCGTATAGTTCTAGACGGAACTTCTTGTTTAGCATTGTGCAGACGATTTTTAATTACTTCTTGAGGTTGATTCTTCTTCGTTTTTTGGCGATTTAGTAATATGGTACCAGTTTAACAATTTCATGAAACATATTATTTCTTCTGGTAGAGTGTCCGTTTTATCAACGAAACACATTCTAAAAATTCATTTCATTTTTATGCATATTTTGTGGATTATAAACTGCAGACGATTTTCAATTACTTTATCTTGAGGTTGATTTTTCTTTCCATATTTTACTCAAGTGATTTATTTTATAAAACATTAACTTATTTTTGTTACTGTCTATTTGGCACTATTTGGACAGAATTCAGTTATTTATTTCTATCAACTTAAATTTCACACGTCAGGATTGGTACAGTAATAAACATTTTCTAACTTAAATATGCAGTTGCCTTTGAAAAAATGCTTTCCTTTCTTTCGTTTTTATCCGAATTTTATGAAAGTGCTATTTAATTGAGTTTTTGGGAAACGCTTTAACGATTTTGCAAGCGGGATTTATAGGAACTGTCTTTATTTTTATGGGGAATTTAAGATGGACTGTTGGTAATTTTAGGAACAGTAGCTCTTGAAGGTCAGTATTCTAATGGGTATTTTTAGTCACTGACGTCTTAATTCTAATGGAGATTTTTTGAGACTAATGTCCTGATTCTATTAGGGATGTTTAGGAATAGTTGTCTTTATTGAAATGTGGGGATTTAGGGATTTTTTCCTTTATTGTAGCAGACATATTCAGGGACAGTTGTTCTTCATCTGATGGACATTTTAAAACTGAATACAGCTTTTATTTTGATGGGAATTTTTAGATGTATTGTGGTAGATATTGTAATTATGATTTTTATGGACTCTTGATATCATTTTGGCACAATTATCTCTCTGCGTGTGCGCATTTTAGTTACTGTTGCAATTACTATAATGGCAATTTTTATGAACTGTTGCTGGCATTTTAACGTGGATTTTTATGGAGTGTTATTCTTGGTCCTAAAGAAATTTTTCTAGGCTGTTCGTTTTAATGCAATCGTGTTTTTTAATGATTTTTACTGTTTAAATAAGGTTTTTCAGGGGTGTTGCCCATCTCCTACTCTTGGATTTTCTTTAAAAAATTTCCTTACATATTTAAAACAGAATTTTGGACATGCGTCACTTAGCCTGCGAATGATGCAATATTATCCCGCGCAAAGCCGGGCATGTCAGCTAGTAATAAATAAAATTAGTTTTTTTTTTCCATCAAAGATCAAAGCTGTTTTTTTTTTAAACAATTGAGTACATAATGTGTGACCAAACGAATAAATTATTGTAGACCGAAGGAGCGAAGCATTTTTTTAAAGGAAAATAACAAGCGATAGTGACCTTTAACCAATACAAAACACAATATGTAGCTAAAGATCAGGCATATTCGGTATCCCAAAACACACATACATACACAAACGGTAGGGGAAAAAAAGAGAAAAATATATCGCGAAGTAACAAACCAAGAGAAAAAACAATGACGCTAAAAACTAAAACAGCCCTTCGGATTACACTAGGAAGAGGAGGAGGGAAAAAAATCCGAAAGAAAAAGGTTTCTAGCAAGAGAGAAGTGCGCTATTTCTCTTCATCTGTGCCAAAGCCTCGCAGTAGGAAAAAAGGGATGCGAGGCTGAGGGGGCACTCCGAAAGGAATAAATGGGGACAAACGAAAATTTATGACCCTGTCTTGTCGCCTCAAGTCTCCCAGAATGCTAGGGATGCGAATGATAGGATGTCGGGGGCTCCTTTTGCTCCTACCCCTTGATCCCTTCATATTGGAGGAAGCCCGTGTACCCTAGACAATGGGTTTTCATGGAACACTCTTCTAGACTACCACGGCGATCCACACGATAAAACAGGGGGGGGGGGGATCCATTCCCTCCTGTTTGGTGGAGGGCAAAAAAGATGGTGGATCGAATGATTCTGACGGAATGAAAAGCCACGGTTAAAGAAAAGGGGTGTAAAAAGATTTTTGTTTGTAAGCAACGGTGACAGTGTAAAGTGACGGCCTGCGAACGTCTTTTCCGCGTGTCTATAGTGATTGATTCTTCGAAGAAATTTGTTTAAGGGAATGTTATTTGTTTAATACTTCTTTCTTCGGCCACTTTTTTTTTGCTTTCTTCTCTGCGTGGTAAAAAAAGAAGGGAAGTGATGGCGGGTAAACGAAATCTCTTTACACATGTCTCTGTGGTTGAAACGCAGAGAGGAAAGATCGGATTTTTTGCCTGTTTCCTCAGCCTTGTTATGTTTGACAAGGGGTCGGTGCCATGTTTACTTCTTTTATCCCATTTGAATGACGCCAGGAAAGAAGAAAGAGTTGTGAGGTTACGAATCTATCTTTGTCCTAGACGTCGAATTTGCTTTAGCTAAATAAGGACTTCTTAAATACCACAAGCAAACTGAGAGAAATCTTGAAATTGTAAATTTTGCATGAACAAGTTTGAACCATCTTGACCTGAATTTTGCATCATTACAATTTAGCTATGAAGAGTAGTTTTTTTTAAAGTTGTCATGATAAAAAAATTGTCTTATGAGATTTTATGAGCCTCGTTTCATGGAAATAACCTGAGACAATATTTTAAAATTGTATTGCTATTTTTCCTAATCATAATGTCAGTCCCAGTTGTTTAGAATATTGTTATAACAATCTTACATTGCATATAGATATTGCAAACAGAACTCCTGCAATGAAATGGTAGATAATTTAGCGGAGTTTTGTTTACTTTAAGTAATTTTGTCTTCAATGATTTTCTGAAGAAATTGTTAATGCCACTTGAACAGGTTTTATATATTTTAGTGTTTTAGTTCGTTATTTATATGACGAACGCAGTGTGCTTTCTGTTTAATGAAGAAGGCATTATTTCCAGAAGTTTTATCTATTGGAGTGATAACAAAAGATCATTGGAGGCTTAAGATTTTTTGCCGATTGTTTTCAAAATTATGCGTATTTTAGCTGTAATTCTGTAAATAAAATCCTTCAACAAAATAACATTTCTCAATATTAGACATCTGCAGTGGAGTATCGTTTACACGACGCCGAAGGGACTATCGAAGAACGTCGTATAAACGGTAATGTCGTACAATCGATTTACGTTTCTGGCTAAATTTAAGAATTGGAACCCCACCTAAAACGTCTTATAAGTGTAAACGTCGTATAAGCGATCGTCGTATAAACGATACTCTTCTGTATTTCTAATGCTGGTTTTACACAGTTCACGACAACTACAAAATAGGCTATTGTCGTCCCTGTTGCTATGACTTCCCATCACATGACAGCTTTCTTGTTATCATTTTACTTGATAGCTCACTCAACAAACCATGACCGTTTGGTGAAATTATTTTTTATGATGGAATAAATGGCATTAAATCAGTAACATATTGGTTAAAATTTTGAAGAACCAATGACGTGCGCAGAAAGTGTGCAACAAATATTTTGTCACTGTCACAGTTGGTGTGAAGTCAACATAATGCTTCTTCCTACTATTGCTGTTGATTAATGCTATATTTTTAAAGGCGTAATCCATAAAATTTTGTAATTTAAAAATGCCTCTCAAGGAAAATATCAGTTCTTTATGAAACAGAAATAACGCGAAAATTACTTTGAGGAATTTGACGATAACCTAAAAAGGCTCAAGAAAGGAACACTAGATTAATGAAGCTTTGATTTTTCAAACATGACTTTTATTTATCTGTAGTCGCATAAATTCAGTTTTCAAACTTTGGCCCAATTTCCAAATAATTGAGTTACAACGTAACGACAATTTTCATTTTACGTTAAATTTATTTTCTACTAGCTGAGATGCCCGGCTTTGCGCGGGATAATATTGCATCATTCGCAGGCTAAGTGAAGCATGTCCAAAATTCTGTTGTAAATATGTAAGGAAAAATTTTCTTAAAAAATCTAATGCCAACAACGGTTCATAAAATTGCCATTAGAGCAATTGCAACAGTAACTAAAATGCGCGTCCCGCCGTGCACCAGTCGGTAGAAGCTCGGTTCCCGAAGAACACCGAAAGTGAAGCAACATCGACTTAAATCAGTGTTTGGGAGAGTGACAACCTCTCGCGGCTGGTTCCTGTAGGACCGTGTACGCTGAAGGGAGCTGGTGCACGTTAAATAGGTCGTGGCTCCAATGTCCTCCAAGTGAAACGATACCTCTGGGGGTGCCAATCCCAGGTGACGGTCTCTCATCTGGGAGATGGTTCAAAAAATTAAGAGACTTTTCAAAGGGGCGGAAACCTATAAGGGCCGCGTTAGACTCAGGAGCAGCGTACCCATTCTTCCTCGCCACGTGCGAGGACACGACAACAACAACAACTAAAATGCGCACATGCAGCGAGATAATTGTGCCAAAATGATATCAAGAGTCCATAAAAACCGTAATTACAATATCTACCACAATACATCTAAAAATTCCCATCAGAATAAGAGCTGTATTCTGTTTTAAAATGTCCATCAGATGAAGAACAACTGTCCCTGAATTTTTCTGCTTCAATAAAGAAAAAAATCCTTAAATTCCCCTATTTCAATAAAGACAACTATTCCTAAACATCCCTAATAGAAAAGGACATTAGCCTCAAAAAATCTCCATTAGAATAAAGACGTCAGTGACTGAAAATACCCATTACAATGCTGACCTTCAAGAGCTACTGTTCCTAAAATTACCAACAGTCCATCTTAAATTCCCCATCAAAATACGGACAGTTCCTATAAATCCCGCTTGCAAATCCGTCAAAGGATCCCTGAATTTAATTAAATCGCACTTTCATAAAATTCGAATAAAAACGAAAGAAAGGAAAGCATTATTTCCAAAGGCAAATGGACATTTAAGTTAGAAAATGTTTAGTACTGAACCAATCCTGACTCGTGAAATTTAAGTTGATAGTAAGAAGTAACTAAATTCTGTCCAAATAGTGCCAAAAAGACAGTAAACAAAATTAAGTAAATGTTTTAAAAAATAAATCACTTGAGTAAAATATGGAAGGAAAAATCAACCTCCAGATAAAGTAATTGAAAACCGTCTGCAGTTTATAATCCACAAAATATGCATAAAAATGAAATGAATTTTTAGAAGTTGTTTTGCTGATAAAACGGAGACTCTACCATAAGAAATAATATGTTTCATGAAATTGTTGAACAGGTACCATAATACTAAATCGGCAAAAAACAACGAAGAATCAACCTCAAGAAGTAATTAAAAATCGTCTGCAGTATGCTAAAAAATGAAATGAATTTTTAGAATTTGTTTCACTCATAAAACGGCATGAATAAAGCTAAAACATCATTTTTTCAATCTTACGTTAACAGAAATCATCTATTTGGCGACAAAATTACTATTTATTTTGGCGAAAACACTCAAATTTAGCAGATAAAGTCAGAGGTAAGCCTTGCTTTAAAGTTCGAAAACTACTTTAAATGAATATTGCGCGTGTTCTATTTGTTCTACGAACTTCAGAAAGAGATCATCTTGTGCAGTTTTTTACGGGCATCAGTATGCTGCAAAAATCGAAAAGGTGTGACGTTTCTTCGATGAGATATTCCTAAAATGAACAGTTTTGCTTAAATTGGAATAAAAAAAGAACAAATTCGAATTTTAGGAAAAACGCTTCGAGGTGCACGAGGACCTGACCCAAGGTACCTGTAACCAAAATTTCGTACTTCTGTCCCGTTCCATCTCGCCAGGACGCGATCGACAGACAGACACACACACACACAAACTTTCGGTTTTATTTATATAGATTTTCGACGCTTATACTTGTCGTACAAACCTTGCATAGTTATGGGAAACTAGCATTTTTAATCGTCCGCAGCTAAATTGGTAAAATATTTATACATCCCATAAAAGAAATGAATATGATCTATTTTCTTTAAGCAGAAGCATAGTCTCTGTTTAGGACTAAAAATAATTATTAAAGTCTCCTAAAAATACTTGAATAATAATATAACTAGTTTATTGACATATTTTGCCGATGAATATTACGGGAATTTTTTTTAGGGAGAAGACTAATTTGCTCAAAATATCCCATTATTTTATGTGTCAGAAGCGAGGTTCCAATGCATAATTTGAGTATTTTATTCCATTTTTCTCCTCAATATGCACTATTGAATTATTTTAATTTAAAATGCTACAAAAAAAATCGAAATCACAATTTGATTAAAATTTTCTAATTCTCTTGCTGGATCAAAAATTTACTTACTTTGTGCCCCTCCCCCCCTCCCCCTCCAGTCTTCTTTCTACTTGCTCCTTTAATTCATACACTCGGAGTGCTAGAGATCGTTTGGGGTAAGATAGAAAATTAGATGATAAAAAGATGCACAAGAAAGAGAAAAAAAGTTGACAGGGAACAGTTACAGTTAGTTGACAGAAATGTTAATTCATTGAAATTTTGGAAACATAACATAAGGGCAGTTTTCAAAACAAAAGAATTTTAACGGAAAGTGTAAACTAATTTAAAGATGCAGAATTAAGAAGGGAATTCTAGAAACATAGATTACAAAAAAAAAAAAAAGAGGGAGTAATAAAAAACATGATGCAAATAGCATGAATCAGAAAGTTGTCGTCAGATACTGGTCGCCATTTTTTGTTTTATAATTGTTACTAATGCATTACTTGAGGGAGAAAACTCAATTTTTATTTCGTTTTAAGCATTCATTATTAATTTTCTTTAAGTACTTAGGGAAGTACCATAAAAACTTCTTTTTAGCTTTAGCAAACTGCAGAAAAAAATTCAGTAGTTAGTAATTTCTAATTGTATTCAAAATGGTGTATTAAATTGTTCTCTTTTTAAAATAGTAATAGCACTGCATTTTGCGGACAAAATCCGATTAGAATGTTGGAATTACAAAATAAATAAATCAAGCTTATTTTTAGGCAAAGAAAGTTAGAGATTGATCTACTTACACCTCCCTTCCTTTCTCTTTTGCCGAATTCTCTCAGAAAAACTGCAGACTAATTTGTTCTCACCCAACATTATTTTGAGTAAAAATGTGATTTTAATGGAAAAGAGACTGCCTCATCTGATTCCATAATTTGGTTTTAATTGTTCTGATAAGTAGCAAAATTTCAATGATTGGCATGCATGATTTTGAATAAACATAATGTGGTAACTGGGATAATATAAAAAAATTAAGTAGTTTAGATTTGAATCAGTGAAAATATATTAATTGTTGATGAAGATTAATTTATCGACATCAGAAGCCAAATCTGGCAGCTATTCTCTTTATTATTATAGTGATGGCTAGTTTTGAGAGAAACTTTATCAGTGAATAAGCAAATCGTCTTTTAAACTCGTCCGATATGACTCTTTAAATAGAGATTACCGCAAGAGTAACACTTTATTTGTGAAAATAAGATATTTTTCCGTGAAATAATTAATTATTCAGTTTCCCACAGTTAAAACTGTTTATTACTGTTTCTTTTGCGCTGCGCATTTTTTTTTACAGTGGAGTATCGTTTATACAACATCACAGGCATTATCGAAAAGCGTCGTATAAACGATAACGTCGTATAATCGATTTATTCTTTTGGCTAAATCCAATAATTGGGATCACACTAAAACGTCGTATAAATGATCGTCGTATAAACGGTACTCTACTGTATACGCAAACAACAACAACTGGTTCCGAAGATTCTTATTGTTTATTTATGGAATTCCGGAAAATCGTTTTAATTCGCAACTAATACGGTATGGTAATAACTGCATGTTTTAAAGTAGCGAGGTGAAGCCGGCTAACTCGCCATTAAAGCTGCAAAATCGCGTCCACGTGATCTTTCTCTGTCCGCGGATGCGCGTCACGTCCGCGACAACCGCATTAACGCTGAGCGAGCACTTGTTTAAAATGCGCGACCATTAGAATGGCAAAATCGTCCCGTGCGTTCTTCCTCTTTTAATTCGTTTTCGACGGGGCGAGCTGCTTTTAAATACATAATGAATACTTAATTGAGCCGGATTGTTTCTCCTGTAATAAATTCGTTTGACTCTCGCTCTCGCTGTACATTTATATCTGTGTCAATGACGTGCTTCGAATTTTTCCCTCCTTTTCTCCCCGAAAAAGAATGAACAGTTTTGCCTCGGAAAAGCGGGATTGCCTCTTAATTCCTCGAGTTCCATTCAACCGATAAATCAAGTTGGCGCCCATTTAAACGTAATGAGTTAATATTCTCTCGCCTTTTACTTGCATTAAAGAGGAGGAAGGTTTTCCGAAAGGAGGTTCTGGCGGAAATGTTAAGGAAACATTGAGGTACACCCCGGAACTCTTGTTTAAAAATCGTTTGTTCCGATAGTTTCAAAATAACAATAATCAGGCTAATATTTGCCTTAGACTCTAAATAAAATCTTTTATTTGTCGCAAATGCGTGAGTGGGAAGGAATGGAATGCAATCTAAATTATCTGGAATACTTACATTCATATAATATACGGCTAAGAATACTTTCCAGAAATAAATTTCAATATTCTCCTCCTTAATCTTTGTGCAAAACAAATCTGTTGATTTATTTCTGAAAGAAGTCTTTATTATTATTATTGCTATTGTTGTTGTTATTGTTATTATTATTATTATTATTATTATATTTGTTTTTCTATATCCCAGACGTTTTTATATAGCTGAACTAATTAAAAGGAGACGAGACGTTCTAAATCTCTTTCAGAGACAGATTGGAAAAGAAAATACATTTTAAAATATACGAGTATGATTAGAGTCTATAAAAATGATTTTGCACTAATTCAAGGCTTGATGTCCGCACAAGCCAAAGGGTACTCAGAAAACCGAATTGCGCACCAAACCAAACAGGGGGAAAGAACTTTTTGCTTGGGCAGTACGCTTGGAAAAAAAACGCTGCCTTCCTAAAGAACGCAATGCAAAACATTAAATATTCAAAGAAAATGTCTGCTTCATCAGTTAATGAATTTTAATTTTAACAATTTACTTTTAGCAACAAAAGAAATTACGTAAAAAAACTCAAAATAACTTAACATTTTTAGCACACGTTAATATTCAATATCCATATAAATTATAAGAAATATAAATAATTACTAGAACATGTTTTGGAACAGTTGCTCCAAGGCATTTTTGATAAACGTCAGAAGGACATTCAGACCCTTGTCAAATCATCAAGCATCCCCCCCCTCCCTTCCGTCAGCAATAAATAATGAAATAGAGGAAAAAATAAATATTTTTCTTAAGAAATATAATGAAATAAAAGTAAAGGAAATTTAAATAAATAAATAATAGTAATAATCGAGGCTTTTTCATTCCAGCCATTTTTTATGTTTCATTTTAACAATTCATTGCTCTTTTTAGAAAAGAAAAGACATACCCAAACTGAAAGTAGCCGCATCATTTCTTCTTCAATTTAAAATACAGTATCTACGTGAAGCAGATGAAGTGATTTTTAGAAAACGTTGGCAACATTAAATAAAGCATTAGATACTCAAAAAAAAATCTTTACCTTTTCATTTTGAAATGCTTAGATCACGGAAGAATATTTGTTAAAAAAATAATCTTTTTTCTTTAATAATGCCCATTCAATGACTTTATTGCCCGAAAAAAAATTAAAATGTGAATTTCTTGTTAGGTTCCCGCCTCCACTCCACCCAGTGACCCAAGAATTTCACTTTCGGCGAATAATAATCTCTCATTACTGGGCACTCCACAAATAATCGCAACCGTGACGGCAGAATGAAGTTCGATCGCATTGATGAACGTTGTCAGTTGCTCGGGGTTTCCTGCAAAGCATCATTCCGTTTTTTTTTATTCCGGCATTTAATCTTTTTTAAGTCATTTTCCATTTAACGTTTTCCGTTCTTCTTGAGCAGGAAAAAAAAAGAACAATAAAAGGAAACGTTACAAATCTCATCGCCATTTTTTCCCCAGTTTTTTTTTTTCAATCGTTTCTACCAACCGTGAATCACAGCTGATTTTTTGTTCTGTATTTTTTATCTTTTTAAACTGTCATCATTTTGATAGCTTTGAACATAATGTATCTCAGCTACTTATTCTTTCTATTTTCAATCCACCCCCCCCCCTTTTCCCCCTTTTAGCAACGCTTAGTCGAGCATTGAACAAACCTTCTCTAATGCATTGTTCTAAGAAATGGCGGTAACAAAAAAAAAAAGTTGAGGGTGTTGGCAAAGAAATATTTTTGGTCGTGAAATAGAGAAAATCTGATTGTGTTGACAAATAGCAAGAACGTGGAACAAATTTAGGCTGTTTTTAGTTTTATCTGGCCATTAAATTCTTTTATTTAATGATCACAGATTAACAATTGTAACTTAACTATTTTTCTCTGGGCTCTAAAAATTGAAAATGTAACACTTAATAATGTTTTAAATTAAATTTTTATATCATTTATTGCAACTTCATAATATTAAATTCTTTCTCATTGTTATTTATTTTATTTTATACCAAATTTTTACCCTTCGGTTCTACCAGTACAAACGTCAAATGTCAACGAAAAATAAGAACACAGCTAATGATTATACATTCTTAAATTCATGTTTTGCCTGACGCACTATTCAAAGATATCCTTTTTATGTTCCTAAGCTCTGAAAAACGCGGACTGTTTTCTAAATAAATCCAATAACACCTTAAAATTAATTTATTGATTCTTATAATAAAGGCAAATACTATAATCTTGAAGTAAAAAAAATACAAAAAACTCAATGTCCTTGCAGAAAACAGGTGGCTTGAATTTTTTTTTTTCTTTAACTTTATAAAAACCTGCGCAAAATAAACAACAAAATGGAAATAAGTGCATGTGACACTCAGCGTTACTAAAAAAAAATACAACATCAATGTTTAAACAGCTTCCTACAGCGACTTTTTTTCTTTCATTTTTTAAATAAGTTCTAAGCATTTTCGAGAGATTATCTACTCAAAAAAATTTTTGAAGCATGCGATCCATTTCATCATTCACAATAAATTTCCACTTTTTTTCCCCCTACCTCCTTTAAACTTTAACCCCGCCCGGGTGATAGCTGAAAAAAATTGTATCTCAGGAGAAAAATTTTCGAGATCTAATTGGCAATTAGCAATCGCAGCGAGGCACTTTTTTGCCCCTTATTTCCTTTTGTCGGCGAGGGCCCATCGATTCACCCAAAAAGGTATTTCCCCTCCACAAGTTACCTCCGCTCTGCCTCTTCAACTTATAAAACCACTAGAACTCGATAATTAAAACACTGCACTAGCGCGGACCATTTTCTTTGAGTTCATTAACGTTACAATAAAAGGCACGTTAATTCTGATAATCTAATATTTCGCGACCAAGTACCGCTTTTTGCATTACTTCCGAATTTTTTTTATTCCCTTTTTTTTAATGCCTGCACATCCTGAAGTATTGGCCAATAACGATATAGCAGCGTCGTTTTTGCTCGTAGCGAATTTACTTTTGAAGTTCCAAATGCTTCTTTAAGTTGCGCATTATTATTTTTTTTTCCTCTGGGCCTTCATCGTCTTCGGGATAATGCTATTAACGAGGAATTGTTGTCGGCGGGAAAAAAGTTTTAACTGGGAACCAGGAGTGGTAAAAACGTTCATCAATATTCAAAAGAACAGAAATGGTTTTTACAGCCCCCGAGCCCTTTACAGAGATTTTTTCATCTTTATTATTTCATTTCTTCTCCTTCCGGCGCTCTTAATGTAGGACTTCTTAACTCTTGCCGCAAATGAGAATAATTATGAACAATTTCTTCCTTTTAATTTTTTCATAAGTACGCGCTGGCAACATGCGTCAGAGCTTCTGACTAATACATGCTCTAAAAATACTTCTGAATATTAAATAGTTAATTCACGTTTAATTTGCGTTCTCAAAAGTCTTTGAACACACAGATCAGTAGCTAAAAATTTTTTATATTCTTACAAAGAGGAGTGGAATTTAAAATAGAATTCGCCTGGTAATATGAAACTAAGCTACCGTGCATCAATAGGCAATATTTTATTAATCTCTAGTCTAATAAGTGATGCTGTAACATCTCAAAAAATTAGCAAAGATCGTGAAAATATTTTGATCATTAAAAAACCGCAAAACATCAATTTTTTTTCTTGCGAAATCGTACTCAATACCAACAAAATTTATTTATATTCCACGTATACTGCTTATAGATTGTGCACAGTATTATTATAGACTCACAGGAAACGCAGTCTTTTAATCCACGAAATCCTTGGAATTAATAGAAAATTTTAAAATTTAGTTTTCAATATGAAGTTAAAGGACTTGAGCAATACATAATATGGCTAGTAAATATTACCACAAAATCATACAAATTCAAAGCCATTATGAAAGTGCAATAATTTTACCAATGCAGAAAAATACAGAACATTTTAGAAACAAAATTATGAAAAAAATCATGTTTTTTTTTTCTCCTATTTTGCCCCATTAAATACTAGGGGGAATGGGAAAACTGCGCACCTGTGGAAAATCTATAGTAGCACCGAAATTTTGATACTAAAACTTCACTAAATGTCTCCCATTACACAATTTCTTCAATCGTAGTTCCAGACAATTTTAGTAATATTGAAACAGTGAAAACTATTTTTGTTAAGCTTCCAGACCTTTTTTTAAAAAAGCACGCAAAAGTACGCAGTACGTAGTCTCAGAGCATATCTACGGCACGTTAATACCCAATCATACTTGTTTTCTTGTTTTTCCTTACTGTAAAAACTGAAGTTTTCTCGTCAAAAAAAAAAAAAAAAAAAAAAACGCGTATCTTTGAATGTCTTATATTTAGCTAGATAAAGAAAATGAGACATTAAATTATTCAACAAACTTCAAAGAAAAGAAAGAACCGTTTAACCCCTGAAGAGCCAGTTCTGTTGCTCTAACAGCAACCATTTGTCATCGGTATGTATCACTGCTTTCTCAGAACTATGCAGGCGATGGAATGAATTTATGTAAGGCCTACCCGTTGAGCGAGACTGCCCGTAATTCCTATCGCGACAACTTATGGGCCAGTAACTGAGGGTTTATGTTCCACCGGCCCCTATTTATTACTCGGCGATTGAAGAAAAGAAAGAACTGCGTGAACGAAGTCAAGACCACATAGTTTTAGAATCAAATAAATAAGACTTCGAGTTACGTGCTTCTACTGGCCTCTGACAGATCCGATTGTGATCACGGAGGCACACTTAGAGGTTTTGTCGAAAGCTGATTTTGTACAAAACTTTCGTTTAAGAATATAATGACACCTGAGTTTTCATTATGTGGGTTTTAGTAGACATTTTTTAAGGGTTGGAATGAATGTACGACGACTCAGAATTATATTTCCTTACACGAATACACAGCAACAAGTGGGCATTTATTTAAAGGCCTGAACATAAATACATGTCTGTAAAATAAATAATTTCAAATTTATTTTCCAAAATTGTAGCGAAAATCCGCTAAAACGATGATTTCGAAACTTTCTCGACTGCAGGTGCCTTTTTGGATTTAAGATTTTCCATCGGTGCCCGTCCGTATAAGTCACCGTAGTAAAGTATGACGATTCATAAGTACCAGATGAAAATCAACAAAACTCGTGTACCTTCATCGCATGGCTCTTACGAATACTACGGGGAAATCGCGAACTATTTTAAAAGCTTCATATTAATCAACCCCTAATTACTTATGAAGTTATTGCAAAATTTCGCTACTCCAGCGGGCATAGTTTGGGAATCAGTGCTCTAAGGCTACAGAAAAACTTGCTTAGTTAAAAGTTTTTTCTTTTTTGTTTTCGTTATTTAGTTAATAGTAATCTAATCTTCTACATTTATTTTTCAGAATGTTTTTCATTTCTACTACTGCACTCGCTAATCGCTCTATGCCTAATTGACCGCTTTGGAATTTGGTGGCAGAATTCGAGCAACTTAGAGCCAAAGGACTTTACTTCTCCTTGTTGTGCCGAAATGCTGCCACCTTCAGCGACTGTTTCGCGAAATTGACGACAACTCAATAATATCTCGCCATATTCTGCGCAAACTGGGATATCGGGTCATGAAATCTGTTTAGCGCTATTGTCAATGGCCCTGTATGTCCAGCCACACATATAGTAACGCGGATGAATTTTAATGATGTACTTTTCAGTTCGTATCTCCGTCAGGTAAAGCTCTTGAGAAATGAGACCCAATGATCATACTGACAGTCCGGATAAGATGTGGTTATAGACAGACAGAAGTGAACCGATTTTACTTATATAGATTACTGAAAAACATAGTAGAGAAGCATCCAAAAACGACCGGGGACTAGTTAGCCCTTCCACTTCTTGTTTTGCACCTGATGCCATTGACAATAGCGCTAAACAGAAATGAAATATTACATTTCATCCCTTGACGTCAATGTCATTCACAGTTGCAATCTTTCCAATCTAGGTACCTATTGATTTGTGTGACTAATAATACAAACTAGTCATTTCAAACTGTCATTTTTGACAGTTTGAATGACTGGTTTAATCAGTAATGAAATTAATGTAATCAGTGTTATAAGAGCTCTTTGAAATTATATGGTTTTATTTTGAGGGTAAACTGACATGCACAGTTTGAAAACAGAAAATCGTTTTTAATTAAGGTTTTTTTTATTTATTTATTCTTTTAAATTTCATTATTTCATGAGTACTCCGTTATAGTATTGTTTGAAAAGGGATACTTTTCCTCCAATGATGTAAGACATACTTCAATATCTGCCTCCTATTAATAACATTTCTCTTTCTATCAAAATTGAATTATGCATCAAACTGAAAACGACTGAATGTTACTTCCACTAATATGCTCAAGATAAATAAATCTTTACTCTTCGCGGAAAGGCGTATTCAGATGTGAGCACACCAAATCTGCATACATGACTTATGTTACAGTATTACATGAATATTAGTTGTACTGTTCTTGTTCGTATGGCATTAAAGTTACATATAGTGCTAGTATTTCCAGTCAAAAAAGTCCCTGCCGATTTCTAAGTATTGACAATCGATAGCTATTTTTTTTCTTTTTAGATAGGTCGTTCTCGACGGACTCAACTCAATCGATAAATATCGATAGATATCGATTGTCGATACTAGCTGCGCCATAAGCGTTGTTTACGGCAACCAGGAGAGAATCGATCTGACTGGGAATCGATTAATCGATCAGATGTTGATTACAGGCAGCTTCTGTTCGAGGGAGTTGCATTCCGAGGCAAAATATCGCATCGGAAATTCGATGCGATCTGAACATGTAATACGGCACCCCCCGAAAACTCGGGAGTCAGTCGTTTATTAGGACCAAGGCATTCGGAATCGACCTTCTTCGGCGAGTGATGAATGTTGAAAGATTCGGTCTCTCAATGGATTGGGTTCCCACCGATTGACGAAATGTGGGACGATTGCCCCCCGACTAATGAAGTTCGATCGGCCAGACATCGGAAAGTAATGATGGATGCCGACTTCCTATTTGTGCAGCAGGGGAAATTAATTCTACTCCATCATCGAGATGCGAAAGAAGATGTCACATTGCATTTAATAAATTATTTGCATTTGGATTTCGCATCTGACGTAGAGGTTTCAAATTATAAAGTATATTAATTTTCGGCTAAGATTTTTTGAAGATAATTATTAAATTGAGCAACGTAATTGCATAAGTCACGTCCGCTATTCATCTAGTAATTATTACTAGAGTTCCCCCGGCGGTCGAAATTCAACCGTAATTCATTAGGTTCAGTCTCGAACTTTTAAACAACTTTTAGACATTTTAGATTTTCCTATTTGACAACAAATATTCAAGTAATTGTTTTGTTTAAATATTTCAATTTGCAATAATCTCTCCTCAGTGCGACTGATAGATCATTGAGTTAATTGTAATAAAAATGTAATTTCACGTTAATTTAAAGCACAAATAAGCATTAAAACGCAGACATATGTTTTGGGATTGCTTGGAACCCCGAAACACATGTCTGCGTTTTAATGCTCATTTGTGCTTTAAATTAACGTGAAATTACATTTTTATTACAGTTTACTTGCACAAAGTTAAATTATTATTACACTGAGTTAATTATTTAATTTTTAATGCACTTGCGACGCATATCTTACTATATACATAAAAATCAAATACTGGTGTCGTAGGAACTAATGAAATTGCAACGGCTAACAGCAGCCAATCAGAAGCGCGATCGCGTCAGCAGTGCTCGCGTTTAAAGTTCAACCAATTACGTATTTTTCTTTGATGCGTTTTTCCCCATTACAACTCAACTCAACAAAATTTTAAAATATTCATAAACAAATCTTTTGCAATCGTTTTAGTTTTAAGAAGCCGAAAAACGCAATGAACTTGAGGTAACTTATCGGTTAAAGCTCTCCAAGATTCAGCAGAAACATCGCCAAAATGGTAATATTGCTATTTTCTTGGATGAATTTAAAGAGACGCATATTTTTTTTTATGATTCGATAGTTTATTAACAGCGACATTCGAAATCTCGCCAAATTTCTGACACAGTAAAATCTATGCACATTATAATTACAAGATATCTATTTTTGATTCCAAAGATTTTATGCAATATAAAACGTTATTTTTGACAGAGAAACTATTCTTTCCGAAAGACTATTTAAAAAAAAGTTTCGGTTGTAATGAACGAGCGAAACGAGCTCCAACTCGTGAACCGATCCGATGGAGCTGCGTAAGCAGCTCTGGAGATTGCCGAGCGATAGCGAGCAGGAGGCGGTAGCCCCCAAGTTATAAATGAGTTTTATCTTTCTGCACTGATTCTGCTTTAAAAAAAAATTGAAATAAAAATTTTCATGCGACCTTATTGAATAAAATTAGAAATACAAATACTCACTTTCAATTTCTTCAACAAACTTACAAAACGTTGATTCGAATCAAAATAACACGTCACTGCACTTTTTATCTCACTTTATATTATATTGGTCATTGTTAGCTTCAAATTGTATTTTATTTTGTTCGACTATGTACTGGAAAAACAATCTGACTGATCATATATTATATATTTTGGAAAAGCAGTAACTGCCACCTTAAGATAAGTAACATTTTGCTTTGACACTTAATAGATAGCATTTTCTCTTTTTTCTCTTGAGTCTTCTTCTTCGAATTATAAATAGTAAAAGTTGCATTGAGCATTGTACACATATCGTAGATGTAGATGTAAGGAGTAGTATTAAAAGAATGACTAATAAAGAGTTCTAAAAAAAGGCTTCAAATCTACGTCGAAAGTAGGAGAAAGAAAAGAGAACTGTTTCCAAAAATTTTTTATTGATAACACTAAAACTAATTGCTGCCAAATTTAAAAAAAAGTAAAAAGATCGGCTGACAAACAGAGGAAAAATTTGTGCTTAACTGTTTTGTCTTTGCCTATTTATATATAGATGAACACTAAAAAAATTCAGTAAAATTTTGAGGTAAAAATTACGGCATCCATGCTGCCAGTCCTTTTTATTAAAAAGAATACGGTACAGAAAAACCAAGTTTATCTCAAATTTAACAGTAATATTTAAGGAAGACTTTTTTCTACCATAAGTAAAAATAATTTTCAAAATACTGGCAATATGGATACTAGCACTTTTTACCAAAAATTTTCGAGATCTTACAGTTTATGTGATGCGAAGATGGCAAAAAGTAAGGCAGTTTTCTCTTTGTTGCTAATGGATTGTGTGCATTTTATCTCTCTATCTCTCTGCCTCTCTCTCTCTCTCTCTTTCTCTCTTTGTTTAATCGCTTTCACTCATCTAATGTTCATGTTTTTGTTTTAGGTAATATATGTTTGAATCTTTACTCCGGAATTGCTTTCATTTTAAGACATCCTTATAACTGGTAAGCAAAATTTTTGATGTTGAACTTTGAACCACAGAATATCCTGCAATGAACATATAGGGACTTTAAGGCTCTGTATCTCAAAATGAACATATAGGGAGTTGGCCTAACACTAATAATATTTTAAAGGACTTTTCTTTTTTTTAAGCGACTAGGCAAAAACGTAAAGAAACTGACATGGGAAAACCTCTTTCTCTTCCACTGTGATGATTTGATTGAATTGGAACAGCATTTTCAATGTAATAAAACTGGAATTTTCACTTAAACCCTTGTTTGTAAATTTAAGTAACTACAGCTGAATTTAGGGACTTTTAAGTTATTAATATATATATATATATATATATATATATATATATATACGAAAAGTTTTTTTTAAAGTTAAGCATATTTAAGGGCAGAATGTGTCTGTTGTATTTGCTTTTAAAATTCAGTTTACTGCACAAACGTTTTAAATTGACTCGAGTGAAAACTTAAGGCCAGTAATAATTGTTTCGTAGAAATGGAATTCTCGTTTGGAATATGCATTTTCTTTCCATTCGAATTCTATTTCAGCGCCACAGCTTTAAGTAAATCCAGCTATCAGTTAAATTCCGCTATCTTCGATAACTTGACAGACATGACCTATCACCCTGAGAATGTATTGGATAATTTTCGAGTCATCAATCTTCTCCCTTTACATTATTTCTTAAGGTTGACACATGTACAGGCGGCCCTAACCAGTTTAGGAAGTCATTATCGATTTTAAATACTAAAAACTTCCCTTGGAATTGGAAAAGAAATTGTTCTATTCACTTATTTTGATTAAATTCTGTTTCGTGAGGTTTAGAACAAGTAATCTTTTGACCTCAAATAAATTTCGAGTGAACACTTCGGAAGGAGAGGAGGAATAAGTCAAACAATGTTCTTTGATGAAAAAAAAATTAAATTAGTATTTTAACTTAGTAAATTATAATTCATTGCACATGAAAAATATCCCCATTTATTGGAGTCTTCGAAGCATAAAAAAATTATAAAGGAATTATTTGCGTGTTTGTACAATTGAATCTGAATTGTTTTTTCAAATACAGTTTTAATTGACAAAAGGTTGGCATATCTTATGAAAATTTGTAGTTCAGTTTAACATTTATCTCAATAAATTATGTTTTAATGTATAACATTTTCCATCATTTATTATTTCGTCAGTAAAAGTAAACAACAGAAAAATAACCGTTAAAAAACAAGTCATAAAGTTGGCTTTTCCCACCAGTAGTTGATTTTGAATATTTAAATATACAGAGAGCATTTAATAAACTTGTCGATTTTTCCATTAATGTTTAAAAATGTCCTTCTGCGTTAGGATTATTCCATAAATAATTCTGCAAATCTCTACTATCTTATACATTTTTAACATGAGACCACCAAAAATAGGGATACAACTTACCTTCTTATCCGGTGCTTCAAGCTGAGGGAGCCGGAACATCGGAAGTGGAGGAGAAAATACAAATAGCTCGGGTGTCAGTGGATGCTGGAGCAAACAGCAACACGAACGCGTACTCTGTTATTAGTAGAGATAAGTAGCAAAAAACCACTTGATGGTAATAATTCAATTTCTCCAAAATGGAATGAAAGGGAAATTAAAAATGAACAGAATTGAATTTCGCACCTGTAGGCGCACATCCTCCGGGTCCAAAGAACATATGTGCCGAATTTGGTAACTTTAGGTTTAGACACCGAAACTTTGTATTTTATTATTAGTAGAAATAGAGATGTTTTTCTGCCGCGTCCCTCCAACAGTAAACAAAGATGTTAGGTCTGAAAATTTTGAAGTCTTTCCTTGACTCTGATCCCCAGTGAAATCATTTAAAACACGATATAAAATAACTCTTTTTCATTCATTATAGACATTATCATGCACGCAATTTCTCAGACAATGTGCTGTAAACACAATAATACGTTTCCCTTACGAAACAATTGTTATTAATTTCATTCTTACTAAATCAAACATCAAATTTAATGCTCATTCAACATCATGCCAATTTGAATGCAGTTAGAGTAAATATAACCGTGCACGTCAATCGGAATACAGTCGATAAAAAATTCACACCGTCAGATAAATAAAGCCTAACTAAACCTGTTAGCGTGGTGTAGAGCAATATATTAATCTTAAATTGGCGAGCAAAACGATAAATTGCGGATAAGTAACAAGTGCATTATGGCATTAGGAGATTGTTTTCGGTAACGATTTCGCAGCGTCCAAAGCAGGTTGGGGCTTCGCCGAACTTAATAGCTCTACAGATCTTTCAAGTCATTATATCGATTACCTTTACCAAACGACAAAATTTGCATAGAATTAGCGGGATTGACAATTGAGTCTGGGTGCATCAATGAGTACAGGTGTTTTGATTTAAATAAGTTGCATATTTTGCATCTTTGATACTTTTATTGAGATAGGTCTTTAATTTAGAAGGAAATATTAAAATGTTAGAATGCAATGCAGGTTTGAATGTGATATCTCTCTAGAAGAATTTTTGGCAACAGCAGAAAGTACTGTAACCATTTGCGAAAACTAATTTTTATATTTTTGCTAATTAGAAGGAAAAAGTCACAATTTTACTAAAAAATTTATATTTATGTCTGAAATTAAATCTCTACTAGTTAATTTAATTTATATTCAAATCCATTCGTTTGAATTCCTTAACATTTGATCTACCGAATACTTGCGAACACTTTGCGTGCACTGCAATGTTCCTCTGAGGGCCCTTTCTAAAATTAAATTTATCTTCTTTTTAATTCTTATTCTTAATATTATTCTAGTAATTATTAGTTTGCTATTACTAGAATATTACTGTTAATTATTGTATTCTTAGTAGTATTTTCAAATAAATTCGTTAAAATGAGACATTTTCGAATTTTTACTTTCTCCATGTCCAATATATAGAAAAAAATATTGGTTTCGTTAAAATTTTGAAAGTTGTACATATTTACATGTTTTGAGCTGTGCTGAACCCAATTGGTCATTTTTAGAAAATAACAAAATATTTTTCTTTATTGATCTATAAATCTGGAAATAAAGATGGATTGTTTCTAATGTGGAGGGAAATGGTTTAATAGCTGGTTGCATTTCTAAGAGAGTAATATAAACGAGTAAAAAATATGTGAGGCTGGGGGGGGGGGGAGAGATCATTGGTAGGCATAGCATAGGGTAAGTACTTAATGATGTGGAAGGATCAGGTACATGGAATTGGGGGGAAAAATCATGTGTCGGTAAGCAAAACATCCTCATTTTGGAGAATTCAAAGATTCAGACGTCTGTTTTTAAATCTTTATATGTGTGTGTACGTGTGCTCTAAAATTGTTACTGTTTTTGAATGAAACAACAAAACAAAACCAAAACAAGATGACCTCAAGTAGAAAAAAGGAAAAAAAAAAAGCTGAAACTAAACTGGCCCACTCTTGAAAAAAAATGCTTTGCTTACATAGGCCTCGAACTATTAATGGTTATTTGATGCCACAAAGACAATGGTTGACGGAACAAGCATTCCCGACTCGATGGCTGAAGACAGATCCGCAAAAATCGGCCTCTTTTCGAAAACACGAGAAGATCCATCGCAAGGCAGGAGCCCGGAAGATTCCCCTTCTTGCTCCAAAGAACAAAAACATCGCCCCCCGCCCTCTCTATGGCATCGATTCAAGAACGCAGACATCCGCCGTTTTAGATTGAGGCTGATCGCCTCTCCGTAATGGAAGGCCACCCTTAGGCCCCGTCCTATACATCAAGGCCCCCCCTTTTCGCCTACTCAAATCACATGACCGATATTTATTGGCATATTTCTGTTATCGCCCTTCCATCCAAGGCGAGAGTGTTATAAATCGGTCCCTCGTTCGTCTAACAGTCATCTCCGGCGATATTGTGTTCTTCTGGGAGGAGGGGAGGGGCGCCAAAACAGGGGCGAGAAGCCGAAGAGAGATGGCATTCATTTTAAAAATTTAGCTCCAGATAGTGGCCACCTCAATACTGTGCCACTTTTATTTCTTCTCTCGGCGTGTTAAGATCCCGAAACGGATATTTTTCCACGAATGGCATTTTTCATATCTTTTAAGTTGCGTTTTCAAGAACTTTGCCAGCAGTATGAAATAGCACGGTATTTTCTTTTAGCCAGGTTGCCTTTTTTTCCCCCTCCCTTTCATTCTTCGAGGAATAAAATTCGGGACAAGATGAAGCACTTTTCGGTCAAATTGGATGAAGAAAGGGAGAAATATCTTCCGCGGAAATGCGGTTGGTCACAGCCGTTAGATGATGAGGAGATATTCAGTGGCCATTCATATCTTGGGTTTATTTTAATAGCGGAGAGTCAGGGAACGATGTCTAAATTTCTCATTTTGGGAGCGAATGAAATATTTTGAATTTTTTGGAAGGACATACTTGATCTTTCCTTTTTTTTCTTCTCCTCCAGTTACCAAGAATATTGTTTTATTGCTTTTTCGTCGGGTTCGTCCGAGAGTAGTAATGATACCAAAATCAAATACTGAACTCGAGTACTTACCTCAAAAAGAAGATATTTTAATAAAACGTCCCTTTATATAGATCGTTTGCTAACATCATATGCTATTTTCATAAAACATGTCTTTGTGTAGATAAATCATGCCTTTTGATATCAATGTACATTTCTATAGATAGTTTGCTATGTTTTTAAAATAATACTTTAATGAGGAATGTTTATTATCTTAACAATATATCTATAACAGTAAAGTAACTAGTTCTTCAAGTAAATACTATTATGAATGAATTTTAAATGTGTTTTTTGTTAAGTACTAAGACATAATTAGTCTCGAATATCTGTAATTAGAAAGTTAAATTTTTTAACTTTTAACTCAGTCAAAACTAATAGGGTCCTTTTTTCTCTTTAATCTTTTTTAGTTAAAATAAATACGCAACTAAAAATATACTTTTTCGTCGGGTTTGCTAAAACTTAACCAAATAAAATAAAATGACAAATATGAACGAAAACATGAAAGTAGTTTCATCACGGTTTCTGAATATTATTTCATATTCGGAGTTTTACTGTTTTTGCTCACTTTTGTATTCTTACATATCCTATTCTACATCTTATATTTCACAAAATTACATTTTTTTTGTTAAGAAATTCACTCAGCGTATTTTCTTGTTCTTGACTTACAGAAAGTAATTTCCACTGTTGTTTTTTTTTGCCGATTAATTGGTAAAAGCTGATTATTATAAATAATCGGCAAAGTGGCTGATTACCGATTACTGCAGATTAATCAGTGCAGTACCATTATCATCATCATCATCTTTAATAATATTGACTCATTATTACTTATTAATTATTATATATTCATTGTTATTAATTTGTTAGGAGCATAAGAAAACTTTGTATAAAACGTTTTATTGACATTTTTAACAAATAGATTAATTTAATTTTTAAGTAAAATTCCTTTTTAATTAATATTAAATGTTAATTTTATTAAAGAGGAGGGGAGTCCTACATCTTAATTGTTGGTAATCAAACCGTCATAAATCAGACGTTATAATAATAATAATAATAATAATAATAATAATAATAAATAATTATAATTATTATTACTTTTGTTGTTGTTGTTGTTGTTATTATTATTTTCTAGTAGGGCTATATGGGTATTTTTAGGGCTCGGAATATTTTTTACAGCACACACTTCTTTTCTAATACCTCTTTTTCTTCATATTTATAATGCTCATTTATTTCAACTTCAAATTGTTTCTGTAATTCTTCTACACTCAATCATTTTCATTTTTATATTAGTTCAAATGACAAAAATTACTGTTTATTATTATTATTATCATTTACTGAGAAACCATGGGAACTACTTTGGGAACAATTGGTGGCTTTTGAACTTCGTCATTTATTTCTTCTTCATAATAAATAAAATTTGAAAAGACCTCCTATAGAGCTTAAAAGGTTTTTTTTTTTTTTTTCCACGATTTTTGAAAATCGCTAATTTTAGAAGTAAACTGACGACATAATTGAACATGAGTGTCTTCTATTTTCCCAGCTGGCATTACTTTTAACAGTCACAACAGGAGATATTGTAATGGCGATTTAGTTAAAACGTCATTCATTGCTTCAAAGTGATTTGATTGATGTATTACAAAAATAATAATGCGTCACATAAGTGAAATGGTTGTACTTACGGAATTAAATAAATTCTGAAAATGTTTACCTTTAACCTTTTCAGACAGAAACTTGAAAAAAGCGCAAGTTTTGTTTCCTTTGAGAAAAAACTTAACATATCCAATATCAATCGCACAAAATTTCAAGCTTTTTCAATGAAAAGTAAAAGTTATGACTTGTCCGGTTTTGCAGATATCATGAAAAACACTGAAATTTGATGCCAAAAGAAAAAAAGAAAGAAAAGTTCAAATAAAATTTTTTCATTGTATTAAATTCGTATACTATATTTATTTAAAATACATACTGAAAAGGACTTTTAAGTCACAATTTTTTTTAAAAATATCAGTGTTTTTACTACACTCAATTTTTTGTTCGGTCGATATGATTGATAAATGCGGTTCCGTCGATTCGGTCCTGCCATTTCGGTTCTTTTGCCGATTCGGTTTCTTCCCTGTTTCGCTCCTGTTACCGTTTCTGTTCATCTATTTTGACATAAATACTCCAAAAGCATAAATTTCATGTTTTAGTTTATTAACCGACTCCAAAAAAGAAATATTTCATTAATTAATTTATTTATTTAGTTAATTATTTTATGTTTCTTTGTTTACAATTTTTCACCGTATGAACCGCTTTTGATCTTCTCTTAATCGATAAAGGGTGGTTGGTCTCCCATAGGTCTCATACCTTTGTTTTACCAAATTTGTTAATGAGAAAGAAAGTTAATAGGTGTAAATGCAGTATTTATTTTTTGTTCATTCATAACTTTTTACTAGATGAACCGATTGCAATGTATAATTATTAATTTTTTTTTAAAGATAGAGATACATCTAACTCAAATATCGTACATGGATTTGATTACATTTGTTATTTAGGAAGAGCGTACGCATGAAAAATTAGTCTTTTCTTTTAATTGGAAAGGTTTATCTTTGCTTGATATTCTTTGTCGAGTAAATTATTTGTAAATATAAAACTCATTGGTTAAAAATAATTTGTTGCCGTTATGCAGTGATATTAAGAGCAAGTATAAAAATAGTTTTTAAAGTCACTCCCGTATACCGAACACACGTCTGAAAGGGTCAATACAGCGTCCTGTTTCATATGCAGAGAATTTTTTGTCTTCTAAAGTTTGAGAATTTATGCAGACTTCGATAAATTTAAGAAAAAATGTTTTTTTACACTTTGAATTTCATGTAATAATTCGAGCAAAATATTCAATGCTAAAAAACAAAGAATTATTATAATTTTCATATTTTTTTAAAAGGTTTTTTAATGTCTTTTTTTAACGCACAAACAGAATGCAGTCGCTAAAAAAATTTCAGTCGGTATAACTGTCCTTCAGTATGTCTGTTGTACTATTATTTTTAATTTCGAAGAAAAAAATCTTATTATTGAAATCAAAATTTTTACATAAGCATAGTAAAATTAAAGCTGGAATGAAGACTAACGATGAAAGGTGATTTTTTATTATTATGTATAATTTTACACTAACGAAAATAATTAAAATTCAATCGGTCAAAAAAGATGTAACTTATCGATGAAATGATTATCTAATATCGCCGCTAATTAGTAACATAATTCATCGTTCGCAAATGCATCATTTCTTCTCATCGTCTCAAAAAAACACCACATTATAGGATGACAAAATCTAAAGGACGCGTAAACCTGCATTGTAAAATATTTTGGTGTATAGCTGCTACCATTTTTGGTATTCAGCAACATCATTTTTTGTGTGTGTGTGTCTATGTAAAAAAATGAGACAGTGTAATATTTATTAGCAAATGAAGATCGTTCACGCAGTTACCTACATATCAAAATTTCGTTTCGTTTACTCATTTATCTCATTTGCATGGAAATGAGCTGAGCGATCATAATAAACATAACTCAGTTAACAAACTTTATGTGTGGACAAATGTTATGCTAAAAATTTAAAATCAAGGTAAAATTAAGCACAAAATTTGAAAAAATTGTAAACACGTGATTCGAGGTTGCAAGGTATTCTTCTTTAAAGCAAAAGAGTGAGCTTCTTGATGAAAAAGAATCTACAAGCTTACTCTTTCGCATCGAAAAAAGGAGTTCCTTGTAGGCTCGAAACACGTGTCTCCAATTTTTGCAAATTTTGTGCTTAAATTTACGTTGATTTTTAATTATTACTGTGTAGCAAAAAGGTTTACATTTTATTCCAAATGTTACGCTGTCACCATTTTTATTACACAGGCACTTTTTTTTTTTCAAATATATCAAAAATGAATGATTTTGAACTTAGTGCTACTGAACACCATAAATGGTGCACTGTAAAAATTGTGTTGCCACCATTTTTGGCGTTACTGAACACCACTTTTGGTGTTCCGGTGGTGTAAAGTACTAAATTATTCATTTTTGATATATTTTGAAATTTTTTATGTGTCCGTCTGAAAAAATATATACAGTATAATGTTTCTTAGCTCATAAAAATCGTTAACTCCATTACGTATCAAAATGTCATTACGATTGCTCATTTCTATGAAAATAGGATAAATGAGCAATCGTAATGAACGTAAATGAGATGGCGTAAAGGAGTTAAGACGTAAATGAGTTAACGAACTTCATATGCTAAATAACATTATGCTGTCCGTGGATTTTTAGACAGGCACCTAAAAAAATTTAAATATATGAAAAAATGAACAATTTTCAGCTTTACACTAACTGAACGCAAAAATGGTGTTTAGTAACAGCAAAAATTGTGGAAACTTACGCAAAATTTTTCAAGAGGGGCAACAAAATTTTTTACAGCATAGAAAACAAAAGATAATGTTATAGGATCTAGAACGCTGGTCTCCAAACGGGATCCGTAAAACTATTTTTTTTAGAGTCTTATTCCAGAGAAGAAGGGAAATATAGTGAATTAGAAAAACACGATGACTTCTGGCTTATGCGTCAGTCTCAGCCAAGGCCATATATAAGATTTTATTTCGGAGGTTGTCCTAGCCAAAGATTGAGAGAACTTTCCAACTTGGAGTATCAAAATATTAAAATCTTTTTGCAAATGATTTGCAAAAATTTTTATATTGCAAATCATTTGCAAATAGTTTTATATTATCTTACATTATAAAACTGCGTAGTTGATTTAAAGTAAAAAAGAGAATCGTATGAGAATAGGAACTTCTCCACTATTCTTGAAAATAAATTCATGTATAGTGATTGCAAGAAAAATAAGGCTCAGAATTGAAAAAAAAAATCAGAATTTATTGTCTTGGGACAACTGAACAGTAGTAGGCTAAAAAGCAATCCTTTGCGCGCGCATTGACAATTAATGACCGATTCCCCACCCCGGACTGAACGCCGACGTGACCCTTTATGGCCGCCCCGCATCCGTCAAAAAAGAACGAACGAAGGAGAAAGCGTTCGAAAAGGGGGGAGGGAGCGGAAGGGGGTCGATCTCCCTACTGAAACACCCTCGAATCGATACAAATCCGGTTATCGAAAATCAAACGCAAAAACCAAAACCAGCGTCGCACTTTTATTGCGTAACAGGGGGGAAGCGCTCAAGAGAAAGAAAAAGGGGGAGTGATAGAAAGAGAAAGATGTGAGGGGGACGAGAGAAAAGATGAAGGTCCCGGTCAGTCACCATAGCAACCGATCCATTCTCCCAATTAACTGTCGATAAATCAATCGCAGCTCGCGAGGCCAGGGACACTTACTAGAGGATTAATTGAAGCTGCTCTTCTCTTTACTCTTTCTCTTAGCGATGGAGAGAGGGAAGGATGAAGAGAGAGAGAGAGAGAGAAAGAAAGGGGTGGCGTGGGAAAACCGCAGGCCACGCCGATGGCTCGACTCGGCCCTTTTTTTTTCTTCTCCCGCAGAAACAGCACTGGCTTTTTCCTCTATTCCTTTTCCAGTTCCTTTGGCGGACCGATTTCGATATTAGCCCTAACGAGAGAGACCGTTGTTTATTTCAGGACGGAACTTTGCTCCCTTTCTTCAGAATTAACTATTATCGGTGGCGCGATTTTTGAGCGATACGTTCGCATTCTTCAAATGCTCTCCTCTGACTTCATATTAGTATTATTTGTCCCCCCCCCCCCCTCTCGCTCGTGACTCACTACTTTTGTTTCGATTATTTGCAGGCCAATATTGTTTGCGCTTCGTTGCATTTTTTTTTACTACTCGCTTTTGGATGGGGCAAACTATTGCTCCGGGTTGAACTCGCTAAATACTCTGAGGAAAGAGGTATTATTTGTGGATGACTGCAGGATTTGGCATCCTGCATCGGTGCCACATCTTTAATCTAATAATTTGCGTTGCTGACCCTTTACGAAAGTTGGTTGTCTACTGCGGCGTCCAAATAATTTGTAAAACAAGACAAAAGAAAGAATTTAAATCCATTGCAGACATAGGTATTTCTTAGCTAAATAATAGTAAGAATAAATATAGTTGTCGAAATTGGTAGGACTGTATTCGTGGTAAGTTCTAGCCACAGGAAGGGATAGATACTATTTTTATGCACCATCGTTTTATTTCTTATGGTAAAAATTCCATGATATAACAACGAAGACAAAGCTACATTTTACTTTTCCTTTTAACTAACTTTTTTGAGTTCACCAATAAAAATAATAATCACAGAAAAAAAACCCTTATGTACTTCTTTATTTTATTGGATTTTGATTTTAGATCTTATTTGCAAAGCAACCATTAATAATTGAGGACACACAAGAGCCAACCAACTGGTCCTGAAGGCGGCCAAACTTCAATAAAATTTAACAATTAAACAAAAAAAATCTTTGTATCTTTTTTTTTTGCATTTTCCACACAAATAAAAATACAAACAGAACCGCCGAAATAATTACATTACTGCCAATACTTTGTAAAAAAAAAAAAAAAAAAAACCTGCCACACTTTTTGAAATGTGCATTAAACTCTCATGAATCTTTACAACCCCTTACACGGGTTTTTCTGCAAAAAATTATTTTCCACAATTTTTTTTTTTTAAATTGGCATAATATGTGCTGAAAAAACTTTTTCAATCTATTTTTTATTGTATTCAAAGAGAAAAAATCTGCGTGCATCTTAAACTTCATTTTCTTACTTACATCTCAGAATTCTCATTTATAGCAAGCTGAAAAAAAAAAATGTCTTATGTCTCATACAGCATGGCGCCTTTGCAATATGTCAGGCTTCTTGCTGTTGTTGGGCCTCAAACGGAGAAAGACCACAACAAGAAAGAAAAAAAAAATCTCCCAGCATTCGGGATTCTTTGTTTCATTAAGAAGTAATTAAAAATTGCGCCCGCTTCTCGCTACACTAATCAGCTTGGCTTCGCCCATTGACAATGCGCAGTAGGGCGTCTCCAAAGTTGCTAATTTCTCTGACAAGGCAAGAGCGCCTTCCCTTCGCTTTTTGTATCATTTCAGGTTCCTTTAATGTGAAAAATAAACTAATCTTTTTAATGTGGATACCTTTAATTCGCTTTTTTGCCTTTCTCTAATTTTTTTTTTACACGAGTGCGGTACCTTTTTTTCCTCGCATGCATAAGCTCTTTTTCAGGTAATTGGGGTGTTAAAAACTTAGTGACTGGCAGGCAAGAAGCCGACTTGTCTACTTTTTTTTTCCTTCACACATTTTTTTTCTCCTTTTCTCGGTAATAAGTGTTGATCTTTCCTCTGTTTAGATTTCCCTGACACTGTAGACAATTTCTGAAATGACATTCGCACATCGCATTCCAGTTTTAATGACATCTCTTATTGTTTTGGTGTTGACGCGCGGAAGCAAAAATACATTATGTTTAAATATTTTCCCGCGTCCTGATAGCGTTAACGAGCGAATACGTTTTAAAGAGTAAAGCTTTTTGAAATAATTTGACTTCTAGCTCTTCGCTGCCGCCGACAGGTTGTCTTCCACCCCCATATGCACATGCTCTTCTGTTCTCGTGGATTTTTCCAAAATTTGAATGAAGATTTAATTTGCTTTGCCGCGCTTAATATGAAATGAATATACTCTAAGATTAAAACTTTGTTATTTTACCAACGAACACGCTTTCCATGTTAAATTTATTTTTTCCTGACGAGATTTTTTATAATTAACTACCGAAATATTTTTACATAAAACTTTTACTAGGAATGCGGCATAATATTTTAAATATCATATTTTTGTTATCAAAAGAAAAAGGATGTTTCTTTACTTATTGACTTATTAAATAATTAATTAATAGTATTTTTTTTTTTTTCTTTCTTTTTTTAACAGTTTATGACCAACGTTGAAAGCTTGTATTTACTATCGTCATGTCCAAGCCAAAAATAAATTAATGAGGATTAGTTGAAAACTGAATAAATTTTAACAATCAACACTTTTTAATACAAACTGCATATGTTTTAAAGCTGCGTTTCCCAACCGGTGGTTCGCGAACCCCCAGGGGTTCGCGTGATGTAGAATAGGGGTTCGCGATAAAAATATTGCAATGGCGGAATTTTTAATTGCTAACGTAAAATAAAGAAACGAAATAATAAATTTACATACGCATTGAATCAGAGTGTAAAAATGACTTTTTTTATAGGAAAATTGTTTTCCGGATAATAACTAAAAGTTGTGGACTGGCATAGGAAGCATACCTACAAAATTTGAAATGCACTTATTTCTACTGTTACCTGATTTCCAAAATTTGGATCGCAGAGTGTTAGCGAATGATATTCATTGATTTATTTTAAATTTTGAATGTTTGTTTCCACTATCCTTTCCTCCTTTTTAATCGCTCGCGGAAAGAGAGGCAGAAGTATGAAAATTTACTGCAACGTAAAAATTTTCTTGTAATTTCTAATATAGGCACACACCCCAAAATTTAACTGGAAGATATTTATTCATTAACTTTAAATTTTGTACTCACATTTATCCTACTTTATTCCAATTTCTCTGCTTTATCTCTGATGTATTTTAAATTTTGAATGTTTTTTTCCACTATCATTTCCTCCTTTTTAATCGTTCGCGGAAAGAGAGGCGGAAATATGAAAATTTTCTACAACGTAAAATTTTTCTGGTAATTTCTAATATACACACCCCAAAATTTCACTGGAAGATATTTATTCATTAAGTTAAAATTTTGTACTCACATTTATCCTACTTTATTCCAATTTCTCTGCTTTATCGCAATGAAAAATTGATATAAATTTCAATATTGTTGTAAATTTCCCAACTTTTTGTACATTTCAACCCGAAAGTAAAACCGAAAAATACTCGTCTTGATTGATTGATTCAAAATTTTACCGTATATTTCTCATGAAATTCCTCAACTTTTTCGCATTATCGAGAAAATAATTTTAAAGATATTTTTCACGAAAACACGATTATTACCCTATTTATAATTAAAAAAACATAATAAAGTAATTTAGTTTTCATTTAAACTTTCCATTTTATTTCCATGAACTATTGTGAAATATGAATAATAAATGTGCTATTAAATTTTATTATTTTGTTACCCGTTACTAAAGATTTCAGAAAGGGGTTCGCTATTATCTTTCGAATCTTACAAGGGGTTCGTAAGGGAAAAAAGGTTGGGAACCACTGTTTTAAAGTAATGCATGTTTAAAGGGAGACGAAATTTTAGCCGGGCCTGACAAACCCTGCTGACTTTTTGTGGCTTAAACAGCTTAAAAGAAGGCTTCCCGCCCCAAATAAACGTAGGCTTTTATTAAGAAAAAAATTTTAATTATTGCTTTTTAAAAAGTCTTAAATAAAAAATATTGATATAATTAATACAATTATAATAGTAAAGATCATGAAATACGAATACAAAATATCTAATAGAATGATACATTGCAAAAATAACAAAACAAAAAGTGCTCTTTCTTAGAAAATTTCTTACGTTTAATACATATTAAACGATTATAAATTATTTTTACAAAGTATTCAAAAGATCACTTGATTAAATATTACTAATCATTTGCATGGTATGGTATTTTCGGAAAAACGGAAGAATGAGCTTTTATTCATGTTTTTATTTATTTATTTTTTTTTTTTTGCAAAAATTTCATTTGACTAGCAGATTATGCTAAAGCCCTATCAAATTTAAAAAAAAAAAAATGCGAATTAACCTTAGTTAACGAGCAGAATCACCCATTCGGCGAGGAATCCCCAAATGTGGCAAGTATTTTCGATAAAACAGCCACCCTTTATGTTTACTTCCGCTATCACTATTCGTTAGAAAGACAATAGTAACTTTTGATATCTTTGAATTTTGATGTCCCTATGGTGAAGAAGGTGAACGAAATGATGGAAACAAGCATCAATACTTTAAGACAGAAAATATACAAACTACTACTACTCGCTAAATGCGGCTGACTAAAAAAAAAAACACTGAAAGATTTCTTGTTTTAGTTTTAAATTACAGAGAATGTTTTTATTTATCGGCATCCAGAACTCACGATATATAAGTTAGACCTTATTATAGACCTTAGATGCAAATAGTCACCGCTTGTTTCAGTAGGGCATAAATTAAAATAGTACAGCTAGGATGTTCCGTATTCACAGTTTTGCTTATGCGACTCAAGAGAAGTACTTTTCACCGCCGTGCTTTAAACCAAGCGCGAAAAAAAGTTAATTAATTCTTTAATTTGTAGTGGAATAAAGAACAAAAGGCTAATTAAAAGATAGACCACGATCCCTATCCACTCCGTCGTTTTACATTTTTTAATATAGAGCAGTTTGGAAGCGTTTTCCCTGGCTAATGGAAATGAAGTTTCGTTTTAAAAACCCTGCGTTATTAATATTTTCTTCTTGCAAAAAAAATCTGCTTAATAACTTCATCGCTACTTCTGGGAATAGCCCCTTTATTACTTAAAGATGGGTTTTTCATAAAGTTAAATTTTAAAAAATACTCCTATGCTTTTCTTTATCCCGGTTTTAAAGTTATTTGAAGGCGATAATTGTTCGTGTTTGGAGAATGATCTAGGTTAATGAAAACTTTTAAAAAATATCGTGGCGATTCAAACATCGAGGAATTTAAATTATCTTTTTCTTTCTTGATTTTTGTCTTTGAAATTTTTCTAGTTCGTTTCTAACTGCAATGCTAATCAAAGCAAATTTCAATCAATTAATAAGGGTCCTTAATAAGATTTAATAAAATAGAAGATATCGAAAGCTGTACTTTTTTTCTTTAGTGATTTTAGTCGCTTTTAATTAGTTCGTTCCTTCATAAAGCAAATTTTCATTTCAGCGTTAGAAATTAAACTGCAAAAATGTAGAATTTCATTCCCTTTTACTATTTTTTCTCGTTTGATTATTTATACTCGAGTATTCTGAATCTTTTTTAAGCTGTGACCTATAAAACAAACCTCATGTTCAACAAGGATCTTTGTCGGAGCTTATTTTGATATGCGTAATTCTAGGATTCTTGTTTTTTATAAAGGAAACACTAACTTCCTCATTGATTCACTCACTCACTAATTCATTTATTCCCTCCGTCATTCATTCACGCACTCCCTCTTTTTTATTTCATTCATTCATTCACTCGATCATTCACTGCTCATTCATTCATTCACTCATTTATTCATTTATTTATTCATTCACTCACTTGTTTTTTCACTCTTTCATTTATTTAATTATTAATTTATGTGATTATTTATAGACAAAAATAATATATAATTTTACACTAAAGCGGAATAAAGGCACTCTCGAGTTATAAAGAGAGTCTATTCTCGTAAGCATTACAATTTTTACTATTTAACAATGTCAACTTTTGAGAAATGTATGTGCTCTCTGGTCCTTATTGCTCTTCCCGATGGCTTCAATTTTTACCTACTGCGCATACAGAATGTCATTTGATATTTATACCACATGGACCGCACACATATGTGTAAATTCTATGGTAGACGTCACTTCAGTTGTACTGAGTGGTAAAGTTAAAGCGCTTTACTTTTTTTACATAACAGAAATAGCTGCTGACACAATTTTTTCCCCTTCCTTTCTTTCCTTTTTTCTTTCTTTTTTGCCTTATTATTATTATTATTATTATTATTATTATTATTATTATTATTATACACAAATGATTATTAAGATGAAAAATTTTTGCTTTCATTCTTTATTTTCAATAAACATTTTTTTCTTTGCTTTGTTTGAAAACGATTAAAAGTTTTATTATTTTTTGATTTAATTAAGCAATTGCAGGTCTTAACATTCTGTATAAATTTAAGAATCTTTTTACAGTATTCTGTAATTTTTTTTTGGTTTATTTATTCGTTCATCTTACTTATTCAGTTGTGAAATTACTGGGAAGGTTCATTTTTTTTTAGAATTATCCTACGCATTGAATAACTGCTTGATTTTGAAATTTTCCTTTTAAAAATATTTATATTTAAAAGTTGGTGAAATATAATGCCTCGCAGTTTGAATGACTTCGTTAACATAACAGATACAAAAGTTTTTTTTAATTTTATTTATTTATTGTTTTATTGAGAGAAAAAAGCATTTTGTGTCGATATGAAGTGCGTTAACTGTTACAAGATATATATTTTAAGTAATTTAGACATTTGTCTGAACGACAAAGCGACAAAGCAATAGCCAGTTTTCAAACTCGATAATGTTGGTGCATGGGAAAGTATGCTCGTTTAGTACTGAACGAGTTTCATACTATACTTCTTATTTCCTTTCTTTCTTTTTATTTTCTTAAGTTATTTTAGCAATAAAAGTTTCCAATTTCGAATGCTTTATTAAGTTTCACTTCGTTTTTCTCAAGGTATTGCTGTTTTCAATATATTCAAAATTCGTCCGAAAAAATTAAGGGAAAAAAAATACGTTTAAGCACACACATACGCAGAGAAAAAACATTAGATTTAGAAGATGATTTTTTAAAACAAATACAGAGCTGTGTTTGGAATATGAAATTTTGAAACTGATATCGAAGTAGGACGTACGTAATATTTCTTGCTTTTGCATGCCAATAAAAATAACACTTCAGTTTAGCTTTCGGAATTTTGTTAAAAATTCTTTCTTCTTAAAAGTCATTATGTACTTGTCATTAAGGAAAATTTTTTAAACTGGCGAGTTTTTTATATTTTTTTATTGCTTAGTTTGTATTTAAATTGAAGCTTTCATGGTTCAAGTCATCAGATAATTATGTCAGAAGTCTTCAGCAAAACTTGTTGCTATATCCGCTTTTTTTGCTCATGGTGCTAAAGAGTAAGATTTAAACGAATGTCATTGATCCTTTCGAAGTGAACTACCAAGGTAGAAGTGTTTGAGGACATATGAACTTACCGAGCAATACATTGCAGCAAAATGGAATGAATTCCCTAAGTACAAAGTGCATGAACCTAAAAAATGTAATAGGTAATATTTTTTGTTTAATTAAAAAGGTCATATATATATATATATATATATATATATATATATATAAAAGGGTATTTTTTTTAGAGGCAGAGAACTTGAAATTGAAATAAAATTTTAAAAAATGTGATTTGTTTTATATGAAATATAATTTTATGGCATTAACCTTTGAATACGATGTCGGGCTAGTGGCCAGCGCGGCTGGCGCGTACATGGCGTAACCTGGCGTACCAGTTTTCACATTTTCACAGTAGATCTGGCTGAATGTCAGCAATAATGCACTAAATGTTGGCTTCGATACACAAGTGCTGCATTGTTCCTGGTTCAGGGGCCGTTCATAAATGATTTTCCCATATATTTGACCCCTCCCCCCTTTGTCACAATATGTCATACTTCAGGGGACCCCCCTTTCCCCTTTGTTACATGTCACGCTATGTTGCATAATGCATGATGTCACACTTCTTGTTACCCCTCCTCTCCCCTTGTCACACTTTGTCACAACTTCACGGACCCCCCTCCCCCTTCGAAGCGTGACATCATTTATGAATGATCACTTATCAGCGTAGTCAAGGGACTTCACATACCCCCGGAGAGAATAATCCAAGGGCATCAAATCGCAAGAACGAGGGGGTCATTTACAGGTCCATTTCGGGATATTATTCTTTCGTCAAATGTTGTCCCAAATAGGACCTGTAACATTTTCTGTTAAAACATTCATTTACCGCATGAGTTAAACATTTTGTTGTTGTTGTTGTTCGTAGAACCCTTTTCCAAGGTATCATTCTAAAAGAAGTCAATTAGTGCAACATTTATATTTGAATTTTCCAAAATGGAATAAAGCTGAGGACAAAGAAATTTTAAAATAGTAGGGAGAAAAAAGATTCCAGGAATTTCACGAAATGTAATTTAAAACAAAATATTAAGAATTATTGTTTATATCATTGTTAAATTTTATATCATGTTTATATCATTGTTAAATTTTACTTTTAACCGTTAACTCTTAATGGCGAGGTACTCACGGCCTATGGCCTCACTACTAATATTAAAAGTAAGATTTTACTAGTTATAACCACAAAGACAATGGGTGCCTACGTGAACAATGTTTGAAATATACAGCTAAAAAGGATGTGCTTAACAATGAGAAAAGACACCTGCTTTTTTTTTTTTTAAGTAATTTTGACTTAAAATTGAGCAGTCTTCGCTGTCAGTTTTAAGGACCGATGCTTACTAAGAAATTGTAGCTACGGAAAGTGCAAATATTAACTGCAATAAATTAAAGATTTATAGAGTAACTTTACGTTCATAATTAATACAGGGCTTTTTTAACGATTACTTCTTGGAAGCAGTAGTGTTTCTATCAAAATTAAGGAACTATTTACCACGCGAAACGTCAGAACGAATCAAGAATTTGGGTAGTCTCGTCGTCTCTTCGGAACAAGAATATAAGATGATTAATTCGTTGGATTCGAATGGGACGCAGCAAAACAAGAAAAGAGAATGAGCGTTTGGCTAAATAACGTTATTCTGAATTGGGATATAAAGAAATTTTGCACGGAAGTACTCGCAGCTGATACGTTTGGAAGCTATATAATCCAGCTGTCTCTTTGATCGCTTAATGTCCTCTGGCACAGCCAAGGAGCTTTCGCTTTCAGTCAGAAAGATCCGAGCTCGATTCCTCAGGGTCGTCATTGGCCCTCCGTTCTCAACGAACGAGGACGTACTCTTGCGTCATTACAACGTGCGTCATGCATGTTGCAATATTTTTGGTAGAATGTTATATACGAAGAAACATGTGTTCCCCCTCCCCGCTTTTATTTCTCTCTCTCTCTCTTTCAGTGGCGTGCCTAAAATGAGGTTGTGGCGGAGCATTTTTGAGGAAAGGGTTACTTGAAAAATAAGAACTCAGTTTTTCAAATCTAAGTCATTTTGACTCGGAGCTATTCTTATGAGCCATTTTATCCCAAAAACAAGAATTCTGATCTAGCAGTGTATTAAATTAATATACAATGAGTTAGTTCGTATCATTATTACATAAATAAGCATCACGTAAGTATATGGGAAAAACTTCTTTTAGGTGCATCATGTCTAAAATTTTGTGATAACTTACATAAATCTCATGGATCCCTATTTACGCACCACCATTTTTTTCTTTTGTTGGCATAGACCCCTGGTCCAAATGGACCATTTTGGGAACAGATGAGCTAATGGAATAAAGTAGAAATTAACTTATATCGTCAGTGTTCTAGTAAAAGTAAATAAGCAATTTCATTTTCATGCTTTGAAAAAAAAGTTTTTTTTTTTTTTTGAAACTTGAAAACACAGTATATTTAAAATGTTACAAGAAAATTCACTTTTGAATAGGTTTACAATTTTTAGCAACTTGTTTGCATTAATTTTATTTCTTAATTAATTTCTTGCATTAAAATAAAATGAAAGTATAGAAAATATAAGTACAATAATAAAATTTATATTAAACGTTCCCAGGACTTCATCATGCTCCCGCTTGTGTCACACAGATAAAGACGTGTTTATTTTTCAGGTTCTCGTACCTGCCCCATGCCGCTCCTTCCTTTTCTATTTTGCTGCGAAGAATCATCGAAATCTTTCATAAAATTGTTTCATTTCTTTCCCATCCGCGTTTGCGTTCATTTCACACAATCACTCTTTTGACTCTTGAATAATAAATCTTCCTCACGTATTACCAGCCAGCTGGAGATTGCAAATGTTCTGCGCTGGTGCTCAATCTTCCAGTACCTTCTTTCATTACCGATAGCATTTCTGTTTGACAGATTCACAAAAGAGCAAAACACGAGAAGAAGAGGTTGACTCGAAACATGACGTGTTTGTTAGGTTGATAGACTCGTCAAGCCAATGGCCAAGTCGAATGCACCCCCAGAAACCACCAAGTCCTTCAGTTTGTTTGCGGGTTAGGTTCGCGCACACAGCTTCGCGGGTGTGTTGCCTGTAATTAACATCAACTGCGAATTGATCAGCTTGAGTGGGCGATAGGATCAACGAAGGTCATCCCAGAGACATGTTGATCGATTTGAACCCTCAAGAATGTCCAATATTCTTAATATCCATATCGAATCCATTACCTGTATTAAGAAGATGTGCTGAGGCTACGTGTGTGTTTCTTTATTTCCTTATTTTTCTACATGTAGGATGTTTAGCTGCAAAATTCTTCAATCGAGCTCATTCTAAACTCTAACAAAGTACAATGTCGCACAAGTAACAATAAAAATAATAATAATAAAATTCATAAATCAATAAAGAAAAACATTTAAACGGAAACAGAAAGAAATCTTACAGAAAACCTTTAAAAAAAGTGTGAACTGATGTTACTGCAAATTTCCTATTTTTAGTCAATTATTTTTTGCATGTTTTTAGTTTTATAGTCGGTAAAATAAATCCCAACAAAACATAAATGTGAAAGAAGGGCCAAGTTCGATAGAACAAAAAGGCCTTCGGAGTAGTCGGTGCCAGCGATAAAAGAATTGATATAGCAGATCCTTTGATCATGGCTGTAGGAGCCTACAGTGTTCCTTAATTTGTTTAAAAACATTTTTTATCGGATTCCTAACTTGGCAAGTGTTAATTAAGGTAAATTACATTTAAAAAATTTAACTCATTCAATTAGCAATTTTTAATAGTTAGTAAAATCATGTGGCAAGCTATTATTGTTAATTTCTAATTGTCTTCTTATCGTCTTCTTGAACGTAACTTATCTTAATTAAAACTTGCCAAGTTAAGAATCCGATAAAAAAATATTTTTAAATAAATCAAGGAACACTGTACTCTCCTACAGCCATGATCAAAGGATCTGCTATGGAACTTGGCACCCATTAGATATCAATTCTTTTATCGCTGGCACCGACTACTCCGAAGGCCTTTTTGTTCTATCGAACTTGGCCCTTTTTTCACATTTATGTTTTGTTGGGATATCATTAATTTTTGAAAAGCTAAAATGTGTGTTTTTATATTGACGATAAGTTATACTAAATTAACCAAGCTGAATAGTCGCTATTAATTATTTAAGATTTTTTCGTCTGTTTACATTTCTCCGTAATAAGTCCGTATACCTATATTTACTTAATTAATTTTTTATTTAAAATGTTGAAAAGTTCTGTATAACTACGACACTGCATTATTTGTAGTCAGCTTGAGTTAAGCCTTAAGGCGAAAAATTAAAGCGGAAAATGAATTTCAATGCATCAATTATCAATTATTTACCTTCAAGCGCGAGAGAGTATTGTTTACTTTAAACGGCAGAAAAATATGGCTGCTGTTTGAAGTCGTTAGGTATGATGCTAGTAACTTCGAAGATAATGTAATTTTTTGAAGTTTCGGATTTTTTCTTTTATATATGCCAAGTTGTCGTGAGTGAGTGAGTGAGTGATAAAAATGACACTTTTCAAACCTTAATAATTCCATAACCATAAGAGGTACATCAATGAAATTTGATATTCTAGGGGTTAAAGGGATCGCTATTAGACGTTCAAAATTTCAAGTATGTAGGTCTAATAGTTTTGGGGTAATGGTGGGGTCAAAAGTAGCTCGAAATGGTTCGGGTAAATATACACATTGGCCGGTGTCGCCGTATCTTAATTTGGCTGACTTTCTGAACTTGGCGGACACACTGCCGTGTGTCTAGATGTAAATATAAAATAAATGTAAATATAAAACTATAGAAAAATTAATTGATGTAACGAAATAAAATGGGAGCATAAATTACATTGAAAGTAATGTGAAATATGTGTATATAGTTATCATATAATTCCGCAAATCTTTTGTAAGGAATTGCTTTATTTTTATTAAACTTATTTCGAAAGACTACCGCGTGGACACCTTCTTGCTTGTACGCTTCATTTTTTTTTAATTTTTAGCATATTTTGAAACCAGGAAAGGATTAAAAAGCATTTCACATTAAACTGCTTACATATTTTATAATTTTGAAACATACAAGTATATTCTAAAACTTGGCAACACATTCTAGGAATTTACCACTGACAGATTGCTTCACGGATCTGTTTGAATAGAAATTTTTATCGAAAAATTGACATCAGTTGTAAAATTTTAATAAAATTAAATATTGGAAAATTAAGACTTTTACATCTAAATGTAATAAAATAAGTAAATAAATAAAATCAATGTTAAAGAAACATATTTTACGGGGCAAAAAAAGAAAGAAAGAAAAGAGAAAAAGCAAAGAGCGAAATAAAATAGAAAGAGAAAAGAAACTCATTAAGCCAAACACGATGGAGAAAAGTTTGCCGTAATACTCTAGAATACAATATAATTCGTATGTTTACCTAAATTAATGGAGCGGTACAATTTTAACGAATAGATTCCCCCTCCCCTTTTTTTAAATCCTAAGAGCAGCTATACCTGGGGTGAAGAGAGAAGAAAAGGACTGGGGGCATCTCAAAAGTAGTTAGCTACTGAATATGTCTCATAATCATCTTGTACAGAGTGATGATAAAAGTGAATGACTACCATTACTCTCAACCAGGGTTGCCACATGTCCCGAATTTTCTGGTACAGTCGCGGATTGTGAGAAATTGTCCTTTGTCCCGAGGAACTTCAATGCCGGACGGCAAAAATCCCGTATAGCCGGGATATTGGATTTACCGGATATCGGGTACCCGGTTAATATTGTATGACAAGTCTGTACCGGATATCCGCCTCTGATATTTCAAACCTGTAATTTATATGCACTTTTTACCCACAGCTTCCAAATACGTAATGAGTTTTTAATTTACATATATTTTCAAAATAGGATAATTAATTAAATTTTAAAAATCCAAATTGACATACCGGAAAACCGTATCTTTTGTGCAGTTGCCAAATTTTGAAACCTGGATAATTAAAAATCTGTCGGATGTTCGGCTTCTAATATCGGATATCCAGTATCCGGACGACTCCCCTCCCCCCCCCCCCCCCTTCGCCGGCACGCCCAAACTGTCCCGTATTTGCAGTTTTTAAATTTGGCAACTCTACTCTCGACGGATGTTGAACGGAAGAAAAGACGCAGTACATAGTATACGGAAGAAAAAAAAAACTAGCCAAACTGTATATAAATACAGTATTGCAGTACGGTATATATTTACATTTATGAAATACTTTTTTTTTTGTATATGCATGTTTTACTTTTTCTTTTTTCTTTTTGTCTTCTGGATATCTTAGTTTCCGACTTGAAGCTATACTCCCAGAGATATTTATTTTTAGAGATTTCAGTATCTTACTCATATTTTTTTTCGCTTATTTTGTTTTAATGTTTCTATGCTTATTGTATTGTTAATAAGGAAGAAGAAAAAAAGAGAGATAAGTTCCAATCGAACCAGTCTCGAAGATTTTGTTTTAAAAAGACCGTTCGAGACTCAGTTTCTGACAGAATCGGTCTTTCGGAAATTCTTTTAGTTATTATCATTTATAACGTTCAGTACGGAACTGTCACTAATCGTAACCACGTGGTTTCCTTGTTTATCTTCATTCACAAATTCCGAAATGCGCTCATATGCTAGCGCCATCTATCGAAGATCTTGAGAGTAAAATACTTGGTAAAAATTATATCAAAAAATATGTAAACAACATTATTCAACTCTTAAGTAGAAGCAAATTCAAAAAAATTAAAAAATTTCTACTTGAAAATTAGTAATACTTTGTTTTTTACTGACAGTTTTTATGAAAATGAAGTTTGGAATTTTCCCTTTTCCGTTATTAGTTTAACGAAGATTTAGAATTAAATTATTTTGAAGCACTCATTGTATTTTTTAAATTGTCGAAAAGTCGAAAATTAAGAATTTTTCGAGCAATGAAAGTGTAAAAGTCATGTAAAAGCTGCTGATTTGCTTATTACTGGTGAGTTTGGGAGCAATAGCTGTAAATGTAAATAAATAAATAAATAATGTTATCTAAAAATAAGCTTGTTATTGAAGAGAAAATAATAATAATAAAAATAATGATGATTGCAAAAATATTTAAGAATTTGTCTTCCGCTTCTTCTACCTCTTTTCGTATTCTTCTATTTTCTCCCCCTCTCTGTTTCATTCGATACTGAAACTTTGTTGATGATCAGCATTCAATTCACTGCTAAGAAAAGCTTTTTTTAAAAAGTGTTTATTTATTTGAAGTGTTGTCTATTTTTATTTGTAGCACTTAGTAGTCTGTTCCTGATTCCATCTTACGATGCCAAGCTGGTATAATTTGTATCTTTTTATTGTTAAATAAAGTTCATTTTAATAACACTTAGCCAAATTTTATCGAAGCATCGTAGATTATAATGTGGTAAGTCTTACCGGATTTCAATATTGCTTTAGTAAATAATTTTTTTAAAAAGCGACAATTTTAGGATTTACCCGAACTCTGCCTTTTTTTTATGCAAGGCTCTGCAATCGCTCTTTCCACTGTGTATTATAGACTCAATACTGGTTTATATTATCTTTTAATATGAAATGCTGACTTGAAGTTTAAATTTTAATTATTGCAATGAATAAAATAAACAATATTTTGATGACTACAATACATAATAAAGAAATAATAAATTTAAAACGACATTTTATATTAGTATTATTTTCTTTTTTAAAATTAAGTTCTATGATTTGCTTCATTTTATGATTCTGCTTCTTTTTATTATTATTATTGATGCTAATGTAACTACTTTAAGCCGTTTTCCGACCTGAATGTTTCTGGACGGAACACGGCTAAGATGGCTTTGAACGAGCCCAGAAAGTGTTCTGACGCTGCCGTGACAGCATCAGGTCTTACATATTATTGACATTCGTATCGTTAACATTATCATCCTGTTTCATTACAAATGAAACATAATGCATTGCAATGTTTAAAGATTCAAACACCTTTCCTTGACATTTGTTTGACGGTGACAGGAAAAGTTAAAGTTGCTCATTAAATTATAAACTAAGTAGCCGCATATATTTTTCTAAATTCAAATTTGTATATATATATATCTTTACAATGCATATATTCACTGAAATTGTTTCCAAAAATGGGCTTAAAAAAAAAAAAAAAACAGATGCGAACATCTATCTTTTACGCATCCTTCTCAGTTCTTTTTTTTTAATAAATCGAATTAAAACACGAATATCAATAATAAATTAACTTTTTATGCATACAAAGAAAGAAGTCCCTTGTAATAAAATACTCTTGGAACATGAAAAAATATCTACAACTTTACTGATTCAATTAGCAAACAGGAAAATCAATAATAATTGTCGAATTATAAGTTAAATATAAATAAACCAATGAAATATTGGACGCGAGGGGGAAAAAGCATATCGAAATTTATTCCCTTCGGATTAACTATGGAAGATATGATTCGATGTGCTAACGAATTTTCTTTTATTTATATATCAAAGAAAAAGAGTAATTAGATAATCGCGATGTTTTCCAGTGTCTGGGGAGGAACAATAGCTAATGCCCAACGATTGGCGATAAAGTATAGTTGTTTGAACTTTAATATGAATACGTTCAAGTGAAATATCGATGTAATTCTTCAGGGATGCAACTGCCATAAAAATGTTTTTCATTATCACTACTACATACACCGTTTCACTATATTAAGAAGAATTGATATGGCTTGTCAGTTTTGCGAAATGAATTAAATAAACTACTTCTACCAGATTTCTTTTTTCTTTTTTTTTCTTTTTTTGACAAGGATATCAAAATTAAAAAGATCGCTCATGTGCTTTGGGTTTTAGAGCTAACTGAGTACCTAATCAATGTTGACGGTTTGTTTAAATATTTATTTGCATCATGGTTGCTTATGTATCTATGAGGAGAATTTCTGATAAGGCAGGTCAATATTTTTTTTAAACCTCATACCAGTATTTTATTTGCTTCCTCATTACTTCGTCTTTTTTTATGCACTCCTGTTTACTTTTACTTATTTTTTTCATTTGCAAATTTGATTTCCCGAGATGATATGTCAATGGGCCATGTTTTCTCCAGAATCAGCGTAAACATACAATCTGAGATTGACTTAAGAAAAGTTATCATCATGAATACTATTGAAGCTTTTTAAATTATTATTACTATTTATTTCTTTTTTTTTATTACACTCATCATCATTATTATTTTAATTATTTTATTTATTTATTTATTTATTTATTATTGAGTCTTGAAATAGCTATGAAATCGCAATGAAGTTATTTCTCTAACAGAAAACAGTCAGAGAAAATTTTGTTCCTTTCATACGCCATAAAAACAGCGTCAAATTTTCAAGACAGGCAAGTTCTGAAGAGGTCAATTGTGGATGAGAAAAAATAGTTTCAAAAACTGGAGGATGAAAGTTTTCTGGAGCGGGTGATGGCATAGTTCAATTCCAAAAAACGAAGAGGGCAATACAGTAACGAAGATTCAATTCGAGAAAGAGACAACAAAGAAGTTTCGTTCAAAAATTTATTCAAACAAGAGAGCAGAAAAGTAAAATAAATAAATAATAACCTCTGCTTACTTAATTTTACCTTTAAAAAATACTGATTTGTCGTTGCCAAGATAAGCATTAAATTACCGTAGTTACTTTGGCCACGTTGTTCTTAGCTCACCAGAGTGACTTTTTCGTCTACCATTAAAAAAAAAAAAAAAAGGGAACATAAAGGGAGAGAGAGAGGGGGAACAGCCACACACACACATGTTATGTAAAGGGAGAATTGTTTTGGCTCTCCATTCAAGTGGATTTCCCGCCGCTTGGGAAAGCTCCGATTCCCATCATTTGCTGCGCCGAACCCTGACCTTACTCTTCATTCTGACTTTTACAGATATCAAGGCAGAAAACATCAGAGCTAATTATCGCTTTGGAAATATATTGTGATCATTGATTCACACTATCATGCGCGGATGATGCTAATGATGTCGGCCAATGGCGGTCACTATTGACAGGTGATTGAGCATATAGATGCGAGCGAGTTAGATTTCGCGTCACTAGGATACACTGTTCACATCGTTTCATTCCACAAAAAGGAACTGAATAATAAAACCTTATGGAGAATTAGGAACTTCCTGCTGTTTTCATATCATTGAATTTTATGTTTCCTTGTACATTTTTTAGCAATGAATCGTAGTTTTCCTTCTTTGCAACTGGCACGTACATTATTTCAGCCATTTTTTAATTGGACAACAATTACTGTTTCACCCAAATGTAAATATTAAACTACATGAGAATAACTCTCTAGAAATTCTTTGCTTTCAATTTTTTTCACAATTTTCTTAAAACATATTATTCGACTTACATGCGAAAAAACGAAACTGATTAATTTTCGCAAATTGAACTAATGTATTTCTGTGTTATATTCAGTCAAATATCTTTTGTAAAACTATACTTTAAAAGTATCATTTATTACTTATAATACATGTTGTCACATATCGGAATAGAAAAAGCATTTGTACACAAAGTTGCACATTTACAGACTTGACTTCCAAACTGCTAGCATCAGAAGTGTTTAATTTTTAAAATGCAGCATCTTACCTTTCGACAGTATCTATCCAATGCTATATGTCTACCTTTTCTTCACTAAAAAAAAAGAAAAAAAAATTTGTGTCGAAGAATTTTTTATTTTCAAGACCACTCTGTTAAAATTGGCTGCTTTAGCTATGTTACTTTTCAAGTTTTAGCTATGTGACTTTTCAGGCCGTTTGATGCTTCCAGCTATGATATAAAATGGGAAGCTTTCAAACAACTAGAAATACATTAAATGCATTGAAGTAACTCAATCCAAGTAGAAGCCAAAGTCTTCCATGGATATTACAGAACACATGTAATAACACCCGAATTGCTGAATTGGCAAGGAGGCGAGGAGTTACTAAGTAACATAGCTGAAAATTTCGCTGAGAATTCAACAAAATATAGGTGAAAATCTTACTTTTTCTCCATTTAAAGTTCATTTAAGAGTAAATAAAACAAAAAAATAAAAGAAGGATGAATACATTAGCACTTATGCATTTGGGTCTTGAAACTTTTAGTGAAGCGTTTTATTTTTGACATCGCTGGTTTTGCAGAAAAAAAAAACCCTTAAACTTCAGTCGGTAAAATTATCGATTTCTTTACTTATTTTTAAGTCTTAAAAAAAATTATAATGGTGCTCAAATTAAAGTATGTTTTTGACCTCAAATTTCTTTTCTTGCCAAATATTCTTTAGACTCAACCTAGCTCTATTCAAATTCATCTATTAAATCTGGAATTTCCTTAGATGCACAAACTAAGTGATAATTTTTTTCAGTCAACAAACTTACTGCGGAAATTTACTCATAATGTTTTAATATCTTGTGAACAAGTTCCCATTCTGTCTAGAAACACAAAACAAGACTAACGAAAGTAGCATACGATACGTATATTTTATTTTACCGCTTAATAAAACGCGGAAGCACTTCAGCGGTATGAATTTTCCTATGCTTGAATTTGCATCCGACTGCAATAAGGCCATTGACGGGAAAGTCAAATTTCAAATTTTCATTTAAGTGCTGATGACTCTCAAACCACCATTGACAACCAGAACATCTCGCAAAAGGTCAATCAGCCAACAAGTTTTCTCTGTTTGAAAAAATATGCTCGAAATGAATCACTATTCAGATGTAAAATATTCGTCAAAACGACCCATTAGCGGATATTTAAATAGCAATGCTTTAACGTCTTCTCCATGGAGAACAGCTGCTTGAATACCATCAGGACGGTTTTGTTCCGATGCTTGTTGACGCTTTTAGAGTGTCTGTACGAATAATAAACTATTCTAAGCCACTCGAGAAGTAATCCAAACGAATAAGAAGAAGAAGAAGAAGAAAAGCTCCTGCAAGAGGCATGCCTTCTAATCTAAGTAAATGGACTGAAATTGCTTTGACCCCAAATAGTGATATGACTCGGGAACAATGCGAAAGTGAGAATCGAGTTGGCGGGTTAAGTAAACAACTTATCTATAGAGACCATTAAATTGATTTGATTCATCGAAATGGCGTTTTAAAACTCGGCCCGAAAACTCGACTGCATTTTCCCCTCCTCTTTCAATCTTCGGTAATTGATATTTCCTCAGACTGTTTCACGTGGTTGGTTAAATTCGTGGCAGTTCACATTAGTTGTAGAAACTCGATATAACGCTCCTTTTTAACTATTTTGTACCATATTTGTAATTCCAGTGAAATTTAAAATTAGTCCATTCGATGGAAAAGTCCTTCCCTACAACGAAATTAAAGACTTTCTAACATAGTATTTATATCATGTCCCTACATACACTGTAATTACATTGTTGTTGTACTCGTATATTGAATCGATTAATGTGATGCATAGCTAGGAAGGAAGTCTTTAGCCGTAATAATAGTACCAAAAAAAAAAAAAAAAGGTGGACTTTATTTTAAAGCGAAATCGGGATCTCAAAAATCTGCTTAATATTCTCGGAATCATCTAGCTAAAATTTCCAAAGTAAATAAATATGTTGTATTTTTAAAAATAATTCAATAAATCTCGATTCATAGATGAATTACTGAATTATTAACTTTAATAATTAAATATTTTATTTACATGTATTTAAATATTCTTCCTGCATAAATAATCGAATTCACGTACCATTTTTATTTTTTGTACAACATTTTTAATGATTCCAATCGATACGTATATATATAAATATATATATTCCTTAATTAAACAGGCATATTTGTTTATTTATTTATTTTTACACATAATAAAAAAATGATCATCATTCACGCACTTCTATATTTGTTTGGTTAGGATTAATTTGTTTACATTTTAATTAAAATAGTACGTCATTTTGAATCGCACTTACTGATATTCGAAGAAATGTGAAAGAAACGTAGTTTTAGTAGCCATTTCCCTGAGTGCTGACATTTGCTCTCTCATTTAATTAGGACAATATAAACGTTTCAAAGACTTTTTTTTTTTTTTTTTCTTCTTTTCTTTTTTTTTTTTTTTTTTGTAACATTTGTTTGTAGCAAAAGCCTTTACAGGGATCTTTTCAAATGAAATGCTTTCTTAAAAAAGAAAAGAGGCAACATATACAAAAAACGTATTGTACATTCGAATAATCAGTACACTCTGAAAGTTTTTTGTTTTTTATTTTTAGTAATGAATCATTAATTTCAGCCCTAGTCCTTTTTTTCCAGCCCATTCACAGTAAATCAAAGAAATGATCAGAACTTTCCACGTACTCAAAAATAAACAAGAGTGCATCCGCAGTTTTCCCCCGATCCTTGAATGCTAGCGCGATGACACACGATGAGTTTTTGATGAGGCAGCCGATGTCGGCGAACAATGCCTCATTTGAATCACGAATTGACTATGGGTATTCCTTTTATTTTTTTCTTTCCGTCCTCTTTGACACTTGTCTTCAAAATAGCTATTTTATGCAAAACAAAATGATTTCTAATTTCGAAATTGCCTAACGTCCTCGATACAGCGGCACACTCAGGTTCAGAAGGTACGGACAAAGGTGACATTCACAAAAATTATTTTCCGCAAATTTGCTATTTTTGTAAATTTAGAAAATCTTACTATACATAAATATATTTCCTTGTGCGGAAATCGATTTCGGTTTCATTCTTTTTTTTAAAATATTTCATTTATTTCTTCATTCATTCCTTTATTCATTCTTCCATTCCGTATAATGACGAAAGTTATAGACTGGTTGATTGAATCCCACAAGGTTAGTAAAAGTCAAAAAGCTTTATTTTTCATACAAAATAACGAGTCGCAGATGGTTTTTTTATGTAAATTAGTATTGAGAAAAAATTAATATTATCATTATTATTATTATTACTATTTTTTTATTATTATTGTTTTCGAGTTACATTTTTAATATAAACTTTTTTTTAAATATAGCTATTTTCCTCGCTTTACTGATTTATTACTCATTTATTCATTCATTCATTCAAAATTATCCTCGAGAATTTAAAATCAATAAGTTCAACTAGAAGGTATGCTCGTTTACTTCTGGTTGAACTTTTGGTCTATGCACGTTCTACATCATCTCTTCCCAATAATGTTTGTTCCAAGCAAGTCCATCCATTAGATCAGGTTTTATGTAGGATTCAAATTATTTCCCTGTAGGCGCTAAAGTTAAGTGTTTTTTTTTTTTTTTTGAACTGTTCAAAAATGAACAAAAAATTGTTCAACTCAAAAAATTAAATATGAGAATGAGCTGTCCTCGCTGATATCTTTCAAACGCATTTTTCTTCCTTTTCAAATCTGATAATCTCCTCATAAATTATTAGGGGGGGTGGGCAAACAGACAGATCCACAGACACACATTCCCCCAGCTGAAAACCGTCCTTTCATTTTTTTTATTTTTAAATATTTATTTAACTACTAAACTTATGTTTGACTTTTTTTGAATTTTTAATTATATTTTTACTACTCCATTAATCATTCTTTCATTCATGTTTTCTTTTTTTTTTTTTAACTTTTACGGAAAAGTAGGCTAAAAACTATCTCCTTTTTTCTTCATTTATTTTACCCATTCAGTAGTGTGTTTTTAAAGGTTTTAAAGAATTTTTGCTGAGCTGGTAGTTATTTGATGAGCAAGTGCTCATTACTTTCTTGATTTGCTTATTGGTTTGGGTAACTCTGGACTTTTAAGAAAATAACGCCTTTAGAACCCATAAGTGGCAAAGATCTCATCCGTTTGCAATCAAGTTTGAAAATATCTCAAGGGACAGCTTACTTTATAACAAAGGCTCCTTTATGCTTCGTTTTAGGAAGTCAAAAAATACCATTTTAGGGGCATTATATAAAATATTATAAATTTGCCACGTATGTATACATGCATATATATATATATATACATGCTAATCGATAAAAGCAATAAAAAAATACATATTTAATTGTAAATCAAAACAATTTACATTCGCGAAACTCAGACAGAAAGAAGAGAGGAACGAAAAAATGCATAGCCTAGGAAAGTAATAGCTAACTAAACAATGTAAAAGTTTTTACTTTTTAAACACATTTCAAATGAAACCGCAAAAAAGTGCGCTACTGAACGACACTATTTTACAACAGCAGAAAATAAAAGTGACTGCAAAGCGGTTTATTTTGCATAATATCGTCTCAGCAAGATGTTACTATTTTAAAGGGAAAATTGTCTCTTCCACACCACAATCCCCTTCATTTTCCAGTTACGAGACTCGTCTTCCTGAAGAGATTTTTTTTCCTCTCTCTCTCTCTCTCCCACTACACCGCCTGCAATCTTAGAACGGATTTAAAACCGTTCTTCGTTTCCCATAATCCGCCCGGGGTCCAAAGTCCTGTCGCCGGACAAACGGAGAGATCGGTGTCGGTGATTAATCCCAATCTACGGTGACACTTTTCATCTGTTGTCGTGCGCCCCTGAACTTCATTAGCATAAGGAATGAACTGCTGTGCCCCGGCAGGAAGGAGGTTGCCGAAATGGCTTCATTCCCATTCTAGCCTCCGTTCGACGCCAAATGGAATGAGGCAGCAAAATCCACTGTGACATTCACACGGCAATATACTTTGAAAAATAAAAATTCTTAATGTATTCATTTTTCGTATTTGATAGCCAGATGAAGACTTTGCTGGATGCTGCAGGATAATGGCCTTCAAAGGGGTTTATTAGCCCCTCGTGGGCTATACGCAAGGCAGAACGAGTATAGGAAGTTCAAGGGAAGAAAGTGTAATTTTATTTAAAAGTAAAACATATGCTTCCACAGCAATAATAAACCTGATGAAATTTGTTCAAATACTTCTATACGTTATTTTAAGTTTAGGAGACGAAACATAACATGAGATGAGGTTATTTAATTTTTGAAAATAGGAATATTTAATAATTTAAAAATTCAAGATAGAATTACCAAGAAATGTCTCTGTCCAAACTGTTAAATGCACTACAAATTTGTCGTAAAAAAAAAAAAAAAAAAAAAAAAAAAAAAAAAAAATTTGAATTGTTGATAAATTGTGAGCGTTTAACTTAATTAGTTTTTAATGCGCATGCGCGAAAGGGAGCAATTTTTAACTTTCATAATTTCATACCCGCAACTTATACAACAATTTACAGTTGCATCTCGTAAAAATTCAAAATCATGCACAAGATCTCGTGAGCTGTATTTCTATGATTTTCAAAAAGGTTTGTTCACAAACATGCAAAATTCAATCATGAAAAAGTATGACTACTTTAAACTAAAAATCCCTTTTTTGGGCATATATTTTTCATTAGACCTTATGTTTGAATCCGGGTACAGTGTTCCCTCGCCACTTCGCGCTTCATGTTTCGCGGCTTCAGTGTTTCGCGGAATTTTCCAAAATATTCATCAAAAATTAAAAATGTAAAAATACAACCGTGTCGGCAGCCACATTGCGGAAAGGAGCGTTGTTTCATGTTGATGCGCGAGAGAGGAGGATCTCGGCATGTCAAACAAAGAGATGAGTAGACTCAGAGTACATACTACGGGCTCTCAAAAGCTCCCACCAACACAGCCGACATCCCACCTTCGCCTCTCTCAGAAAGCAATGTTGATTAATGTTTATTACTGTACTACAACGTTTTGTAATTAACTTTATTAATTACCACCGACACGTTTAAGTAAATACGTATACTCTTTTAATTTTTGTCTTAAATGTATGAAGTATAAATACTGTTTACATATTTAAAACATTCGTGCACCCGCGTACACGAAAATTTTTAGGGGCAAATTCTACTTCGCGGTTTTTCAGTTTTTGCGGAAGGTTCTGGTCCCCATTAACCGCGAAAAACGAGGGATTACTGTATTTGTCTGTATTTTTCATACAGTTTTATCACAAATCGCAGCATACATACACTGAACGATTGCGAACACATGCGACTGATTTGTGAACAGACTCTTCGCATATGTTTTTCCAGAGTCTGCGAAATACAGCTCATTAGATCGCCGATATCTTTCTGCATTTTGACGACTTTAAAATGTTTTTTTTTTTTTTTCTTTTTTTATTATTATTATTGACTTTGCCATGTATACATGGATATGAAGCTATAAAAGTTAAAAATTGCTATCTTTCGCTCATGCTCATTAAAAATTTAATTCTTTAAACGCTCAAATATTCAATATTGTTATATAAAATTTCAGCACCATGTTTCTCTTGTATGCAGTCAAGTTTTCTGCAAATTTTGCAAGTTTTGGTGCAAAACTCTCTGCGTGGGTTTAGTTAAAAACCTTGTGAAAGAACTTAGCATTTTGAAAAAAAAAAAAACGTCTATATCTTAGTGACTACGCATGGATTAATACGAAAATGCATAAAATAATAGCAAATAAACTATGCATTTTGTGTAATTTTCAGCGCATTTCCAGCATTTTACTACTAAAAACTTCTCTTCTTCAACTTGTTGTTGTACCCTTAATTACACATGTGATTGAACCTTTACTGGAAAGTGACCACTGTAAAGTAAAACTCCATCATCATACGGTTCTCGTCGGATCGTTTCCAATAAATAAATAAATAAATAAAAATCTCGTTTTGTTTTGTCAAAATATTTTTTGATGCAATTAAAAAACTCAAATTTGGTTAACTGTTGGATGTTTAGGGAATTATTCATTACAATTAATATTAAAGTGCTTTTATTTTTCGAATGTCACTACATTTTGGTGCAAATGTGGACCCTAAAAATATATCCCAAACATTTTTAAATCATGTATTTTTCTTATACAATATAAATGTGTTTAGATGCTATTACGTTTTGATATATATAAAAAGAAAATGTTTTTTTTTTAAACTCTCAGGGGCAGCACTCTAATGGGCAGTTTGCCTCTTACAAATGCGCTTATACTTAGAAATAAATATATTTTCATCTTATATTTTTATATTAATTTGTAATAAATTTACTTCATATATATTTTAAATTTTTCATTAGTTCTTTTTCATTGCACTGCAAAAATTCATTTCTTTTATTACAAAACTAAATAATGATTCAAAGTATATGATCTGTATTTTAAAAAAGTAGAGCTTACAGTATAGGATCGACGCTATGTCATCGATTCAGTATGCTAAATTTATTTCAAAACAGATCTTTAAGTGCACTTAAAGGCTTCTCAACAATCTGTATAATGTTATATTTTAAAATTAAAATATTTTATTGTAAAATGGAAGATAAATTCCATATTATGTTGCAAATACTGCAGAAATATTGTAAGTTTTGGTTTAAAAATACATTGTTTTCTTTAATATATTTGGATTTAGAAATGATCTTAAATAAAACCTCTCAAAGTTATAGTTTCAGATTTCTACAAGTTCTATGATTTTAATTTTGATTATATAAATATTCTCTTTATTAAATATTCAATGCATAAAACATACTGATATTCGTTGGAAGAAAAACATTTTCATTCTTTCTTCTTGAGTATTGAATATTAGACTTTTCAGGATTCAGATTAGCATCATAACGAATAAATTATTCCATTAGAATCTTTTCTTAGAGAAAAATTTTTGGGATTAGAAGAGTTCAGTTTTCCGATGGAATGAGAACTCTTTTTACTTTGATATTTACATTTACGTCTTGTAGGAAACATATACAGACGACCAATGCGATGAGAGCTTTTTCATTGAAAATATGTATGTATGAAACATAGAAACTAGCAGAATACGACATTTCTTTTCAAAACTTCAATCATCGTGAACAACCGTTAAAACTGAACCATGTTGAGGGCATAGCTTTCAGGAATTGTGCATAAAGCCTGTGAGACAAGGAGAAAAAGCATTTGCCTCAGAAATGAAATTAATAAACGAGGAGTTTCTACAAGTCGATGTATAATGCCGTCACTCCGAAAGAATAACTTTTTAAATTGTGTTAAAGAGCACGTGATTCAGCTTTTGCATTCGTTATTGATAATTATTTCATGCCAGTATATATATATCCCCCCTCCTCCCAATGTGGACGCACTTGCCTTGCCGGCGTTTGCCCTCGTCAAAGCCTCGGAAATTGATGGACATTTGTCATGGGGCACCATTTGTGCACTTTTCTCTCTTTCGTTCTTTCTTTTTGAAATTATTTGGAGGCTTATCAATTTCCATAAAGAAAATAACTCCGGCTGCACTTTTTGCAGAACTTTGAAACACATTTCATATCGTTTTTTTCTGAATCCCTGAATCCTTAAAAAAAAAAAAAAAAAAAAAAAAAAAAAAAAAAAAAAAACATGTTAGATTTGTAAAATTAGGAATTCTATCAAATTTTAAAAGATAAATAAATATAAAAAGAGAGAGAGAGAGAGAGAGAGACGGGAAGGGAGGGGGGAGTAATTGGAGGAACGGTATACTACTTTGGTGACAAATTTTCTTTCAGTTCATCCATTAGCGTGGATGTGTATAGCGAAGAGATATACAATGTGTAATGTATATCTACATATATACATTGTTTGCAGCTCTTGACGGGTTCCATACCACTTTCTGACCTAATAATGTACCCAAACAAGGTGTACACTATGTGCCTTAAGCCAAATAAAGCGATTTATCGCCAAGGATTTCTGTCGCTTGTATTGTCGTCTTGGATTTCCCTGTGGTACAAAGGCAAAAGACAGAAACCAAGTGATTCGGTTCGGCAGTCAAAGCAAAGGCGTCATTTGGGGAGGGGGCTCAAGAGAAGGGGTGATGAATGTTAGGACGACAGAATGGATTGGAAGGGATTATCGTCCGGCTTTCTGGCGGGAACAGACCTGTCCGCAGCCGCAGATAAATGAGGGCGCTTTAATATTCTTCCCCCGCACTGACTGAATATTTTAGTGCACGTGGTTCGTCTTGCGCGAAAAGTCAGACAATTGCCGGGATCAGGTAGAACGCGCCCGCTCTCTCGGGTCAGCAAAAGCTCCAAGATCACCGAAGATTGGTGCTGTACCACTTCGGGACTCAAAAAGAACAAAGCGAATCTGTCAGGTTTATGTGTTGTGGTGATAAGAAGATGAATAACGAAACGCGAAGCCAATAGGCAGCAGTTCTTCATATCCGAACGAAAAATATTCAGCAGTTACATAACATGCATGTACCTCTAGGGCGCACAGATGTCTTTTTTAATTTTCAAAGTTTTAATCATGTAAACATACTTTGAGCTCAATTTTGTTTTTAAATGAAGTAGTTTTCTTAATTAATTATAGGGAATGCTAATGCATTAAACCGAATAAAGTTAATTTTTGTTTGCTACCTTGCTCCTTCTATATTTTTTATTTGCCGCATACATTTATCAAAAAATTGGGACCGGTTTCTGATCAGACCTAAAAACGGAAAAAGGATGTTAATGTAAAGTAATCGTCGTATAAAGATGACTGAAATTTCAAGAACAAGTTTTCTGCGATACAAACGATATTTATTAACAGCGATCTTAAATATTTAAAATGAAAACATGCGAACTGCATGTTGAGATTCTGCATTTTGAGACGCCTATGTTACATTCACTGAGAAAATGCGTTTGCGTGTTACCTCTGTCGATCTTTTTATTAAATGATAGCGTATTATCTCGGACTTGCCAAAGAACAATACTGATTCTGTTATGATTAATTTCAAAATGTGCTAATTTTTGTGAAAAAAATGAGTTTTTTGTCACCATATATATTACACAAATTTTTTAATTGACTTACAAATATACATATCTTAATTATTTTTGGATGTGATAATTTCCATATTTTTTCTTGTAGAAAATCTTAATTGATATCGAACTAATGGCAAATCTGTAAAAAATATTCATTATCACTTTTCACATTTCTTGAGGAGAATTTCGTGTGCCCTAAACATTAAGGATTCCATGAAATTCTCTTACGAATTTTACTAAAAATTTGCATGCGGATTTGTAAAATATTTAAATGCAAAATTATTTATTAGTCTTCCATTGTTTTACGAAAATGAAATGTTCTGTTAAACTGTTAAACAGGAAATGTAATAAGCATATATAAATTACACTATTTTTCTCAGAGAAGCAAAGTAGTCTTTTGAGTTACCAACGGAATATGTATATGTATGTGGTCATGCACATTTCTAGTTAGAAATTCTTACAAGATTTAGAAATTATATGTTTTTAGAATACGTTTCATATAGAAATGTTTTCCAGATATTCAGCTGGTAAAAATAAATAAATAAATTTTATTTCTACTCGTAATAATGACAGAGTCAAAATTATTCTCTGTTGAGATCAACTTCGCAGTTCCAAAATGACGTCCATCAATCACACTTTCGAAAAATCAGCATCGAAGAAGAAAAAGTCGAATGATATTCAAGAACGAAATTCGTGTTTATGAGTAACAGATGAGGGAACGTTATGCGTGGCGACACCATTGTAAATCTAGTAGATTGGAACAGTAAAAGGTGCAAAGGTTCTGTTTTTCTGCATGTGACTCTTTTAACCCTGTATAAAGGTGGAAGATATTTTAACCCGTTCGAAACGCCAAGTTTCAAGTGTGATTCGAACAGATGATTATAAAATGGCTGCTGTGACCTAGGCATTGTATGCTCTTAACAAGTTTTATCTCCTCTAAGTGAGTAATGGGGTAATTTTCTCGAATTCTTTGCCGAAGCAAAAAGGAGTTTTGCGTGGGAATAGTTTGAGCAAAACAATATGATTATTATGAATGCTCCTCTCAGGTAAACTTACAGTTATTGAGTATTCCACGAAGTGAAACTTGATTGAGAAAATTAACTGCATAGCTTTGGAAACTACGCGAAGTATTTCGTTATTTTCCATCACTTTCTGATGTCACTGAAGGAATGATTCAAAAATGCTGAATAGCAACTATAATGTGACACACATAAAATAAAAAAAGTACGTCATTGTTCACCAAAGAATTTTAAATTATTATTTCATTCATTAAATTTGTATCAGATGGGAATTTTAGATTATTATCCGAAAGTGAAAAAAAAAGGGGGGGGGGGGGAGAGGTTTCTCCAGAAAAAGTGGGTACTAGAGGAAAACTCAGGTTATTATCTCTAAATGTAATGCTGTTCCTTAGTTATTCATGAAATAATAATAATAATAATCGAATCGGTTTAATACTTTTGAAACTGAGTCCAGTCCAACATAAGTGTTTGCTAGTTTTCGGAAATTTTTGTGCTGAATTTTGAAGGCTGTATCTGAAGGGGAAAAAATCTTATTAAATCCTTTTGGGATATTTTACGTGCCTATTAATTGAAACTCGTACTATAACTTTAAAAAATCTGTGATGGTCCTATGACATGTTCTGTCGTATATGAAATGAAATGACTCAATATTGTACTTAAATCTAAATAATATTCACTTTTCAATTAAAAATTAGTAAGTTGTTTAAGTAAGAAATATTTGTTTTATACTGCCGTATAAATTCTTTTATTTTCTTAGCAGTTTTGGTTTTTTTTTTACTTAAAAGCTTATTTACTTAAAAGCGTGTTTACTTAACAGCGTAAATCAAACAAAGTTAAAAAAAGTTTTTACGAAATAAACACAGTATCTTCGTACACATCGAACTGTGTCAACCTTTAAAATATTTTGCAATTCATCATTGGAAGAGCCTCATAAATCCTCATGCAGTTGTATCTCTTATCGAAAGGATGCAATTAATTCTGAACAATGCACTTATTGACCTCTTTTCCATTTAACTTTGCGAATTGTTTTCCGCGGTGATAATTTAATTGCCAGCATATTCTTTTGCAATTCGCAATAGTTGCAGCAGGTAGCCTCCGAAGCCTCATCCATATACAAAAAGTGTCAAACACGTTACTAAATATGTCAATAAGAGAGACAGAGGTGACACGTTATTATAATAAGAACTAGTTTTAGAGAGCGATATATAGCCTAAACACGTCGAACCATTTTTTTCGTTCTCTATATCTTAACATTCACGACTACCGACAGAAAATAATTTAGAATACAGTGAACGACCTGTGGGTTTTTTTTTCAGTCTCACCCCTCCCCCTCCCCATTCTTTTGCCATGTGACCGATAGTCATGAATTGGCTTAACCCCATCCTCTCTCGCATTTAAATGATCCTTCAATGGAAAAAGAAAAGAAAAATGGCAAAAAAAATGTCCGAATGGAATTGACTTCCGCAAAGACGTTCACTTTTAAAGAGCCTAACGCTGCATTGGGCGCATCGAAAGTTTATCTGATTGACATAAATCTTGCTTTTCATGATTCTTTCCTTTCGCAGAAACCGAGGGATGTATATGCTAGAAACGTGCATGTAGGTATTTGTTGGCTAGGGCACATTGTCAAATTATGGAATAGTACATTAGTTGGATGTGCGGTAAACAATTAAATATAATTAGGTGGGATATTCCCACGACTACGTTTTGAAAAGGAGAAAATAAAAATTAAATTTCTTTCGCAAATACAGTACGTTTATTGTTGTTACTTTAATCTAATGTAAGATTTATTAATAGAAAAAAAATGAAAAAAAAAAAAAACTGTATTAAAATTGACTTTTTCAGGAGCTCAACTGAATTAAAAGAGACAATTTGCTAAAATTGTTTTTTTTTTTTTTAAATTAACAAGAAGTTTCGTCTAGAACTATACGAGCCTACTTTCCCGTATTCAGCAACTTGAAATTTATAATCTATCTAACGCTCTCTCTCTCTCTCTCTCTCTTCCTCATTTAACTTTAGTTCTTAATTACTTCAAATATACCTTTTTCAACGGTTAATACATATTCATTCACTCACTCATTCTTTCATTTATTCAGTCATTCGTTTATTTATTCATTCATTTTTCTTATTTATGTATTTATTCACTCATTTATTTATTTTTCACTTCATACATTCATTTATCTATTTTATTATTTATTCACTCATTTATTCGTTAATTCCATCACTCATTCATTTAATCATTTATTCATTCGAAAATATCGTTAAAAATCCCGATCAAAAAATTTCATAAGAAAATAGGCTCGTTCCGTCCTGGTTGAACTTCGTATCTGTACATGTTCTACGGCCAAACATCTTTCCGATAAATTTTGTTCCAAGCAAATCTGTCTGTTAGATCATGATTTATAAAGGATTGAAATTTCCCCGTAGGTTCTAATGTTAATTTTTTTTTTTTTTTTTGAACTGTTTCAAAATGAATTCCTTTGTCCCATCGCAAATCTCGCCAAGGCAACAAAACACGCAAAAGGTTACCAGCGGAGGTATTCCGTTTGGCGTTGGTTGCATCATTATTTGCAACTTCATCGTCTGCGCCGGGATAAAGGAAAAAGTACCGTTAATTTTTTTGAACTGTTCAAAAATGAACAAAAATTGTTCAACTCAAAAAATATTTTCCTTCGAGAACTTTTTAATAATCTTGTTTATAAGAACTCGACTCTTATGACCAGAGTTTACATAATTTGCTTCACTTTTGCCCATAGGCGCTAATGTTAAAATTTTTATGTACTGTTCAAAATTGAATGAAATATTGATCAAATCAAAAAGTAAAGTATGGAAATGAGATGTCCTTGCCGAGATCTTTCGAATGCAAAAAGAATTTTTCGAATCGGACTATTCGTTCAAAAGTTATTAGGGGGGACAGACCGACAGACAGACAGACAGACAGACCGACAGACACACTTTTTCCCCATCTCAAAACCCTACTTTCAAATTTTTTATTTTTCTATCTTTATTTAATTACTTCACTTATTTTTGACTTCTCTTCCTATTTAACGATATTTTTCGGTACATAAAGCCTTCTTTCATGCTTTAATATATTTTTTTTACTTTTACGGGAAAGTAGACTAAAAACGATAGGAAATTGGCGAGATATCGCCAAGTTGGCATCCGTTTTGGCGACTCATTTTTGGCACCAAAATTGGTCATTTTTCGAGGCTTATAGATAATTGTAGATTTTACTGCAATTGTCCCTAATAACTATCCCCCCCCCCCTAATAACTTTTGAACGAATAGTCCGATTCGAAAAATTCTTTTTGCATTCAAAAGATCTCGGCAAGGACATCTCATTTCCATATTTTACTTTTTGATTTGAACAATATTTCATTCAATTATTATTAATTCTTTTATTTATTAATTTTTTTTTTCAATTTTTTTATGGCTTTGAAATGTTTTCAGATTTATATACTTCTTCTGGTTTTTCGAGTTCTTCTTCAAAGTCATGAAACGAACTCAGTATGTCTTCCTCTCTTCGTCTGTAGAATAATCACAATCAGCAACAATTAGCGCTTAAAATCTCCCAATATGACTTGAAAAAATTTCGATATATGGAGTTTTTTTTATGTCTATAGAAACAGTTTTTCTACGTAATGAGGATAGACTTGCTAAAAGTTCAATGTATAGAAAATTCCAATATGTGTAAATTAGCTATATAGAGGTTCGTTCGACTGTACTTACCATGATAAAGCATTGTATTAGTTTTAACACTAACAATAAAATTGTTTCGCACTATTGTTATTGAACTCTGCGTTGCTACGATATTTGTTTACAATTACTAGTGTAAAGATATTTGTGATTTCGATATTCAAAACATTTGTCATCCCTTGAGGGAAAACTTTTTTAACGCGAAATTGTGTTCCATGCAGTCAATGATTTTGTTTCACAGATCACGCGATTTGCGTTGATCATGCTGTTTAACAACACAGAGTAACACTAAGCTTTATGCATGATAAATATAACATTCGATCTTGTTGGACAAATGTGTTTTCCTAAATTATGCTCTTTTATTTATTTTTTTTTATATTTACTTTTATGCTTTATTTTTTTTTTCTGGAGCGTCAAAATAATGAATTAACTTAACAAAAGTAAGTTTTAAGCAATATAAGAGAAGAATAAAATGTATAATTACTCTTAAAAATCAGTTTCTTCTAGGCTTTAAGCAAAAAGTAATTATATGAAATCGAAAAACTAAGCTTTAAAATAGTCGTATTTTATTGCGCTTTTGAAATCGTTTTTTTAGCCTACTTTCCCGTAAAAGTAAAAAATAAAATAAAATAAAGCATGAAAAAAGGCTTAATGTATCGCAAAAATATCGTTAAAAATAAAGAAAAGTCAAAAAAAAGTGAAGTAATTAAATACAGTTTGAAAAATTAAAAATTTGAAAGTAGGGTTTTGAGATGGGGAAAATGTGTGTCTGTTGGTCTGTCGGTCTGTCCCCCCTAATAACTTTTGAACGAATTGTCCGATTCGAAAAATTCTTTTTGCATTGGAAAGATCTCGGCGAGGACATCTCATTTCTATATTTTAATTTTTGATTTGAACAGTTCAAAAAATTTTAACATTAGCGCCTATGGACAAAATTGAAGCAAATTATGTAAACTCTGGGCACAAGACCCAAGTTCCTACTGCAAGCTTATTGGAAGAAGTTCTCGGCGTGAAATATTGATTTGAACAGTTTTTGTTCATTTTTGAACAGTTCAAAAAAAAAAAAAAAATTGCGGCATTTTTTTATTATTTCGGCGCAGGCGATTAAGTCACCAATAATGATGCAACTAACGCCAAACGGAACATCGTCGCTGTTATCCTTTTGCGTGTTCCGTCGCCAAAAATTTTGCTCGGCGAGATTTGCGCCTTGATAACGAAAAGGTACCAAATTAACATTAGAGCCTACGGGAAATTCCAATCCCATATAAATCCTGATCTAAACGACGGATTGGCTCGCCACAAACTTTATCGAAAAGATATTACGCTGTAGAACATGTACTGATACGAAGTTCAACAAGAACTGAACAAGCCTGGTTTGCTATGAAATTTTTGATCGGGATTTTTAAGGGCATTGCTCAATAAATAAATAAATGAATGTATGAATGAGTGAAAGAATGAATGATTGAATCGATGAAAGAGTGAAAGAATTAATGAATGAATAAATAAATGAGTGAAAGAACGAATGAATGAATAAATGATTGAATACATGATAAAGTAATTAAATGAGTGAATGAATGGAAAAATAAATAAACGAGTGATAACTACATGAATGAGTAAATGAATGACTGAATAAATGAAAGAATGAATGACTGAGTGAATGAATATGTATTATCCATTGAAAAAAGTATATTTGAAGTAATTAAGAACTAAAGTTAAATGTGAAAAAGAGAGAAAGTGATAGCTATATTATAAATTTGAAGTTGGGTGTATACGGGAAAGTAGGCTCGTATAATTCTAGACGGAACTTCTTGTTTTTTTTTTTTTTTTTTTTTGAAACATTTACTTTAGAATATGCATTAAAAAATAATGTTTTTTCGGCTGACTTCAAAAAACTTTTTTATGAAAAAATTATAATAAAGAAAATATAAATTTTTTGATTGTGCGTCGTGTAAGCAATTTTTAATAGTTTTAATGAAAGATAGTCTAGTAGTGGAATTATTCGAACTAATTAAATCGCTCCTAAAATCCTCTGAACGGCGGTTATTTTAATTGCCATATTCCTTCACGGAATTATATTCTAGTCATTAAACAAAAAAAAAAAAAAAAAGGAAAAGGCTAAAACGGGTTATTCTGTATGGTCAGACAATCAAACAAAATGATTCGCACCTTACGAATTGATAACTTCTTCTTTTTAAAGTGCAATACAGGAAATAAACTGAATGAATTTTACATTCGTTTTTCAGAAGCCTTCCTTCAAAACTTTTACATTAATTTTTAGTTTAATTACTATCAAGTTTTGTATTTAATAATTAACTTATTTAGTAACTAAGTATGTACGTAGCCTTGGAAATTATCGTGACTCTTCCCATAACATACTTTCTGAACAATAAATATGGTTAAATGAAGATACGGGACGGCCTAAGTTGGATCATATCTACCAGAAAAAAAAATCTCGAAGTCGGGAATATATACATTAGGGAATGTACATTAGTGTACTTAAACTTCATTACGACCCATACAGTTTCTATCGTCATATTTAGTTCTTCCGTCGCCCAGTGGATGGGGATAGCATTCTCTTTGAAAACAGCTGATACAGAGTGTGTCAAAGAATTTTCAAGACTACAAAATAAAATAAAAGCTAGTAATTATAAATTTTTAATTATTTTCATTCAAAATACGCTTTTTCGCCTTCAATACATTTGTTACAGCGGTTTAACAACGATTCGAATGCCTGTTCCAGCTCACAATAGGACTGCCTCCAAAGCTCGCGTCGAAGCTGTTTGTACACAGTGCGTCAAAGAATTTTTAAGGCTACAGCTGACTAAGCTTACAGTGGCGCTATCTGTGTTGTCGAGCATTCGTGAAACTCTTTAATTATCAGCTGATCCACTGTCAAAATCTCAATCCATTTGTTTATTTTTTTTTAATATGATGACATTGACACTATACAAACAGCTTCGACGCGAGCTTTGGAGGCAGTCCCACAATGTGAGCTCGAACAGGTATTCGAATCGTTGTTAAACATCTGAAGCCGAAAGAGGTTATTTTGAATAAATATACTTTTAAAAAAATAATTACTAGTTTTTATATTATTTTATAAACCTAGTCTTAAAATCTCTTGGACTGTGTACATCTGTACCCCAGGACCTGAGTAATGTAAGTCACTTTATCCTTACCTCGAAAACTGAAAAGAATAATTTGTTGCTTAGTAACAAAGCTTTTTAACTAGGCTGCAAAACATGATTGTTAACATACAGAAAAACATACCTGCCTTATCTCTTGCTGGTTAATTTTCGTTCAAGTAAACAATGTCTGAAAATTGCCATTTTTGGTCTGGTCCTGAGGTACAGGTACACTGTAAAAATTTTGCGTTTAGTTGCCACCATTTTTGGTGTCACTGAACACTATTTTTGTTCTCTAGCTGGTTGAAAATTATTCATTTTTGGATATACTTTAAATTTTTTTTATGTGTCTGTCTAAAAAAAATATAGACAGTATAACGTTTCTTAGCGCATGCAATTTATTAATTCCGTCACGGTATCTAAATTCCACTGCGATTGCTCATTTCAGTGAAATAGGATAAATGAGCAATCGTAATGAATTTTTGATGCGCAGATTAGTTAACGAACATCATTTGATAAATAAACATTGTGCTGTCTGTATTTTTTTAGAAAGACACTTAAAAGTATTTAAAATGCATCAAAAAATGAATAGTTTTTAACTTTACACCAAAAATGGTGTTCAGTAACACCAGAATTTTTGCAGTGTACATAGCATGGATTTCCCCAGATTTCTCCAAAACAACGATATTCCCATCCATCATGCTGACGAATGCAGTAGCATTTTAACGAATGCATCTAGAAAGACATAACACTGCGGATCGGGCTCCAGATAAAGCCTGCAACGAATTTATTGCAAATTCGGAATCGGCCGGACGGAAATACGAGCGACGCTCGTCTAATTAATTCCTGTCTCATCGTATTTATGTGCGGCCCGCTATCGGCATCTAAATCATTGCCGCAATGTTTAATAAGTCACCAATATCTGATGATTGTGATGGGAATGGAGAAATTCTTTGGCTCCAGGCCACAACTTTTACCTTTAGCCAAACGCGAGTAATCTGACTTATTGACAGTAATGCTACTGATTTACCGACGAGCGTGCGGTTAATGCGACGCCAGGACATTAGAGAAAGGAGAAAAATGTCAAAATAAAAACGCAAATTTTATTCCCATGACTGCTAGCAGATCGTTGGAATGGAGATATGCCCAATAATGAGGCGACGCGAGCTTACGACGTTGACAATATTCTTAAATTATTTTGAGCTATTTTTTCTTCTTCCTTTTTTTCGAGAACAGTTTGATTTAACGTGGCATTGGAAGCATCGCATGTGAATTATTTTCAAAAGCATGATTGTAAATAATGTTCCATTATATTTTGATTTATTTTGTGCTTGAAATATATTTATTCCTTTAGTACTTGCCAAAATAAAATGAGTGAGATTCGAACGCTGGAAATGAAAACAGGCCAATAAGAGCTACTTTGAGGGGATTAATATAATAAATAGTAAAATGCTTTTAACTCTCATTGAAGACGGTACATCATAAATCCAGAGATGGTTGAAGGTCGATGTTGACTTCTAATTAAATTTTTTCCAATTTCACAAAGCAAGTTGGTGATATGAAACTATTGGTAACAAAATTTTATTTACTATTTCCATATTTTCACAGATAAACTCTAATTCGTTTAGAACCGATACTTATATGGCATTTAATATTATGATTTACTGATTTTCATCCTCATCTAAATAGGTAACAAAAACATTCTCTCTCTCTCTTTTATTTATTTATTTTTTAAAAAGTTATTAGTATAAGTCTTCTGAGGTCCTCTTTTATCTTTCTGTATATGTATATATATATATATATATATATTGTGTGTGTGTATATTATGGCATGAGGGGCGAAATCCCTTTGACTTTATAGACATTACCTACAGATGTCTAGAGACCCATTTCTAACAACTCTATGACTTCCTTCCTCTTATAGATAATATATTTTTATAGAAATATTCTAAAAGCAAAATGCTATAAATAAGTTTTCATTAACGCTACTGACATTTTTTACAAAAGTTTATCAAATATATTTTATGCATTATACAAGCAATCTCTGCTGATTTTATTGTTATTCTATACAGTATAAAGAGATTTCGGGAACCTACTTTGACAAATTTCTAGCAGTAAAAATGAATTTAACTAATGAAAAAATTGCAATGATTCTTCATGTGTCTTTACTAATGACGTGTTTTTATATGCCCTAAATTAAAAATTTTGAAACTATTCATCGGGAAAAATTTGTCAACAACACTTAAAGTAAATTTGCTTTTAAGGGTCTGTATATTTATGTAGAGACACTTCAAACATTATGTTTTTTTTTTTTTTTGTAATTTTATATCTGAGACTGATGCTTTTTTTTTGAATGGGGCTGCATATGGCCACTAACCTTAGCCGACCTAATGCATTCCCCAAAACCCGGCATCCATTCTTTCAAGAAGTTCCACTATCGGCGGATGCCATTAAAACATGAAAATTTAGACGTCTAGTTTCTTCACTGAAGCACCTGGACTCTGACGATGCGAAACTGTACTAGGAATTTAATTTAGCCGAGAGTATCCAAGTCAAATGGATACTCAAGGGATCATTAATATGTCGCACAATCATACGACATGGATGCTGTCGATTTTTTGCATCTCGAAAATCCACCGACATCAGTCGGGGTTTGAACCCGCGATCTAAAAACTGATGCAGTCTAAAAAGAATAGCTAGATATTTAGCATTTCGTGACGGAAAAAAACGTTTACCAAACTGAATTATTTAATATATTCCTAGTTGTACTGAATTTTAAATACTTAATATCATCACATAATCATTAATTTCATTTTATTTTCTCATGCTGCTTGTAAGAGATTTGGTTTTTTCTTTACTGAGATCACATTTATCTTAAGATTGAAAAAAAGACATTTAACTATTAATTACGGCAAGACGTGACTGCTGAAACAATTGACCTTTCGTTCTTACATTCAACGAAACTCATGTAACGAATATATATCGCTAAAAATCCAATTAACATTTCAAAGCTACAACTGAATTTTCAAACTAAGTGAATTTTTGCTTACTTCTTTCACTATAATATAAAAATTAAACTTTCTATTTCTCTAAAAATTGTTTGCTTTTTTAAATACCTGATTTTCCCTTAAATACCATTTAAGTACATATACCACCACAATGAAACGAAAGTCAAATATTTGCATTTCGGCCACATTATTCTTATAAATCTTACATTATTTTCTTATATTTAATATTTTCTCGAACACAAGTTTTTTGATTTCTTCTTTTTCTTATTTTTTTAGCAATACAAATAAAAACAGGTGTTACTTCTTTAGACTTGACTTTAGCCGAAACTTAAACATCTATTGATTCGCACTTAGCTCTAATTTATCAAAAGTTTCTCACTGTATTGAAGGTATTAATATTTCTTCACTGATACATGCAACCTATGTATCACTAATTTTTATTAAAATTTATCTTACAAAATTAGCATCGATATTTCTCAAGAACCAAGTCTTTCACTTAAATACGATAAATTAGATTCTGTTTTCCAATATTTGGTATTAATGTGTATTTTATAGCCGAACTCCATTTCAGCTTCTTTAAATGATTAATTTATTTATTGAACTGAAACCATTCCTGGCGTTTTCTCTGCTTATTGCTTTCCGGAATATTCATAACGCTTTTAATATGCTAAGCATACACTCTAAGCCATATTGATAAATTAATGATGTATCCCACAATGATAAATCAGATATGTGTTATCGGTTCTTCATCATTATTCACTTATATTCACTTATTGCTGTATACATCATGCTCCAACAGTTTTCAAATTTAGTTTGTGGCATTGCTCATTTTCCACTTTATATAAATATAGTACTTTAAAATTGGATGCATTTTGAAATAAATTAATAATATTTACGAATATCATATTTTGAAGAATTTTCTAATTAAAAGCGAGCAATGAAATGGTTGTGAGATTTGCTCCTCGTGAATAAAAATTTATTTGCTTTCAATGTAACGTATATCGATAATAAATCTCATTGATTTATGTAACTGTTCACCAATGATTTGTAAAATGAGATTAATTATTTTTGAGACAGAATTATAGCTTTGAATCAGAAGACAAGCAAATGAATATTTATGTCAAAAGTGGTTTCAGTAATAGATAATAAATAATAAATAACAATCATCATTTGACAGCTAAGAGTTGAAAAATTTCGAACCATTTTAAAATGTCATATAAAGTTACATACTAGACAGGTAGTTTTGGAATGGCTAGTACGCAACTCCATGAGACCGAGCAAATCTTCAACTACCACTAAGCTTGCGTAATCACAACACTTTTTTAAAATTACTATTATTCTTTCTTTCTTCCGTTTAAACTTAAAACAGGAGGAGACAGCGAACCACATAGCCAGATAGTGCGTGGGTGAAATTCGTTTCAACTATGGGTGAAGAGAAAAAACATTTTGTTTTGAAAGATTTTTCATAATTTTTAAGGCATTATGTATAGCCTTGAAATAGAATAAACATTCAAATGGGCAAGCGGGGGGGGGGGGGGTCTGTTCTTCATACGCTAGAACTCTGACCAAGAACAAAATTTAAAAATATAATGAGATGATGATATGAATTAAAACCAGTGGTCGGAGATGTATTGAAACGTTCTCTGCACTTTTATGCAGCAAATGATTAATTATGATTAAATGCACCTCCCCTCTCTTCTTCAGCAATAGTAAGGAATCTTAACACACACGCCACATTTAAGATAAAGTTTGCTCTCGCACTCATAGATCTTGGGAAAAGCTTTACTACGTTTACTGATCTGCTTGTGGCAATATTTCCATGTACCCAAAAGGCAGTTGTTCAATTTTTTATAATTACCAAGTAAACATGCAAAGAGGACAGCTGTTGGACCATTTCATTTCTCTCACATACTGTAGTCATCTTCTGAAGGGTTAATATGATTCTTTACGAAATCTTCCTCATGTGTCCTGGGGTCATTTTTCAGTCTTCGCACTGACAAATGTACTCGGAAATTTACCATAACTTAGAAACAACACTTCAGAGAACCATTCTGCTACCCAGTTAAGGCTCGAATATTCATTAAAAGGTCTATTCATCAGCGACAGCTCTCAGATTTGTTTTACTCGGAGATGTAAGAGGAATTTACTCAACGGATTACGAGCTTAAATACTGCATATGATCACGAAACAGAGTGGAAGGTCAATGTCTGAAGCTCGTGGACGATATCCATCTTGGACGGGCAGAGAGCAAACCCACTTACACGCCTCGGCTTGTAAAAGAAGGGAATGGGACAAGCATTTTACGGCTGTGTAGACGCCGTAAAACGGCAGGGGAGGCTCTGACCTGACCTTCTCTGCGGTGCTTTTCGTGGTAATCGAGGCGAGCGGCAACAGGACCGTTCACAAAGACCCTGTTTGCTATCTTCTTCGAAAAGAAAGCCTGTGTAAACATTGGCTCACATCATGCACACACACCTAGGTATAAAGACCCGTCTGATTTTTCTTTTGCTCGCCGCGAATTTTTTTACCCACACAGAAAGAGGACACCCCACCGGGAGACGCTCAGTGAATTATCCTTCTCTTCGGTATTTTATGGAGCTTTTATCTTACGGGTCTTGGTGGAGAAAATATCTCTTCCCTCTCGCTACTTTTTTATTGTTGATGCGTTCGCTGAAAAGAAGGTGGAGAGATCGTGTTTTAAGGAGGATGTTAGCAGCCGAAAGCGATTTCGGATTCGTTCCGCTGAAATTGAAGACGGCGAGAAATTGCGAGTGTCGCGATTTGCGTTCAGCGGGGAACATTTAGCTGACATATTTGAGTCTGCGGGCTTGTTAGTAATTCATATTCCTGTTCATCTGAATAACCAGTTGAGAGACCTTTTGCACTTTTTGACGCTGAAAGTAACTTAATATTTTGATTTTGGCTTCTTCTCTGAATTATAATATAAATTACAGTTGCGGAGTTCCGAAGTAATAAATTGCTTTGTTTTGACTTTGAGTTTTAAAGGTGGCTATCAACAGAATGTGAGTATCTCACTGGTGGACAAGGCCATGGCCTTGAGAATCCTCTAATGCTGTAAGAGAGAAATATTCTAAATAATTTTTATATTAACGTGTTTTAATCAAAAATACATTAAAATTAATAGTTGCCGACTAGGAATTATGGCTTTTTTTTAAATTATTTTAATTTGTGCAAATAGCATCAGCTTTATTCAAAATTAAAAAAAGACCTTTCTAGACATATTTTTGGCGAGAGGGGGAAAGGTAATTTACTGTTATGAAATCATCTGATACTTTAAGAATTTTTTTTTTACTGTTTTCATATTGGTGTTGGTCAGTAGAACAGATATTTCAATGACGTAAAAATGTCTTCGAATTAGTTAGAAAATTATCAGGAGACATTATGAATAAGTTAGTAAACTATTCCAAATTACAGGCATCCGAATCTTTATGTTTTGTTAATACATGCCAATGGTCCTGGGGCACCTAGCACTAAAGTCATGTGTGCTTTATTGCTCCTGGTCTTGCTTTTTCTGAAACCATTTATTGATGCATTTTCTTGCTGTCTGCCTAAGTCTCGTTGTTTCTTACAGTTATGAAGACAGCCTTAATGCTTCTCTGGGTCCGATTTCTTCTCAAATCTTTCATTTATACATTTTCCCCCGATCCATACTGTCTATTTAAAACTACCAGGTTCATATGGGCCTCAATCGTTCTGGTTTCTTTTGAAACCTTTCATGGGTGCTTTTTCTTGGTATCTCCTCTGTACTTAAAGTTTCGAGGTTCATATGGACCTTATTGCTCCCCTCGTCTGGATGGTTCTGAAACCTTTCATGGGTGCTTTTTCATGGCATATCCTCTCCACTTAAAGTTTTGAGGTTCATGTAGACCTTATTGCTCCCCTAGTTTGGATTGTTCTGAAACTTTTCATGGGCATTTTCTTCCCTTTCACAAAACACATTCACATTCCTCTAAAGCTCCTCCTGGTTTGGTTTCTTTTTAAACCATTCAGGTTCTTGTTAAACCAAACAGAAAAACTCTTCGTCATTTAAATCTCATAGAAGTAAAGCATCTATTTAAATTCTATAACTGAAAACATTTATATCTAATACTAGTTGTGGCTAAAATTATTTACAAAAGAAGACTTGCTACTGGGATTTTCACACAATAAATGTTTAAGTAATTATGCTCCAGAACCAAGCTTTCTCAAACTTCGTTTCAACCAAAAAAATGTGTATTTAAATTAAAAATCGTACAGTAAAACAGAGGATAATGATCTAATTTATGAACCCTCGAGTAATATTTAGTATGCGAAAGGGATAAAAGTTCTTCCAAAATTATAATTTGTTTTTAATCGATAAAATTACGATGTATGTACTTCGATTGTCAAAACTAACTATATTATGTGAATGTTTCAATGAATTTATATATGAATATCATCATTTGTGTACAAAATAATGTGTATAAAATGTGCACAATTTTGTACACACAAATGTGTACAATTGTGTAAAAAATAAGTTTTTATGTGTACAAAATAATGATAATATCATCATTATTATTTTATACATATACACAAATGGTGAAAGCCTATTTTCTTGGTTAACGACGTTGCTTAGAAAATAAGGGAATAGTCAACACCGCAGCACTAAAAGAAGGTATAAAAAAATACAATATTGATGCTTTGATACAATTGTATACATCCATATTTATTCTGATGACAGTGAACTTTCACCAAGTAACCGTAAAGATAGTAAAAAAAGAATAGCTATCTTGAAATTAAAGTTAGATAGAAAGAATAATATTCAGATTTAGAATTGCGTTTAGAAAATCCAAAGGAAGGTGTTCTGTACCGTTGAAGAATTCTAACCTGATAAGATACAAATTTTCAGATGTGTTAGCTACCACGTGGATTTCTGTCATTGGACAGCCGGCTCAAAAATAATGATTTACTAAGAGGTTGTGGGTCAACGATGCATATCACTTGCGATTTTTAAAATGTAGTTATGTAACTTGATTTTCAATTAGCAGGTTGTCGTCAGTTTGAAATGAATGTGAAATTGAATAAAGAATTGAAAGAAATGTATTTATGCAAGATATAACACTTTTTACTTAAAAGAAAAATTGCAGAAATCTTGCATAATGCTTAGTACTGTCATATTCCCAATTTTTTTCTTGGCAAAACGCATCTGATGAGGAGCTGTTGCTAAGAAGAAAAATTGATTTTTTGTGAAGTTGAAAACACTTACCCAAAAAGTTAGGTTAGAAAAAGTTAAGCTTAAAAAACAAAAATTAAGTTGGGGCTTAAAATTTTCTTATTTTTCAATTTTGGATATAAACTGAATTTCTATAAAATAATTTTTGCTATCTTTTCTCTTAGCAAATGTCCTTCGAGAGTCTAAAACAAACTGTAATACATAGCTCAAAAGTGTACTTAAAAAATACATCGTCGCATTAATAACGCTATTTACCTTAAAATCAAAATCAGTCCAGAAAGATTATTTTGACTTCTGTTCCTAAAAAAGCGCCGACATACGCTTTATTTACACTTAGAAAAAGACATTAACAGAGTGTCTCACTCCCCTCCTTCTAACTGCCTTCTTGTTACCATGCCAAACGTTTCCAAATATGATTTTCTATTTTCAATGTTTATACACGGCTGGATTCGAAAAATCACAGCATACGTCTGCCAGGGGGAAGGGAAATGATAAACACAGTATTTTTGCCTTTGGAACGATTGTTTCCGGCAAAGGTCAGTTTTTCGTCAATCATTAAGCTCGCCCCATTTATCAAAATCCTGTCTGTAGCCATCAGTCGAAGAGTTCCGCAAACACCAACGCCAGAATTGAATTTCGTAGAAAATAAGAAGAATTAGGGAAAAGCACAAAAATTCCGAGTTAGACTGATCTGGAGGAAAGGTTCTAATTTTCTCCACGACCGATTTTGTCTTTCTTTCTCTCTTTCCCAAACGACACTCCTTCTTTTTCTTTTTTTTTTAACTTTATTTTCCGCCCCTTGAGAATTTATCGGATTCTAGCGAGGGGGGAAGAATCGAAAGGGGAAGAGTTAAGATTTTTTGGGGAGAAGGGGGAGAGCTATGCTGCCGAGGCGGGGGTTGATAAATAAATAAAAAGGGAAGACGTAAAGCAAAAAAAGGGGGGAAAGGAATGCCATGAAAAATGGCGCCACGAAGCTATTTGCCCAAGTTCCACTTCATTTGCATGCTGATTTGTTAGCCGGACCCATTGGCTCAGGATAATCTGTCATCTATCACTGTCAAGATCCAGCTTCTATATTGTTATTAATATCTGCGGATGGCACAAATCCTCTCGGGCCGGTGGCGCCATCTTCGTACTCAACCCCTTTCTATTCGCGTACATCCTGTCACACGCAGGAAATGACAGTAAATTAAGGAGACCAGACCACCGCTGATCGACTGGAAAGGACTGAAAGGGGGGGGGGGGGGAGGCAATAATAAAAAAATTCCCGGGGAAGTAAATATATATCTGCACAAGAAAATGATGTAACGGAGGGTAGGAGTATAATACGGCAAAAGAAGAAGAAGAAGGAAGAAAAAACCCGCACAAGAAAACACTCTCGGTAATTTCTGTTTGTTAATGTTCCCCCGCTGTAATTTCTTAAGCCACACTCACCCGCCCTCGTGATTTTTGTTGATTTGTGTTTAGGCGGGGGTGAATCTCGGGTTATGATCTCCAGGCCTGAATCGGAAACCACAGCTTTGGAGGGAAGGGGTTTTGTTCCTTCAAGATATTTATCTGCTATCATTCATGTTTGCTGCTGTCAAATTATGAAAAAAGCGAAGGGACCTACTCTCCAATGATGCACTTCAATTACTAGATTTGGCATAGCGAGCCGTTTTTAAGTCAGAGGATTCTTAAGTAATAGTCTTCTGCGGTACGAGGCGACCCCATTATGTTGTGATTGAGGAACACTATTGATATTGGTAATGGATGGCTAGTGCGTGCGTCTGCTTATTATAGATCTTATAAAGATCCCTGGGTTTTTTTTTTATTTTATTCATTTTCCAAAATTCTAGGATGATATTTAAACTTCAGGATCTGAAATCTGAATCTGGGAAATTATCATTTAAAATTGAAGTCAGTTTTGAACGTTTTAATATAAATAAAACACAATAAAATCAGTGAACATATTTAAATGTTTCATTTATTTCATTTTATTTTTATTTTTTTAATTCATCTTCTTCCACTAGAGTATGCATGCACAACATAGAGAATTCCAACACTTTGGAATATTTTCGTAATTTTTTTGTGTTTCTCATCTTCTCCGATTTGAGTTAAACAAATTTTCATTATTGTTTTTTTGATTGATCCTTCCCACTTTATTGAAAACGAAGAAATGTTCATAATTTTCTTTTTTTACTTCATGCTCTTCTCATTGGGCACATTTAAAAGATTGAATGCAAATTTCCATGAAAATTTTGTAAATGTTCATGAATTTTTTAAACTTATGCAATTTCATTTTGTAGTTTCCTGATTGTTTCTTTCCTCCTCTTAGTTTTCACTCTACTATTTGGCTAAATTCACAATGTCAAACTATAACATTTTTTAAAAATATTTGATCGGGCTAAGTAATAAATCCTCAACAAAATAACTGTTATTTAAAACTGTAGATATTCACTCACTTCAATTACAAAACAACACAATTTTTAGAAACACACACAACGTCACATTACGAGAACACATTTTGACAACAGAACATGGACACACACAGAGAAAACAACAAAACTTCTACACTTTCTATATCTGAGAGAGTGCTATCCAAGGTTATATATGGCGCCACCTGTCATTTACCATATGCGCCATCTATTTTTTGTTATAGTCTTTCTATTATTTGTCACAAAACATGGTGTATTCATAAGAATTTAGAAATAATAAACTGGAGAAGTATTTATTTTAAATAAAAGTTTATAAATCAGGTTGACATCAATTTGGAACATTTGTTGGGGGCGATAAAAAAATTGTTAGTGTGAGTCCAAAAGTTTGATGTTCTTTGAATTTACTGTGTACTACAACAATAAGAAGCAAATACACAAAAATAAAATAAAATAAACTTTTTTTTCTTGATTTTACATACGTCAATGCTTTTAAAAGAGCACAGCGTCTTCTATTAAATATTTTTGCTTCTTCGAATTTGTATTATTTTTATTAATAGTTAGTATTATTGTTATTATCTTCTCATGTTAAATTTACTGTTTCAAAAATTAACCCAAAGGTATATTGGACATGAATAATAATTTAAGTATTAGTATTCATTTTCTTAGTGTCCGATTAAAAAAAAAATAGTTTTGTGTTTAACCATTTCGACTGCAATAAACTTGTAAATATTGTTAAAATTTTATGTTTGCTAAAAGGAAAAAGGTTATTTTTATTAAAAAAACATTCAGATACCTGCTCCGATTCAACACAAATAAGCAAATATATTCCCCAAAAAAAAAAAAAAGGTTTTGTGAAAGTGTCTTTTACAAAATGAATGACAATGGGTGAATATGCCATCCCCAAAACACAAAATAAATCTTTAAATAAATAAATGTAAAGGAACAAATAAATCAAAGTGATAAAAATAAAATATTTAAATAATCAATAAAATAAAAAAAATATGCTGCCTTAAGAAGCTATTGGCAACATAATATTTGCCTTTCGGTATCAAAAAAACCATACTGAAACATTTTCTGTTTTCATAATTTGAACGTGAAATACATCGTAGTTTATTCAACAGCTTGATTTAACTTCATTTCCACCGCAGACCCCCCCCCCCCCCCCCATGTATGAGTTTGGTATTTGAAGAGCAGTAAGTTGGAATATAGTTTTTAATAAATCAGAAATGTCCATTCAAAACAAAATGGTAGTTATAAATTTCCAAAGTCATTTTCATATTTTGCAGACATGTTGAAGGTGTTTAGACACTTTAAAAAGTCTTAATTTATGATGTTAAGATCGTAAGCAGCTGAGAAGTACTATTTACTATATTTACTATCATCTTTGTAACCGCAGGAATAACATTTTTGCTACAATCTATTAAAATTCATTTGCAATATTTCACTAAGTACTGAAAACATCTCTCTTTTAAAAGAAGGATAACAAAACATGGCACGGCGCTGGCAAATAATGGTAATTTTATGCTCAATACGTAAATCTAACCATGCATTGAACTTCCTGTTGGTCTCTGAGGAAGGCTGTTTTCTAACTCATGTGCTAACCTGTTGCTTTTGAGAATTCTGTGAATCATGGTTCCAGATTAGTCTCTTTATGACCTTAGTATTGTTTGGAATGTTTGGGTTATAATGTTTGAAAAGCTGCTGAATTATTATTTGAATGAGGAACAAAAAATCGCCATATTTCAGGATATTGTTTATTGTGCTATTGAAGTGACAAGTGAATTAATTTATTATTACTAAAACCAAATTATGCTTCATATGTTGCACACTCGGGGTAATATAAAGAATAGTTTTGCGAAGGTCGACTTTAAGATCTTGGAAAAAATGTGTTGTGTAGAAGTTAAAAGGAGAAAGGAACTTTTTTTCCTTCTTCAGAAAATTTGCAACTTAACGTGCACATGAAGGTCTGTAAAGATTTGCAACAATTTCTTACCTAAGGACGTATATGTGTTTGCAATATGGTGTTTTGGCAATACTGCCTGATAGCCTCATCAGGAATCAGCATTGAAATGATGTAATCAAAGATAGAAGCTCTTTTTTGTTTACAGAGTCCTGAAAAATTAAAGGTATATTAGAATGACGGTCTAGGAAGAGTATTTCTTGTGTGATTTAGCAGTAGAATGAATCAATTGAATTTTGCTCGTTTTGCATCAAACTGTTCTTTAGGAAAAACTAATTTACTTTATTGCTCTATTTATCGTAAAATTTTTACCAGACCTTTGAGCAAGATAACAAACTTCATTTATTCTTTAAAACGTAAGTACACAAATTACTGTGTGCACAAAAACCAGAATAACAGGTTTATATCAATTAGCAGTTCATATCAGCCCCCAGCAAATGTTTATGTTCCGTCCAAAAACATTGAGCCAAAAAAGAAAAAAGAAGAAGAATTATCGAAATTTAAAAATCAGAAATGGTTTATCCTCAACTTTTATGTACTACAGTCAGGTGAGCAATTTTACCTTCACTCCTTAATATCAGTACTCTTCTTTTTGTAAAATTGTTCGAAATTTGGTTCTTTTACCAATAATATCAAGTTATCAAGTCAAATGTCAAAACCAGTCTCTACATTATTGGTGGGGCCAAACAGGGTGGAACTCATTCATGCTTCATGCTCAGGTATTACAAAATTAAATTTAGGACCACGAAAATCCTTCTATGCACAGCAAAGGACCTTCATATTAAGATGAGAAAAAGTTTTGGATTGGCAACGTTCGCTAAGCTAGAGGCGTACCGTTGCCACTGAGTAAAGCTCAATGTCTGTCGCTTTTTTCTCATTAAAAGCCAGCTCTTTCTGATGCGTTCAGAGTCGGAACGACTCCCCAGACTCAATTCAAAGGACTCGGGCATTTCTTATGAGGATGCGCAACAATATCTATCGGAGCCACACTCATTGTTGGTCCCAGCAGACTTTGCCTCTGCCTTTTCTCTGCGAAAACCATTGCGTTGGACAGCAATGAGATGCAGGATGGTTATTGCAGTGCTGAGCTTGTAAATTCCGGGTCTTTTTTAAGGAGAATGAAGTGCCGTGGCAGCGATTGTGTGTTTCGGATATGGCCACAAACGGGCCCTTTGTGACTAAAAGAGATTGGTATATTTTTCCGTCTGTCACTTGCAAAGATAAGATCTTGAGGTGGAGTCAGACACTGACAGAAATAGAAATAGAGATATACACATCCACCAAATGCTGACTGGAAAAGTTTTTAAAAATCTGAAATTTTCTAAGTGTTACCGTATTGATATTTGGTGAACATCATATTTAATGTTAGCTTACAGTCAAATTAATCTTAAATCTTAGACCTATGAGGAGACCTACTTTAGTATGTTCTGACTTTCTATCAAGATTGGTACGCAATTATAGTCTGTGTAATTAGAATAGGCGCATCAAGGTCGCGTTTGCTGCTTTGTCTCCATGGCAACTGCGAGAATGATAACAGAGCAAGACTTTTTTTTTTTTTTTGCACCGCAGTTAAGGCAATGGCATTACGACACCTCCTATTCAAAATATTAGCATAGTTGAGAAAAAGTAATAAGAAAGAATTTATTTTCCATTTATTTATTTTTGATATTAAGTAAATGCAATTAAATTTCATCTGGAATGTTTAGATAAGATTTTCACATTTACAAAATATAAAATACGATAAAATAGCTATACAATAGCTTTCTGAAACACATCAAAATGTCAGAATAATATTTAGATTGGTTGAAAATATTTAAATTTGCCTGACGCAATCTATTTTTGCCATTGAGAAATAAATCTGATTTGAATCGGTCTATTATTATTATAACTAAAACAACGACCTAACTTATGTTCCCAAACCAAGTGGAGAAAAAGTTTCTAGCACGAAAATCATGGCGACCAGAAGGAGAAAAGGTAGAGTTGTATGACCTTGACACGCCGATGTAATTACACAGACTATATTAAAGTACTACATATGAAACCCAAAATCGTTACGTAATACAATTAATCAAATTCTTAAATACTAATAGGCGCTTTACATAGTTGTTATTATTATTTAATTTGATTATATTAGTAGCTTAAAAGAGCTGAGCTGCAATCAATCTAATTCAATCCTAATAACACAATATTTTATTGGCATTCAAATGATTTCTAATTGACAATGCACGGAATATTTGTGAACTAATTTTTGAATCATTATTATTATGTTTATGTACTTATGAATCGGAGAATGATTATGAAGCTGATGTTAAACATTCAGTAATTATTCCAAGTGTTCTATAATTTAATGTAATTTACATTGTTAATTGATCTCTTAAAAATCTTAATTCTCCTTAAGCATACTTTTTATTCGGATATCACTTCAAAATTCTAATTTCTAATCAATGTTTTTACTTTTATATTTATCTTCAAATATATGAAATGATCAAAATGGCTAAAAATAAAACTTGTATTTAATTATCTACGAAATATTATTATGACAGGGATATTGTTGGATCATTATCCTTGCATTTGTTCTTAAAATAAATAATAATAATAAGAGAGAATAGTTTCCAAATTTAGTTTTATTCAGAGGAAACCAGAATCCAGATTGTGCCTGTGTCCATACATTGCTTGTTTTATTTTAAACACAAGATTTGAACTGCCCCGTTAATGTTCTGCGATAACAATACTTTTTTTTCCATCCCGAAATGAATGTGCAAAAAACCTTACAAATAGGAAATTTCCTCATTTTTCTCTTTATCAACAAAAAGGAACAGCTCAATCAATGAACTCAACCATCAAATAATACTAAACAGGGAGAGAAGAAAAAAAAGTCATCGTTTGACCATTATGATGGACGTGCTCCACGTGGCCAAATAACTTTTCTTATTCGATTTTTTCCTGTTCTTTTGCTTCCGGTCGTGTTCTACACGGTCCGGTACTTTCGAATAAAACCGTCTTGCCTCTCCACACCCTCTAATTATAAGCAATTTGGAAATAAGACGAACCATTTCTTGTCCACCGAATAAAAAACTCCTTTCATATGGTTGGAAAATGGCCCGTGAGACCAATTCTAAAGCTGTATAATAAAAAAAAAAATGTCTTGATTGCCTAGCTTGATTTTTGGTTTCTTTGCTTTTGTGATTAACAAGCAGTGTATCGTTTTTTCACTATGCACTAATCGCGGATGAAATATTTTATTGGGAAGCGTAGGAATCGAGTTATTACGAATTTTAGCTTGACCATACGATTTTCCCAATGTGTTGTACCATATGCCACAGAAATATTGGAAAAAAGAAAAATCAATGATTTTATATACGAGGTGGTGAGAAACATAGGGGTGTAAATAAAATGGCTAATATTTTGATAAAAATGGTATCTTATATTATTTTTTAACGGTACGGTTTTTAATAAGAAAAAACTAATGGGGCGATATGTTGATACATTTTTGAAGTATTCTTTATACATTAAACTATATTCTTTAGTTTGTTGTAAATGAAGGTAGATGACTCCCTTTTTATGGAAAATTCAATTAACTATATTAAAAAAAATAATTGACTTACATCCGTATGTTTCTCACAACCTCTGTTGGTTTTAATCATATCAAAATCGCGCCCCGGAAGGACATTTAAATGACAGTTAATTGACCATTGACCAATTATTCGACCCATTCACAGACAACAAGCTTATTTAACGCGATTTTACTGTGTATAACAAAAAAATACTAAAACAAAACTTACCAAAGAGCAACTTAAAAAAATTATACTGCAATCTGTTCTATTTTCTGGATAACGCTGATCAAAAATTATTTTCCTACTTTAATGATCAGTGAGTCAAAAACATATTTATTTAACCAATCGCCACTGTTAAATGGCGAAATATTTATTTTTCCTCCAGCAAATAAAATTTACCAAATTGCTTCATTTTTTGCAATTAGTGAAATATTCGAACAGTTGAAGTGCAACGGCTGATAAAATTTGAGTATATCGTAAAAACACCTCTGGGATATTTAAAATTCATATACCGTAAAGTTTCACACGCAGACCATAAAATAGACTCCCAAGAGAAGCATAGATTATTGCTGTTTTGAACATTTCATTTTAAACAGGTGAAAGAGTCGGAATAAATATGGGTCCACCACAAATGCAATCAAATCAAAGGATTGATTGTTTTCCATTTATGCTTAAATTCTACCTACTTCTTTTATTCACTGTAGAAAAAACGGCACGTAAGCAATTTCCTCTTTGAAAGTTGAAATGATGCGCAAAAAAGAGGTTTATTGTTCGATTTGACATTTAAAGGTTTTCTTTACAGAATAGCCGTAATCTACTTCATCTTGGAGATGCATATTGATTAATTTAATTCTATACTTTTGAAGTCACAGATTCATTAAACATAATTTGAAAAAAAATAAAGTTGAAACGCCGTGCTGTTTATCTGAAGTTATTTTCAGCTTTTTTATTATTATTTAATTTTATAAAATGGTTTTGGCGCTTAAGAGTTATGAATATCCCTCAAGGTTACCCAATGTTTTGTACTTGGGCCATTCCCGGAACGCGACAACTATGTCACATGTGGCAACTATGTTTCATTGCAAAAATAAAAATAACAAGAAGTTCCGTCTAGAACTATACGAGCCTACTTTCCCGTATACACCGAATTCAAATTTAGAATCTAGCTATCTCTCTCTCTGTCTTTCTCGTTTAGCTTTAGTTCTTAATTGCTTCAAATATACCTTTTTCAACGGTTAATACATACTTTATTCAATCATTATTTATTAAGTCATTCCTGTATTTATTCACTCATTTGTTCATTCATTCTTTTGCTTATTCATTTAATGATTCATTAATTAAAAAATATTCTTGAAAATCTCGATCAAAAAATTTCATAGGAAAATAGGCTCGTTAGTTCTGGATGAACTTTCTATTTGTACATGTTCTACGTCATAAGAGCTTTCCGATAAAGTTTGTTCCAAGCAAATCGGTCCGTTAGATCAGGAATTATATAGGATTGAAATTTCTCCGTAGGCGGTATGTTAATTTTTTTTGAACTGTTCAAAATTGAGCAAAAATTGTTCAAATCATTATTTCATGCCAAGAACTTCTTCCAGTGAGCTTGTTCATGCGAACTTATATCTTGTACCCAGAGTTTACATAATTTGCTTCATTTTCACCCATAGGCGCTAATGTTAAAATTTTTTGAACTGTTCAAAATTGAACAAAAAATTGTTCAAACCAGTAAAATATGGAAATGAGATGTCCTCGCCGAGATCTTTCGAATGCAAAAAGAATTTTTCCAATCGGACAATTCGTTCAAAAGTTATTAGGGGGGGGGGGGCAGACCGACAGACCGACAGACAGACAGACCGACAGACCGACCGACACACTTTTTCCCCATCTCAAAACCCTACTTTCAAATTTTTTATTTTGAAGCACGCGTGCTTCTATCAAACTTTGAATACCCACTTATGAGACCATTCACCGAACTTTTTAGACACACCTCGTACGCGTGTGATATATATTTTTTTCATTATCTTTTTAAATTATAGCTTATTTAATTAAATATTTCTGTTACGTTTGCGTAACAAATGTTTCTTTTCTATGGAATAGCTCATTTAACAAGGTTATATTTCTTATTAAGAAAGAAGAAGCTAGTCTAAAATGCTAGTATAAATTCAATTCATTAAACTAGAAGAAAAAATATTATTGTTTTGTTCTGTGGAAGTTAATTTTAGCTATGATCTTTCTTAATCCTTGTGAATAATATCAAGAACTTAAGTGAAAAATGGATTTTAAATGTTTAGCTCTTAACAACTAGAATTGAGGTGAAACAAAAAATAATTGTATGACATAAATTTTGACCTTGGCATAAAAATAACATGGCATAAATGTTTGACCTTGGATTTGATTTATATCTTTCACTTATGAATAGGATAATCCTTACGCTTTTTTTAAAGTTAAACAATTAAAAAGAATACACTAAAAATTAGAAATTAAATATTAATTAGATTAAATACTGCAGAGAAACTGGTAAAAATACTGAGGAAAATGAAAAAAAAAAATAAATAAATAAATAGCTAAAAACAGAAAACAGAGGAAAATCATCTATTGTCAGTCTGGTTGACGATTTTAGGTAATTAAATTAGGAACAGACTCATGATTCGAGGAGGCAAAAACAATAAATAAATAAATTAATAAAATAAAATAAAATAAAAAATATAGATAGAAAGGGGGAGAGAGCGATATTTCAAAAGTTGTTAGAATTGCTTCTTTTTTGAGGGAGCAGCTCTAGAAAAAATAAACATTATATTTAACGTAAAGTTTGTTAGTTGTGAGGATGAAAACATTGCGTTTATCTCAAAAGGAAATGTTAAATTATTTTGTGTATTCTTATTCTGCTATTAAACACGAAAACTCTCATTATTGTTGTAAATATGTTTTACTTGAAAAGCTCCTAATTGATAAAAACAGCCTTTGTTTAGGTATTTAAGATTTATTATTTATTCCTTTCCTCAATATTAGAACTACTTCAGAAAGAGCTCAAAACTGTGCTGATACTTATCAGCTTTCTGTTTGATATTCATATCTTTATGAATATCAAACTGAAAGTTATCAAGCAGAGTTATATCGTAACTAAATGATTAGCCAGAATTTAAACAATTTCTGAAGAAAAAAAAAAACAATGAAAGATAACTATTTTAGATATTTCTATCCGAGGTACACTAAGAAACTCTTATGACAAGTTAGCCACCGCTAGATGAGAGGGACAAACTGAATGGAATAAACATGATTTTTCGTCTCTATTATCCGTGACCTACGAAAGCGTGGGAAAGATTCTGCTTGAAAAAATATCATGGTTAGATTTCCACTTAAATAAGGAAAATAATTAAGATATAGGACGAAGCGGTATGGATTGCTATATGTATGAAAAAAAAAAAAAACAATCAGCCTAATAATCGCAATGATGCCTCGAAGCTTAGATGACCAATTTTCATGATGTCCTTATTGAAATGTGAGCAACGTCTTTAAATAAAAAGATGGGGGTGTAGCGGAAAGTATATTTAAAAAAAGAAAAAAAAAAGAGATTTCTGGATAAAATGGGGTTGAAAAATATATGTATAGTGGTCGGGAGTGGTCGAAATGGATCATGGTTAGATAATTAGAATGAGGGTAATACAACTGGAAAAAATAAATCTGGCGGAAAAAAGTCCATTTTATTCGAAGTTAGCCATGTATGACGTCACGGACCGTATGATGCTGGTGTAAAATGTTAACGAGAGATGATCTCTTAAAACTCCGGGGGGAAATGAGGTATTTTATAAAGCAATTTTATTTATTCTCTCTTAAGCAATGAATCTTGTCTTTAGCTTGACGTAATGATAAAGTTTGCTGCGTTGAACTGAGAACAGGCAATTGATATTGCGCTAATTCTGTAACGACCGTATGTAGGGCTAGTGCGTATAGGATATGAAGAATTTTTATTACAAAAGAAGAGTGGCATCAACGATATTAATTTCCAAAAGCAAACAAAGCGATATAAAGTCGCTTTTCTCGAGTTGCTTAAATCTGAAAGATTAATACATAGTTTTAATGCCGATGTGCTGGTTATCCTGTCTTACGCTTCAGTTCACTGTTAAGCCGAAGCATTTATAGTGAATTAAATGAGCTAAAGTTCAATGTATTTGGTTTCATTTACAATTTAAGCGGAGGTTTTTCAATATGAATACTTTGAGAAATTCGTTCTGTTGTAATTTTATCCGTAAAAATAAAATCATTTAGTTAAGTATGTCGTATGATTGGAATATGCATTGCATAACTTAATTTCAATCTATGAGCGCTCCTAGTTATACAATGGGCATTGATATCTACACAATATATATATTTTTTGTACTAATAACTGATACCTTATTTGAAACGTAAGATCTGGTCGCCATGGTTTCCGTGCTAGAAACTTTTTCCCCACTTGGTTTGGCGAACATGATAAGTAAGTTTGTTGTTTTAGTTATAATAGTAATAAACGGATTAAAATCAGATTTATTTCTCAGTGGCAAAAATAGATTGCATAAGATAAAGTATTCTAATATTTTGAACCAATCTCTAAATCTTATTCTAATATTTTGATGTGGTTCAGAAAGCTATTGTAGAGCTAATTTATTGTATTTTATATTTTGTAAATGTTAAAATCTTATCTAAGCATTCCATATTTAATTTATAAGAAATTTAATTGCATTTACTAAGTATCAAAAATAAATAAAAGGAAAATACATTCTTTCTTACTACTTTTTCTCAATTATTCTAATATTTTGAATCGGAGGTGTAGTAACGCAATTGCCTTAACTGCAGTGCAAAAAAAAAAAAAAAAATCTTCCTCTGTTATCTTTCTCGCAGTTGCCATGGTGACAAAGCAGGAAACGCGACCTTGATGCGTCTAATCTAATTACACAGAGTATAGTTCACCTCCACCTCATTAAACTTGCCTCTGAGGAGATCAGTATCCTGTGCAAACTGGGCAAAATAGACAGTGAACAGCTATCTGAAAGAATGTCAGGATTTAACATCCCCGATGGAAGACATCACTGCTACCGGAACGATGGGCGTCGAATGATAGAAATACCACCTACGGTCTTTGGCCAAACTAAACTAACCTTTTTCGACGTCTAGAAATTGTAATTTTACATAAATTTGCTCTGGTCTTTACTGTTGGAACATGTGTAGGTAACGTCCTACCCTAGTGTCATTAGAGTATCAACATTTTGAGGGAAAATATGAAGATACCTTAAGGGTGGTCTTTTCTTTTCTCCTCCAACCTCCTTCCCTATTAGCACTAGGCCTTTGGGATGAGTTGCCCCGGGGACGAGGGTGTGGGGGTAGTGGGGACCACGGATTTTACATGCTCGTATCCCAAGTGTACATGGTGAGTCTTCAGCGGGTATCAAGCAAGCAACCTTCCGATTGGAAGCCCGACATTCTAACCACTAGGATACCAAGAGAAGTGTGCGGATCTCTTGTTGGGCAGCTAGGGTAATATTTAATACTTTCCTAAAATATAACCCTTGCTACTATCTTTTAAATAGGAACTCTAATTTTTATATAGAAACTCTAACTACGACTTTATTAAATTTCAAAAACCACGGTATACAAAGCTAGGGCGGCGGGGGGAAAGCTCCAAAATATTAGAAAAAGGGGTTTAATTTTAATTTATATTGAAGAAGATCGTTCGAGTTTTAACATACGATGTAGTTAAAACTAGAAAAAAAAATGAAAAAAAAAAAAAAAAAATCTTTTTTTTTGGCGTATTGACGTTGTTTTTATCGTATTTTAGTGTGATTGACAGGAGATTAGAAAATAAATTTTGACGTAGCAAAATATTTTGGAAACAAATGCCACGGGATTTGATACATGGTGTAATTTTCCTAACTGTTTCGGGCTTGTTACTCTGACAGTTTCATCCGAGTAACATGAGACAAAGTTGATATTTATTTAGATATTTCTTCGGATCTTAGAGGATGAAAAACAATAACTAAGATTTAATGCCGGAGATTAAAATTCCGCGACGAAACGGGGCGCCCTCTGCCGGCGCGTCGCACTTCCCTGATTAAGCTAAGAAGCAATTAACAGCCACTAATTATTTCCAGTCTCTCGCCGGCCGCTTTTTAATCTCCGTCCATCGATCACGTGACTCGCGAAATATTCCAATCACCGGGTGTGGATCCCGCGTGACACCGCGGGCTCCCTCGCAAATTAAGTTCGCCCCCGAAAAAGATTAAAAGGGGGAAGAGAAGACGGGGGCAAAAAAAAATACGCACTGAGACCTGCAAAAATGAAGTTTAGGGGTGGAAAAAAATTTCGACAGAATAAAATAACCCGAGTCTTCGAGAAAAGTTGTCGCCGAAGTGGTTAATTATTTAATTTCTTCTCAGTGTCGCTTTACTTTTATTTCGCTTTTGCTTTCCTTCGCTCCCTCCATCTTTCTCAGGCCTCTTCTCGTATTCTTGATCGGGGATTTTCCACAAACTAAATTGATGCAAAAATGAAGATCGTCATTCATTCACCTCTTCGAGAAATACAAACGAATCTTTGGAAAACCTATTTGTGCAAAAAATTAAAAGCACAGTAGCTAGTTTCTCTTTACGTAGAATTATAGATTTTTAAAATATATTCAAGGATTTGAAGCTCTTTTATTCTAAGGAGAATGTTTCCACCGCTAATCCATTTAGCAGTGTTCTCTAATATTTCCGGGGATTTTTTAAAATGTTTTACTGATCATTTTGAAGTAAAAGATACACAGTAAAAAATTTTGCCCGAAAATGCATGAGAATATCCTGAAAATCAAGAATCCGGAGTCTGACATAAAACTGCAGAGATTTTAAAATATAAAACTACACATTTTTTTTTTAAAAGAAAAAAAAAAAAAAATAGTGAACATTCAGTAAATCCATAGAAACAGATACCGTACCGCAACAATGGCGCTATCTATATGCAATAATATTTTTGTGCCCAAAGTTGAGTTATGATTCCTTGCTTTAGGTTGCTCTCTAAAGATGCCTCCGGAGTTGGAAAGACTGGCCCCTGACCGGGTAAACTGCTCCTTACAGCTGAAATTAAACTCGCCAATCATATAATTTTTTAGAAAATAATTTTTAAACTATACTCAACTGCAAAGTTTCTTGACTATGGAGAAATGTGCTGAGAGCAAGCGAAGAAAGTAGTTCTCCGTGCGGTGTCCGATTTTCGAGTTAAACTAAGCAATTCGCTATAGAAATATGATAAGGTATTTTAACCTACACGTATATAGCGTTTATTTTTCATAATTTTCATAAAATATTATATATTTTCAATTTTATGAGAAGCGAAACGCGTACTAATACCTTCATTTAGAACTAACGCTTTAGCCAATAAGAGCTCACGAGCAGTTGGCGATCTTCTGATAAGCGGTTTGGCGAGATTTGGAATTGTTCATATTTATGTAACTAAAGAGTTTTTATTATTCTATTCGTTAATATCGTTATTATTATTATTATTGTTAATATCGTTATTTTTATTATTATTCCATTCATTAATATCGTTATTATTTTTTTTGTTAATATCGATCTTATTATTATATTTGTTAATATTGATCTTATTATTATATTCGTTAATTTTGTTCTTGTTATTATTACGCTATCAACCAAAAAGTATTTGGACACTTTGGATTTTAGACATTTTTTTTTAAGTCTGAAGAAATATTAAACTTTCTGTTTTGTATTTTGTACCATGAAAAGAACATACTTAAACTCACATTTAGGAAACAAAATTCAGGCTTAGGGGCAATTAGGGGGCGGTCAAAAAATTAAAGAAGAGAGGAGAAAAATGATAAGGGGCTTTCCACAAAATTTTATATTGCATGATAAATTGGAAAATTGACAGCTGTTAAACTGAATTAAATTGCATTATTTGTGTTTATGGAGTATGAATTTGAACGCTATTGTTTACTTTGCCAAAATTATCATGCAATATAAAAATTTTTGGAACACCCCAAATTCCTCCAATTTTTCTCCAATTTGAGAGCTTGCTAAATACGGCTCACTGTATGGTGTATATCTATTTGAAAAATATCAATAGTCAACTGAAACTTTTACATAAGTTGCTCCATAGATCTCACTACCAAAATATTAAAAAAATAATTAATATCTTTCGCGCATGCGCAATCACATTTGTTTTAATAAAACTGCTCAAATCTCATGGACTATTTATTACATTTTCACTACGTTTTGGTACCGTACTTACTTTTTATTTTGTCAAATTTTCTGCAAGTTTCATGTAATTTGAGATAGAACTTAGCGAGTTATAAGCAAAACACTTGCGAAAAATTTCGAATATTTAAAACAAAGGCCCATATCTTCATGAATATTACTGCTTTTTTGACGAAAGCGGTAGTAAGCATTGCGTATATAATTAAAAATGCTTTGCGAAAGTTACAGGACATTTCAATCATTTTCTGATACAAGATGATCAAAAGTGTTGTTTTTCTTCTTTAATTTTTTGACCACCCCCTAATTGCCGATAAGCCTGAATTTTGTTTCCTAAGTGTAAGTTTAAATATGTTCTTTTCATGGTACAAAATACAAAACAGCAAGTTTAATATTTCTTCATACTTCAAAAAAAAAAAAAAATGTCTAAAATGCAAAGTGTTCAATTACTTTTTGGTAGATAGTGTATTATTATATTCGTTAATATTGTTCTTCTTATTATTATTATATTCGTTAATATCGTTATTATTATAAGAATGGTAAAAGCCATAATGCATTTCAAAATGTAGCTGTGATAAAAAATAAAAAAAGGTTTTTAATGTTTGTAAAATATCTATCTGCATAAAAGTATTTAGAGTATAATTTCTCTCTCTTTTTTTTTTTTGTCGAAAGGAATAACCTATGATGAAAATGTATTTATTCCCATGAAATAAATTATGATCGGGTAAAAAAAATTAAGTTTTTAAATTTGTTACATTGTCTTTTTCTGATAAACAGACAAATGAGTTTTCAAACATGCAATGTGCCAAATAACGTGCTTAATCGGATTATTCGCCAAGTTGGTAGCTTGGCGTCTTTTCGACCTTCCCCCTGTAACCCACAGCATCGCTGTTCACTCATTTCTTCCGACGCGCGGACGTCATTGTCAAGAAACGTTGCAGTCCAGTATAGTAGTCACAGATCTCAAGTGTGCTTTTTTTTTTTTAATTTTAAACTGGTAGTCACAGATATCAGGGGTTCAGTTTTATGTAACTTATGAAACATTCCGCTGTTGCTGTACAGAGTAAAGAAAATCAGGAATTTTATTCAGAAACTGTGATAACAAAACTTCACCATTTGACTTTTAAAAAGTTCATTGCAAATCAAGGTACTGGAGCAACAACTTTTTTGAGTTTCTCTTCTCTAGTTCCGTTCTGACTCTAAATATTTGCTCCAATAAGCTCCTGATCCACTCTGTGATCCGAGTCGTTTTAATAGAAATCAAGTTATTTATTTAGTTTATTCGGTTTATATGTTTCATTCTTATTTATTTTGCCTCTGAGGTAAAAATGTTTTTTATATTCAGTATACGCTTAAAACCATACCAAGAAAAGAAATCAGCTAGCACTTTCAATATGGCAATCGAAGTGGAATACTTTGGACTCAAGATTTTTATTTTCTATCTTGATGCTGCAATACCTTAATCCAGCAAAGCATCACTCAGCACAATATGTACGGAAAGAAATATTATTTGGGAATAAAAAAAACCATTTTTAATGTAATGGATGAAATTGAAGATGAAAACAATGATAGAAAGAAATTTTCATTTTCCAATGGGATATTTAAATAAATAATTACGTTTTCAAGTAATAGTAGAAATGGAAGTTTATTTCCACTTGATCCTACACCTAGCTTGTACTTATTTGTAGTGTGTTCTTCAAAATCAGTAAAAATGTTTTTTATATTTAGTATACGCTAAAAACCATAACAAGGATCTTTCTTTCTCTCTCTCTTTTTTTGGCTTGTGTTATCCAAATATTTATGATAATTCTCAAAAACGCATTGTGAATTTGTGTACTAGAATTTGCTTCGATATTGAATACTGTTGTAGATACTTCAAAGTTTTAACAGTCATTTTATTCATTCAGTTATTCATTTTTATTACTTGTAGTATATATATTTATTGTTATAACTAGCTGGGAGTCGCCCGGCGTTGCTCGGGCTGTCTCAAATATTGCCCTGGCGGAGGACTTGGTTCGAAAAATTCGGGACTTCAAATTTATTAGAAATGGCAATTTAAATCACCTTTACCTCAAAGATCGGTAAAAGTGGTGCTTTTTTCCCTATTTATTCACCCACAATCATTCAATGAAAAGCAAATACGGCGATGCCTCAACATGCAAGGAACGTTAATTAGAATTAGATGCGTTAATATGGCAACTTCCCAGATTTGTTAAAACGTCAATTGTATTGTTGAAATGGCAACAATGAAGGTAAAATAAAATGGCTATAAAAGTTTTCAATTAGTATGTTAATTTTTTCGCTTTTAATCAATATCCCCGCTAATTAAGTTCCCTCACCGATGAGAATAGGGAAAATGACTTCCTTGGAATATTATGCATTTTGTAATACCTCGCTTGACTCTTAGCTCCCAGTCATTCATCATCCGCTATAAATATTTTATTTTAATTGAGATTTCAATATATTGAGTGGCAACACTTAATTTTTAATTTACCTTTTGCAGTTGTTACCATTTGTGCAATTTAAAATGACTAGGAAACCCATTGAAATTTTTTTTTAATAATAATGCTACGCGTAATTTGAATGTATCAGAAGGTCTATGAAACTGTGTAAGACTCACTGTGACAAGTCAAAGTAATAACATGATAAAGGCAAAAATCGTTATGGTGAACAATCTGGTAAGGAATATACGTTATTATGACGAGTTCTGTCGTATATGTTTGTATGTGCGTATCCCGCATGACTCAAAAAGAGTTAGTCGTAGGAGGTTGAAATTTCGTATGTAGGACCTGTATACAGTCCATTTGTGCACATCTGCTCTTGGTTGCGAAGTACAGATGTAGGTAGGATTGCAAAATATTCATATGCAATATGAATAATTATATGTACCTATATTCACTTCTTGCGTACAACTTTAGTGCAGTGGCCTGTTGGCGACGTTTTTGGTTGAAAAAGAAATTGTTGGTCACAATTGTAATTAGTTGCTCTGAATTTAATGTGTGGAACTTCAGTTTGTTATATACCTGGGAAAGTTCTGGACACGTCACTCTTTTGGCGACATATTTCCAACAGGTGCCTATACTAAAGCTGTTATTTTGCCAGGACAATACACACATCTCAAGTTCAAGCTTTAGAATTTATTGGAGTTGGACTTAAGATCAGTATGTCGTTTATCCATGACACATTTTTGTTGAATTTTCCAGAGTAAAGCGACCAACTACGTTAAAAGTGCTCTTCCCAAATGAAACTCATCGACAATCCCGCAACTATAGCATTGGGTGTAAGTTCAAAAACGTATAATTAATGATAGGTAAACTGTAAAGTAGAAACCATAATATAGCATTTTTAGGAATAAAGTGTTGAACTAAGGGAATTCACATGTTTTTTTTAAAGTTAAATGAAGTTAAAAGTACAGATGTAGGCAACATTTCAAAGTATTCATATGCAGTATATGTATGTAATGCAAAATACATTGTCGAAATAGATCTAATCCATCAGAATAGGAGGAGCTATAGGTAAACTTCCTATTTTTATCACTACGTAAAATATTAACCATTAAATGGCTCGTTTAAATTAAAAAAAATATATATATGAAAGCCCTCAGAGTCGCTCCGGGTGAACGTCTATGGGTTAGGCCTGTGTCCAGTAGTAGACGTCGTAGGCTGAAAAAATGAATATGCTGTTGAAACTGGGAATGTAACGAATATTCGGCCACTATTCGGTATTCGGCCTATTCAGAATATAGCCTATTTGAAATATTCGGCCTGGCCGAATAGTCATTTCACCACTTAGCCGAATACTGGGTAAGGTCAAATTCGACCTGGCCGAATATTGATGGACTATTCGGTCGAATAGTTCTGATGCAGTAGAAAGGTAAAAAAAGAAAGAAATTAGTAGATTTTAAACATTTAAAATTGCTTTATAATTATTGAAAAGAATACATCAGTATATAGTTTTAAAAATAACTTAGAAAAAAAGTGCTTTTTTTAAACCTTGTTTTAGGCTTGACTGAGCAAAAACAGATTTTAAAGTTGTAATATTGTATTTTATATTTAGGATTTGCTCCCAAAAGCTGGCAATAGTTAATTATGATGGAGAATATGATAAATTAATTTTGTTATTATTAACAAAGTGGAAGTCGGACTTTGTTCGAGTAAACTGATTTATTGTGAATATTGGGTATGAGAGAAATATGAAAAGCCTAGAATATATCATAATTATTTAGATAGCATAAGTTATTGGGGTTTTTGAAAATAAAAATATAGTCCAGTTCAGTGTATTAAATTTTAATAGATCTTTTAAAAATAGGTATGTAAAAAACTACATAAAATAAAAATATTAACTTTTATAACTTTTAAAATATCTTCATGAAACAGTTTTGAGCAAAGTAAAAGTTCACTAATCAATAGTAGTTCTTTCATTTGAATTAAATAAGTAGTAAAATAAGGCTAATGCTTTCTACAAAACTGAAAAATGCAATATCATAAAACCTGTCATTTCTATTCCGCTTGTGGGTGAAATTCTTAGTTTTATTACATTCAAAACAATAGAGAAAAATAGATTAATTTTAAATAGTTTTAAATTCTTAACAAACAGAATTAAATCATACATCATAGATTGTGTGCAATTGGTGTTTCACTTTGAATAATTTTAAATTTGACAAATTCTTTCTAGTACAATCTAGACATTTTAATATTTGACCGCCGAATATTCGGCTTCAGCCTAGAATAAATGGCCAAATATTCGGCTCCGGCCTGGAAGAAATGGCCGAATATCCGGTATTCGGCTATTCGGCCAAATCCCTATTCGTTCATCCCTAGTTGAAACGTATATATGTATCTATTCTATACATCTCTTTCGGATTCTTGTATCTCGGAAACAGCTCTAATACTAGGTATACAAATTTATATTTAGTAAACACTTTAACTTTCCAAATTTATTTAAATAAGTACCTTCTTCGAAAAAGAAAGAGAAAACTTTTTTAGAAGAACAAAAAAATATTGCCGAGCAAAGCTCGGTCGCCCAGGTACTATAGACGAAACAGAAGATAAAAAAACACAGAAACAAACAGTAAAAAATATAAAACAGTCAATTCTATTTTAGCGCTAAAGCAGCTTGGAATAGAAGGGAAACTGTAGCAAAATATTTATAAAGTTAAAACATAATAATAATGAGTAAATGGATGATAATTTGGGGGGACTTTTCCATTTCAGCCACTAATTAAGAAATTAACATTAAGAAAGAAGTTAAAAGGCATTTCGTCCTTGCAACGAGGAAGGACAACTGCCACAAACGCGTGCTGCAACTGCCAAACCTACAATTAAATAAATATTAAATAATTTTGAAAAAGATTAAAACTCGGACAACAACAGTTAAAATTACTAAAAAGATTAAAAGATATACAAATTTGCATGTCCACCCCCCCCCCCCATGAGTAATACTTAAAATGTATCCCTGTTCACAATTTTTTAAAAGTTTAATAAAAAATAGTTCATAAATAAAAAACGTTGTCGTGATTTTAGTAAATTTCGAGAAAAATGCAATTTTGTGCAATAAAATCTCGATGCTTTCTTTAGTTTGCTAAATGTTGTATTATTGACTTAGTTAAAAGATGCAAGAACAAAATTCGTAGACTCCTGGTGATGTATCATAATTATTTTTGCTATTTGACGAGTACATGACTGAAATTAGGGAAAATAGATTCACCTAACTTTTTAGGGAAGATTCGACACTTCATTATTGGCCCAGCATAGGTGATGCTTTCAATCTCAGTCTTAAATCCGTAATTCTGCATTGTGAATCCGGCCTTAATGTACCTGTGTATTGATGAATCAAAGCTCAAGAACGGTATTCTCCCACTTAAAAATCACCTATTTTATGTATCTCTCCCAATTGCACGTCGATTTTCAGGTCTCACCCGAAAGTATGTTTGAGTAATTTGACTTTCATTTACGCTTCACTTTTATATAATTATTTCGCCACAGTTAAATACTTACTGATTCTCCTCTCCCCCTATTCATTTTAGAACTTCCGTTTTTCAAAAGTTGTCTCATGCAATTTATTGAGGTTTCTGCTTTAATGTATGAACATTTAAATTAAATAAAAAATTTATTTTACAAAAGAAATGTGATAAAATATATCTTCTCTTTTAAAATAGTTCTATAAAATATGTTATTTGCTATTTATTTTAGCTTTTTATATGTTATTGTTTGAAACAAGCAAATTAATTCTTTAAAATTAAGCTATTTTTTTCTCTACACAGTTCCATTTTCATTCAGCGATGATAAATGAAACAGAAACCTCGATTACTTAAGCTGCTGTTAATAAGAAAAGAATTTACTTATGTTTATTTCTGTCCTTCTTTCATAAATCTGAGCAGGCTCCTAGTTTCTCCTAATCGTAACCTGATGCGTACTCAATTTTTCAGTATTCAAACGTAATCCTGTAAAAATTCTAAATGTACCTTTTAAAAACCCCGAAAAATATATAAATGAATGCAATTTTTTCATTGAATTTTTCTTTTATATTAATATATGCACTGTTTGTTACTTTTACTTTTTATTTACTTTTTATATTAATATATGCACTGTTTGTTCTCGAAAGCGGCTACTACCGGTCGGGAACGAATCCATTTGTCGAAGGGGTGATGCGCTGAGACCAGTTTTTCAAAGTTTTATTTTAGTCAAGTATTTTCTTATTTTTCTCGACGTTCAATTATTCCCTTCCTCATTTGAATATTTAGCACAAAAAGTAAGGAAAAAGATCGCAGTTAGTTTGTTATTCTTCGCAAAAAGTAAACATATCCTCATCTTTATTGCCTCGATTACCCGTAATTCAATGAAATTGAAGCAGCCATGACATATGCGCGAACCACCGAAAAGTCTTTTGGTCGGTAGAAGAATGTTTTTATTCGTTCGGAGATTCGAATCGTTTCTGTTATACTGCCGTAAAGTAGATTGAAGTTATCAACTAATTTATATTTTAAAAAAATTCCCTAATGTTTTTATCGACTTGTACTGTCTATTTTTGTTAGTCACATTAACAAAAATTTTACAATAAAAAGTATAATGATTGCAACAGAATTTGATCGTTTTTTAATTTCATCCCACGATTTTAATGTAAAAAATTAAAATTATACGTGAATTTACGTTAGTGTTTTTTAAAAAAAATAATTTTTTTCTTAAAGTGCTAAGCTAATCCATGATTGATACGGCATATTTTAGGGTGCAAGTTTCTTGTAGAGATATTTATTGCATGTACATTTTAAGCTTTTGCTTAAAATTACGCAAAGTTGTCAGAAAGAAAATGTTAAACAATTTTTATAATAATTGTTAATGTTTCTTTTTAATGCTATTGAAATATTTACATACGTTATAATTTAAACTTCATGTGTAGCCAAAATGATTAAAAAAGGCATTTGTTTTTTGCTTTAATGAAGAATTAGATAAACTGACTGATAGATAAACTAAACTAAAGAATTAAACATAATGTTTAGATGGTTAAATTCTTCGTTTAGAAATTTTTGTCAGCATTAAATTTTGAAGAGGCGTGGAATTGAAATAATGGCTTTCAAAACACTGATTCCTGTACAGTAAGTGATACGAGAAACAGGTGTTAATCCCACTCCCCTTTCCTCTAAATTCACTAAGCTTTGAGTGGTGTTTGCCACGACAATGAACTAATCAAGTTTCAAGTTAAATGTTATACTAAACTTTTGAAAATAGTCTTAAATCAAAATTTTCTTTTAAAAAAAAAAGAAGAATGTTAGCGTACTTCAAGTGACAGTAAGGAAAATTTTAATCAGAAGCGATTGTGTGAATGAAAAAGTTGCGCTTCGCTGCAAAAACATGATACCATCCCCATATGTAAATGGTTTTTGCTCAGCATTTAAACGCAGATGAAGAGCATCAGCCCCTGAAACGAGTGTCGGCTTGAGTGAGCGATTTATTTTCCTCTTGGTCCTGTTGTCTTTCTCTATTTTTTGTCACCCCTCCTATATCTCGCTTCTCCATCCCACATTATCATACTAATTACTTGCCAGCTTGGCTGGGGATTAAAGCTTTCCCTCTGGGGGGCATGAGGAGACTCCAGAATGAAATACTTTATTAATAACCGCAAACTCGTCGCAGCGACGATTGTTTTTGAGGGGTTGCACACTTCTTTTCCTTCAAGGTGCAAAGGTTTTTGCTCGGATAAACTTTTCACACCTTCCTGGGCTCAGAGGGGATGACAGATTGCCTTCCCCTCGGAAACCTGGAATCCATCTGTCACGTGGCCATTCAGCCGGCAGACTAACTTTTTTAAAATTGTTATTTACCCTTTGGAGATTTTCTGGCGCATGGGCAGGACAAACACCTGATTTATATATTTTTTCAGCTGTTGTACCTCCTGCAGCGATAATTTGTGCAAATGGCTGCTATTCGAATGCGTTTTGATGTGAAAAGGGTGCATTAAAGTTGGCATTTTAGAATTCGAACAGAGTGAAATGCATATTCTATTAGATATAAAAATCTATTGTTGTCACTTTTACAGGATGAGACTTGAATTTTGAATGAAGTACTCGCGTGAAAAATGTTCACTCGTTATTTCTGAATTAACTTGAGAGATGTAAATGTGTACGATTGTTTGCTTTTTATAGATTAAGCATTTAAAATACTTTACTCCTTGTTTCTATGTGATGATATGAGAATAAATATAATCTTCTAATTTCCAAGTAAAAGCATTGAAGCATCGCTTGAATCTGTATTTTTTGCTTTTGTATTTCCTGCAGACATAAGTTTTCAAGACAGTTGAGAAATTCTTACAATCAAACCAAAACATTAATTTACGATTTCAAAATTTCTAAAGTTAAATGGTATTCAGAAAACAAAACTGAAAAAAAAAAATCTTTCTATTGGTTGACACTTTTGTGCTTGAGTTAATATTTAAAGTGGTTCGAAAATAAGAAAGATTATAGTGTTGATTACATGCATTAGTTATGTCAAAAAGTGACAAACAAGTTCAAGTGAAGTTGTTGGAGCACAAAAATATAACTTTGGCTGGTACCACATGTATATTAAAATGTTTTGTATTTAAAATAGAAATTGTACTTTTAGCGTTCAAATTCCCTAAGTAAGCATAAATAATGTTATATACTTTGTGTCAGAATAGAGATCCGTTTTACTAATAATGTTTGTAAATTACGTAACATTTTGTGCCTGACAGCTGCTACATAAATATAGGAACTTTGTAATTAAAGTTCTTCGAAATGGCTACAAAAAGAAATTGATTGAACCAAAGGTTACTAAATTTATTATGTAATTTTTAAAAAAGCAAATTACCAATGGGGAATGACGCTGTATGCAAAATTGTTAGCTGAAGATATCCGTTTATAAAACGTTTTTATTCACTCTCAAAGCTTCTGTTTTAAGAGATGGTGAATATATAATTTAAAAAAAAATAAATAAATAAAGAAGCAAGTTTTTGTGAAAATGATGTTAAAATACCTCCCTTACTTTTTAAGCGTCATATTTTCGTAAATGTTTCAGCCCATTTTTCCATTTATTTACTTTTTAACTATTTCTTTTATTGCCTTGTCTTTATTTTTTCCAGAAAGTTGTCTATCTAAAATGGCCTGAAACATAATCTATACCGCAAATAGCATTCGTGATTTAAGACATTTTTTTTTCCCCACATGTTTTTCCCCCTTATTTAACTTATACACTTCATATCATTTTTTTTTAAAACTTGATTTGCTTTTCAAAATTGCATTTAAGTTATCAATTTTCATTTCGGATAATATTTTGACAGAATTTTTAATGGATCAATTTATAATTTTCTTTCATTTTTTCCGTGTTTAGTTTTTTGAAGCAAAAAAACCATACATTTCCATAGATCAGTGGTTTTTTTTTTCTTTTCTTTTTTTTTTTTTTTTTTGAGCTGGCCGTCTGAGAAATCAGTTTTTTGTTATCAAATGTATCTTTTCACATGAACAGCATCAAGTTTTTTTCTGATTTGAAAAGAAATATTAATGTATCTTGTCAATTCTTGAAACACGCTTTTATTTATTCAAACCACTGCATTTGATAGTGTAGTTGATGACTTAAATTAATCTAAAGAACATCTTTGTCTCTTCTGGGACTCGTCAATTTTTTTAAACCAACGACTTAATTTTTCGGATCGATTTGAACAACATTCAAATTATTCATTATTAATAACTTTGATCCAGACATAGTGTCGAAAAACCTCATTATTCCTTAATCACATTTTAAGAAAAAGTCTGTAAAAATACAAAAAGAACACTGAGTGTTTCTTTAAATTTACGAGGAACTTGTTTTAAATCAAATAATCAAGTTTCTTGATAACAGTTTCTCGATAAAGTTCTTGTCTTTCCGCACTCCCTAAATTTACAAAAAATATTCGTTAAGTTACGCAAAACTGAGCACTTGAGATCCGTGACTACCAGTTTGAAAGTTTGTGAACAAGTTTTTAATATAAACTCTTGAGATTTGTTACCAGTTTAAAAATTGTCAAGAAATGAATTGTATGTTGTTAGCGTACAATTTTAATACCTGCTCTGGCGAAAACTTTGTCGATCAGAGGATAGCGTTTCCAACTCCGAAGGCATTACAAGCACGTGGCCTGAAGCACTAAATCAGCGTAGTCATAGATGGCGTCACTACTGCGGCACAATATCTGTTGTAATCAATTTGCAGAAAGTTCTCTGATTTTTCTTCTCTGTAATTTCCTTCCTTATGAAGACTTTGTAGTTTCTCGTTTTTAAGTCTCTAATTTTACATCAGACTCCAGATAAATGATTTCCAGGAGATTATCCTGTGTTTTTTGCCAAAATTTCTCTTATAGTGTGCGATAGTTTAGTATACTGTTCATTTTCGTTTAGCATACCTATCAAGGTCGCGCGGTTCCCCTTCAGAAAGGGGTGATAGGTTCGTGGATGGGCACATGCGTGCACTTCTTATCTCATAGTTTTTTTCTTTTTCCTCCGCGATGTTACTTTTAATTTACTATTTTTTTTTCAATGAAAAAAAACATCCGCACAAACCCACGCCCATTAAGCTGATTTAATATGGGGGGGGGGGAAGACAAGGAAAAAACAAAACACTCATCGTAATGTCTCATATCAACCTATCAACCCTATTTCGATAAAATCGAAGCAGACCTGACGCATGCGCAAATTCTTTCCTGGCTCTACTTTAGCATTATGGACAGTATATGTACAATAGAGTAGTATAATAGACGAGACCATTATTTTGGTAAGGTAATTCGTTATGAAATTGAACATTGTTTTAGCTCATATAAGAGTTTTCCCTTAATAATAAATTATAATGCTATTGCGTTTATAATAGTATAACTAAGCAGAGAAAATGTGGATATCGTTTACAATAGTTTGAAGCAAAACAACACAATTAACATTGACAGAGCATAAGATACCGTTGCTTTGTATACAATATTTTTCACAGAATGGAACCGAGCTCTGCTTTAAAGAATTACTCTTAGAAAGTAGAGTAGCTGGAAATAAAAGTTAATGGATTTTTCCTGATATAAAAATTTAAATTAAGTCAACTTTCCCCTAAAATAAATTATCTTCATACATCTTATTTTGTAAATATGGTATTTATAATACTGCGGATAAAGAATATGCAGCCACCATTTAGTTTCATTATCAAATAATAAGAGCAGAAAAAGTTGACTTTGGTTCCGAAGTATTTCTTTTTGTTCAACGTTACGTATTTTCCTTAGTAAACAATTGAGACAGAATTCTGAATGCTTTCCACGAAATTATTATTTAAAATAATAATTACATAAAATGGTTCAATTACTTACTTGATTCATGCACGAAATACCAAAACAACCCATAAAAATATATCAAGGTATTTTAATATTTTAAATGCTGGTTGTTCCTTACTTTCAGAATACTTTAATCAGGAAGAAAAATAAAAGCAAAATAGGCAAGGAAAAAAAAAACAAGTCAGAATCGGGAAATCACGCCATTAAATCGTTTATGCGGAAGCATTTTTAATCAAAAATAAGAGGGCTCTGTATTCGAAGTAGCAAGCAACAATGAAAAAAAATCTGTATAAAACTTTTCCTTCACTTCGCGTAACTTCTGAATTCACTTCAAGCTGCGGAGTTTCTTGGGTTTCTCAGTAATGAAGATGTCTGGCGTAAAAGAACCTTGAAAGATAAATGATCTTTGCATCAAAATGGTTTTGGTGGAAGGGTGGGATCTCAGGGCTCTGACCTAACAGCGGTTTGCACGACGATTACCAGAACAGTGGGGAAAAACGAAATTTTGCTAAAAGATGAAGAAATTTAACTAGTATTCCGAAAATGGCAAAACTGTTTCCATGCTGTTCGACTGTTGCTGCTTCTATATTTCGTGACGAAGCTAAATGTTCAACTCGTACAAAAGCATCTGTAGTTTATTTTATTTGCTTCTGGCCTGGAAAGGCCTATTTCAGACTTCATTTTCATTGGGAAAAAGGGGAAGGGGTAAGTCTCAGGTTCTCAGAATTTTATTCACCAATCGACGAAACGAAATTGGGAACTCTCTCTTTCTCATTTGGCTAAGCTGCTTGAAGGTTCTTGCGTGATATGCGTATTGTGCAATCCATTGAAAATTTTTAACTTTTGCATATTACAAAAGAAGGAAAAGCCCGTTTCACTCCCAGTGATTGTTGCCATCATACTTTGAGTTACACTTTACACGAAAACTTGGGAAGGGAGAAATTTCGCCAATAAGGAAAGGGCAAAATCACCGCATTCTGCAGGAACAGATCACGACGGAGTAAAATTAGTTTTGCCCCAAGTGCCCCCATTCCGCAAAAACTTATCTCCAGGCTCGTGTGTAGGCTGAAATGAAATTGGCTTTTACCCCGGAAAATGTTCCTCACTTACATATTTTGGATTTTAAACGATAACTGCAGTCAAATGGAGTTTGGGTAAAAGCAGTTTCTAATTTCAGAAAATGCTTTCTTTTGCAATAACTTTTTGCACGCTAAATAGTCGTTGAAAAATTTCTTTACAAATGTTCTAAACGCAAGCGGTAATAAATGTAATTAGGCAGTTTCATTATCGCATTGTTATGATTATAAGCTCTGAGCACGAATTTTACAGATGTCTAAATAAGCTACTGCTGTTTCTTGAAGCGCGAAATTTTAGGTCAAAATAACTTTATTTAGAACATTGCATTTTTATAGTTATGGATAAATTACTAAATGAGGACTTTTATGTTAGATGGAACATTTTTCTAGCTCGTTATGTACTCAAAGTAGAAGTAACTTTTGCATTTATTGTTAATTTCCAAACGTTTTAATTTAAAATAATGTACTAATGTATCTTTCAAATTTTTCTGCGTAGAAGGTTTTAACATAGTTTTTAATTTAAAGAAGATTATTTTTGAGCCAGAAGTGTTTGGGAATAATAAAAAGAACCCTTATTAATAAAAAAAGTATTTACATTGGTACAATGTTTAACTAGGAATCGAAATTTAAAGACTTCTTAAAAAAAAAACGAGTTTTGCAACAAAAACCCTGGCGGGCTGTGCCCTTTCAAAAAAAAAAAACCCGGGTTTTTTCAAGCCCTGGCGTTAACACACTCATATACGCGCATTTGTTTTTCAATAAGAGAAACTAATCATAAGTTTTGAGTAATTTATCAGTTTCAATAAAGGTTTGGACAAATAATTTCGATACACGGAGCCTTACGCATTCTTATCGATCTAATTATATAAACATTAAAAAGCAATAAAAGAGCATTGTAACAATGCGAGGCAAAGTTGCTATCGATTTGAATTAATGGTGATGGAGAAAAAACTTTTTGTACTTGAAACTACATCAATTAATTGATGAAGACAATTGCATTTTTCTGTGTACAAAAGACCAAGTTCATTTCGTGGTAATGTTTCTCACTGGAAATCGATTTTCTTTGAAAGAATCGCATGATAGGTTCATTGTTTGTATCTTCGATTCTTTTTTCCCCCAAATATCGAACCGATGGAATTCATCAGTTATTATTTCGTGATTGTATTCCACATAATGGATGCATTCGTGGAGTGCGGCTCTTTTGTTTACATTCTACAGTTTCTAAATTTCATCAATATTCTTCCTTAATGAAATTGTTCTATTTGAATAATGCTAAAAGCATTGCATTGATTCAGATACTCAAATGACTTCGGGAGAAACAATTTAGGAGCGAGACAATTTCAAAATTTTTATGAAAACCACATTGGCACACTGTACACTAAAAATTTTTTTGTAAAAGTACAGAAGGGAAGCTGAGTGTTTCCTTAAACTTACGAAGAACTTATTCGAAACAAAATAATCAAGTTTCTTGATAAGAGTTTCTCAACAAAATTCTTGTTTTTTTGCCCCCTGTACAACTATAGAGAAAATTTTTGTTAAATTACATAAAACTGAACAACTTAGGATCTGAGGCTACCAGTTATAAAAGTGTCAAGAAATGTACATTATATGCATGCAAACTGACAGAATAAATTGTATACATGTTCATTTCACGGCTATATGGGACTTTTTCATCAGTGTAAAGTTGTCAGTTGCAAGTTAATAAGTTCATCTCTTTAAAAATGTATTTGAATTTATCTTTCGATGCACATAATAAATTTTTGTGCGTAAAATTAAGTCATTCACACAAAAGCTCACAGTTTGTTTCGCATTGTTGGCTAAAATAGCGACCAAGAATTGTTTTATATATTTTTGTATGAATACCTTGAAAATTAATGTGTTTCAAGAACATTTCGAGCAAAACACGAATATTAAAGAGAAAAAAAAATCCAAAAATACGTTCTGTTGCCAAATTATGCAGCCGAATTCATAAAAATCAGTGGTATCAGCCTACTTCTAGCGTTATCTTCACTGTAAAGCTCGCTTACACCAAATCAGGGGCCCACCAATCCAATCCTTCGCATATTAAGAATCTCTTCTTACATTAATTAAACTATTTTAAATATTAAAACTAAAGCATTATAATTTCAGCCAGTTGTCTTTACTTTAACAAGTTTTTGCGTTGTCAAGCGATTTTTACTTCGCGTGACTTGTGTCACACCAGAAATGAAATATGAAAAATATCTTTTCCGTAAGTTACTTTAAGCCAAATAATTTGCGCACGCATAAAATGTAATTAATTACTTACTCAAATTGGCGAGTTCCTTCTTGCACGTGATAAACATGGGAAAATTGTCATTTGTTTCAATCATCCCCTATGTCGAATGACTTGAAAAGGGGGAATCAAGTTTCCTGGCATTTAATTTCTTATCCGCTCATTATATGAAAATAAGAGTTGGCTAAATTACTTTTGTAAAATTTATTTAAGCTCTAAATTTTCAAAATAAATCTTGCTTAAAATATCCTGTATTAAGTAAAAAAAAAACACTTTCGAACTAGAAAATTGCCCACTTTATTCTTCAAATTAATTGATACAGTTTAAGATGTTAAATAAATTCCAGACCCATTGCTCTTTGCCTAGTTAATTTATCTTTAGTTTGATGAATTTGATTTAATATAGTTAATTTAGTTAATAGTTATTCGAAATTATGAATTCTTAGTGCGGAAATGCGTGTGAAAACTAAAAGTTAATGCACAAATAGAATATGCCGGGTAAGTTTTTATAACTATTAATAACTAAATATCCATTAACTGCAGAATTTTCACATGCTTGTGGCCCTAAATATTTAAATTCGTGCTTATTTGATTTAAAAAATTATTTCTTGACTTTTTTAACTGTTTTTATATCCTATTGCTCAATATTGTTACAAAGTGAATAAAAATATTCTGGTTGTTCTGAATCTTCCCTTTACTGTTCAATGCGGTATTTTGAAAGATATATAGGCATCGGCTGTAAATGTACTATATTCTCGAGTTTCGATTTTTAATGTTCACGGCTCCGCATTTTAAGTGATGATTTGTTTTTCTGTATTATTTTTCCCATTAAAACAGAAATTTCTTCAAGCACTAGTTATATGTCGTCCCTTACACAGCGGAACCAATATACCAGACGCAGATAATAAGTTGTTCAATTTTTGGTGAGTAAGTGACAAGTTATTTGAATCGGGGGAATGACTTTTTTTATTGTTAAAAATAACGGAGAAATTATAAATTTGAAGGAAATTTATTTTTCACTTCTAAAAACTATTGACCGATTGAACTTTTGATATTCTCAAATTTATATCTAATTACTTAGGCTTTATTTCTGGCTGTAAATTTTATCTGTTTTATCTGATAAGAATAATGCGTATTCTGAAAGAAAAGCAGTTCAGTTTCATTTTTATCCTGTTTTAAATGTTATTATTTGCTGACGAGTAAAATTGTATTCTTTGGCAGACGACTATATTTTACTCTGTAGAACGAATTAATTTTAGTATGAACGAATTAATTTTAGTAATTGTTATTTGCTGGCAAATTGGAATTGTATGCTTTGGGGCGATTCTTTCGTTACGTGTGTTACATTTACACGGCATTTTTCAACTTTAATGCGCTTTCTAACAAACTTGTTGGGTATTTTTTAGGTTTTTTAATTTTGGATAATAAAAGTACATATGTTATAAGTATGCAAAAAAAATTTTGAAGATATATATTGTTTTGCTGTTTGTTAAAAAAAATTCTGAAATTTCGTTGCGTGTGTTACCCTTTATAATCCAACATATTCAAAACATTGAATTGACAAATTTATTTCTTTTATGTATATATGAGTAGGATTAAAAAATTTTTTTCATGGAATGATAGTTTATCAAATACGTTTTTAGTAATTTTTTAGAAATTTTATTCTTTTAAGAAATATTTTAAAATTGGAGAAATAGGTGCGTTACGTGTGTTACCAGAACGTTACGTGTGTTACACCTTCTGAATTTTTCAAGAAAAAAAATCCCAAATGTTTCACTAAAAGATACAGTTATTTGTAATTAACATAAAACAGTAATTTATTTTAACATATGAAGCAGCTCACAGTTGGAAGGAAAAATTTACCCCCGCTTTTCCTTGGTTTAGAGAGTAAGACAGAGTGAATTGTTGAGACACCTACTTCGTGCAAAATCATCATTCTCTGGAAACACAAAATATGTATTTTCCCGCTTTTTCCCTTAAATATTGTATTTTCAGGTTTCCATTTGCATTTTTATGTCCATAATATATCCAAGATAGAACACGTCCCGTTCACCAATGGTTTGTAACTTGACCATTACATAACAGATGTTATAATCTGAAATACATTTTACTGGAGTACCAACGACTATTATTTGGAACTTCGATATTAGTTGGCCGGCAATCTAGAATATCAAGAGGAAATTCTAGCAAAAATGGATTGTTTGTGGGCCATAGTTTTGCAACCTGATCAGGAGATACCTGTATCACATGCATAGATTTAATGCCGTGGATAACACTTACATTTTCCCATGGATTGAATGTTTTAATAAATTCAGTGATTTTATCATCACTTATACGCAAAATAGTTGTAGCAGGCAATAATTGATTGGCTAATTTTGCTAAGTCTTCTGAACTTTGTATAACAATGCTGCTATTGCCTTAGCTCTTAGCTTCCAACTAATGATTTGACTCTGCTAATGCAAGTAAACAAAGTTTTCACTCAACAAAAAATTTATGTACGAACCATTGCGTATTTTATTTAAATTTTACACTAAGAATTATAATCATTGATTTTAGAGAATAAGAAATTTCTTTAAGTCATATGAATGAAGATGGGTGTTGAGTTAGTTCTAAAACTATTTAAACAACCAAATTTTTAAATTTCAATAAGTTCTAAATAAAATTATCATTTGAGTGCATTTTGAACATTTTTATAACAAACTGTGACATAATACATCGGTAAAACGCACGCAACGGTAATACAAGTAATATTTCGTTACGTGTGTTACCTTTGATAAAATTAATTATTGAAAAAAAAATTAATGATGATTAAAAAAATTTTAAAGTTTCGCCCTGAAATATACTCGTTATCTTGTTTTATAAAATAAATTTTTTTAAAAAAATCTAGTAATTATGCTTATTATAACAAAAAATGTATAATTTTGTTACGTGTGGTACACAGTAATTATCTTGCCTTCATTAAGCAACTTTTAATAAGAAAAAAATGTAGATAGGGAAAATTTCAAAACTTTATATGAAAGGTTAAATGTTTATACAGAAATATATCTTAGTAATAATTATTTAATGATATTTTATATTCCCGGATGCCCATGAAAATACACATTAGCAAAAAATGCAATAAATGAAAAATATCAGTATGTTCCACTTATTTTTGAAATTTTAAGAAATATTGTTTAATATTTAAAAAATATCACCATTTTTGGAAAATACACATTTTCTAGATTCCAAATCTGTTTCATTTTTAACATTGCGACAACTTTTAATTTTGAGTCAGATAGGACCACTTTCTGTGGAATGACCCTTTGGCAGACGATTATATTTTGCTCTTTAGAACGAATTAATTTTAGTAGCAAGAATATTTTTTTCTCTCTCATATTTTAGTTTTATAGATTTTTGAAATTTATTATTTGCAGACGATTAAAACTTTACTCTTCTTCAGATGGTTTTATTATCATATTTCTTAATATATAATAAATTTTAATTTCTCCTCTGAGAGGAGCTTTTTTTTTTTTTTTTTTTTTTTTTTTTTTGAATTCGAAGATGGCCAGAGATGCTTGCTTGCATGCTTGTTGTTTTAAAAAATATTTTGAAATATTTATTCAAAAGTTGAAAAACATTGATTATGCTGTAAAATATCGTAATCTGATTTTCTTTCAGAAAGCCACAACTATAAACAGTACTTATAAGACATGATTTTTGACTTGTTTTCAGAAAGCCCTTGACGTCACTGCTATACAGTTGGCAAACAGACAAGATGAGAGTGACAACTCTCGAAAGAAACTTGTCGATCTTAGCAGAGACTTCAAGAAGAACACACCAGAGGTTAGTGATACTTATAAATTGAAAGCTGAAGTGATGAGAAAGTTTTAGAAGAAAAAAGAATGTGTTTGCTGTTATCGTGAATTCCGAGCAATAATAGCTTTTTTAAATGAAATATTATATCTCAGTTTTTGCATTTATTCCGTGATTTAATGTTAATTATAGTATTAAATCTACAAATAAAGTAGAATACTATTTTCGAAGTATTAAATTTCCATACACAGAAACAGGGACGGACTATGTACACAAACAGTTTAAAAAATATAACTTATTAAAAGTTATTCAATAAGAAGTAAGACTTCTTAAGAGCAGCAGACGGAACATTTATTTTTTCTCAATAACATTTTTCTGCAATTTGTTCCAGTTCAGGTTATTGATATATAAAAGAAATATTTTATGGAAATGCTTTATACGCACATTTTTTACAGCGAATCCCCCCCCCCCCCTTCTTTTGTTGAGTGCATTTTTAAAAAATCTTTAGGTTTTTTTATTACGCTGTAAAATACCTTAAAATGAAGTAAAATCAAGCAACTTGGGGTGAGATATGCCATCATGAATTCAGCGAGCAAGGACACTCTAGTGGTTTGCTATTAAAGTAAAATAGTTAAATTAATCCTCATTATTTATAGCTAGTGCTATGTTGGTACGAAGTAAGAAGCATTGTTACATTGTTGTAGCTATATTCCACGATGCACATTCTCACCCCATACTTTGATACTCTCGGCTAAATTAAATTCCTAGTGCAGTTTCGCATCAATTAGAGCTCAGGTGCCACCATCTACGGGGGAACTGAGTGTCAAAATTCTGAAAGATAGTGGTGCTACTTGAAAGGGAAAAAAACACTCTCACCCCAAGTGGCATAATCTCATATCATTTAACGGTAGTTTTCATAAATTTTAGTTTTAGTACAGCTTGCAATACTCAAACCTCGAAATCGAAAAATTTATGTTTAACGGTAAACATCTTGTTATGCGAACTAAAGTAAGCTAGCTACATGAAAATATATACAATTGAAATAAGTAAATGCAAGTTTTTCTTGTTGCTTGGAAACTATAAGATTATTGGCTCTTTTCAGAAAAACTTGCATTAATTACCGAAAGATATTGAGCAGAAAATCTTTACTTTTCCTCATCGGAATGACAAATTCAATCCCATCGACTAGCACACAGTAATGAAGTCCACTAGCATGCAATAAAGTAATACACCTAACTGGAAACCGAATTAATTTTTCTAACAATTTTCAAGCTCTGTAGCATTAAAATTAATTCTCACTGTTGATTTATATCATCTTAAACTACTGAAACAAAGCAGAATTTTCAAATTTACAGGAAGTGCGAGCTCTGCCATTCCTTTTCACTTTGTTTCCTTTTTCGTGCACGCGCATTTGCGTTAAGAGTGAACTCTGCGACAAAAGGCTTGATAGATCATCTCCGAACAGTTCCTTCGAAAATTCATGCAGTGACAAGTGGAAGAAAGATCATCCTTCCGAGTCGATTCAGTCATTAACATCCCCGACCGGAAATTTGGTTTGTTTAAAAGGGATCTTGAAAGAGAGAGGCAGGCATTAGAAATTTATAGCCGGGCAAGAAGCCATGCATGATTTGCCAAATCCGACCGGGACGCTCGCACAGCACAATGAATAGCAGGAAGACACAAGGAACGGACTTGCGATTGTAGTTGGTGTCATCGGTGCGTGGTATTACCACGTGTGTTAATGATCTATGGGGTCTTCTGGCGTTTTGTGCGTTGCCTCCCAACCCTTTTGGTCGAATGAATTCATTTCTGATTCCCCCTTCTGCGACGAAAGACTTTCGCTTCCCCACTTTTGTAACTGTTTCGCTCTTCATTTGGAAGCCAATGGGTTTTCTCCAGGTCATTCTGTCGCTCCCTTCCCGGCACCCTCTGCAGCTAGCCGCTCTCTTCCACGGTTAAGAGTCATTTATTGCTTCACGTGCGAGTTATCCTTTTGTCTCCGCTCAAATATGGTCGCCGTCGTACTGTCGCCGTCCATCGGCAAGTCAGCGAAAACATTTAATTACTCCCTCGCACAATAGTTGACGATGTTTTATTCATCAAGCGCTGCTGCAGTTGTGAGCGAGGGATCTCCGAAGATGGTCTCTCTTTTAAAACTGGCCTCATCTTCTTGAATCCCACCCTTGCGGATGCAGCGACGCGAAAAGCTTGGCTCTCGTGTCGGAATAATGGTCTCTTACCTTCACCAGGTAAAAGAAAACATTGTCTCGTAGCAGCTTAGAACGCGGGCGGCACTGGGCGGAATGATGTTGAGACGTATATTAAAACGCGGATTGTGTGGCGGGGGAGAGCTTGGGGCAGACGTAACTCCAGCAGAAAAGGGGAAAAGGTTATCGGCAAAAATGACGGAAATTGCACTTTATTGCGCGTTTGAAACGACAAAATAAGAGCAGCTCATTAACGCTTCGTGTGCTATCGCTTTGCATCGGGAATGTGATACAGAAGTAGTTCTATTGGGGGGAGGGGGTAAAATCCACGTGATTTAGAAGACAAATAAAGAAGTCTGTGACTTGAACTTAGTTTCTTTTTGTTTAAACGCTGTAAAAGGAAAGCCGTTGTGAAATAATGATATACATATATGTTTAATTTTTAAAGGAGAATTTTGAACAAATTTTATTTTATAGACATTGAATAAGAATTCCTTTTGATTGCTTGGCTAAATAGTATGTTTCTAAGATTCACGATATTTTATTTTATTGATATCTATGTTATTAAAATTTCAAAATTCTTTTCTTCAACAGAAACATTCTAAAACTGATATACATATAAGCAATATTTATGGCATGATTGTTGTTTTAAAATGATGTTAGGGTTCTATTTTTTGTGAAAAGTATTTTTAAAACAGAAAAGCCAGATAGCTAAAGTTAAACATATTTTATAACATTTTCAGAAAATAAATAAAAGAGAGAGTGAGAGATTCTAGATTCGCAATATTCTGTGATAGCAGTATAGTTAAACTTCACTCTTAGCGAATTTGTAGAGTTAGATTGCAGCACCATTGGCAATGCAGTATTTTTGGAAATCTTTTTTGAAAAGTTTAAGGCTATTTTCTTTGAACACATTATTTTTTTTTTTTTTGGAAATTTTTCATTTGTTATGAAAGAAGAAAAGACATTTACCTAAAATGCACTACTAAAGAGATAAATAAATGAATTAATTAATTTCAAAAAATTAGTTTTTGCAGTTGTGTCCGTTTTTTTACTGACATCCTTCTTCCTTAAATATTTCAGTGTGTAAGATTAAAAAAAAAATACTAAAATAAAAGCTCTAATATTACCTATTATTTATAAATGATACAAAGAAAGATAGTTCGATTGGGGAAATTTTGCGCATTGCCATATTGTACATTCACACTGACTAACTGGAAATTGAGTTGTAAGAATGAAGTATATGCTTTTTAAACGACAACGAGAATTGCTTAAATACTTTATTTTGAATTACATTTAAAGATTCTGTTAATGAGGGAGAAATGAATCTTATGCATAGAAAATTTCATGAATTTTTAATGAGAAGCAGAAGTGAAAATCTTTCAAAAATTGTCACTTTATTTAGTACCTGACTTGATTATGCATATTTAACAAATGTAAATTTCACTGAGAGACTTTTTCATTTCCTTTCCTTTCTTTTCTTCCTTTCCTAAAAAAATAATTGGACCCAGTAGCGAGAGTGAGAAACTTTCGTAACCAATTAAAAATATTCGAAACAATTACATCATCTTAACTCAAGTAGCACAGGAAAATTATTGATGTAATGAGATCTGGGGGACTGAAAGAGTTAAAGCGAAATGTGACTTTTTTTTTTTTTTTTTTTTAATCATATAGCCGAATTATAATGACGAAGAATTATAAAATATATGCGTTTTTTATTTTTACCTCTTCACTCTTATACATTTTTTAAAAATGGCATCAATACCAAGTAAAATTCTTCACGGATCCGCGCTTCTTCTGCGTTAATATGATTCTTAATGGATCCGTTCTCAACTTCGTCAATGAAAGCGTACGTCCGAGTCACAATTCGAGTAAATTCTGTGGAGCATGAAAGCTGTGAAAAGCTCCCTTTTTACAAGGACAGTGTGAAAGGGGGGAAAGGGAAGAAATTAAGAGCGATTAAACTCAGAGGGGAAAAAATGGAAAAAAGGATAGTAGAAGATGTGAGAAAAAGATTGCACATAACGGGTTGAGAGGTTTGATTTCGGTTTTCTGTGGCACTCGTGCTTTTTCCCTAATTAGAGGGGTTCCGGATTTGTTGAAAGGATGAACTGTTAATCCTTAAATAGCGTAGGTCTGAGTTTTTATTGACAAATTTAATTGCGACAGGAACAATATTTTTTCGAAGTTAAAGAAATCGAGAGCGCTTGATCTAAAAGGGCTTACTCTCAAAAAAATTACAGAACTTAACGAAAATGCTGGTTATTTAATTGTATTTAACGAAGAACCAGCTGTGCTTCAAAATTGTGGATTGCATTAAGCTAGGGTCTATTCATCAAAGGTCAAAAGCATCAGACTTAAGGTGGAGAGCAACGCTTGCGTTATTGAATGTTTCATACTCATTTTTCAATTCAAACTCTTTAATAAAACAACTTGGTGGCAAAACTAAAAACTTTCGAACTTTTTGATTAATAACAATTATTTCAATTCGAAGACGAATTTATGAAAAGCTTCTAAAAAAGCACTAGAAACAATGGGCTGCAAAATTTAGGCCCCCTCCAAAAATGTCACAGAAAAGGGTTTTAAAATGTTTTAAAACAGGATAAAACAATAAACAAAATAGCAGAGAATCCATTTATTTCATAAATTTTTTTTTACAGAAATCGCAACCATAACTGGCTCTTTTAGTGCCGACACAATCTCAGTGTGCTTCGGCGCATAGTACATTTAACCCACACTTTTCCGTGAGTGCCTTCAGAGAACCTTCTTTCACTAAAGATGTATGGTCCCATCATTGAACTCTAGGTTGATTAATTAATTTAATTTCAAATAAATTGCGTTTGTGCAGCCAAACTTCAAACTCTGATTTCCAAAATCCTAGTAACACAAAACGAAAAAGGAGTTGCCCCTGTAATGTTTTATATACGAGTCGCATATTTGAAATAATTCAGAAAAATGGTGGCTAAGCTCATCTTTGAATCATTTGAGTTTATATTGCTTGCTATCTACGCAGACGACTCTTTTGAGGATTTAAAGCGTTGAATGAAAACCCATTATTAATTTATGATTTGTCTTTTCGATTAATAATAATAAAACAATAAATAAACGAGTAAAATTATGTAAACTCCTAAATTTTCAATAGTTTCACAAGTTGTTTTCACAAGTTTTCAATAGTTGTTAAGTTTTATGATAATGAAAAGCAACTTTAAAAGATATTAAATTCTTCTTTCTTGATTGTAAGAAAGAATAAAATTATTTGGGGGGGGGGGGGGGAATAGAACCGATTTCAAATTAAAATTGCACTAAACGTAAAAAAAAAAATAATTTTTTAAGCAGCAGATACGACTTTTAAATATAGTTTTAAAAGTCCGCGAAAAATTATGGAAAACAGTTCTTTCTTAATAAAAGAAAGAAAGCAGAAGACTACCAATTAATATTGGAAGATCATCTTTTGCCTTACGCACCTCTGATTTCCGAAGTATACTGGGTATTCCAGTAGGACCATGAGGCAACACACTCTGCAAAAAGTACGAAAGAATGGTTTGATCGCTGACACATCATAGTTATGCAATGGCGAGCTCGTAGTCCTGATCCTAGCCCCGTTGAAAATCTATGGGGGACGGTAGCCCGCCCAGTTTTTCATTAAGGGCGCCAGTATCAAAACACAATTTTTTAAAAAAAGTGTATTACTGTCAGCCTGAAACCAACAGTCACTGCAGCAGTTAAAGAAGCTGGGATCTATGCCGAGTCGCATATTTGAAATAATTCAGAAAAATAGTGGCTAAACTCATTTTTGGATCATTTGAGTTCATATTTAGCAGAGTTTAAGGAATGTTAATATTTAACACTTTCTATTTTTTCATAATTGTCCGCTTTTTTTCAATTTGCTGATGCACACAGAAAAATTGCAAGACCTTTCCTAAATCTTTGCTTTTATTTCCCTAATGCAATTGTACATGTAGTTTTATTACAATTGAAAGAAAATAGAAGTTTTGTGAGTGTTTTTTTTTTCTCCTCCAGTGTATCATAAATTCGGTTTTGAAGTTGATTTAAGAAGTCTAATTCAACTTCTTGAGTGAAAGAATGTAATTTTTGTTTCAGGGAAGCCATCACTCAAATTCTTATTATAATTGCTTTTAATATTACTGCTTAATAGCGGCAAACTCTTTTTAATAAATTTACTAATAATTTACTCAACAAAGATACATCAAGCCAAGCTTTTCCAATTAAAAGAAAAATACTTAATTTTCACCCATAACGTTCTTTATAAAGACCAATTGTAATGCAATCGATGTACGATGTTTAAGTTAGACGACTCTTTATCGCTTAAAAGAGAATGAAAAAATCATAAAATCTTTTCATTTAGTCAAAATGAAAATTAGCCAAAAGTTATGAAGGAAACAACAAAAAAAAAATGACTATATTGAAGCCCATAACATTTTTTAATTATCGAATATTGTCAAACGAAGGTACGGGACCTATGGGCGACCACCCTTGATCGGTTAAAAAAAAAAAAGAAGAATCAAAATCGGTTCTTCCAGTAAGAAGTTATCGAAAAAAAAAAAAAAAAAAAAAAATTAAAGTCGGTTCTTCCAGTAAGAAGTTACCGGAAAAAAAACATACATACGGTATGAATTGATAACCTACTCTTTTGAGAAGACGGTTAAAAACGACATTGTTTACACCCCGTATTTAAGAGCTGCTGTGGAATTAGATCAAGAAAATATGTTTTAGATTAGTAAACTTTCCCCTTTCCTGTCGATTGAGCGTAAAGTGCCTTCACAAAAATTCTAACAAAAACACTTCTTGACAAATACACAAAATTTTACCCCTCACTAACTGATCTCCAAAAATAGAATTTTCTGTAGAATAAAAATGTTTCTGTTTCAACCAAAAGTTTTACATTTTCAAGTAAAAAATGATAAAAATTGAAGAAAAACGGAACAAATTCCTTCTGAAAAAGTCTTGAAGTTTAAAAAAAAACACTCGAAAATTAATTAGAGAAATGATACGGCTCAAATCATCAGCCTTTTAAGCCAATGCCCATTTTAGCCTTCAGGTAAACCATTTTATTGCATCCAGTAACCGCTGCATATCTCAAGAACAGGTGTAACTCCGTGGAAAATTTCCTAAAAAGATTACCTAAAAAATTTTCCTCGGGGCGGAATGACAGCTCAACAGCTCAAATAATAATAAAAAGTGATTAATATTTTGAACCTTGTTGCGCCGCTCTGAACAACAAGGAAAAAAAGTGCCGCGACAAATATAAAAAGCTCCTCCCTTCGCAGACATGTCACTCGCGAAGTCATAAATGAAAAGAAATACAAAAAATATGGCGGGAAAAAAGCGAGAAATATTTTCCCCGAAAGCTAAACGATGCAGAAAACGCGTGGACCGAAACAACGGGCAAATCACGTAGCTTAAAGAACGTACCATGGACGTCAGGAACAGCCTTCCAAACTTTTTCGGACAAATTTCTTTGCCTATATTAATCATTTTTTTCCCTAATTATCGCCTGCCTTAGTATTTTCTTCCAATCACGGCAGCGTAAACTGGTTCGAGCGACAATTAGTTTTTAATCTTCCATATTCGACCGACATTACCAACACGTAGAACGTTCAAAGGAGGGAAAAAATTTGGGGTGGAAGGATGAGGAAAAAAAAGGCAGGAAAGAAGAAAAGTCGAACGTAAAAGGTGACGTTTCGCGTAATTTTAATTCCAGCTGTCATTTCAGTAGATTACAGAGCCCCCACCAACTTCCCTCCTTTTCCTACTCCTCGTGTCTTTTGCTTAGTAATGAACTTATACGTGTGTGGGGGGAAAGGGGGTTCGGATTCATTTCTCTACCCCTGTGTGCTCAAATATGGGTAAGAGAGTGGAGAACTCTTTTCCTCGGAGACATTCTTTAATTTAAACCTTGCCGAACTTCCTGATCGATAAGTTGAGATGAGTTCTTGCCTTCTGTGGATGTTCTGGTAGGTGAGCAATCTCGAGTCCTTTTTGACATTAATGAATCACCCAACTTTCATATTTCCCTTACCACCCTTTTCCACCTTGCTATCCAGATTGGAATACCTTAATTCCAGCGTTCCGACAACCCTTTTCCAGAACACCTGATTGGGAAAAATCCGGGATGAGTTCCGGTCCGGGAAACAAATTGCGACAACTTTCGGCCTTTTAAGATTCTCGTGGATTATGACTTCTTCCAACCCCCTCCCCCTCTCTTTCTAAAAGAAGAGAAAAGCCTTGACGAAATAAAGCACAAATCAAAAGCAAAAATTTATGTACGGGATCAAAATGCTTCCGTTCGATGCTAACGAGTTGTTCCGAAAGCCGAGTGATTTGACTCTGAGTAATAATTCCTGTAAAGCAAGTATTTTCTCAAGTCTCAAAGGGCTTTAAAAAAGTCGTCATCAATTTGAAAAAGCACTGCCTACGTTCCTTCGTTACCTCTAACTTTATTCTGTTCTTTTTTTCGACTTAAATTTATAGAACATCACACGTAAGGAAGAACAAATTAGAAATCACCGGAAAAAATCAGATTTCCTATTGCGAATTAAATAGGAATTTGTATCCTTGGAGAGTTAAAAAAAAATGAGGCACCAATTAAAGCTGCTATCAATGTGTCTGTTACCCAACGCATACCGAATTGTGCCCATAAAAACTCGCGTGGCATTCCTCCGATCTTATCTGAATACTAATCATGGCATTTTCAGCCGCATTGAATGATAAAAACTAATTAAAACTAATTGTGTGGTTTTTTATTTATAGCTCATTGTGATCCCTTGATGATAACAAAGAAGGTTTTAAATTTTGAGATCAAGAAAGCCTTCGATTTATCTTGTTACGATATTTACTTTTATTGCAAAACCCTGCTTTGGATATTGTTATTAATGATACAATACAATGTTATGAGATTAAGAAGGCGTACAAACTAATAAACTCAAACTATCCTGTCTACCTTTCCAAACTCGTTCATAATAATGAAGTTTATTACTGTTTAAATGTGGTAGAGTTAAAAAAATACTATTACAAAACGAACCAGTAGCGAAGCGTCAACGTTTGTAAAAACCGTTTGAACTACTATTTCAAAAGGAAAACCTTTTTAAGAGTACACATGCTAATATTGCTATGATAAATTCTATTTCGAATCAAAACAAAAGTAAGCGATAAAATTCCAAGATTTCTTTCATGCAGATAACGGATTTCTTGGAGACTAGCACATTCAAAGTAAAACTTTTCAGTTTGAGGTTTTTTTTCTTTTCTTTTTTTGCCTCAGTTTTGAATAATGTTATTCCTGGAATTACCAAGGTAGAATAAATATGATACAAATATGACGGTTAAAGTAGAATGTCGTAATGCTTATCAAAATAGTCATATATAAAGTTTTGTGGCTATTGGCGGTATACGACAATTTATTGACAGGGGAAGGTGGGGCACATTTGACACCTCCCTTTGTAAAAGAGCATTATTTAAACTTAGGGACCGTCCATAAATGATGTCACGCTTTTTCCCATATATTTGACTCCCCTCCCCCCTTTGTCACAACACTTCAACATGAACGCCATCGATGCTACGTACAGTATGGCCGTACTTAGCCATTAAGTACCTCCCTCTCCCCTTTGTCACATGTCACGCTATGTTGAATAAGCATGATGTCACACTTCTTGTTACCCCCTCCCCTGGTTGCAATTTGCCACAACTTCACGAATCCCCCTCGAAGCGTGACATCATTTATGAATGATCCCTAACCGAGGTTTGTTGGTGGAAAAAGTAGATAAGTTGATAACGAAGCTTTGGAGCATTAAGCAGATTTAATCAGGTTATGTAATTTAGATCAGCATTTCTATAACAATACGGTATTATTTCCTAATACTCTGTTTTCTTTTTTTATTACATGGTCTCAAAGTATTATTTAGGATTTCTTTGTTTGATCCCAATGTGTACTATCTTGAGGTGCAGTGTGAGTGTTTTTATTTATTCACATTCGCTTAATACAAAGATATCCGACGTTTTACAGTAGTTCATGCTTATGGGGCAGTTTGGACAACATCCGTATGCGTTACTACTCACTACTACTCATCCCCATGAGGTAAAGTGGCCATAAATGCATCCCTAATCGAAAGTTCATGAAATTGTTTTACTCAATTTTTTTCTGACCAAAATTTAATGCAATGTGTTCTTTAATAATATAATGTAAAATAACAACCAAAATATCTGAAGGTTTTGGACAGTTTTTCATATTTTTTGCCCACCGAAGGCAAAAACGTGGATTTTATGACCATTTTACCTCACCTGACCCTATTTCATCGTTTGCCGTATACGCTTGAATGCATATATTTGTATCAGAAACTCATTCTTTCATGTTTGAAAGTCTGTTAAAACAAGTTTATTTATATTTAAGAGGTATTCAGTAACCTTTTACTCAACATTTATAGGTGCTTTGCAAAAAAAAAAAACAGTATATCGCTTTTTCAGTCAATGCCGTAATAATTGAAGTTAGTTTACGTGTCTGATGAAGCTGACTACGTATACTGTAGAGCAAAATATATGTAAAATAAATTAGTTATCCCTGTCTCTCTCTGGGTCATCAATTATCTTCTGCGCTTTGGTAAAAGTCACAGAGTCCAAGTCCATTAACAGCAGTTTTGAAATACTGTCAGTGTCAATAAAAACTTTCAAATCGTTATCTAAAATAGTAAAAATCGTTTTAGAGACCTCTAATGTCTAAAGGATTACTTGTGTAACTTTTAAATATTGTGTAAGTAGTTTAAATCATGAAACCAGTAGATTCTAGTATACTACAGCAATCTTTTTTTTTTCATTATTTAATGACTTTTACAGGAACGCCAACGCTACTATGTGCTATTCTATAGCAAAACTAGCATAAAACTCCTTAAATAGAGAATTATTAAAAATATTCGTAATCAGCTCGGTATCTTTTCACGTTTCATCAACAAAAGTAAATAAAACATAATGTTCAGTAAATTCTCATCAAACCGGCAAAAGATTAATTGCTTTCGCTCTCGTACTTCGTAATTGACATTTTTCGCATTTTTTACTCCCTTCTTCCCTGTCAAACTCTTTAAAAATTAAATACGTTTTTGCAGTCCTTCCCCATGTTCATGAAACGACCCTACTGCCCATGTTCCCCACCCTCCACCTTCTTTTCGCGATGGAATTATAAACGCTATTATTTTAATATTTTTCCTACCCCAAAGCGTAATGTTCTTTGTCTAGATTTGGCGGTAATTACATTAATAACGAACGCGCTGTGGCCAAGAACAAAAACCTCGTCGTTGCTTAACGTGATGGAAGTCAAGAAAAAAATTAAAATGGAAAAAACCCTCATAGCGATGAAAAAAAGAAAGAATCTTTTTCAATAGTATAAAAGTATGTGTGGAAAAAAAAGCATTTTTTCTCCTTTTTAACAATATGTTATGCTTAAAGAAAATACACAACAAACAAGCAAGAAATAATAATAATAAGCATTTCCTATCAACTTTTATTGTCGTTTTAGGGGAAGGGAAAGAATGTGGTTCGTTTGTTTCCATATTTTTCCAATCTTTTTTTAATCCGGCATCACATTCTTTTGTTGGTTTTAATTCTTATCCCGGGAAGTTTGCAATTCATCATAGGAAACATCATTTAGCAGAGAGCTTGGAGTTAAATTAGCCGTTGGTAAGATTTTCAACGGGTGAAATCGTTCTTCTAAAATATCATATCTTCTGAGCAATTCTAAACCACTGGAGATGATCACAGAAAAAAATTATTAAAAAGAAAAAAAAAAACATCCTTCCTCGGAACTTTACCAGACGATTAAAATTCACATTATAGGTGGTGGGGAAGTGAAGAGAGGAAAACTTTTTTCTTATCTTAGAATGAAAATTACGGTAATAATAATTATTTTTTATCATTATAATTAGAAACAATGCGAGCGAAAAAAAGGGTCGATTTTTTTTTCGCTTTCTCCCTCTCGTGCTGTTGATTGCCGTGGAATCTTGGGTTCTTAAAAATGGCTGATCACGTACTAGATAAATAAAGTACGCAGCAAGGTCCAGCTCATTACCTGCGCTTGAAAGAGCAAAGATTTCGGAATAAAATGCGAAATTAACGTTGGACCCCAGACTAGAAGTTGAGAACAAGATGGAACATACCAGGTCGCCATTTTTGTTCACATAATTTTAATCCGAAAAATTTGAAAATATCTTACATTTTCAGAGCTGGAAACAAATACGAGGAATAAATTATTAAAATTACATACATGTGTGCAAAATAAGTAAATATTTGATTGATATAGGAAATATAGTACATTTAAGTAATGAAATGTAAAAATAAAAAGTATGCAGACGAAAATCAAAAAAAAAAAGAAGAAGAAGAGGTAGGGAGGCGAAGTTAAAGGAAGAAAAAAATTTATGCGTTGCACCAAGGGTAGTCAACTACGATCGACTGAGCTAAAAATGTACCGCGATCCAAACAAGTTGTTATGCGTATTAAATAATGCAAGGGTTCCAAAACCTTTCCAAGTGATGGTACTCTTGGAAGAATTTTCGCAAAATATGAGGAAAAAGAGATAGCAGAGCTAGAACATCATAAACGGACGTTTATTAGGAACTTATTTATATCTTAAGCCACAACTTTGAAGACGACGAGTGCCTCGCTATGAAACTTGTAAGTCAATGAAATATCAAGTTGACGGCAAATGAATTAGTATTTTAACTTATCATCAACCATTTTAATCATTGAAAAAAAAATTCTATTCTTTTAGTATTAAAAAAAATGGACGCCGAATAACATTACATGGATGGCTCAAAAATTTCTATGTTCCATCTATAAATATTGACATGCATGTATAGAAAATGAATTTATAATGAAGTTTTGGTTAAATATATTTCTAACCATATGACAACAAAAAATACAAAGTGAGTGTCTAATTACTTCTATGGAACACACAACCTTCTTCATCTGTTTTCTGAAGTTCTGTCCTTGTGGAGTTAGTCGACTTGGCAACCGAGCCAAACTAACTAACTAATCGATTCGACTAGCAAATATGTCAGTCCTAAAAAAATTTCGTTTAGCAATAAAATGTAAAAAAATCGAAATACACGCGCTACTGTCTTTAAAATATTTAACTTGATGCTCTACATACAATTTAAATGCAATGATACATTATATTTATCTTTTTTTTAAAACTCTTAAGAGAATAATTTAGCACACTTATTTTGCCGTATTAAACCCTAACCAAAATAAGCACAATAAAAAAAATGCCAGTTTGGTCTACTGCGTTTAATATTTTTGGCGGCAGTTGAAAGTCAGCAGTCAACAAATGTTGACAACAATTAATCTTTGGTAGTGTAAATATAACAAAGTAAGAATAATTTTGCTTTCACCAAAATGCCATAATTTTTACTGCTACATTTTTCAAATTCAATTATTATATTTAAATGGTTGAATTTTGAAGTAACTGAATATTCCGCTTACTATTATGTCTTGCAAAAATAATTATTTCTGGATAGTTAACGTAAACGTTTAAAAGTAAATTTACACTGTATCGAAAAAAGGAAACCAATAAAAAGAATTACTAATCACCAAATTTTCGTCTTCTTTCAGTTTTTGAAGCCTTTCCAGATAGTTTAATGAGAATATTTAATAAAAATCAGACAAATCATTGGGTCGACATTAAAATATTTTTTTCCTAAGTTTCAAAAAACAGCTTTAACGAGTTTTATTATATCAACAGTAAAAATTGATTTTATCTGATGTTGGAAAAGACATTTAAAAATTTTATTAATATTTTTAAACGTTATTTCACAATTAAAAACTTTTTATGCATAATTTACCTTTTGTTTTCCTTCATTTATAATTAATAATTTGTTGTGTTTCGAGTTACAGCAGAAATATCCTATTTTTAATTTTTAGACTGACATTTTAAAAAAACAGTTTTGTGAACATTAAAATGTTTTAAAAAGTTATTTTACCTTAAATACTTAACTGTATTATTAGTTTTTACATTATTTATTACTTCTACGTACATTTTTTTTAAAACTGAAACAACTTTAAGAGATGGTATTCTTCTGAATATATAAACAATTATTAATGCATTTCCATTTTTTAATTTCATGGATCATTTTGATTGATTTTCAGTTATAGAAAAAAATTATGTTATTTATATAATTCGCAATCATGGCAATGAAACCTTGCGATCGTTTTTTGCTGCGAAAGAAAAGAAATACTTTTAATTTAGGACTTTTTTTTTCACTGGTAATTGTTTACAAATATTTCCTTCTTTCTCTTTTTTCCCTCTCTAAATCTTTTTTTTCTTCTGTTAAACTTTGGTGTGCCTTGGATTTTTTTTTTTTGTTAAAAACAACAAGTACTAGAGTTGTAATCATTGTGCGAACTTTAAACAAGTTCAGTCAGGCCGTTTTCCCCATAATTCAAAGTATAGTGTGAAAGCTTAAACGTGAAAGAAATTCTTCGTTTCTACATCAGCGAATTTTTTCAAGAAATTGTAGTTAAAAAGAAAACGGAATAGAATTTTTTAAAAATTCCTTCAAGGAATGCATATCATGGTTTTGAATTAATATTTCACCATATTTTAAGACAAGAAGTTCCGTCTAGAACTATACGAGCTTACTTTCCCGTATACACCAAATTCAAATTTATAATCTAGCTTTCTCTTTCTCTCTCTCTCTGTCTCATTTAGCTTTAGTTCTTAATTGCTTCAAATATACCTTTTTCAACGGATAATACATATTCATTCACTCACTCATTCATTCTTTCATTTATTCAGCCATTCATTTATTCATTCATTCATTCATTTACTCATTCATGTGTTTGTTCACTCATTTATTTAGTTTTTCATTCATTCACTCATTTATTTATTTTTTCATTCATTCACTCATTTATTCATCTTATCATTTATTCACTCATTTACTCATTCCTTCATTCATTCACTCATTTATTCATTTATTCATTCATTCATTCATTCACTCATTCTTTCAATCTTTCATTTATTCATTGAGAAATATCTTTTAAAATCCCATCAAAAAATTTCATAGGAAAATAGGATCGTTCAGTTTTCGTTAAACTTCGTAGTTGTACATGTTAGATACATCGTAACATCTTAACGATAAAGTTTGTTCCAAAAAAATCCGTCGGTTATATCAGGATTTATATGGGATTGAAATTTCCCCGTAGGCGCTAATGTTGATTTTTTTTGAACTGTACAAAAATGAGCAAAAATTGTTCAAATCAATATTTCACGCCGAGAGCTTCTTCCAATAAGCTTGCTCATAGGAACTTGAATCTTGTGCCCAGAGTTTACATAATTTGCTTCATTTTTGCCCATAGGTGCTAATGTTAAAATTTTTTGAACTGTTCAAAATTGAACGAAAAATTGTTCAAATCAAAAAGTTAAATATGGAAATAAGATCTTCTCCGAGGATCTTTCGAATACAAAAAGAGTTTTTCGATTCAGATAATTCGTTCAAAAGTTATTGGGGGGGGGGGGGGCAGACAGACCGACAGACAGGCATTTTCTCCATCTCAAAACCCTACTTTCAAATTTTTATTTTTCAGTCTTTATTTAATAACTTCACTTTTTTTTTTACTTTTCTTTATTTTAACGATATTTTTACGATAAATTAAGCTTCCTTTCATGCTTTAGTATTATTTATTAACTTTATCGGGAAAGTGGGTCACAAAATGATTGTACTTAGTAAGATCATTAAATAAATAAAAAAAGAAAACATAGAATGAACTGAAAAAATAATTCAAATAGTACCGTAACTGTGAAGTGTAAATAAAGGTTAAATGTGAAAAGAAAGTCAACTTTTTAAAAAAATAAACACGGTAAAATGAAATTTTGAAAATAACTATATAAGTTAATAAAGGAACATGAAAGAAACGTAAATAAATAAGAAAATAAAAGGAAACTAAAGATAAGATTATGAATGCAAAATCAAATAAATTAAACTGATAAAATGAATAATAAAAATGTCTAAGTTAAATGAACAATAACTGAATATTTAAATAAGCTATTAAACATGTCATTTGATTATTACTAAAAGACAATACATGAAGGAAAAGAAAAAAGATGAAATGAATAATAATATAAATGTATATATATATTTATGTGTGTACTAGAAAGGAAAAAAAATCAGCCATTTTCAAAAAAATTAATTTAACTAAGAATTCTTGCGTAAATGAAATGTTAACATCGTGATGGGCGTAGTACAGGCACCAATGATTTCAAACCGATTAAAATGACTTTTACCGTAATACCTAAATGCCAGATCATTTGATTTCCCTGTGGAGTACATTAGACCCATCAAAGTATATTTTTATCAAAAAAGTTTTTAAGTACTACTTTTGTAATTTTTGTTGACATGACCATTCTCCTTAATTAACAAAATGCTTATATTAATCAAGAGTAAAAAGTAAAGGAAAATAATTGAAAAAAAAAAAAAACGTGATGCAATAAGATTGGTATATGAATGGAAGCATCTAAAAATATAATGAACGAATAAAGAAACAATAAGCTCCGCCTACAACTATATAAGCCTACTTTCCCGTATACAGTATTATCACATTTATAATCTAGCAGTCTCACTCTCTCTCTCTCTTTCTGATTTAGCTTAAGTTCTTAATTGCTTCAAATAAACCTTTTTCCACGGTTTCCCTCATTCTTTCATTCATGTATTTATTCATTCATTCGTTTATTTACTTATTCATGTATTTATTCATTCCTTCATTTATTTACTCATTTATGTATTTATTCGTTCATTCACTCATTCATTCATTTATTCAGAAACATCCTACAAAATAAAGATGGAAACAAATATTGGCTTTTTTGGCTCTGGATTAACTTTGTATCTATTTATGTTCTACGTCATAATATCTTCCCAATAAAGTTTGTTCCAAGCAAATCCGCCTGTTAGATCAGGATTTATATGAGCTTGAAATTTCCCCGAAGGCGCTAATGTTAATTAGAATTGAACTTCCTCGCTAATGTTAAATTTTTTGAACTGTTCAAAATTGAACAAAAATTGTTCAAATCCAAAAATATTTCGCGTGGAGAGCACCTTTTAATAAGCTTGTCTGAATGAAAATGGATTTTAAGTCCAGGGCTTATGTACTTTGCTTCATAGTTCCGCATAGGCGCTAATGTTTAAAGCTTTTCAACTGTTCAAAATTGAACGAAAAATTGTTCAAATCAAGAAATAAAGTGATAATATTAGCGTTAAAGAGGCTTGAAGTATGAAAATAATGAAAAGATTAATATTATGTTAGAACACAAAATTTAAACTTGAATGAGTTATAATGGGCAAATTAGACAATGAATGCGTTAAAAATAATTTAACTTTGCGCAAGTAAACAATAATAATAAAATTGCTCATTTGTGCTTTAAATTAACGTGTAATTTTATTATTAATGAATGCGTTAGTTTTTTTTTTTTCATGCGTATAAAATTCCTCTCTCACGTATAAACTTAAATTTCTAATTTTAAATTTCTATTTACATCTGAAAGTAAACATTTCATTAGTAAGTAAACAAACAAAAAATACGAACGAAAAGAGAAACGTAAATAAGAAAGTACACAAATTGGGTGAAAATCAAAATCGTGCAATAATAAAGCCTCACAAATCGAAAAAGAGAAAACAAAGTTTTGTATGGTGCAGTTACACTGAATAATAAACAAGAAAATTGAAACAAAGATGGGATAGAAATAAAACCTATTTTTAATTATTATTCAGCAAAGGAATAAGCAAGAGAATTTGTTCATCTAAAGGGAAAATGCTTGTCAGCTTAAGAAATGAAAACGTATAAACTTGATACACAATAAAAACAAATAGATAATTTAGTATGCAATTGAGTGAGTAAATAAAAATAGATGTAAATGTATTAAACAGTGCTTAGAAAAAATGAAAAAAAAAAAAAAGATACTTAATTTTAAGTCATGTGCTCAGTAATTGAAAAAATAATTAAAATTATGACCGAAAAGAAAGAAAAAAATAATGCAAGGAAACAATTTAGACCATTTTACTTATTATATGTATACGTATTATGTGTATTTAGCTGAAATATTTACTTTTGTTATCATTTTTCTCAGAAATAGATTTTATTTGAAGTACATTCGCAGTTATGAGTTAATTTTTAATAGAAACTATTCACGAATAAGATAAATTATATATATATATATATGTATATATATATATATAAAATTAACATTCCGTTACTCGTGCTGTGTGCTAAAATTGTGATAAAAGTTTTGGACTGTTTTTACAACACCCTACGAGCGTTCGAGAAACACTGATAGAGGGATAAATGAATGAAACATTATTGATTTCGCTTATATTGAGATAAAGAAGCTAAATTATGTCCATATTGTATCTAAACACCCATTGAAAACGAATGTTAAAATCTCTTTCACATTAGTTGAGCTACTGTGATAAAAGTTGTTTGATACCCTTTTTCCGCGAAGCCCAAAACTGAAATAAAAAGACGATCTACTGGCATACGTTTTCCGATTTTTCTCCGCACAGTTTCAAATTGAAAAAAATGTAACTATACTATTAATTTCGCTTTAATTTTATAGTTTGATGGTGCTTTTACGTAAGGGTATTGAAAATATTTAAATTCTAATAGAAGCTCTTTTGCGAAGCTCGTAACACGCATTTTTCACGATAATTACAAGAAATTACCGTCTTTTAAAGTTAAACTACTACAATTTTTCAAAAATCAGAATCGATGTGTATTTCTTTTTTTGAGCAAAATGTATGCTAATAATTAAAAAAAAAAGAACTTGTTTGAATTAAGTGCATGAAAAGTTCTGCTGTGTACGGCATCCCACCTGTAATCTTCACTGCATTAAAACCACCTCTGTGATAAAGCTACATTTACAGGGAAGGTACCGTCGACTCGTGTTATAACGATACCCCTTATCCGGACCTATTTGGGTCGTTATATCAAATGGCCGCTGTATCAAATGAAACCCTAATAATATTCAAACTATTTTGTTTTCTTTAAATTTGGTTAAAAATGACGTTTTACATTCAATATGAAATGTGCGACATTCTTATGTAAAGTAAAATATTTTAATTAAACACGTTAAAAATAATAATTAATGGAATATGATTATTTTTTCTTTAAATAATCTTAAAGTCAGAACTTGTGATTTGTACTATTAAATAGATTGAAAATTATTAATTACACAATTAGAGTATTATATAGAAATAAAACTTCAAGTAAACTGAATTTTAAAACAATTAGTTTACTTAAGCAGTGTATAAAAATTTACAAAGGGCAATTCCCATGTTGACAATGTGTGGGGGGAGGGCATAGAAAGAGAAAGGGACAATTTTCCATTTCTAAAAAAAAGATTGTCAATTTTTAGTTTTTTTTTTTCGGCTCTGGTTACAGCAACATTTCAAATTTCACTGAATGAGAAATTTCATATTGGTCTAGTTCCAACTCACTAATATCCAAAGTCGCGTACTGTCTCGATCGGGACATCGAATGTGAAATATTAATGTCTTAAACGTCGTTATAACGTATTGAGTCGTTGTAATGCAGAGTCGTTATAATGTATTGAGTCGTTTTAATGCAGAGTCCTTATAACGCGAGTCGACAGTACTTGGTTGCAAAAATTTTGACTAAGTTTAGTATGTTTTATGCTACTTTGTCAAGAATTTTGGATTAAAACCTAGAATAATAAGTAGTTGGAAATAGTTAAATTGAATTGAAAATTTATTTCTTAAAACAGTATTTAATGTAAACGAACATTTCGTACGATTATACGGTACGTAATTTGTGAAAAAAAATAAAGTTTTAAACATATATTTACAAAGGAACCAAAAAAAAAAAGAAAAAGAAGAAGTTTAACACCTCGTCAGCAAATTTTCCTCCATTCATTTTTCAATTTTCAAAAAAAGAAAAAAAAATCTTTACGTCTTATTTTAAATTTGAATATCTAAAAAATTTTAAAAAATAGTAACATACTTTTTGAAGTAAATTTACAAAGTAACAGAAAGAGAAAAGAACAACTGATATTCCTAGTCAACAAATTTTTCTCTTTTCCCGTTTAAAAAATATCTTTACGTCTGATATAGAATTTTAACATTTCGTTTAGAATCACACAAACCATTGATTAAACATTAGTACAAAAAGAAATTTACATTCCTAAAAGAATTATCCATTTAACCTATTGAATTGTAACTGATATATATTATTTGAATCTAAGTACATGAAACGTTTCACGGTGCCAGTGCGACATGTAATCGTTTACGCATTATGACCATCTCTGACATAAAGCCACATTTCCAGGAAACATACTTGATTACAAAAACTTATAAACTCATCCATGTGTTCAGCAGAGTTGGCTCGATTTTTCCAAACCCGAAAACACCCGTGGAGTTTTTTTTTTTTCAAAAAATCTCACTCGAAGTCATCACTTCACACTGTATTTTACTCAAAAAAGCTAATAAAAATGCTGCTTTATATCAAACAGGGTGTATAATGTCTATAATGCGTACATTATATATGTCATGGGTATTCCATTCTGGGTTGGCTCGGACATTCGGACATAAAAGCCGCATATGTATGCATATATATATATATATATATATATATGTATATATATAATTTATCGAGGGTGTAAATTTTTAAAAATGTTAGATGAGCTTAAATTGCTCTACGGAATAAGAATATAGTTTTTTTTTTTTTTTCTTAAACCGTAACTCTCTATCACTTTATATTTATCACTTAAAAAGCGGATAGAAACAGCTTAAAAAAAGGGATGTCTCTCAATACGAGAAATATATTTTAAGACCAACTCAAAAATTACTCAGTGATAAGGGGGTTGGACCATTGTTTGAAAAGTAAGAAAGTCCAGACAGTTCTGTACCTATGCATTATATGCAACTGACTTAAATTTTCCCAATGTGAATAATTTGGTTCTAAGAATTAAAAGGAAAATATTACGTGTAGAGAAAAAGAGATAAGGGAAGATTTTGTCGCAAGTGAATGGCATTCAAAGATTCAATAAAATGTACTAAACTAAATGAATTTTCAGCATGAAGTTTAACCTTTATTACAGATTATACTATAATACTTACATTCATATCCTTGCACAAATCTTAAGCAAATATTAGTTTTTAAAAATGTACTGTATATTTTGAAAACACATAAAAAAAATATAAAAAAACCTAAAACCCCACTGTGTTGGGTTTTTCAGAAAAGGCGGGTTTTTTTTTTCAACCCTGATATTCAGCTACTTTGCCAAGCATTTTGAATCAAAACCTAGAGCAATGAGCAGTTACGAGCATCTGCCAATAACTTATATTGAAATTTATTTCTTAATACATTATCAAACAGAAAATTTTCAAAAAAAGTACAAATAATAATAATGATGATAACAGTAGTAATAAGTCTAACAGTAGTAATATTTTATCAGTAAAATAAAATCATTAATAATGAATAGATTAACAGTAATCGTAAAGATCAGGTTACCTTTCGACATACAAATCCAAACGTTCAAATAAATGTTATCGAACAATTTTATTCAAGGTAATCTTTTAATTATTTGAAAATGTTAAGTGCTTTAATTTGCTTAAACCACGCATCAAAATATATTTTAATTCTAATTTTTACATGATGTTTTTAAATTTTTGTTAATTTTCCCAATATAGCTATGCAATTGTACTTCATTTAATTTTATGATACGTTCATTTTTTTTTTATTTTCTTTTATTTATGTATTTAGTTTTGCCTTTGATTTAGAAAAGAAGTCGAAAACTTGCATTTGCTTTCCACTATGCATTCGAATTTCGCTATTTCAGTCGCTTACGAAATGTCCATTTGAATATAACTAATAAATAGCCTTCTTTTGTTTACTTCCTTAAACAAGTTTATTCCATACATTCTTAAATTATTAAGATTATGCTATCTTGGAAAAAATATTTTTTCACCTAAATTTACTTTTGAAAGAATTTTGCTTTCCAGTTGACTCGTTAATGGCGGAGGGTGTCGGCTTTGTATTTTACAGGTGCTCTATTCCCCCGCCCATAGCAAGTATCGCGTGCTTAGACCATAATCATTTGTATGCAAAACTCTTTCGGAATAAATTGAATTAGACGAAATCTCATCATAATTGTTTACGAAAATGCCCATCTTCTTTATACGTTAAAAAAAGGGTGGGTGTAAATACAGTTCCCCCTACACCTTTTCTTCATGCTCCGTATTTTCGCGTTTCTATGGGTGCAAAGACGTTTTTACTAATTGGGTAATTAAAGGTAATTACTCATTTTTTATATTCCTTGCTTTGCATATCTCTGCGCAATTTTTTTCTGTAATTATTTTCAAAGTATCGACCGTTTTTCGACCGTAAAACCACATAGCGAAAAGAAATCTCTTAAAAAGAAGAGCAAATATTTTTTCCACACTTTTTTTGCGCATGTTATGTATTGATTAAATACAACGAAGTGCAAAATACCGTTTCAGGAGACTGTTTATGATTAATAATTATCCTCTCTCTTCGTGAAAAATATTCCAGATGTTTTGACGGAAGTTACAAGTATAATTGTTATTTAAAAGCAAATATTTTCTCTACGTTGGTTTTAACTAAGTGTGTGTTTTGGCACATTATCAATCATAATGATTGAATTTTCTTTTATACGCATTTTTTAAACGACAGCTTGAGTTACTTTACTTTTATTTTTTACTACATAATATATATTTTTTATTGATTTCTTCATTCAGCGGAACCTCTCCGACCAAGGCATGTAATAGAAAATGTTTCATTTAATCTAGCGAGAAATACGTTCGTGTATAAGTGTTACGTGCCTTAGAGTTTACAAACAAATTTTAGGAGAATTTGTTTAAACATTTTAGTCAGAATAATAATCCATTTTTTCATAAATGTATTTACTATTAAGTTCCTCTAAATACGCAGCTGAAATACACGTTAAATTTTTTTAATAATTTTGAATGTACTGGAAATTAAAAAAAAAAAAAAAAAACATTTTTGATTGTTGGACAGCGGTAGTCCGTAGGTTGTATATTTAGAAGATACGCAAAGAGATTGGATTAATATCTAAAAGTAAAAACCATGTTTTGAAACGGAACGCTGTATGTAATAAGGTATTGTACACAATGTTTAAACTGTAATTTCTTTCTTGCCAAACATCTTTAAAAAAATTTGTTTTTGACAATGACGTGTCAAAATATACGGTTAAAGGGGGGGGGGAGTTTATGAAGAATACATTTGAAATTATGAGCTATGCTGATGTATTGAAATTTATTTTTTTAAAAAGGTTCATTGATATTTAGTGTATTTTGGTACATTTATTAAAGTTTAATTTTTTAAATATATTTTTTTAATATATATATACTGATTCGGTGAATAAATGTGCTTAACGATCATTCTGATGCAGAGCTCTATATTAAATCTGAAAAAAAAAACGTAATTTATATGTAGCAAAATGCTCAAGTTTGCCATTTGTAATGGGAATTCTTTCTGGGACGTTCAATGCCAAGAATGACCAAGAGAAATCAGTCCAAGTGCATATAAAACCACCTGTTGTCGTATTTTGATAAAAAGGAACTTACCTAAGCCATTTGAACGATTAATTTTTTTACACCACATCAGACATCAAACCATCTAGTTTTTTATTTTGGTAATATTTCGTCATCAAAATTTTCCGTTCTAACAAAGCAGCATATTACTATATCTGCATGCTGTTTTATTATTCCATGTAAATATTCATTTAAAGTTTAGAATATTTCTTGTAAAATATTCTTTTATATTTGCTCAAATTTTATTCTTTAATTCTGATCTTGTACTAGAAAGTACGTCTTTATACAATAAGTTGTTTATATTTTTTACAAAATTTCTGTCACATTTACCATTTTTATTTCCCCAATCCCCAATCTTGCATTTTCTTTGAAAGTTATGAAGTGAACGAATCTACCCCCCCCCCCCCCGAACTGTACAGTTACAAACTTATACATTTTATAAGTCAAAAAATGTTGCTCTATTTATGCATTTTTATTCAGCTATATTTAAACCAAGAATGCAAGTTTTTTTTGGTTAGTTTTCTACTTTTTTTTTATTTATTTATTGACTGTCGTCATTTCCGTTGGATTTTTCTCTTCAGCTGAGCATGCTTTCAATATATATATATATATATATATATATATATATATATATATATCTTAGACATTAATATCTTAGACATTAAAACATTTCATTTCATGAAACATTTTTCCATAGAAATGCATTTAAGAAATATTTTTGAATCATTCTTTATAGGTAGGCTCTCATTGTCACTTAAATGTTTGAGCTGTTTAAATGTAAACTGTTTCTGCTATGAAATGGTTAATAATAAAGACATAGAATGCGCTGATCATTAATTTTCATTGAAGCGAATTCGTTCTTTCGTCAAATCCATTGTTCAACCACTTGGGATTCACTTACAGTTCCACCATTTAAAGGATATTTTGGAAGAAAGATGCGGGGAACTCGTTGCTCGAAGTCGGAAATGGAACCAAGGGAGACAGACGATATTTAGAGGAAGCAACTTTTCGAAAGTTATCAAGCATCCTTCTGGGAAGGCGGCATAACCTGCGCCTCTAATCATAAATTTATCACCAGGGGAAAAGCGCGGTTGTTTACGCAAGCCTGGAACAAACTGGGCTACCGACAGGACCCTAAAAAGAACGAACGAAGGAAGACAGAGAGGAGGGGGATAAGTTCTTGTCATGCCTGGGAATGATAGATGGGACACAGTTAGACGACACCGCTGTAAAAAAACAACTTCCCGAACCGTTCGACAGATTTGTCCCTTTAAGGTCGTGGCAGACCTCGCCGGGCGGTGTCGAGTTACTCGAATATCGGCGCGCCGATTTGGAATCGGGAGTCGTGGCATTCAGCCAATCGTCGGGGTTCTAACATGAAAATAAGAAGGGAAAAAAGTCGGGGATCAGCGGGCGTCGATTAATCACTTAGATTTTTTTCCCTATGAGTTCTCTTTTTTTATTCCTTTCCTGAAAGCAGCGTTCGTAGAACTGTTAAGGGGTGATAGATAGATCGGAAACAGGCGAACTCTTGTGTTCGCCTCATCAGAGTTGTGTTTGTTTTCACAATAATAAGATCTGTTGGACATGGCATTTTACTAGCCAGCAGATAAAGAGTGGGCATTATCGTCGTTAAATGTTTCTGTCCATCTGGTGGCAGCTTATCCGGTAAGAGCGAATAAACAGATTTGTTAATTATATGTAAATGGTTTGGAAATGAAAATATATTTAAAAAGAAGAGTGATTTTGGCAAGGAGAAATAATTATAACAGGAGAATGAAACAAAACATACATGTAATAAAAGTTTTGTAAAATGTAGATGTAATAGGTTGTAACATAGTAAAATTAAGATAAACGGCCTCAGATATTTGAAAAAAGGAATCACTCTACCTATCCTATCATCAAGCTAACGATCTGGTAAATTACAGGAGATGAAAAAATTTTGTTAAATAGCAAGCGATGGAATAAACTGCTGCTAGCAGATCCAAGTATACACACACACACATATATATACATAGTATATATACATAGTATATATATATGTATATATATATAGACACAAACACACACATTTGCTGCCCTTCGTTAACGAACTGGTTCGCCCCCCCCCCCCCCCATTCAATTGCTATTCATGCTGATGATTTCCGTCATTCACTCAGCTTCTGCACATACAAACATTGAAATTTAAACATAAAAATTATTAGATGAATGCAAATAAAAACTTTAAACTGAATTCATCACTCCCTGGTAATACAACACCAATAAATCATGGAATATGAGACTATGTTATGTTCTCAAGAATGGTTTATATTCTTCCGGTATTGAGCAAAATAAATGAGAGAACTTTTAGTTGGTAAAAAAAGAGTCTGGTTCTCGAAGAATTAAAATAAACTGGTTAAAATTGAAAATTGATAAAATATTGGTAAAAGTTAAAAAATAAATAAATTAATAAAAATAAAATTTTTAAAAAAGCTAGAGAAAGAAACAATACTGGACTATACTTTGTCCAGTAATCAGTAAATAAATCAATAAGTAAAATAAATAAAGAAATAAGTAAAGAAAAAATAATAAAAAAGAAAAAGACGGGGTTAGGGAATCCTTTCCCTCATCTTTAACTTGAAGTCTAAGTCTTTAATCTTTAACTTGGTATCTAAGTGATTTATTGGAAGCAAGAGAGGTGATCTTGCTTCCAATAAATATGAAATTGCTACTACAGGACCATAAGGGAAGTTTAGAATAGTTATATCAGCTTTTACTACGAGTTAACATTAAATAAGTAGGAAAAAAATCAGTAAAAAAAGAACCATGGAAAAATAAATATACCAAGTAAACTATTGATAATTTTCTGACTTTTATTACTTGCGAAACACTTACGTTATAAGTTACTAAAATACATGTTAGCAAAACAAAAAGAATAAGTTGCATCGCAAGCAAAAAAAGATTCAAAACACTTTCTTTAACCAAATTCAAAACACCTTAGTGTATTTTCCATTGTGTGCCGCCTTGATTTTCAGGAAGTTGCAGTCTATTGACGTGTAGTTTGGTTTTCTAGTTGGGACTTATTCACTGTAGAATCTAAAATGATGCAAGAATAAAAAAATATGAAATACATATTATAATATGCGGAATACTTTCTCGTATAGTTATGGTTTTTAAATTGAAAAAATTATACATATAAGAACCTTATGAAAAATGTCAACTACGATACTAAGTGACAGCTTTTCAATAAAATCTGAAATGTAATTTAGGAAACAGTAAATCGGAATAAAAAATTTTACATTTCGTGGAATTACATACCCGTGCCAAATATAACGAATATTTCAAGTTTTAATGATATCTCTAATTATGAAGTGTTTTTACTTTGATATAAAATTGGCTAATTCAATATTTCTCAGAACTTTTTGCCACAAAACTATATTTTAGACTGCAATTCTTACTGATATTTGTACAGTTTTATCGTTATTTTTGGGATGTTTTGAATGCGCTTTCAAAACACATGTTATCCAAAATTTTAATTGAGAATAATTCAAATGCTGGTTCCAAAGATTTTAGATACTAAAAGTTTTTTTTTTTTTTTGACTCCACCGTTAAACTCGTGATCAAGTTATATCTATTGCGCTCGAGTTAAATTTTCAAATTGAGATGAATGAACAGTTTCTATACTTACAGCTAAAACTAAGATAAAAATGTCTCTCTTCCCTCATACGATCACGTTCAATCGTTGACCATTGTAGGTCATTCCTGAAAATTAATTTACCATTCATTAGAAATGCAATTAGTAGAATTTAATTTAATTTTTATTTTTTAATTTTCCTTTGTGCACTTTTTATTCATTTCTGATTTATTTTATTCGCTGCTATTTTGAAACTTTGAAAAAAAAAAAAAAGATTGACAACATTGTGAAGATTATATAATTCTGTGAGATAATTCTATTCTGATTTTATTTTTGGAATTAAATTAACTTTTTCCGAACGTAGAAAGATTTTTACCGCTAAGCTTTAGAATTTTTTTAATTTCATGTAATTTCTGAAGTAACTAAAATTTTAAGGAAGATGGGGTATTTTGCAGATATTACAAACATATATTCCAGTCTTAAGATTATTGGAAATAAATTTAAAGAAAATGGTAGGTTGTATTTTTATTTCAAAACTTCTCTATTCTATAGTGAATGTATAATTATTACTCATTATCAAGTTAACCACAAAACATTTACTAATTTTTAAATTAAAATTATAAAATTTTCTTTGTTTTTCACCTGAAAAGGCTACGAAATTTTTTTATATTTTTCTAACGAACTTATTTTGTAGTATTTTGTGTCCATGCATTTTACCCAATATCTGAAAAACACTGCAAAATAATTCGAAATTAATTCTTCTAGTATTCTATTTCATAATTTCTTTTTCAGAATTTTTCGTACTAAGTACTTTGCTGCAAAAACTTTTATTCCACAGAGAAATTGCACCTAAAGTTTTTATTGCCTGTTGCACATAAAAAATAAGTATGTAAATAAGAATAAGAGAGTTTCTATGAGTATGCAAAAAAAATAATTCATTAAGATATTAAGTGTGCATATATCAGAAGTGCTGTTAAATATGTGCGTCAAAAAATGATTTTATTCCCACATTAAAATTAAATCAAATTGCGCGTCAAACATTTTACTTCTGGAAAAGAATCAATGTTATAATTTTTTTATTACTTCTTTTATCAAAAGTACAGGTTTCCTTGAAATCGGAATGTTACTCCTTCATATTTAAAATACATTAATTTAAATATTTTATAATAATGTACTGAAATGCTTGATCTTCCTCCAAACTCTTTTCAAAAAATTTTCAGGCATCCGTAAGGATAAAAGAATAACCTTTTTAACACTAAATTGCACTGAAACGGGTACGACGACCATTTTGAATTTTTAACATGAGGGAAAAAGCATACCAAAATGGATTCTGTCCCTTTATTGTTTACGTATGATCAATGTAAAACTCTACACATAATTCCCAACTGTCCCGTATATAGAAGCTTTGCTGGCACCCTGCTGCTTTAATACTCTTTAGTCAAAAACTGTACTGATATTTCAGTTGAAAGATCGATAATTGTTTAGGTGCTCCCAAGTTAAAAAAATATTTAGATGTTTCAATTCAGAAACACAAAATACTCTTCATGTTTCAAAAATAAAATAACATATATTAGTTAAAAGAAACAAATGTGGTGTGATAGAATTTTTATAGGAAAGTTTTATTCATATGTTTAGGGATTACAAACTAGATTTTTCACATAGTTCTGTTTAATTTCTCTTCTAGCACTCCCCCCCCCCCCCTCTTTTTTTTTTTTTGCTTCAAAATGCGTGTGGACCGTTCACTTAAAATTTGTGACGTGTAATGGAGAACTTCTTGATTTGTACAACCAGCGCTAAAACAAGTATTCAATTTAGTACTATGTATTATATTACAAACTGTGTGTACGCTGTTGTGGTAATACAAAGTATAACTCTGCGTATAAGATCACCAAATTCGATTTCAAAATAGTAAAAAATAAATATAAAACGTTAAAATGTCAAATTTGTACTAATGTGCGATTACCTAGCAGACATTTTTTCACCCATATTTTTTTGCAAGACAAACAAGTGTCTGAAAAAGAATTTGTGAAAAAACATTGTTTTCTTTCTCAATATTAAAATGAAGAAGGAAAAAAATCATCACTATTGACAACCCCCCCCCCCCCCCACACACACATCTTTTTCGTTTTCTTTTTAATTTTTTTTATTATTTTTTATTTTATTTTATTATTTGTTATTTACCTATTTCTTTATTTATTTTAGTTACTGATTTTTTTGGGGGGCCGGAAAATTAAAAAATGTTTGCACTTTTTTTTTTTTTTTCCTTTTTTTCAACATTACCAAAGGCATTTATTTGGTTGTACTAATACAATTCAAATTTTCAACACTCATAGAACAAGTGGCCAAACTTTTCTCTACAGTTTTTTCCCAACATTTAATATTTGTCTACAATGATATCAAACGGCTTCGAAAATTTGGTTTTCTGTTTAATATATATTTCCAGTGCATTCTTTAGAAGAAAAAAATCTTAACATAGAATCGCCTTACTGATATCAGAGCATATCCTTCAAGAGCAATGAACCTTTATAAGAAAAAAATAAATTTCCCTCCATTTGTAACCATCGAAACCGTCACATTTAGAGATATTTGTAACCATTTTGCCTATATTCATGTATCTGTGAATGGCCATCGTTGAATTGTTATTCCGGTAGCACAACTTTCCGTTTGAAGAACCCTAAAGGGCCATACCTTTTGCCCTTGGTGACGCATTCTTCGAAGAGATATATTGCAAAATGTTCAAACCTTATCCGAAAAACGACAGCATTCAACAGAATCCCAATGCGATTCTCCCCGAATCCCATCGGCTCTTTGTTACGTGAGGATGACAAAGATCCCAACCCATTATTCTGCGTCATCCCTCAAGTTGTTTTTTCATTCCAATTCCCGTACTTCATCTGCGACATCTTTTCTTGTCGGATGAGTATCTTTATAGATGTTAGGCTGAAAGTTTGAACTCTCGTGGCATTGACCTTGAAATTATTCGCTGTGCGTATCTTCCCCAGAATCTACAGGTGATCTAATAAGGGGAACAGTGCAATACGCATCGTGATTGACCGAAAGATAAATCGTCGGTGTGTATTTCGATGCTTAGGATTAAACTCGATTTTAGAGGATGCTTTCCAAGCACAGGCAGAAAATTGAAATAATTCCAAACGTGATTCCCATTTCACAGGAACATTACTTTGTATCACTCCTCAGATTCTCTATTTTGGTGATTTATCATCTGTATTTTATACCTACTAAACACAGTTTTTCTTGAAATACATAACTTGCTGACACGTTTGCAGTTGACTAAACTTACACTGCTATGAAAGTGTCTATTATGTGTATAAATAGATATTCTAGATATTTTTTGTTTTAAAAGGAAATTAACATTTAATTTTACTTTACTTTTTCCGTTTTTTGAAAGTTTAAATTTTTGAAAAACATTAATGTCAATTTTCCCATAATTAGCTAAACAACGACACAAACACGAAATCATATTTTTAAAAAAAATTTAACGATGAATATACATTCCTGCATAAATAAAATAGATGGAATATGTTTGTTCACGCTTGTAAATTATTTGATTTATTATATTTATTGTATAAAGGTTAAACGCCTTTATGTCACTGAATCCTTTGGCCGTCTTTGGACAATTGATAAGTGGCGTAGTATGTGTGTGTGTGTGTGTGTGGTGTGCATGTATGTTTTTCCCCATCTTTTACTCTTTTCATTCAGAGCTTGCCATGGTTACGGGAACAACTCTTGTCAGTTTATTTATGGTAAATTAACTGTATGTGTCTGTGGTCGATCAATGGCCAATTTTAGGAAAATCATTTTCGACGGGAAATGCCAAGAGAGATTTACTCCCACCTGTATCACTTGAAAATAGGAAATATATTAACATTAAAAATCTCACCATTCATCCAAAAACCTTTTCCCCGGAACCTATCTCAATTATCCAGTAGGCAAACTTAAACAACCTCTGACAGTCCGGCGGAAGAGAAGTCACGATGAGGAATAGAGGCATTTCTTATAATTTCGTGCATTTCATCTTTTTAAAAAGCTCACACTCTTCAAAATCGAAGCCATCGGTAAAGCAAGAAGGCGTAAAAGCAAAGAAAAGCTCTTAAGTGATTGTGAAACTTAGACAATGGGCTTTTACCAGTGAACGGCAGGCGGTGGTAAATCTGTCATAGCGCCCCGGGCATTATTAATCACGGCACAAGCCTCCATCAATAACTTTTGAGGGTGCTCGTTGATGGAGGGTAGATTCTGGTCAGGAGCAAACAGCTTCATCTGCGGAAGGAATCCAATGCTTTTAACGAGATCTTGGCACAACGATGAATGGATGCAACCCTTTTCCAAGAAACCGCGACCGTAAGTCATCAGTAATCTCGGCGATTTCGTGTTTGGATGTTCGAACACCCCATTCCTTCTCATCCAACCGCAATGCCTCCTCCACATCGACTGAAATTGCTTTGAATTCCTTTTAACATTTGTCGCCTTAAACGAGATAGTCTGTGAAGTATTGCGTTTGCTTTTGGTTCCCGAGAACATATGCGATGGTATTTTCATTTTACAGAAAGTTGCTCCTGAATGGACACAACATTGTTTTTTTTTATTATTGAACGCTACAATCGCTGCAGCGATTTCTTTTATGGAATGCTTTTTTTTCCCATGTGTAATTAAATAGTTCTTGCTATACATGGGCGATTGTTTGTTGGGAGTTTACATGAATGAAAATGAGTTGGTAAAAATCAGCCTTAAATGTACTCTTATGAATATTAGTTAATAAATAATTAGTTACTAAATAATTAGTCAATATAAGATATTAATCAATATAAAGAAAGTTATTTTTGTAGTGAAAGATACATTTAAAATACCTGTACCAAATCAGAAATTTCTTATGAGCGGTTTTCGGTTTTTAAAGTGCATTACAAAGGTATTGTATTAAACCATTGGATAATGAATGTCTCTGAAGAGAGGATAGATATGGAATTTTCCTTGAAAACATTTTTGCGGCTTTAAAATTTGATTTTGAGTTTACGTTTTTTAAACTTTTGTACAATTACTTCTTAAACTGTCGCTGTTTTTCTCTGTGTACAATTCGTATTAATTGTGTGTACGTGGGCTGCGAGAAGCATTTAAATAAATGATCTACCGATTTTTTTAACATCTTTTATTAACTCTTTCAAAGCGAAAACTGATTCTAACAGAAGGATTTTGGATGCTTGGAAATATTCATCTCATTGTCCATTAGTGAAGAAAAAAACATCCTGGCTGTTTTTTTTTATTTTTTATTTTTTTGTAGAATTTTTAATACCTATTTCGATTTAGTGCATTTTTGGTCGAACGCAATCATTACTTTATAAGTCCGAAAACAATAAAAATGACACTGGACAGTTTGCCAGTGCGTCAATGCGTTTTTAACTGTTGAATTCTACGCAAATTAAGTATTTATACCAATATCTAAAATGTTCGAATGCATTAATTTTTTACTCCTTTAGCTTTGTTTTGAGTTATTTTCCCATATTCAAACCATACGTTTAACGTATTTACCTTCTCTTATGTGTATTATTATTTACTCATTGCATATAAAAGGATATAGACTCTGATGGCATTTAGTAATTTATACATCAATCTATAACTAGGATTTGAACATTCAAAACACTTTTTTTAAAAAAACTGATTCTGATTGTTGTTTGAATCTTATTCAAAGTATGAACGTAAGAATGTCATGGGAATGAAATTTAAATGATCCGAATATGAAAAATATTCATGAAAGAGCTGCTCCAGAAGAACACGGAACACTGCAAAATTCACTAATCTGAAGGGAAAAGTTGCATTTAAATTATTATTATTATTATTATTATTTTTATTATTATTATTATTATTATTATTATTTTCAATGGGTTGCATTAAAGGACCGCCATTGCAGACCTAGTATGCTCCCCAAAGATTGTTAAGCTCTCTTTCAGTGGCACCACAATGAGTGTGGTTCCATCACAGAAAGTGAATTTTGATGCCCAGTCTCTTTACCTGAAAGGGAAAGTACTTGGACTCAGTAAATGCGAAATCGCACTAGTATGTTGAATTTAGCCGAGGGTACCCGAGACAAATAAATGGCTACTCAAGGAATCTTTTACATGCCGCATAATTGCACGACATGGGCGCAGATGATTTTCTGCATCTTGAAAATCCACCGACACGTCCAGGATCCTGCGAACTTGGACGTACGAGTTCCGCGCCTTACCAAAACGCCACCGGGCCGTCTTCGTTTAAATCATTACAGAAATCTCGCCATTACATTCACTGGGTTAACTTTTTGAATAAAGAAAGTTTCAATCTCAAGACAAGGCACAAAGAAAAAAACAAAAGCATTCACATAACAGAAAATACTAAATGCTCCAGAAAAATTTGCAGATCCCCCACGGAAACATTTCAAGGGGAAAAAAGAGGAGAACTTGGAGAATCTGCTCCTTTGTTTCAACCGTTGTCCACGTACCAAACAGAAAAATAAAACGCTATAGATCTAAGCAAGTATGATGTCGTGCGGGCATCTACAAAAACTTAAATTCTGGAACACCTCTTAACACACGCAATGGTTACTTGCTTCTTCGTTTTGTTTTTCCTATCCGGAAATATAGAGCGAGAAATGCATTTTGCTTCCGTATGATGGGAGATGTCTTGCCCCCCTGGAAAATCTTCTCACCCCCTCCCCTCGCATTCACAATTCCTTACCGTCTTCCTCTATAAACGAGCGTTTTCGCATATGCTGGGCAGTGTCCATTGTTTAAATATTAAACAACCCATCTCTTAAATCCGCCAAGCCATTGATTTTCCACGCGGGTTTATACAGTGCGTTGGGGTGCTTCCGTGACTCGAGGGTCCACGCAGGGGGGGGGGGGGAGAAGCTCAAGCTTTATTGTGATTCATGAATTCCTCCACATAGCGGAGGTAACACACGCTATCTTTTCGGTCGTGTACAAGGAGGTTCTTAGGTAAAGTTGGAAGGGTCTGCATAGTTGGCGATTTTTAGCCTCTGAAGCATTCATGTCATACCGACTTTAATGTACAATCAGCATTACTTAAATGTTTATCACATTATTGCGTCCCGCCTTAACGTGAGTATGGAAAGTAATTTCATAGCAAAAAGAGGAAAATAAATACTTTGAAATAACAACTAGAAATTCTTTAAATTAACAACTAAAAATGAAAGACTACGTATGTTTCGATCAAAGACAAACAAAATAGGGGAAGGACGTAAGGCACGTGTATGGGAAATGTCAAGGCAAAAAAAAGAAGAAAAAGAAGAAGAAGAAGAAAGCGAAACTTTTTGTATTAAGTTGGGAAGGTCACCAGAACTGACCATTTTTCTCCTTTGAGTTGTTCAACATATATCGACTTCAATATGTAATTGGTACTGTTTTAAGCGATGGGTTTCCTTCTTCGAATATTTCATTACATTTTTTTTCAATAATCTGTTGCGTTTGGTTAATGTAACTTTTTTCTTTTGTTTTCTTCCTTTTTTCAAATTGATCGGATACTTTCTGGAATTGACAAGATTGAAACAAACAAAAAAAAAAACATCTTTTTTTTTATTTTGACCAGGCCAGTAGTCTAAACTGATTTTAATAAGTCAAAATTCGTTTCCACGGGTCGAAAAAGATCAACATAGAATTGGCTTTTATCATTATAAATTTAAGCGCCTACATTTGCAGTGTAAATAAACTAAACAGGTGTTGCCACTTCAATTAAATAATATATTGTTGATGATGAGATTTTTTTTCTCTCTGTAGGATGCTGAAATCCGCAACCCTGAAATTCACAAGGTCCTAAAATCTACATTGGACCCTGCATGTAAACAATCAAGTTTAATGTTACTAGTTTTTTAAGTAATCAATTAGTTTTACAGTAAAAAACTTATCTAATCATTAATTTTTGGCAGGAAGATGTTAACATTTTTTTTAATCTTTAAATTAAAATAGTTCATTATCAAATGCTTAATTTTAAGTTATAGTTTGTTTATTTTTTTGGAATTAACAACTCAAATATAGAATTGGTTATTATTAAGGCTGCACTAGTTAATTGCTTCAGAATGCTTAACTCTAAAACCTGTATTACTGCAATTTGAGGGGTTAAATTATCTTGTTAACAATTTGTTTTAATTGAAGTAAAATGAATAATTTTTTGAAAGATTTACATGCGCTCTTATTTGTCAATCAATAATTTATTTTTAAAAATTAAAAGTATTTTCCCGTTATATTTTAATTTAAAACATTTAGAAAAATTCAGATTTTTTGGAATCCTAATGTTTTTTTAAATTTTTGCACATCTTTCAATTTTTTATTTTCTGGTTTGATACATGATCACTATGACCACCTCTGCAAATCTGACCATTCATATTATTATGTATGTATTAGAAAATATTTTGGGTTAATTATGTAAAAATCAGAAAATATCTATCATAAATTTTGTAGAACACGCTTTAAAGTTTTTTATAATTCGTTAACTGCTTTTATCCAATGCAGTTTTGTTAAATATATCGTGCTTATAAAAAGTGTTACTCTAATACTGTAGCTTTAATTGAAAAAAATAATACCTTAGAGATTTAATTAACATGCAATCAACAAAAAATTATCTCTGTGAAAAAGCGCTGTAAAGTTGTTTTTTCTATGAAAGATGCACTTCGAATTGAAATGTTTACGCAATAAAATTTCTTGCAATTACCAATATTGGAAAATAAAATAAAGTACAACACTTCGAAAAATGCAATTAAACAGACATTTTTGAAGCTTAGAAATATTTAATCAGTATTTGCCTTATGAAGAAACTGGGATTAGCAGTAGCTGTTTTGACACTTAGCGTGACATAAAATCATTCATAACTTTTTACGTAATGCAACTAAATCGTTGAAATTTTTTCGTTGTGGTTAAAATGGTTGAAACCTTTAGAAATAGCAGTAAAATAATCGAGATTTTCAACATATTTTGGGTAATGTAATCTCTTACAAAAGGCTATTTTTATGTGCGCTATAAAGTGGGCCGAAAAACTCAAAAAAAAAAAAAAAAATATATATTCCAATTCGTAATACTGCGGAAAAGTTGTGAATTTAGGAGACTAACAATTAGTTCCGTCTAAAACTATACGAGCCTACTTTCCCATATCCACCAAATTCAAATTTATAATCTAGCTATCACTTTTTCTCTCTTTCTCATTTAGCTTTAGCTCTTAATTACTTCAAATATACCTTTCTCAGTGGATAATACATATTCATTCATTCTTTCATTTTTTTTCAGTCATTCGTTTATTCATTCATTAACTCATTCATGTATTTATTCATTCATTTACTCATTCATGTATTTATTCACTCATTTATTTATTTTATCCTTTATTGACTCATTTATTCATTCATTCTTCCACTCTTTTATTTATTCCTTCATTCATTCTTTCACTCATTCATTTATTCATTTATTCATTGAGAAATAATCTTAAAAATCCCTACCAAAAATTTCATAAGAAAATAGGCTCGTTCAGTTCTTGTTGAATTTCGTATCTGTGCATGTTCTACATCATAACATCTTTCCGATAAAGTTTGTTGCAAGCAAATCCGTCGGTTAGATCTGGATTTTATATGAGGCAAGGCCGTATCCAGACGGGGGGGGGGGGGCGCGACGGCCCAAGCCCCCCCCCCCCCGAAATCCCAGAAATTTTCGCAATGTAGCATATATTCTTCCCTGAAACTTTCCCCTAAACTAGTGTTTCAAATTCGGTCCCCTCCCCCTCCCCCGAAAAAAAATTCTGGCTACGGCCTTGATATGAGGTTGAAATTTCCCCGAAGGCGCTAATGTTAATATTTTTTTAACTGTTCAAAAATTAACAAAAATTATTCAAATCAATATTTCAAGACGAGAACTTCTTCCAAACAGCTTGCTCATGGGAACTTGGATCTTGTGCCCAGATTTTGCAAAATTTGCTTCATTTTTGCCCATAGGGGCTAATGTTAAAAATTTTTGAACTGTTTAAAATTTAATGAAAAATTGTTTTCAAATCAAAAAGTAAAATATACATGAACTCTCTGGGATCTTTCAACTGCAAAAAGAATTTTTCGAATCGAACATTTCGTTCAAAAGTTATTATGGGGGACAGACGGACAGACAGAAAGACACACATTTTCCCCATCTCAAAGCCCTACTTTCAAATTTTTTATTTTTCAATCTTTATTTAATTACTTCACTTTTTTATATTTTTCTTTATTATTAACGATATTTTTACGATAAATTAAGCCTTCTTTCATGCTATATATATATATATTTTTTACTTTTACGGGAATGTAGGCTAAAAATGAGTGAAATAAAAAATAAAATTTGTTTACATCGTCCGGTTGCGCATGCGCTCTAAAGATTGCCGACAATTAAAAAAATATATATCAATTATTATTAATGGTCTAATTTAATCATTTAAACGTGCATTCAACAAAACAAATAAATATATATACAATGAAATAAAATAAAAACCGGAACTTGTTAGTACTTTTTCCTCTTGAACTATGGTATATCTTTGTTTGTAATTCCCCCCCCCCCCCCCTGTTGAAGTTCATAAATCTGGAGGCAATGTCTCACGGAAGGTGCTGATTCATTTTAATAATATTTAAACATTATTTTCGATGGACATAACACAGAAGAATTTGAGCTGTTGCATTCTGGAAGAGCCCAATTTAAGAAATATCGTAAAAATATGAATTATTTTAAATGCCGGTTAACTTCAGAGCACATCAGCGACTGGAAGATATTAACGGACTATTGAGTAACTATTAACCCTCTTAGTGCAGACTGTAGGCAACATACCGTTCGATCACTGTTTTTATGATTTTCTTTATAAAACATTTTCTGAAATACGTGTATTTTATTTTTTGTTATTATATCGAATCAAAAAAATAAACAAATAAAATAAATTCAAGTTTATTCGATCGAGGGTTAAAAGCAAAAAAATAAATAAATAAAATAGTTATAATAATTTTTAAAAAATCATTAACAATCCTGAAATACTTTTATTTTACTTTTTTGTAATTAACTTGTAATTACACTATGTAGCCAAAAGTAATGGGGCAAGCTTTTTTTTTTTTTTTTTTTAGAGAAATATAAGACAAAATGTTTTGTAACTTTATCCATATAAAAGGCATGCTTTAATTCATTTTCCAGTAAAAATTTCATCACATATGCATTTAGAGGACAATAACAAATTGAAGAAAAGAGAAGATGTTTTCGGTCATCCTGTCTCGTAAAATGCGTGAAAAAAGCTGTTGATTTTACTGAAGAATTTGCTTACGTTTTACAATATTTCCATCCATTTTTGTAAAACTAGCGTCTATATTCAGGAAGCTATAATCATTTCCTTCCAAAAGGCAAATTCCCCCAACAATTTGTTGGCCTATATAGCGCAGAATTTTCCACGGAATCTCACCAAATTTACAGAAAAGTTGAGAACGGAGAAGCATCATGCTGACATTAGAAATGATAAACCAAAGATTAGATGAATTATGAGCATTCAAAGGAGATAATTTTTTACTGCATATGCGCGAAATATAGCAATTTTTAACTTTCATGGTTTCATACCCAAGTGTATGGGGAAACTAATAAAAAAAATGTCAGTCGAAATATCTTGAAAATTCACGAAACTATCGGAAATTTAGTGAGTTGTTTTTCAACGAAGAAAAAATTTACGGACAGTTATAATTCTTCAAAAATACTCAATTTTTATCTAAAATCACAGCATAGATGCACTGAATGACTGCCAACTCATGCGGCTGATTCGTGAACAATCCAATATTTTTTATTTATTTCTTTAAATTATTATTCTCGCAATCTTTTAAAAACAACTTACTAAATTGCCGAGAGTTTTCAAGAAATTCGATTGAATTTTTTTATGAGTTGTCCTATATACTAGAGTATGAAGCTGTAAAGTTAAAAATTTCCATTTTTCACGCATGCGCAGTAAAAAATTGTTTCCTTTAAATACTCCTAATTTATGTAATATTTTGTTTTCTAATTTCAGTTTGATAATTCTGTTATGTTTTCTCAACTTTCTGTAGGTTTGGTGTGATTCCGTGAAAAATTCCACGGGTTACAGGCCAATAGGCCAACTGTTTATAAAACTGACACTTTGGAAAGAATTGATTATAACTTCTTGAATATGCGATCTAGTTTTATGAAAATGGGTTGAAATATTGTACATAGCAAGTTCATTCTTCAGTAAAGTTAACAGCATTTTTCAAGAGTTTTACGAGTGAGGATAACCGGAACCATTTTGTAATTGGTCCCCTAAATGCAAGCGAGATAATATTTTTTGCTGGAAAGTGAAATGAAGCATTCGTTTTACATGTTTCAAGTTACAAAACATTGCGTCTTATAGTTCTTTATAAATGTAAAACAAAATGCAAAAAAAAAAAAAAAGTCCCATCACTTTTGGCTATATAGTGTGTACCTTGAATCCCCCCCCCCCCCCAAACAAAAACCAAATAATCCGAGTTGTTGAGTGATAGACGATTGAATTATTTCTTTCCTTCCTTATTTTTTCCTTAAAAAAAGCAAATAGCCGCTTTTAGGAGGTTTAAACTACTGGAGTTATTTTGGACAGTCTGGTTTACCAGTTAAAACCGTTCTAACTCTGCTGGTAGATCTTTAGAATTGACTAACGTTTTTGTCTATTTCATTTGTTCTGCATAGACTTTCACTGCGTCTTCTATACGAGAGGTTAGTATTTCAGAATTAGCTATTACGAACTGGAGTGGTTGTCTTCTTCTAACATTCCTACACACGGAGAAGGGAAAAGTCGAAATATGTTTTAACTATCAATGCACTGCTCGTTCAGAAATCAGCTATACAAAAAGTGATGAAAAACTAATTTGAATGCCATTTTTTATGGAAATTTGAATTTCGAAAAGAAATTAGTATTTTTTAATACATAGAAACATGTGGAAGAAAAGAAAAACATTTCTTCAAAATCACCTAACAATTTATCAAAATGCCTTTAAATTTTTCATTTTTAATGTACAATTAATAGTAAGCATGTTAATTAGTCAAAATTTGTAAAGATCATTTATTTCTAGATTCTTTAACACTTTCGTGATTATTTCAACACCTCTTTAAATTCATATTCTTTGAAGAGAAATTTTTTAAACGAATTAAATTAAAAAAGGAATTCTTTCTGCGGCTGTATTTTACTCCAAACATTTTACTTCTGATGGTTAATCTTTTCAACGTCCTTATAAAATCTAAAATAAAATAATGCTCAAAAACATTTGTCGTTTATACGCTGAAGGAGAAAAAGCCTTATGAATGAATTTTCATCTCGATAAAATTCAAACGTTGATCAGAAAAAATTTCATTAATGCAGTTATTGCTGGATTCATGCCCATGCTGGACTCATGCCTCTCACATAAAGCAAGTGAGATACATTTGGATGTTGTTTTTTTTATCCTGTTCGAAAAATTCCTGTAAGAAATTGAAACACAATGATTCAAAATCTTTCAAATACTCTCGACTGATTTTGAGGGTTCAAAAGCGTCTTAAAAATTGAAAAGTAACCTTTTTTTTCACAAAATTTTCGGAATTTATTTTCTTTATGCGCTAATTACGCACGGATGCCAATTTTAGTGAGTTTAAGTCCCCTGCAATATTGCATCAGTTAACTTCACTTGATTTCATCCTCACAAACTACTCCCCCCCCCAAAAAAAAAGAACTAGGTTATCCATTCAAGGCGTATGGTTTTTTTTTTTTTTTTTTAATTATTTTCATTTTCTTTGTCTTTCTTTTTCTTCACAACTTTTTATTGGATGAAAAGAATTGGACTGTCCTTTCTTTAATCGATAGGGATGAGGGATGATCACACAAAATAGTTCCCGTAACTTCGTTTGGCCCTAGAAATTTTCATGAAATTTTTTTTATAACTCATTGTTTATATCAATTGGTTGTCACAAAGCATTGCAATTGCTATTAATAATAGTTATAATAAGAGTTGTAAGGGAAGGCTTCTCTAAAATAAGCTTAGAAACAATTCAGTTCGTTTGTTCTAGTGCCATTTTCATTAAAAACGACTTCCAAAAGACTTGAAAAAAGAGAAAGTTATCAATTCGTACGGTGCGTATGACTTCGATTGTTTGTTTCCCCATCCGAAAAGGATCAGACTTAGTGAATTCTTTTAATTATTTTTATGGCTGGAATGAGATCATTAAAGTTTCTTGTCATATTGCCATACTTTTCACTTCCTTACACAAAGTAAAAGAAATATTGCATTTCCCCTAAAGAGTTCTTTATAATATTTGAACCTTAACTTCCGTTTTAGTCACCAAAGAATCGATCTAGTTTTTCGTCAAGTGCGTACGATGGGTTACCAAAAAATCCGTTTTGGCCATCTTCGAGTCTATTTAGACGCCTTATACGGTGAAGACTGCAGATGCGTATGATTTCACATAATTTAAAAATGGTTTGCCGTATAAGGTTGAACATTTTGTACGTAGGGTTGATTTTAGGTGTTGAAGACTTAATTTTAAATATTAACATTTTTCTTTTATCTTTGGCAATGATCAAAAAACTTCTTTTCTGGTGGACTAAAACTGCTGCAGACTTTATATATTCCACTTTGCATTAGGATTCTTTTTATAGTATTTTATAGAACCCATTTATGCTCTTTTTATTTATTTATTTTACATATTCAGTAGTCTGCTTTTGTATTGCAAAAATAATGTTTGGTGAAATTTATTTCTGCGATTTCCTACAGATTGAAGAATTCCATTAGTTTTTAAAAATTCTCTAAATAAAATAGCAAAAATAAAATTTTATGCTTATTTAAAATTTAAGTCGTTGAAACTTAGGTACTTTGTAGTCAATTGAAAATATATGGAGACCTAGGGTTATCTTTCATTTATTAAATTCTTTTCATTTTTCAATTCTCTGATAAATAAATAAATAAATAATAGAATTTAATAAGATAAAATAAGTAATGAAAAGCGAGAGAGAAAAGAGATAAATGGGAAACGAATGAAAAACTTCGATACTTTAGACGTCAGTGTCGTTATTAGCCTACTTTTTTGTAAAATTAAAAATAAATAAATAAGTAAATAAAAGGAGGAAAGGAAGCTTTATTTCTCTCGTAAGAAGTTCTTTATCTATAAAAGTAAGTCAGAAAATAAAATTAATGAATTCCATGAATGAGTATGCGATGGGAAATGGGATTTGTTAGTCTTTTTTTCCCAATCCTCTTTTCTTTACTTCTCTCTTTCTCTCTCTTTTTTTTTTTTTTTAACAAATAAGTGTAAAATTTAGAAAAAAGGAATCAATGAAAAAATAAATGTGTATGAAAAATTTTGCGTTGTCCAAATGCAACATAATTTTTGGTTTCTTTTCTTCTCCATTTCTTATTTAATTTTTTTAGACTTATTATTAGTATTTTGCTTTTTCTAATCCAAGAATTTCTAAAGATAATTTGATCCTAAACTATGTTTTAATTCACTCATTTTTTAATCATAACTTAGGAATGAATGATTTAACAAATGACGCACTACGACATATACTTTATTTAAGGCTATAATATAAGATATGTTAAAGGATACATCATTTTGCTTTATTATGATAAAAAAAGGCATTGCTATTCTGTGTTTTAAATTAAATGCGGTATAACTCGAATAAACAATTGAATCAATTTCAGTAAGTAATTAATAAACTCGTAAGAACGTCTATAGATCGAAAATTTGATATTTTTTATGACGATATTTTAGTAAAATATCAATATTATCATTCAAACTTGAGATGCCACGATTTAACTTTCTTTAATTCGATAATGCCTTAGTTTTGAAAAGTAATTTAGGAAGTATTTAGTATTTTATTTCTGGATCAGACTAAATCACTGTGAACTTCAATTTACATCTCTGTATTGGATAATAATAATTATTATTTTTTCTTAAACGAAAAAATTAATTCATTGATTAATAATGATAATAAATTAAAAAGATATCAATAAAAGTAATATCAATTAATTATTAATAATGAAAAATAAAAATAGCTGAATAAAATAAATAAATAACATGGCATAGAACTTTTAATTTAAACTGATTACATTTTAACGCTTTTTAAAGTTATCAAATATTTAACGTTAACATTTACGGCCGGAATTAAAGGCGTTTTATCTATCAAAACAGAAATATTAAAAGTAGGAGTATCGCATTTAAAATCAGAAAATTTTCAGAAATTCATATTATATTCTTTATTTTTGTTCTGCGAAATAGTGGAAAGATATGGATATTAAAAATAAATAAATAAATAAAAACTGCCATAAACGCACGTTAGTAAGCAAATTGACAGAATATTTTTATAAAACATGTAAACTACTATCTGAGCCACTATATAGTATTACAAACTCTTGAATTCATTAATCAAAATACTTATAGAAAATTGATGGAAAATGACACAATTTATTCGAGAAAAGAAACTGAAATTGATTAGTATATGCATTGTAGAATTTCGATGATATGGAAATGGGAGACTACCGCCAGTAATACATGAAGACAGTAATTCACGTGAAGACAGTTTCGTGTTACTTATAAACAAAGGAAAGTGCTAAAGCGCTAAATATATATAAAAATATATATAAAAATATACTTATATATATATATATATATATATATATATATTTAAAGAACAGTAGTTTAGTGCAGAAAATTATTTCATAATTTTCAAACACAATTTTATAATTATTTTTCTGTAAACATGTGACGAATAATAAGGTGGGAGGATTTTTACCTCTGTCCCATTTGGTTGCTCATTCCTATAAAGCCCCCCAAGTCTTTTCCTCCTGTTCTTTTTTTTTTTTTTTTTTTTTTTTTTGTAATATGGATATACGAAAATAGTTTAAACTTGTTTTGTTTTTCTGTAACTTGAGAATTACTTCAATTATTTACTCCTATATAACAAGTTAACAAATAGAGCTGTTTTAAGTTTTTCCGAAGTTTTAAATGTTGTATAATAGAATAATAAAAGCACTTAATATTGTTTAAGAAATTTTCTTGATATTATCTACGTACATACATATACATATATGGAGGTGGGAGCTCATATACGGAGCCGCTGGAAGCTCATTGATTGTTAACCATTGCTTGATTGCGATAAGCCCTTATTATTTGATGATGCCTTTCTAGGTTTCCAAAAAGTTGTGTTCTTTAGTTAGAGAAATTTTCCCGTACTTTTCTAATTCCGACTTCAAAATCGTGGAAAGAAAGGTAAACCGTCGAAGCAGTGCCTTGGCGACTAGCTATTATCACCCTCCTTTGCAACCCTGTAAAGAAATTTCTTCCATGGAAAGGTAGTGCCGCACGGAAGATGCTTGTACAGATCGTTTCGCCCTTCCCCTTAAGTCCTTTACATCGTCTGCTCCCACCCCTGGATCAGCTTGACGCAGTTTACTTCCAATTTGCTGCCAGGACTGCAAAATTTCTCGCCACGACGTACCGCGTCACCCCCCCCCCCCCCCTATCTCACGGGTGCTTCTCTCGCACCTTTAAACGGCCGCTTCCGTGCGCTAAAAGTTTTTGAATTTGAAATGACGGCAATTTATTCCGGCACCGGGGCCCCCTCTTCGGAAAACGCCCCTTAATGGTGGAGGGTTGTGTGTGGATTCTCAAATTGAATGAAAGAATAGCCTCACATCGGAAGAAAAGAAACTGGCTAGTTTTATTTCGAAATGAATTTGGTGTCTGTATGCGTATAAATGTATGCTCTTTTTTTTCATCTCCTTTCCCCTCCTCTTCTTCGTGTTATTATTTGTTCTTCGTGTGACACGCGTGTTCTTTTGATTCACTACTAGAAACTGAATGGCACGCTCGTTCTTACAACTGACAGTAAGTTGACTGAACGGTAAAAAGTTACTCTTCTTCTTTTCCTTAAGTACAAAAGCGCTGGAGCAACAAGCCCTGTAAAATTTTACCTCACAGGACGGTTTTCCTCAACTAAGGATTATTATAAGCCGGTAGGGTGGTGTAGTGATAAGGCACTGGCCTCGTACACTCAAGTTGGCAAGATCAAACCTGGCCCAAGTCGGTGGATTTTCAACATGCAGAAAATCGTCAGGGCATACGTCGCATGTTTATGCGGCATGTTAAAGATCCTTTGAGTATATGTTTAGCTTAAATACTCTCGATTAAAAATAATTCATAGTGCAGTTACGCATAATTTAGAGCTCAGGTGCTACCATCTAGGGGGAAACTGAGTGTCAAAATTCTCAAGTGGTAATGGCATCCGACAATAGTTATCTACTCCATCCCTCTCCCCTGTTAGCACGAGGCCATAGGGTTGTCCTCCCCCGGTCACGGGGAAGTGAAGTACGACGAATGCTCATAGTGGTGCTACTTGAAAGAATGGATGCCGGTTTCCTGTGAATGCACTAGGTCTGCAATGGTTAGTGACCATACGCAGCCCCATTAGAAAGAATAGCAATAAGTCCATTTTAACATCAGTTAAGTCAATCATCAGTTGATATAGGTTCAGTGCATTTGAAAATCGAATTTGAATTTCTTGAACAATTTTTTAAGGTTTTAAATTGCTTTACTGTAGCAGTACACTGAACTTTGAATACTAACGTTCACTATCAAAACTTTCTTCTGAACAAGGAAGAGCACTCTACTGGAAAAAGAAATGTTTCAGCAGAAACTAGAAAATACTATGGGAATTTCAAATTTATTTGCTGTACTAGAGCGCTTTCACAAAAGTTATTTGTGTAGTTCTTTCTCATTCCGTTGTCTCCTTGATTACATCAAACCATATTAATGTACGTTAATGGTTTAGTATTGGCCATTAGTATCATTCGTAAAAAAATTGAATTTCTTGATACGTTGAAAATGTGTTGAAGTTCAGGCAATTGTTTTGACAAAATTAGTAAACATTTTTTAAAAAATTATTTTCAATGATGGGTAGTGCAAAAAAAATACCATTGGTATCACTAAGTTCGCATGAAAATTTTAAAATGTGTAAGGTAATTCTTCATTCGCTGCCAGTGCGTTTTTTTTTTTTTTTTTAACGAATTTTTGAAAAATGTTGAAATACTATAGTTCATTGTATATTTCAGCTGAAATCTACGCCTTTGCGGCGAATGACGGAATTATACTACACACTTCATTTTTTTTATGAATGATACGAGGGCATCTTTTTCTCACTATTCATGATCAAAAAGGGGGAAATACAACTTTTGTTTAAAAAATGACTTTTTCCGCACTGAACATCATCAAAAATATAAAAAAATTCATTTGCAGCCCACCCTAATGAATAATATTGAAACATACAAGCCGCTGCATCTCATTCATATTTCATTAAATTGTGTGTAATTGAGTTTTAAGAATCTAATTTTCTGTGAGGCTACCTTTCATTCAATAGTTAATTCATTATTTCCTCAAATTTTAATATGAAATGTTTCGTTAAAATTAGGAATGTACCGATTAATCGGTAATCGGCCACTCTGCTGATTATCTATAAGTGGAAAATTTTAGCCAATTAATCGGCGAAGATTTTTCAAAAATATTTTTAAATTCTTTTAGTATGCGAAAAGCAAGAAACCATGCTGAATGAATTTAATGACAATAATCAGGGGTGCCTCCCTCCAAGACCAATGGTGCACCTCCCCCCCCCCCCTTTGAACAATAACTAAAAAATAATCAGAGAGAAATTTATCAAAATATAATTTCATTAAAAAATATATAGGACATGTAACAAAGGAAATGCAAATTTACAACACCCCTTTTCTAAAATTCGAACGGTGCAATCTGTGCCCTGTCCACTTCCTCTAGTGGGCTCAATTGCAATAGGTAAATGTAGTTTTCTGCTCCATAAGCTGTCATGTAAATATACAGTATATTTCTCAAGCTGGAGGGAGGCGTTTGGCATCTTCGGACCTCCCATAATAACAGGCTTGGATGCCGCACGTGAAGATAAAAAGTCCTACTTTGTAAAGAGAAATTTGTGGAGGCAAATTGCGACTAACTACCAATTGTTTCGAATTGTAGTCTCTCCTCGCTTCCCTTCCAGTTAATGAATTATTCACTCCCAATATTAAAAATTTGTAAAGTATCATCATAGAGGTGGGAACGCTTTATTTTTTTAGAAAGAAAATTCTTTAAATCAGCAAGTGCCCATTTAAGATTGCAGGAAAGATCCTAATTGATTCCTAAAAAGAGGTAAAAAAAAACAAATGGAAGAAAAAGATCTTTAAAATCTACCTAAAAACAAAAGTAAATCAAAATAAATAAATTAATGATAATCAATAATAATTCAACTTTTAATTTCTTTCACAAGAATTGATGTTTGATGCATTTTCTTTTCATTTCATTTTTTTCTATTTTATATATAAATTCAACAATTCTCATGTATTAATACTTTCCTCCATAGCCTAGCGTTAGTATAGTGCTTAAGATTACTTTAGATATTATAAAGAATACTAATTCTGGCTAAAATGGCTTCTAATAATAAAGAAGGGTACTAAATTAAAGAAGTTCTACTAAATTAAACGTTTCTACTGGCCACTGGCTACGGTCTAAATGTGTGAACGTGCAAGTCTAGTTATCAGAATGTGACTTTTTTAAGAAACAATAAGAAAATTGCTTTTTAGCCTACATTAACGTAAAAGATTTTTAACACGTTGACTGCCAACCTACGAGATAACTAGTGGTAGGTGAACTTGTTGAGAGACCAAATTACAAGTTGTCTCGTTGTTGCCGACTTTTTTTCATTTTTCAATACATTTATAGAAAGTTAGTAATTTTTTTATTTAATAAAATGTTTTGTACAATATGTTGTAATTAAATTGAACTATCGTCTGGAGATCCGTAAACTACAAACAGCGCTGGCAGTCGGCGTGTCGGCAGTCAACGTGTTAAGAAAAAAAGAGTAGGAAAGAAGGGTTAATGTGTCGTGAAAATATCGTTAAAAATAGAGAAAAGTCACAAATAAGCGAAATAATTAAATATAGATTTAAAAAATTGAAAGTTGAGTTTTGAGATGGGGAAAAGAGTGGGTCTGTCGGTTTGTCTCTCCCCCCCCCCCTTCCCCAATAACTTTTGAGGGAATTTTCCGATTTGGAAAAAATATTGTGTTCGAAAGATTTCGGCAAGGACATCTCATTTCTATATTCTATTATTGGATTTGAACAATTTTTCGTTCAATTTTGAACAGTTCAAAAAATTTTAACCATGAGCTTCTACGAAAAAATTTCAACCCTATATAAATCCTGATTTCACCGACGGATTTGCTTGGAACAAACTTTATCGGAAGGATCTTATGACGTAGAGCATGTACAGATAGAAAGTTCATCCAGATCTAACGAGCCTATTTTCCTATAAAATTTTTTGATTAAGATTCTTAAGAATATTTCTGAATGAATGAATGAATGGATAAATGAATGAGTGAAGGAATAAAGGAACAAATGAGTGAATAAATGAATGATTGAATTAATAAATTAATGAATATGTATTAACCGTTGAAAAAGGTATAACTGAAGAAATTAAGAACTAAAGCTCAATAGGAAAGTGAGAGAGATAGGTAGATTATAAGTTTGATGTTGGCTGTACACTTTTTGAATGCATTCTTTGAACATTTTCAATGAAACATAAACTCGAACGTCCTACACCAGTAGGTCCCATTATTATGTAAAGTAAATCCCTCTGCCATGAGCACTTAATTTCAAATTAGACCACTTATTCGATGAACTCTATCGATTATGCATTGATTCGTGTGGGTAAGAGCTCATATGGTTAAGAAATGTGAGCACCGAGTCACGCATTGCTTTCTTCTAAAGAATGCTCGAGCATTTTTAATCGAAATGGAGCGCAACGGGAATGCCTGCCGCTATTCTACTGACCGGAACTTCATAACGTGCGCCGGCTTGTTCCAAACAAGATTTATGGCCACTGAGACTCGGCTTCATAAAGACTGTTCATTAGCCTCGTTTTTAACCAATTAAAAAGCCCCTCACTACTAAGCAATTGCAGAAAACGTGTTGTTTACTTGCGCTGCACTAAAGAAGGTGGCCGAAATTCGTAAACAGTTGGATGTTTTGCGTACTTTTAAATTCGATACGTAGCTTGACACAACGCTTAATGACTATTAAATGAGATGCATATCTGGAAAATTCACATTTTTGCCATAATTTTTAATAATTTGTAATTGGCTAACTCGAAATATAATAATTAAAATTCTTATGTGTTAGAACGACAGAAAATAACGTTTGAATATTTAAATTCATCAATAGCTTCCATTGGCCCATTGGTTCCAAATTTAATGAAACTTTGGAAAAGAAATTACAAATAAAGGTAAATCACAGTTCAAGTGGGGAGAATACTAAAAGCTTCCCTGACTTTTTCTCTATTTAATGCAAGTCTAAGTGTTTAAAAACCATTTTTATTTTGTAACATTAGTAATATTTCTAAACATATTTTTAATGGGATTTTTACAGATTTCATCAAAATGAAAATTCCCTAAGCAACCGGAAGATGTAAACTGATTTTTAATTTTGTTCTTATTTTATCGTAGTTATTTATTTATATTATATTATTTATTTGTTTCATTCCTTTTTTAGTCTCTCCAATTCGCAAATTTCTCGCGGTTTTATGACTTGAAAAAAAAACAAAACAAAAAAACAAAAACAGTTAAGACTATTCAATTTCACATCATTTTCGCAAATTTATCTACATTTATCTCTTTCCCTATTTTGTAAAATATCTGAAGAATTAGGTGGACTTTTTTTCTTTTTTTAAAGCTATCAAATATTCTAAATATTAATCATTGGAATGGAAATGTTTTTACTGTATTTAAAAAAAATCATTCAACGGAATTAAAAATAAATTTTGTCGAAAAAAAGTAATCAAAATATATTCAGTAGAGTATGTAAAGAATTGTGTCAATTCAATTATTTTCATTCAATAAAACATTTTGAAAGATAATCATTTATTGACATTTTACTCAAAAAACGTTTCTGTCTATCCCTTACTTTCATGACAATGATGGCAAAAAAATCATGGCTTTGCAAATATTAATCGGATATTTAAACCTAGCCATAGATTATTTTATCCATCATGTTCCGGAGAAAAATGAATCAATAGCGTGACTCAACATCGGCAAATGGTCCTTTCCGTTCCTCTCTATATCATTAGAATAGATAAACCGCGCCATCTATCGGAAACTCAAACATCTGCTGCGTTAAAAAAAAATAGAAAATTTATAGAGAAACCGATCAAGTCAGCCAATTCTTTTCATCGCTATTGTCAAATTATCCATTACGTGCTAGATCTAGAGAGTTTCAGCGAGAGTAACAGAAAAAGATACGTGACAATGTAGCGTTAAACTTTTCAGTATCATTATTTTATCAAGATTTATCGATTAGAAAAAAAAAATCTTGCGTGGTAAATTGAAACTTCATTTTTATTGTTCAATAAAATGCTTAAAGTGGGTCATTTATTTTTAATAGCTAATATTGAGATTTAATTTAATTTTTTTGTTTTAAAGAATGTACCGGAATTTTATGATTTTATTTTCAACATTAAAATAGGGGATTTATAGATCATACATTTTTATGTGACATGCAAGAAATATTAATTTTATTACTAATTACGAATCTTTCGTACGGGCAATCATATTGCAAAATGTTAAAATGAAACAGAATGTGTTTCATTCAAACGAAAACTGCAATAAGTTAAATACCCATTCACAGCCATCTAAAAAAAATGAATGCCAAAATATTTAGGCGCTTAGTTATGTACAAAAGAGGTATTAGGGCACAGAAAGAAAAATAAATGATTGCGGTAATTTGCCAACGACAAAGCACATCTTCTTATTGCATAATCTAAAATGCAAATGTCGCAGCAAATGATATTTGGGGAAATTGTTGTGCTAGGAATTTTAAATTTTCTGCATATCCACAAACCAGAGTACGAAAACATGTATATTATTTCTTAATTATTTTAATTGTATACTCTCTGAAATACACTTCACAAAATGTATTAGAAACATATTTATGAGCATCGTCATTTTTATGCATGCGTAAAGCTGTATAGCTTTCAAAAGTAAAGAGAAACTTATTAAAAGCTGAATGAAAAGTACACTTAAAACCATTGTTATCATCAATTGGGTGCTTTGAAAAGTTATTGCAAACTGTTTGAAACTATTCATGTAAGAAAAAGTTCCTAATTCAAAATAAAAGGCCAATGTTTATACAACAATACCATAGATGGAAAAAAGTTAAAGTTAAAGAGAGAAACCGTGAAAAGAATTAACTATAACTTTTCAATATAAAAATTGAGAACTTATAGAGAGTGAGTTATAGAAAGCATAGTTATCCAAAATAAGTATATTCAATAGTAAGATGTCTTAGTTGAATGAATTAATGTAACTAAGTTATCCTTTTTTTAGCCCCATCCATCTCTCTCTTTATTTTATGTATACAGTCAAACCCCGTTAACGCGAACTCCCTTAACGCGAAAGGAATGCCATTCCCCGTCAGATAATCTAAGAACTAGTGCTAAATTAATCGTTTAAGACGAAATTGATTTGAACGAAATCCCGCTTAAGACGAAAAACAAATTTTTTCAGTTGAAAAAAAATTAAGACAGGTGAAAAACATCCTTTTAACATGAAATTTCCATCGAGCTTTGGAAGCTTGGACGTTTTGTTGCACTTCAATTTTATGAATTCTATGAAAATAGCGAAACAGTTGAAATGCCTGCAGTTCATTCATGCTAATCCTATTTCTGACAGACGCTGTACAAGCGTGTTGATGCGGATCAGTGACAGGAATGAATTGACAAGGGGCACCTCCATTAATGGGCATAGATAAGCAATGGACACTTCCATTAGGGGACATTGAGGTAGAATTTCAAAAGTGTGTGGGTCAGGAAGATTTCCCACCCAGCTGCTTTTAACCCACCTTTTCCGCGGTTCGGAAGAAGCAGTCGAAGAAGAGCAGGATGAAGAAACAACTTCTTCAGTTCTCGAAGAAGCTGCTAAAAGAGACATAGTTTCAGTAGCCTTGTTTGAAGAATATGGGCAAATAGATGACGAGGCCTTAATTTCAGACGCAGTGACAGATGAAGATATAATTAGAGGACCCCAAAAGGAAACTGTAAATGAAATTTAAACAGACGAAGAAGATGCTGATCCACAAGCCCAAAATCTAATCACTGTAAACAAAGCTACGGCAGCATTATAAACTGTGCAACGATTTTTAATGCAGCAAGAGAATGCTTCACATGCGTTAAATAGTTTAGAAGGCATCGATTCTTTTGTAAAAGGATGTTAGTTCAAAAAATTGAAGCAAAAGTCTATAACAGATTTTTTTTTTTAAGTAATGCTTGAACAGGTAAATAAAACTTACTCTTCAGTTCTGATAACTGTTTTTAATACTATTTTAGTAAATTTCATATAAATTTCCTAATCGAAGTATATAAATTCGTATGTGTGTGTATGTGCATTTTTATATAAACATAGTTTCGGTTCTTATATTTTCTGCATCATAAGAAACAAACATTTTTACTAAAGTCAAAATCCTGCAATCATCGGTTAACGCGAAATTCGGTTAACGCGAAAAATTTTGGCGTTCCCCTCGACTTCGCGTTAACGAGGTTTGACTGTATATATATATATATATAAATAAATAAAATGAAAAATTATAGTGCTAGTGCTAGTGCGCCCAGAAACACCCCGCACCTGCCATTTTCTGGCCTATCGTATTTTTAGATGCCCCCGAGTGCAAGCCCTCGGGTGTAAATGGGGTTCCGGAAGAGCTCGACCAACCGCAAATTTATGAAAACCATTAAAAAAAAATTACAGGTCATTGCAAAACACTAAAAATCATAATGCGCGTGGTGCGGAATACGAAAGATTGCATAGTGTCTGTATATCAACATCAGATAACAAAAATTGTTACACTACAAGCATTAGTATCATTGAGCTATAGCGCACAACCAAAGCCGCACCACACTATAACAATATAACTCAATATAACTGGATATAAATTGATAGGGCAATACACAGATGAGAAATAAAGTACACAAAGTTTAAGCCATGCTACAGATGTCCACAATACTGCAATTTAATGTCTGGATGCGCATTAAGAGAAAAAAACACAGTAGAGAAACAGTATACAAAATTTGATGTCTTGTTTTAAAGAATACAAACTTGTAAAAAAAAAATGAAACAAAGCTTGATCTGATATGATGTCTGAGTATACATAGAGTAATACACAGTAGAGAAACGAAGTATACAAAATTAAGCCATGCTGAAGTTCCCCAACTGCATAGTGCAGCCTACTACAAGAGATTACAAAGTAACCGTAGTACAGCTGACGTCTACATTACCACAATATGATGTCTGGGTATGCATAGACAAAGTTATACTCCGTGGTGAAACAAGGTATACAGAATGTAAGCCATGTTAAAGTTCATAAATTGCGTAGTGCAGCCTACTTCAGATTGCAAAGTCACTGTTGTACAATAGATGTCCACAATATTACAATATGATGTCTGGGTATTCATTGACAGAGTACTACACAGTTGAGAAACAAAGTATACAAAATTTGATGTCTTGTGATGAAGTTTACAAAATATGATGTCTTGTGATGTAGTATACAAAAATTGATATCATGTGCCGAAGTATACAGAATTGACAAAGTGATACAAAATTTGAATTAATAACATGATATCTGGGTATACATTATCAAAATTAATACACAGTAGAGAGACAAAGCATATAGAATTTAAGCCATGCTAAAGTTCATTAAATTCAAAGTGCAGTCTACTAGAGAATGAAAGGCACAGTAGAATGCAAAACTTTAAGAGTATGCATTAAGCGCTATATGACATATGGGAAACCTACGTCAAAGGTCCTTAAAACATACATTTTACGGATTGAAACAATTCGAAAACGTGTTTTAAAAATAGATAAATTTCGATTTTATGTTAATTATTACGAAAGATTTTGTATTACAAATCAATAGTCATGAAAATGCAGACTTTTTAAGAAGCAAAACGCAAAAATAAAGGCAAATTTACTTCAGTCAAAAATGTTCTTTTGTCGTAAGATTAATATTGTATGAAAAATATTGGAAATTTTTATTTAAAATGTGGCTTTCAGGTTAACCTGTAATTGAAAACAAAAAGTAATTTAAAATGATAACCATTAGGATAAGTTTGCAACGTGCGAATTTGCTGCTCTCCTAGCTAGTAAAGTGACAACGATATGAAGAAATGGTACTGTATTAAAAATCTCAAAATAAATGAGCTCTCGTATTTCATATTAAAGAATATTAAAATCGTACACAAGCTAAACATGACCAGAGAATGATCGTCGTTTTTGAAGTTCAGCTAACATTTGTTTATAATTTTTTCCCTTTTCAGTGAACTTTGAATGCATCACCTTTTATAACTGTTTCCTGTTTTTGGTAAAATACTAATTACAAGTGTTTTGAAATAATTCCGTTAAACACTTAAAATTTTCTAAATAAATTCAATGTCATACTTTCGAAGCAAATACAGTTAAGTTCGTTTTTCTAACTCCACCAATTATTTTTCAATAGCTTCTGAATGTTTTGCATAATAAATATTTGCTATTAAAAAACATTAATATTCTCAAATCTTGTGGTCCGAATTTGACCAGGTTTAATTATGAGCGTTCTTGTGTTTGAACTTGAATATCGTAATTGTTATTGATTTTGTTCTTCCTTTTTTTACTAAGCTTTGCCGGTAAATTAAAAAAATATTTTTAACTTCGAAAATGTGAATGAATCTTTGAAAATTTATGATAGTATGTTTTTCTTTACGAAGTTTATACCATTTTATTCTATAATTTGGTTCAAAATAGGTAGTTCGCACTTGTCTTTTGCGTCTAATTTTCTTGTGCGATTTTCTTTATCTTCATATTTACTGATTTATGTGATTATTTATTTATTTATACATTATTATTGTTGTTGTTTCTTTGCTGCTTCTTGATTCTTCCATTGCAGTTCAAATTACATTCAAATTGAAAGAATTGTTTGTAACGGCCAAAATAGCCATCCATGAATATAAAATTGCCATTGATGGGATTGACCGATCGACCAATACTTGATCGTGACACAACCGTTACGTAATAAAGACTTTCTTAAGCATTCTACATGCAAAATTATTGTGATTTTTTTTAAAAATCAATTAAATACAAATATAAATATTTTTTATTTACTTCTTCAATTGAATATATTAAAAAATAAATTATTTCAACAACATTAAATAATTAATAATATTTATTTTAAATATTTCATTTAACAATAAATTAATTAAGAGTAAATTCAATTTTAATTGATTTATTAGATTTTTGTGAGATATACACTTCATTCTTTTAAAAAAGATTTTGGTTTACATACAACCTAAAGAAAACAAGAAGTTCCGTCTAGAACTATACGAGCCTACTTTCCCGTATACACCAAATTCAAATTTATAATCTAGCTATCTCTTTCTCTCTCTTTCTTATTTATCTTTAGTTCTAATTATTGAAAATGTACCTTTTTCAACGGATAATACATATTCATTCACTCACTCATTCATTCTTTCATTTATTCAGCCATGCATTTATTCATTCATTCGTTACCTCATTCAAGTGTTTATTCATTCATTTACGCATTCATGTATTTATTCACTCATTTATTTATATTTTCATTTATTCAATAATTTATTCATTCATTCTTTTCCTCATTCATTTATTCATTGATTTATTCTTTAACTCTTTCATTTATTCATTCATTCATTATTTCACTCATTGAGTCACTGAGAAATATCCTTGAAAATCCCGATCAAAAAATTTCATAGCAAAATAGGCTCGTAAGTTCTGGATAAACTTTCTATTTCTACATGTTCTACGTTATAAGAGCTTTCCGATAAAGTTTGTTCCAAGCAAATCGGTCCGTTAGATCAGGATTTATATAGGGTTGAAATTTCCCCGTAAGCTCTGTGTTAATTTTTTGAACTGTTCAAAAATGAACGAAAACTGTTCAAATCAATATTTCACGCCGAGAACTCCTTTCAATAAGCTTGCAATAGGAACTTGGCTCTTGTGCCCAGAGTTTACAGAATTTGCTTCAATTTTGTCCATAGGCGCTAATGTTAAAATTTTTTGAACTGTTCAAAATTGAACAAAAAATTGTTCAAATCAAAAAGTAAAATATAGAAATGAGATGTCCTCGCCGAGATCTTTCGAATGCAAAAAGGAACAATCGGACAATTCGTTCAAAAGTTATTAGGGGGGGACAGACCGACAGACCGACAGACAGACAGACAGACCGACAGACAGACAGACCGACAGACCGACAGACACACTTTTTCCCCATCTCAATACCCTACTTTCAAATTTTTTATTTTTCAATCTTTATTTAATTACTTCACTTATTTTTGACTTTTCTTTATTTTTAACGATATTTTCACGATACATTAAGCCTTCTTTCATGCTTTATTATTATTTTTTTTTTTACTTTTACGGGAAAGTAGGCTAAAAAATAGCTTTTTACGGAAAAGTAAAGATTATTGTTAATTTGAATTAAGATAAATTAGAAGCATATTTCAACAAATTTCATTTTGCGCTGACATTTTAAATTTTTTTTTTATTATTTATTCATTCTTTTATTTTACTTTTGTTTTATGACTCTATTATTTTTATTGTCATCATATTTTTATTTTATTTTATTTATTTTAATTTAATCATTTTTTATTTATTGTTTATTTTATTTTCATTTTGCATAAAGAATTCTTATAGCTTTAAAAGGGAGTGAGATTAGTTATGCTCATTTTATTTATTTAATTAATTATTTTTTTAAACATGGTATTTTTTAAATCTAAATCATTGTTTTGCAACTTAAAGTTTGCAATCGAACCAAAAAATTGAGAAAAATCACTTTATTGAATAAAGTACCTTGAATTATAATCAAGTGTTATAAATTTTACAGCGAGACGGTCGCCAGAGTTTTGTAAGTATCAGAGTTTGCTTTTACGGGGGTTGCAATTCTAAAAAGGAAGAGACGATGACATAAATTAATAGATTAATTTCTCTCGGCATGAAAGATTAATTTGAAGCTAAACCAAACTGGGGATTAAAAATTTGAATTTGAAGCTGTTCCATAAAACCAGACTACAATTTTCCTTGTGTTCAAAATGGGACGTATGCCATATTAGACCCTTCAGAGGTACGCATAAGAAAAAATGTACAGGCAAGCATTTTTTCTCGGAATTGTTTTACATAATATACAGTTACAAATACGTCATGCCCAGCAACAGGCACAGGGCCCAGCTAGGCTGGTCCTAGCTAACAGCTTAACTATGATAGTTGTTTCGATACGATACTATAGTTATGTATGATTATATATTCTAATAGAATTGAAAGGCATCAGTATTTCTCGTCAACTGCAAGAAATAAGAAAAGACGTTGTACGTTACTTTTTGGATAACTAGAACGTTTTCAAAGATTAAATTCAATTTTTTTGATCAAAATCCAAAAACGAAAGAACACACGAATTAATTTCTAAGTATATATGTTAGTTTATGAAGTAAATTAACAAAAAATTTCTTTTTCTCGGCGTGATCTTGTTTATTTTTTTAGATATATCTTGAGAATATGCGTAATTTTACCTGAGAAGGCAAAATATTAAAAATATTTCTTGTCAAAAAAGTTTTCCCATAATCAGGAACATTCCGTGAGTTTCTTTATGCACACACTTATGTACACGACACAACTCCACAAACCCTTATGGCTGCCACAGGTTCGAGAACAAGTGAAACGTGAAGATTATAGCACTGTTAAAATTTCTATTTCTAGCTTTCACCAAAAAAAAAAGTGGTGAAAATGGTGAAATTTAGCTGTAGCTGCAACCAACATTTGGTACCAAGTCGAACTATTATAATGGATTCACTGTGAATGTTAAACCAGGAACCATTATATTGGTTCAATTTTAGCACCAAATGTTAGTTGCAGGCAAATTTCACCATTTACCCCCCCCCCCCCCCCCCCCATGTTTTTTGGTGAAAGATTGAACTACAATTTTTTGCAGCGTGGGCAACCTTTTATGAATACTGTTCCGAACATATATATATATATATTAGACATTATGTTTTCTCACTTAGTGCAAAAATTTAAGGATATTTTCAAGCATCTTCTTATTTCTTGAATAGGACATTAGAAAAGCTGTGGTGCCACTAGTAAAAAGTTTTCAAGCCGAAGTGGATAATTTGTCCAAAAGAAGTAAAGCAGCCGAAGCGGCCTTCCTCACAGTCTACAGGACCTTTCTCGAACTGCCAGGTACCGTTTCTCGTTCTATTTATTGAGATGAAACATTAAATTTATTGTTCTTACATTTTTTTTTTTGTTAGAAAAAGAAAGTCGAATAAAAGCGATATTATGAAAATAAAAGTAATTTAAAGATTCTGAATAATCAGTAGTTTTTATTAAATCATTCTTAGAACCTAGAAATATCAGTTCGTCGTGGGGCACAAATGCAAATGTAAGAAATGAGTGAAACATGGGACAATATGCCGTGTTACTTTTTAATGATAATATGAGACGTTGGGTAGAGAATGAGTCTGCAAAATAATATCCCAAATAACAGAGACAACACACAATCAGTAAAGTGATAATCAGCAAAAATACCGCATTTCGGGCCCCTGTTTCCATAGCAGCGGGCCCAGGGCGTGGTGCCTATCAGATCAGTATCAATAAATCAATAAGAAAGCGGACCCGCGATGCATGACAATATAGAAAAGGGGTGGAGCTGATATACAGATGACGTGACGTCAAAGACGAAGAACACATACAAATCAGCGGTCCTAAAAGAGCTCAGCTTCCGTTTTGGCAAAGGGATTGCGAGCGAATTTCTATCGATGCAAGGTGGTCGGGGACAACAGAATTATCGGGACGGAAACCAGTGAATTATACTATGCGTGATTAGGTTAAGCCCGCCGTTTGCGTTTTTATTACCGACTTGAAAACGACTTCTCCGGTAACGCAATTTTTTGAAATTCCGATGGAGACGGCACGTCATGCATCGATTTCTTATTGATACCACTCATAGGCTAATCCTCTGGAAAAGAATAAAGAATTTAAAATTAAAATGTTCGTAAGTTTTTTTCCCCTTATTTTTTATACCGAGAAGCTGAATTCTGGCGTTTCGAGGCTATCGAGTTCGAAAACTTTCTTTATCACTTAAAAAACTTGAAATTTGGGCGATATATGAAGAATAAAAGAAAAGATTCCTCAGGGCAAAGCTTATTGAAGAAATTTAAAAATATGGTCAGAAGTTCTATGGTCAGAAACAAAAGTGGATTTTAAAAAATGTTTTAAGCGATGTAAAAACATTATTATTAGATAAAGAACAAAATTAACGATATTAAACCTCAAACATTTCAAAATTATTGCGTACGCTTACTAGATTATGAATGCAAGAAAAGCAGAATTTACGACATTTCAGCCTTTTTGGTGATAGTTGCTTACAGTCCGACGCTCAAAAATCTTTCTGTGCTGCCAATAAACTAATTTTACATTTTATAGGCTTATTCACCAAGGTATCCATGACAAGTTATATTTTTTATGTTTCCAAAGTATGGATGTATGGATAATGCTTGTGTTTTTCAGAAAGTGCTTTTAGATGAACGAGAAATCTATAAAACCTACATAATTTGGGTAGTTTTCAACCTGCTGTTGAACTTGCTTATAAGGATCACCCTGATATAACGTCGAGAAATTCTGGCCCCTTTATTTACTCATGCATTTGAATATGTACTGTCCATATGTTTTTTGCCTATAGTGTCAAAAATATACCGTCCCAGTGAATGACGTTATAACTGAGTTCTATTGTAATGGGATAGTCCACACACGGATAATCGTGTAAATAAAAACACGAAAACATGGAATATGTTACGAAGCCTGCATTATTAAAAAAAATTTCCTTAAAATACATGAAAATCTCCAGAAAATCATTTCTCCGGAGTCTGACGTAACATTACAGAGACTTATAAACAAGAGATTACTAAGATTTTAAAAAAGGAAATAGCAGAGAGTCAAAAACAGAGGGCATTCTGTAAATTGATTGAAACAGATAATGTGCCGCAGTTGTGGCGCAATCTGAGAGTACGCTGAATTACTTTTTCTTGAACACTAGCCCACACCGTTCAGGCCAGTGATGCGTCCGGACTCGGGAAGGCTGGTGGTCGAGGGCTAGCAAGCTGTTCAAAGAACTATGTGAAATTTTATGACAACAACATACAATGCGTTTTTGACAATTTGCAAGCTGGTAGTCACAGACCTCAAACGTTTATTTATGCGTTTGTTCGCGACTTTTAAACTGGCAGTCACAGATCTCAAGTGATCAGTTTTACGTAACCAAACAATTCTTTCTCTGTAGTTTTACAGTGTGCCGAAAAACAAGAATTTTATTGAAAATCTGATATTAAGAAACTTGATTATTTGATTTAGAACAATTTGTTCTAAAATTTAAAGAAACCCTCAGTTTCCCTTCCGTACTTATACAGATTTTTTTAGTGCAGGATAGATGGTATTTGGATTCCTTTGTCTCTAGTCAGTAAATATCCAGCGTGCTTGGTACATTGAAGCAGACGTACCTCTTTGTAATCGCGGCTGTTCATGAACCCCATGAAGCAAGAGTCATTAATAAGCTCAACCAATCCTTCAGCATTCATCCGTGCGGCCTCTTTTATCAATGACCACAGGACTGCGAAAAGCTTAACAGCGATTTTCTCCTCTTGAAAAGAGAGGCACTTAGCGAAAGTCTGTGCTTCGACAATAGCTGGGACATTCTTCGATGACACATTAATGACTCAGAGGATTTACCTTTTCCACAAAAGGTAACGTGTCAGGTGGGTCAACCACTTCAGCTGCTCTTCTAAACGGATGTGAACAAAGACACTGGGAGGGTGGGGACTCGAAGATGTTCTTTGTGGTCCTGAAAGTGGAATAACAATTCCTTCTCTTAAGAATTGATGATGCGGGTAGATTGCTGAGATTTTATTTTTTTTTCCTTGCATCTTTTTTGCAATTTCTTTTATTTGAAAATTTTTTTGTTTCGTTTTGGATTCGGCTTTGTGACTAATACGCTTTACATTCATGTACAAACTAGCTACTTACCGTTCTGCTGCAAATAGAATAACACGACTTAAATTTTTTTTTTAGAAAGGATTGATGAATATTCTCGTCATATTTTATTAGTATTATTATTATAGCGATAACAAGCTAAATCATTCTTTGAGTGTGTGTGTGTCATCTGTAAACTTTATTTTAATGCATTTCTGTTTGGCAAGATATCAATTGAAATGGCACTTCCGACAATGCCTACATGGACCCTCTAGAAATTTTTGACGCAGTATTTCGTCAATTAAAAATGTATTTCATGGTGTCAGAACCAGGGTTCGTTCGAAATTAGGATGTAAAAGTCAGGCATCGTTGGCACTTAGCTTTTTTGTTTTAATTGCCAAAAATATTCAGCTAGGCGTAATTTAAAAACAATTGAAATTTCTTGGGCAGAGATAACAACTGGTAGCTAAGACAGTAAGTTGTGCTAATGTTAAAGAAAATGTCGCAAAACATCACAATGAGAAAATTATTGATGAGTAAGAGAAAAATGTTCAAAAATCAATTTCTATTAGTGACTTTTAAGAAAGTTTAATTATACTTAAGTTTCTGAATCAATACAAACGTCTATTTTAACCAGACCCTAATAAAATAAAATATGAGTTAGCTATTTTTAAGTTATTTACAGTCTCATACAGTGGTACCTTCTTTAAGGGACACCTCCGAAAAAAGGACACCTCTAATTAAGGGACACTTTTTCTGGTCCCAGTCCCTTTGAATAGGGACCGCAATTACCTCTGAATAAGGGACACTCTATTTTAAGGACATTCTTAGAGAAAATTTTCCGAAATTCAAGTTATATAGCTAAGAAAAACTTACTAGAAGTTGAAGTTCTTTTTTTTCCTCTAAGAATTAACTTCTGAAAGTTGGTATGAGTCCTAGAAGCATGCACAAAGGAACAAGTGTATTTTAAAGTGCTTGCCAAAACCTACTTGTAAAGGCTTTCCCTCTTTTGCACTATGGAATACATGTGTGTTCAGCATTGACAGACAATTTCCGGCTATCAATAAGTCTTTTAAGCAAGGATTGGAAAAGGTACACTAAACTTAATTTATACTGTATTCCCCAAATTACGTACTTTAAAGCAAACCCATCTAATAGACTACTTCAAATAAATTTCTGTAAGTTACAAAACTTTGCCAATACGACATTTAGGCTAAAATTTAAGTTTTTCAATGAAAAAATATTCAATTTAATAATTTCGACTTATATTTTGTATGCATGAGACATTTTTGGTATTTAAGCTTAAATGGTAACACATGCTTATTATTAAAAAGTTAAACTTGGTTAATACACCATATGTGTATGCATCCATTTATGAACCTCCGAAGAAGAGACACATCTATTTAAGGGACAAAATTTCCAGTCCTCTTATTATCCCTTATTGAGAGGTTTTACTGTACTTATTTCGTTTGTAAGTCAAAATTCCCTATTAAAAAATTTGAAGGTCAAAAAGTTACGATAATCTTCTTTATAGGTATCGTAAAAACTCAAAATACAGAAGATGAGACAAAAAACAGAAGAATTTAACTGGCATACAGCAAAATATAACTGCATACAGTTATGCTAGATTTAATAAATAAATAAATAATGGCGAGTTTGTGCAAATTGCAGTTGTCAAACTCTAAAAGTTTTTTAAAGGTTAGGCATCAGAAATGACGGCTGGATGTGAAATCACGGTCGTTAAACGGGAATTTTTAGTTGCAAAATACGACTAACGACCACTAATTTCGAACCCTGGTCAGAACCGCGATCGTTTGCTTATAGTTCAATATCATCATTTCGTGAAGTGGACGAGCCCTTTAATTTAAACCAAAAAAATAATAATAATAAATATTAGAGAATTAGACGAATCAATCCGAATTTGAGCAAAAAATACATACATTTAATCAGCATGTTATCTAGGTATTATCCGTAAATGGGTCACAAAAGTGTTTTGGTATTGAAATATTTTCTTTCTTCTTTTTTTTGACTTGCGTTCGACTTTAAACCAAAGTTTCATGTATTCCAGATGTGTACAGCATTATTAATTGATTATAGGGTGGGAAAAGGATTTAGGCTTTTAGGTTTGAAATTTTATTCTAAGCTTATAGTCTGTCTATACTCTTTTAGATCTTTCTGATGTTGCAATCATTTTTGGATAAGAAAAATTTTAAATAACAGAAGAGGTGTATTAAAAAAAGAATGGAGCGTAGATGGGGCTAAAATTGAAGACATTCAATACTTTATTACTGTTTTGTTATGAAATTTTCGATACAGAACATGAGGTATAAGTTCTGTTTTTACCCCAACTCATCTCGATTCCATGGAGAATCAAAAGAGAACAACACATTCAGAAAATTCACACTCGACTGGAGCCAGGTACGAAAGCTTGCTCTACTTTTACGCCCCGTGTACTCACATTAGAGATATCAAAGATTTTAATGTTTGGCTCTTCGTCAGATTTCGCGATTAATGCTTGTGAAAGCTTGCCAATAACTACTAAAGCGAAAATAATGCATTACAAAAATTTATGGCATAGAAAATTTATGGAGTAGAAACAGACGCGTGAAATCAAAAATATATTTATCTGAGTTATTGAATAATAATTGTATGGTAATTATTTTATGGAATATATACCGGTTGTTTTCTCAGTTTCGGTATGCAAGTTAATAAGTCAAACACTTAATGAACAGAATTGAAAAAAATAATTATTTAAGCTTTGTAGTGGCAAGTAGCATAGGTTCGAGATACATTTATGTCTAAAGTACAACATCCAACTTTCTGCAAAAAAAATTTTTCAAACATTAGTTTGTAAAAATATTTTTTAAGTTGTTTTAAAATTTAAATTGTATGTTAAACTATCTTATCGCACTTGATCTCCTCTGTTAGGTTTCAAGAAAGAAATTTTCCAGGTTTGAAAAATTTGTTTGTACGCTCTCAGATATGCATGCTCAAATTTCACGAAACTTTCGTCGTATTTGACGATATGGCTTCGTGAAAAATGCTCCGAGTAAACTTGCGTCAAATTGGCGAAATTTGTGTAGTAACTTTTTTGATTCACGTGATCTCGCGAGAAAAGAATCGTTGTAAATGACGAAATTTTCTTGACGATTGAAGAATCATCAAGAAAAGAGGAAAAGATTTCACCAAAATTTTTATATTGATAAAATCAGACTTCACTGAATTAAGCTCTTTGGCTATCACTTATTCCATCAGTATAAATTTCGTTTCAAATAATGCGTTCTAATGGTTTGGAGTACCTTTTTGCTGCAATATTAATCATCAATTTAGTTATCTCATCATCAATGTATCGCCCTTAAGTTGTCTCTTATTGCTCCTATGGAAATAGAATAATGTTTCTCTTACCTTCCTTTTAAGTCTTATGTTGGGCTAGAACTTTAAAATGCTTATTTCGTCGCTCCCAAAGAACCACTGTTATATCCCTGTGGGCCATTAACTTAATGGTATTATGGTTCTCGTTATCCAAATTGCAGTGTCACCGAAGAACGTCACCCAAAAGTATCTGCTAAACTCACTAGTGGTTACCGAAAAATTACCAAATGGTTTTTAGACCAGGATAGGCCAAAGCGCATCTACGGACCTTTTAAAAAGATATTATTCTTGTCATGTCTGAAGTATTTTTCCAAATCATCGATATTCAAACACAATTAGTATACATTAATTACATTAAATAATTAATACTCGTTGATGTGCAAACATAGGCAGGAATTTCATACATATAACTGTTATTAATGCGCAGGATTGCACATAGTCTGTCCTGCTCTTTCTATTTCATTTTAAACTATAACACTGATGTTTTAAATTGAAGATATCACTGATAAAAATATTTTCCAGTTCTACAGGTTTTAGTCAAACGCAAAGTTTCGGCTGAAATTAGAACCGACTTTTATCTGCACGGAAAATGTATCTATTACTGTATGCTGTACTGTATACTTTTCTCCATCAGCCTCTTTCGCTGTTAGCATGCCTTAGGGATGCCCTTCTCCGGGCCCCGAGTTAGGGGGGGGGGGGGTTGTCGGGTCCACGGAGTTTTCATGCACTTATCCCCAACTATACTGTATACTGGGGCTAGAAAGCTTTTAACTCTTAGAAGAATATATTTTTTTTTAATTTCGTTGTAATCTTAATTTAAGAGAATTGTCATTTTAAAAATATTTGTTTACCATGCATCTAGCAAGATTTTGAGTTTTGGTGAAATAAAAGTATTTGCTTTCAACAAGCTAATTTTTTATATAAAAATATATTCGTGATTTTAAAAGTTAGGCGTAACATAACATTCTAAAGAGTGATTTTCCACAATAAGACGAGTCGAGCTTTTTTTTATTGCTCACGGTGACTTCTTCATCAAGCATTTAGTGAGAGGCAACCGAAAGTATGAATGGAAAGTAAATACGTCTGAACTTTGTATCGCATAAAAATAAAATCGGACCCAGGTAACTTTTTAATGGCCTGGCCATCGTTGCCGATACCGAAGCTTTTTCTTTTGCCACCGCATCCAATCCCACCGAGACTGCAAAGAGTGCGTCCAAAAAATTCGCACGATTCCGGAATGACTGTATCCACTTAGCCGGGACCACATATAAAAGCTTGTGCTCGGCGTGCGCCCTCGGTCATAAATTCGGCCCGGGCCAATGGAAAGTGCCCGACCTTCGGGCTCCCGCGGCGATTTACGACCCCTGATATGGTCTTATTCGGCTGCTCTTCGGAGCTATTCGGAAAACGCATTATATAGGAGTGCTCTGGATTCGATTGAGTTCGTTCCCTACTTTACTTGATTCAAACGTACTTCTTTTCCTTTTTTGCCGGAGAGGTGAAAAAAGGAGACGTATTTTTAATGCTTGTATGAGTTGCTTTGAATTCCTTCTCGAAATTCTGTTTACGATTTTATTTGTTTTTTTTTTTTTTTGGGGGGGGGGGGGCTGGTAAATTTCTTGGATAATGTTCAAGAATCGTGAGTACTGAAATTTTCGAATTTTAGCTTGGTGCAGCTTTTGTAATATAATAGCACTTTTTTTTAATTATTAACCGGTTGATTGGAAGAGAGAAAAATATACCTGAAATAATTTTAATGTTTCAAATGAAATATATCTATGATTTTTCTATATAAAACTTCATTATCATTTATAAAGTTATGTTTTTACCCCTTTTAATTTCCCTCTCATACGTTTCGAGGCTGAAGCTTAGTCCTTGCTTTATACTTTATTACTTTCTTCGTTTTCCGTTTTTTCAAATTTTAGCATCTAATAAAAGTGTTACCTTTGTATACTAAGAAAAATATAAAAGTATCTATCAACACCGACACATCCAACTCCTTATTGAGTGAAGGATGTCTAATTCTTAATAGTATGACAATCTCCTCGGGATTTTTGATTGAACGAGACGAGTTTTTTAACGAGTATGTTATCTTATTAATGAAAGGAAAAAATAAAGTTTTTTTAAAAACATCTTTTGAAGAATTTAATTTTTCTTATAAATATTTTTATGACTTACGTTTACCTCTACTTCTTATTTTTACTTAATCGTTAATCTTATCTTTAAGTGTTTCCCTAGCAAACACACGTTTTTTCTATAATAACATTTAAATGAAAGTAACAGTATAGGTTCTCCAGCTTTTTTTCTGTCTTGATACTTTCAATAAAAGTTTCATATAAACGTAACACTTTTAAATAATCTGATAAACACATTTAAATATTTGTTGAAATTCAATTCACTGTGTTCAAAACCATCTCTCGAAACATTTTCCATGGCATTCCAGGAGCTTCTACCTTTTTCGAATTCTTCAAATGCTTTACATCTCCAAATCATTTACAACAATTATATGGCTGAAGTTCGCATATCACGAATGTTCAGGACGTGATCATCCCTAATTGATGTCCAGGTCTTGGTAAAAGTTGGTGCGCCCTCACTAGAAAATTCTTATATTTGAAAACCTTTCAAGCTGATATTTTTTTTAATTTTAAGTCCCCACCCCACCCCCTCCTGTTAAAATTGTTATAATGACTGACGTGTGTGACAAAAAGTTAAAATACGTTCTTAAAAAAATTGGAAAAAGAAAAAAAGGAAGGAAGAAAGAAATTTTGATGCCCCTTAAACTATGATGCCCAGTTCCACGGACCCGTAGGACCATGCGTTAATCAGGTTTTGCAAATGATGTAACGATATGTCTTGAATCGATTTGTTAGAAACGCCACAATTCGTTCCCACTTTACTATTAAACGAAAAAAATAAGAGAAAAGAAAAATCCGATTAGCGAAACGAAGCCAATCTCCCGAAATAATTCTTCCAGCCATCTGTGCAGTCAATGTCATTGGCCATTGTGGAATCGGCGATTTCAATTTCTACCCTCCCTGTGTAAGAGAGATGCAGGGGAGGAAAACCTCCCGAATAACGATTGATAGATAAGGATCCCTAAATCCTGTAGGACAGCAGGGAACTGTCACCGCATACAAATGTCAAACTGAGACCCGACTTAATAGGGGAGGTGGGGGGATGTGTCCGTAACAACAAACAAAAAGTGGAGAAGGTTAACTTGTTGCCGTGCTTTAAGAGAAAAAAAATGAATGATTAAAAAATGGACCATACCAGCAATAAAGACGCGTTAGTATGCCTGACGAGATTATAGATGCCAGCGTGTTTAAAATGTTCTTATCTGGAGCAGGGGTCATGAACCTTTTTGTAGTTAAAAGTTCTCTCTTCTTCCAAAAGGTTCTGTTTTGCGATTTTTGTCCTTTTTTTTAACTAGATATTTTTGAAAGATCAATCACGTATTTCAGTTTGATGTTTAATTTCAGATGCTCGCCTTATAGAAAAACGTTACTGCTGTTTTCTTCGTCAGTTTTTCATGTGTGTGTGTGTGTTTACAGTTGCTGCAGTTAAAAAAAAACGAATATGTATAGTTAAAAAGTTTGTCCGATTTTTTTTTTTTTTTGCGTTTGTAAGATCTCGACGGGGACATCAAATTTCTGTATTTTATTTTTAGATTTAAACAATGTTTTGTTCAATTTTGAACGCTTCAAAAAATTTTAGCATTAGCACGATTGTTGAAATTAATTGCGGAAATAAAGCAAATTATATAAGCCCTGTAAATAAGATTCAAGTTCCTTGACGTAAAATATTTTTTTATTTGATCATTTTTCGTTCAATTTTGAACAGTTCGAAAAAATTTAACGTGAGCGTCTATGGGGAATTTCAATCCTATATAAGTTAAAATCTAACAGATGGATTGGCTTGGAACAACATTTGCGTAAAGTTGTTATGACGTAGAGTATGTGCAAATACGAAATTCATCCAGAACTAAAAGCGCCCATTTTGTTATCAAATTTTTCGTCGGGTATTTTTAACTATATTTTTCATTGAATGAGTGAAAAAATGAATAAGTGAAAGAATGAATGCATAAATGACCGAATAAATGAACAAAGGAATGAATACATGAATAAGGGAATGAATACATGAATAAGGGAATGAATGGATTAATGAAGGAATGATACATGAACGAATGAATATGTATTAACCGTTGAAAATGTGTATTTGAAGCAAATAAGAACTAAAGCTAAATCAGAAAGAGAGAGAGAGAGATATGGGCTAGATTATTTGGTGTTGAGGTGTACGGGAAAGTAGGCTCGTATAGTTCTGGATGAAACTTTATTGGTTATTTTTATTTTTCTCCCCCCCCCCCCCCCTCTCTCTCTCTTTCTCTCTCTCCCTCTCCCTCTCCCTCTCTCTCTCTCTCTTGAAGCTATTTCCTTTTGCATCCGTAAAAACGTTTTTGCCAACCCGATGTATCATAATCATTTTCAACTGTTTTTTATATATATATATGCAATACAATCCAATACTAGCTGGAGGTTTTCTCTAACTTTCCCAAATGATACGACCTGCTTGTATGTGCACGTGAAGACCAATAAAATATTCTAAAAGAGAAAAACGTTTCAAAATATTTTGGACCGTTGCTCTTGTTCTATTAATCAGTGAATTTAATTATTTATTTATTTTTATTATGTTTTAAATTTCAACTTTGAAGCTTATAAGTAGGAATTTTTCTTTTTTCATCAAGGGATTCACTTCAACGATATTTTTCTTATCAAAATTCAGCACGTGAAATTTGGTATTTTTCAACCATTGTTCTAATTTAAACGTCTTTTGACCCACAACCGCGAAAGTTTGAATTGTGAAACAGTCTAAGAAATGAAAAAGTTTCCTTTTACCAGCGACTTTTAAAAAATACAGCAAATAACGCGCATTGATAATTATTAACGTTTAGAAAGGTTTTTGTGACATTGCAGATTGAAAAGTAAATTACACGTTTTGACTTTTAGAATTGAAATAAAAACTTACTATATTGGACAGGTTAGTTTATTCCTATGACATGCGCTGATGTAATTTATCATCAGTTTATTATTTGAAACAAATGTAAGCCGAATAGAATCGTTTCATTTCCTTACGGTAAAAATTATCGTTTGAAAATAAACAACAGTAAATACGTTTTTCTTCCATCATTTATTTGTTATTATTTTTCTAAGAATGCTTTAATTAAAATTTGACTTTTCACTATCCAAAACCGGCAGGCATCAGCTTTTTTGCACGTTTTTAAATTACCCGGGAATCACATGATCGCAAATCTTAGAAAAATAAACACATTCTTTCTGATAAGCACTTTGTGTCGGTGTATAGAAATTTGATGTCGAAATTCAAATAATTCTTACTCTTAGTTTGTAAATGACTTAGATTCTGCATAAACAGAAAATTAATAAATTTATATTTGCTTTCCCTTTTAGAAAATAAGTTTATTTATCGCAGATTGTGCAAACAAATTATTAGAAGACAAAAGCGCAAAATTAGTTATTTACTTTATTCTGTTAAAGTCTTGACGTTTCAAGATATTGTAATATCTTGATTTTTTGCTTACTTTGTTTTAATAAGTCACATTTACTTCTCCTTTCAGTTGAATGCCTACAACAGGAAGTTTCCTAATAGTTTTTTTTTTTTTTTTTAATGAACAATACAACAGGAGTTAAATTTCAAAAATGCGACCAATAATGTTTAAGCTTAAATATGTAAGTTAACCTTTTTGTGAGACACATGTGAGTTATTTCAAAACTTGTTTGTGACGTACTATTACTTGTTTGTTTATTTATAATAATGAAATTGCATATTTGTATTCAGGATCCAAACAGCTGAAACATGCAGCCTAAAACTTATTCGAAACAATTCCGCATTATTTTTGACTTGAATTTGTGCATTTTTTTTCGAAAAAATGATTAGTACTCTTTATATGTACGTGTGGCCGTAACGAGCAATCAATACATCCATATTTTCTTGGTCTTAAATTCTTCTTCTGTATTTTTTTTTTTTTTTTCATTTTTTTCTACTTTTGCCTCATTTTTTGCTGTTTGACGTTCTTTAACATCCTGAAAAATCAATGTCATGCACACGGGAAGGGGCAGTGTCTCTAAATAACACCGTGTTCAGTCTCATCATCCCTTTAGGTTAATACCTCGTTCAATCTAAAACATTTTGCAGGAGTTTTCCCTAAAAACTCAGAGTCTATCGATAATCAAAAGAAACAATATGAAATGAAAACAACTGTTCATCTTAAGCCCATGCTTTCTTTATTCTTCTAATTTCCACTACTAACTGTAGTGGTAAGGCAGTGGCCTCGTACGCCCAAGTTCGCAGGATCAAACCTGGCCCAAGTTGGTGAATTTTCATGATGCAGAAAATCGTCAGCGCCCGTGTCGTATGATTATGCGGCATGTTAGAAGACCCCTTGAGTATCTGTTTGGTTGGGATACTCTCGGCTAAGTTAAATTCCTAGTGCAGTTTAGTATCAGTTCATGTGGCTCAGGTGCCGCCCTCTAGGGGGAAACTGAGCGTCAATTTTTTCATGTCGTAATCGTATCCGCCGATAGTGGTGCTACTTGAAAAAAAGGGATGCCGGTTTCCGGGGAATGCACTAGGTCTGCAAAGGTTAGTGACCATACGCAGCCCCCATTAGAAAAAAAAATATTCTGCTTACTTCCTTTTCACTTTTCCCATATTATTATTATTATTATACTAATATGGGGATTCAGATAATATTATTATTATGCTTTTATTTCTTTGGGATAATAATTTTTAATATTTTGTTCTTAAGTAAAAAGCAAAATCGATCTACTGTGGGAGTTCTAGGTAAACACAATGCATTTCCGGTGTGAGCCCATTATCGCTTGAGGCTATTTCGTCTAAATCGTCTGCTTGTAGCCAATTTCTCCACAAATTTGCAATCCGCTACGTTGATAACCGTACGATAAACATTTTTGAATGGAAAACACTTCAATTTTAAATGCACATTTAATTCGTTATTATTTTCCCCCTATTCCTTTCTTTCTTTGGATAACGCTGCTTTTAAGCATTCTTTAATATTAGACGAAATTAATGGGTTAAAGCAGTTTTTCTAAACAAAGTGATGGGGTCAGTCCCATCATCGCTTGAGGTTAATGCTTGATTTCATCTAAATCGTGCATTTTGTTGCACATTTCGCGAAAAGTTCACAACCCATCGATTTATCAGAAACAAACCACCTTCGAAAAGATGATGTCTTAGTGATCCTATCAGTGTGAACCCTGGATAGACTTTTTCTCTTTTTTTTATTTCGGTGCTAAAAGCCGCTGCAGTAGGGGTGGGTGGAGTTTAAATATTTACATAGCCACCCACGCTTCTTCCACCAACAGGTGAGTGCTTGTCACGTCCTGAATTATTTAAGAGATGGGGCCTTCTTTTTTTAATGATTACTTTGTGTCCGGAGCTGGGTGGTGTATTTAATTGAAGGGCAGCCGCGATTTTCACCATGAAAGGATCTATTCAATTATACCTGACCCAAAAGTTCAGTGGGAAATGATGTCCTGATTATAGCAACATTAGAATGATTGACACTGCTTATTCCTGTTATGGAGGATTTCGCCGGAAATGATATTGAATCGCGGCTGATGTAATAGCATTATAAATTGGTTTCAAAATTTCCTCATATGTACAGACATCCTGAATATTTCAGAATATAGTGGAATTGATTATAATGAGGCAAGTGTGTTGCAAATGCTTTTGAAAATATGGTTAAAAAAGTAAAATTAAAAAAAAACTTTTAAATGAATAAATAAAATAATGACTGAAAAACCCGAATGAAACTCAATTAAAAGTAGTGAAACGAAATAAATGATATTAATTGAAAATATTGCAATACTAAACTAAATAGACTGAGTAAAATTACGGAAAGCAAGAACTAAAAACAAATGAAAGAAAGAGCTAACTAAAAGATCAGTTCCTATAATTAACACGGAATAAAGTGACAAATATGAGTATTGTACTAAAAACAAATAAAATATTTACATGATACTTTTACTTCATGTGTGATAAAATTTTCTTTTTATCACACTCTCTCTCTCTCGTTTGAAAAACAGGTTCCATTTCTTACAAATATAAAGGCAACCTTTTTTTGATTTTTCATCGATAAAGAAATCATGACTCAAGCAAATTTATTACGTAATAGCTCATCTACTCGGCACATTATCTAATACGTAATAAAATTAGTTCAATTCAAAATTTAACCATAAATAAAGAAGATTTTTCATCAAAGTGTAACTTTTTTCTCTTTATACAAAGTTGAATGGAGAATTATTTTTGAATATACGTGTCATGTTGGCCAATACATTATTCAAAAATGATTTTACTTTAAACTTACTTATGAATCGAAATCTTGTTAAAAGCACGTATAAAAATCTTTCCTTCTTTAAATTAACCATTTTCAAGAAATTGTTAATTGAATAGGGAAAATATCACCTTATTTTTAATTGGATTTTTTTTTCTGCTGAACACTATTGATCACTATTTCTTCCATCATTTAAATATTTCGAAAGGCAAAGATTTTATTGCAAATGATATGCTCGTTTCTCAAGGCGATGCTTTATATTAAACAAAACTTCTTTTGACAGTGAAGTGTGAACGAAAATTCTTTGCGTTGGTTTCAGAATTAAAGGAATCTAATTAAACTCCGGATCGGCATATTTTTCTCTAATTTGAGCTACTAAATAACTCGATTAACTCACGGAGAGAGTTTCCCGCGTGTTTAGAACTTCACACCGTCATTCACAATTAAAGATTCTACTCTTTTTTTCTCTATCTCCCTTCGCTTAAACAAAACGCGACAACATGTTGGCCGTTTTAATTTCGATTCTGTTAATCGGCGGAGAAAAAGAGCTACAGCCAAACTGTGAAGAATGCCAATTGATAAGCAGACATTTGCAATTAACTGGGAATGCCGCGGGGTATCAAGTACTTTAAAGTAAAATGGCGCAGAGGACAAAAAAATTCCAGATTATGCACGATATTTATTAGCTCGTTTAAAAACCAAGTTATGCCATCGGGGTAATTAATTTGTTGAAAATGCGCGTCAAAAGCATGTGGCGTTGTTCGAATTCTTTTTAGTACTTTCCAAGTGATAGTTTTCTGCATAAAAATAAATCGTGGATGAAATATACTTAATGGAATCTTAATTAATGGCGATGTTCTTATTGATGGCTAAATGCTTATTAAAAGAAAGAATTATTACATGAGACAGTTCTTATTTCTTAAAAGAAAGTTTAAATGACGTGGACAATTACTGAACAAGCTTATCAATTAATTATAGCTTTAGCTTCCTCTGGGAATGTAATTCGAATTCTTTGCGAAAATGTCCACTACGATTTATTTTCATATTATTTGGTGCACAGTTAAAATATTATTCTCATTTCGTCTTGATTCAGAATATATTACATTTTATGGACAATGTCTATTATTATAAGAAAAATGATCAAAAATGCTTTGTGCTAAAATATGAGTACAGCGAAAAACAACGCGAATAAAGCACAAATCGTCAAAGCAATAATGCAAATAGTGTTTCGAAGCTACAATGGAGCCTCTTCATTAGTGTAGTAAAGAAAAGTGCTCAGCACACAACAGGAAAGTTGTGAGTGAACATGCCCTCTGCATTATTGTTTTGACGTTTTCTGCTTGATGTACGTTGTTTTTTCTTTGTATTCGATTTCTATTATTATTATTATGTCACTTTCAGTAAGTTTGAGTGTGGATGAAAATTACGTCAATGATATACTTAGTGACTTCACTTGACGAATAGCAAGATCAATTACGATTGTTCTTTTTATTTCTAAATCCATTGTAAATTCTTTAGAATATCTCAGTTAGAAGATTTTTATAATTTAGCTTAACCCTTTTATGCCCAGTGTAAATTCTTAATGAAAATTTAGCCAATGATTTTTTTTTATTATTGTTAATATGACACCCGCACGTATTTGCGCGTGGTAAAAAGCTAACAGACCAGTGAGATTGCAATGTTACTCTCAATAAAAAAAAGATCTACATTATCCCTACAGACTTGAAAATTGCATTCCCTACTTGACCAGTTTGTTAGCTTACATAATTATGTAAGCAACTTTTTTTTTTTCAAGCAAAAACGCAAAACAAAGCAAAAAAATAAATAAATAATAAAATATGGAAAGAAGAATCACACACACATTTTTCTTAACTAAAATATGCTCAAAAAAGCATGATAACAAGGCATTAGAACATTTGAAATATATGTTAAAACATATAACTAGTAATAATTAAAAAAATAACACCAATAAACTATAAACGTGAAACCAAGAGAACCTTCCAGCTTGGATTGCATATAAATAGAAATGTTTTCCCTATTTTTAAGACAACAATAACATTCTAAAGTAGAATCAGTAGCAATATAGGGAATCGAATACATTTTTTAAGTATAATTAATGAATTTAAATGTCAGTTATAATTTAATTACATTTTATTGGAAAGAAGACGAAATGTTTTTCTTACAGAAGTTAACAACCACAAAAGTTTGGAAGCAGAAAAGCTTTCTTTCCTGGCTAAGTAGATAAAAAAAAATGGCATATGCTGTAAAATAATGAAGTGCAAGAGAAAAAATATTTCATTGGTATAACAGTAACGTTGATATAACAGTAACGGTAATAATAATAATAACAACAACAACAACAACAATAACATATAATCGCTATTAAATATTTTAGTCAAAAAAAGAAAAAGCCCAAAGAGACCGACAACAAAACAAAAAGACATTTTTGCATGTTTTATTTTAATGCGATTATAGCTATGTTATTCTTATTGAAAAAATAGATTTACATTGTGGAAACAATCGACATTACTTTATCATATTTATCTACACTTGCATGCCTCAGAAAAGAACGATTTAGTTTAATCTCGTTTATTTTTTAATAAAATTCATTCCCAGAAGAAACTCGGAAGCTCAAATAAAAAACAAGCGAATGTAAAAAATAAAATAAAGTAATTAAAGCACAGTGAAGATATCTGTAGGCATTTACACGAGCCAGACTCAAAAGCTGTGTTTGTGAAAAGAAAGATAAAGGATATGGTCTTGGTTAACAAGAAACATCAAATTACGGCATTTTTAGAATTTTGTCTGCAATAGGAAAACAACGTTGCCAAAATTAATCGCAGTATATTTTAAGTGAATTGAACGTGCTGTGGAAATTTTGACTGCGTTATTAATATTCGTTAGGTAATAAATGCAAAATGAAAGTTAATCGGTTATTTGGCTGCTCTTATAAATTGATCACGCAATTCTTTCGGCGAAAAACTCTTCGCAATTAGTTGATGGGAGGGAGTATTTGTTTTTAGAAACACGTTCCTTAATTTTAACCCTCCGTACTTCTCGAAAACTTTTGAACGCAATTCGATAAGTTAAGTTTCTTTTTCTGAGAATTTATCACGGCATGCGCGATTTTACATATTTCAGTGCTATCCTGGAAACTAATCTCGAATAACAATGAAAAATGTTGAGAACTTAAAATTCGTATATGTTTTCTGTTGCAAATGTTTCGAACTGTTGTTTTATTGTATATCTGTATCGAACCGAACGCTATCATTCAAAGTGAGCGCTATACAAAATCACGTGTAAAAGTCAAAGTCCTTTTTTTCCCACTCGACTTTCATGAGACTTATTCATGAATATGTTTCTCTGTTACATATAATCTTTCATATATAACGTAAAATATTTGTTCTTTCTTTTCTTTTCTTTCACTCTTTTTAAATTCAATTATTATGAAAAGAATTTTGAAACTACGGAAGGGAAACTAATTGAAATTGTTTAAGGCAAGGACTACCCGGAACATATTTTGACCTGGAAAAAAAAGGGGGGGGGGAGGGTCAGAAGCTCAAAAAAGACATGAAACCCGTCTTTTATTGAATATCGCTAGCGAATGTAGAGAAGTACCGCATTTTACGGACTGTATAGACGTACTTTCCAAGGTAAAAAAAAAGAAAATACGACCATCTTGATTTTTTGGCAAACTATAAACAATATTCGCTCAAGATCTATGTAACACATAAAATATTGTATATCCTCATCGAAAAATCATCAAAGATATTTTAAAATTAGGTTAATACTCAAGTATACTAGAAAATGAATACCATATCTATGACACGTGTATATTGTATAAAATGTAGTTAAAGGTTAAATCAATCAATAAAAAAATACTTAAAGCAATCTAGATAAAACTTCAACCTGTGCGCCTTATACTCGAAGCTACTGTTAAAATGTCCTGTATTTGATTTAAACTTTCAGTCAGACCGAAAAACAGCCGTATATCTGATACCACGGGAAATCTACTGTCAAACCAGCACATCAATGGTGCTTGAGGCCGTGGTAGCCTAGTGGTCAGAGCGTCGGACTTCCACCTGGAAGGTCGCACGTTCGATACCCGCTGAAGACCCACCATGTACACTTGGGGATACGTGCATGTAAAATCCATGCACCCCACCAGCTCACCCCGTGCGCAAACAATAATAAGGCCTCGGCAAACAGGTAGGGGTCTGGTAGAGAAAAGTGCCTGAATGGAGAAAACAATCGTGGTCTAGTGATGATATTATTGTTGATGCTTTCAAGAAGTGCAGCATTAGTAACGCCCTTGTTGGCAGACCTTGTTATATAAAAAAAATGAGAACGATGATGCCGACGAAGAGGGAGAAGAATGAAAAAGTTCAGAAGACGATTATCTGAAATCTTAAAAATCAGTTCGGTTACGGAAACTTATAACAAAAATATTGTTTTTAGTCTGACTACAATCTAATGATGATGTTTAAATTGCTATTTTTCAGAAAAATGGCTTAAAAATGAAGTTGCGTCTATATAGTCCGTAAAATGCGGTAAGCGCAAATTTGCTCTTTAAATGCAATATGAGATATTCAGGCATTTCCGGTCAGTGATTTTTGTATGATTGCATCTGAGTTTAATCAAAATTCAAAGCAAGAAGTTCGTCCAGAACTAAACGAGCTTCCTTTCCGGTGTAACAACAACTAACTTTCTCTATGTCTTGATTAGCTTAGGCTCTAAACAGTATAAAATATAACTATTTTACGGTTGACATACTTAATATTTACAAAAAAAATCTCTTTGAATTTAATTAAAAATAAAAACTATTGCTTACCAGGAAAACGATATCAAGCTCATTTTTTCTCAGATCGCTAGACACTATATTTCAGTAATTTATAACTATGTATGTTTGTAACAGAAAAACTTTTAAATCAAACTTTTTATTTTTCACTATGTAGAAAGCCACATAATTGAATCTCAATAAGAATTCCTGCCTGAATAAAATTTTACAACTAAATAGGTACACTAAATGAATGAATAAAATAAAGTTTCATTTCATACCACACTGTAATAAGATTATTAGATAGCTCAATATATAAGCACGTAATCATTTTATTCAATGAAAAAACGAAAATTTCAATTTTTAATTGTTGTCAAGCAAATCATAAAATAATAATAATAATGTTAAAAAATAAGAATGAAAATAAATATTTTTCTCTTCCGTAACTATTTGTATCAAAAAAAAAAGAAAATAAAAGAGAGGAAAATCGTCTACAACTTTTACAAAAAAAAGCGTTTAGATTTCACTTGACTTTGATTCAATCATTCAATATCCAACTTTCGTCAATGTTAAGTCCACGAGAAACTTCTGTTTGGTTTAAATTAATAACTTATTTTTCTTTTTCTTGAAGCACAAAACTAAAAAAATACATTAGGAATGCAATGTTCATGCTAACGTTATTGGTTACTTTGATAAAAATGTTTGAGTTTCTCTTGTAGGCGCTAATGCTACAATAGTTTAATTCTTCAAAAAATATTCTTAAAAAGGCAAAGTTAGAAAAAGCACTTTTTTTTTAATTTATTTATTTTAATTAATTAATTATTTTACTTATTACATGTTCTATGTTATCAGTTCTTTCCGATAAAGTTTGTCCTAGAATCAAGTCCGTAGGATTTGTGTAAGATTCAAATGAGGTGTTCTTGCCGAGATTTTCCGAGCAAAAAAGAATGCTCTTAAAATAAAGAATTCTCACAGTTATTATGGGAGAAAGACAGAGCAACAGACACTTTTTTTCATATCAAAATCTATTTTACAGGTTTCGTTTAAAGTTAATTTAATGCGTTTTAAAAAACAGTTTACTACTACAAATCAATAAGTCTAAGTACGTGCATCTTTATTGCAAAAAAAAAAAAAAAAACAATTTTGCTGATTATTACTTGTAGAAACTGGAAAAGCTTTCTTTGTGTGTGTTTCCGCGAGAATACAAATAGCTAAGGAATACATCAAATAGCTATTTATAAATATTTTTCCATAAGCCACTTTTACAAGAGGTTTGTTCACTGTGGAGATGAAATTAAATCTGAATTGTTTTCACAAAATAGACAAAAATACATTATTCCCAAGCACATAATGGCTTTGATTTCGCTCGAAGTGTAAACTCGATTTCATTTCTTTAAATTATAAAAAAAAAGTTTCCGATTCAATTCCAATGCATGCTATGAAATAATTTTGGAAAATCAAAGATATTTAAACCACATTATGTGTGTTCTAGCTTTATGCTTTGATACGCTGAAAAAAATGTCATTACATTATCATTTAAAATAAGCAATCTAAAAAGCAATAATATCAAGCGTGATTGGATTCTAAGAAAATTCGACCGCATTATTAATATGCGTTAGGTAATAGATGTAAAACAAAAGTTCATTGGCTATTCGGCTACCTTTGCAAGATTTGTCACGCAATCTTCAAGATGGCCAAAAAAAAATCGGGTACTTACTCATATATAATATGTATCGAATTCAGATTCGTGTCGCGAAGTGAAGAAAGTAAGCGAACTTCTTTTTTTTCTCTTTTGGTTTTACGGAAGTATAATAGTAATAAAATGGCAACAGCGGGAGCTGGGAAGCCGAGATCTATTAAGTGCCAGATTTGTAATAAGCGTTTTCCGGACTGGCTCGTGGTAACAATGTGGGTTAGGCGATGTCAATAATAATATGCTTCTCTGACGTTTCAGGTGTGCTGGGGTTAATGAAAGGGGTTGTTTTCGAAATCAGGGAGAGGTGCTGTTTTGGATTTTAAAGAGAAGATGTTTGCAAGAACCAGTCTCTTTTCCTCCCACGCAATCGGTAACGAAGTGTTATTAGTAGTTTAATGATTTTGAACTCGTTATTTCCCAGGTGGTGCTGCAATTATGAGGATGAACTACTAAAATTGATTGTTATATTAGTAGGCATCATAGAAAATGAAAGTGAAAAAAAAAATGTTGTGGTTGAAGAGATAGAAAATAAAAAAACTCATTACAGATTATGTTCGGTACAGTGACCTTCTTCATAGTCGTTCTCTGAGGATATTACGGCGAGGATAAAGGCTCCTTTCTGAGCATTGAAAGTCACGATTATTTCTTGTATTCTTTCATATTGTTGCTCTTGTTAAATCTTGCTTATATGAAACTTGCTTTTATGAAATTCATAAAATGAAATTTACACCCTTAAATAGGGAAGTCAATTAAGTAAAATAAATAAAAGAAGCGATAAAATGGAAAGAAAACAAAAGGAAGAGAAGAAAGGATAAAGGAAAAATAGGCAGGAAAAGACTGTTTATATGAGTTGTTCCATTTGTTAAGAATTGTTGCTTGTTAATACTATACAAAACCAGAATTTTTAAAACTTAATTATTTCGAGATCTATTTATGCTAGACAGAAAAGGAAAGAACATGTAGACTTCTTCCAGCTATAAAAGCATGAGTATACAATTAAAAATGTAACCTCTTTAATCCGAAATTGCTCAAAAAATCCAATATAAACATTTACAAAGCAAAAAGGGGTGTGGGAACTTATAAAAATTTCCGAAAAAATAAACATACAAGGAGGGAAATCACTGCAACCCATTTTCTTTATCTTCTCATTTCGCAAGATTATTATATTTTTACGAAACAAAACAAAAATACAACGCTTTTCCGGTTACATGAAAACGGTCCAAATAACCTCAGAAATAGACCCAAGCTAAATCATGGGAGCATTGGAGTACTTTTAAGATTATGCTTCTAGATTCGTCGTCGTGATCATGAGAGACTTACTAATTGTCAAAAATAATACTGGAGGTCCACTGGAATATTTTAGAAAATAGAGTAAATAAATGGTTATCGAATTAAAAAAAAAAAAAAAAAAAAAAAAACATATTTGGAGATCTTTCTTTGTATTTTAACAATAAATAATATTTATAACGCACCTCTACTCTTGAACGAACCTATTTCATTAAATCAAAACAAGTAATTTATGCATAAGATTTCGTCCATATGTCTTCATTTATGTACTTTAATTTTTATGGTTCCATCGCTATGAGAAACCACGTCAGGTAAACATAATAGAAAAGGAAATACTAAGATACTGACGTCATCAATTATTTTTCGAGCGAACCAATGAACGCGGTATCGCATTCCGAAACCGGAAGAAGGTGTTTTGCTTGACAGGTTCTTTCGCAATATTTAAATACACTCGATCGCTAGTTCTCTATTACATCTTCATTTGAAAAATCTGGTGAGTCATTTCATTGTTCCGATGAACAACAAAGCTAAAATGCGTCTGTCCCGCCACTTTTTTCATCGTAAAAACAATTAAAATGAATCTGGCAGTACCGATTTATCACCTGCATTTTCTCCATTGGAGATGGGAACCCGATTACTTCTTTACATTTTGTAGCAATACGTGTTAGACAACTTATTTCATACGTGCGCCTCATGCGGTTCGGAAACGGGCAAAAAATGTCCCTTGACGCATAAATCATTTCCTTCATTGCACCGCTGATATTAGCGGCGACAATTAATCACCGTCGATCCGCAATAGGAACAAAAGCGGCACGTTCCAGCATACTGAGAATGGCACGTTTCCATTTACCAGAACAGTTTTCAATAACATCACTCGCTCCACCCCTCGATGAAGCCACGGGCCGAACGGGTGAGCAGAAGGAAGGGACAGACCTCGAGAGCCCAAACTTAATGATTTCTGGAGCTCCGTGGGAGGGAGTGGTCGCCGCTTTTTATGTGATGTTTCTTTTAAGGGATTTTTTCCGTAGTATGACCCGGATGTGACATGTCGGGCGATCGGCCCGGCACCTGTCAATATACTTCGTGAGGGTTCGGTTTCGCCACTCGCCACGTGCGGACTCTCTCTTTTTTTCCACTTCAGAAAAGGTCTATCCCCAGGTCTTTTTCGTGCTCTCTTGTAGTTATCAATAAGAATATTTCAGAGAAGCGAAATCTCTTTTCTGCCTTAAGAATTTTCTCTAAAGAGTTAGCTCTCCCCACCAATCATCCCTCGCAGCAAACAGGGGGGTATTGTTTTGGGGGGAGGGGCTTTTAATAATAACAATTTATGTAACGTTTAATATTAAGAAAGATTTTCCCTCTCCAAGAACCTCTGTCTTAAATCCGCCTGTGACTGCAAAGTGGCTCTAAACTAGATTTTCATTTTTAAAAAAATCAGTAATTCAATTAAAGCTTCATTGTTAAAAAAAAGATTAATAGAACTATTGCGGGCAATAATTTTGTTTTCTTATTTTATAAGGGCATTAGAAGCATATATATGTTCTAATTCCAATTTTATATCCTATAAATTGATCATAGATAGAATAAGCATCAAGCGTTTTTGCCAGATTTTTTTTCCTCTATCAGAAGCGACAAGATACAAAGCTAACAATCCCACTATAGCAAAACCCTCATTTAGCATCTTTTTTCTTTATAGTATGCTGTAAAGAAAATGTGTTCTTGGATACCAAAAGTGGGCGACTGGCTGTACTTTCATGAGTGTAAAATTTCTCATTTTCTTTTCCCGTGCAATGTTATTTGTGACAATGCCACAGAGCCTTTTCTTTGTACGGAATCTCTTTCCGTTCGGTGGTCTGACTTCATTGAAAATAAGCAAGTTATTTTGAGATTATGCGTTGATGGATACTTTTCGGTTCTGTAGGAAATATTATGTAACTTGAGAAAATCCAGGAAACCATTTGAGCCATGAGCGAAAATATCAAACTTTCTTGTTTCACAAGTTCCAGCTGCTGCAAAAACAGTTCCACATAATTTATTTAGCTAATAAACAACAGATTATTGCATACGATTTAGTTATTTGTTATGTCACATATTGAGCGTGATAGGAAAGTTTGTACACCGTAAAAAAATGCTATTTGAACTTTTCACCAAAAAAATGAAGCAAATTATGAAATTTAGCTGGAACCAACATTTGGTACTAAGTTGAACCATTATAATAGTGTAGTTTACGTAGTTTCACCATGAATGTGAAACTAGGAGCCATTATAATGGTTAAATTTTAATACCAAATGGTTGCAGCTAAATTTCATCATTTTCTTCATTTTTTTTGGTGAAAGGTTGAACTAGAATTTTTTACAGTGTACAGATAAAGGGTCTTCCAGTGAGAGGTACCACATCCCTGATTGATATCTAGAATCCTTCACTTTGGGATGTCATAGAAAACTTACGTTTTGGCACTAATTAATAACATTCGATCTGACATGTAGAGACAAGCATAGGGATCATTCATAAATGATGTCACGCTTCCAGGGGGGGAGGGGGTTCATGAAATTGTGACAAGGGGAGGGAAGGGGGTAACAAGGAGTGTGACATCATGCATTATGCAACATAGTGTGACATGTGACACAGGGGGAGCTGGGTCCGCTGAAGTGTGACATATTCGATCGGATTCTCTAAACCATTTATATCAAAAGTCAAATAGATCTTAACATTTTCCTTGCAAACTGGAAAACATTGAGTTATAAATTCTCTTTAGCAATCTACCTGCAAGTAATCCTACTTAATTTACCTATTTACCTGTACGTGTAAGAGATTTTTATTTTCTTTGTCGGTTATAATTTGCTTATATTTCATTTAGAAAAAGAAAAATAGAAGATCTACTCAAAATGCTTGCAATTTTTCCTAATTAAATGCAAAATATTATTTTGAATTTATTTTATGGTTCGTTTTTTTATAGATTCTTTAGATAATTTTTTTCCTCCATATATTGTACGTAATCGCCAATATTTTAGCCTTGTTCAAAAACTGATGGCCCAATTAATAACTGCTTTCTCATCCATATATTTTACACAAAAAAGGATTCCTGAGAACTATTGGTGAAAACAAAACCACCGATTTGATCAGGAATAATTAATGATCGAATTCTCCCCGTAAAACTTAATATGTTTCTATTGGCCGAAACTGTGCAAAAAGTTATTCAAGTCAAGAAGTGAACTCGAGTTTATAATGCATGACCACTAGGAACAGGAGTCGATCAGATACGCATTACCTGTTACTCAGAACGTAATAAAATATATTGTCTACCCTTGCATTAGCTTCATGTAATTTTCTTTCCTATATTTTTTCTATTTTCCTTCATTATTATTATTTTTGTTGTTGTTGTAATTATTATTATTAATACAAATTTGGACAATTTTAACATGCCTGCTTGATTATTTTTCGTTCTATTAATTTGTCTAACATCCTTAAAATTCAGTGAACATAAAGAATTTCAGGCAATGAAGCGAAATGTTCCTAATTATTTATAACCTAAAATGACACTATTAACAACTTCTAGAAACCATTAAAAAACAGTAAAACTGTGGCGAAGTACTTTATTTTACTCCTTACCTGTTCTAAAAGAATCAAAGTGGTTTGCTCAAAAAAAAAAAAAAAAAGACTCACTTATTAATTAAATCGTTTACCTGTTACTCATAAAAAGAAAAAAGACCTGTTCTCTGCACTGAACACATTTATTGAAATTTCAATTAACGTCTCCCCCCCCCCCCCCCTTCGCACGGATTGAATCGAGTTTCGTTTGAATGCCAATGTCAGGGTCATCCCCAATTGGTGTGGGCAGAGAGATCCTTTCCGCAGACCCTTATTAGCCGCATCCGAGGGAGTGGTGGCTGTGGGCGTCGTGCCTTATGGATGGATTCGCCGCGAAATGGGGTCCTGACCCGCTCACGACCGGTTCCTCTACCTTCCCTTTCGAAGCCATTCACTAGAGATCGAACACCACTTCTTACCGAACTCTTCAATCTCATTTCGGTTTCCATTCGGCTCACATAAACACATCATCTTTTGAAATCTATGATTCTGACCTGCAGCGCTTGAGTACCATCTCATTAAGATCTGAACAAAAATTTCAGCAAAAATTAATCAAGCTTATTTTTGCTCTTATGTAGCACCGCGTTTGTGACACTTGACGTCATTCTTCGTTTTTTGCCCAATACAATTAAAATCAAAAGATAACAGTTTATCAAATATATATGTATATAAGAGGGAGAGAGAGAGATTAATTTTTTTAAGTATATATTTAAGTGCACATTTTATGGTTAAAACAACAGAGATTAACTCTTTTTCTTTTTTTCTTCTTTTAATAATTTTAGAAGCTCAATATCTTATTGATAACGAGAACGGCGTTTGTTAGTTTTCTATGAAGATCTATTCTTTTTTAATAGAAGAAATTCTCCACAAAAACATCGGAGCAAAAAAAAAAAGCAGTTGAACAATTTACTAAAATCAGGTAGAAACTATGTTTTTTTTCAGTGAAATTAATTTATTGCATTTTTTATCAGTAACCAATTATCGATTCAATGTTTACATTCTCAGAGAAGTTATTTATCTTCAAAGCACCCTTTAATATTTCTCTTAGCATTTCGTTTCTCAAAATACTATGAAAATGGAGTACTGTTAAATTGCTGCTGAAAATTTTCAGAAGACAATAAATCCAATTTTGAATGAGAGATGCAAAAAGTAAAATCATTTTTAAAAAAATAACTAAATTCGTAAAATAATATTTTTCTTCCTTTCTTTCTTTCTTTTGTTTATTTATTTATTTGAATTAGGCATACAGTTGATTATTTCGTTTTAAATTTCCTAATAGTAATAATCTTCCAATTACTACTACTATTCCTATAACTACTGGCGAAAACCATAAAATAGAGTTATTAAGTAATTATTTGCATTTATGAAGAGAGGGGAAAAAATAAACATTTTTCGATAGAAAATTTGAGAAATGACAAGATTGAAGCATAGTTAAATGCACTGAATTTTTATACAAATAACAAGATGAACGTACGTTAAAGTGAAGACACACAGCTAAAAAAAAAACGTAAAATTGATTAATGTATATAAGTAAATGTATCTTTAAATAAATTTATAAATAAATGTAGAAATTATAACGACAAAGGAAATGAAATTAGATAGCGTCTTATGTATAAATATAGGTGATTTGATAGATTGGTTCACAAAACGATGAAAACAAATGTATGTGAGAATGACGTGTGTTTGTCTGCATTGGTTTAAAAAAACTATAAACTATCACCTGCGCAAAGGTCTTTTGCTCACATCTTTGTATAAGAATGACTTTGTTTCTATTTTTTCCCGTGGTAAATACACTTAAAAAAATTTAACTTCAACCATTCACCGAAGAAAGTGAAAAAAGGGCGAAATCTAGTGGTTACCAACGTTTGATACGAAGTTAAACCATTATAATGGTGCAGTTTCACCATGAAAGTGAAACTAGGAATCATTATGATGGTTCAACTTTAGTACCAAATGTTGGTTGCAAGTAAATTTCGCCATTTTTTTTCTTATGAAAGGTTGAATTAGAATTTTTTACTGTGTATTGTGATAGTGATAGTAAACGTAATACACTCTGTTAAAAGGCCGCGATCCTTTGAAGTTATGTGCTGCCAAGTATAGCACGATTATAGACAGGTTTATCGCTGTAATGAGTCTCATTATAACTGGTATTCTCTCTACCAATAAACTTATGTCATTAAGAAAGCGGGTAAAGTGGAAGGCTGACTTAATGCGTATTGCAAACGCGGGCTTCTGCTCGACTTTAGCCAACAATGCGAGTATTTTTCCTTGTGAGCCATCACCATTCCGCCCGAGTAATATCGTTCGGGTGCGGGGAAATCATGCTCATTGCAGGCCTGGAAATTAATTGATCTCCATATGACGCCGAAGCAAAAGGGCGGAGGAGGGTAAAAGGACTCTCACACACATAAGCGGGCCTGCGAGCCATTGTTGCCCTGCCTCACAAACAGTACCTGCTCATTAGAACGGAAGTAATTATGATTGACACTCCACCTTAATTAAGTAATTAGCGGTCGCCATTTTCGCTTAATTGCCCCGCGCGAGCGCCGCCGCGTCAACCGCAAACAACCGTCCGAAATGGCTGACTCCCTGACAGCATCTCTTCTCCCGCGTCACCAAACATTTCTCTCTCTCTCTCTCTCTGGTAGCCCCCCTTCCCATCTGGAACATCGCCCCTTTGTCGATGAGAATCTGTCTACCCCCCTCCCCATCTCGCATTTCACCTCAGATTGTTGCTTCCCCTCTGTTTAATCCGAGCGGCCCTAATTTCAAATCGCTATGGCCGCCTCACTGATCTCCTAGTTAACCCCCCCCCCCCCCCACACACACACACAACATCCCCGTCTCTAGTCACGACAAGCGTTTTTGTCACATTACAACTGTGGAGCGATTCCGTATTTCAAAAACGTTGTTATTTCGCATTATTTTTCAGCAGAGACAATAACACTTCATTATTTCGGAAGGGGAAAAAACACCTCATTAACGTGATTAGTAGAGTTCCATAATTTTCTGGCGACAGAGCAAATGATAAGCAAGCCAGTTAATTTTTCCTCTCACAATGCTCGAGTCTTTCACTTGCACACTTATGATATTCAAACAATGCGCACATACACACACAGCCAGGTATATTACTATTATTATTTGAAACAGATGTTTGCTTTTAAGTTCTTCGTAACTTTCCGGATTTTGAGAATTTTTCCAAGCGAAGTTATTTTTTTACATACCTTTCAAAATCAAAGATTGAAACTTCTACATCCAAGATTAACTTAGCATAATGTTGATTTAGAGTGCTAATGCAGCACTGATTATGATTCACCCTTTCATGAAAAGATGGTGAAAATTAGCTGCAACGAACATGTGGTACTATGTTGAACCATATTCATCAAACTCTTAAACGCCCTTACTGCACCATTATTTGTTCATCAGAATTAAAAGATGTACTTTAATTTTTATTACAATTTTCTGATCTTCATTCCTTGCTTCCATTAAATTCTTCTAGTTCTTGAAAAAAAATTCAACAGTAAGGATTGTCTGATATATTGAAAAATACGTGTTCACGTAACTAAGCAGACATCGTAGTGCCGTCACATCGATTTTCGATTGCGCTCAAAAATGCAACTCCTTTCGCACTTATTTCCAATTACAACGGCAATTCTTGGGAGTAAGTAGGTCTGTTTATGAATCGATGGAAGTTTGGGTAGAATGAATATATTATTAAAGATGCTCGACCAGAAAAATTAAAACAAGTCAAGTTAGGCATTCAAGGAGACCATGGACAGGTGCTCTCCAACCATACCTTCTGTCGGCAAACTTTCTGTCCAAGTATGGACGCCCGCTATGGAGAAAATGGGTCCCTTATATTGCTGAAACATATTAAACACGGAACAGACACAGAAAGAAGGGCGATTCATTCCAGTAACACAACCTCCTTAAACTGCAAGCCGTTGTGCCGAGCTGGTAAGATATACTAGCCATTTAAAAAGTTATTCAACAATGGCAACCATGCATTAACATCAAATTTGTTCGGAAGCAGGTGGCTATAGACTGTGGATTGGAGAAGCTCCAAACATTCACATTATGATTGCCACAAGATTTCAATTACCTTGCCTCTTACAGAAGCATTATCCATGAACAGAACACACGCAGAAGACACTGGGTTCTCTATGCATTTGGCCAAGTACCAGCGCGAATACCACTTTGGAAAGAATGAGGCAAAAGCAGCAAGGACTGGGTCCGTTGTAAATGAAAAGGATGCTACTACTCTTCATGCTGCGTACGCCACATGCTGTATTGACATGCTCGTGTGCTTTGCTCCATGGACTTCTTCCATTCTACACAAAGTGTTTTCTTCTAGGAGAGGAATGCATGCCGGTTCGTGACCTCACTGCATCACTCTTTCTGTTGTAGAAACATACTTCAAACTACAGAACAACATTGCTGACGAAGTGATGTTGCGATATACTGTTTGACATGCAATTGGGCCATTGCCTTTTAGTGAACACAATCTCAATTTTAAAAGACTTGCGAGTACTGAAAATAAATTTAATAGTATGTTGCACTAAAATTGGGGCAAATTTTCTGGTATTGAAGAATAGTGCTTAATTTTGCCATATTTTGGGACAACATACGTAAGTAAACCTATCCAAATTTGTAGATAACAAACCCTTACTTTTTCTTTTTTGGAGGGGGTTGGGTAATATCAAATATTTCCAAACTCTTTCGAATATAGATGGTTTGAACGCGACAACCACGGCATGGGATCATTCTACTCTACCTCCTTTGCCAATGGGCGTATACAGATCAACTAGTACATGAATCATTTCAACAAATTAGTGGTATCACACTCCGAACATTAAAGCAACTGGTTGCACCTTTTTTTGAAATTTATAGCACTTTTAGTAGCATTATAATATTATAAAACTTGTACAGAATAATATATTTTTCTAAGAAAATGCATTTTTAACAGAATTTTCGAATTTTCCCACCAATTATGGGAAAAAATCAGCGTGAAGTTGAAGTTTCCGTTATCTAAACTTTAATACAACCAGAATATATGTGTAGGCTCTAGAGTAGTGTTCACGTGCATTAATGGCCCACAGGGCCATCTATAGGACTTCACGCCTCTCCCCTTGTAAAAATTATACTCTCACACAGTTAATTAAATTTTTAAAAATATGCTTCTCTTCGAAAAGATTTTTTTTTTTTTAGAAAAATAAATCTATCATATGTTTTTGCATTCTTGAATTGTGGCAGAAATTCAGATAAGGCACTTTTATAAGAGAACAAAAGAGAGGACAATGGATTAAATTTTTATTTGTTTCTTAGCATTATGTTCACATTCTTGATTAGAAATCAAGTTTCACTTTATTCCGCGAGGTTCTTTTGACATTTTTCGTCCACTTATTAAGATACCTTTACGCGTTGTTCAATTACTTTTCCTGTCGTTTTTGTTAATTTCCAATTTCGGAGATTTTAAGTTTTTTTTGTGGTCTCCCAACACATCTCATTTTGTAGTTACTATCTATAAGATTCGAAATTGGTTTTGATTAAAACTGAATCATTAATTCCAATATTCTGTATAATTCGAGATTTTTTACTGAAGAAAACTTCAGTTTTCTTTGCTGTATACTTTTCTTTACTATTTTGATCAAAGGTTTCTTCAAACTGTGGGATTACACGTAGATGTTCTTACAGAAGATTTCATTAATTGGAAATAAATTAAAAATTGCTGCGGCAAACGAAAATATAAATTTGATTGTTGTTATATTTTTATATAGAAATTATTGATAAAAAAGGAAAGAAATTGAATTAGTGCGCTCCCATCTTGATTGTTCAGTTCATAATTTCATCTGACGATTTTTCGTTTTCCGAAAGCTTTTACTAATTGACTTTCATTTTAACTTAAAACATGTTCATTGATGAAGGATATTTAGTATTGAATGTGTCGTCTTTTGTAAATGATGTAAATGGTGATTACGCAGTCAGAGAATAAAATTCAGAAATTAAGCTGCTCGATGGAAGTTAAATTCCGAGTTAAACACATAAGATTTTTTTCCTTCCAAATCTCGAATATGAGGATTCTACAAACAGAACAGGAAGTGTTGTAATCGCGAAAAATTTTCCACGCAAATTTTAGTTAAAATTTTAATTTTGATCACAAATTAATCAGTTTGGACAGTTTTTCCACATTGTCCGCATATATGAACAGACCAACGTACGAGTGGACCATGTCGATTTTGACCATCCCCGAGTCTGTTTTGACGAGTGTTGTCTTGTCGTCTGTATGTTCGTATGTGGGTATGTTCGTACGTGCGTATGTGCTTTTCTCGCATAACTCAAAAACAGTTAGTCGTAGAAGATTCAAATTTCGTATGTAAGACCTGTATACAGTGTAGTCAGCACCTCTCCTTTTAGTTACAATAGGATGTAGCAAAAGTGGTGTTTTATGCGATTTTGTGTCAATTGCATGCAAACTTCTAGTCGTTTTCCATTCGAAGATATTTACCCAGATTCATTATTGCTGATTCCGTTCAGTTACTGTTGTGTTTTAATTTCAGATTTCTCAGACTAATAAAATTAAAACATTCCATTAATCCTGAAAATAACATTCCCTATATTTACTATACTACGAGGGTCATTTTTTAAGTAAGAACCAATTGTTTCTGCGCATCCAGTCAGGGGACGTCAGTTCAAGTTCAGCAATTCTTGGCCGGTCCCCCACTATACCACCAATACGTTTCACGTCTATGCCAGTGCTGGTTGTGTGGTTATATTGCGTAGTTTGCCGTCATGTCTATCAGTAATCCCGCCGATTGTGAAGTGCGTGCGTTATTCGGTTTTTGAATGCAAAAGACGTTCGTCCTGCTGAAATTCAAGAACAAAAACGCAACTGGACAATTTTCACTGGGAAAGCACTGAATCAACCGCCTTACAGCACAGACTTTCATCTCTTTCCAAAACTTAAGGCATTTCTCGGTGGGAAACGTTTGGAAAAGGATGACGTGCTTAAGGAAACAGTTGCGAGCTGGTTTAGTGGTCGGGCGGCAGAGTTTTTTGATGAAGGATCCAAAAGCTGGTGCTACGACTTAACAAATACTTGAACGTGGATTACGACTATGTTCAAAAGTGAAAAAATGTTCATATTTTAGCTTTTGATATAATTTGTGTTATTAAATAAAGTTTCTTTTACTCCATTACAAAACGGTTCTTACTTAAAAAATGACCCTCATATATAGGTGTAGGGAAATAAAAGTGAGATAAGATTTTTTTTTAAAACAATGCAACTAAGAAGTACATCTTTCAACGCGCGTGTATGATACGCGCACCCATTTTTTTTAGTTCTTAAAAAGGTGTATTATATTTAGTGTAGTACAAGGAAGTCATGTGGGGCACACATCAGCTCGGTTTTTTTTTTTTTTTTTTTCTTCGCTAGATGAGTTTGTCGGGGAAAATTTTGTTTTGTCGTTAAAGCTCAGCCGTCAATTAAGTCGTGAACGAGCGGCACGTTTTAAACGTTTGCGTGGACAATGATTGGACTGTACAGGCTGCCTTAGAAGCACTTGAAAAAGCGTTTTATAATTCCTTCAAAGGAAAAGCGGGCAGATGTTCAGCGGTAGAATACAATTGAAAAGTGCAGTTAATGTGAGTTATGTAGAATTGCACCGATAGGTATAATTACTATATTTTTTCCACTTCCTATTCATTCAAGAAAGTTATAGCATTGGCATTGCTTCTTTTTTTCAGACAATGGACGTTGGGATATTAAATTTCTCAATCAATAGCTCATCTTCTTTTATCTCTTTCTGAATGAAAGTAGCCGGATTTGAGCGAAAAATCTTTTAGCGGAAAACTTTCGCTTATAGATTAATCGCTGAAATGCACACAACATTACTGTAGACGACAAGCCCCATGCTGGACCGAAGGAGACAAATATTGGAAAGTACCGGTGCAGTACATCAGGGATTTTCAACCTTTCCGTATTTCCGCATTTTTAAAAAAATATGTATACATGCTGCACCTCCCCCCCCCCCCTCCAAAAAAAACAGAGGGCATGGCTTTTAATTTTTCTAACAATACAAATAATTCAATTTTACTAATAATTTTATAGTGTAGCTAATTTAATGGACTAGAAAACAATATGAAGATATTTTCACAAGCCTTTTTTGTGAGTCAAAAAGTACTTATTTTATTTTGTGTAATGATATTTTATTAATTTCTAATGTTTTATAAGTCATATAGATACAAAAAATACATGTTCAATACAACATAATAATGTTTCATGTAGTGTGATTGTTGAGAATATTTTTCATGCTTACGTGTTTCAATTCCTGGCATCTAGTTGCCTTCTTTGCAAAATTCAGTCGCTTAACTTGGAGCACGCGCGTCACAGTGATTCAAAAGCACTAGATTACATTTTACTAGGAGCTATATAATGATCACATTGGTTAAAAAATGCTTCATATTAAACATAGTTTTAGGACCCTAAAATTCTAACCCATTAAACCGAGTTTTAGGACCCTAAAATTAATTTCAATTTAAATGCTTCAGAAAATTTTAAGGGAAACCCCTTAAAATTTTCTGAAGCAAAATTCAAATTTTTTTCATCAAATGATAGGATGTATTTTATTATGTAGCATATGGGGGGAAAACCGCGTGGTCTTTTCTATCTCAAACTATCTTTTTAGAGAACTCACTATCGAAATGCTTGATATGGAACAACTAATAATACAAAAGTTAATTTTAAACGCCAAAAAACATAGCACTATCTATTTGTAATTTGAGTCCGATTCTCAGTGTTTTGAATGATTTAAATCAGTGGTTCCTACGTTTTCCCCGCCACGATCCCATTTTTAACAAATAAACAACCCAAGACCCCAATATATGTACACGCACACACTATCACACAAATGTTTTGACACAAAAACGATATGATAGATTCCAAGCTATACCTGAATCCAATGATTGCCACCTAGATGTCTCTAGGTGGCATTGACCCAACCCCACTGTAAATGTGTTTTTTTTTATAATGTCCGAAGATTGTAAAATAGACTCATTTACAGTGGAATTAACTGCAAGATTTCATTTTAACTTTGACGCTTTTTTCTGCCCACTGTAACACCAGATCTTTGACACTTTTCACCTGTCCAAAGTAATTCAACAGATCTTGATCTTTAGAATCTATGTAAAGATTACGAAGAATTCTTTTAAAGAAAAATGTGTAAACTCTAAGCTTTTCTATTTTTAGGCTCTTAAGTGACTCCTAACTTTTTTGTCGCTGAATAGATGTCATTCACTTTGACAATCTACGAATGTAACGTAACGCGTAATGAAATTTTGACCACAACTTGTCAATGAAGTTGTTGCTCGAAGTGAGTTCTTTATGTAAAAAGAAACTAGCATGTTGTGTCCATTTTCTCCTATATCTTTCGTATGAATGCTGTATTTTTAATTATTAATAGAAGCAGCTCCCTTAGTGCTTTTAGCATCAAAAAGGAATCAACACCTATTACCACTGGTATACACCTGTATGCGAATTTTTATTGGATTTTTTTTAATTACTTTTTGTGACATGCAAGCGAGGAAAAGTTCAATCACATGACTGTGGCATGTCCCTTGAAGCTATTGGCGCTAAAAATGAATCCACACTTATTCTCACTGATGTACATCTGTACAGTAATTTTTATTTAAATTAATGCATTATTTTATGAAACATAGCAGTCAAACGTACCCAAAAAGAGCGTTCGATTGCTCTACCCTTTTCCAGAGCAAATTACGCCAAAATTTAATCAACACTTTTTTGGGTCAATCAAACCAATTTTTCTGGGAATTCTTCCTCTTCTTCTTGAGGTATAGCAATGCCGACAAATGCGAAAAACGTTCGATTGTTCGATTGTAGTAGAGGGGAGGGGGCCCCCTCTTCAAGGGAATGGTGCCTAATCTAATGAGCACAATTTTACACCTGAGTCAATGTGTGTACCAAACATCACTCGGTTCTATGCATTACGTTTTGAGTTGGAGCGTCCCCCGAAAAAAAAAAATACATTGATAGACATTTTTTAAAAAATACAGAAAATATAATACTTGGAGTGTAACTAAATTTGGCATACACGGACCATAGTGGGAAGTAGTGCTGACTAGATTTTGGCGATAATCCGCTAAGAGAATGAACTCTCAATTAAATGTTTTTCTCGTTATGCGTAACTGATCTCAACAAATTATGGCAAGTTTCAAACAAAAATTGTTTGTCGCCTTATAATGAAAGAACCACGGTTTTTATTAGAATATTTTTATAAATTACTTTAATTTATTCACATTATGTATATTAATTGAATATTTTTAGTATAATATTTGAATATTTCTCTATAGTTGAATATTTTCATACATTTCTCCCTTTTAAACATTTTTGGTAGATTCTATTCTGGTTGGATGTGTCGACAATTGTCATGTCGCTAGAGAATTCCTTTGTAATTTATGCCCTTAAGTTTAGCACAAAATAATTCAAAATGATATTTAGAACAAGAATGAGTTATTTTGTCTATGTGATTAAAGTTTTTAATTTTAAAATAAAAATATTATATGACTTCTCATGAGAAGTGCCTAACGACCTCATCTGGCTTCGCGACCCACAGATTGGGAACCTCTAATTCAGGCATTTCAGTATTATGTTTTTAGCTGACAAAGCTGATATATTTTTAAAAACCTTATTTCCGTTAGATGCAGGTGTTTCTTTTTACTTCATCTTCCCACCTTTTAAATATTTTTAAACCATAGAACATCTAAAAACTGCAGATTTAGGGGGAGGGCAATTTATGCAAAATTGTATAGTAACTCCTGAAATGTTACTATGGTTAATGAAGATTATTTTTCTATGTTACATTATGCCTCAGAAGTGGTAGCTCTTGTTATTTCTTTCTTCCTTTTTCCATCAATTTCCAGTAAATTTTATACCCATTTACCTTTTAACTCCGTCATTATCGATGGATGATCTTCATTCCGGTGTCGGATGCATCAATCAAGGAAGTGGAATTTTTGGAAGAAAGGAAGAAAAAAATGAACACGAACAGCTTGCAAAAGTGATTGGACAATTCATTGTAGTGTTATTTATCTAGATCAATAAAGAACTTTTACGTGACTACAATTAAATTCACGCCAAGAAAATTTAAAATTCCAAACTTATCTTTCGTTATAAAATATGAAGAGAAATGAAAAACTGCATATTCATGGGGAGGAAAAATCTATCCTCTTTCTAGAATACCGCTGCGATTATAATTATTTTTAGAACGAGAATTATTATTTATTTTTTTGATCCCAAGTCTCAGTTATTCACCCTTTTCTCTGTATGAAGGTCATAGTTCTTCTTCCGACAAGCTCGCGTACAAGCGCGGCCACAAAGTTGTAACTCATGAGCACGCCTAAGAATGGGAGAACTTTGCTACATCGTTTCTTTTACACCACTGTGATGCGGAAGTCTTTTTGCCTTCATTCATACGTTATTTGCATTCCGATTCCGTCGAAAACTGTTGGGTCGTTGGGATGGTGGCTGAAACTGAGCTTTAGGAAGTTTTTTGCTTCTGCAAATAAATTTCGTGCAAAAGGCAGTTGTTAAAATCCAGATTTACTAGCGGCTAAGCGGCACAAAACGACCAGGTTTGTGTCAGATTATGCTTGAATGATTGCTCATTTTTTGCGCTCATTCACTAACTGTCTTTTTCTTAATGAGGTGTTTGTTATTCGCAGTACGTTACGTTTCCCTTAATTTGGAAATAAAGCTGCTTGTTTATTATGTAAGCAGAATCTTTCAAACGACATCCGTTTTAGAAATGAGCAAAAGTTTCAAGCGCATTTCCCAAATCCGACAGTAAACCCCGTTCGAACTCTTTTACATCGAAACCTACTCTGATGCGATGGTCAACTTCAGGAAGCTGAACTAAATCATTTGTATGAATAAAAGTTAGATGCCGTGGGCAGAATTGACTTTCTGACAGTGAAAATTTTTGACAGTGAATTGAGAGATTTTCGTTTTGGAAAAGATACTCATAAGATTTATACTCTGTTTTCAAAATATTAAATACGTGTTAAGAACTTTTAACTTACTAATATGTTTTTACAATAAAAAAAATAAATAGATAAATAAATAAAATTACAAAATGCGTAATGGATGAGTAAAGGAAAATGTTTTGATTCTTTTACCAGAGATTTTCGCTACCATATTACTGCAAAAAGGCTCAAAATGTATTTTTAAAAAATACTGGTTTATGTTATACATATTTCGAACAGAGAAATTTGAAAAAATGTGTAGGTATTTGTCGCTTTTTAACTGTAAAAATGTAATAGTATATTAAATGGGAAACTGTTAGCCCATGGGGTTGAAAAATTTGTCCACAAGAGCTAAGGCTTATTTTATACATAATATTTAATCCATAATTGGATCACCAGCAAAAGGGAGGTGGCCGCTTTTGAGGGGTGTCTGTAAAAGTAGGTTTCTTTTTAAAATTCCATGGACAATTAACTTTTATTGCTATTGAATTTTAGTTTTGTTGCTATATTTTAGATTCTTTTTTCATAAGAATATTTTTGTATTTCACGTAATTGATTAATTTTAAGAAGCAGCTAATATATAAAAGCTGGGGCAATGAAAAGATAATCATAAAGAGGAAAACTTCTGGCAATCGAAAAGTTTTCTAATCATCCTAAACCACAATAGCCACCTGTCCTCTAACTAAATGGAACGAAATGCTTCCATTGAGGACAGATAGGTAATGGAGGAGGTAGGCAATTTCACCTCTTGAAGTGAAAAAATCTTTTTGTCCCGAACGATCTGGCATACCGCCTTCCATTGTTCCCGGCAGCTGCCTGGACAGTCGAAACTGCTCATTTTGTATCTCATTAGTTAATTCTTCGAAGCAATTTTCTTTTATTTTAGATACAATAACTCCACGAATCCGGTCCCTATTTTTCCAAACCTATGGTTTTGAACTGGCCGGTTTGGTGAAAATTGATTGTGATTGTGTAATCCCAATCCACCTTAATCGATTTCATCATTGCCTCAAACCTCGTTTCATTTTTTGCATTTCTTCAAACCGCAGCATCCTGCGCTGAAATCGAAGACATCTTCCCTATATTAGATTCGTGAAGTTCTGTGCTGTCTATTAAATCTTTTCATGAATTTTCCTCCTCAAAGTAGTAAATCGCAACTGAAAGTTACGACTTACTGATTTTTAAAAGCTAAATAAAACCGCTAGTTTTTAAAGAACTTAAATATGACAATTATCTACTCAAAAACTAAAAGAAGACAGAAGAGCATCTAGAACAAGTCACAAATGTGAAAATAACATCAGAATAAAATAAAAATAATAATAATAATATTAATAAATTAAAAAATAAATAAACATGAATAAAAAAAGAAATTTGAATAACTTTTAAATAAGCGTTCAGGACTGCACGCACCGATTTTTTTTTTCCGTTCGAGCCAAGGACATTTTTTACTGCATACGTTTGGTAACTATGACTTTGGTACTTTTGTTATTTTATCATGAATATTCAGAATACTCATATGCATCTTTTGGGCGTATTATATGAGATTGTAAAATATCTTCTACTACGGTGTTCTGATACTATTCCTATTACAGTATGAGACACTGCATGAAATTCTAAATTAATAAATTAGAGTTTCTTTTGCTACAATATTAATCTGGGAAACTATTATTTTTAGGCACAATTTAAATGAATAAATATTTAAGAATTTTCAATTGTTCGCAGGTTTTAAGCTATGGGAATCATCAAGGGCTCTTCTCTGCAAGAGTGTGTCATTGGGTTGCAGATCTTGATCTTTTGAATCTATGTAAAGATTACGAAGGATTCTTTTAAAGAAAAATGTGTAAACTCTAAGCTTTTCTATTTTTAGGCTCTTATGCGACTCCTAACTTTTTTGTCGCTGAATAAATGTCATTCACTTTGACAATCTACGAATGTAACGTAACGCGTAATGAAATTTTGACCACAACTTGTCAATGAAGTTGTTGCTCGGAGTGAGTTCTTTATGTAAAAAGAAACTAGCATGTTGTATCCATTTTCCCCTATATCTTTCGTATGAATGCTGTATTTTTAATTATTAATAGAAGCAGCTCCCTTAGTGCTTTTAGCATCAAAAAGGAATCAACACCTATTACCACTGATATACACCTGTATGCGAATTTTTATTGGATTTTTTTTTAAGTACTTTTTGTGACATGCAAGCGAGGAAAAGTTCAATCACGTGACTGTGGCATGTCCCTTGAAGCTATTGGCGCTAAAAATGAATCCACACTTATTCTCACTGATGTACATCTGTACAGTAATTTTTGTTTAAATTAATGCATTATTTTATGAAACATAGCAGTCAAACGTACCCAAAAAGAGCGTTCGATTGCTCTACCCTTTTCCAGAGCAAATTACGCCAAAATTTAATCAACACTTTTTTGGGTCAATCAAACCAATTTTTCTGGGAATTCTTCCTCTTCTTCTTGAGGTATAGCAATGCCGACAAATGCGAAAAACGTTCGATTGTTCGCTTGTAGTAGAGGGGAGGGGGCTTCCTCTACTACAATCCCCCTCTTCAAGGGAATGGCGCTAAATCTAATGAGCACAATTTTCCACCTGAGTCAATGTGTGTACCAAACATCACTCGGTTCTATGCATTACATTTTGAGTTGGAGCGTCCCCCGAAAAAAAAAACTACATTGATAGACATTTTGTAAAAAATGGTCAAAATGAGTCCAACACCATTTAACAAGTGTTAATCTGTCAAAATCTTCATGAATCCAATACATTCTTCCATATATTTTGGATGTAGAAGAAACTTAAAGAAAAATGTCAGAGAAGCGTGTTTTATTGAATTGCCTTTTATAGTTCTTCTGTGTTTGATTATTGTTGTGTAAAAGATATCAGTGATTTATTTAAGGAATATTAAGACTAGAGTTTTTGAAGGATGTAGATTCCTTTGATTAATATTCATAGTCAGGAACATTGTTGTTATCTAAACAGTGCGAGTGGAAGATAAATTATGTTTTCAAGACTACACCTTGTTGCCATACTTCCCGTAAGCATCCTTTCCCTATCAATCCCTTGAGAACCATCTTTTTATAAATGATATCCGAAGTGATGTAAACACCAATCTGTTCATCACCACGCTGGTCCATAATGTCATCTGCACAAATGAACGCTTGCGATAAGCCTTGAGCACTCCTCAAGACGCGCGCTTGAAAGAAACCTTCCCCTAGGTAATGCATAAGTACTGCAGAAACCCTTTTTGTTGCCCAAGAAAAACCTCAAAGATCTCTTTCGGAAGTACCGGAGGTTGATGCACAATAGACCAGCTATCGCTTGGCAAGACAAAGGCCGCCCTTTGTGCACCCACGAAAAAATTTCTGGAACATAAATTCCTTTCCCTTTGGGGGAGGGAGAGATGCTTCATAAAAGAACTTCCTGTTGGTAAATGCTGTTAATCTCCCTGTCTAATGATACGAAACACTTTTTTTTTATTGCGATGTTTTATATTTTTTATGGACTGATTTTTTTTTTTTTTTTTGTTTTTTTTATGCATGTATGTCTGTTCCGAAGTCGTCACCCCCCAAAATAACGAGAAGCGATCGCCGAAGAAGAAGAACTGCCATTTGGCTTTCGGCCAGGATGAAAAGGCAACGAATCTTGTGCGAACGTTAAGGCTCCTTTCATACGATGACTACCGCTTGTCGAATGCGATGCTATCTTCTGATAGGGGAGACGTGGAAAAAAAGTAGGAAGGAATCCTTGAGGGAGGGAATGGAGACGTGACCGTGATGGATTAGCAACAGTTGTACTCCCCTTTGATCGTTTCTCCAAAATGATCCGAGAGGAAGTGGTAGTTGAGTTCTCTGCGCCGAGGAGGTTCGGGAACAGATATATTTAGACGGCGAGATCTTGCTTGTATCGACACGTGGTGTTTTTCCAGTTTATTGGGACTACGACGATTCCTTGAGGACGGACTGCTCTATTTTCAGAATTCCTCAGCGTCACGTTGAAAAGACAATCCGCGCGACACTGCGAGAGAAGAAAATTCGCAGCTACATCTCACCTTGTATTTTTGCTCTTTTGAACGTTCCGCTTTGTTTTCTTTGCCCGTTATTCTAATATTTGCGCTCATTTTGAAACAGTGAAGACACATTGCTCCCAATGACAGAAGGGCTACAAATCAAAACCGGTTAGCTTTTTAGAGGACGCATTAGAATTTTTTTTTTTACTCGTTTTCTTTTCAATTCACATTTATCTGAGGCTGAATGAGATTGTGGGCACAATTTCTTTTAAATATATGCACAATTTGGCACAATAGTCATGGAATTATCTTATAATTCAGTTTCAGCTAGTATTTAAATTATCTGGAATAACTTTAAAAGTAATGTAAATAAAGTCATGTCATTAGAAACAAGACGAACTCGGTAAAACTTTTAAATTCCCCGTCAATTTTAATTTTTTAAAATTAAATCATGTTCCATCGGAAGTGCGATATTAAGCATTTGGAAGAAAAAGAGTGCTCTTGTGCTTTCACACCTAAGGCAAAAAATTTTGTTTTTTCTCATCTGCGCAAACGTAGAACTTATTTTTGAATGCAAAAATACGGCTTGCAATTGCGTAGAGGAGAAAAGACAATTTTATTTATTAATTTTTTTTGTCTTTGTCGCCTTTGGCGTGAAAGCACCCTTAGAGACAAAATTGAAAATTTATAACTAATGCAAATGAGCACACCCCACTCAGTTAACCCCATTTGTTTTAAGGCAAATTATAACACCCATTTGCTTCGAGGCAACAGATGTTAATGTTAGCTTAGACCAGCCAGATGCCGTTGTCCATCGTGATTACGAACAACTACAACATTAAAGTTTTCATATGGTTCGAACTTTCCCCTCAAATTACTCAAAATCTTTCTTTTGTCATTTCTACCACTTAACATCCCGTGGCCATTATATTTCACTTCTGAAAGGAATTCTTGTGAGAAATACGTAACCTAAATCAAAATTCCTACACTTATTCCATTATCATTAGAAAGGGTCTATTTAAGATTTTTTTTAAATAGGAAAAAGCAGAGCTCCCACAAAACGGTGTTTTCACAAAAATTTCAATCACATAAACAGGCATTTTACAAACTGGCTCGATTTTCAATAAAAAGAACTTTTTTTCTTACACATAAATATAAAGTAAATTTTCAAAAACTATTACCACGTGAAATAATATCTTTTCTTTATTTCTCACTAGAAAGCCTACTCTTAAATAAACCACATTCCTTAAAAAAAAAGCTTCTTGTCACTTCATAAAATGTCTTTACCTAAGAACGTCAAACTTAAATATGAAATAAATAAATTTTCATTGAAATTAATGAAACGCAGGTTTTTAGGTATCAATAAAATTACATAAAAGAACTGAAGAGTTGAAAAACTGCGCAAAAATATTTTGTTCCATTCGAAAAATGTGTTCATCTACTCAAAAGCTTACAATATCTCTTTCTCTTTTCTTGTGAACACCAGAGACAGCGCCGTTCTCGGCTCACATTTTTCACACCGGTAATACCAAAATTTCATTTTCTTGAAAAAGATACTTATTTAATGAATACCGATGAATTTGAGAATCGAGAACACCGCTAAAAACATACTGTTACAATTTTATATTCGCGAACGTAATTTACCATTTGGACTATTTAAGCGTCCCTACATAGCTTTCCTCCCTTTCAACCCCAGATTTATCGGCAGCAATTCTGCCAAAATGTTTGCTCATAATTTGCATTTTTTCACGAGCGATGGCAGAGGACAGCAGATTGTAAGGGATGAGCAGCAGAAATTAGGAAGCTAGCAGTCTTATTCCATTAAAAGAAGTAATTACACACATAAATCTCGCCCTGATTTGCAATTCAGATTGTGAGGATCTCCCGGAAAGATATACCCGACGCTATAAGGTGCGAGGACAGAAATAGGCAAATTCTTCAGGAATCTGGGAAAAGAGGGCGTAATTTTATTTGTTGCTCGTTCAAGAAGCGCTTGGCAGTCCTTTCTTCCCCTTGATCGTCGGTTCTGTGGAGTGCCAGGGATTTAGAAATGGAGAAAGTTTTCCTCCCAGTAATCTTTGCTTCTGGTTGATTGCGATTAGGGAGAGGAAAAGATTCTTGCTCACTTCTCCCCCTTTTGTTCCAATTACCACTTTAAAAGACCCGATGCTTAATTAGATTCCTGCTTTCACGACGTTTCCGTTGAGAAGTTGGAGATGATATCATTTACCTGGGATCCACCATCGACTTCGGTTTTTCGGTTCTCTGGTGCTTAAAGAGCTTCTCCCCACGCAAATTGACCACTTTTACCCAATGACCTCCCGGAGACTTGTGCCTGGACTCACTTGTTTGGCTTTCTCGCTGATTGTTTTCGGCTGTGATTGCTATGATTATCGCGTTAAGAGAGGGAAAGGAAATCATCGTTCGAAGAAATGAATCGAAGAAGTTTCGCAGTGTATCGTTCACATTTATGAGTGTGGCTTAGCAGCCTAAGTCCTTGCAATGTGGCATTTGGTTTTTGCCCAATATCTTTAGTCTGGCACAAAATTACTTGTCTTGTGAAAAGGAAAAAATAAGAAACAGATATGTAAATCAAGCTCAAAAATAGGAATGATGAAAAGAAGGTTTTCAGATAAGAATTATGTGACGGCTTTCCATCTTTGGCACACGGTTTCAGATACAGAAGTAAAATACAAATCTTCTCTTTTTGAATACTTTCTTTTTTTACTATCAGAAGTTAGTTTCAATTGCAACTCAAAAAAATTCTACTTTTTCAAACATTTGAAATTATTCTTTGCAACTCTTAAAACACATAATAGATTTTTGCATTTCTTGGCTTGATTTTTTTTTCTTTCAAAAATACCTTAAATGAAAAAAATAACCCCAATGATAAAAAGTAAAATGGAAGCAAACTGTCAAAAGATTTAATATTATTTCTAGCATGTGACTCATTGATTCAAAACAATTTCAGAATCTTTATATTAGTTGCATGTTTTTTGCTCATGTAGATTTTACATTTAGAGAAAGAAATCCGCCTTTTCATTTGCGCTTATTTGAGATTTGTGGAAGCTTAATGTACGCAGTTGTTGCACATTTTTAAAGGACATTGTAGAAATCAAATCTAATATTGTGAAATTCCTGTTCCACTCGAGTGCTAGCCATCCGTTGTGTATATTTCGAATTATTTGTTAACGAGATTTTCTGTCAAACCTTTTCCATGTCGTTCAGAGTTCAACACACAGGTCCATGCAGCTTTTTATGCCTCCTGTTGTATACATTGTAAAAAAAATGATGATATGTTGCACCAAAGACTGGTGAAAATTTACTTTCTACGAATAATGCTGTTTAGATTTACCTTAATTTTCTGCAACAGTTATTATTGCAATAAAAGTTTAGTAAATTAGGTTTTCAAAGAAAAATTTCTTTCCCCTTTGTTTCGTTTTAATGTAATGATAATAGCCCCGAAATATTTTTATTTCAAATCTACTGAGGTTTCTTTTCTACAGTGTGAAATTATAACAAGTGACCTCCGTGAGGTGACCTTTGCTTCACGAAGTTGTTCAATTGTGAGAAATTTAATCAAGATAATAAGAGCCGTTATACTTAGCTTTAAAGTTTTAAGTATAGAAGGCACCTTCAGCAAACACTGGCATTGAACGCGATTAATTTACGCAATTTTCTCATTGACGTGATGATATAGGATGGATATTAAGTTTTGAAAAAGTTGCATAGAAAATTTATTTTTGAGTATATTTAAAATGACGAAATTTATTTTATCGATGGTGTTTAAATCTGTAGATTATTTCACCTAGGACAAAATTACTCTATGGGAAGAAATATTGGCTTATGATTCGCTCTCTGCTCTTTTCAAACATAAGGTAAAGTTCCCTTAAGCTGACACCCAAAAAAAAAAAAGGATCCTAAAGCTGACATCCTCAAGTAAAAAAAAATTAAGTATTACCAATTTAAAGAGATTTAGGAAGTGATCCCATTCAAAAAGAAGTGAAATCTCATTTAAAAATTATTTTAGGTAATTGGTAATACTTTAAATGTATGAGAGGTGTCAGCTTTAGGGCACTTTACCTCGTTTTATCTATAAAAAATAGCTTGATTGCCACGAACTTGATTTCCAACGTAATCTAGAAATAAACATATAAACTTCTGTTGGGGTTAGACCCCCTTTTTTCGCCAATATATCTTTAAAATTGTTTTATCGTTATATATATATATATATATATATTATATATGTATATATGTATGCATGTATTCAGCAATAGATCCCAAATAGTGACCCATTGATCTTTTGAAACTTCTGACCCTATTTCTATATGAATCGAAATTTACCCTACGGCTTCCAAGAGAGCAAACAACTAAATTCTGATTTTTTTTTTTTTTTTTTTTTTTTTCTGTTTTGATAGTTCGATTGTAAAAAAACTTCGTCATGTTGTCATCCAGAGATCAAGAAATGAGCCCTTTCGATCTCTCCAAATACACTTTCGTGTGTGTGTGTGTGTTTGAGTGAAGTCGGTTTCATTAAAAAACTTCCTCGATGTCTTCCTTTGAGAGTCGCAGTAATTATAATTTTTTTGTTCCTGTCCCAACTGTTTAAATGTGATTTTCTTTTGAATGATAGCCTCTCTTTCTTCCATTTCAATAATGTGAGGGATCTCCGACCGATCCGCCCGCATAGTTTGGCAGGTGTGGGTGGGCCAGCACGTGGTGCAGCCCAGGCCCGCGCGTGGCCTTGGCTCTCCCATCAACAATGGCCTAGCCCAGTATTAAAGGGGTGGGTAGCCACATGGCTGTTGCTCCCTCTGCAGAAAGAAATAGCTTTCGATAATGGTTTTAGGATTCCGAAGCTTTTGTTTTCTTGCGGCGGAAGGTTACGACTTCTAACTTCTTTTTTTAATCTTTCTTCTTCCCCGTGTGTTCCCTTTTTTTTCTTCTTTTTTTTCCTCAACGTGCTCATTTTGATCTGGTTGCGCTCGACTTTTGGGCGTTGGGTATTTCAGTCTATGAGCCGCCAATACATTTAAAGTGGTTAATTATAATTTCGTTATTGGGAATGATTACCTCACTCTCACTTCGAAAGGCGTGGGTGGAACATCACTTTTTTTTTTTTTTTTTTATTTGACAACATTTGCTAAACATTTCATTCCATGATCTTCAAAGATAGGGCGAAATTAGTCTATTGTATACTTGTAATGTTATCAGATGTGTAACGCGTAATTTTTATTCAATCAACTTCTTTCTCGTGATCGATTTTGTTAAATATCTACTTTTAAACGGTAATGTGTAGTTATCTATTGCGTATTTAATTAATTTATTTATTCTAAATATCAATATCTACAGTACCAGGATATCTTCAAGGTACGTCAAGATAGAAGTCATGAGCACACACTGTTAAAATATCGACTTAAAAATAAGAACAGGGACATACTCATAGTTTTTAAGTACAATTGTTTCAAAAGCGAATGCATGAGGCATCATTCTTGCCTTATAATATTCAAAATTAAGACTTTTACACTTAGCTCCGAGTAAAGAAGTCAATTTTGAAAAATACAAGTATACTCATTATCATGCATATACTATTACTTCAACACCGAGAAAATAAGTGTCACTTTTCAAAAACACAAGTACCCATTTCACGCTTGTGTATTTCTATTTGATGCCCTGTACACTCGTTTTTGCTTCTATTTGGTGTCTCATGCACTCACTCGTTTTTGAAGAAATTGTTCTTCAAATCTATCAATCAATCAATCGATCAAAAAAAGAAGTCTGTTCGGGTTCTATATTTTTAATGATATTTTTTTTTCTTTACTGTTTTTCTTTTTTTTCTTCTTTTCTTTCTTTTTTTTTGGTATGTTTCTATAAATTCTTATGGACAACGTCTTCTTTCACTTTCAGTAAAATTGTTTATTTGCAAAGTGAGCACGCCACGTGGAATCATTTTACACGTGCGAAATAAAAGGTGAAACACGAGTCTTAAAAAACCCATTGTGTTTCAGATGTTCTGAGAAGTTATTCCGATTGTCGTTTACCTCTTTGGTTTCCTGACATTACCGATAAATGAAAAGGAAAAGATAAATGACAGAAAACAAGCAGTCACTTTCAGTTGTCTTTAGACAAAGAAAGTATTATCTAGGTTTTAAAAAAATTCAAATCAGTTGGGCGCCTGATTTTTGTCTTTTTGTCTGGTCCTTGGCAGAGATTGATGTTTTTCCACCAAGGAGTTTTTTAAAACATTGCATTATCATACAGTTTAAAAATTCTTCGATTTATGAAAATTGTCATTAAGATAGCAAATTTCTATGTGAAGCTGTAAAGATGCTTCATTGTATAATGCTAAAACTTTAAGCACTAAAAAAAAAAAAGTTTAAATAAAGTTTCTTATCTCAGACAAGAAGAAGAAATTAGAAAATTTCCTTTTTGAATTTTTTGATAAAATGAAATATTTTTCAACTATGTTATGTATTATAGGAACTGATACTTATATTTTCCTCTGCGTTGTCCCTGAGCTATTAAATAACAAGAAGTTCCTCCTAGAACTATTCGAGCCTACTTTCCCGTATATTACCAACTTCAAATTTATAATCTAGCTATTTTTTTCTCTCTCACTTAGCTTTAGTTCCAATTACTTCAAATAACTTTTTCAACGGTTAATACATAAGCATTCACTTATTCATTCATTTATTTATTTATTCTCATTCATGTACTTATATACTCATTTAGTTATTTTTTCATTCAATCACTCATTTATTCACTCATGTATTCATTCATTCTTTCACTCATTCATTTATTCACTCCTTCAGTTTTTCACTCATTCATTCAAAAATATCCTTAAAAATCCCGATCAAAAAATTTCATAGGAAAATAGGCTCGTTTAGTTCTGGTTGAACTTCTTATCTGTACATGTTTTACGGCCTAACATCTTTCCCATAAAGTTTGTTCCAAGCAAACCCGGTTGCTAGATCAGGATTTATATAAGATTGAAATTTCCCAGAAGGCGCTAATGGTTTTTTTTTTTTTTTAACCCTTCAAAAATGAACAAAAATTATTGAAATCAAAAAATATTTCGCACCGAGAGCTTCTTTCAATAAGCTTGTTCATAGGAACTTGAATCTTATGCCCAGAGTTTACATACTTTGCTTCATTTTTGCCCATAGGCGCTAATATTAAGATTTTTTGAACTGTTCAAAATTGAACGAAAAATTGTTCAAATCGAAAAGTACAATATGGACATGAGATGTCCCTGCCGAGATGTTTCGCATGCAAAAAAAAAAAAAAAAAAATCTTTCCAATCGGACAATTTCCTCAAAATTTATTAAGGAGGGACAGAGAGACTGACAGACACATTTTCCTAATTTCAAAACCCTATTTTCAAATTTTTTTTCATTTTTCAATCTTTATTTAATTACTTCAGTTATTTTTGACTTTTTACTTTTAACGATATTTTCACGATACATTAAACCTTCTTTCACAATTTATTAATTTTTTTTTACGTTTCTCGGGAAAGTAGGTTAAAAAAAAGTATCACATCATAAGTTTATTAAGGGACTATTCATAAATGAAGTCAAATTTTTTCAATATATTTGACCCCCTCCCGTTTGTAACAAAATGTTACACTTCAATATACCCCCTTACCTCCTCCCCTTGTCACACGTCATTCTATATTGCATAAGCATACGTATTTGCATTTCAGAAAAGTTATAAATCGCAATTTTATTTTCAACTTTAACTGTGTGTTTTAATGACACTTGCTAGCATAAAAATAATTATTATTACGTGTGTACTTAATTTGAATAAAATGACATTAAGGTTTACAAGAAAAAACATAATTGACATTTAATTGCAAAAAAAAAATTGATGTAAAAAAGCAATAGTATTTTAAAGCTTGACATAGTTTGCTTCGTAAACCTTACCGTTATTTATGAACACAAAAAACTGTTGAAAAGGTTGAATTAAAAAATAAATGCTATATTGTCTTAAAAGTGTTTATCTCCAAGCATAAATCCTTGAAAATTTAAACGTTTAACTAGAAGACAATTTAAACCTTAACCAGCATCGATGTTTTCGATACAAAATGAAATCAATGAGAATACAAAACCAAAAAGAAAAAAACTGGAAAAAATAAAATGAAAGTATATATAATCTGCTGATTTTAAATGTTTTTATTTTTACAAAAACGTAAAGAAGGTGACTCTAAAGCTTTTCCCTTTTTCTGAATTCTTTAAAAGCTGAATTAAATCATTCGAATTTCAATATAAAAGATCACTGAAGGTACTTTCGAAGGATACACAGATTAAGTTGCATCGTTCTCGTACGCTCTCCCATAACGGTTCTAGCAATATGTAATCCATTTATATTCTGAAAAACTATGTATATTTGATTGAAAATTATGGATGAAGCATGGAACAACGAAATGAATTGTATATTTAGTTATAATTTGTTTATTCAACAAGGATGAGGATTGGAAAGGAATTTTTTGCTATTTTTAACTTCTGTTACTGTTAAAATTCTGTTAACAATAGCTTTTAAAAAAAATCCTGAAGTTATTTTTTTAAAAATATTTAATGATAATAAAACGCTTCATTTAAAAGCAAATAAAACGCTTCATTTAAAAATTAATAAATTAAGTAATAACAAGCTCAAAAATAAATATGTAAATATATAAAAGAACTGCACTGTATCAGACAAAAAACAGCTATTATTATTATTATTATTATTATTATTATTATTATTATTATTATTATTATTATTATTATTATTATTATTATTATTATTACTACTACTACTACTACTACTACTACTACTACTACAACTACTACTACTACTACTACATCCAAACCCGCTTGATGGAATATCGGTTCAAATAAATGCTTTTTACCGATTAATAATTTTCAATGTACCAAACCATCATAGTGTATGGTTTCTGTGATCCTGGACAATGGAACATCCTACTTATTAGAATAATTTTTCGTGGAAAATTGGCAATTCCATTAAGCGTGTTCTACTATATTATAATTTTTCCCTCATTTCATCCTGTTAAATAAGGCGTTTCCCTCTAACATTAAAATAATTGTTAGTGATTTCATTGCAAATATCTGCTTTTCTACGTTGTTATTAAAAAGTCCTGCTATTCTCTGCATTGTTACCAGCGGCATAATAATGTGAAGATTTAATCAAAAAATATAATTTATTTGTTGTAATTAATATTTATGCTAATTTCATATATAATATAAAATTTATTGCGTTACTCTAATAAAGTCGATTACTATTAATTTGTATGCACAGAATTTCATCAAGGTCTTTAAATTTATCATTAAGAACAAATGTCGGTAGCTTTAATTTTTTTTTTTTTTTAACACTTAATTTTGTTTTCTCAGAAAATATACAACCTTCATTGAAAAAGTCCCAAAGGAAAGTCAGTAAAAATAGAAATAGAACTTTTAGTACTGTTGTTGCTACCGCTTGGATATGCAGTTCACCACTGGATCTTCACTGCACTGTACAAACTGTACAATGACGGAAAAACACGATTTACAGGAAATTTGGTAGTTTTTTTCCCAAAAAGCATTACACACGTAGAATTTATATCAAAATTATCTGTTAGAGCCTGGATTTTATTTGTTACTGAATAAAATACATATTGAAATAAAAATTCTTCGTTTTAAAGCAATGTTTCCCAAAGTGGTCTATATTCACCCCCAGGGGTCGACGACAATCTGCAAGGGGTCCATGTCAAGTGAGAAAAAAATTGGGGGTCCAGGAAATAAAAATGGGGGTCAACGATAGTGGATCTCATATAAACTATTGACTCTGCAAATTTTTTAAGGAAAATAGGCGGGAAGCGCTAACGAAGAACTTAAGGTACAGTTTAAAAACGGATATCAGCAATTCTGGCCTCAAAAAACAACATACCTGTTACTTATCCCGTATTATGCAGTATCGCGAGAAAGTTTTTAATTGCTTTCCCGTCTTCATATCTAGTGAAAAGGGATTTCAGTGCAGTTGCCAATCTCCTAACAAAAAAAAAAAAAAAAAAAAAAAAAAAGAAACAGACTGGACATCATTAACCGAGAAGATTTGAGATTAAACCTAACTAAAATGATACCAAATGTTGATAATTTAGTATTAAAGCGTCAGGTTCATCTCTCCCACTAAAAGCATTTATTTATTGCTTAGCTATTTTATATAACAGATACTAAATTTTAATTTGATTCGTTTTAATTTGAATTTAATTAATAAATGTATAAAATTAACATAGGTTCTTTTTCTTAAGTTTTTCACGCTACACTTCACTAAAATTGGAAATTTAAATCTTTCACAGTGAGTAGCACTATACCAGCTGTCAACAATACATTTGAAGTTGATGAATTTGCAAAAAATCAATATCAGGTAATCAGGGGGTCTACCCAAAACCGAAAAACATGGCATGGGTCAACGAGACAAAACCTTTGAGAACCACTGTTTTAAAGCTTAAATGTTTTAGAGTTAAAATTTTATATTTTGGGAAATATACGATTTAAACAAATGCAGCAATGTGAGGAAAGAAAGGAAAGTTCAAAAAAAAAAAAAAAAAGCGCCTAAGAAAGCTAATAATGTCTCGTAAATCTACGTATATAAAAGAGCTCGTTTGTTTGTATGTTGGTTTGTTTGCTATGCAGTTTCGCTACGATTGAGATTGGAATGAAATTTGGCATGAAATTGCATTATCCCCTGAGGAAGTTAACGTATGAAGTTCCATTCAAAAATTAGAATTAAAATTATTTTTCTCTTTTTTTTTTCTTTTTTTCTTTTTTTCCTTTTTTCCCATTTTCCCCGTTTTTTTTTTAACCCTCTAATTTCAATTTCAAGATTTGTTTCGACAATAAAAAAAATAGTAAAAATAATCTCGTTTTATGAAACTTTATGTCTTTCTGAAGCTGAGAAAAACTGTCGGAGGCTCTAGAACATGAATAAGTAAAACATATGAATTACTGCGCAGAACCTTATTTCTTGTTAGGAGGATAAGTCTTAAGCTTAAGCTATAGTTAAACGAAAAATTTTTAGAGCATTAATTCCAATAATTAATTGTAGTAGAAATGAGCCAGTGAATTTAAGTTAACTTAATTGTAAATATTCTGAGGTCAAATTTCATGCTGTTTAACATGTATGGCCCTGATATATATTCTTTATAATATTGCTGCAGGGGGCAACGATAGGTAATTTTGCTAGTATATCTCTAAAATAAAACTTATCCCAGGAAATATCACTAGCGTTTGGGAAAAAGCACATAAGTCAAAAATTGCCATTTTTTTATGCGTAAGTATTTACTTAATGTCCTCCTTTGAGAAAAACTATATATGAGTCACAAACCACTTCTGACAAAAGTGGTTTGTGACTTATATAGTTTTTCTCAAAGGCGTATATCATTGAATAGATACTTATGCATAAAAAAATGCCAATTTTTGACTTATGTGCCTTTTTCCCAACGCTAGTGATATATATTTTTTAATTCAATAAATGCTAAAACATAAATTTTTGAAAAATAGGGTTATGAGATATGTTTGTCGATTTGTTCGTCTGCCCTAAATGCACACACACTCACACACATAATAAAAATTTGAAAAGTTTTTCATAAATTTCTTCAAATTAAGGAAAAACCTAGTTTTGAAACTGATTGATAACAAGGCATGTTTTCAATCATTCCGCAGAGTTATTACAAATCATTCCAGTTGCAATGCCAGTAAAACTCGTTATTTCTTAGCGTCTCGTGTTCCTACAGGGGAAACTCACCCATGACATCATATCGATCATTTATTCAAATGCCTTTTGTTTTACTTCTGAATTTTCTCGACTGACAGATAGACCCAGTTACTCCCACTACATTTATAACTAATTCGGTTTTCAATCGAGCAGTCGACCTTGCCACAACAAAACAACTCGAGGCTCCTTGAAGTTATGTCATTGTGAGCAAAGAAGATCGTGAAAAGGCACTAACTTGTTTTCATTTGTGCGGAATTTGTACTTCGAAAATTTTCATGTAGGTGCGCTGGGTAGAATATTTTGTCCAAATTTAATATTGCTCATAAAATAACAACTCAATTTTTTTTTGTACTCGTGTCAAAACATACATCATTGAAATAAATAATATAATTAGAGTGACCTATGCCATAGAATTTATTTAGAGAGTCTGCGATCCGGCAGAAGGAATAATAACACCACGTATAACGCGAGACTTCTTAAAATTATGTCATTCATTGTAAAGGAATATTATGAAAAGGCACTAAACTTGTTTTTATTTGTATGGAATTTCGCTTCTCAAAATTGCATATAAGGTACGCTGGTTATATAATTTTGATCAAATTCAATGTTGCTCATAATATAACAACTCAGAAATTTTTCTACACGCACACCAAAGATACATACTATTGAGACAAATAATATAGCTGGAGCGACATCTGCTATAGGATTTACATGCGCGATCCGGAAGAAGGAATAATAACACCAGGTAACCAAAAATAAACAGTGATTTTCCTCCAAGATATAGCGTTTCGTTCATAAACCTTAATGGTAAAGTAAAATTAAATTTAAATTTTCTTTTGTTGCAACTAAATTGTGGTGAATGTCGTTGCTTAAAATGTAGAACACAGAACAGCCAGGTGCAATTTCCCAGTAAAACATTTTACGCAATTTAATTAAAGATACTAGTTATCTCATACTTTTTTAAAGCTTGTTCTGTGAATTAATTTGATGCAAAATTTGCTTGGAAAGCTTTTAATTCTTCGTAATGTTTTAAGTTAAGCATGAAAAAATACTTTCTTACTCAAAAAATCTACATCAATGACGATAAAATCTTAACTGAAACTCCCGGGTTGTTAGACAGCTGAAGCAAAAGAAAACGGACATCTCAGCTCGCCCTCTATAAAAGCTCATGTATCTCAATAACACGCAGTAGCTTGATAATGTCTTTAATGCTATTTTTGAATTAACTGTAATTGCATCTAAACAAACATGGGTGAATTATTGACTAAAACCAACATTACTCATCATAAGCTCAAATTGCATGAATACTTCTTGTTTTGGTTTAACCTTTCTGGCAATGCTAAAGCGTTTTGAACTCCCAAAGGCAAAACATAAGTCTTATGAAGAAAAGTTAAAGAAAACTTAACATTGATTTTGCAGTAATACAGACTGGAATAACCTCTTCTAAAATAATGATAAAAACCGCAACAGTACATTGTGCAAGTCACTTTGGAGAAAGCATAATCTTTTACGTAAGAATTATGAAAGCGGAAACTGTGCAAGTCGTTTTGGGAATTGTTTTTGCAATAAATACAGAATTTGCTATGTTCTTTATCTTTCCTAAAATAGTAATAATGTATAACCTCTATTGAAAAAGTCCCAAACGAAAGTCAATGAAAATAGAAATGGAACTTTTAATACTGATGGTCACTACCTCTTCGATATGCAGCCACTGGATGTTCACTGCTCTATACAAGCTGCGCAATAACGGAAATAATAATAATAAATTTAAAAAAAAATTAAATGTAAAAAAGAGATTAAAACCAAAACTGTACAAGTTTTTTTTTTTTTACAATAAATACAGGTTGAAAAAACCTCTTCTGAAATAATGATAAAAAAAAGTTAACTCTATAATAGAACAGCGCAAAGTTTGTTACATTTATGTGGAAAGAAAAAGTGAAACATTTATGTGGAAAGAAAAGGTTAAGAAAAAAAAAAAACGATCGAAATGGGGTATTTTGCTAAACCCCATAGATTGGCATCTTCATTTATGCAACTTGGCTCACGATCATTTTTTTAACCGAATCCGGGTAAGTAAAACTCATGTACCTCTCCATCTTTACTCGTCGTATACCTCAAGTCTCATTCTCCAGCTTATGAGGGAGGAAAAATGAAACGATTGCTACACTTTTTTTTTTATCGCTTCTTCACAAGGTCAACGAATAAAAACTCTCTCCAATATCGCTCGTTTTTTCCCCCTCGGAGCAGTAATGATTGAATCGTGATTAGTCTGCTTGCAACAGCGCTTCAAATTAAGAACTTATTATTATGTAGTTTTGATTTGGAGTTTTCAGTTTTTCTTTTCGTAATTTGTCTCAATCATCGGATCTTTTATATTGGTTCTGTAAAATTGATATTTATGACAACAAATGTCTATTATACAGAGACTTTTATGATGTTCACGAATTGTTCAATTAGTGGTAATTTCCTCTCCACTAAAAGAGAAGAGAAAGAATACCTACATAAATAAATAAAATCTGTGCATGCTTTTATATGTCATCGAATAGAATTGTTTGTTCTTAAAACTTTCTTAGAGTACGAAGAGATTCGAGAGAGAAACAAAGAAGGAAAAGAAAAAAGAAACAAAATATTTTTGCTTCTTAAATTTTTCGGCACAAACGTGTACTTTTACTTTGAGTTTATAAATATTCGGAGCAAAAATAGCTGCTAAAATTACAAAAACAAAAGTGGAAAAGAGTGGCTTCGTTACATGACATAAAAATTTATAAAATATGAATGCATCATGTGATCAAACAATGAAAATGTAAATAAATTAAATATTTATTGCTTTAAATGTCTCTGGAAGCTTTAAAGTTCACTTTTTATTCTTTTCTGTTAATTTTTATGCGGAGAAACGGTGAAACAGTTCTTCTGTAATGTTCCGAACCACAAATAAGATATATTACTGCAGCTTAATTTATTTTCTTCCATTGTTTAATAATTACTTCAACAAATATAAATACAAAAAAAGAAGTTGGTACTCTGACAACAAGCTGTTAAGACACTTATATACTCCCCCCCCCCCCTCCAATGATGTTCCCGCTGTAATAAATGTAACTTAAATGAAATTATAAAATTTCAGTATTGTGAAACCATATTACATCATCTTCTGCTCATATTATCGTTCTCTTGATTGAGCAACGCAAACCATTGCCGCTCAAGACACTTTCTTGCTCAACTATCTCTAACACAACATTTATTGTCACCCATGGGATTTTTTTAGACACAATATTTTTTTTTTCTTTTTTACTTATTTATTTATCATAAATACTTGAGAAGATAATTACCAGGAAGTGGTATCCTTAAAATACGGAAGATGTTTCCCAGAAAGTTTTGGGGGTTAATGTTTTCAATAAGAACGATCAATCTCATGTTTATTCTGAAATTGTTTTTAAAATTAATTAACTTATTAACCTGTTTTTTCCTTTATTCGTTTTAATCACATAAAAATCGTTTTTCTTTACTTCATTATTTATTTATTTTTATTTCTATTTTTGTTGTTCTTTTATTACTTTTTTTTTTAAAAGTAATTTCATTATTTACGTATTTTTTTCTTTTTTGTTATTCATTTATTTTATTTAATGTACAAACAAAAAAGGATCTAGCTTCCGTCAACTGATTTCATATCCTGCTTGAAAATCATACCCGTGTCAACACAAATAAAATAAAAGAGATAAACCAAGTTCAAACAAAATTTCCATTTTATGTAGAAGTTCCGTCTAGAGCTGCACGAGTCTACTTTCCCGTATACACCCAACATCAAATTTAAGCTTCAAATGCTAACTACTTCAAATATACCTTTTTCAACGGTTTATACATATTCATTCATCCATTTATTTATTCCTTCATTCAACCATTTATTTATTCATTCACTCCCTCAATCATTTATTCATTCATTCATTCAGAAATATCCTTAAAAATCCCGATCAAAAAAATTTCTTGGGAACATAGGCTCGTTTAGTTCTGGATTAACTTCGTGTCTATGTAAGTTCTACAACATCAGATTTAAAAAAAAAATTTGTTCCCAGCAAATCGATCTGTTAGATCAGGATTTATATAGGATTGAACTTTCGAGTCCGACAATTCCATCAAAACTTATTAAGGGGACCGACAGAGATAGAAAGACAGTCCGACAAACACACATTTTCCTCATCTCAAAACCCTACTTTCAATTTATAATATTTCGATCTTTATTTAATTACTTCACTTATTTTTGACTTTTTTTTTTCTTTTTAACGATATTTTTATGATGCATTAAGCCATTATAGTTTTTCTTCTTTTTTTTACTTTTACGGGACCAGTAGGCTAAAAATTGGGTAGAATTATAATTTTCTTGTTCTTTACCCTTGTCTCTAAAGCTGCATTGGAGACCAAATTAACATTGTTAAATATTGTAAAATTATCATGTTTATGGTTTTGTTGTTTGGTTGCTAAAGCTGCATAGGATACCAAGGGAACATCATTATATTTCGTAGAATCATCGTGCACTTTTTTTATGTCTCAAAAGTCACATTGGAAACCATATGAACATTAAAATAATAAATTAACTTTGTGCATAAGTATACTGTGATAAAAATTTTCACGTTAAGCAAGCACAAATAAGCATTAGAGTGCAGACATATGTTTCGGGATTGCATTGAAAAAGGGATTTCAAGCAATCCCGAAACATATGTCTGCATTCTAATGTTTATTTGTGCTTGCTTAACGTGAAAATGTTTATTACAGTTCAAAGGAACATTGTTCTTCTTAGTAGAAATTTAGAATGGCTTGGGACTGAGAGGGATAAGTGAATGTGTAAATAAACTGATAAAAAAGTAGAACAATAATATATAATAGATACGTACATAGATAGGCGTAAGCTCTGCGTATTTCTGCTGTTACTGTTGAAAGTGTTGCCGCTGTTACATTTTTAAGTAGAACTCCAAATTCCGTCAAAGAGACGTGTGCCCATAATTTACCTTCTATTTTATTATCATTAAATGCATATAAATTTCAATTTCCTAATTTGATTTTTGACGATCGTTTCCGGCTTTATCCAAGTTTCGCACTTAAATCCAGTGGGAGCGCTTTGGAGCCCCCATAATTCGATATCGATGTTCACAGTCGCATGCGAAAATGGCGATATACCAGAGCTATCACAAATCTTTATCGGGCAGAAATATATTTTCCTTTATTTTGAATGGAAAACGCGATCCATTAAATCCGAATGCTTTATCGTCTTGAGCGGTGCCTTCCGAGAAAATTGTCGACTTCATCGGAAAACGAGTTTCTCCGAATAATGACAGAACTTTTGAGTTATGATGGTTAGGTCCGGTCGAGATGCCGGAATAGGCATCGACTGCACGAGAAATCGAAGGCCGGATACAAAGCCGGACTAGTCACTATCGAACGGGCGTAGCATTTTATCGAAAGCAAAAGCCGCAAAATCGGAAATTTCCAGCACACCTCAGCGCAAACGGATTCAGATCGAACGATTAAAGGTGGACAAGTAGCGTGAGGTAAAGCCGAAGATCGGGATGAAGAGTGCGTGTGTGTATATTTGCAAAGCAGGGGACGACGGCATCGGGGAAAAATCGTTAACACAAACGGGGCTGAAAGTTTGAGACGGGGGTGTGGAGGGATTCCAACTTTTCCGGGGAATTCGGCGATGCATAAGCTATTCATTACCAAGCGCGGAAGTCGGGGGAAATGATTTGTTTCACTTGCTATCAGCGGAAGTCGGCCAAACGACGACTCGGTCCTATTGAGCGACTTTGGCGTCGGGTTATTGTAGAATGTTCGACGACTGGAAAAGACACCCAGCGAACGTCAGTTCTGACTTTAAAGGAAATTAATTAATTTAGATAAATCAAGGCTCCGGCCTCTTTTACGTTCGAAGGCCATTTTTGAAGCGAAGTTTTAGGTTTAAACCGACCAACTTCAATTTCCTTCGTCGTTTCCTGATCATTCCGAAAAGAGAGAGAGAGAGAGAAAATTTTCGAGCTTTAGGAATTTTAGAATTCTTACTCTCCATGCCCCCCTCCCCGATCAACACTCCAATTGGAAAGGGGTGCACAAAGGAAAGCGAACAATTCTCAGTCAAGCCAGCGATCGTACACAGAAAGAGATACTAGTTCAATAATAAAGCGGATTTTACAAAAGGAGAGCCACAAACGAGATTCAATACAAAACAACGTTTTCGACTGGCAGAGTTTCTCTGCTCCACAATAACTGCGACGAAATTTCTCTCCCCGCATTGTAAAACGGAACAGCTTTCAAAACAATATGGCGGAAACCACGTGTTCTAATCGTTCGCTATCAGTGTTTACACGGGCTTTTGTCTGGTATTTTACTAAAACCGGGGGAGCGATTTTTAAAATAAACGTTAATAAATGAGCTCCTTTTGTTTAGGTTTCTCCTTGCATCCCCTGCCACACTTCCTCCTATTGTTTTTCCGTTATTTTTATGCTTAATAACGCTGCAGGGGAGAGAAAAAGATAATTATCAATAGCAGTTCAATACGCTTTCACAAAATATAGTGCGTTGCGGTTATGATTAATTTCTGAGCATTCTGCAAGTTTTTCGCCGGAGGTTTTTCAATTTTAACTTTCTATTAAAACATGCGACGGTATTTATTATCATTAATGAAATATTGCAAACATAAAACGGTTTTAAAACTTGTTTTTCTGCCGTATTTAGGGAGCCTTTTGTTTCCAGAACGATCGCGGAATCTGCGTATGAATGAGAAATGATGAAGCGCCATTTTTTTTCATTCCCCCTCAAATTCATTTACTCTTACAGGCAGATATTATAATAGAAACACGCATTTACAAATAACTTTTGAAACCGTGCATAAATGATGGCTTTTAATCTATCTTTTCCGCCGTTTACAGAACCAAAACAACTGAGAGATTCATTTTAGCATTCATTATTGACAAACGTTCCGCAAATTTGAGCTGATATTTATCTGCAACTGCTAAAACAAATATTTGAGCCAATATCTCTAATCAGTTTGCGCTGCAACTCGACGTGGGAAAAAAGTATCACGCAAATAGATAATAATGGTTTTTTCAAATTCTAAATTATTTGCTGAAATGCAACAGTCCACTGGTGTAAAATATAGTGTTTTTCTTTAAACATCGCTTTATTATGATTTTTTTCCCCAACTTCAAAAAATTATTGAGTTTTTTTTTTTAAATAAATTGTCAGTGTTTCATTGAAAAAAAAAAATGCTTGCAGATAATTATAGTTAAACATCAAAAAGTAAAAAATGATTTTGTTGAGATAAGCTCGTTTCTTTAATTTGTTTTCAATTTTTACTTGTAGATAATAATTTTTTTAATGGATATTCGTATTTATATATTTTAAATTTATCTCTTACATTTTTCATTATTCCCTGAGTTTAAAAAATAAGTTATCGCTTCCAAATATGAATTATATATTTTAGCTCATTTCTTCACCAGAAATGTCACGCACAGCCTAAATTATCGTGTTATTTATTTCTGTCATGCAGCGCAGAAAAAGTGCGTTATTTTGCTATAGGAAACTTCTGGGGGTCGCTGTCCTATGGCGAAAAAAAAGTTCCTGATTTCTATCTGGCACAACATGGAAAAGGTGCCAAAGGACGTTTTGAAGATTAAACATAAATTTTTATTAAAATAGGACTTTATTTTCTGCCTCCGGATTGATGTTGAAGAACTCATATTTAGGGAAAAGCTTGCTTTTTATTGAAAAATTGAAAAACAAGTTTACAAATATAATAGATACACATAAAATGGATATAGCAAATTCAATATATAAGAATATCATTTGTTTATTACAAACACCTTTTTTTAACAATATTAAAAATAATGATCTTGAAACGGCATGAAAATCCTTTTTACGAATTGATTTCGACGTGATTTTTCGAGACGCTGTTTGGTTTTTTATGAGCCGTCTCTTTCCGTTCTTTTTTTTTTTTTTTTTTTTAATTTGGATAAAGTGTCTGTCACAGTTTCGATTGCCATTTCAACAAACTAGTGTGCGACAATAAGGCAGGCGCAGTAATACAATTCCTTTTTTCCTTTGTAGAACATCTATGTTGTTCAAGAAATCGAAACTTCAAAAGCAATCCGGAGGCAAAAAAAAAATCATCCAAAATGTTATAAATTTTACACATGTTAGGTTGGGAACATATACCACCTTTTTAATCCTGTGCCCTCTAGTAAAAAAGGAACAAAAATAAAATGACTCGTCCTTCTGTACAGTGACGTAGAAAATAAAAATTATAGTAGCGTAGCCAAGGTACTGATTCCCAGATCGCCTTTTCGTTGAAGCTCAAAATTAAATTCAATAACGAAAATTAAGGTTTGTCTCTTGTGTTTAAAAGTGGTTTTTTTTATTCTAAGAAATTTCATTTGTGTATGAATTACTTCGTAAATTTAAAAAATTAAATTTCTAATATTTGTTGTTAAAATTCCCAAGGATTAGTGTTTGCTATTCTTGAACAATCCCCTTGAGGAGTTGCTTGATACGCCTCTGAGTATTGTAAGGATTCTAAGATCGATTTTATTCTGAACAATTTAAAGTTTTGAATCTTTATTAATTCATCAGCTGCAGAGCAAAATTAAATTGATTTTGAAAACATTTCATATAGTTTGGAAACATTTCATATAAAACTCACTCCGAGATTTCAAAGTTTTATTAAAAATAGAGTTACTATGAAATTATGGGCCATTTAAATCAGCACTGAATTGCTAACTTTTCTACTGTTAGTCAGGTTTTATGTAGGGTTCCATAAGGACCTCCAAACACAATATTCAGCGCTGTCGGACTTTATTAGGCGAAACAATATTTTAGTCCCACAACAGTGTCCAAAACGCTTATCTGCTTTATTATTACTATTTTTTTGCATTAAAGAAACCAGTTATTCAAAAGGAAGGCAAGGTCGTTCTAGTTTTAGTCTTTCATTCACTAAAAATTTACAGAAAAGAAGAAAAAATTATTTCATTCGAAAAAAATTGCAACAGTTGGGATTTTCCGTCGAAGTATAAATAATTACTTTTGATACATTTAATCTACCAATAAATTTCTAATGGTAAGCAAATTTTCTCATAGTCTCCAAAAGATGTTCTCTAACTGCATGTGGCAATATTGCAGTAATAAAAGACGTAAAATGGCAGCTTCAATGAAAGTAATAATAATAAATGTAACAGTAATATTAATGAATAAGTGCATTTAGTAAAATTAAAAGCGCCACCAATCTAGAATTTTAGTGGACTTTTTATTTTGAACACAAATCAGATTAATACGTAGGTGAAAAAATTATTTAATTGATTTTTTCCATGAATCGTTGATGAAACATAAAATTATATATAAAAAAGAAACAACATATTTTTATGCATATAAGATTCACAATTTGTATTTATTTGTGTTTCTGAAGATATATTCTACATGCTGCAAAAGCAATACAAAGATTGAAAAAAAAAAAATGGTTCGCCCAGATTTTCTCAAAACAAAGAACTTTGCTTCCATTCTCTGCAGCAGTTTCTCAGTCGAGCATTCAAAAAGCAGTTCTCGACAAACGATTCGCGACAAAAATATGCAATTTAAGGCGAAAAAGATAATTAATAACACACCTTTTCCGAGTTTTTTAATGCACTTTAGCGGGACAATTTTCTTTTATTTTGCATTTTTTTCCCCCTGCAACTAAACTACGATATATTTTTTTCATCTGCACGTCTTCGCCTGTAGGATGGAAAAAATTAATACCAAGTTTTGTATTTTTTTTTCTTTCTAAAACTTGCAAATGAAATAATAATAAAAGAGGGGGAAAAAATCCACTAACAAACAGAGAAACGGTATGAAAAAGGTATATATATATCTGAAAGCCAAATGCGAAACTTTTCTGAAAGCAAATGAGAAAAAGTCAGAAAAAATGTTTGGGGGAAGAAAAATAGGGGAAATGAGGTTAAAAAAAAATCCCCTCCATAAGGCAGTCTCTCTCTCTAATAATAAGAACACCTGAAAGAATTAATTATGCGGTTTTGTCTCGGAATTAATATCCAAAGTTATTAAAACAATGCAAAGCGAGAGAAATGTAAAAATTCCTGAGCCGCAAACGTTATGCACAACAAATATGCGAACGCGGAAACAATAGACGAATCTGAGAGTTTTAGCAACGAAAAAACTTCCCTAAGGTTTGCATTTTTTTCCCCCCAACTCCATGTGTAGGACTGCTTTTTGCCCAACTGAAATTCCTTACCGTTGAAGAGAGAGATGAGTTGGGCACGGGGTAATGAAAAAATATCTTGGCGAGTACACTACTCTGAATAATGGCAGAATTAATACACGCTACAAAGAATGGTATGCATTGTCACATCGGACAACAATCCAGAAGCGAAGGGACACTTCCCCTGCAGTCGCTTTTTTCCCTTCTATGCTTTAATGACATTGTCGCATTAGAACGCAAAAGGGATTTCAATTAACATATTTTAAGAAAGAACTTTGTACGAAGTTATATTCTGTGTCGTTTCAACTATCAATCCTCTTGTTCATCCATCTACTCGCATGGAATAACAAAGGCAATGAAATATATGGTTCAAATCAAAAGGGATTACATCTTTTCACCATTTTTTACATATGATGTGTTCGTATGTGAGCGAGAGCAACTTATAGGTTAAGTAAGATGCGTTTTATAAGTTATCAATGCCCAAAGTTTTATTGGAATCCTTAGTAGAATTCTTTGGCGTAGAGATACAGTCAAGTTTTCATGTCAGATAGTTTAAAAGCTTAGAATTAAATACTTCCGAGACCGACTTCATCAGAAATCTAGCCCATATGTGTAATTATAGAAATATTTTATATGGTATTCTTTCGAAAGAGCACAGCCTATTAATACACAGGTTCTTTAAGCGTGGTCCGAGGACCCCTTGAAGTCCACAAAGCGGGGGTCGTAAAACGATTTTGCTATTAATTTTACGTCGCACAATTATTCGCTTTCATTCAACTAACTCCTTTTTAAAAAGAAATCCAACATGGTTGAATCTTTTTGTATTTTTTGTTGCGGTCCAAACTGATTAATTTATGATTTAAATGCAAATTTAGGCGAAATTTGAATGCCAAATAGTTCGCGATTGCAATACTTTCTGTACTTCGTACAAGGAAGTAATACCCTTATTTTATCTGTAGTAGTCTCTTTTGCTGTAGTGACAACAAATGAATGATGGTAATAAATTTTTTAATCATAGTTCCATTTTCTATTTTTCTTTTTTCAATTTCGTATGTTTTTGACAAAATTCAGTTAGTGATTGGGAAATCTTTTACTTATTATTTTTTTAAAAATGTATTTGTTTTTTTATTAACAAAGTTATTGTCAAAGCCTTTTTCGATTTTACGAACTTCTAGATATAGCTATTGCTTGGGATTAAGTATGTTTAGGGGGGGGGGAGGTATTTCTGAGGTAAGCTGAGTGTTGCACAATACCTTCTCGTTTTTTTTTTCAGTCAAATATGCAAAGTCAAATGTACTAAAAATATGTGTGGTTCAAAGTTATCCTGAATGACTGTCACGAAAATTTTAATAAAATTATAATCGATTAGCTACAGATCCGAAGTAACGGAGTTCTGCACTCTGTCAAACTTTATGCAGTAAATCCGTAAGTACCAGCACGCACTCGATCTACCACTTTTGTAAACAACTCGTTGTTCTTTCAATAGCTAGTAATCTCAACCATTTTTATTGACCATACAGGAACAATCTCCATAAATTGCATAGCCCTCTCCAGAGCTTGTGATATTGATTCAAAGTCAAGATAAATTATTGTGTTAAAAACATCGCACGATCACTACCGGATTTCTTCAATATTTGAAAGCTTATGTGGTGTTTTTTTTCCCGCAATTCAGATACGGTTGTCATTGTATTTACGGACGCGGATAGCCAATATGGCAAAATTACACGTTCAAACCTATGATTTAGCAGAAATCTAAGAGCACAATAGCATATCTCTCTAAGGCGGCATAAATCACACTTTGTGCCTGAAATTATACACGCAAAAGAAAATTGCAAATCATTGAAATTCATCAAAAGACACGATATATCTTCCCTTCCTATGATCCCATAGATTTCGCTTCTCAGATAGGCAGCTGTCAGACTCTCCCAGAGTACAGCTCCAAACAGAGAATGAGACATGACGAGGCCGTAAATAAAGAATACCAAAACTGCCAAAGCCAGGATATTTTCTGTCTGCTAAAAACCCTTTTTTGCCAGAGATCACGTTGGGTCAGTCCATGATGGTGGATACCAGAGCTAGAAAGAGAAGTGCTGCTTTCCCGAATGAGATTTCAGAAAGATAGAACGCGCTTTTCTGCATCTCGTCTTGCACGGCCACAATATGAATTTTAAGATTTCTGCGGGAAAAAAAACCCCTGATCTTCTTCTTTTTGTTCCCATCTAGAAATGTAGTAGGGCTGGTTGATCTCTTTTTCGGTGCATCATCGAAATCCTGAAAACAAATTTGCACGAAATCTTCCAACTTTAAGGTAAGGTTTCGGAAGATGAACTTTCGTATGATGTCTAATTTCTTCGCCGTCATGTTTTCCAGAAAATTCTTCCGCAAAAATCTATTCCAGATATAAAGGAATGGGACTTTTTGCTATTATGCATTTGTGCGTCATTTTTTCATTGCCTAACATTTATTCCGAGATATTACGTGGATCAAAAGAAAATTAAATTGCAAAAAATAAAGATACAATGATAGATAAAAAGAGAAAGGAAATAAAAATACTTCGAGATTTTTTTCAGATCTTACATAGTTTGTTCAAGAATTAGAATCAATAGATATTGATAAATAAATGTAAATACAGATCATTATGTATGCAGGAAACTTTTCTTTAATTTTTTATAAATAAAAATTTAAAATATTGTACTTGTAATTTCACGATAATATAATATTAAGAGAAAACTCCAAATACAGACTATTAAATGCTTCGTACTTTCTTTGAAGATGAGCAGCAGCGAATTTTAGAATGTTTAAAAATAAAAATAACAAGAAGTTCCGTCTAGAACTATACGAGCCTACTTTCCCGTATACACCAGCTTCAAATTTATAATCTAGCTATCTCTCTCTCTCTGTCTTTCTCGTTTAGCTTTAGTTCTTAATTGCTTCAAATATACCTTTTTCAACGGTTAATACATATTCATTCAATCATTCATTTATTCAGTCATTCATGTATTTATTCACTCATTTATTCATTCATTCTTTTGATTATTCATTTAATCATTCATTAATTCAAAAATATTCTTGAAAACTCCGAGCAAAAAATTTCATAGGAAAATAGGCTCGTTAGTTCTGGATATATTTTCTATTTGTACATGTTCTACGTCATAAGAGCTTTCCGATAAAGTTTGTTCCAAGCAAATCGGTCCGTTAGATCAGGATTTATATAGGATTGAAATTTCCCCGTAGGCGGTATGTTATTTTTTTTTGAACTGTTCAAAAATGAACAAAAATTGTTCAAATCAATATTTCACGCCAAGAACTTCTTCCAGTGAGCTTGTTCATTGGAACTTGGATCTTGTACCCAGAGCTTACATAATTTGCTTCATTTTCGCCCATAGGCGCTAATGTTAAAATTTTTTGAACTGTTCAAAATTGAACAAAAAAATGTTCAAATCTAAAAGTAAAATATGGAAATGAGATGTCCTCGCCGAGATCTTTTGAATGCAAAAATATTTTTTCGAATCGGACATTTCGTTCAAAAGTTATTGGGGGGACAGACCGACAGACAGACCGACAGACACACATTTTCCCCATCTCAATACCCTACTTTCAAATTTTTTATTTTTCAATCTTTATTTAATTACTTAACTTATTTTTGACTTTTCTTAATTTCTAACGATATTTTCACGATACATTAAGCCTTCTTTCATGCTTTATTATTTTTATTTTTTTTTTACCTTTACGGGAAAGTAGGCTAAAAAGTGGGACCAAGCAAAATAAAAAAAAATCATAAATATTTATCCGTGCAATGTTTCTGCATAGATAAATATTAATGCATTTTTATTCTGCTCGGGCGTACGTTTTTTTTTAAACTCATTCTAAAATTAGCTGCTCATCAGCAAAGAAAATACAAAATATTTAATAGTATGTATTTAATGCATTTTTTATTAATAAAATTAAAGGTTTTTCGTTTATAGTAAAAGACAAAGCATACTGCACTTAAATTTGAAATAAATTCATTAGATGAATTTTGGGAAAAGAAAAAAACGATTATGTGAAGGTCAAAGCATTTTTTAGGGTAAGGAAGTTAAATTGCAGTTAAATCTAACAATTTATTGTGCCGAATTTATAAGTAAATCACTCACCGATCATACTTCTAGAGCGGAAGTAACAATACCTTTATTTAATTTCAAAATTTAAATATCAGTATTTTCTTTCAATATTGAAATCTCAAAATCTTAAACATTATTTTCCAAATTTTGATTTGTGGCTTAAGAAATTTGAAATTTGTACTCATTTTAGCGATGTTATTCATTTCTTTCAGTACTGAACCCAAACCCAAAAAGTTTAAACTGTAAATTATAGTAAAAGCATTTAATTTACCTTATTAAACATTTACAAAAATGGACATGAGATGTGATAATACCACCGAAAAGTTCTTCTAATTAGTACGATGTTTCTCCTCAAAGAGCATTTATCTTTCTGAATTTAAGTAGCCTTTTGATGGGCATTAGGAAATTTCTCAATTTAAAGCTAATTTACTCTATTATATATTATTTAGGATGCGTATTATCTTTTTTAAAATTATCCACACAAACGCAAGTGTGCGGTTAAAGAAACGAAATACTTTAATGGAGGACTTTTAAATTGAAAGTGGGCAGTTTTTCATCTCAGGCGAGGAAACCGCAAACTTCTATGAAACCAATGCATCATTCATTCTAAAAGAGGGAATGTGGGACATAGGATCCTTTGAGTTTTTAGTGTCTTAAACACATTTTACACATGCTTTAATTTTTGTTAAGTAACTTGTTATTAAGATTTCGCTCCAAAATCATTTACATTCAACTTGACTCGGCTGGGGAAGCTTTCATTATAGTGGTTCTTCTTCCTAAAAGTGTTTTAAAGGGAAAAAGAGCTTACAAATTAAAAGTACAGAAGGGGGAGGGAGTTATTGACTGCTTGAATTATTTAGTTATTGCTGTGTATGTACAAAAAGAGATACAATCATTACAGGTTCATCATATTTTTCAGGGTTCAAATTCAAATTATGTTTTATTCTACAGTCTAGTAAAGAGTACGATATATACACGTAGGGCTTTAAAATCACGAAGAAAAAAACGTGTTCCATCTCTCCCGAAATTACCGTACGAGGAACCTTAGGCTTTAAGAGCGCAAACTAAATATCATAAAAAGGAAATTTGACTTAAAGCACATAAATGAAAATTAAATATTATGTTATAGTGAACTCTATAAAAAAAAAAAGAAAGAGGATGGGGTAAGGGAGAGGAACACATGTTTTATTCTTTCTTTTTTTTTCGGCAATTTTGTAAAAACAGTCTAAAGCTTTGTACAAAAAATGAGAAGTAAAATGAAATAACGTAACTAAAAGTAAAAATAAAAGTGCAAAAAACTACAAAAGCATACAGCTGTTCAATCCTATTTGTTTGTTTCCTTGACCACTTTGTTTTGCACTTTTCCTATGTTTCACAGATGAGGCTCTCTTCGTTAGCCTCAAAACGCATGTTTGCTCATCTTTACTCTCCGTATGTCCTTTTTATTTGTTTTTTTTTAGTTGCATTGAAAGGTTTTACTTCGCATGTTTGATAATATATTTCTGTCTGGATTTTTGTGACCACTTGGAAAAGAAGTAGAAAAGGCTACTCTAGTAATGGAACATACAAAGAATAAATGCATGTGAATTTCAACAAACATTCTGAATAAAAATTTACGCAATCTGTAAAAACTTTTTGCAAGAAAATACATGAGAATCTTCTGGATATCATTTTTTCGGAGTCTAACGTAAAATTACAGATTTGAAAGTAAGAAACTACAAAGTCTTCAAAAAAAAGGAAATTACAGAGAATAAAAAAATAGAACATTCTGTAAATTGATTGCAACTGGTAATGCCTCGCAGTAGTGGCACCATCTGAGAGTACGCTAAATTACTATTTCTGGTAGAGTCGAAGGTGAGTTCAGTTAAGCCCACGCTGCTCCGATTGTGCTGTAGGCGACTCAGCCAATGATGCCTCTGGAGTTGGGGAGGCTAGCCACCAAGGCCAGCGGGCTGTTCGCTAGAGCTGCGGTTAAATTATACGCCAACAATATATAATGCATCTTTGACCGTTTTAAGATGGAATGCCTCAGAACTCTAGCATTTATTTTTGCATTTGATTTCAACTTTTAAAATGGTAGTCACAGATCTCAAATGTCCAGTATTACGTAATTTAAAAAATCTTTTTCTGTTGTTTAACAGAGTGCGGGAAAACAAGAATTTTATTGAGAAACTGTTATCAAGAAACTTGATTATTAGATTTAAAACAAGTTCTTCGTGAATTTAAAGAAACACTCAGTTTCCTTTCTGTATTTTTATAGAAATTTTTTGCAGTGTGTTTTAATTATTTTCTGTAGTATATACAATTGACTCAGTTCTTTAATTAAAATCTTTAAATGAAGCAAGAAAAACTGACTGGAAGTTAAACTTTTAATTTAATATCATTTTTAAGTAATGCGAGGAATAAAATTATAACATAGCAGAACAAATTATGTTTGTTCTATGCAGTTTCGAACAAAAAATACGCATGTGTGAGCAACTCGTTCATTGAAGCTTTTGGTGAGGATTTCCATCGCTCTGGTGACGAGATCAAAATTATAAATAAGAGGTTTTGCCAGAGGTATATTTACGAATACTCTCTGGACAAACTTGCACTAAGAATGGAATGAAACTTTTCCTTCGCGATCTGCGCATATTTTATTTGCAGAAAGCTCAATTTGGTGTGATTGCATAGCAAAAGAGAAGTTGACTAACATCCCGTAGAATTGTTCTTTTGTGATAAGCAATGGAGAAGAACCATTATTGTGCTGGCGAATTTGGTCTTTTGCATCCCATTTTACATCCTGGAAACTATAAAAGGAACAATTATTCATCCCTCAATGAGATGGATATTGCTGTTTGCTGAGATTGCAGTGATACGTGGAACGCTTCGAGACGCAGACCCGATTTAATAATATGCATCAAAGATATAACCTAGGAAGTTCCGCATAAATATTATGCCAGAGAATTTTTTCAAAGCAATTTTTATCGAAGAAAAAGTATGAGAAATTTTCGTTGTTGCTTATTTAAACTACTTATCCCATCTCTGAATTTTAATTTACATTTCTCCACAACGAAAAATTTTATGTACTCACTGTAATATGAAGAGGTGTTGGAAGGGCGGGAAATACTATTTTTTATTATTATTTTTTTAAATTTTATTTTTTATTTTAAAATTAAGTTCTCTCTCTCTCTATTTTTAGTAATATATATGATTAAAAATATTGCTTATATTGTTTCTTTGCGTAGGGACTGATATTCTTCTGATTTTTCGGAATAATTAGGCAAAATATACGTTGATGGATAATGGAGAGGAAAAATATAAAACATAAGCAACTGAAAATAACGACGCAAATTGCGAGTCCTTGGGTGACAATTTGGCGACATAAGTCGTTTGGGGATAATATGGTGACATAAGTCGTTTGGGGATAATATGGTGACATAAGTCGTTTGCTGATAATGTAGTGACATAAGTTGTTCGGTGATCATTTAGACTGGAGATATAAGTCGTTTGGGGATGATATGGTGACAAAGTAGTTTGGGGATAATATGGCGACAAAATCGTTTGGGGATAATTTCGCGCCAAAACTGAGGTGTGAAATCCAGTGCCGTTTTGACAATAATTGGTGGAAGAAGGCGAAAATGGAAAAAGGCAAATGTGATGCCGGCGTTCCCGATTCGGAAAGTTTTTTTTTTTTTTTTCTGTCAACGTTTTGTAAATACATATTTCAATTTTCTCTAATAAAGTTTAAAAGTGTTCTAGTGGTATGCACATTTCTTAATGGCATATTGTTTACAGTTTTTGATGCCATTTATGTTTTTACTTTAATGCTAAACAATGGCATAAGAATGTAATACATGTGTTGAGAAAGAAATTTCTAATACAATGTATCGTGCAGTGAACGTTGTTGTAGGTGTAAGTATAAATATAAAGATTTTTAATACATCTATTCTTGATATAGAATATATATATGGCGCTAATCACCATACCGCTATAAAATCAACCTTTCTCAAATAAATGAATTTTCATTTTAATTACGAATTGATTATTGAGAAAAAATTACCCTAATAAGCCATGTAAATACCCTAATAAAGCTATGCAATTTGAAGTTCTGAAATTTGAGCCTAAATTGCCCTTTAAAAATATATTTATCAATAAATGTATTAATTTTTTCTCAATACCTGAACTACATAATTTAAAATGAAAATTCCTTTATGTTAGAAAAACTGATTATATAGCGGTATGCTAATTTGGATGTATATATATAATATACACATAAATATATGTATTCTATTTTCAGTAGAATCGTATGGAAAGAGATGATTAGTATTTTTTGTGACGTTTCTGGTGATTTTTTTCTACTCACGTAATTAAATCAAAATTTGAAGTTAAAATAATATTTCTAAAAAATGATCGTTTGCTTTAGAGTTTAATGCTAAAAACTTCGAAGAGAAAATTCTGAATCCTGCTAAGAATGCAAATACATTGCGCCTTTCACTTCACTGTTGCTGTAAACGAAAATAGAAAAAAAATGAAATGAAAAAAAAATTTCCTTATTACGAAAATAATTTTTTTCAGATTGGAAATAAATGTTATAGATCATCGATAGCATAAACATACAAATACTACATACATAACTGCTTTTTTTTCTTTTTCATAATATCGTTAACTTTGAACATAAGTTGTAAAAAACAGAATTCCGCTTTTTCATGGATTTTTTTTCCAGTTTATCGCGTACAAGATTCTCCACCGCGACCCAGACTATTCTCAAGAAAGGGATCTGAAAATTTTTGAATTTTCGCCCTTGGTAATGTAAATCTGGAGATATTAGAAGTAGAGTGATTGTTGGGGGGGGGGGGGGTAGGTGTGAAAAATGGGATGTGATTCTGAATGTTTTTGTATTTTTATAGCTTTTATTCCTCACTGAAATCAAACTTCGATTCTTACTTAACGAAAAGATATTGGTTGGAAAGAAAGAAAAAGCTCAACCAAAAGCACGTTCATCCCTTTTATGAATAACCTGTGTGATTACTTAATCGGATCACTAATGGGATACGGATCGCTCTAAAAGTCACATATCAGACAACTGCGACGCAATGGTCAAGCGCCTTTTCCCACAAGAAACAACAACGTGATGCTAAAGGGGCGCAGTGAGGGAGAGCAATCACGAGAGAAGAGTTCTTTTTACGAAAACGAAGATTGCTCAAGCCCACAGAGATAAAGCTGATAAAGCAGCGTGCACAATCGTCCCACCAGCATATAAGAATTAAGATATTACTAAAATGATAAGTTTTTCCATCCCCATCGCTGTAGGTCACGGTTGTATTCTTTTCTTTCGAATGCGAAAACCCCACCTCACCTCTAACTTCGATCAAGTTCCCTATCGCTCAAGATTCCGGAACTCTGTGTTCGTTGATTCCTTTTGCTTATTTATACGTTCATAATAGGAATTTGATTTCGGTTCGCCTTTTGGATGTGTTTTGTGTTTCGCGTTACGTTAACTGTGGTGTGCTTCTCCCCGACGAAACATGTCTGTTCTCTCTGTTTATGCTTCGATTCAGAATACATAGACTGGTGATGTGTGGTCCATGCCCAAAGATATGATCTCTGAAAGATAATGCCTTTTCAGAATCTTGCATTTTTCTTAATCGTCTTTCTCATGTCCTTTTAAAACAATGTATATTTATAGGTTAACAGGATTTTTCGCTCTTCCGCTATTGCGAGCGTCATGGAATCTAGGGGGGGGGGGGGAGAACTCTCCCATCCTCTTTCCCTCACAGCTGAAGGAATTCTATAGTTATCCCCCATCATAACCCAACCAAGCACAAATAAATCTTTTAAATTTTGTGGATAGATCTCTGAAGAAGAACTCTTTTAATCTCCACATTACTTCCATCTTATTTTCCAGAAAACATATGTAATCTACACACAACATTCGTTTGATTGCAAATTTTGCATCCTGCTCTATCTGAAGGAAATATTTATAAATTAGCATTTCGGTTGGGGAAAGGTTTAATATGCACTCTAAAACTAGTGGGTTCACATATGTGACGAAGTCAACGAAATATCAAGTATCTCTCTCCACGAAGTTCGCAACTCGGAGCCTTCATTGCTCGTTTTTTGTCAACAAAACTTTCAAGAATTACCCAATCTAATTTTATCTCTGACAATAAGAATTCCCGGAACTTGTATGGGTCATTCATAAATGATGTGATACATTTATTCAGTGTTTTTACCCCCCTTTCCCCGTTCGTCACAATGTGTCACACCACACTTATACTCTTTTGCTATATACTCTTTTAGTTCCACTTTTTCAGGAGGGCTACATTTCAGAATGATTTCTATAAAGAGTATTTTAGCGAGGAAAGAGGATAACTTTGAAACCGATACTAAGTTTTGAGCTGCCACTTTGTGTTGATCGCTACACTTTTCTAGTTTTTATTCCGGAAAAGTGGCAAAATTCAAGAATTAATTATCTGATTTTTTTTAAATGTGTTAGTTAAAAATTTAGAAATTTATTTTTTGAAACTGCCAATGGAATTTCTTCAAAAATTGTAAAATTAAAAATTAAAAAAATAAAATAAAGCAAATGCAAAATATTTAATTTGCTGATTCTAAATTTACCATTTTCACCTAGATGTGGGATGTCACACTTCTTGTTACCTCCACCCCTCTCCTGTCACAAACTGTCACAATTTCATGAACCCCTTCCCCCCCTTTCAAAGTGTGACATCCTTTGAGAATGGTCCTTTAATAATAAATTAATTGCAACGGCAACAAATTATGCAGTTATGAATTCACCCTTACACACAAAAATTCAAAAATAAATAAAATGTCTGAACCAGAGTGCAATAATACCTTAAGCAAAGCCGAACTATGAAATCCATAGTGTTATGTCACCATACCCTTTCCATCGTCAGCTCATTTTTGTCAAAAAGCAACACAAAAACATGATAAGCTACACTAATAGAGAGCAGTTCAATTTTTCAAATCTTTAAAGAGCGTTTCATATTGCAGGTGTAGTTTTATCCTACACCTGCTTCTTCTTTCTGGTAGAGACTTTCTTCAATTGATTTTTTTTTCCTTTTCATCTGCTGAGAGATGGAAGAAAAAACTTTTAATCAAACATAAGGAGGAAAATCTTGATCAGAACATTTTTTTCTTCTATTTTTAAGTTGTTCGTTTCATTACAACTTTTGTTCCCACTTTTCATTTTGAAAACTAATTTAAAAATTTAGTCGCTTTACTCATAACTTGACTTCAGGAAATTTGGAAAATGCAATGAATATACATTTTTAGCATCACATAGGCTTGCAGTTTTATTCTTACACAATTGCGTTTGAAATGCATTGCTTTCATTCTCAAATCAGCTTAAAATTACACACTCGTTTTCCTTTTTACCTCGTTCCTGAGAAACGAAAAGCAAAACAAAAAGTGACTGTTGAAAAAAACGAGATCCTCTTTGTACTCCACGCAATCGCGGGCTGATTTAGATAAGCCAGGAATGCACACAACAAAAGGATCTCATGGATAGAAGAAAAAGAAGACGACTGAACATCTCTTTGGCGAAAAATATATAATCCACAATCGGCATTCCTCGAGCTGTCAGTTCGATTTTATTCCACATCCAGGGAGGTCACGCCCCGAGTGGGGGGTTCGGTACCACTTCGATCTGTATCAGTGATTGAATAGGGCCCGGTCTGCGTGACCCGTGGATCGTTTTCTTTTTCAAATTCACGTAACGGAACAATGCGACTGGAAGACCCCTTGGGCAACTCCGGTTCTAATATGTACGACCAGTCGCTACCTGCCGCCATAACTCGCGCCGGGAGAGTTCCCCTCATATCTCACACGCTGGGGTTCGGTTGTTTAGTGGCTGCTCCTCGAGGATGCAAAAAATGGGGATCGCTTCCAGATGGGTGGAGTTCTTCCGAGAATTATCGAAAAGACAGGTTTTGCTTTCATATTTTTAAAAAGCTCCTTTTAGAAGAGGATCATTCCGCTTCGGGATTTAATTGTTTAACTATCAACCGCGTTTCGATTTCAGAGATGAATTTCTGTTGGGTTTCAAATCGTCTCGCATTGTTTGAAACATAGGCGTAAACGAGGAGGACATGAAGGATAAATTATGCACCTATCAGTTGTTGGACAGATACAATCTTTCTCTTGTAGATCTTATAATTTAAATGACTTTTCAATTTTTTTCTTGACTTTTTCTTTCCCTCCATCCCTTTTTTCTTAGGTTCCAAAGTATTCAAGTTGTAAAGGTTCAAAGTTCAACATATAATATCATTAAAAATTTTGACACTCACTCAGACATCCATCTATCTGTCTATCTACATAGATGGATGGATAGATAGATAGATAAACAAATAAATACATATAGATAGACAGATGGATCTGCAGCGTCCCTTTTTTGAGTTGCTCCGCTTCTAAATATTTGCTCTGGCTCTGCACCAACTCCTCTCCGCGCTCCGAATATTTTTTATAGATTACAATGTTTATCTCCCTTTTTTTTAGTTAATTTACTCTTTTACGTGATGAAAAATTAAAAAAAGAAGAAAAAAATCAGAGCAGTGGAGCGCAACAATGTTTTTTGCTCAGGCTGCGCTCCAATTTCGATCAAAATCTCGCTTCTTCACTGCTCCACGCTAATACTATACACTCCAGATCCCTGAAGGATATCTAGAGAGATAGATATAGATGGATTGCTAGGGATAGATAAAGAGATAGGTCAATAGATGGATATTTAAGCAACATTGTTACCAGATTAAATATTCAAGATCTTCAAAAACAAATTCATTACCTGCAAGGGGTAAGAATTCAAGAAAAGTTAATGGCTTCCATTTGAAATTTTAAATTTATTTCTGAAACTAATCAAAGCGCATAGAATCGGTTCAGAATCTAAACATTCATAAAGCTCAATTAATTGAGAGTTTAAATTGCTTCTCCATCAGCAATATCCTCGGATATCGGCTTCTATACTTATCAGCGATTCATAGCAATTTGAAATCTTCGGAAAAATTATTCGACTTTATACACTAAAAGTTTACTTTTCCCAACTATACACAAGGCGACTGACTATACACGATTATACACAGTATTTTTTTTTTAATGTTATATTCAAAGAGATTAACTCTCAAGTTTTTCTCCATAAAACTACTAAAATTGAAATCTAGCTCTCATGCTATCAAAGTAATTTCGTTAAAGTGGGTAACCCAACAATAGATTTGAATTGAATAAACAATTGTTAATCGTTTATTTGAAGCTTCGAAAAGTAGCAGAACAGAGCTGATTTCCTCCAAAGGGACGTTTCGAAATTTATTACCCTTTTTAGCCAACATTCCTGTAAAAGTTAAACAGGAAAAATGTTTGAAAAAAGGCTTAATGTATCTTAAAAAGATCGTTAAATTAAAAGTAACCTTCTATAATTATAGATGGGTAGCAGTAAGCATCCAAATTTCTGTAACTGAATACACAACTTGTAAGAGAATTAAATAAAGCACGATTCTGTTGCCAAAGTTGTTTTGTGAAAATATTATCCCTAAATTTAAAACTGTTTGCAACAGCGACTATAAAGGGCGGAGAGGAGACTCCTTAAAGAGCTAACCTCTGAAAGGGACAGAACGTCCTGAAAGAAAAAGAAATGCTTTAAATATGTGTCGGGAGCGCGCTATTAACTAGGGAGCGTTTAGCATGGCGGATCGATGAAGTTCCTTTCTCCCGAAGGTAGGAAGATACTTGTTGAGGGATTGTTTCAAGTGGCGAACGAAATTCGATATCGGAATCGGCTCTATCGGCAACCCCTTCTTCAACGCCCACCAGTTGCGTTCTAATTCGAGCGAAGCCGACGTTCGGTCGCTCGATTGCGCGACTAATTGCCTCGGCCCCTACCAATGCTCGGAAATAGATTTCAGACGCTGCCAACTTGCCACCGAAAGAACAGGGGTAGGGGCGGGGGGTGCGATGGATCATCAATTAATGTTCTGGCCGCGATTTTGTTTATTTCTGCACCTTTTTCTGCCCCCAAACGGATACATCTCTCTCTTTTAGAAATGTAATCGCTTACTTTTCTCCCTCTCTAAGCCATTCTTCAGGCATTAGTAATGCTGCCTCTCAGCAGTAAAGGATTCGTGGCACGAGCAATCGATGGTCTTAATTTAGGAATAGTTGAATCAGGAAGAAGACACACTCGGTTATCGAGGCAAAGAGATTATGATTTCTGTCGTCATCTCTCCGTGTTAGAACGCGAGACTAATTGGGATATTATTAGGAACAGTAATTTTATTCATGGTGGATGGAAGCATTATTACAGTAATTAAAATATCCTTTTTTTGCAGTAATACTGTTCTATAATATTTATATCTGACAGATGTTTAAACCATACTTCTTCTTTTACTGCTTATATAATTTTTGATTAGTATACTTTAGTTTGTTTTTTAAATCCCTTCTTAGTCAGAACCAGGGATCCGGAGCACACTTTTTTTTTTTTTTTGAGTTGTTCCGCTCCTACTTCTAAGCACTTTTTTTCGTGCTCCGAATAGTTTTAGCAAGAATCATATTTTTGTTGCTTTTATTTAGTTAATTTATTAATAGGAATAAATGTGATAACAAAAATTTAAAAAGTCAATTTTAGATTCTTTAGTCATCAATAAATATGTAATGTTATTTTTATGCACTATGTTGCAAAAAAAAAAAAAAGAAAAGAAAAAAGATCTCATTTCTTCACTTTTAAACTTTTGAATGTAATTCAAAAAAATGAAACAAAACCGGGGAGTGAGGCACAAAAAATTTCAGCTCCACTTCAATTTCGAGCAAAATCTCACTGCTCCATTTCACTGCACTCCTACTCTACGTTCCGCTCCAGATTCCTGTTTAGAGCATTATACCAACTGTTAGATTACTGGCAAATTTATTATAATTTTCTTATAGACATCTATTTTATAGCCCATTGCTCTAATCAAAACATTGTTTCATGAAATCTTATGTGCTACAGATGAATATCTATAGATTAGACTTGATTTGTTTCTTTCACCCCTTCTCGCTTAGCATATAAAGCTAATTGTAGACTTGGGACAAAGTTATTTCATTCATTCGGAATTTTTTATAGTTTTTACCAGCTTGATGTACCCAATGCAACATCTAAATAACTTCTTTTAAGACTAATTATTTTACGTCTTTTTTATCTTTCAAGGTGAATTTAGTTAAAATTAAATTGTTATTTTTCAATAATGATCAAAACATTATTTCCATAACTACATGCCATAACCAAAACATTATTTCTTATAATCTTATACCTCACAGATACATACTTATAGATTGAGCTTAATGCTCGCTTGACATATAAGGCTGAGTGTATACTATGTTAGAAAAAAATAGTGCATTCATTCGGAACTTTGCATTGTATTTACCAGCTTAATATAATCATTGCAATAGGCTAATTAAACTTTTTAGACAAATTTCAAGATTCTCTTACAAAAAAATATCTATTTCATCTTTGAGAGCAAATTTTAATTAAGATTAACTTTTCATTTTGAAATAATAATTGAAGTTTCATCTTTTTACATAGATATTTTATAAATTTATTAATTCACTTTCCTGTAAAATAATTTTTTGATAAATGAATTTAAGTGAAATTTTTAAGTAAATGTCTTGACATCAGTAATAAGTCCTAAATATAATGTCAGAAAAAAAAAAAGGTTTTTCGCAGTACGTAAAATGAAAGGAAAATTTAAATTTTGTCGAACGTTTATTTGTGACGAATGTCTTTTGAACGCTTGCATGATAAATAGTTTCATTAGATAAAGAAAATAAATTAAGAAATATTTTTAAATAAAAAAAGAATAATTCTCTTTTGATTAAGATATTAGTGCCGACTGCTGTCAATCAAGTGGGATTGGACACAAAAACAGGAACGTGAGCTTTTCTAAGAACCTGCTTTTCTAAAGGAACTGCTGGAACAAATTTGGAGGGACATTGTACAAAAATCAAGCATAACGAAAATCTAACTTGGGTAATTAAAAAGTAAAATTTTGCATGCAAACAAGCAATCATTTCAATATTTACTCAAATAGCCAAAAGAGTTAGAAGCTCCATTCTTATTTTCCGCTATTGCTCTCATGAAATGGTACTTGTGCATTACCCACACTAGTTTTCATTTACAAGACTAGACTTCCCACAAACCGCTTAAGCAAACTCCGTTTAGTTACCTAATTAAAATTTACAACTTCAAGAAAACTTTTTTTATATAACCTTATTAAAGTAAAAATATTAGGGCACGTGGGAGTAACTGAAATGAATACATGAAAACGAAGTGCAGCGGAAACAAGTTTCATTTAGAAGTAGCCCTTCAAACAGTACAGGATCACATATCAGGCCACCCATCGCGCTCTGAATTAGAGAACTGTACTCTAAGATGCTCATTCAAAATGGAAGAAGAAGAAGAAAAACAGCAAATAAAATCAAACAAGGAAAAAGACGAAATAAAATACCATCCTGACAAATCAAAAAACTGAAGAACTCCCTTCACGCGTCCTGTCACACGTGATAAATAATTTCAGAAGAACATCCTAATATTGCCTAGTGCTCTGTAGCGCACACATTGATGAAGATGGAGAGGGTGGGGAGAAGAAGGATCTCCACCTACTCCTACATCGGGATGGGCCCCCTCCCCCACCTACATTGAAGAAGAAATCGACGACGCGTGCTATAAGTGACCACTCCCAAGACAGAGCAATATATTTTCGATCCCCTCGATCATTATTCCTACGTCTGAACGTGAACCGAGATATTCAAGATCAACAGGTGGAACGATGTAGCGATGCTTATTGGAAAATAACCTGTGGTGAATTACAATTCTACATTTATTACCTCTACTCCATTTAAAGAAAGTTTCGTAAGTCGTGTTTGGCAACTCTTAAAAAAAAAAAGAACATTTTTAAAAATGTTTAAAGTTGCACGGTTTTATTTTTTAAAAAAATAGCAGTTTCTTTTCTTCATGATTTGAGTATTTTGAAATTCAAAACATCCGCTGCATTTTCCAAACATTCCAAACAGAGCTATCGTTGCCATTCCACAAATAATAATTCTAATAATTTCCTCAGAGACAAAATTATTAATTGTTTTTCCTAGTTAACGTTATAATAAATTATAAAATGGATGGAATATTGTATTGTCATCGAAGATAAACTTGTGTGCAAAGTTTGAAGATAATTTATGCAGTAATAGTGATCGAAAACCGCGTAACAAACTTCCGTGACAAATCAAGTTAAATAAAACCGTGTAATAATAAAACACATCCAGCTCGCAAAAGTTTCGATATCATGACGTCACATTTCTTTTGTAACATTCATGGCTTTTCCTGTCGACAGCATTGGTCAATATACTTCCAATGAGCAAATAATGCTTAAAGTTATAATAAATATTTGGAAAAAAAAAGTTTGTTTCTGGAAAGTTAAAGCTTTTGCCATCAAGGATTGCAGCTATGTTTTTGTTTCTTTGATTTTGCGTTTATGTATTTAACGTAAAATTTTGATTCACGGAAAACAAATACTGATTTGAAGAGTTGTAAATAAAGGCCTTTTTTTTTTTGGCCTGAAACAGAAGAGTAAACAATAAGGAACTGTTGTAAAATTATGTCCACTAAGTACCACATGATGCTTAGGGAAGGAAAATATTAAAGCTATCACAGGTGAAATAGTTATTATAATGCGCAAATTTATAACACAGGTATCGCTAACTTGATGAAGTTACTGGTAGAATTTCCTCGAAATTTCTCAAAACTGAGAGTACAAGAACAGAATTAAATAGAATTAAAAAAATTAAGAATTAAGAAAAAGAAAATGATTGCCTCATGTTAGAAAATTCAGTTGAATTTCTACCAGTTTTCCTTGTTATAATTTCAGAAAAAAAAATCATTCCTTTGTTTCCTGATGCTAGAAATTTGCTCTTAGAAAATTATCTTATTATTATTTTTTATTTTTTTGTACTTTAACAATCATTTTAAAATAAGTTTTTTTTTTACTTTTTTTTAGCTTTTGAGTAGGCCAACGATGGCTTTACAAATGCCACAAAACATATAATTTACGCACAGTAGGATATTGATCTTGCTGGTCTTATAATTTCTAACATATCGAACAGACTTGTTATATTTTTTTAAAAAAAGCTAAGTTTTCATCATAATAGTATTCATAAGTATTCATTTTTATTTTAGTTTTTTCGTTTCTGCAAGCTTCATTTCCGTTGACTTTCACTTTCTCTAAGATTATCAACTTCCAAGCATCATAACTTATTTGATGTAACTGTAAATTTCCCTTTTTTTATTTATTTATTATTGTTTTTAATCGCTGTCAAAAAAATACAGATTACATCGCATTTTTTTTCTTTCTTAAAAGTTAAAGCAAAAAACCTAAAACAACTTCCATATGCAACATACATATAGATTTCGATTTAAAAAATAAAACTTACAATAACATACATTCAAAGGAATAACGTTTAAGAATTCAATCACACGAATAAAACTTTGTCAATAAGCTGAGTTTTTGCCGCATTAATTCCAGGCATTTTTATCCAAACTGAAACCAAATTGTTTTCACTTGTTGATATCCTTTTTTATTTTTTTGTTCCGTACACAACTTAGAAACTAAGCTTTGTGACAAAAGAAAATCATACATACCTTCCCCTAAACCGTTTTTACTGGCCTAGACAATTCAGAAAAAATTCGAGAATCAAACATATCAATGTAGACTCCTGTTGTGGCATATCCATACCCTTATAGACTGAATTCCAGTCGTCTGCGAGAATTAAAAATCGTAGCTGCTCAACGCAAAAGCATTCGGTTTCAATAATTTCATTCAATGGCTATATTTTAGTTTATGAAGTGGTGTGGATAGGTAGAGTTTTTAGCAAAAACATTAGTTGGGTGAACTCCACCCTGAAAATTAAGTGGGCCAAAAATGACCCCAAGGCTATGACTTAGTACTAAAATAGTATAAAATAATAAACAATAAAGTTTTTAAAATTAATAAAAAATAGTTAATTAAATAAGTAAATAAAAAATAAAGAAAAAATACACACTTTTTATCAGTGGTGGATTTTGGGCGGGACCAGGGTCCACCTGCCTTTCCCAAAAGAAATGAGAGAAATTTTTAATTATCCCATTAATGAAATAGAACTCTGTTATACCGTTATTCAAGGAACCGGCATATTTATGACGCCATAGCCAAGTGCGATAAGCGATCACCATTACTATTCATGGGCAAATGAAGGGGATGGAATTTTTGACATTATGAGAGTGTGTAATTGTGTTATTTTTTAAACTTTATTTACTTCTTTAATTAATCAATTTGTCTATTATTTTTTAAAAATATTGTTTCTTTTATGTTTTTTTAGTGCTAACGTATAGCTTTGAGGTCCTTTCTGAACCACTAAATTTTCAGGGTGGTCACTATAAACGATGTCAATATGACAAAGTTCAATGCAAATACATTTTCAAAACTATTGTCGAAAAATAGAACTCATATTTGAATAAAATCACTTCTGTTCAGCAATCACCGCCACTGAGAAAGCAATGACCTCTGTTCCTATTTTTTAGGCAAATGTTTGGCTCATCAACATTTTAATAAAATAAAACAAGTGATTCATGGACAGCTCAAACTCTCCTTTGCTCAAGGTTGTACCTACTAAACCCTTTTAAGTTTCTTAAAGTTTATTTACCAACGTAATTCTTATAACAATGTTTCTAATTACTTCGGCTCATTATTGTGGTATTTGAGGAAATTGTTTATACGGCTTTATTGGCTTAAAACATTTTTTTTTTTTTTTTTGCATTCCAAATAAATTAGTTTGCACTTTTTCTTGCAGAATTGTAATTCGTTTTGACGGATCCTAAAAATCATAAAAACGGCAACTTTTATTATGAAAACATTTAAGAGAAAAAACATTTTTACTCTCCGGTACGCCCTTAATAAATAATTCTTAGATCCGTCCCTGCGTTTTCTACATTCTGGATTGCATGCTTCTAGATTTTAGACAAAAATAGCATGAACACTTTTAGTTTAAGATAGTCTAAGCACAAACTGATTAATAAATTAATGAAAGTTTGTTGATGACTTAGCGGCACTAGTAGCTCTGCCGCCATATTGACATGAACCGAAAGCATTATAGGTTTAAGTAAGTTTTTATTATATGTGTAGTGTATTCGTTAGTTTATCATTATCTTTAGTATTATTTTGTACACAAAAAACTACACTTTTGTCTGAAAGTTTCATTATCTAGTAAATTAGAGAGGCCTTCATTATATTTGGAATATCGCCGCATCAACTTAAAACATGCCACCTTGGATACTCGCATAATATTCAATCGCGCATTGCCCGGGCAAAGCTTTGCAACTCAAATATAGCATCATTTTCAAAAACAAAACCATGCGCACATTTTACACAAATTCAAATATAATGCAGTAAATGTCCTAATTTTGTAAAATATCTCGAAAGTAAAATTGCGTAACTAACTAAATAAATTACATTCTACTTTTAATTGAAACAAATCGCACACAAATCGAGTCATTAATGAACGTAAACCGGCTACATGGATCCAAGACTTGAGAAGTATAACAAGGTATTGAATGCAGTGACATGCTTTCCTAGAATGCTGAACAACACGGAACAATAAAATATTCTGAGGTTTGAATGCTTAGAAATATCATTAATAATATGCATCATGACAAGGGCAAGAGCGTTATGTTGTGGATGATAAATGATAATCACTGTTAGATATAATAATTCCTGTTTCAAAGATTCCTGCAATAATTTGAATCTATTCTTCGTTAGAAAATGGTTTGGTATTAGGATAGGTGTAAATGCAATCGAGAATAAGATTTTATGAGCGGGTAGTTCTATACTTAGTTTTTAATTTCTTTAAGTATAGTATTTTTTAAAGACTTTCGTAATGAGTATCTAATCAACATAAACAGGCAAGATCGAAAGAAGACAAAAAAAAGAACATTTTAAAAACTGTAATAGTACTATGTACTGTGTATTAGTATGGAACGTGAAAAACGTGTTTCTGTTTTAGATATGCCTCAGCATGGTAAAGATGTGTATTGTTAAGAAAGCCACGTGCAAAAACCTTGAAGGAAATGGTGTCTTCCGTTTCCTTTTATAGGCCTCAAAAGCATGCATTTTCGGAAAATTTTCAAAAATTATATACTAGTATTTCATTTTATTCAATTTTTTGTTTGTAATAGCTTACCTACCTATATGCAGCTTTTTTAATTCTGTGGCTGACCGGGAAAAAATATATATATATACTCTCTTGTGAAAGTTTGAAGTTTTGCTCGAAATAAAAAGTTTTGGCGCCCATGGGAAGCGGGAAGATTTTATTTCCTTTCTTTCTTTCGGTCTTTTTTTTTTTTTTTTTGCCTGTTGCCTTCCAACACACAACTTTGAGACACAGACGTATTGAAAAATTGTTTTAAAAAAAGTTCGATCGTGAAAATTTGCAATTTCGGGGCGCATGAGGAACCGGAAATATTTGATTACCTTTTCAAATATTTTGCATTTGATAATGACGTCGTGTTTAACCGCCATGACGTCACATACTTGATTAGGAGAAAGATTCTTCAGGAGGTGTAGTGTAATTTGAAGTATGGAAATGTTTTAATTTTTAAAAAAACTGTTCGTTCTTACACCTTGTTGAAGTTACACTCACACAAAAGTCTATACGTTAACGACATCAATGTGTAAAAGTGAAGCAAATACTTTACGAATTCTTTGTTATTCATGTTTATCTAATTCTCTTGTATAAAGTAGAACTTTGAAAAAATAATCTAATTTTTCATTGATGCAACTTGATTGTCACATGACATTTATTCGATTATTTGAAAATTTATTCTGGAAACTCCTCAACTATTGACAATTTAAATTTTTTCACGCACAATATTGTCAATATTGGTAATTTTAATTTTTCTCGACGATATTAGTGGAGAAAGTCTGAATTGATAAAAAAAAATAAATAAACAATTATTAAAATGCTTAGAGATTAATGATATTACGTGCACACAAATTGTTTATGCCAGACTTACCATAATCAAGAGCTGAGAAATTCTTACAACAACCGATAATATTACATACACGTGTTTCGGAGATACAAGAAGCACCTTCTTCAGTGCGATGAAACCGATTGAAAAAAGCAACTGAGAGATGACTAGAGCAAAAAATTCAGAATCAAGCACTAATGACTGTTTTTGTCCTGTTAATTAAAATGACTCCTTTCAGCGTTTTAATTATACGTAATTTAACACATATTACTGAAATATCAAGAGACAATTCGATCTTTCCTGGTGTTATTTTACTTTCTACAAATATATCAATCGATAGATAAATAGGCAAGTCCGGTTCTGCACTGATATTTACTGTCCAACATGAAATTTGTAATTTTCCACTGTACGTGTTTATAATAAAACTCCACGTTTGAAATATAGTCATTCATATATTGCCGCCGTCCAGAGCAAACGCAGGTTCTTGTGATTACAGTTTTTGAAGTGAAAAATGCTCGTTCGTGGGCCAAGCCATCCATTTCTGAGCCGAGGCTCATGTGATGTATGCACCAGCGTCCGCTCTGTGGGGCAGTGGGCATTTAACACCTTCTGTCTTATTGAGTTGTTTCGAGGTGCTATAAATCAGCAAAATCAAACAACACTTAATCTGTCGCGGCCCACTCATGCGACTGCTAACGTCTACATTCAGAGAGAACGTCTTTCGATGGGTGAGAAAGGGCCCCTTGATGGACTAATAACAATAATATCGTCTGAGAGAAGTATTGTCCCGGATGAGTGTGCACGCGCGGCCCGATGTTCGATGATCACGTGGTATTTTAGCCCGGGGCGCCGTCCGATTGGCTATTCACCGGTCGGATAGGGTGCGGCAATGCCTTTTCAGCTACGCCTGGCGGGTCGGGGGGTCAAGCTATCTATCATGTACCAGCCCGTACGTCCTGATAGTTTCTCTCGGAAACGATTTATTATGCTGTCCGGTTTTTCATGATTTTTTCTTCTTCTATTCCCCCGATCTGTGTTCGACTTCGGTATCGCTGCATGCGGGGGAGTTCCACAGAATGGGCAAGAAGAATTTTCTCATTGTGTTTTGCAATAATCGATCGTGTGTTGTACAAAATCGAAAAACTGGTTGCTAATAACTACCTTGGCCTCCTCTCCCAGATGAGAGAGCCTTCGATGATGATGATGGTGATGATGATGATCCGAAGGCGGATTTGGATTCCGTAATTGCGGATCTCGAAGTCGATGTCGGGTTCCATTAGTTCGATTTCCATTATGAACCCCCTGACCAGTTCTTTGCCATGCTTCATTGCCGGGTAATAATCAGGTCCACGGAGTCCAGAACCACAAACGTGCTTTGGGAAAGCGCTCGGGAAATGAGATTAGGTAGGCGTTGAGCGAAGAAAATCAACCGGGTGGCCCTCGATCACGAAAAATTTCATTTCAATATTCAATCCTGTTTTAAGAGAGTGATCGCATTTCATGAGAGAATTTCGCAAGAAGGTATTGTATTCGCTAGGGCCAGTTTCCCTCCGGTAGCTTTATCGTGCCAAATATCCTGTTTTTCTTTCAAAATCAACAAACTCGATTCGTGTTCTCATATACTTCTTCCAAATTCTTCAGTGTGTGGAATTTTCTGATGGATGGCTTAATATGGAAGATATTTTTAAAGGGTTTTATAGACGTCCTTTTCTGGTAAGACGAAAGGAGTGAAGATATATAGATATATATATATACATATGATACCGTTAAAATATGAAATCCCTTATTTTATAGAATACCTAGTTATTCCATGAAATAACTGATCGTGTCCGTTAAAGTGTAAAACTCTCTTGTATTTCATGGTTTAACTAGTTATTTCATAGAATAACAATCTGCAGCCCGTTAAAGTGTAAAATAATCTATATCATATATCTCGCACGACAAAAACATTTGCCTTCCACCCCTACTGCAGTTATGAACTATTCCAGGCCATAGGGAGAGAACTTGTGAAGATATAGTTTGCTTCAAATGTATGGAGCCTGTCCATATATCATGTTCGGAAGATTATGTTTCGGAAGATGAAGTTGAGCAGAAAATCTGCAAATTGTGTTTAAATAACTTAATGTTCAAAGAGAAAGGGAAAAGTCTAAAAAACGTTTAGAAATTCAAGCGAAAAATATAAAATTAATGTCGGATAAATCTCATTCTGAATCCTCTGTGGGGTTTACCGTCCGTATCCCAGTGCCTGAAGTTGACACAGGAAAAGGTGATTCCAAATCTATTTTAGCTGTCATCATAAAAATGAACGAAGAAGGATTTTTCCGATTGGGCGCAAGAAACGGCCGCATGAAACAATTATATTCCCGATCCCAGTTCAGTGTCTGCGAACAAAAATTAATTAAAATCGAAGAAGTACCGGATGTAGAAATATCGCTCCGGTCGGTTGCTACAGCTCAAAATTTAGGAACTGGTCAGGGATTTAAAAAATGTTCGTGTAAAACCCAGTGTGTCAACAAAAAATGTTTTTGTTTTAGAAATAATGTTCTTTGTAATTCCAAGTGTCATTTTAGTAATCCTTGTTGTAACAAATGATTTTATAGTACGTTTCCATAAATACCATTTATACGCTGCATAAATTAGATAAATTGCTTCTTTTTCATTTTAATTGTCTATCATTAGTTTATTTATAGAATACCTAGTTACTTCATTTTAGATAAATTGTTTATTTTACACTTTAACTGTCTCTCTTTAGTTAATTTATAGAATACCTAGTTATTTCATAGAATAACTCGTTAAAGTGTCAAATTAATAACATATTACACACTTTAACGGACACTATCAGTTATTTCATGGAATAACTAGGTATTCTATGAAATAACTGCGTTATATACTTTAACGGTAACATATATATATAATTTTCAATCTTCCTATTTAAATATAAAAAAATAATAATAAATAGCTAATTTTCCCCCTACCGGGAGAGAAAAAAATTGTTTGTGCATTAACACAAAAAAACAAAATTTCGGTTTCAAAGTTAGTTATTCAATTGTCGTGTTCAATAAAGTTAGTCACTGATTTCCTCTGATGTTGCTCAAAATACATTGCAAGTATTCATATTTTGCAAGTGTATTTTACAAAGACGAAGCATTTTTTTCATGCGTGTGTGTAATGTGAATGTTTTTCTTTTCTCTCATTATAAGATTGTTATGCCCCAGATACGGCACTCAATTTTTAATTCTTAAAAGAGTAACGTTTTCCCTTAATTCTGGGCACTTAAAATAATTTTATTAATTATGAACATAATTTTAAGCTATATCAGTTTTATCCTTAGGAGAAGTCATTAAATGGCATCAATTGCTTTTACTATTAATAATTACTTATACAAGGCCATTCATTAAAATTATCACAGAAAAACCAGAATTAAAAAATTTTTAAATTCATGTTGTCTTTTGTGTTCAATTCACTTTTCAGCTGTTTTTCTTTCAGTAAGGAACTGTGACAAAGAATCAAATTATTTTTATTAATTTGCGAAAAGTTTTTTATAATTTCATGCTTTTTTCTACGAAAATTTTTTTGAATTTCATGTTTTTTTTTTATAATTTAAAATTTAATTTTTGAACGACTAAAATACATTTTTCTGGTGCCGTGTGAACGACTAGGCGACTTCCGTCTAGTGATTTTTTTCCGTGGAACTAGTACATCTAGACGAAGCTACCGTGCTTTCTTTTTCCCGTTTCGAGCGACCGAGGGATTAGAGATCACGTGAAGCCGAACTCAGTTTCGTCTAATCGGATTCGTCCAACGGCTTTTGTCTTACATGCTAAGTTTCTTCCTACGGCGGAAAATGATCGCTGATCAGCTATATTTCTGCGGCAATACGCCCACTACCTCTTCTTAACGGAGATTGGTTTTTGAGGTCTGCCACGTGAGCCGACCCGATACTTATCTGAGCCCTTAACCCCTCCCAGTTGCAGTGTTTAGTTCCTTAAAGTCTATGAGTCCTTCAAAGTTTAAAAATAATAAATGATTTATTTTTATTTTAAAATCGATTCCGTATAAGCAAATATGCGTGCATTTTTTGCTTAAAATTAAAACGAAAAAGAACAAAATCAGATTCTAACAAATCGCTTTGAGAAGCATTTTCCTACGATCTGGATAGTGCCAAAATTCATGAAAATTGGTGCAAAAATACTCCAGAACCTGCTCTGAAATGTCGCATTAAATTTGGTAGTTGCGCACTCTCAGAAATGGAGCTTTTACATTTGACGATTCTTCAATCGCGTCAAGAAAATTTCGTCATTTAGAACGATTTTTTCTTCGCGCGATCACGTGCCTTAAAAAAGTTACTACACAAATTACGGCAATTTGACGAAAGGTTACTCGGAGCATTTTTCACAAAGCCATTTCGTCAAATACGACGAAAATTTCGTGAGATTTGAGCATGCGTTTCTGAGAGTGCACAAATGTTCGAACCAAGCAGAATCTTAAGGTTATTGTTCTGTATTCATTATACTATTCTTTAAACAGACACGCTAAGAAACTGATGTAAATATCAGTTTTATAGCATACGAATCTAATATTAACATTTATGTACTACTTATGCCCCTATGACCACCCCCCCCCCCCTCCATCTCCCGTAATTTCGAAATTTTTTAATTTTATTTTTTACTTTTGCTTCTGCTTGATTCTTTGGTTTCTAATTGAATTTTTCTTCCTTTATACAGGTATGTGAATTGATTTTCTTTGCTCGTTATGAAAGTATGTACTTATATCTTTACTTTAACAAATATATTCAATGGCTCTTGACCTTCTCATTTTCATGTTTTTACCCAAACGTGAAAGTTTTAAACAAAATATTTATCCATTTAAAGTTAAAAGGTGTCACAAGCAGAAGGTACACGTTTCGAATTGCGTATTGCACAAAAACAATGCAAGTGCTTCATGTATCTTGTTTACCAACCAGGCTCCAGAGAGTTAAGTTTCGAAAGTATTAACATAAAATTCGATACCAGATCCTAAATGGTTTCCAAAAACATTCCAATACAAAATTTTCTCATTTTAATGTCTATTTTTTTTTCTTTCTTCTTTTTGCTGTGTTTTTCACGTGTAGCAGTGATGAGATACTAAAGGCAATTTTAAAACTCATTTACTTGACAAGTGTAACTGCATGAATTCATATCTTCGCAAGTTTAAATGTGTCATTATGGAAGCTAATTCAAATCACGAGGTCAAAACTAGTTTAAGCAAAAGTAGGAAAAAAAATCGAAATGGGGATATTTTGATTTTAAAGTATAGGTATGGGTATTTTACGTGCTGTTCCTTAAGTATCCACGATTTCTGTCAATTCTTTCTTCAGAGGAACTTGTCATTAAGCGCCATTTTAATGATTATTCAAATTATAAATTATTTTGCTTTTTGGTAATGGGAACTCAATAGTCGGAAAATCTTTATGTTGGTATAATAATTGTCTCTTAAAATGTAATTTATTGAGCACATATTCAATTATTATTTTCACAGAACTTGCTTCGAAGCAGTTTTACTGAATGAAGGTTTAATACGTAAACATTCTCATTCAAGACTGTAATACTGAATACAAACCATCATATTCATAACTTCTTTTTAATAGCTTATATTAGTATAAAAAGCCACTACAAAATGATGAAAACTATTTGGGTCATCCAACACACAATCACGAAGCCAAATAATTGTAATGCTGAGACTTCTCTTTTACCCACATTCACCCCCCTCCCCCTCAAAACATATGTATATCTCTACTACTAATAAAGCAGCAAGTATGTCTGTGTATGAGTCTGTGTCCGGCGTAGGGCCGAGGCCGAGACCGTTCGGCGGATTTTCATGAAATTTGACACGAAATTAGTTTGGAACATAGAGTTCCGCAAATCGGAGAGTTTTTTCTGAAATTCGAATTTTCCTCTAAATTTACTAGAAAAGAAGTTATAAGCGTTTTTCTCTGCAGTTCGAAATTATTTTTTCACGGTAGTTAACTTTAATTTTATTTTCTCCAGACGATTAGTAAAGAGCGTGCTGTTTAGCCTACTTTCCCGTAAAAGTTAAAAAATAATAATAAAGCATGAAAGAGGGCTTAATGTATCGTGGAAATATCGTTAGAAAACAAGAAAAGTCAAAAATAAGTTAAGTAATTAAATAAAGATTGAAAAATAAAAAATTTGAAAGTAGGGTTTTGAGATGGGGAAAAAGTGTGTCGGTCTGGCTGTCGTTCTGTCTGTCTGCCCCCCCCCCCCCCTAATAACTTTTGAACGAATTGTCCGATTCGAAAAATTCTTTTTCTATTCGAAAGATCACGGCGAGGACATCTCATTTCCATATTTTACTTTTTGATTTGAATAATTTGTCGTTCAATTTTGAACAGTTCAAAAAATGTAACATTAGCGACTATGGGTGAAAATGAAGCAAATTATGTAAACTCTGGGTACAGGATCCAAGTTGCAACGAACAAGCTCACTAGAAGAAGCTCTTGGCGTAAAATATTGATTTGAACAATTTTTGTTAATTTTTGAACAGTTCAAAAAAAAAAAAAAAACATAGCGCCTACGGGGAAATTTCAATCCTATACATATCCTGATCTAGCAGACCGATTTGCTTGGAACAAATTTTATCGGAAAGCTCTTAACGCGTAGAACATGTACAAAGAGAAAGTTCATCCAGAACTAACGAGCCTATTTTCCTATGAAACACTTTGATCGGGATTTTCAAGAATATTTTTGAATTAATGAGTGATTAAATGAATAAGTGAACGAATGAGTTAATGAATGAATACATGAATGATCGAGTAAATGAATTAATGAATGAATATGTATTAACCGTTGAAAAAGGTATATTTGAAGCAACTAAGAACTAAAGCTAATCGAGAAAGAGAGAGATAGCTAGGCTATAAATTTGAAGGTGCTGTATACGGGAAAGTAGGCTCGTATAGTTCTAGACGGAACTTCTTTTTTTTTTTGAACTGTTACCATGTCGACTGGCTTATGATCCTTTTTTTTTTAACGAATTAATTTCTTGCGGATTTTAGCATTTTGAGGAGTAGCCAATTTTTAATTATATATATTTTTTTAATTATTTTGATTGTTCTTTTTTTAAACGAATTAAAATTTATTTCCTGCTTCTCACAGACGATCGATAGCTTTATTTTGACATGTATTTTACGGGACCGTTTTCCATACTGCACAGCTGTTTTTTAAAGAAATGTTATCCTTCATAGCGATTTTTGTTATTCCAACTTATTGTTATTTATAATTTTTTTTTTCTTCAGTGGATTAGCATATATATGTTATTTTCCTATTTGAGCTCAAATGAAAGGTTTTTTCCGCTTTCAAAGCTTTGCTTGCTGCTGTTTGTTTCTGCAAGCTACAAAATTTTGTCTTTCTGTTTTAATGTCAATGAATAATAGACAAAAATTATTATACTAAAAATGTATTAATTAAAACTATTCTAATGGATTATAATCGTCCGTTTTGTGTGTGTACTTGAACTAAACAAACGAAATGCGTTTTGTTTTAAATATTTTCTTTTTCGTTTTGATTCGTTTCTTCTTTTCTTTTTAACCGACTTCACAAAGGAAGGAGGTTATTTCCTTTTTTATTGTATGTGTTTTGTAAAAAATAAATGCTTAAATGTGTAGAATCGCTGGTTGATTGCCATGGGAGGTTAATTTTTAATTATGCAGAATGCTAACATTTTAATAAAATAACTTAATTTACACATAAAAAAGTTATCACTATATACACAATGGCAAACCGACTGGTCTGTTCATTTTTTAACGCGTGCACAGCCGTTTGGGTACCGCTAGTAAGAAATAAAAAAGCTTCGTCTCTTTGTTCAATACCGTAAAATGTGCCAACTGTGTGCCACAACATCGTTTTAGATAATATCGAAATGTTTTTACTGCTCTTGAAAAAAAATTTAAGCTCTACTTAGATCTCGACAGCCGCTAGACAGGTCCTACTCTAGTGTCAAAAAAATGTTGTTGGGGTACCAAGTTGGCGAAGTTGGTGCACTTGACAGTACCACTAATTTTGTTACATTTAATCAAGCTTTTCCTTAACATTGCCAGAACTTAATAACAGAACGAAAAATCTGATTGTACTACAGTTCGCTTGTTTAACAAAGGAAATAGGAATGTTATATAGTTCAAACGAATATTAAAAATAAATAAGAAAATAAAACACTGCACAAAATTACTCTTTATATGAAACTGAATAAATATTCAAGCAATTATAAATTGGACGTTGTAATCTCTGAAACCGAACAGAATAAACTAAATTATTATTAGTTTTGTTTATTATTATAATTTCAATTTTATTTATTTATTATTATTTTATTTATTTATTATTTTATTAATTTATTTTTCTTAATAAAAATGTTTTATTTTTACAGAGAAAGGGACAAAAAATCAGTTGATCTATTTTTTTAGTTGTTATGTGTTAAATAAAGAAATGTTTGTATCAACAGCTTATGCACGAAAGCTCAAATTATTTTTACGATTATCGATCACTGTTCCTCAATCAATTCATTATCGATTTATTTCATTACATGTTAAGAACTACGTTATTTTATTCTTATTAAGTGATTGATCTTTGGAATGTGTACCATGTCGTAGCAATGTGCTTAGATAATTTTCTGAAATCAATAGAAAAAGTTCACCCGCCACACAGTTCATTTACCTACTAGAATGAGATAGCTTGTTCATGAAACTCAGCATATGTCCTGCAAGAAAAAGGGGGGTATGAGTAAAATAGAATTCGGGCATTTATTCAATACTTAACACAAGTGTCACTTTCGTCCAAAAAGAGAAATAATTTTTTGCTAATTTATAATGCTAACGTAGAGTTCCAAGTGATTCCATAAAATATTTTTTCTTCTACCAAACTGAAGTGAAGAGATTGTGCTTCTTACGTCACGAATGTCGGAAATACTAACTCCAGCAGATAGGATAATTCCCGCGGCAACAGTTGTACCTATTGCTCATAGTATATGCGAGCAGGATGATTTGCTATAGCTGTGAGCTGTCAAAGAGGGAGGATGTTAGTTGCAACAAAAATGACGCATTTAAAATTAAAGTCTTCTGTCTTTTAGCTATGCTTCATTACATGTGTTCATTATTGCTTAGTTCATCCCATTCCCCCCCCCCCCCCCATCATTTAAATTCTTTAGAAATGACCTATATGTATAATATACATTAGGTGTGTAGTCTTAACTTCTATTCCTAAATAGGAGACACGTCAATGCTAATATCTAGGCTCCGCAAATCCAGTGAATGGGAATAGTACTTAGTTCAGCTTTCACTCAGAGCTGATTCCACAATAGTACTGTAAGAAATAGAACTGAATAATGGACTGATGCTGTTAGAAAAAAAAAAATTCCAAAATATTTAGTCAAAATAATTATGAAAATCATGTTGAAATACGATTGCCTCAGTACGTGAATGAGTTTTGAGGACTTGATGTCAAATGGATGCAATCTAAGCAGATATGGTGAAGCTTGAACATGATCCAGACTTCAATTCAATGGATGCTGCCGATGTATTCATGTTGACCGTATGGTACTCAAGCGGACTCTCAACCTCTTGATGACAGGTTTTTTTTCTCATCAGCATGAAAGAGGAACAGAATTGTGAAGAAGAAAGGAAAATTAAAGGAAATGCGCAAACAGAAAAACAACTTCACATTGGAAAGACTCTTAAAGAATGATTCAACCAATGCCTTTGGAAGGGTATTCGATTTGATGGAAGAAAATGATCCAAATGAAAAAAAAAAACAGGAAAGAAGGGGAAAAAAAACTTTAGAACAAAAGATATAAGCAAAAATTTTATTATCTAATTAAAAAATATTGCTTTTCATTTTGTAAACATGAAGCAATGACTGCGCTCCAGTATTTTTATCTTTCACCCTTCTATTACATTTCATTAATTTTAGGTAAATGTACAAAAGCTTTTGCTTTAACAAAAAAGTTGAGATACGAAACTTTACAATAAACAATTACCTGTACTAAGAGAGGCATTCCTTATTTCCGTTTCAACTATTCATTCAAAAGTCACACGAATGAGAGACTGATTTCTTTAAGCCTATTTAGTGCAAAATATCTGTCTGACTTTCCACATTTTTGTTGATTCGGGTAAAATATAAAAGGATATTTTTCCATTTTTGAGTTAAAAAATATTTTAAATGAGCACAAAACGTTCAACGAACACAATTTTTTTGTATATTCTTTAGAAATGACGAAAAGTTCCTACAGTTAGTAGACTACAAATAGAAAAAAAAGCACTTTGATTCTTTCTCTTCCTAATTATATCTATATTCCTCAACTATACTTTAAAGAAAAAGTCATTCATCAGAAAGAATCTAAAATTTGTTCAACGCACTCGGAATCCATTCTTATCGAACCCACAAGCGGCTCGGACAAAAATTCAAACGCTATGGACATGCCTCTTAACTCGAACCTAAAGCTTTGGAAAAGAAGAAAGCAGCTCAAACGCCCCGCTGTTCTACAGTGCCATTGTGAGCTTTAATAAGCAGCCGGAGCCGCATTTGTTGTGTGCAAGAAGACACCCTCTTGCAAAGGGTCCTTTTAATACTGCTCAACCTATGACCCGGACCCCCTGACACGTGATCGTAATAGCCGCACGTGCCGAGGGAATCCCTCCGCATTTAAGTTTTGAATGGAGAAATGTGCCAAATATATTTGGCTTTAGGAACCCCACAGCTGTCACTCATTGCGGTGTAGAATTTGAATGAAACCTTGGAGGGTGTTTTTGATAGAATTCTTGAACTTGGAGCAATTTTCTTTGCGAAGCGCTTTTTTCCCCCAGAAAGTGTTCCCAAACACCTTCATTTCTTTTTTGAGCATCATTTCATGCCAGATTTTTTAATTCTCTCGGATGTTGGAAAAAGTATGGTTATTCAGCAAAAAGTTCGAGCATTTCACGTCCTGTTTGTTATAATTTTTTTAGCCTTCAATCAACTTTTTTCCCCATTATCAAAACTTATTTCACCATTTTAGGGAGCTATCATTCAAATCTTAAAAGTCATACCAGATTAATTCTTTTAACGCTGATAACATTAATTACTTCATTTTTTAGTCTGTTTTCTTTTCTTTAGGCTTACGTTTTAAGCTGCAAACCGAAAGTACAATCTAGTCATACGTCATTTCGTATTTCTTGCAGTTCTGTGGATTTGGAGTCGGAGTCGCTTAAAAATGTGAAAACTACCGAATAGTGCCCGAATATTCATTGCATCCCAGAAATACATTTGTGAAGGATACATTTGTAAAAGAGTCTGAGTCGGTCCTTTCCCCAACCGACTCCACGGCCCTGATTTTTTTGTAGCTTGCTGTACTTGTACTCACAATTTATCATTGTATTATGTTTTCTTTTATCTTTCTCTATAATTTATACCTTAACATTTCATTTTGTCAATTTCGTCTAATGGTTAATTTTGCACATTCGAAATCTTAGAATACCGCATGACACCAGTAAAATTTAATATGTAAACTTATGCTTGATAGAATACAAGTTACAAATCTAAATAATCTTGGTTATAAGGGGTTTTTTTTCCTTTTTCAATTTAAGATAAGATGATAGCAAAATTTGAATAAAAGGCAACGACTCACCAAATAATATGAGTTTTAGAATAAAATACCTGAAAGACATTCGTAGCTACTCCTTCACTGTCCAGTTGAGTTTGTTTTTAAATATAGTAAACTTTTGAAAGGGGGAAAAGATGTTTATAGTGCAATTTACTAGCAACTCAACTCAACCACCTTTCAAGCGATGAAAGCGTTCTTTCATCGATCAGGTGAAAGACGATTGCCTCGTAAACTCGAGGTTCTTTGACTTCAAGGGTACAAATAACCGTGTTGTACAAATGGCGAAAAAATAAGCAATATAAACCGCATTGAATATAATTCGGCATATCTCTAGGCACAAACTAAGTGGAAAAGAAAAACGAAAAGTGTGGGTCATTTTCTCACGATCGCCGTCGTGGGACTTGCTTCTAAAAACATGAACGTCATTATGAGCTGAAATAGTCCCGGGAACTTCAAAAGCTTTTCCAACTAATCATAGGCATTTGAAAAGTCTTTCGTTTAAAAGTTTATTAAGCTACTAACTTTTGTTGTTAAGTCCAAATACGAACCGGGGATATATCGGGCATTTGAATTAAATCTCTAAGTGTATCAGAAGTATTACTACTTGATGAAAATAATAGATAAACCATGAAATGAATAGAGATGTTATTAACTAAGCGATGATTATGCTTCAAAAGGGTATTTGCGGAAGTTCGAGAAGTTATTGTTGAAGAATTCAAATGTTAAATTTCTTTTCCTGAGCAAAACTAATTTAAATTTAAGCCAGATGCTAGGCTTATTCAATTTCAGTTTCAGTCTCTATTTTTAATGATTAATTTCAAATTTTCAGAAGCGTATTTATATATCTTCTATATATATGTCATGATATGGTTCGATCTTAGGATATAAATTTTAAATCCGTATAAAATTTTCAAGTGTAGTTTCCTATAGACAGAGTCTGAGCGAGTGATTACAGCACGAGTTTAGAGGATCATGGCCCTAGGCCTAATAATTATAAATTCCCCCTCTCTCTGACGGAGGGAACTCCGTCAGATATGGAAAGGACTTTGAGCAGAATTGTATGTAAAGAATGCATTTGTTAAATGTTATTAATAAAGTATTACTTAATTATTAACCGCTTGCCTGATTATCCCGAGTTATCTCGGATCCGTATTTATATTGCATTTAATTATTATCCCAAGAAAACTCGGGAGACACAATTTGTCAATATGATTTGTTTTATCACAGTTTTACGCTGCCTGGAGAAAATGAAAGGAAATATTCAGCTTTGATTGGCAGTTCGCCAAATTTTGTTGGTTTGCTGTGTTATCCCCTGTTTTAAAAACTATCATACAAAGACCAATATTTAACTTTTTTCCATTTACCCGAGATAATTCGGGATAGTAAACTAATATTAAAATGTAATGCAAGCTAATGCTTTTACACCTGTAAAAAAATGAAAATTCATCTTAATACCTACGTATTTTGTTCCGTTTCGTTTACTTGTATTTAATAATAAAATTTAAAAATGTGATGATATTTGGCAATTTTTTTCAAAAAAATTTGCAAGGGTTTGTTGTTAATGTTGCTATTATGTATTAACCACTATATTACTAATTCACTGTTTAAGTGTGCAGTTATTTGTAGAATTGTGTTATTTTTTGTACGGCGACATTCACATTCTCAGTAGCCTAACTCGTGTCAATCTGGCCCTGCGTCTAATAGCTTTTATCTGTTTATTTCAATTTTTCTTAGCAACAGGTCGTTAACGCAATTCCCTAATAGTGAGTTATATTATTCTGTACAAATGATATGATTTCTTTCATATAAAGCCAATGAGATACTGAAAAAAGTGCTTTAGTAAAACAGCTGCTTTTATCACATGGCAATCACTTATCATGATGAAGAATGACTTAAATTCCCGTAATGACAAAACACGTCTATGGAAGTTTTATTTAATTCCTGCTTTATTATTTTTTTTCCCATTTAAGGACTGTAAGGAGATTGTTTTCCCGCTAATGAAGATTAATAATTTCATACGAGTCCGTTTTTGCAAGCGTGATTTTCTTGAAGGTTCTGTTTTTACGTTCGGGATTTTTTGTAAAGTGTCCACAAATTTTAAAAAGTATTTCTGTAGTCCGTGTTTCGAAAGGCAAAATGTAATATCTCACTTTTTTAGTGAAAATGAGATGATTAAATGGTTGAAGACATTCTAGTGAAATCTATAAGGTGGCAAAGTAGGACAACTCTACCTTTATCCCTCAAACAGAGAAAAAAGCTGAAATGTAAATAAATTATCAGATTTTACATTGTTCAGAGAATTTTTAAATTGTTCTCCCGTAAAAATTAGCAAAAACTGAGATAGCACATTTTGCCATCTGGCTACAAGTTTATTCTGTTACATAATGTAGACATTTTGGGCCTCATCGGATTATTCTTTGATCCCTTCGGAAAGCCCTTCCCTTTTCGAAATTTTCTTACTCTTCGGCCCTTCTCGTTCTAGAATCAACACCAAATAGGAATGAATTTGAAAACTTAATTTAAATAAAAGCTCCAATGTTAGAAACTGCATGCTTCTAAAAAGGCTCTGAACGAAACTATTACCGATTCTGCGCATTCTGATGAAAAGCAAATCATAGCCTTGGAGGTATTGATGATCAGGTCTGCTTTTCAGCGGAACTCTATTCGTATCACGAAGCTGGGATGGGAGACAGTAAAAACTCACCCTATGGGTCACCCTCTCACGGTGCATTTCAATTGTGAATGAAATTCGACGGGCGTTACCGCCGACCAACGAAACCCGCGCATTATCCAGGATTGGGACACGAATATAGGCAACTCTAATGGTCCATCTGCTCCGCCAAGATGATGCTGAGGTCCCGTCGAGCTTTTCAATGCCGAAGACCTTTTACTATCAGGCCAGAAATGTTATTACAGCATGCGAATGCTTTTTCTTTTTTTTCATCTTATCGCTGCGGGTTTTATAGTGAGCTTTTCATTGAATGTAGAGCTCTCTGGCTTAGTTTTCAATTGGAAGTAGAGCCGAGCCGCGTTTCAATTGGGGGCAGAGCCAAGCTAAGTTTCTAGATGAAAACTAGGTAAGGAGCTAGGTTTCCGTTTGGAGATTGTTAACTTACTTAATATTCCTCAGAAAAAAAATACATCAAACTTCTTGTTGGAAGACACAATTTTGCAATTTCATGTTTTTTTTTTTTTTTTCGAAATGCTGATTGTTTATAATTCCTGCTATACTTTAGTTCAGAAAAACATAAAACAGAATTAATTTATTCCTGCCAATTAAATATTTTCAGCATGTACGAGCAAATGGGAATTTTATTCTTAACTTTCACCATTTGCAGTCCACACTACAGTATAGTCACGATAGATCTTAACATTTAAGTATGAGAGAAAAAAAATGCATACATGCAAACTTTTAAGCAAGAAATGTATTTACTCTGCTCAAAAAATGCCTTCTGGGTTTACATATGAGTTGCACAACTAGTTCCCTTTGACACTGAGTCGACCATCAGAATTTAATAATTTTCCTCTAGCAAAACGAAGTACTAAAACGGTGCTCTAGAAACAATAAAAAAAAGAGAGGGGGTGGGGGAGAAGCTAAGTAAAAATTCATTTTCTGAAAAATCCGTATAGCGAAAGAACCATTTCGAAAGACCCCATTTCTGGTATCTTCAGGGCCTGAACGATAGAACTACAATCGTTTTAGAAAATTTTCCCCCGTTGCTCTCCGCTTTTTTTCTCTATTGTAGTTAGAAAGATGATTAAATAAAAAAAATTTGAAGGTGAAATGTCTCAAAAAGCACCGTTTTCTGCTTGCAAACTGTACCCGAGGTCATAAGTGTTGAGCTTTTGCATAGGTATGTTAACGATTAAATATTCCATACGATGGCGAAGTGATACTACAATGATCATAATAATAAAAAAACTTCTTAAAAAATGCTTGCCGGTCTTGTTTTGCAGACGACCTGTAAAGGATTCTTGAAGAGGGGTGTAAGAACGTTGTTTCGTCGTAAAAAAAACGATAACGGCTTGTTGCCTTCTCATTCATTTAGAACCTTTCCCCACACCCTCAGGGTTATGTTCTTTTTTGCCCCTTTAACACCTTGTCACATTGAAAAGGAGAGCTGTAATAGGTTGTTAAATTTCTCGTTCCTCCGTTATTAAGATAATATTGAGGCAACGATAACAAGGCATTAAATTTCGGAACCGTTTTATTATTGCTGTTATTCTTATCGTAGAGTTTTTATATATTTTTTTTTATTTTCTGCTGATCTTGGAGTTGTGTGGCTGCGTGGGGATCGGGACCCTATGAAATGGACCTTTAGTTGGAATGGCTTTACTTTCGAAGCAGATGAGACGAATATTTTCTGCCTGTTTTTATGCCAAATGGCTGCTGAAGCAATTCAAGGAATTGTAATGAAATTCATGGTAAGATGCCATCAACGTATAAGAATTCTGAGCTTTTTCTTATACTCAGTGTCAAGCGTAAAGCATAAAAAGGTTTCCTAAAAATATAAACAACCAAACTGTAGTTAATGCTTGGAATAAATTCTTAAAAAACTGACGCATCTAATAACGAAGATGACGTTAATGTTTTGCTCGATTCTGAATTTGAGGCCATAGTTTTACAGGGACTTCCGAAATGTTCTGTTCAGTTTCAAAAGTTCAGTTCAAATAAAGAGTATATATATATATATATATATATATAAACCTACAACAAACATTTTTCACGTGTGAATAGAATAACTCAGAAAGTTTTTTTTTTTTTTAACTTCGGATTCTGGGCATAGAAAACGATGCAGGACACATACGGTGGATTTATTAAAAACTCTTCCGAGAAAAGGCGCCTTGCATAAATATTGTTGCCTATTTTCTTTAGAGTAAAATTAAGTATTTGAGTAACTGATCTGCAAAAAAGTCGAGATGTCACGCGGTTTTGATGTGGCAGAAGACGAAAGATACGTAGGGTGTCCTCGGGGGAGGGATCGTGGAGTAAATTGCACCATCAAATTTTTGGGAGAGGGTTTTTTTTCCCTATGCAGAATTTTTAGATGAAGAAAAACATTTATAGTACCGTAATTATCTGTGTATAGCCCTCGGGCTATCTACGAAAAAACTTCTTTTTTTACTACCTGCGGGCAATATAACGATGCGGGCAATACATGAAATTTAAAAAAATATATTATTAAAAAGGACAACTACCGTTCAAAAATATCGAAATCTGTTTTCTTGCAAAACAAAATGCAGAGAAATAAATCGTAGCTTTCGAAACAATGGTCCAAAGCAGATTGGGGCTCGGACGTTACAGGCGAATGCATTGTTTTCTAGGGTTGTATTCCATGTTTTTTCTGGGGTGCGGGTTATACAACGATGCGGGTTATACACCGAACTTAATTTTTTTAGAATGAATTTTGCTTCCTGCGGACTATACAACGATGCGGGCTATTTACCGATAATTACGGTATATATATATCATATATCTGTGTTTAATAATTTTTCGGGTGGGATTTTTTTCTGAAAGTTCTTTGTTTGAAGAATTTGAGACTGTATTTAATTGTACTTGCGGGGAGGTAGATGCCATTGAAGTTCAAGGGAATTTGCGCCATTGAACTTGGAGGAAATGGGCACCCCAAAAGAAATACATGTTTTCAGTTCGTATAGAAAAGTTGATCTTTGAAAGTGGGATATTTTTAACTGTGACAAACATTGCATAGTGCAGTGGTTGTTTTATTTCTCTAAAACGAGATTTAATATTATGCGTACTTTGGATTTCATAAAGAAAAACTCAGACAACGTACAAAGTATATTGGAACCAAAACTAAATAAATGCGTAACAGCTATCTACCCTTTGCGCCAATATTTTTGTTCATTAATTTCAACGTAAATAAGCCACAAATAGTGCGGGAGATAAAATATTTCTCGCTATCTCCATTTTCTTGTACTGAAAAATGACTGCTTCCTAGCTCAGAAATACTGGTATAGAAAATGTGTGCCTTTTTTTACTACAGGATTAATAAAGAAAAACTAAGTAATTTTTACGATTTTGTTTGTTTCTGCTGAACTTTGGCAGAAACAGAAAGCAGAAACTGCAGAAATATATCTGCAGCTTCTGCTCAGATATTTATTTATGTCTGTACAGGTGTGCTATGTTTACCCTTTGGAAATTTATTTTATTTTTGTTCCAAACATTTTTGACCTGACATTTGGCCTTTCAAAAAGTTGAGCGGATATTTTTTCTCAACGCGTTTACAAAACTTTTCTACATATTGTGTGCGATGTTAGTTTTTCATTCTGTGAGGTGAAAACGAGAGGAAAGGGGAGTTAAAGTCAACCCCCGGAACCCTTAACCTATCAATTCTAGCATAGTTATACGAATACAGGGATTTTTATGCACCACCACCGGGAATAAAATTCTGGTTGCGGCATTGATTTTTTGTTCTAATCTATCACTTATCTTCAACAATGGATTGGAATTTGTAGTAGTGCACAATACATCGGAATGGAATTCTCAATAAACTGCATCGTCACCAATAAATATCAACTTCGTAATTGCACTTACTGGCCAGGTTTACGGCTACATACTTTTAGCTACATTTGCTGTTATGAAAAGAAATGAAGGTTGCTCCGTTGCAAGTATACTCAAAAGCATCAAAATTTAAATGATCGATTGGAGCCACAAAACGAATCAACCTTCAAAAAGAGGGAAATCAGTTGTGATTCTTATCGAGCTGTAAAAAGAGAGGGGGGAAAAACTGCACGAAACCGACATTTCCGAAATGGAGAGAGTTCGATGCAGCAAGCCAGTTGTCTTATTGGGCAATTTATCGAGTGCGCTGGGGAGCCGTTTTCCGGTCCAGTCTGTCATTAAAGACTGACATCTGGAGAGTGTCAGGGTCTGAGTGACAGCGTGGGACACTATCATCCCTTGTTTTTCGCTCTGACTTTTGTCCGAGATGAACAGTTCGAGTAATGATGCGTTCACGTTTCGCTAGACCACCCCCAATACCTTCCCCCCTCCTCCATCACTTGTTCTTTTGCCTCCATCGTTATTACTCTCATCTTTTATTGTTGTTTCTCGCTTAGCAGTTAGGATACTTGCGATTGTATATTTGTTTCTCTTGAAAGCAGATTGGGCAGTATACACAAGAGCATTTAAGGGCACTTAAACGGCCTATAATAGGGTTTTTAAGGGTGAATATTTCAATGAAACAGCTCGGATTTTTTATGTACTTTCTTATTTTATTTAATCCTATCATGCAATACAATGCTGTTCTCTGAATCACATGTGGCTGTTCCAGAACCAGAGGTGCTTGCCCCTTAAGAGCGAAAGCGACAGCCCCCCCCCCCCAAAAAAAAATCTACGGAGCCCCTCAATAACCAAACCCCCCTAAAAAAGTCTAAAACTTCCCGAAAAGAGCCTCTCTAAAAGTGTCAAAGGCGACTACTCATGGGCGCCCTTGGCAGAACAATAATCTACTTCCACAAGTTCGTTAAATTGTTCTAATTTTCCTGCTCATGTGAAATTAGGCAAAGAAAACTACACGACATTACGGCAAGTTATGACGATTTGCAGTTAAACAACATAAAGTAAAATCTCGTAATAGCGAATGCCGGTACAATGAAATATCTGCAGTAACGAAGTAAATGTTCAGCCCCATTCTAAACGCCATTGGGATAACGTATGTTCCGTTAAAACGAAATACTTCTCGGCATCTTGGATTTCGTTGTAATGAGAATCCCCTCTATTTTATACTACCCCTTATGCTAAAAGCATTCAACACAGGTTATAAAAATGTATAAAACTCGCTTAGTGTGAGCATTTTGGCCTTAAATCAGTTTTATTCTCTGCCATATTTTTCTTTTGCTTTTGTTTGGATCACTATTATTTTATTTCACTTCATACGCCAGGCTTGGATTTAGTTGTTCTATTGTTCTTTCCTGCATCAATTCATATAATTTCATGGGATTTTTTAGAAATGTGCTACTCGACTACTTTTGTGTCTCTTGTTACTCGCATCCCTTATAGCTTGCGATATACACATTATGGGGACCCCAAAATGTCATTTGTGCCCCTTTTTTGACTTTTCAACTGGATGTGAACCATAAAGGGTTACAAACCACACGGTTAGAATTTCTCATTGGTGTGATTCCTGTGATTATTTTTTGTGGCATTTCCTTTTGTGATTTTGTGCCCTAAGGGAATTGTCAGCCCTTGAAACCAGCAAAAATTTGATATTTGACCCGGAATTTAGACCTACAGTCACTGTTTTAATCATTAACTTACAGCAGTCTAACTTGGCATGAGACACTATTACCTAATGTACTTTAATACCTATTCGTAAAATTAGCAGCCATAAATTTAATTCATATAGATTTGGGAAAAATTGCAAATATCTAATAATTCCATTTTTAATCAGGAGAACGACTTTTGATGATCTTTAGTAGAAAACAAATAAAAATTGTTTTGAACATATTTGATATGTAGATATAAATGATACGAGTAGCAAGAGAAACAAAAATGGCGGAGCACACTCGCTGCATGAAAGTATCAGGATTGTCCCTTCTATATTTGCTATTCTGAGCTTGGACTTTAATTACTACTGCTCGTATTTGTAATCGGATCACTTTTTTTCTACATTATGTTTTAATATTCTATTCTTGGACTCGAATCAACTATCGTGTAAAATTTAGTTTAACTGTTTAAAAATAACTATCGAGAAAAGGATGAGTAATACCATGATAAGTTCTGCAAAAGACGTAGTAGAAATTCATGCGGTTTGCATAAATAAATACAAAAGGAATAGTGATGGAGCACTTACGGAGTACTTCAAGAAGTCTGAACATTAAAATTAACAACACTGAAAGAAATCTGAAAATAGAGAAAACGTAAATATCAGAATAGTGACACTAAACTTGAAGTAAGTGTTGCTTTATATTGGACTTCATAACAAAAAAAAAAGTAACAAAAGCTTAAAAATAAATGTTTTTCTTTGTGTGATAAGCTAAAAAACCCCAAACACAACAAGCAGCAATAATTCCGGGCGCATGTTTCGAGGGAAGACGTCCTACTTTCTTCAGATGTCTTTCCCTCCACTAGCTTATTTGTTTTTCATTGAAAAAAAAAAAGATCCCTTGTAACCTCGAAACGCATGCCTTTCATTCTTATTGCAATTTGTGCATTTTTACGGTGTTTTAAGAAGAAGCATAGTTGTTTGTCCTTTAATTTTAATACTTATTTTTAAACGATATATTTTACGATGAAAAAATTTGAATGATCGATATTTTTAATCGATCATTCAAATCTTTTATTTTCTTTGAAAATCATCGTATGTATGTATGATAATTTTTTTTCTCCCCTAAATTTTGAATTGGTCCCTAAGCCAAGATATCCGTGAACATTCAGGATATCTATGTTCTATTGTTCATCTCAAAGAAATTAAACAACGCATTATTATAATAAGCAAATACTTTTATTGGAGCTTCCCTGAATTGGTCGTTCCTTTATTTAGCACGCTTAGCCGTGAGCTTACGTCGCATTCGAAAGAAAATGTTCACGTAATAACATTTGTTGAGCATTGTCGTGAATAAGAATGAATGTTCCTTAGTGCAATCACATTCCCTTTTCAATCACGGGTTGAAAAGGTAAAAGTATTCTGTTCACTTCTTTTATCTGAACCTGTTCCAGATAGATGAATAATATTCACACCAAGCGATTTAAAGAGTGCGTCCTAATCAACGTAATGCATTCCCACGCATCTGATATTCACATCATATTGGTAAGAGGGCGGAGATCCGTTTGGAGAACAAAGGCCGAACGGATATCGGCTACAACGCAAGCAGATATTTCCGGGAAAATCATGAAAGCATCGGAGCGACGCACGTATTAACAAAGTGTCCATCAATATCCCCTGAATGAAATACCTCTTCAATATTTGAGCTTTTACGACTATATTTTCTAGGCAAAATGTAAGCTGCTGTTGCTTTTTTTTATTATTATCTGATTCTTTTCAGCCTTGTCGTTTGACCATTCTTCGCAGTGTCCTCTTTTGTGTGTTCATCATCCATATTCAGGATGAATAAAGCGCAAGCTGTAGAAAAATGTAAAAGCTGGTTGAAACAGTGGCGGTTGGCTTTTGGTGGAATCATTTGATTATTCCTTTTGTGGAAAGCTCCCTTCACGTTGTGATGTTTTTGATTGCGTCACAATTGCCACATTTCCTTCGATACATCAACTGTTAATACCGTTTGTTTACTGTTCTTCTCGTCTGGTTCGGCGTTACAAGTTGTTCTTGTGGAACACCTGTTGAACAGGTAGGGGATACACCTGAATGCCCTTCAATCCGTCTCATACCCCCGTATTTACGGTGTCCTCTTCCATTTTCTCTCAAGTCGTCCTCCCCCGATTTCTACATCCCCGTCGCTGAGTTCCTCCCCGCATCACTCAACCGCAACCGAACAGGTGAAGCGGGGAGAGGAGAAAATAAAAAAAGAGCACAAAAACGAAATAAACAAAGACGGCGGAACGTCCCCCCCTTTCTAGAACATAACGGTGGATGACTTTTTTTATGACCATCAGATATATATCTACGACTTGAGGTGTAAGTATAAATTGTTGCCTTCTTGATTTCGATTTCCGAAAAGAAACGCACTAAATCAATATTGTTTTCTTTCGCCAGAGAAATGGACAGGAAATAAAAATCGGTGATAAATAAAAGTGGGGAGGGAGGAAGACGTCCTGACCAACATTTTTATTTTATTTTCTGCGTCATCAAGTCATTTTCTTTGACAATCTAACTCGGACTGGTAACAGAGTATCAGAGAAGCTGGTTCGCTTTGTTTCATTGCTGCTTAATGTTCCATAACTGAAAATAAACTTTCCCGAATTTTGTTTTATTTATTTATTTTATTCTTCTTTCTCAGACTTAACGATTTTGTTTGAGATTCATCCTTTCATTTAAACTACTGGTTTAGTTCTAATGTTTCCACAGTGCTTGACATTTATTCTTTGTTTAAATCACGGTTGGGCTCTGAAATTGATTTGTCGTTTCCTTTAGCTTCGGAATTCTAAACCATATTTTACGTAGAGCATGCATACTTTATTTGTATTCATATAGATTAGAAGTTTTCAAAAGAACACAGCATATTTATAATATTTAAATTTGACTCAGATTTAGGAAAATAAAAACATTGCTTACAAAAGGATCTTTTCATTGTAATTTCCCTGTTGACTCCGTTTTTATTCAATAAATAAAAGTTAGTAATTAAACCACATTCGTAAAACTTGTCTGTTTATGTCTTTCGTAAATTAAAAAAAAATTGAGAAACTCCTACATATATGTAGTAATGTAAGAAAACAGCAGATCGTTACGTGTTGAAGCTCTAGTTATATTTTTCCCGTTATGCTTCGCAATGATTCCATTCTTTGGCGATTAAAGTATAATTAACTGCAGTTAGTTATTTTGTTTACTAACTCGTGTAATCACTAGTCGTTTGTCTGTTACTAAATATGAAAACTAACATTAAAATAAAAAGGTATAAATCAATAAAAAACGGCCAGTTTTTGTACATAATAGTGCTTGCGTAAAGCATCCTTGAGGTATCCACCTATCAAAAACTTTTCCCTCCTTTTCAAAAAAAAATTCATAATGCTAAATTACCATTGTATGATATTAGATGTATTAAATATTTAAGTATTGATAAACCTGCCTTTTAGAACTACAGTTCTTTAAAATTATTTGTTAATTTTTTACGTCCCATTGCGGAAATTTGAGATTATCCCTTATAAGTTATAGTTAAAAACTGATATGTAATCAAACTAATGTTACCAGAGTTTTCCATTTTCCACACGAGTTAAAAACTTTAACTGCATCGCTTAAGCCATTAAATATATGTAAAGTACGAAGAGTCTCAGAGGTGTATACATTTCTTGAGCCTCTTCATGACGCTCAGCTCTCGAAATATTGTTTACTATTTGTTGACAATTTGACATTTTGTTATCACAGAATTTGCCGTTTTCTAAAACTCGTCATACTAGTTGGACAAGCAAACTGGAAAAAGGAATAATTTGGTAATAGAACTCTTTAATATTCCGAAATTAGTTTTTAAAGTTACTTCTCTCGTCATTTTACGAGTCCTAGAATGCAGCAATATCACTATTCCAAATACCCAAGAACTGGGAGATCCACAGTCTTCAACGTGCCACGCCATCTTCTTTTATACTCTGTAAGGATATGCGCCACTTTACTGTTGGGTAGCCCTCCACCCCCTGGATTCTTCCCTAATCCCCGATATAATTAAACACACCAATAAGGAAATAAAGTTTGCAAACACGTGTTTCGACTTTTGGGGTTGCGTGGAACCCCTTTATCAATCTATAAAATTTTGAGCATGAGGATGAAAATCATCCGAACAGCAAAGGCTTTATGCCGAAAATGGTGGATCTACGAACATAAAATAGAAGGTGATTAAAGAAAGTATTTCTTTCTTTCTTTATTTATTTAGTTTTATATTATTTCTTTATTTATTGTGTGCGTGTTTACGTTTATTTTCTGTTGAAACATATATGCACAACGGTAAGCTAAATACTTCTTCCTAAGATCATTGAAGAGTGAAAACAAAAGAGATTATTAGGTGCAAGTCTTCGAGATTTCCATGTTAGGGGCGTCTTTATCGGGGCTGAACAAGCAAAGTCGCGGCGGAAGAAATCGTGCAAGAAATCGAAAGTTATTTCCGAAGGCCACCAGGCGCCGATGGGTCGAGCACGCCGATTTCGCCCATCATTCGTAACCGGGTTTCCATTAATGCGAAACCGAATCATTCACGCTATAAGCCTGCCAGCTCTCGAAGGTTGGATTTCTGCATCTTCACAAAGGATGGCTCGCACACGACTGCGTAATGCGGCTTTAAATCAGCGGGGCCCTATGAATTGGGTCAAATTCGATATTTTCCACAGATTGGAATTTTAGTTGCGTCCTTTGGATGTACCTTAGACATTGAAGAAGTTTTCTTGAAAGAAGATGAGCGAGCGATGGAGTAGTTCGAAGAGTACGTTTTGCGTAAGAGCGCATTTTTCATACAAGTCTTCCAAATGTTTATGAAATTTAAGTAAGATTGAAGAATGGGGGAATGAGATAATCTATGAATGCATAAAAAATCCTACTCTGCACTGAAATATATAATTCATTCATTTACTTGTAATATGTTTCTCTCTCTCTCTCTCTCTCTCTCTCTCTCTCTCCGTATTTTAATGCAATTACAGAATAAAGTAAGAAAGAATGAATTGATCATAACTTTTAATAATTCCCCTCCCTATCCACATACCCAATTTTATCTTTCGCCTCCTTCTCTTTACCTTATTTGACTTTACAAATCAAATTTCCTTCCAACAATTGAAAATTTCAGATACTTTTTTGAACTTTAAGGAAAGTATAAAAAACTTTTATGCAAAAATAAAATGCAAAACAACTTGAATTATGCATAAACGAAAGAACATTTTTTGAATTAGAGCTGACACATATTTCTTTCGATGCAGAGAATAAAGTTGCTTCCTCTGAAAACCAATCCCACAGTAAATTTGTTTATTTTATAATTCCGATAGCATCGTAAAATAAACATATTTGCAGCGGTGTTCCGCTGAAAGAATGCATTTTTACTTTAACTCTTTTTTTGTGGCACTCTAAACAAAAATGTAATGCTTGGAATGGAACTAAATTTGGTACACACATCGACCATGATGGGAAGTAGTGCTAATTAGTTTTTGCCGGTAATCTCGTCAAGAGGGTTGGCTAAATCGAACGTTGTCTCGTTGCGCGTAAATGCTCCATCTCAAGAAGTAATGGAAGGATTAAAACAAAAATTTGGAGTATTATAACGCAGACACTGCATATTGTTTGAATATTTTGTAAACTATTTGAATATTTTTTCGTACATTATTTAAATATTCTTCGTACATTTCTTTCTTTTAAATCATATTGATGGACTTTATTCAGGTCCAATATGACGAAAATTTTCATATCGATAAACGATTTCTTTATAGTTTTGCCCTTATGTTTAGCACAAAATAATGCAAATTGATATTCAGTATATTAAAAAAAGTCCTTTTTCTATGTAGTAGAGGTTTTCTTCTTTAAAATTAGAAATTATGTGGAGATCCCATTATGTGGGATCATATGGTGTGGATTATTTATGTGGAGAAGTGCCTCGCGACCCCATTTGGGGTAGCGAGGCACTGCTCGCAGGCGATTTAACAGGCGACCCACAGGTTGGAACCCTTGTTCGAATGCGTCTATTTTAAGATAAATAGGCTATGAGGTGAGAAATTGCATCAATATGTTTGGTTAAAAAAAACCATCTGTCAATATTAATTTCCGAATTTCCGTGAAAACGTGCATTAAAATTATAATTTCAAATGTGATTTTTTTTCATTTTGAAAATGAGAAAAACAAATTAATTCCATTGATATATGTTTTTTCCCATTTAATACATATAATTTGTAGAATTTAGAGGTAGTAATTAGTAGTTTCGTAGTAAAATTGAGCAACGAGTTGGTAGTAATAAACTTTTATTTTTTTCGCCTGCGTTTAAGCAAAAGTCACTAAGTTCACAATTTTAGAATATTGTCAGTTTAAAATTTTGACATTATGAAAATTTAAAAAAAATATTTTACGCACCACTGACGTCTTTAGTAACTTTTGTATAATTTCTTTACATAATGAGATAAGTAAGGCTTAATTGATTTCAGTAGTGTATTCCATCAAATGTGCTTGTTGATTAGCTCACTTTTTCTCGAACACTGCAATATAGTAATGCTTGTACGGCAGACGAAAAAAACTAAAAAGGAATAAAAAGAAAGAGAGAGTACGGACTCTAATAAATCTCACAATGAAAATAATCGTTCATGAAGAGCTCGCGAATTTAATACTGGCTTTGAGCAAGCTTCCACTCACAAATATTATAGAAAACAGTTACATTTTTTAACAATGTGTAATTATTCACATACTTTAAGATGAATAACTGAAACTGTTTATTGATAACAATATGAACTTATTCATCAAGGATTTTGTATTGATCTAATAGCTTATCTCTCATTTATAAATCTTATCGTAATAAACAACATACTATTTTGTTGAAACCATTTGAATTCTTTCTTTATTTCATTACACACAATAATGAGTTTGCTAAGCGTCAAAATTCGTTACTTGATACGTTTTGTCCATCAATTTATTTACAGGTAGTTATATCACAATAACACATACTTATAGTAATAATGGGTTTCCACAGAAAAAGACAAGCAAAACAGGCCTATTGCACTAACAAGCAAAAGTTAATGATGTGAATGGTTAATTTTCTTTAAAACTAATTCAACGTTGACGAAGACGTAAATTAAAAATTTTTGTGGCATTTGAATACACTCCAGATAATTTTATCTCGTAAATTTTATGAATGTCCTCGTCAAATCCATCCTGCCCTGCCTTAATTTGTTTTGACTTCTCTATTAGCGAGTCATTTTTTCATTCCTCTATTTAGTCAACCATTAAATTACAAAGTATATCCAGGGAACATTAGTGATTATTTATTAAAGTATCAACAAATAGGACCTCATTACCTGCGTCAATTTTTCCATTATTTTCCAAGAATTGCAACAGCGAGGTTAGCCATGTGGGAACGATTGCGTTTCGAAATACTCATTTAGAGAGACTCCTAACCGTAACAACTCCGTTCTTCAACTAGGCTGTTCGGTGAAAAGGGTTTGGAACTTTTTTCCCTCAATCTTTTCTGATTTGTTAATCGCTTTCAAAGCAAACATCCGATAATTGTTCAGAAATTTAATGTCATCCCTTACTTCGTTTTCAAACCCTTTCTTTTTCGAGTGTGATGACATTATCCAAAAATATTTAATTATTTTTAAGCAGCGAAATCGTCTGTGAGCAATTAAGGAATCTGGCAATAGATCTAGATATCCTTGACCATTTACGCATGCAGATTCACACAGCATGGAATCCAAGTGTATTTAATTGGGCAATTGAAAGGATGCACGAACAGCATTTTTTCGGTTTCTTTTTCATTTCGTTCTGCGATAATTAGTGTTATAATTTTATAATTTTTTTCCTCGAAAGACTTTCGTAAAAATAGAATAAATGTGTTGCTGTCATGGGCTCATTAACAAGTAATTACCACAAAATGTGACTTTTCGTAATTGTATCATAATCAGTTAGAAATTTAAAAATAAATCCGTATTCGAATTGAAGAATCAAGCAGTTAGAAAGCATTCTTGTACCAGTTTTAATTGGATCATTTTTCTTCGTTAAAATAAAATTACAATAATACATTAATGCTTTTATAAAACGGAAGCTATGAACATACAAATGAAATTTTGAGAAAATTTAATAAAAATTAGGAAATAATAAATTTAATACTTTTTTTTCTGACGGAAAAGTCAAAAGGTGCATCTCGTATGGTTCTTACTTATCTATCACATAATGAGCTCATTTATAATGCTTATTTTGCATTGCCTTAGGAATCCTTTAAATACCTACATTGAGCACCGAAGCATGAATTTTGCGCAACACCTTGAATTTTCTGTGTAAATAGAACTATTTATACATTAATGTATACGTGCTGTCTCTGTAATATATTTTTAGGTGATAATGCTCTTTAAAATACTTTTTTTGAGACACATAATGAAAAGCTATTATTATAAAAATAATTTTACGGCAGTTCTTTACAAAATCGTTTGTAAATCTTATAAATAAGTTCTGCTTAAAAATCTTGAAAGGGTGATATGACTCATAAAAACTGTGCGGAGTAAATACAGCCGAAAGCTTTTGCAAACTCTACAGAAACCATTTGCAAAACTTCAAAAAAAAAAAAAAAAACAATGCAGTTTTTGCAGTATTTTGATTATCACTCAATCAGGAATTGTAGAAATTGAAACAAAAGGATATGGAATGTATTAAAATGTCATTCAAATGTATGAGAAATATGTATAAAGTCTGTGAAGGTGTGTATAGAAATGATGCAAGCATAACATATATGAATATCGCCCGCAGCCTCTATGGAATATATGGATGATATAGGTTTTAACAACCTGAGAGTTTTTTTTGTAAGGTCCATGGAAAATTTCGCTAGACTGAAATTTTAATAGCAGGGAAAATGTCTATGGAGTTCTTAAAAAATGTAAATTGTCTCTATGAAGACTGCCTACAGTCCAAAAAAAAAAAAATCAATTGACTCGATCAATAGTGTTTATAGTCTATTAAGAATGTAGATTAGCTCTACGCTTTGTGAAGTATGTCTATAGAGTAGTCCATGAGGGATGTTTATAGATATATTAGAGCACGTGTAGGGGCAAAGTCTTTGGAGAATGCCCTAAAACATGTTTTAGCTGAATCCCATCAAATACAGAGAAGCAATTTCTCATTCATAGATAGAAAACTTCCAGATAAATTATTACTAAATGTAAAAAATATATCCCGTTACTCTGGTTTTTAGAGCGCCATAGTTCCAGCAAAAGAGCTGTTTCCGTGCTTGACGAATACTATTATCTCACTGCATCAAAAGTTTAGAAAGGAATAGAAATAGGAAGCCTGATTAGAGAAAATCCGGCTTAGCATCAAAACCACAAGTTTCCGAAATGCTAGCTGGCGTCCGTAGATATGACATCATTAACGTGAACAGTAAAAATAAAAAGAAAGAAAAACGCATTTCATTAAAAAGGCGGATGCCAGAGAAAAATGACAGCAACTAGCCAACCGTTAACCAGCTCCAATGGACCTCAATCCTTTTTCAATAGACGACTACCGTTAATAGGGATGATTTTCCCCCAGGGATATCCATGAACCCCCTTCCCTTTTCAAGACCTTGAATCTTTTTTTTTTTCTCTCTCTCTCGCTTGCATTTAGGAAATGATACCGCACGAGGACGAATAGCTTTTCCCTAATGCCAATTGGGGGAAAAAACAGCCAAGCTGAAAAGTCGCTTTCACTTAGTTGTTTGCTTTTTTTTCCACAGCTTTGCAGAATTTTTATTTTTCCCCGACGAAGTATATTTCTCCCTCCTTTTTTGGGTCAGACAATGGGCTACGCAGGAAATGAAAGCAATCAATGCATCCCTTGCAAATAACCCTTTGATCACGCAGAGAAGAGGCAGGGAGTGAAAACGGTGTGGGCGGGGTGGGCCTTCGCCTTTTCTAGTTAATCAGTCGTCTGAGACGTAGTAGCTCTCTCCTCACAGATCAGCCAATCGATGCCTAAGTCAATCTCTCTCCCCCCTCCCGTTGTTTCCTTTTCCTGTCCGTTTTTTCCACCGAACAGTTGAATTTTTTCTCTTCATTTCTTTGTTAACTTGCAAATCGAACCATTCATCTGATGATCCCCGATACCATTTCGAAAAAATATATTTAGCTTTGTTTAATTTTGTATGTACACCAAAGATTGCTGCCCATTTTCTCCTTATAATGTACACTGTTTTTAAGCTTCGCAAACTGAGAGAAGCTAGCCTTTTCTTTTTTAGTTTTGACTGTTTTATATGGCTCTAATCAAAAGATCAAATTCCTCAAGTACTGAGCTCATAAAGTATTATTTTGTTCAAGTTGGGAAAATGGATTTTCTTATGCCTTAATAAAGTGCATGGGATGAAGACTGGTAATGCTCGGTTTTATTTCTGAAAAAAAAGTATATGTTTATGCGTATTCTCTCTCTCTCTCTTTTTTTGAAATACAGATTTTATAAAGTAGAGAGGGGAAAAAATGGTGCAATCTGTTTTGTAACGCAAAAGCTGATATATACAGATGCTCAAAAGTTTAATGAAGTACAATGTTGATTTCATACGTATCACCGTTGTGTGGTTTATAAGCAGAGCTACCCTTTAAAATAATAATAATAACCACAGCAGTACATAAAAGATGTGGTCGTTCTTTTTTTTTATTATTTCCCGAACCTTCTAATTTAACCAAATACAATGAATTTAAAAGAACCACGCAGAGTTTCGATATCCCCGTTGCCACTTAATTTGTAGAGAGAGGACAATTTTAATATTGCAGTAAAAATTAGAACTCGAAAGAGTGTTAGAGTCACTAAAAAGAAAAGAAAAAATGGAGACGTCAAGGTAAAGCATGATTTTCGTTTCAGTCGTTTGTTGTCTGTGACACAATGATTACCTTGATCCTAGCCTTTTTTAAGAACATCACACCCTTTCTTAGAAAACTCAGCGTACTCAGTGATCACAATTCGAAAAGAATCATTAAACTTGTAAGTTTCAGAAGAAACTAACTGGTGATAGATAACCTCTTCTTTATGAAAGTTATCTTTTTAACTTTTTAACAGTAATAATTTCTTTCGACATGAACGTGTGCTCTTCATTAGAGTGGAGTTTATTGTGTGACGCTTAAAAAATATAAAATAAACACTTCGAAAACATTATTTTTTTGGACAATTTCTGTAATTAGTCAAGTAGTTCTCTCTCTCTCTAAGAGAAAAAAGCACGAGATGAAGTACGGCGCTATAGAATATACAGTCAACGCTCTTTATAACGACCCCACATTATAAAGACCATTCCATTATAACGACCAGTGGTAAAAGTCCCAACTTTATCCCTATGGGCTCTATGTAAATTTGCTTTCGGTATAGCGACCTTCCTGAATCGTCTAATCCAATACAGCGACCGTAGCAGGTGTTATGTCAGGTAAGAAGTTCTACTTTCAGACATGTGAATGTAATGTTTTCCCCTATATTTTCTACTTTAAAATCTGTTTAATATTTTGTTATAATATTTTGCACTGATAATTTTTCTAAATTCCAATGATAAAAAATGATTTAGTTGGAATCTTAAAAACTACCAATTATTTTTGGAAATACTGAATATGCATGATGCATGTTTCTTTTTTAAAGAAAATTCTACCTCTTATAGCGACCTCTCGTTATAAAGACCTTTTTCTGTGGGACGCAGACGGTCGTTATATCGAGCGTCGACTGTATTTCCACAAATGGGTAGCTATGTTTAAAAGTTAGGGAGCCCTTGGTTTAGTGAGTAATTATGGCAGTTTCCTTACTGTATTTAAAAGAAGAAAATTGACATTATAATGGGGAATATAAAAAGATTATAACAAAACTAAATGCATTAAAATGAGCATGAATTGGTTAACTGATGAAATAAAGTTATAGCACAAAATTCGCAAAATTATTCATACACGTGTTTTGAGATTACAAAAAAATACCTTTTAGATGCAAAAAATGTTTTAAGTTTCTGACACTGCAGTAGTCAGCAAAAAAAAAAAAAAAGTTTTTTTTTTTACCAGAAGACACTACTGCAATTTTATTAGAAATGTAAATCTTTGAAAAATACATTAATTAGTGTGAAGCACACACGCCAAACGTACGGGATTCAATATCCCCCTTAAGCGTATGGCACAGAAAATAAAGACAATATGTCATAACTGTAGGTGTAAAATAAAATATTCAGAAACTAAGAATAGAATAACTTCGGAGACTAAGAAGAAACTAAGAACTTTCTTTAAATTTTACTCACAATATACCATTTACGAACGGATATTTGTAATAATGATTATGTTGGCAGCTAGTCAATATAAAAGGATGTTTTGCTTGTTTTAAACTTTATAAAAAGAAGAAGAAATAATTAAAACAAAAATAAATTGAGGTTGTCTTCGAGCAAATTTTTTCATGCATAAAACCTTAATGATTGTTGTTTAAAACGAACAGAAACCCCTAATTCAAACTCATTAAAACAGACTGCCCAGAATTTCGCTGCGAGTACCCTCCAGAACATCAATAAATTTTAAAAGATGCAGGTACAAAGCAAAATATATTTCTTAGTAATTTTGATCGTATATTATCCGAATAAATTATTTTCTCGAGTAGATTTTTATTTCTCAAAACTCCACCGAACATTTTCGAAGTTTTTTCTCAAAGCTATGCACTATTTTGGCCTAAAATGTACAGTGATCTTTTTTTTCGATCGGAATTCCTACAATTATTTAATTTGTAGATGAATACGTTCACACACACAGGTATGTATAGTATAAGGAAAGATGTAGTCTTTGGCAGCATTTTGAAAAATTAAAGTAATTATGTTGCAACGATAAGAATTATGCTTTTAATAGATGCAAAATAATGTACTTCTTGCATTCTTTATTCATATCTGTCAGTGCTTCGACTGGGGGAAAAGTAGACATTTTTTTCTCCAAGTAGACTGCTTATTGCATTTTTCCCTAGAGCAAATTCAATTATTAATAAATAATTTCTTTCATCTTACAGAAAACTTGGTACTCGTACGAAAAAGTTTCCTTTGGAAGGGAATTAAATTGCTTTTTTCCAGAGATTAAACTCATCATTTGTTTCCTTATCGATCTAGCAAGAAAGGTGTGAAAAAGAGGGGAAAAAAACATACGAGCTCCCCCACCAGAGCAGCACGTGCCGAAATTTAATTCCCTCAAATTTCCCGCTTAACGGTACCATCAACAGATTTTCTGACGTCTGCCACAAGATGGCACTGCGGTGAAGCGAAACCACGTGACCGAGCGATTCAGCAGACGATCCTCGAGAGGGGGACGCGGGAAGTAAAGAAGAACGAGCGAAAACTGTTTTTGACTTTCTACTGTTCATGTCTGCCGCGTTCGAAATCTTTCCGAATGCCGATTTTGGTCTTTTTGATTTAAATACTGATCTCTGTGCGACATGCTGTCCATCTGTCTGCTGCCATTCTGTATTGTGAAAAGGTAGGAGTGCTTTTTATCCTCATCCCTCGCTTATTGTTTTCTTTTTTAGGAAGCGGTGTGGTTTACGCGACCGCGTGCGTTGTTACCGCCTGCGCGGTGGGGGAGGTTTACTTTAACGGCGGGAGCGATCTCATCCTCCGCTTTTCGAAGGTTTTGCCGCAGCATTGGTCTCCTCTGTTACATGCTCACAAAAAAACCGCTTTAAATCCTATTTATAATCTGAAATATACATTTCCTATTTTCTTTCTAGCGCTTGTGCTTGAAGCTAAATATTTGTAAACAAAGCGATTTAAACAAAACATTGTTATTTTTTTCGCAAAATATTTTTATTTAAATGTTTTTTATGTCATCTATAACTAATCACAATAAATAGCAAATCAGCGCATCGCATTTACTTTTCATACTGTCATTTTTTTAACAAAAGCATCGTTTGTGCAGAACTATTGGCGGTTTAGTGTTTTTGTTTTCGTTCAAAATAAATATTCAAAATGCAAATAAATCATGTTTTCATATCAAAAAAAGAAAGAACTCCAGTTCGCAAAAAATCACTACGATATATATTCTTGCAAATACTTATCCTATATTTGACAAACATGGTTTCTTCAGATTATCTCCTCCCCAAATATTTGATGCATTAAGCAACCTGGGTATGAAACAAACAGTAACTACTTAATGTAAATTTCCTTTTTTTTTCTTTACTATCTAACTATTCACTGATATTTTCATTATATTTTACTATTGCCAAACTATCTTTTAATTTGAAATTAATGTACTTTAGTTCTTTTAAAATAAATTTTCGTCAACATTTCCTTAATTCTCTCATTTTAGAGGCAAATAAACGTCTGTTTATACTGTGGAATAACATACGACTCGGATACAACAGCTAATAAAATCTTGAATGTAAATCTTTTTGAATAAATCTAAGCTCCATTGAAAGGACAAGAAAGGTACTACAACCACAATCCAACATCGCTTCCTGAAACTGCGATTTGATGCGCTTTTATATTTCTGCCCACCTTGATGCTGGTTCATCATGAACATGAAGAATTGCACTTTTCGTAATTTCTACTAAAGAATCTGTTGCGACTTGTCTCGTGTTTTGGTCAATACGAGACAAGTCGGGTGTTGTCCTTGAGTCCAAATTGCCAACAATTTAGAGGACTTTTACATTCCAAATACGAGCGGGTGGGCCTTTTTGCCCCCTTGATATTTTTTTGAATTTGTTTTGATATCTGAGATGTATAATCTTTTATAAAAAGTATTAACTTTTTATAAAAGTTAATGACTAAAACTATTAAAAGAAATAGCTTTTCTCATTCAAATGCGGAATCATCCGAGAATTTGCTCTCTAAATAAGTAAAAATGCTATACTTTTCCAACAATGTTTTGAAGTATCTCTGAAGTTTAGGGTACTTTTAAACGATGCTATGGGGAAAAACAAAAGTTGAGGTTGTTGCATTTGCTTTAAGAAATGTACCATTTAATTTATCAACATTGAAATTGCGTACTCCTAAGCGGAGAAAAACGATAGCGTAAGGATTTTTTAAACCTTTTTTTATATATGTGTCATATTTTAGGATACTTCCTTCACATAAAAAGAGTATTACATAACATCTATTCTTATGATGAGCTTTGTAGTTTGATTATACAGTCACGCGTTTGTTGTTGTTAACAGTTACTTAACTGGAAAAGCAGTGTTTGTATTATTGTCTTATTCAATAATTATAAGAAAGGCTTTCGTTACTAGGTTTGGAGAAAAAAATGACAAAGCAGCATGTTTAAATGCAACTATTCACAAACAAACATAGTATTCTGTTCGGTTAAGATTTCATGCATAGATTTTAAATAGTCGCCGAAATTGAAAGCTATTTTTCATCTTGACTGATTTCGCGTCTTTCAAGCATTTTTTCATGTTTTTGTTTATCTAGTGTTAAAATCTATGAGCGGGGAAAGGGGATTGGGGAGAGATATCTTCTGGACAAATTGTATAATGATCAAATCACGCTCAGGAAATATTGAATAATTCTCTTTTGACCCATTTTTTTTCACCAGCACCAGTTTGGAAGCAGTAGGATTTCCGAAACTAGAACTAATCATTTGATTTAATAAGTTAAAAATCATTTCATAAGGATATTTTTTTTTATTTGTTTACAGCTAGCAAATAATAAGAACATTGCTTTTCGACACGCTATCGAGTCCCATTTTAGCGAAAACCGTTATAGCGAAATGTTTATTGCAATAAAAACTTCTATAATCCTTACATTTTAGTAACATACGGTCAATGTAATCTCAGTAAAACGAAATTTTGCTATAACAAGATGATTTCTCGGATCCTTTCAACTTTTTTTTAAAACGGGATTCAATTGTATTTTATTTTTGAGTGCTGGACTTTGTCTGCCAAAGTTCCAACGTCAAATTTCGATGCATCTTTCAAGGTGCATCATCTTCAACTTGTGTTGTACAATTATTATTAATAATCGTTATCGGTTAGAAACTTAAAGGGCAATATTTTTATTTTTTAGAGGCTTGCAATAGATTTAAAAGCAATAAGTCAGTTTTTGTGGTTTAATATTTCTGTTAATTTCTGTCATGCTTCCTCTGTTCCATATTAACAGAGCTTATGTTATACTTACGTCAAAAATACTTACTTCAGTCAGGTGTTGTTCATCTTGAATTTAAGATAGAATTATCAAGTATTTTTGGTGTTGGAAAGGATTCATTGGAAGTAAAGAAGGAATTTATTTCGATCGGTAAAAACGTTCTTCAGTAATCATAACTATTCTTGTTATAAACTTACCACTTTTTACAAATGATTTCTTTTATTTACTGTGAGAGGGCTTTTTTATTTTTCGGAATTTTTAGCTGAAGTAACCAATGGATTCTTTTCAATTTGGGTGTTAGGAATTTGTGAACATCTTAGTTTTGGGGCTAATCCAAAATCAAGAGAAAAATAAAATTCAAAAAGTTATTCTCTCTTTGTTTAGTATATAATAGCTCCTTACAGGTAGTGAAATTTTTGCGTTAGATACTTGCTTGTAAAATGCTAAGTCTTAAGAATAAATAAACGATTGAAAAAGAGAGAGAGAGAGAAATATTAGTTTGGTAGATGTTTATTTTATTTATTATTTTAAAAGGAAATTTAGATTGACAGTTGTTTCTAATAATAATAATAAATAAATGAAATTGTACAGAAAAAGTTTTTTTTTTCGCTATAATTAAATTTTTTGGTTGGGTCATAACGAAGTACTCATGAACTTCTTGGTCAAAATTAATTTCTCCGTTTTTTCAAAATTCAATTGATAGCAGCACAACCTCTGAAAGGCCTCCTTCGCTCTTTCTGCAATGGTAATTTTTCAATTCTTACTAACATACGTACTTCTTAACATCCGTATAGTGTGCCTGTGATACGTTTTGCATTTTTCACATAAATACTTCCGGCTGATTGTTTAATTCGAATCTTCAAGCATTTTTAAAATTTCTTAAAATTTACTTATACACATTTTCTTATTGATTTTACCGCTATGTGTAAAACCTTTGTTGGGGTTTGGATATGTTCTTGAATAAAGAAAGTAACGTTATCTTTGCATTCCATTTGAATCCCATCCTTATTTTCCAAATTGCATTATTTCCCGAATCTTTTTACTTGGTAGGAGGTAGCAATTTTGGGTCAAAGTAAGTTGAAAATGATGTTTTTAGAATAGAAAAATCGTTCAAAAAATTTTGATTGTATTTTAAGTTATTTTTATTAGACATTGTATCAACAAGAACATTTTTGCCATTTATTTTTCTGCATATTATGAGAGTTTTGCAGGATGGCAAAATGCTCGCGTAAAGTTTTGAAAGGAGATTATTTTAACTGCATTTTGTAGAGCGTGTTTGAATGAAAGCAATTATCTCACGTAATTTGAAATAGTAGTTTAAATTCGAGAAAAATATGTACGCTAATTAAACTGACATAATAACTGAATTTTATATTAAAACGACCAAGTTTTCTAATTCAATATTTCATATTTACTGTTGCTTATAGTATGTTTACACACTTTCGGTTTCAAAGTTTTAAATTTTTTCTCCGAAATTTTCAAAGCTGTGTCCCTTATGTGCATCATTATTATTATTAATATCACAGTAAAATCTCGTTATAGGGAATACAGATACAACGAAATTTCCGTTACGCCGAAATAAGTAGTCTTGTTTTAAACGTTATTAGGATAAAGTACATTCCGTTATAACGAATAGTCCGTTACAACGAAGTACTTTTCCGGTCTTTTGGAGTTCGCTGTAACGGGACTTCACTATATTATTATAATAACTATTATTATTAAGATTGTTGTTGTTATTATTGATGATTAAGTCACGTTATTTGTGCTAAAGAATATGTATACCTATGTGGTAAAATAATGTCTGGAGAGTCCGCAGCAAATGTATTTTTACCCGTAAATGAATAATTCTGAATTTTAGCAACATTTATGATCAATTTACTGCCAATTTATCTAACTATATACTTTGTAATTGCTATTCCCCATCCCATTTTCTTAAAATTTATTTATTTACTTAATACCTCACTCAAAAATTCATAGAACTTTTGCTTTGTTTCTGCACGAGTTCTTTTTGCCTTTTATCAATACGTATCTATTTTATATTTGAAATTATAACTACGTTTGTTTTCCTGGTGAAAGTCGAAGACCATTCGATTTGTAACGGTCGTTTGATTTGGTTGCATTTTTTAAATATTTGAATTAATTTCTGAATTATTCCATAATTATGTACGTATTTGTATATTTTTAGACATATATATCTGTAGATATATCTGTAATCAAATCCTTCAAATGAAAATTTTCAAAGTGCGTTGAATGCTAAGAACGTTTCACTGTAGAATATTTGTTACAACATCTTCAGCATAATTCTTTCAGCTTTTTTTTTTTTTTTTTTATCTTATCTTTATTCAGTCCTTCCCAAATGTAATGAAAAGCTCTAAAAATTTCCTGCTCAACTTCTTAAGAGTCCTTGGTTCAGCAAAGAGTACGAATAAGCAATTCATGTTGGATTGCTAGATGCTTCTTTATCGTTAGTTTGTGCGATATCACGTTGTTATTTCTGTATTCGTTACTGATTTCTTGCAGCATTAAATTGATTTTAGAAAGACCCACATTAGATTGCCTCTTTTCCTGTATAGGAAAGCGATCTCCAAATGCCCAACTCTGTGGATATTTTTTCCAGAAAAGAGATTAGAGCAATGTTCGGGAATGAAGAAACTTTTAATCTGAATTATTTATTATGTTTGAGAAAAGCCATTAGTGATCCACTAACACAAATGAATGGAAAAAGATCAAGCATATGATAATACTTCACAGGAAGTGGCAGGAAAATAATAATAATAAACGACGATTTTCTTCTAGTTGAGTAATTGTAATGATCGAAGTAGAGTTTAAGCCAAAGAAAATAAAATTAAAATAATCAGTTAAACGTATCCATGTTAAGAATATTCATCGATTTTTAATACTTGAAAATGCGCATCATGTAAAATAGGGATGAAATTAGAGTGAATTTTCCACCTTCCAATTTTATCATTATTTTACTTAGATATCAAATTTAGGTCATTAACTGAAAATGAACTTAAAAATCTTACCTAATAAATATAAAACATAACTTGAAAGTTTAAAACGGGCGTTTTAATGGTTAATGAAAATGCATGCAAGTCGGATATTATTCACGCAGTTCAAGCACGTTCAATGATCAGATTGAAATTCAATCTCACAACAAATCGAGAAACACCTGAGAAGCCTACATTTTTATAACAAACAATCAAGTTGACCGATTACTCGGAAACAGTTTAAAAAACGACCCATGAATATCAGTTGTTTGATACCTAGAAAAGCGCGCCAGAAAAACAAGCTTCTAGTAGCAAGTTCCAAGAAAACTGGGAACTACCTCCAAGGGATTCTTCAATCTTTCTTTATAGTGATGCCGTGATTGATTGATTTCGTGATGATTTTTGCATACATTTAAAGATTGGATGATGTATCATCTGTTGTATCAAACACAAAAAACACCGATCATTAAACTCTCAATGACCGTTGCAACTAAACCCATGACGTGAGGGCCTCTGTGGAATGTGTTATATAATGATTGCCTTTTAAATGTGTGGTTGTGTACTTCCTATCTGAATTCCCGATTCATCAAAGGGAGTATCCGGTTTGTTAGCGTTGGTTACCGTATACTCTCTGATATAAGTCTACCTCTTGACTTCTTCGGCGTAAATTTTGGGAAAATATATATATATATATTTTTAAATTAAAATAAAGATTCTGGAACTCAGTAGTTGAATTTGTATCGGGATCTGGAGCAGAGCCGGAGGTCAAAAATGTGTTCTGCTTTTACTTTCTTTGCCTATTTTTATAAAAGGGAAAAAAATCCTCTTGAGGGCTAACAAGAAAATTAAAAATGATTTAATAGTATAAATGCAAATTTCTTTCATCACTTTGGAAGGGGCACGGGCCCACCGGGTAACCCCTAAAACCCACCACTTGCTAGTAGGGTGGTATTTTTAGATACATCTTTCTTCGCTTCTTGTTATAGGAATTTTTAGGAATAAAATGTATTCCCAGCAATGCCCTTTAGAAATTAAGCAAAACACCATTAATATTCTTACCCTATTTTATGAACTATGAGATCCGTTTGAGTTAACAGGCATTTTCACTGTCGTTCATTTGTCGTATTTAGTTGAAAATTTACATTATTGCTTTTTGTTAAACCCTATACTGCGTAGAAATTAAATCATCATAGCAATTAATGAATTACAATTCTTCGTGGATCCTCTACATACTACAACTTTTGCTTTATGCAACGTTAATGCTTTTAACATCATCTAAAAATACTTTTTTTCTTCTTTGCAGAGTAGAGTGAATTTATTTGTGTTGTCAACATACCGCTCAAATTTCTAGAAGAAACTTCTTTTCCCCCTTCTTTCATTTTCACTTATTTTTTTCTTTTTTTTAAGCAATATAGATTTTAACTGAATCCGATAATGCACTAGACAAATAAACATATAAATAATTTATAAATAAAGTTTTTATTTTTTTAGCAATTTTTCTTCCTCCTGTATTGCTAAAGTTGTACAACTTTATAACTTATCGAGTGACTTGCGATTTCAGAAACATACGAACATTCTGCAAGCACAGATGAAAAGAGGATACATGGCAGAGGTTAGTTTGTATTCTTTACTCGCGATCGCATAATTTATTTTCAATACGTATTTAATTACATTTGGGTTAATTAAGTGTCCTTAAAAAGTGAAATAGGCAGAGGATTATCTTGATACATTCATCCATAATCGTGAATTGGTATTCAAACAGATTCATGCAACGTGTTGGAGTCGTTCCGTTTTGTCCTCGCATCTCCAGCTTTGCATTCAAGTTGACTTTCCATCTTTTTGTGTAGGCATGCGCCAAGGAACATGTGCATGTGACAAGTTCTGTTGAAATTTTCGACAGCTCATAAACAACTAGTATCTCCTTCTAATCCGGTAATTATCTTGTTTGAATTCCCACATGGTTCGGAGGGAGGGGAATATTCACAACTATTTTTTTCCTCTCTCTTTCCATCCTTTCCTTTCATCTTTCTTTTTATTTCGTTATTTAGTTATTTATTTGACTCGCTGAGTGGAATTGCATTATGATATTTCATTTCTGATTTCTAAATAGCACTGAATTTAATGTACTGAATTCTTCTCTAACCCTTGTTCTGAGGGAGTTAAAATGTGATGTTAAATTAGTTTCAACAGTTAACCCTACGAAGCTTAATTTGTTCTCAGTCCTTTCATTTCACTTGATCATTAAAATAAAAGAGCTGCCTCTCCGCCCCCCCTGTTTTTATTTATTTGTTTATTTTTCTTTCCTTATTTTTATTTTTTATTTATTTATTGATATTTTGAAGTTTTATGACATTTTTGAAAGTTAATTAAGCGGGGAGGGACCCCCAACAAAAATATAATTTTTATGTTGTGCTGATTCAATTCCTGAAAAAAAAGTATACATGGCAGAGTTTCTTTTTTCTTTTTTCTTTCACTTCATGACAATTTATTATTTTTATTTTAATAGAAATGAAAAAAACAAGGAAAAGTCGAAATTTTAATTTCGAGTAAGTAGTCGAGAAAAGAGCGACATGGCAATAAGGTAAAAGAGTGACCTTTAATTTCTAATCGTCGTCAATAAGTACATATTTCCTATAACCTACTACATGTGATGACAAACTAAACTCTTTGAAGACGATATACATACTAGTAGCATCTAAAAGGGAAGGATAGTCCCCTGGATTCGATAATGAATTCCTAAAAGAGACGCATATGAAATATAATTGCGTACCCTGAAAGAAAGCTGAGATGAGCAGTTAGACAATGAGAATTATTCAGTGGGTAATATTTATTTAATGCACTAAAGCAAAGTCAAATTCTACTCGTTATTTTTCTTTTATCTATTTATCATTTGCTTTTATTTATTTTTACACTTCTCATTGTTTTATTTATTTAGTTTTTAAAATGAAAATAAGTCTTGTTTTTATTTTGAGCCTTTTAAAATGGGCACTAAGAATACTAACTTACTAAAATAAAACGCTGACAGCATTTCATATTTAATTCCGTCTAGAACTATACGAGCCTACTTTCCCGTATACACCAGCTTCAAATTTATAAAATAGCTATCTCTCTCTCTCTGTCTTTCTCGTTTAGCTTTAGTTCTTAATTGCTTCAAATATACCTTTTTCAACGGTTAATACATATTCATTCAATCATTCATTTATTCAGTCATTCATGTATTTATGCACTCATTTATTCATTCATTCTTTCGCTTATTCATTTAATCATTCATTAATTCAAAAATATTCTTGAAAATCTTGATCAAAAAATGTCATAGGAAAATTGGCTCGTTAGTTCTGGATGAACTTTCTATTTGTACATGTTCTACATCATAGGAGCTTTCCGATAAAGTTTGTTCCAAGTAAATCGGTCCGTTAGATCAGGATTTATACAGGATTGAAATTTCCCCGTAGGCGGTATGTGAAATTTTTTTGAACTGTTCAAAAATGAACAAAAATTGTTCATATCAATATTTCACGCCAAGAACTTCTTCCAGTGAGCTTGTTCATTGGAACTTGGATCTTGTACCCAGAGTTTACATAATTTGCTTCAATTTCGCCCATAGGCGCTCATGTTAAAATTTTTTGAACTGTTCAAAGTTGAACAAAAAATTGTTCAAATCTAAAAGTAAAATATGGAAATGAGATGTACTCGCCGAGATCTTTCGAATGCAAAAAGAATTTTTCGAATCGGACAATTCGTTCAAAAGTTACTGGGGGGGGGGGGGGACAGACAGACCGACAGACACACTTTCTTCCCATTTCAATACCCTACTTTCAAATTTTTTATTTTTCTATCTTTATTTAATTACTTCACTTATTTTTTACTTTTCTTTATTTCTAACGATATTTTCACGATTCATTAAGCCTTCTTTCATGCTTTATTATTATTTTTTTTTTCTTTACGGGAAAGTAGGCTAAAAAAGGTGATGAAGAAATTATTTCTGAATGCGAGCCGAAGCAAAAATTTGTATCTATAACGTATCAACATCTAAATTATTAAATCCCTTCAATAAGTAAAGCTGGAAATTATTTTTTAAAGGTGGAGCTTTCACTAAACTTTTCAGTTTAAAGAAATTGATAAAGATTTCTTTTCTTTTCCCATCTTTTTTTTTTTTTTTTGATGATGATCGGTATCTAATAGAAGTTGAGGATTGCAATAGCTCAATTCCTCAAAAGCCTCGATGGCCTGAAAACGTTTCGTAAGCCAGGGGTGCCCTCCCCCCCCCAAAAATTATGGAACCCCCCCAAATGATGATCCCCAAACCTGCCAAACAGTCGAGTAAGACCCCTGAACCCCCCCCCCCGCCACCACTACCAATCTCAATAATGGCACAGTCTGCGCAAATGACCCCCCCCCCCCCTGGTGGGCAAACTTGAATAAGCTCTAACCTAGAGGAGCTTATAATTTTCATTAAGTAAAAGACAGTTACATATTCTCGGGCAATAGATTAGCTGAAACCCAATTCCTCCAAACTTTTCCCTTCTCCCCCTATTCGTGGTTTGGCGGCTGCTTTATCCCGCCGAAATCGGTAGTAGCTATTTCATCGTCAGTCTGTTACTTTTACGCCATTAAATTAACTTTCTCAGTTTCCGGTGGCGGTTGTTTGGTGAGACGATTCTGTTCACCTTTGGCTCGACAACTTGGGAAGACGCCAAAGGGTCCACCTCCATTCCCTCCGTCCTTCCTCGAGATTTTGGTCTTTTTACAAGCTGTGCGATCATTGCTTTTGAATGCTTCTTTTTAGCTTTGCCTTTCTCCTTTCTGAAATCTGCGAGCTTAATTATCTGGAACGGTATTTTTGAGTTTTATGTCACGTTTGTTGCTATTTTGCGATTCGATGGAAATGGGGAAGACTTGTCTCATCTTTCCCTTGCTTTTCAATTACCTTTGCCGAGTAAAGGCACACTGAAAAAATCACTTTGCAGAGGTAAATATAGGTGAAGGCGTTTAAAGGGTGCACTTCAAAGTAAAGGTTTGCTTTGGATACGAAAATTAGCGAGTGCGATAAATAATTTGGAATACAACTCTACAATGTTGGAATTCTAAACAAGGTTTCGGTTACTTACGCAAAAGCTTAACATGGAATCTACGTAGATTCTTCGAAATATAAAGTCAAGATGGGCATTGCAAGTTGTATGTTTACTCTGTTTCATTTGTTAAAATAGCCCACGTTATTGTATCCTATACTAAAAAAAAAGAAAAAAAAAAAAACGTTATGTATGTGCAGTTTATAAAACAAACTAAGTAGAAGAATTTAATTTTTAACGGGTCTACTTTCTTGTACACCAACATCGGTTTTATAATTCTCTTGTCGTTTTCTGTCTATATATCTATATCTGTGTGTATATATATACACATAGATATCTGAGATGCAGTATCTTAAGTCCAGTTTTCGATTTTTTTGCAATGAAGTTAAAAAATAAACATTTTTAGTGCTAAAAGACTGAACTTTTCCTTGCGAACCTTAGAATAAAGACGTTCCATGGGAGCTTTAAAAGTTCGAGACCCTCATGCAGAAGATACTATGGCTTTGAGGTACATGTCTATATTTACATACACACTAATTTAGAGTAGTACTTGCAATTTTCTCAATATTATGGTTCAAACATATGGTTTTTTTGTTAAACTGTTTGAGTTCAAAACATTTCCTTCACCATCCCTTTCGTAAGTGCTCTTTTCTATCTTTCATTCTTTCTTTCTTTTTTTTTTTTTTTTTTTTTTTTTTTTATGCTTGGTTGAAAATGGTAGGTTGAGAAATTCTAGAAAAGTGTTATAACGTAATTTTAGGTTTAACAGATTTACTTTAGTAAATTTTAGCTCTGAATAGTATGAAATTTTTTTTTAAAGTACAATAATACAAATTATCATCGTTGCCAGCATCAAATTACGTAGTTTGATGCCCTTTCAACTTCTTAAGGTTACTCTCAAAAGATATGAAGTTGTTTCAAACAATTTCCGAATAAAAATTCAGTATTCTTAAAATAAACTTCTGATGTGTAATGAAAGGATCAAAACTTAATTTTGTTATGAAATGTAGTATGAATTTGGATATAAGTATTCGCTTCAAGGAAGAATGTCTTTCGTTATGCTTGAGGCTGTTGGAAACTACATAGTGCAGACATCATTTTGTTATTTGATAAAAGAATTGTTTGCAATTTTTTTTCTTGGCAACGATTTTCCTTAGGGCTAAAAATATCTTAGTCATTTTATCAGTGTTTTATTTCTTCCTTTGAATTCATTAGCTTCTGTTTTAAACCTTCTTAGAAAAAGACTTCTATTTGCTAATTGATGAAGAGTTTTTGTTTGCTAAAGTGTCCTATCATTGCCTGTTATAGGATCAAGCAAGATAGCTCTACATCTACCTTTAAACAAAGCTGTGCACGCATGACAGTTCTGAAAGAAATCTGTCTGAATTGACGTCTTTGAGTGGCTAGATCGTTGAATTCACACAAGAAAAACAACTAATTCGTGACGGCGTTAAATCTAAAATTTAATGGCGAGACCGCCATTACAGGCATCTGTTTTCATTAGGAGGTCTAAAAAAAATGTGATACCGGTTTGCTCTTGCAGCTGTGTCATAGCGCAACTGTCGTAAAATAATATGTAGTTTTCTTCAAACGAATAGCATTGTTTAATTGTCGACGAGTTCCTTTCCCATAAGTATTTCTTGCAAAGCTGTGCTGATGTGTGTTTAGATTTCGAACCTTCAATGCTAAATCTGCGTACAGGTGACACACTTTTATGTGCTTAAGACTCAGAGCGAGAAAGCACATGCCGAAATAGGAAACTATAAAATCACAAAATTATTCCAAGCAGATTATATGTGTGTGTGTACCAGCGTTGCTACTGACGCACCATAACGCTTCAAATATCTCGCAATTGAAAAGTAAAAATCGAAGTCTGCGCATCACACTGCACGCGTTAATTTGACCTCCAAATGATAGTACAGCTTCGATTTAATGATACTTGATTTAACAATTTTCCCGAATTAGCGATAGAATTTACAAGACCGGATTGAATTTGTTGAGCGTTATATCTTCCCCATTTAACGATAGCAGTTAACAGACCATCGATGATTGTTAATCTACTTTGCACTATTTTAGCTCAAACAAGCTACGTCAACAAGCCGTCAAATTTAAGCGAACAATATACAAATAATATTCAAAACTGTTTATCACTTTTTATTGTGGGAACTACATTTTTTCCGAAAAGACCCAAACTTTCGTGGATGCCCGTGTCTTAGGGATTCAGATTGAATAATACTCAGAGGCAACCCTAAGTAGTCTATGTATATGTGTGGTGTGTGTGTGTCATTGCCATTAAACTTTGTCTTCTTTCGTTTCATTAATAAAAAAAATCTAGCTTTTGTTTTATAACGTAGCTCTAATCGTTTTTTTTTTTTTTTTTTTCATATTTAAATATTAAATTGCCAGCTTTGTGCAAAATAATCTTCAATTTAAGTTAACTTTCAACCTTTTTCAGCTAGCTTAGCGTGTCCAGCTTTTCTGAATCTCAGAAGTATTCTTATTTTGGTTACACCTACTTTGCATGACTGCCAATAGAAGATTGAGTAAATAAAACTTATCGACATAGAACCGTCCTCTTGAATAGCTTTCCATGTGTTTCGCCAGAACTGCGCTAGGCCTGAATAAATAACAGCTATCACTTCAGTTTTTTCCACAGTTACGTTCGAATAATTCCAACTCTTTTTCCCCTCAGATTCGTATAAACTGTTATCGGCAGGAAGACAATGACGAATATTCTTTGTTCTACTGAAAAGTAGATTTTCTGCTAAGTAAAATTCGCGCAGTATCATATAATATAACTTTCGTCAAATTCGTACAAATAGTTGTCAGCAGAAAGACAATGACGAATGTTTTTTATTCCAGTGAAAAATATATTTCCTGATAAGGGGGTGAGTGAAACTGGAGCCGCCTCATACGCATAACTATATAAACTTAGTATTCATGATTAAATTATAGAAGCGCACTTATTTTTATAAATGTAAAATACTGAATGCAACAAATGCTTTCTTTAAAAAATGTAATGTTTCGCAAAGAAAAAACACATTATACATTGAAGTTCGTCTGCTTTGGTTCGATGTTTTCAAAAACATTAAACTAAAATAAATATTTTTCTAAGGAAAGAGTGTAGTGCAGCGTAAATGTTATGCTTTTAATTCTTCTTTTTTATTTTATTTTTGTTATTATTAGTAAGGTCGCGTCATAAAATTGATTTTAAACATTTCAAATACCCGTACTTTTTATCAGCAACAACCTTACTAACAAATGCTTGGTGTGGCGTGAACCCCCCGTTATTTCTATCTTCGCAGATTTTCCTTGATTTATATTATCAGACCATTATTCAGCTTGCCGGCTACAAACGTAAAACTAGCTACTCTTTTCCGAAAAGTAGCCATATGGTACTTGCATATCAAAACTAAATCTTCAGCGCATTAGAGTCGTGCCAAATAAATGCTGTCTCCCCCTTGTACAAGTTTTGCGTGACCATCTTTTCATCTTTGAGTAAATCTCCTTTACCAACATTAAGATCGTGCATCATCAGAAGCGCAAAGGAGCCCGACAAGGCAGGGAAAACTCCTTCAGCCAAAAGTTTTCCAGAGGTTATGAACATTGATAAACTCCTATAAATCAATGAATACTTAGGAAAGAATCTTCACTCGGAAAAGAGGGGCTCGAGAAACACGATGGAATATCGGAATATTCTTCAAGTACCACGACCATCCAACTTCAAAAGGATTCGTTTTCGTGCCGGAGTTGGTCAGAAAATGGCCAGGAGCCCTTGTTGTGTGTGGCGGGTCAATGCCGAAGAAAAATTGACCGTTGCCTTTTATGGTAGCTAGTCCTATGGTCGATACTTTTAAAATATTCTGGACACATTTCACATCGATTAAGGAAACTTGGGCGTTATGCAAGGTATAGAACGGTCGCGTGTTGCTCGTTTGGAAGGAGCTCGCCGCTCTATCCAGTGAGTAATAAACTGTTTATGCCAGTTTACATTTTTCATTAGGCGTAGATTCCTTTAGAATGGGTCAAGCAAAATTATGTTTCATCTATTTACCGTTACATCTACCCAAAGATGTTTCATCTTGCAAAGTTACTTGTTGGCTCGAATTTGTTTAACTCGAAAATTTATAATCACATTAAAAATAAGCTTGATAAGAACGGACATAAAACTCATTAACAAAATTACGCAACGTAAGAATATAATGAAATTAAGACAACAGGTTATTACAAGTACCCCATTTTTTGCGAAGAATTCATAAGATGAACTAAATGTAATCTTTGAAAAATATTCGTTACAAAAGATATATATGCCAAAGAGCTAATACGTTTTAATATGCGGCTCAGGTTTGCATCAAAATATTTTCAGAAGTTGTTCAATGGAGATTAAAAAATATGAAAAGGCTCGAAAATTAATTTACAATATTGATTGATTGAGAGAAGATTCGTGATGATCTGTCGACCGCTCTTGTCGACACATCATCACAAAAAACTTTTTTAGTATGCTACAATAGATTCCCCAAATGGGGTACATTTTAAAATATTCCGGTCAAAATCTTCTCACACGCACATTAATTTTCATTTATTTCTCTGAAAGCAAACATATGTTTAAGCAATCTGTGCCATAGATTTTAAGACATAAAGTATGTTTCCAACGTGTTTTTATGCCTATTTTCAGTAGAGTGAAGTTGAAATGCAAAGTATAATGTATATCATTGATTTTGAAAACTAAGGTTGTGCATTCATGGCTGAAAATCGCTTCAAGGCTATCCAAGAAAAAGTATATCACAGCTTTCGAGGTAGAAGCAATAAGACAACACCAACGCAATTTTTATCCATCCTTCTTGGTCAGCAAAGTAAATGATCTTGGGTGGTATATCAAATTGGAAGTTTGACTTAATCAAATAGATTTATATCATAAATAATCCATTAAGAAATTACATGTCCCTGCGTTTTCACTCGCTTTTATGGGTGTGTCGATGCATGTATTTAAGGAAGTGCGTCAGGGAGTGTCTGCGATGGTAAAATCTTCCTCCGTATTTTGATGACCACAGATCAAGGAGCTTCTTGCAATTTAGACTTTGGAGGGTTTTCTTTTTTTATCAACTGAAGTTTTATGAATTTTTACAGAAATGAAATTAAAAAACTAAAACCTTCGTATATGGAACATGTTAAGAATGCAGTCGTGAGTTATAGCCGCGATTATTAAATGTTGTGTTATTGTTTTGAATGTCATTACTCGAAGGGCTAAACTAATTACACAAAAGAAGGGAGGCAAGGTTGTTATTAGGGATGCATCGGGTATTGATTTTACCGGATATCGGATATCCACTTTTCCTTATATGACGGATCCGTACGTCTGGCTCTAACGTTTGAAAAAGGTAAATTCTATGCACAATATTTTCAAAACAATCTAATTAATAACGTTTTAAAAATGAAATTGTGTACAGATCGGATTCTGGACATTTAAAAATTGATCAATACCAGATACCCGATGCCTTCTCGGGGGAGGGGGCACTTCCGTTCGTCTTTATCCGTGGGTGGGCCCCTGCATATATATATATATATATATATATATATATATATTATAACACATTTCTCTTTGTTTATGTATTTCATTTTATTGCTACTGCAATATATATATATATATATACATCCTTTTTTTTCTGCTATAATTTACATTTTGGCGATAAAATTCCCTTAGAGTTTCCGACTTTTAAAATACATATTCAGACATGTCTTGAAAATAAATCAAATATGTCTTACAGCATAACCACAAAAATTTGTTTCAAACTCAAATCTCAAAAAAACATCAGGTACATCCAAAAACAACAGATATAAAAAGTTATCTTTCTTCTATGCTTTTTAAAACCTTGTTTTAGTTCAGAAAGAGTCGTCAGTTATCTCTAATTTACGAATTGAGATGATTGTTTCGTCGCTCAGATGTTCTTACCTTTTTTCAACAAGTGTATCATTATTTATTCCCTTGTCATTGCTTTGGCCTGAATTAGCCCGCTCTCTAAGATATGTGAAAGATTCTTTCGATATTATTATTCAAGTCAGACGAGGACGAATTATAAATTAAGCTATTCGGGCGCTGAGCGTATCTTCGTACCTTTTGGATATTTCGACTAAAAATATATAATGAATATTTTATTTTGTAAATCAGAAAAGAAATACAGTGTTTCATAAACTTTCATTTCTCTCTCTCTTCCCTTTCTATGATCATACAATCATTCTATTTATGTAGCAAAGCCGCAAATTATTTAGTATCTCCTTTTCGTAGCAGAAATGTTTCGTGGTTGAGGCCGTTTCAGTCAAGAATTTTTAAAAAGTCATTTTTATTTTCTTTATTAAGAGTTTCAATTTAAAAAATAAATAAATTTTCGATATTGGAACCAGTTATAATAACGGTAAAAGGAATGTCCATGCCATTCGAATTCAATTAAACTGCCACTTTGAAAAATCGAATGAATCATAGAGAATAAAAAAAGTTTCAACAACATTGCTTCGACACAAGCCTCAAGATTGCAAAATTATTTATATAACTGATTACATTGTGAATAAAAATTTTCGAGTTAATCAAGAATACGATATGGTAAATATATAGATTTTTTTACTTCGTTTATTTATTTATATATTTATTTTTCATTCCTTCTATTTATTTCCTTATTTATATACTTTAAATATTAAAAAGCACATTCAAGTGTATAACTTTGCAGTTGCTTCATGCTTCATACTAATTATTGCTAGTATGAAAAATTAATTAGTATTAAGTATAAGTAATAGAATATTACTGTTAACTGTTAAGAATAAAGGCAATATTCTATTACTGAATTCTTAATAGTGATAAGGGATCATTCATAAATGATGTCACGCTTCGAGGGGGGGGGGGGTTCGTGAAATTGTGACAAAGTGTGACAAGTGGAGGGGAGGGCGTAACAAGAAGTGTGACATCATGCATTATGCAACATAGCGTGACATGTGACAAAGGGGGGAGGGGGTCCGCTGAAGTGTGACATATTGTGACAACGGGGGGAGGGGGTCAAATTTATGGGAAAAAAGCATGACATCATTTATGAACGGCCCCTAAACATATGTTACTATTAATAAATAGGTATTAGAGTATTAGTATATTTATTATCTATTGCTTAACAGCGATAAAATTACTGTATAAAAATATTAATATGTAGTAATAATGTCATATAACAATGCCAATAATGCTTTTTAATGGTGGAAAATTTACCTACATTTACCTACAGCAATGATTTGATCGAGAATATTAACATGCGCCTATATTGGAACTTTTTTTCCTGTATTAAATTAACGTCGAATGTATCATTTGACCTCTCTCTTTCGTTTTATGAAGAAAAGAAAAGAAAAGAAACGTGCCAGGTGTGTTTCTATACTTTGTTTCTTTAGATCTATTTCAGCATCCTTTGCGAACAAAATTTTTATTGATCGTAAAATCTGAAAATGAATTTGACGTTATAAATAATGCAGATCCTACAGGTTTTCCTGAAGAAAAGTTACAGAATTATTACTGAAATCGAGTTTTTTCTCTTATTGCCCTGCGGAAGTATAACAGATACATCGCTTTATGACGATGCAGTTTTAATCACAAATCTCGTTAGTCTGGGAACCTGATTTTCGTATGCGTCTCAAAAAAACGCTCAACATACTTTAAAATAAAGTTTAAAATTATTTAGTTTGAAGCAATAAAATGGGGGCAATAAAATTGTTAAGAATTGCTTGTTAGTCAGAAGGGTCTAATTTGCACGTTTTATATTAGCTTAATGTCATTATTCAACACACATGAATGCTGACATAAAAATTTTTGCTGTATAAATTTACAATTACAGTGTTCAATAGTATCCGTGAAACTCCTTATAACGGAATTTTTATGAAAGCTAAATTTCACACGAAAAAAAATAATTTTCCATATAGAATAAATAAGCATTAAGAGTGAGGAATGAAAACTGAATTCTTTGTGTTACGTTTTACAGCAGTAAACGGGTCAAAAATTCATCGTTTTTCTCTCGAAGAGGGACAATGTTATGGATTATGTTACAAGCTGAGTTACAGCTCGATTTCTAACTTTGCAGTGCTTTAAATACAATCTAAACGCGTGGTAAATTTTATGCTCATACACTAAAGCGAAAAAAATGCTGAGAAAATATGGTAAAAGTACTGACTGCATGTTGCCACTTCTTTTTACTGTAAAAGTTATTCTTTCTTTCTGCGGACAGGAAATTTATACGTAAATTTTACTGTGAAATTTAAGGTAAACTTTTTTTTCTACCTTAAATGAAAACAATTTTTGCGGTAAAAAGTATTGGCTACTTGGATGCCAGTACTATTTACATTAAAGTTTTCTTGAACTTTTTAATGTACTAAAGCACAGGGTATGAAACTATCTATCTCATCGTTTAGGCCATAGATTCTCTATCATCTTCATCTTGCTCTTTGTCATCCACTTATTTTTGTAACACGATATTTAATTATCGTTATTGTCAATAGATAACTATAATTCTAATTAAAAACGAACTATAAATTACATTATTTTTCTTACTTGATATAGCGTTTAGATGTTTATATTGTGTGTTAATTTAGAGTTTACACTTTCGTACAGGGCTGTTTACCTGAGAAATTGAAAGACAAATTAAATAACAAATAACTGAAGCATTTTGTGGAAAAGTAAATTATAAAACTTTGTATAATTGCAGTTGTCATTAAGGGAAATATATCACGGTAAGTTAACTAGTGCAGTGGTGAAAAAGAGCAGGGGGGGCTCCCGGGTCCTCAACCCCACCCCCCCCCCCCCCCCACCACCACCTTTCAGCAGGATGTTAGGTGCGCTCGGTCAAATTACAAGTATGTTATATTATTCTGGGAGCGTGAGTGCAATTTACGACTGTGTGGGGGAGTCCTTTTATGCTACGGGGAACGGGGAGGGGGTAAACAAAACAAGCTAAGCCCCTGTTGCTCACCAGACCCCTTCAGAAATTTCTAGTTACGCCACTGACTATTTGTAATAAATGTAATTTTTCCTGAATGTCGGTTAATTAAGATACGTTTTCGGTTTTTCTTGATACTGTCTTTTAATCAAGCTGTGTAACCGAGAATATTTTTTTGGAAAGGTAGCTATCCAAGCAATTAAAGATAAACGTTTACATTCTTGCACAAGAACATTCAGAATTTTTCCTAAACATTATCCAAAAAATGTTTATCTCGGAAATAAGTAACACGGTCGGATTATTTTTTTTTCCTTTGTTATTATTTTTAGAAGTTGCACTTGAACAATAGTTCATTGACTATTTTCTTAGAAATAATTGTGGGAGTTTTTGTACTGACCGCAACCTTTGCACTGTTGAGAGAAAGTTCTCCCAAGTGAAATTATCGTTATAAGGATAAACAAACTTAAAATAAATTTATGTTTACATTCTTTGAGAATAATTATTTAGTATTACTTCACAACGTTAATAATGTTTATCAAACTTGTGCATACATTTAAAATGAAATATATGCTCGGTTATTCTCCAAATTTCAACTCAGGAGACAATTTAGGAATACCTCCAAGAATATTCTCAGAAGAATACTCGTGACTCACATCTCTATAGTAAAAAAAAGAAAGAATTTAAACAATATCTGAAGAAAAAAGTTCTTAGTCACCATAATTGATTAAGGCGACTTTCCAAAACATAAAGTACTACTGCAAAAAAAATTTTGTCATTTTTGACATCTTCATCTAACTGATTGAAATTCAGGTACTGAATCAAACTCAAATTGTAAAAAGGGGAACATAATTCTCAAATAATTGCTCTAGAAATAATTTAAAAAGTAAAAATTAAAATAACAAATTGTGGTAGTAGTATTTTTTCTCTCCAATTTGCCTTTTATTTCGGGCTATAAATTTTGTATATTAACGATTTATCAGCACACGAAAAACTTTTTTTTCTACTTCCTGGGCAAAACTTTGAGAAGTGAGGTAAAAAACGAAAATTGTGTAAAACCTTTTCAAAAAGATATTCACTGTAATGGTTTTTTAATTAAATCTGCCGCTTACAGGGAAAGCGTGACGCGGTGCATACGACACATTTTGGTAACATTTATCTATTGGTCCAGCAAACCAAAGCGCTTACAAATAACATTTCGAATCCTTTAACTGCTTTTCTGAAAAGATGGGCAATAGATGGGGCAAAAAAAGATATTCTTGTTAAAAACAACGTGACTCGCATCTTTCTAAAGTCCCATTCATAAGGTTTTCGCATTAAGTCCTGGCGTAATAATAATGAAGATAATAATAATTCGTTATTTTTTGCCCCCCGCCTTTTTCCCGTGAATAATTAAGACGGCGAACGGAGAACGCACGTGTGATGATGAGGTCTCTTCGTGGATGAAAAAAGAAAGGCAAAAAAGTAGAAAATGTACTTCACTTCACTTTACTTCAGCTTTTCACTTGTTATGTTTAATTAATTCGTCGCTTTTCTCCAGAAAAAAGGGGGGAAGCCTATGGCCCCGATCCCATAAAATGAATGGAATATGCAGATTGTGTCAGTAGATTCAGCTGCTGGTAAAAAGGGTGGTCTAGGCATGCTTGAAGGGTTGGGCGAAATGGTAAGTCCTGCGAGCTAATTGGAAGGCGCAACGCTAATTCTCTCACATTGTTTGTTTAGAAGTAGAGCTGATACCGAGAACTTCCTGTATTGACCGTGCGTTATGCTGCTGTTTTAATATAAAAAGACTATTAGAAATAGCGGAAAAAATATTTATTGCCCGACTGGGAGCTTGATTGGTAGAGTTGGCTGTAGAAATCGAATCCGAGGTCTTTGCTTTACGGTCGCCGAAGTGTAATAGTGTTGGAGAAAGCGAAAATAGCTGTTTAAACAACGGGAAACATATTTAACTAAAATTACATGCACTTCAGATAATCGCCATCCATTCCGACTTGCCTTCGGAGCACTAAAATTCTATTTTAAATCCACAATTAGCATTGCAGCTCTGCGCAAATGAAAAAGATTATCTTCGCGTAGATTTTGCGCGAAACAAAGTATATTAGTATCAGACCTTTGCGCGGGGATATATAGATTAGACTAAAGCATCTGAAGGCACAACAATGAAATAAAGATTTCATACCTTGTTCAAAGTTGCAAGAGTCTTCAGTACCTAAAATAATATTACGTTACCAAAAAAAAAAAAAGTGCCAGTAGAGTATTGTTTATGCGATGTTTTTCGATGATCTCTTTGATGTCGTATAAACGATACTCCACTATATTGTTTTCCATCAACGTACAACATGTTAATGAGAAAATTTTTAAATAAAACTTTCATATACATGTTTTTGGAGTTATAAGGATATTCAACTCCATTTATGTAAGTGGAACTGATGTAATACATCACTATTTGTTCTACATGAAACTTAAACCACTATTACGGATTTAAAACTGCATGCATTCGGTTTGGCGTTACAAGATCTGTATCTTCAGTATTTAGAAATAAAATTTGGTAATAAAATCGTGTGCTTTAATGCGTTAATTTTCAGTAAAGTTTCAAATGAGCATTGCAAGCATGTTTTCTAGGTTTGAGGTAATCCTTTCTTCAGGACGTAAGGGTGCATTTACACCTATGGTTACAGCGACATTTTGCTTATGTCGTAATGGACGGTCGCTATTGTTATTAAGCTAACAGAGAAGACGCATCCATTTCATACAAAATTGTAATTTCAAGTACTGATATTAGATCGGAGGTATAGATAAATTAGTAAGGTTGGAGAGAACCTTTTGACAAGTAAAATTTACGGTTGATATTTTCAGCAACAAAAAGCTGCCAGAAATTTAACAGATTTTCTATAGAGATATGCTGCATCAAATTTTCACTTTTAAATGAACGTAGCTTCTCTGTACCGAAGTGCAACTGTATTTTAAAGTCTTTGCAAAACAAGACCAGGAGAGAGTTTTTCAAATAGTTTTTAAACAAAAATTTTATAATTAAGATTCTCTTGAACGAAAGTCAAACATTCTGTGAGATAATGACACGGTGGCAACTCTAGCAACTTTTACATGTAATTAATTTGCAATTATAAAACTCGTGACTGTTAACATTCACGCTCATTTCTTGTAATAAAGTGCAAGCATTCCATTTAAAAGAATTCATGAACTTGAGCCTGAAATTAATCAAGAAAGGAAATTATATGAGTTTTTGATGTTTCCCACAACTCCAGACACATTATTCAGGTCATATTGACCACACAGACTTAGGGCTACAGAACAATAGGTGCGGTAGCACAATTATTTGCTCAAACCAGTTAATCACAACGTTTTCGCGTAATAAGCTTCGTTTAAATGCTGCTTATCTGAATAATTTCAGTTCTTGCAATAATCTACACACGTTTGTTGAGAAGCTGATCGCATTCCAATTATTTATTCATGTTTGTATTGAAATAGTTTGCTTCCGAATCATGTTTTGTAATTACTCACACATCCAAAATATAATTTGAAACTATAGTCGAAGAATTAATTGGAATTTCAAAATGAGAAATGAGGGGGAAAAAATAATAATAGCTAAGCATCGTATGATTTTCTCTCTCTCTGGAACATTTTTCATGCCTCTACTCTAATCTATTTTTCTTCTAAAGTTACTTCTTTAAATCAACTATTCAAATGCAGTGTTTTTATACGGTATTACCGCCTCCTATTATTATTATTATTGTTATTTTCCTTTTCGCTAAATAGCTTTATGTATAATATGAATGCAAAGTCTACTAAAACAGAATGGTAAATGATAGTTCCGTACATTCATAAACTATGTATTTATCTCCTTGACGGATGTGCCCTACGCTATCAGCTATGTTTCTCCATCATCAACATAGCATGCTTCAACAAACATGAATTAAAAAAAAAAAATCAATCTATAACGCATACGTTCATATATACACATGGCAATCAAATTTCTTATGCACTTTCAGTGTAGCAAGTCAAAGAAATGACCTGCTGTGTTCAGCTATGCAATTTTAAAATATTTTCAATTTTGAAAAGAGGCAAAACCATGATTTGGTCAAAATACTTTAAAAACACCATTTTGGGAAGTGTCTTGGGGCCCCGAGAGAGAATTATGAAAACTCGAATTGCACGTAGGTTTTTTTTTGCTTTTCATTGAAGACTTATTTCGCACGAGCTACAAGCATAAATAATATCAATTTCTGTTCTGGTATGCTTGAAACAATTAAATCTTCTCGTAAAAAAATTGAACGTTTATTTTCTCTATGGCAATCTTATTAATAATAAATAAATAAATAATTAGTGTTTACATTGATCCATAGTTATTTTCTAGTGATAAAAACAAACTAAATTCAAACTTCATCATTTACCAGTGTAATTCAGTTAAAAGAACATATGCTCCAGCTAAAGAATTTTTACGACGAATACCTAATTAATTTCATCTTTTGAAACTTTAACGTTCTCATTTTAAGCGATTTAAAATCTGTCAGGTCAACCCCACCACTCACGCGTGGACTTCAAGTTTAGAAAATTATGATATCTGCTTTCTTATATGCATTTATGATGATTTCGAAACACCATCAACTCTTTCGGAAATTTAATTTGTCCCACAGAAAGCTTTCGGTTAAAACTAAAATCTGTTGAGCATTCAAAAAAATTCAATTTAAATTCTAATTACAATTCAACGATTTAAATGCGATGCATTGCACCAGGCTTGCGCAAACTTGAAATTAAATGGATCTAACCTATTATTCTCGAAGTGTGAAAGCGAAGACGACGTAGAATTGTTCCATGCTCAATTATCAGGGAAATTTTAGGGAAATGCTATCTCATGGTGTCCCATTTATTTCTCTTACGCGGAGAAAGGGATGAGAAAGCGGTAAATATACTTGAACAATCATTACGAATAAACCCAGACGAAAAGTAGGACTGCATCAGATCGTGAGTGGTTGACGTAATATATATCATTTTCCCTAATCACTGCGCAATTGGCATGCGCCGTTATGGATCCCAGAACCAACTGGAAAAGAAGATGGCATAACCTTAGACTTCACCATCTTTCCGGTATTGCGGGAGTGAGGGAACAATTAAGTGCATCAGCTCAAAATAATGTTAGGAATTGGCTATGGACTTGCATATGGGTGTAATAGAGGCAACAAGTTTCCTTACGGTTAAAACAGTTGAGGGATTCCTACAAAATACGAAGACAAATCCGATACGATTGGTAATCTCATTAGTCGTTTTATTTATAAACAACAAGGGTTCGTCCAGCGGTCGAAATCCGATACTAATTCATTTAATTTTTCAAGTTCAGCCTTAAACGTTTAAACAACTTTTAGACAGTTTTTAGTTTTTTTTTTTTTTGTTTTTGTTTTATTTACGTATTTCAACTAGCGATAATCTCTCCTTAAAACGACTGATTGATCACTGAGTTAGTTATTTAATTTGACGCAGTTGTAACAGATACATAAATTTTATCTTTCACCACTCCTTCTCCTGTAAAAAAAAAAAAAGGAATGGCATATTTCATGGTACCTTATTATTAGTGACTAAATTAGAAATGCAACCACTCATTTTCAATTTAATCGGGAGTTTTAAACGCTAATGCAAATCAACAAACTTACAAAACGTTGAGTCGAAGCAAAATGACGCGTCACCGCACTTATTATATCCCTTTATATTTTATTAGGGATTGTTAGCTTCAAATTGTATTTTATTTTATTCGACGTTGCACTGGACAAACAAGCTGACTGACTTATCATATATATATATTGAAAATGCATTAACTGACACCTAAACATTTGTATAAATTTGCTTTGACATTCACTTAATAGATTACATTTTCTCTTTTGTTTTATTCTTCATATTTATTCTTATTTCAATTTTAAATAGTAAAAAGTGCATTGAGTATTGTGCAAATATTGTAGATTGTAGATGTAAGGAGCAATATGAAAGAATCAAGAGTAAAGACTTCTAAAAAAATACTTTTAATCTACATCGAAAGAAAGAGGGAAAAAAATTGAAAACTTTCCAAATTTTTTTCAATGATAACACTAAAACTCGACAAAAGCTATTAAATGGAAAAAAAAGTAAGGAAATCGGTTGACAAAACAGAGGAAAAAATTTTACTTAACTGTTTTGTTTTGTGCATTTATATATATTTATATCTTTCACTTTTGAACACAATATTATGATTTAAATGTATTGCGAATTTAAGCGTATGTAAAATGTATTGTGAATTTCACAGACTGGTAATTGTGAATTGAATTCGATCTGTTCTTTAAAAAATATAATTTATTACTAATATTTCTTGCAATAAAATAGGCAGTATTAATTGTATAGCATTCGAAATTAACAATTATCAATGTTTCAAATGCGTCAACTTTTTATAATCTTAAAACAAACCACAGAGGCGTCAATTTGTTAACATAGCCGTGACTAATTTCTAATGTTTAATTCAACTTGCAGTTCCACTTGTACATTTTAAAGGACTGGAAAAAAAGAAGTTTAATAGTCGATTACAAGGAATATTAAATTCTAGACAATCACATTTCCCAAACGGTTTTTCTGCATAAAGTTTGAATCTTATCTCTGTACCTGAGAGCCATAGTATTTTCAGTCCATTTTTCGAGATTTTCTGCGAGTTTATACTACACAGAGTACCGAGGACAAAGCCACTAGCTACATGAGAGTTCTGAACTTAAAAAGCTCCCATCAGACATCTTCATCCTAAAGTTGGCAAGGAAAAATCTATACTCTTATAGTACTATAAATGATTTATTTTTTAACTTCATCGCAAAAGCTCGAAAAATGGACGGCTCTCAGGTAAAGATCTATTATCGTTCTTGTATAGCCATATCTAATAACATCAGTTTATGGGAATTAATTTGCTTATGAAATCCCACTATTATCATATTTCAATATTCCAATTAAACTGTTTTGTTTTCAGTGATCCTTACAATAAATAGGTCACTTGCGTATTAGTTTTCTTCCATTGTTTCACGAGAAAAAATATCTAATAACTAGTTATGTGTTTTCCCTTTTATTTTCGAGATGCCTTAACAAAATAAATTGGTAGGCAAATATTTACCTTATGTCGTTCCGCCATATTGTCCTTTAACTTTTACTATTTTCAATTACCTCTTTCTTTTCTTCCGTAGTTAACTCTTGCCATCAATGATATTAAACTTCCAAAGGCAATTTTGTTTTCGCAATCAATAAACAATTGAATGAAATATATTTTTTCCATTAGTTTAATGCATTTCTTTTATTTTTTTAGAAATTCGAGACATGATAGATATGTGCTTACGTTCTAGAACGTAAAGGAGATAAAGAAAAAAAGGGGGCGGGCGGTGTTTAACTTTTGTTTCATGTAATGATGCTTATTATCTGTATTTCCGAAGATGATCGACTGGAAATGGAAATTTAACTCACTCTACTTACTATTAATTGACGCGGCCTTTTGGCAGAAGCCCTTAAACGTTCCATTACAAAAAAATGATTTTTATATTTTTCTAAAGTTGCGCATTCAAACACCGGGGCACTATTAAGGGGATTTTGGGGGTTAAGATCGAAGTTTTTAAGCTACATTTCAATCTTAGTCTGGTAGTAAGTACACATGAAAGGACTTTTATGAACCAATCCCTCATATACAAGAGAAAATTCTGGTTGAGCTAATAGTCAAAGGTCCTTCCTTATCTTCAACACGAGATGAAAATTTCTTTATATATAACCTTTCCTTAAAACTTTTTTGGAATTTAAAAACTGTTTCGATTTAAATCAAACGACAAAACCCGCCGTTGTTTGGTTCAATAATGGATTTTTCTTTGCAAATTATTTCACCATTCAAAATTTTATTTTTAGCTTCTTTTTAATAATATTTTTAATCTTCCTATTTGAAGAAAAATATTTCAGCTAATTATTTGTTCATGTATTTAACTCATCATTCTTTAACCACAAACAGTTCAGGCCCTTAGTTTCTTAAAAGTCCTTTGAGAACTTAGTATTAATTACAGTATGAATGGAACATATAGTATCAAATACAATAGGAATGTAATATACATTAACCCTTTAAGGGTCTGTACATTAGGCTTCCAGATAGCGAACCGAATGTTTTGACTAAGGGCCAAGATACGAGTCGTTTGCTTGTAATGCCTTGTTGGGATGTAAGCAAACCTCTTGGAAACAGTGATTTACCACCTGTGACAAGGTGCATTTTGCAATAAAAATCTCATACACTCAAGTGAGTCGCGCTTTTGCCAGTAAGGAAGGAATTGAGAGTCATACAACCGTTATTTCTTTCCATTAAAAAAATGTTTTGCGTCGCAATTACAATCTCTGAACGTAGGTTTGGATTTGGGAGGCAATTGACCCTCCCCACCCCCTCCCCACCCGCCGCCCCCACGTGCCATGAGAGTCAAAATTCTAAGAATAATGAACCAAAACTTTATAATAATTTTCCCCCTTTGGAGCGGTTTTTCTAGGTAAAATTGCAAAGAAACCCCATCCGATTAAAGTCTTCTATCTGCGACTGTGCATGGACGAAAAATATATTGAAGATACTGAACATATCGGTAACTCCAGTGCAAAAGGCCTAGAGAGCCACAAACGCAAATCGACTACTTTCTTAAGAAAGGCATTTGAAATTTTTAACCATAATTTCAAAGTCTAGTTTTCTTTTTTTAAAACTCTTATCTGACGTTTAATTACATGTTGGATTGTTACAATCATAATTGTTTTGAAATATACTTGCAATTTTGTGCAATAATTATGGAGCTTTCTCATAATTCAGTTCTAGGTATTTTTTAATTGTCTAGATTTTACGTTCGTAAAAAAGTAATGCAAATAAAGACATGTCACTGGTATGCGAAGAACTCATTAGAACATATTTAATTCTGAATTACCGCCTCTCTCTCTCTCTCTCTTTTTCTGCGCTACGTTGTTGCACCAGAAGTGCGACATGTTGCGTGACAGTTCACTCGTAAAAATTTTTTAAAAAGGAAGGTTCTGTGCTTGATTTTTAACATAAGATTACGTTTGTTTGTGTCTCGAAATAATCGTCACCCTTGAGAAATGAGCTTTTAAAAATCCAACGAAATAATCGTCACCCTTGAGAAATAAGCTTTTAAAAATCCAAAGCCAAGACAATTAACTCTCAAGGGATAATATCGTCTTTAGAATAGAAAGACACGAAGTACGTAGTAAAAAACATGCAAAATTAAAAATATAAAATGGTGTAAATCCAAAAATATATGACAAATCTTTTTGCAGAGGAAGTTTTTTTTTCCTCATGGGGGATTAATAAAGAGAATAATAATTCACAAAATTATTATATTTTTTAAGTCACCACATTTCATTTGAATGGAAGAAAAAAAACATTGTAGTTGGTTGAAATCTACTCCAAAATGAAACCGCAAATCAAGAAATATCTGCCGAAAGTTGTTATGCTTACATTTTTTTGCTCAGAAAAAGTATAGTTCACTTTTACTTTATCTAGTGCTCTTGTTATTCACTAATTTTGACTTGAATAGTTCGTTTTAAAATCTGCTTTTATTTATTATTTATTTGTTGTCCTCTTTTTACAAAGTCTCAGTTAAAGTAATAATATCTTGTGGGTCCCTTTACAATTCGCTTGAATGAATTTAATGAAAATTTTAAAATGTTAAAAATAGTCTGTGGAAGTACGATGTTTTTTTTTTTTTTTTTTTTTCAAATGTCACAGTCATTTAAAAACAGCATTTCTTTCAGCATTTTACATTTTTAAATTATTTTTTACATTCATTATAAAAGTACATTTTTTAAGTTATCAGCCGCAAAATTTAAGTTACTCATTTAATTTGACTTTTCGCTATAAAAAAGGATATTAGTGAATATCCAGTGAAGGGCCACCAAGTGAGCATTAAAATGTTTTTGCAGAAGACTTAAGAATTAAGTATTTGTTTTTCGTAAATCGCGAATAAAAATTCGTTTTCTTCTGTATTTATGAAATACTAATGTAAAAACAGGACAATTGTGCAAAAGTGAACTAGTTTTTAACAAGCCTTATGAATTCCTGTAGCATTATTCCCCCCTTGTATTCTTCAAAGAATTCTTGATGTTGCAGTTGAAAAAGTTACATTAAGTTTAGCTTTATTTATTCTTAAAAAATATTTATTATATTTATTTGTTTAACGTACCAACTTTTTGTCATTTCTTACTATTTAGTCTTTTAGTGGAACTCTGTTATTTAATCCAAGGGACACAATGCATAAACTATAACATTTTTATATATTTACCAAAAGTAATTTTGTAAAAGTACACATGCGTGAAAGTGCAGCGATGTGGTTCAACCATTAGAATAATGTTTCGTATGTGTCTAAATCTATTGAAGAAGATTTTTTTTTAATTTTTTCTTGTGAAAGGGGATTGATTTTTATTTCCGTTTTGTTGTTTAGAATTATCAATTTTAATAACTTAATTTTCCAAATGTTGCCATAAGTAATCAGTAATTGAAACTTTTGTTTTGGGTGCTCCATACCAGAAATCTGACAAATAGCAGGAGGTGCTAGGCACTTCCGCAGAACTAGAATTCCAAATCCTCTATAAACGTCAAAGGAGTTTTGAATTGGTAAATGACAAACATCTTGGGTTAAAAGCAATTAACCTCTTTGTTCTGGAGTGGCGAAAAGAACGTTCTTTTTTAGCCTGAGGTGCGTGAAAAGAATTGGCACGCGTTTCTCGAAGCGCTCCAGCATATTCGCGCCTCTTTCATACCTGCCCCGTTCCGTCCCGTAGTCTTCGGCACATGACTCCCCGGCCGGGGTTCCGCGAAGACCCCGGCGACAACATTCTTCCTCCGGCACGCGGAGGAATGCGCGCACCTTGCGCTCGACCGGAGTTACCCGGATGGTGTCCCCTCCAATAGCGAGGCCCGTTTTGCGGCAAGGGCGGGACCACGCGTGGCGGATGGGTGGAGCTTTTCCTCGACCTACCTGGGCGAGCACTCATTCCGGAGTGGGGCAGAGCTCTTCCCCCCCCCCTGTGGTGAAGTATGGTGAAAGGGAGAGCGGAATGGTTTGGAATGGTTATAATAATGACAATGATAACGGAGAGGAGTTTCTTTTTCCCTCCAGCAATTCTACTTTGAATACTTATCAGATCGGCAAAATGCCCGTTGGTTCGAGGAATCGACAGTTTTTTTGCTCTTTTTTCCCCCGATATTTGTTTACTTAATTGATGATCATTAGAGATTTTTTCTCTCTCTCTATCTCTGCTGTTACTTAGGGTGAAAACAATTAAATTCGGATGAATCTATTTTAAAATAAAAAAAGCCGTTAATCACATTTTTTACTTTAATATTTTCTTGATATTTCCCCCTAGAAATAAAAATAAATGTAAGTAATTATATTAATGCAAATGAAAAGAATGCCCTTATTTCCGCTAAATTTTAAGCATGGAGTTAGAATTTTAAATCTGTTAGCTAAAGGTTGAGGTCTGCGCTATGGTTAAACGACTGAACTGAGTTTTTGATAAAATATCTTCTGATTATGAATAATTGCTTTAATTCAGTCGGCTTTTTTTAAGCGCCTTGTAGCCCCGCTTCATTAGATAACAATATTCTTTATTTCATGAATAAAATCTTACATTTTGCTTCAATTTATTTTTAGCCCCCATAACCATGTAGTGTGTGTTGGTATGGCAATATGTGATTTCGTCCTAATTACTTTGTGCTTTTTTATTCATTTATTTATATTTTACATGCCGGGGTGCACCGACGGGTCGATGAACGGGATCCCCCCCCCCCCTCCCATATCCCCAGAAGACCTGTGTTACCCGGTAGCTAGCCGATGTTTAAAGACCCGGAATCCGATCCAGCTACTGAACGAAAGATCCGGCATGTAAAATTTAATTTAAAAAAATTAATTATCAAGTTTTTAAAATGTATGTAAGTTACGAACTTACTACATATTTAGAAGCTGTGATGAGTTTAAAAATTATTTGTTTCCCTAATCTTGACCTTGTCCCTCCCCCTCCCTGCTCCCCAAGCAAAATCCTGTGTGTGCTATTGGGTACATGTAAGTATGTAGTTCCGACTACTGTCTTTCTTTCTTTCTTTTTTTTACTTGTCGATAAACTTAAACTTCTGTGCCTCTCTTTCTCATTTAGCTTTTAGTTCTTAATTACTTCAAATGTACCTTTTTCCACGGTTTATACTCATTCCTGTATTAATTCATTCATTCCCTCATTTATACATTCATTCATTCACTTTCTCATTTATTCATTCATTCATTCAGAAATCTCCTTAAAATTCCATAACAAAAAGTTTCGTGGGAAAATAGACTCGCTTAGTTCTGGATGAACTTCGTATCTGTGCATGTTCTACGTCATAAGATCTTTCCTTTAAAGTTTGTTGCAAGCAAATCCGTCTGTTAGAACAGGATTTATATGGGAGTGAAATTTAACCGCAGGTGCTAATGTTTTTTTTAATGTTCAAAAATTAATCAAATCCAAAAAATTTTCCCGTTGACAGCTTTTTCCAATACTCTTTTCCAAAGGAACTTGGATCTTGTGCACAGAGTTTACATAATTTGCTTCCTTTTTGCACATAGGGCGCTAATGTTAACATTTTTTGAACAGTTCAAAACTGAACGAAAAAATGTTCAAATCAAAAAGTAAAATAAGGAAAAGGGATGTGCTCGCCGAGGTTTTTGGAATGCAAAAAAAAAAAATCTTTCTAATAGGATAATTCCCTCAAAAGTTAATGGGGGGGGGGGGGGGGACAGACGCACATTTTCCGCATTTTTCTTATTTTTAACGATATTTTTACGATACCCCCACTAAGCCTTCTTTCTTGCCTTTTTTCTTATTTTTTACTTTTTCGTGAAAGTAAGCTAAAAAAGGTGCAAAACTATTGACCTTTACAGTAAGGCATTTCGCTAAGTGAATGACCTCCTTTTGGTTAATATTTTTAATTTTGATTTCACCAAAGAAATATATCTAGTGCAGTCTAATTTAAAATGTACGAGTGAATTTCAATACAAAAACTAATTTCTTTGAGCTAATATTGACATAAATAATAAAGTTTTTCTCGACCTGTGTGACAAAAGATAAGCATATAAATTTTAATCCTAATTTTTAAGTTAAACGGGAATTACCGTAATTATCGGTATATAGCCCGCATCGTTGTATAGTCCGCAAGAAGAAAAATTCCTTCCAAAAAAATTAAGTTCGGTGTATAACCAGCAGCGTTGTATAACCCGAACCCAGAAAAAAACATGGGAGTCACCCTTAGAAAACAATACATTCGCCTGTAGCGCCCGAGCCCCAATCTGCTTTGCACCATTGTTTCGAAAGCTACGATTTATTTCTCTGCATTTTGTTTTGCAGGAAAAGAGATTTCGATATTTTTAAACGGTAGTTATCTTTTTAATAATACTTTTTGTTTAATTTCATGTATTGCCCGCAGGTAGTAAAAAAAGAAGTTTTTTCGTAGATAACCCGCGGGCTATACACAGATAATTAAGGTATTTTTAAAATTTATTAAACAGGAAATTTTTTCGGAATGTTATAATTAGTCAAATCATTCCTATTAAGCGAATATATAACAACAAAGAAGGGGTTGAAAAGGACATTTGTTTACTTTATGATAAAATAATTTAATTTGGATTTCTTATGGAATTGATGTGCAAATTTGGTTTTTATTTTGTTTCTTCAACTATGTAATGCTAAAACCCAAGACCAAATTATTATTAACTGAGGAAAATTTTGTTCTAAAATATTTCTTTTCTTTTCCTTTTTTATTTCTTCCTCCATTTGAAAAAATGGAGGAAGGTGTTCTTTGGTTTAAGAAGTCTCGTTCTTATTTTTTTCTCCTTTTGTGTTTGAATTTCTATTACTGCACCAAATACCTATATTTAAATTTGCTACGTGTTTTTCGCTGTTTTCCTGTTTCTGGTTTAACCGTTTCTTTGACTGTTTATAGTGTACCCAGTGTCTTAAAACGCACTGCGTTTCACGTTGCTCATTTGATTTCACGTCGAGGCTTCAGAAGAGTTCCCTTTGAAGTTACTTCATCTTCTACCCTTTGTGCAGTATTACACAAAATTCCAAGCTTCCAAATTGTATTTTTCACACCATTATTTATTATAGAACCGGCATTTAATAATAACATTTTCGTCTCTAAATTTTGAATTTTCACAAAATTATTTCATTTGTCACAAAAATCTGTGTAAAATTCACGAAAAACGGACCCAGTTAAAAAATGCTGGATCGACCCCTGCTTTATTTTTCTTACGATATTTATGCTTTTTTAATTTATATTTTATCTTATTTTATTTTATTTAAGGTCGCCTATGAGTGCTTTTGTCTTTTTTGCGTTAAAATTTATGCACTCTACTAGAAACGACCCTCGAATGGAATGCGATGGTAAGTGTCCCTAATAAAGTCTTTCCATTCAATTCCTTTTTTTAATGTTCTTATCCAGTTTTTAACACAGTAAAAAGTCGTTATAGCGAATACCGATGTAACGAATTTTCTGTCACACCGAAATAAATATTCAACCGTGTTTTAAACACCATTTGGGTAACGTATATTCGGTTATAACGAACAGTTCTTTACAGCAAAGTGGTTTTCCGGTGCATTGGAGTTCGTTGTATTGGGATTTAATTTTATGTTTTTAAGTTTTAAATATGTTTTATGTTTACTTGGTGTATTTTTTTTCTTTTCAAGTTATATTGAAGTTTGTTCTAAAATTTTTCCTATTCATTCAATTTAACTTAGTCAAATATATATACATTCTAGGTAATAATTTGGTAGAAAATATTCTCAAGAATATCTTACTTTTAAATGCATATTATTAAAATCGGCACATCTTTTTGTACAATGGGGTGGGGTTACATGTACATACATTACCATAGTAGGATCGACCAATATTGCTTAAAAGCTGAGAAAATCAAGGGTTCAAAACCACCCCCGTAATAAAATCCGTTGTTTTGCTATAGTTACATTATAGCTAATGTATAATCTTCTCCAACAACTCTCTATCTTTTAGCCGTGAAGAATCATAAAAGCTTTATTTTTAGCTTTCAGTCTTTTAACCACGCTGAAATCCAGCATTTTACGCACTGAAATAAATAATGATAATGATAATGATTTTTTTTTTAAGTTTAAGTTTAAAATATAACAAAACAAAAAAAAAAAAAAAAAGAACGAAAGAAAGAAAAACCTAATGCTCCCTCACCCATTTTCCAATCATCACATTAAGTTGCTAATAACATTTTAGTAATGAATTCTGATTTTGTATAGAAAATGCATGCCTTATCTTAGATTTCACCTATTTCGTTCATTTTTAATTACCTCTCGCTTTATGTTTCGAGATTGCAAATTTGCAGGTTTCGAACTCTGTTCTTAGATATCTACTTTATTTCTTTCATTATCTAATAATTTATTTTACTTAATCTTATTTTTATTTATTTACTGTCAATTGCATTAATGTTGACAAAAAATGTGAAGATTAATATATTTAAAGCTGAATTTTGTAATACATTTATTGAAAATTTTGTCCGTTAAATATTTGCACTCTCGCGAGAAAAAATTTATTTGCCATTTATAGAAAGCACGTTCTTCACCATGCAGTGCGAAAATTTTTATGCACATGTCCTTTTATCCCACACCGATTAAAAAAAAAAAAAAAAAAAGAGTGCAGACGCATTAATTAACCAATCAGAGAGGAATCGTTTATTTTCTACATCTGTCAAAGCTGAAAAACATTAGGTTTTCGCTTCCATCGACGCCATAAAGAAATTTTTTCTTTTTCTCCTCTATTTCCTCTGTCCTTCTCCGCAACCATTCCTCTTTTTTTTTTCTTTTTTTCACGCCGCCAAATATGCGGGTAACCTACAATCAGTCAAGCACCATCAGCGGTGACGTCATTCTTCTACCACAAAAAGGGGGGAGGGCAATCAATACAAGAGGGCGTGAGAACTTTCCATCGCTATTTTATTGCCTATATGTCATCATCTTCCGAGTTCTGGATTTCCGAAATGTGTAATTCTATCCCTGTACCCCTTTCGATCGCTGTGGCAAATGTTCTTCTCGGATCTTGAGCTGGGGGGAAGACATCAGATAAGCCGCGTCGGCTCTTTCCAGCAACATAAAAGGACCGTGTGTCATTGATGGACGAACTGAGTCACAACACCCACTACCACTTAAACAAACAGTGCCGTCCTTTCAAGAGATAGAATATCCTGCGAGCATTAAAACTGGCATTCGGCCTTCACTTCGGACGATACTTGCTGAGTTCTGATTTTTTTTTTTTTTTTTTTACGTTTTATTTCTAAAGTGTTTGTTTTATTTTTTTCGTGATTCTCTGTTTTCATTCCTGACTCACATCGAAGATCTGATTTCATCGATGAGAAGCATGTTACACACCTTTGCATTGTATTCCAGGTTATGGTTGACGTTAATCGAAACTTGTTTTCTTTTTTCTACAAGTTGGCGGTTTTCGATCAAGCGAAACGGCTCCAGTGCTGCTGTTATTCATGATATTTCAATACATCGAAACTCATATTTTTAAGTCTATATTTCAGTTATAAGGAGAAGCTTCAGTACATTAAAACAATGTATTGAGCTAGTTTTAAGTCTCACAAAATATGTTTTAGTGTTTGAAATAGAAATGACTTTTTGTACTCGACGACGGTGCGGACAGTTGTCACCTTCGAAAGGGGTCGTGTCACCTTCGGAAGAGGTCGCGTCATAGGACTCAAGGAAATAAATTGGTTGAGCAAACGTAACAGTTGGCATGTTGGTCAAAATGACATGGTAGTTGCGCTGTCTTGGCAGCAGTGTACTATGGAGGTATAATCTGTCACCGCAGTGACTCAGAATGCCTCTGCTCCAGAGATGCATGAAATGATTGAGCAGTCGGGTTATCTCTAATACCTACATTATCTCTAATTATCTATTCGAAACGATTTGCCAATTGACATGGATTCTATGTGAAGCCCAAAAGGTAAAGTGTGGAGGAGAAAAGTTGGCATGAGTCCACTGGTATCAAATGATTCCGTCCGTAAACGGCTTGCCGATTCTATGCTCAGATCTCGACTTATATTTAGGTAGTTGCCACTAGCCCTCAGTATAGTGTCGTCTGGATTGGTGTCGATACCGGGAAATCTGGACAGTATCTGCATGGAAGAATGGAATCTACTACGACGAATCCTACTTCTCCCAGTGCTGATGTCTATCTCAAACGTGTGTTCAGGCAGGGAGGTCAGCGATCAACAACTTAACTAGCATTTGTTACTGAGCTTGTTAAAACAACCAATCAATCAGCATTAGTCGTGTGGCAACGTACTCACGACTAATGCTGATGCGGCTCAGACTTGTGAGCAACTTCAGCTGTCTGATGAGAGTACCATCGGACTACTTGATCATTTACTACGTTTAGGGAAAAATCTGTCTCAGATGAACATAATAGACTCCATGCCCCACCGAATATTGATTTGTATAGCTGCCTGCCAAAAGTGACTTTACAATCTACTAGAACTGACTCCTTTTCTTTTTTTCGCTGCTATTCTTTCTTTCTTTTATGTTTTTTATTCATTTATTCTTTTTTTTATATGTACTTGTATTGACATTAGTATCCATTTGTTCATTGACGCAAGTATTGCACATGCTGAGTTTTAATGATCGTGGCTCATTTTTTTCTGCTGGATACATGCGTGTTTTTGCAGCATAGTGTAAATCTAACTTATCTTTTTTCGTAATAATAATTTATAATTTCCGCTACTAAATTTTAGATGTTTTCAAATATAATTAGACCATTCATTTCGCTGAAAACTCTAAAAGAAAAAATAAAGCGAATGTCTCATGAAAAAAGTTTACTTTGTATCCAATCTCTTTTTTATAACTTCAAAAGTCATTTTTATTATCACATAGAAATAAAATCGTCTACGCGCAGAAAATATTTAAGACGCATCTAGATTACGCCAGCCTCATAAAATAGCCTTATCTCCAACTCAACTCTACTCAATCGCTCATTTTATTATTCAGACCAATAACTTTTTTCTCTCGCTCTTTAAATGGCCAGAGTTCTGTCCCTTCAAATTTACTCGAACATTGCTAGCTGTTAATTACAATTACCCCCCTTCCCCTCCATGCAGCAATGATTGGGGGAATTACCGCAATTTTTCAACGAAAAAAATCCCCTTTAGAACGCGTGGGCCGAGTAAACTCCCTATCTGGCAAAAGCTGATGTTTCCCAGATGGCCCGAAATGCCGCAGCCATCCTTCAGGAAATGGCCGCGACACAATCGTTATAGTGGCTCAAAACAAAGCAAAAGGGTTATGATGCTGAGGGGAAAAAATATTGCAAAACTGGCGAACTGTATAATTGAATGATTATTAATGAACGTTACGAACCTGCCTCGATAATTAGGTAATACGCTACAGAATTAGATGAGGAAGAACGGCTGAAAAACTGACTTAATAAAATTTCAACCGCTGTGATGAATGGCGACGAGTTCGACTTTTGTTTTTCAAATTTTTGCACTGCTCGTAACAATTTGTTATCCGTTTTTTTTACGATGATTGAGTTGACTTTCTAAATTTAATCCAATTTGTGCCGTGGTTTCCGGTTCCACTGCTTCAGTTTGAAGTACTATCGTCGAGGATGTACACTATCTTTTGTAGGAACTCATTTATTGATTACTTGGTCGTTGATTCCTGTGAACGTTGGTTGCTCATTCTTTGTTGGCAGTTAAATTGGTTAAAAAATGTATTCTTCCATAAACCAGCTGCGGAATATTAGAGATTTTTTAAACCATTAATCACACTGATAATGAAGTTATGTTGACTAGCTTGCACTCTCTTGCCGACTTGGGACTTCTATCGCCCCAATATGAAGTACTGTTACATGACGGAACAAAATACTATCTTATGTAGGAACTTTTTTGTTATTGATTATTTGGTGTTGTCCACCTTCTTTTCGCTTGAACTTCACTTAATGTTATATTCATTAAATCGGTTAAATTATTCACTCTTTCTTTAAATCGACTGTGAATTGTTTTTATTTCATTAATTAAACTGTTAATGAAGTTATATTGTCGTAGTTTTCGGTGCTGACTGAAAGCATGAACACTGATGTTAAACTTTCAGTTTAAAAATAAGTTTGGTTTGGGCTTCAAATTGAGCTCACTGTATTTTTATATAAGTGATAAATGTAAAAGTTAGTCGGAATTTGGTGGATAATACATTTGCAGTTTTTAAATTTGCCATAAAATATTCAGCTTTTTGTTAGGTGGGAATGCAAACATAGCTTGATTTCACATTTCGCTGTTAACAGCAATCCTAAGAAATAACATTGTTCTAGAAAACATGCTGGGTTCTTTCTTGCTAAAATAGCAAAATATGTGTAACTTATTTTGTTGCATTTATGTGGTTTTCCTTGTGAGTACGTTTGGTCACTTAATAAACTACGTATTTACTGAAACTTCTCGGAAATGTCATCGCTTTCCAAATGCCTAATGATTACTGATCCCTGAAATAACATCACCTGGCAATAAAAATAACCCCACCTTGTTGTGTTTCAGAAAACTTTGAAAACTTAAGTTGACTTAAATTATTTGATTGTAACCCCCCGTCCAGACATCTTCTGTTTCTATATTTGGCTAAACGTTATTTTGAGAAATTTCTGTCACACAGACAAAAGTTCCACAACCATTAGGTTATCAAAAATTTAGAACAAAATAATCTGTCAGAATGAAATTTCATAATTATTTGTCACAAATTATTTTAGCAGGTTAATCATCATCAAAGCCATAAAAAATCCCGGATAGCTATATGACATTTCAATTTGTTTGTGTATTTCTGCAAAAATACTTTATTCCTTTCTTGTGCTTGTGTGTGTGTACATTTCCTAGCTTTGACGAAAAAGACCCAGATCTCACCATTATCTTCCGAGTTCTCCATATCGTCTGCAAAGAGAAGACTGCTCTAAGATGATACGGGATGCGAAACATAAACACTATTTCCGCTTTTATGCTGCCCTGGGGAGCCGCTACGTAGAGATGTGGTCCACCACTCGAGATGTTTTTTTCGTGGCGGACTTTCTTTGTTAATTAAAAATAAATAAATTCTACGGCTTGGACGGACGTACAGTAACGCCGCACTCGACGCAATTGTGTTTATCTTGGTTTTATTTATGGCGCCTGACGGAGTGTCTTTCGTATTATTCTGAAGTTTTGACTGTGCGTTCCCTTTGTCTTGAGTGGTTCGGGTACTGAGGACTGTTAATTGTGGGGGGTACCAGGCAAAGCGTTTCCTACCCGTTTTACTTCCTCTTCTTCATCTTTTTTTTTCTTTACTTCTATTTATATTTTTGCTTCAATTATAAATTGAATTGGCAGAACTTCTTCAAAAGTCTCAGTCGGATGTTATGCATGCGATTGAGAAGTTTCGTACCAATGAATTTTTCTGATTTTTTGAAGTTTTTAAGGTGCTTTTTAAACATTTGATTTCACATTTATAAAAATTTACCGATCTATTTCTCTTTTTTTTTTTTTTTTTTGCTGTGTTCTATTTTTAAATATTTTGTACATGTTCCTTCCCCCCCCCCAAAATAATGATTATTACTAGAATAACAGCAACAGTTATTAATCTTCCAGCCTATTTGAGGGATACACTAGTGAGTAATTTCGTTTTATAACTTACGCCAACTAACTCTAAGAACTTCTGACTTTAGTAGGTGTCTGTTTGTTTGTTTTTTTTTTTTTTTTTTCCTTATTACTATTATGAAGTCTTATCACTATTATTGCTATTTATTAACATTATACACATTTTTAATAGGCTAATTTTAACCTTCCAGCGGGCGCGCGTATCTGAGAGGTATCTTTCAGATACGCGCCCGCTGGAAGATTAATATTATTACTGTTTGGAGAGAGCTCGTGATCTGGTGCGAAGCCTAGAGTAGGAGCTCTAAACACAAAAATTTGTGGTGCTCCGATTTTTTTTTTTTTTTTTTGAAACAGAATATTTTTCAAAATTAAAAAAAGTACCTCTTTTTCCATTAAAATTATCTCTGAGCAAGCAACGACAAAGAACGAAATGGTAATTTTGCGTCTGTAAAAAATATTGTCCATAAATAAATTTAACTATCTCTCACCAGAATAATTAAAATTATTAAACTTAATTACTAAAAAATGTTGAGCAACTAAAAAGTGTTGGTGTTCCAGGTTCCTTGTTTATAACATCATCAAAAATCATAATCAACAACAATAATGATAGCACGAACAATAATAAATGTAATAGTAAATAGACAACATTAATGAGGATAAATTGAAACATATGTTTTATGTTCGATTACGACTAGCTATTACAATTTTCGACAATCAAACTTTTATTAAACGTTGAAGGGTTCAATAAGGATAACGAGCAATATTTAAAGCAGAGCGCGCCTAAAATAAGAATTCTGGCATAAAATAATATATCCGATGGAATATAGTGTTATTAAATGGAATCTTAAACACATAACTTTGTTCATTTTTAATAATAATAATAATAATAATAATAATAATAATGAAAGAAAGTTGGAATGATTGAGGGAATGATACAAAATGAATGTTAAAAGCAGCTGAGAGAGCCTATTCAATGTTGTTAATTCCATAGGAAGGTAGCAGAAGATATTTAAAATGCTCCTTTGACTCGTATAACCTGAAAATCATTTTATGAGATGAGCAACAAACATTTTCGATGTAAGTAATCCCCACATAATGATAGTCTTCAACAAGTAAGGAAGTTTAACTTTTACATGCAAACAATCTCAAATAAGATATAAACATGTGGTTATTTAGAATAAAATGCTGTGTTACAGAACTTTTACTTACCATTCTTTATTTTAAAGATTTTCAGTTAAATTTGAAAATTTATTAAATTCCATCTATCTTTTTAAAATGCTGATTTTGAAAAAAAGAAAATTATACGAAAGCTTTAGCTTTGACCTTTACAGGAAATTTCATCGTGTTAAAAAAATAAGTAGAGTAGTAATTTTAAATTGGACTCGAAATAGCTTGAAGCAGTTGTTGGGGGCATTTGCATCAGTTAGCAAAGATGTGTTTTTAGATTTTTGGCAATTTTCTCATTTTTTGCAATAAACACATGGCCCGTTCTTGAATTTAACTCTGCCATTCAATCAGGAATATCTCATTTGGAAACATAAATGTTGTGTGCGATTAAAAACAAAATGTTATTCTTGGAAGAAAAAAAAGCTCAATGTTTTCAAATAAACTATACACCAATGCTTGATATAGCCGAAATATAATGGCAACTACGAAGTAGAGTTCACCTCCGAGCAATAATAGAAAAAGACTGTGCTTTCCATTGATTTGTACGCAATCTAGAAACTGACTGCTACGATGAAAGCGAATCTTGTACTCAAGATAAGCGGAGGGGGTCTGCATTTATTTATCGTCATCACGGTGAAATTAAATTACCTCTGTTTACCTAAATTTGCGAGAGCACTATTGTTGGAAAATCACTTCTCTGACAGGCAAACCGTTGAGCTCGCAAAATAAAAGCGTGTTTGTAGTCGGAGACTCTTTGATATTGATAGCCTAAAAGTGACCCTAACGCTAAGACTTGTAATATAACGCTAAACTGTATTTGTATTTCGTTTGATTGCTAATACATTTTTTCTTTCTGTTTTAGGTAAGTTGCTTTGTATACTATGAAATGAAAGCTTAAAAGAGATCAAAGCAAGATGGGGAAAATCGTAAGCATTATTTAGGAATTTCTAAAATTTTATTTTCCGCTTCATAAAATAAATTAAATTTCATATTCCATCTATCTTGGGTCTCTGGCGTGTGCATTAGCGCCGCCTAGATCAACGAATTTTAAAAGGTATAAATTTTAATGTCAAAATTAAAGAAAAGGCAAGTGAAGCTTTGTTTTTTGTTTGTTTATTTATTTTTTTAATGAGAGGATTACGTCGTCCGTAGTCCGTAGTCATTGTTAAGAACGGCAGAATTATTGCAACCTGTTTTGAAACACCTTCAAAAAGTTTCCTAGGGACTATACACTCTGCAACCCTCTGTAATCTACGCCTATTATGGTACAAATATGGAAATTAATTATGTTGTTAGTGCATCTGTGTGCATTCTTAAAAAGTCACAACGAACTGACTGCTATAGTAAACCATTCACTATCTCACCAGTGCAACAAGTTCTTTTCTCCTTTTCTGTTTCCTTTATGAGTGGATTATTTTATCACCCACACTTCCGTTTCGAACCCAGAAATAAACAAAAATGATTGGACTCGTAAATTCTTCTGGCGATGGGATAGAATTCAATTAAGAATAATAAATTATTAACGATTGTATGTGTTTCCCCAGAATAGAGAGATATATATCAATGAAGAAAACTGTGACATCCGTTCCGAACTTATTGAAATGGTGCTATTTAGTGCCATTTTTATAGAGCTGTATCATCTTACCAGTAATGACCTTACGAAATTAGGAACGCTGATGATCCGCAAATTTAACCCGAAGAATAAATCAACCCCGAACTCTAATGACACATCTAAGGCCGAAAAAGTCTTTGAGTAGTATTTCCTGTTAATCAGTACCAGTCACCGTTCACAGTTCATCATGTCGCTTTTTTTTCCCTCCTTAACGGTTTCTCCTCGACACCCCCGCTTCACTTTATTTATCTTTTCATTTTTTGTGTTCGTCTTCCTTTCGTTTTTCTTTCTTTTTGATTTGGGGCGTCTGGCAACAGCTGTTCGATATAGACTCGCGATGACAATTCTAATGGCCGCCTCCGTGCTCTTTGGGTTGAGTTGAAGTTCACCTGCTTCTCATCTATCTCGAAAAACACCACAAAGATGGTTCAGGAGATGGCTGTCCGGATGACGAAAAATTTTCCAAGATTTATACCATCTTTACAGTGAGGTTTTGGGATTTGCTGCTGACTAAAAGTCGCGATCGAATTTCAAATATGTCGGTCGTGCTGGGAATGATCATTTTCAAAAAGACGTGAATTGGAAAAGTGTTGATTCTCAAATAAACCACGAACTAAGTTCAAATCGAGTAGTATGTTTAAACAAAAAAAAAAAAAAAGCATACTTTCAAGTTCTCTTTTTTCCCCCTTCAGTTTTGATTTTTTTTTTTTTTTTTTTGAAAGTACCTTAATTTAAAAGAGTAACATTTATAATTTTTTTATGAAATAGTAAGATATGCAATCAAATTTTAATGATATCATACATACATACATATATATATATATATATATATATATATATATATATATATTTATACATTAATAACAAGAGAAAATATTCAAGCTTTTGCGGCAAGACTAATTTCTCTGTCATAACGCACTCAGAAGTAAAAGTATTCGAAAGGATCACATAAATATTACTTTAACCATTTAAAATGATTTAAAATTCAAAAAGAGAAAAAAATAAAAGGAGTGAAACGCATATTATTTGTTCTTTCGCCCTTTCTCTCCTTCTTCTCTTCTTTTTAACTATGGGTAAAACATAATTCGGTTTCGTGTACCATCAATTTCAAATTGCATTGAAAAAAAAAAAAAAAACAGCGAATCAATTCCTAAAATTAAAAATAATAATTATTATTATACATTTAGTTATTTGAAGATTTCAATGAGTAAACTCGTTTCGCACTAACAAAATTCAATTTTAAATACGATCCTGTCTAATTTTGTTTTTCTTTACGGACAAAAAATACTCTTTCTCAACATTCAGTCCGTGTTGCCAATTATTCACTTTGAAATAACCATATCGTCCTTCCTCGATGGTATTCTTTCATCAAGGAAAATAAAAATCTGCATATGATATTATCTTTATCGTGACCTACTTATTACCTTAAAAGCTCATTCTTTAATAATATTTTAATGACGATTCATGTTTCCTAATTTTGTGTTTTTTTATCTTTCTTACAATAAATTAAAATGTTGAGGGTATATTTCAAATGCTGATGAATATCTTGTTAATAGTCACATGCACGAGTGGTTTATCGTAATTCTATTCTTCTTACTTTCATTTGAAATATTTCTGATTAAAATGCAGAACCGGAAGGGTACGTGTTAACCTAAATGTTGAAAGAAATCTTCTGTATTCTGCTAGAAGTTGAGGTGGGCAGCAAATTGTCATCCCCCTTTTCAAAAGTTGAGCGAGTACGTAATCTTTGTTAGATGTCGAAGTTCATCAAAAACTTTAATGTTAGAGGGACAAGTTTGTGTCTAAGTCACAGGGATAGATCATGAACAACGAGGGAAGGGGTCTGGGCAATATCTCCTCATACATATATAGATGCGTAAAAATAGTTGAATGTGTAAAAAATTTTCATTCCAAATAATATAAGTAAAGCGTCGAATAAAAAGTTGAATAAATTGGTAAATTCATAAATTGATAAGAAAAGGATAGCCGGCATATTGATAGATGATGTGTATCTAGACTAGTAGAAAAAAATGAAGAAATGCTTGCATTGAAAGGCAGGCATATAGTTTGACATACTGACTGAAACATATATAGGAGGATAGCAGTAAAAATAGTTAGATAAAAGAGTAGTGTATATAGATAGATAGCAAGTTAGATATGAAAATAAACCAATGAATGATTATCACACTCGAAGCCATGCTTCTGAAATACAGGGTGGTTATAATTGAACCAAGCCTGTTTAAACATGTTTTTATTTCTAGTAGACGTATGTCATTGAAAATTGATATGTATGTTACCGTTAAAGTGTATAATTCAGTTATTTCATAGATTAACCAGGCATTTCATGAAATAACTAGACAATTCAGTTATAATAATAATAAAATTACACGTTAATTTAAAGCACAAATGAGCAAAAAAATGCAGACATATGTTTCGGGATTGCTTGGAATCCCTTTTTCAATGCGACAGGGAGCTTCTAGATGCAAAACATCCAAGCTCCCTGTCGCATTGTAAAAGGGATTCCAAGCAATCCCGAAACATATGTCTGCATTTTTTTGCTCATTTGTGCTTTAAATTAACGTGTAATTTTATTATTATTGTTTACTTGCACAAAGTTAAATTATTTTTATTTAATTCAGTTATACCATAATGGATGAAAAATTTATTTCTTTTCTTGGTGATTCTGTGAAATAACTACTAATTCTATGAAATAACAAATGATAGCTCGTTAAAGTGAAAATAAACAATTTCAAAGTTATGTTAATATAAATTCGTTGATCATAAATCTGTGAAATCTCTTGAAAAATACATACACATTACATGGGTCAAAGCAAAAAGAAATATGCAATAAGAAAATATTAGTTGAGTAATTGGTTTCTCCCCCAATTGCAGCTCTCATCACGAAATTGCTGCAATTTTAAGAGAAACCTATCGTGTGACTCGTGAACACCCTATAATGCGCTCTGAACATGTGATTGACGAAAATGGAAAGCACGTTGAACAAATTTTTTGCTACAATCAAATTCATCTCCCTTTTCTCAGCTGGTAGTAAAAATTTGAACCAATCTTGTCGTATTGCAGATCTCTTTTGTCCATGATCCATATAACTTAGATACCAATGGTTTACGTCTCTTAGAACGAGCTCTGCGACTCTATGGAGGCCTGAACAGGGCAATTTAAAATTAGAACCATCATCTATATCTCTTCTGTATGTAGTTAACGAGATTTTTATCTTCTTTTTTTCAACAACAAGTTTACATTTGTCATAGCATCCTAGAAAAATGATGTAAGCAATTAAACATTTGCCGGTAGAAAACGATGCTTATGAAATTACACCTGTTCTTGAATTTCTCTTTGTTAAGATACATTTTATTGAACATAAAATATCGGCTCGTTGTTTTGGTTTTAATTTGAAGTTTTATTTGTTCTTTGATGTTCCTATCAATCTCCTATCGAATCGTTCGAATCAATTTCGGAGAAAAAGAGTACGGCGTTCTGTCCTGCCTTCGGAAATAATCTGAATTCTTTCTCTTTTTTCCCCTTAGCGTTCTCCCAAGCGAGCGGGGGAGATGCGAGGGGAGAGGGAGGATGCCCAAGCGATCGGGGGTGGTGAGGCCCCGATAAGGTTTCGGCCCATTTATTTACCCCCGGGGGAAGAAGGTTTTTTAGCGGTCTCATCTCCTTGGTGCTATGAATGCCTTCAACGGAAGACAGCTGCAAAAGTCTTCGGGCCCCAATCTTCGATGAAAACACTCTGTCTGTGCGAACATTCCGGCCAATTTTTTCTTTCTCCCATTCATTCTTTGTGGAAGTATTCATATCTGCTCTCAAAAATATGCTCCCGGCATCTACAATTTCGCTTCTTTTCCAGCTCATTTAACGTCGGTTGGAAACAGTTTATTAGATAACGGGTACCGATGGTTGTGTACGGTCTCGTGGTGGCTGCTACTTGCTGCTTGAGGTGTCTGGAAGGGAAGGAGGAGGAGGGGTCGAGCAAGGGACGGTGTCGAATTTCCCGTTTCCCAGACACCGGCGAAAATGGAGAAAATGAAAATTTCCCCCTTTTTCGCTTCCGAAAAACATGGTAAATGATGACTTCGAGGAAGAACTTGTGAGTGGGAACCAATGTGGCGTCAATGTGGTTTAACAGATCAAAGGTTCCCATTTCCAACTTGATGGCTGATTTAGGCTTAGCTTGTGTAGGCGATGCCCTGGCAGAAAATGCACATGCGTTTTACGGTCATTTTCAAAATATGCACACACATATTGTCCCAAAGTGGAAAAAGTGATTACACGCAGAATATGGTTGTTGCAACTTACTATAAATATATTTCTTTAGGATACACTACACAACATATTTCTAATAGAAAAAAAAATCATTTACATAATTTTACAGCAAAGATACAGACTTTTGTATGTACCAGTTACATGGACTTGACCAGTTTGCTCGATTTAACAGCAAAATATCTTACAAAATCTACATGCTAATTAATCTCACTAAGAAACAATGCAAAATCTTTAAAAAATTAAGTAGCAAATAATATTCAAGCAAAAGAAAGAAATGAATTTATATATTTAACATAAAAATCCAGGTAACAGACTTGACATTGAATTAAAAAAACCCACCGTATCAGAAATTGTTTACACCAACCACTACACCGTTGTTTTTCAAGTGAAAAAAAAAAAAAAAAAGAAATGGCTACAGGTAAATATTTAACTAGTATAAGTGATTTTATTGAAAATGTGTTGACGCCTGTTGGTAAAATTTCCACCCTGTTTTCATGAAACTGTACCTTAGTAACGGACTTGACAAAATATGAGAGATAAAATGCTTTATAGAAATCATTTTTTAAAAAAATTTCCGGTTTTGCATGAATAACTGCAGGAGTTTAAAACAATGATTATTTACCTGATGAAATATCCCAATTTTTTTTCTTTTATAGTGAAAAACAGAGCGAAAATATGTCACTGAATTTTGACATACATAAGAGGGACAGCTAATTTTTTCGTCTACTAGCTATGGAAATCTATCTTTTCGGTAAAAAAATGGAATTGATTTTTTTTGCATTAGAAATATGTTGTGTAATGTACCCTGCAGAAATGAAATTTATAGTCAGTTTGAAAATAAGATATTTTCACTAAAATAATTTTGTTCACTGTGGGGCTACCTGTATGCATAATTTGCAAATGACCCCTTAACCTAATCGGGGAGTGTAACTACCAATCGCACTGGGAAAGGGAACGTTGAATCTTATCAATATTACTTCTTCATTCAAATTTGGAGCATATCCAAAAAGAATGGTATTGTTCCGAAATGTTTAGTTTACAAATACCGTAATTATCTGCGTATAGCCCGCGGGTTATCTACAAAAAACTTCTTTTTTTACTACCTGCGGGCAATATAACGATGCGGGCAATACATGAAACTCTAAGTATTATTAAAAAGACAACTACCGTTCAGAAATATCGAAATCTGTTTTCCTCCAAAACGAAATGCAGAGAAATAAATCGTAGCTTTCGAAACAATGGTCCAAAGCAGATTGGGGCTCGGTCGCTACAGGCGAATACATTGTTTTCTAGGGGTGTATCCCAAGTTTTTTTCTGGCGTGCGGGTTATATAACGATGCGGGTTATACACCGAACTTAATTTTTTTAGAATGAATTTTTCTTCCTGCGGACTATACAACGATGCGGGCTATATACCGATAATTACGGTAACTGTTGTTCATGTTCCATGAATTTCATTATAACGACATTCCTATAGTTGGGTACTGATTGATTCACAATGGCTTCAACTTACCTTAATTTTCATATTTTTTACACGTGGATATAGTATGTACACATTTATAATAAATTCAAAATACCTAAAGTATGATTTTCAATAACACTAGTTTAGCATAACTTTTTAAGGTAATTATGAAGTGTGTGAGGGAGTTGAGTAGAAACATTTTTATTAAAAGAAAAAAAAAAGTTTTTTATATATCTATTTATTTTAGATTTTCCATGAAGAGAACATCTTTTCGAAGGTGTGCTACATTATTTCTTTCATTAAACTAATTTATGTCATACCTTACGATTTGATTTTAATTTTAATTTTTAATTTTGATTTATTTATTTATTTATTTTGCATCATGGAAAAAGAAAACACAGTGCATGAATAACGAAATGACAAATCAACTTACACTAGACAAAATTAACTGAAGTTATTTCTCATTAATATAAATATTCCAAGCCCTTGAAATATTGTTGTTCTTACATCACTCAAAGTTTTCCAATGTAATTTCAATAAATCAAAAGCAAAAATTAAAAACTGAAACTATATATTAACAAACTACAGTCTTATCTCGAACACTTTCTTTGTCACAGCACAGTGATTTAATCTCTGAGAATTTCCCGCCACACCTTAATTGAGGAAAAATGTCACGTTGGCGAAATCAATTTGATAGCAGATTCCATTCACCTTTTAGTAAGTACTGTCGAAAACGTTTTCGAGTTAATGACATCACTTCCACGTTTAATCCACATCTGGTACTCGTTATCTGGAGGACTAATTCTGCGTCCTATTAAGAAGGAGATCTCCCCTTTCATTTGAACCTCATGTCTGTGCACACGTGACTTTTTTTTCTTCACTCTGCGAAACGTGTTGATTATCGTTGGCTGAAATTTACTGGTTTAAATGCACGTTATCTTATTTTTCAAAACGTTTTGTTAAACCTGTTGGAAGATTTTATGGGTCTTTTCTCCATAATACTTTTGTGTTGATTTATTTTAAAGTTATAGTTATTCTCGATTGTACCCCACCGCCCCTTTTTTTTCTTCCGTTCTTTCTTCTTTACTATTGATAATACACGACAAAATAGAAACCAAACTTATGATAAAACTACAGTCCTTACTTCGGCTAAGAGGTAGGGGTCTGATGGATGACATCTCCACCAGACCCTACCTTTTAGCCGAAGCCTTAGGCATGCCCACTGATGATACTGCCGCAAACGTAGAAAAAGAAATCGTCCAGATGTTCAATATGGTTTTGTTTAATGTTTACATAAATTGTAAGTTACTTTACATTGATTACAAGGAAGATATAATTGCTATATTGTCCTTGAAAGAGACGGCAGGATGGGGAGATCATAGCAAATAATGCAAAATGAATCGCACTTTAAAAAAAAAGGAGGCCTACACCTCCGTCTAGAAATTACCCAATATGCTCCTCCGCACAGAAAAAAATACGAAATTATGAGGGGGAACATTATGAAATATATGTATACTACATATAGTTTGATTTCTAATGGGCTGCTGTTGGCTTCTGCCAGTTGCACACCTAGTGTGTTCCTCAGAGATTGATACCCTCTCTTTCAGCGGCACCACAATAAATGGGGGATCATCGCTGCGTGAGAATTTTGATGTCCAGTTTATTTTACTGAAGGGTAATCATCTGGACTCTATTGATGCCAAATGACACTATGAATTTAGTTAAACCTAGAGTATCCCAGCCAAATGTCTACTCAAGAGATCTTTTACATGCCGCCTAATCATACGGCATAGACACAGACGATTTTCTGCATCTTAAAAATCCACATTTTTCACATCAAAATCCAGCAATTCAACCCTTACTTTAAGAAAAGCTGAAGCCAAGATCTTAAATCAGGTGACTCTACTTGCGCCAATGCTTTCAAACTTTTTCAAGGAAACCAGCTTTCTTCCAATACTTCACTGGTCAAATGTCATCACGTGACTTTAGATCCCGCTTCAAGAATTTAGGACTACCTTCCCTCTACCTTTTTTACCTTTTCAATGACACTGCCAAGCTCGATCCTATGAACTGGGGGGCGTACAAGTCCCGCGCCTTACCACGACGCCACCGTGCCGGCTAATTCTGAAATATTGAAATATGTAAATGTAAAATAAATGTGAGTACTATTGTTTTAAATGAGAATTGTTATTTACTAGTCGATTAGTAAGTAGGTTGTACTTTAACTTGAATTAAATTAATTACAGTTTCTTGCGCCTTTCCGTTAAAAAATAAATAAATAAAATCCTGCGAGTGCGCTGATGTTTTTGTCCTGAGTAAGCCTAAAAAGTGCCCTTAAACCAAATTCCAACCTAAAGTGTCTCTTATGATGAAAGTTGTAGCTAAACAAGGAGCATGTACATTCATGTTCCATACGATCATATATTATTTTACTTTACATGAATCTTAACTTTCTTAACATAATAAAGAAAAAAACCACTACTGTTTAAAAAGTTGTCGTAAAATAGAAAATTCCATAGCAAAGAAATTTTTTTCAAAGTTTAGTGGGAGTGTAAGCCCATCCATCATACTTGTTGCTCGATTTAGTGTAAGAAATTTCTTCATAAGAAATATGTTAGGAAAAAAGTTCTGCACAATATCATGTCCGATAAAATTAAGATGGTAGGGATTTCATTAGCTAAAAACGGTGATCATCCGAAAAATATCTGTGCTATGTTCCTATTAATTAATTTCAATTTATCACAATTGCATGCTGAAATATATGATATACGTAACATCACTTTTGTTGTAATGTTATATCTACACATTCATGCAAAACTTCAAAGACTTTCTGCAGCTGATATTTATAATTTCCCCGTTCTACCTATGCGTAACCAAGTATACCATGAGACAAATTAAAAATGAACAGCACCTGTCAAGGCATTTTGTAAATACATTACAAGCCGTGCTGAAAATGTTGAGTCTACCTGCAATTTTCTACATTATCTTATTATTTATCTATTGTACTTGCTTCGTTGATCCTAATGCAAAGGCATGTAGTTATCCTTTATTTCGCTAATATAATAAATTAGAGCTCTTTTACTTTCTATTTGTAATTCTAACTTATAGTCCATTTTCTTTCGTAATACTGCCTATCGGTTCGAAGGAAGAATTAAATTACGGTACAAATCGTGGCTTCTTTTATTTTGTCTTATGCTTTGTTCATTATATTTAACGATGTATATTGTTTAGTTCGCCAATGTGAAAGACAAGTGCATTTAAGTCCCCTTCCTCCACCTCTTCCGTTTTGATCAGAAGTGGTTTGCTTGTGTTGTTTCTTTTCAGTTGCTATGTTGGCTGGAATCCGTTTGATTCATGCGATACACATTAAAACGAACGGACTGGCCTTTAATGGGGATAAAAAAAACCTCTATGTGCCTTTTTTTTAATATTTCAAACGAGATTTTTTCAAGAGTTCATAATGGTAATAATACGTAACATTAAGAGTTTTCAAGTCAGTAGTGTCCGCCATTACGAGACCAACTATTCTTTAATCGTGGAATTTTTAAAAAACAATTTTTAAGTAAATCGCTAAAAACAAATTCAAAAATAATCAATGAACCAATAATTTGCGTACCTCCCCCCCCCCCCCCCGTATGGTGTTTAAATAAAATGAAACAAAGTCAGTTGCTAGTGTAAATACGTAATATATATTTTTTATACCTCAATCATTTTCTATGAATGACGGGTAATTAGAAAAGTTAGGTCGTTTTCTTTTCTTTTTTTTTCGATAAACTGAATTCCTAAAGCTCTTTCAAATGCAGTAGTTTGCCCGAAACGGACTTCGATAATCTGACCCAGGTTTCATAGAAGAATTACAGTTTATAATAAGTTTCGTATATTTCAGTTTCGATTTCAAATTCGAAAAATCTGGCATTCATATTTATGAGAAAGAAATCTTAAAGGACATTCCTGATATAAACAAATACGAAATAAATTCAACTGGTAATACTGAGGCAAACTGAAAATAATACCTTCCGATAGGATACAGTAAAATAGTAATACTAATAATAATAAAAAGCGAAAGTGCTATTTCCGCTCCACTTTCGAATTGTCGGAAGGGGTGTAGTACAGTTAAACGAGATCGAAGATGCAGTACGATCTAAAAATTTGAAAATGTGCAACAATCTAACAATTAACAGTGTATAATACGGATGTATTTATTTTTAAATTTAACTAAGCTAACTAATTAACTTAAGTCTTATTTATTCTTTTTTTCAAATTATTACGGGTCACTGAATTTGTTAATGAGTTCAAAATAGCCATTAGCCCCTCTTAACAACCAATTGACCGCATATTGACAAATAGGTCACTCATAACAGCGACCTGTTCCTTAAACAACTTTCCAACCATCAATAAGAGAGGGTGGGGGTTCCACCATTGGAGCGAATCCCCTGAAATCTCCCTCCCTCGCTTTCGCTGACAAAAACGTGTCGGAAGCGATGAAGGACGACTGACGTCACATCCGGTCCGCGGTGTGGTTTTGGGTCGTCCGAATGCGATGGCCCAGTGAGTTTGGGGCTTCGCGCATCAACAGGCCTCAATACGAGTATGAAGTCCTATTGCAGAAATCGAGAGTGGGCCTTTTCACTTCTCTGATTGCGTCACTCGCCTGTGAACGTGAATTGGTCTTCAGTGATTGAATTTCGGTTCCAGACGATGGCAACAGCAGCGCTTGTCTGGTTTTGCTTCGCGGTCCAGCTGCTCAAATTGCCCGCTGCCAAATGTCGTCACGTCGGAGCAACTTTGAAAAGCGGGGAAGGAAATGGACTTTCTTACTTTTTCAACTTTTAAATTTTTAGTTTCGGAAAACGTAGACGAGCGGGAAATAAACAATGAAACGAACCCGTTGGCTCATCGGGGTCCAAAATTAGAGGAAATACTCCTGCCAAGGTTAATGAGTTGATTTCGAAAAGAAACATTTTCACTGCTTCACTTTCTCGTTTTCGAAACATTTATGAATTTAAACTGCATTTTTTAGGTTTTTGCCCGATGCTGGAAATTATGAAATGTCACTTTATGTGTTTCTTCCAGTTCTTGACGAACTTCCTCATTTTTCGAAAGTTTGTCGTAAGCTGAAAAGAATTAGGAAATATTTAACATTGAAGGAGTAACCTTCTCTTATTTTTGCTCATTTCTTCAAAAAAAAAAAAGTTTTTTCTTCCAGATAACTAATGAAACCATTGTTACAACAATACCAAAAGATTTCGTACAAAATTTCAAATTCGAGCTATAAATCTAGAAATGTCTAAAATCTAAACAACTGTCATTTCATTGAAGTGAGGCCTTTGAAAATTTTACCTTGAAGAATAGTATCGAGGACACAATGACCCCTTCCTCCCCTGACCCCCTAAAATTTTCTGCAGGGTAACAAATGCTCCGTGTCTTAACAATTATGAAATGTTATTTACAAAGCACAGAGTGAACTGAGTCATAAACTGAATTGAGAAGGATCTCGTTTTCCTAAATTCAGTTTCAGACAAAAATTACGATTGACTATTTCGTCATCAAAATCAACTCTTTAGAAGTTTTATAAATAAATAAAATAATTCGCAATGTTTGTATGTCAAAGGTACGCCAGCAACATATATCTTGTAAGACAGTCTTGTCTTGACAGCTAAAAAATGTTATTAACAAAGCAAATTGTGAGCATTATCTTGCCCTTCTCAATTCCTTTTCTGACAAAACTCACAATTAATTTCGTCGTCAAGGTCAGCACCGAACACCAATTACCTCTTTATTATTATTACTATCAATATTATTGTAGGAAAATTTAAACTTACAGCTGCGCTTATATAAATAAATATTACAGAAAATAGAAGAGAGCTCATACACTTTAACAATATAGTTCTGAGTTCATTCAAAGTTTAAACTTGCAAAAATTCTGTTGAAATTTTTGAATGCAACTACATTTTACGCTTAATTTTTTACGTTTCACTCTCAATTTTATGGATGTAGTACGGATTCACTTAGTCAACTTTTTACTTTGTTTTCTTGCATTTAATAGAAAAATTCGAAATGCTTTTATTGTCAAAGGTACGGAAGAAATATATGTTTCACAGTCGTGTCTTGACAATTATGAAATGTTATTCGCAAAGCAAAGAGTGAACATTATCTTGTCCTTCTGAATTCCGTTTCTGACAAAAATCTGCATAATAAAAAGCCTTATTAAAAGCGAGTTTGTGACACTCCGAAGTAATATAAAACCCAGTTTATTGCAAGCTGCGCTGCCTTATTCGTCCTCAAGTAGTAAAAAGAAAAGAAAAAAACTCTGCGGCGTTCTCGATAATCATTGGTGCAAGAACACAGATTCGAACCGTTTTAAAGTGATTGCGAAACTTGGTTGGCGTGATGCGACCATATTATTTCCACGAGATTGCATACAGCGATTCCTGCATAAATTTCCGTCTTTCGATTGCGCAAGCGCATGTTTACCTGCAGAAGAACAGTTGGGCGTCGTAATAATACGTAAAAACGAATGTGGCACCTGCTGTGGAAGACCGCCGCAAAAACGGGTTCGCAACAAATTAGTCGGAAGAAATGCAAATGCCCACATTTGCAGGCGCTATTTGTTTCCCCGCAGTGGCAGTTCGTGGATCAAATGAGTGGTTCGCACTTGCGGAATATATTTTTGCAGTTTCACTTCTCGTTCCAGAGAGTCAGTGACAGGTTCGCACCGGATGTGCAGAAAGAATTTTTGTTTCAGAAGTTTTCAAAATGAATTAAAGTTGCAATAGATTTACAAATCGGACTCCAGACGACAATATAAAATTACGAGGAAATTACCGATACTTTCTTTTTTGTTTATGAACTTTATTTCAGGTTCTGTAAAGATCGCGCAATTAATTAAATTGATGTTAGGAACTAAATAAATTAAAATTTTATTCCGGATTTAATAGATAAATAAGAAATTGTACAATAATGTCATTTGTATGTCACCTTCCGTAACATCCATTGTAATTCTATACTTCCTAATAACGTCAACTTGAAAGCAATTCTTACTGGCCGTGTCCAGAAGGAATCTCATGAAAATGGTGAGCATGAAACTAAACGTTCAATTTCACGCATGACTGGACATGAAGCTAAACGTTCATGTGAATTTTTAGAATTCAGTTTGCAGAAGACCCACAATTGACTAATGAGATTACTCTCTCAGGACATGTTCTGTTAAGTGACGTAATAGAATTGGTAAAACGAGTGATTCTTGACACTATTAACTTAGTTTTGATTATTTATTAGAGTTTTTAGAAATTTTGTGTAATCTCTATCGAATATTGTTTGTGTAACCTGCAAATAGTGTACGTAAAATATTTGGAGAATGTCTAAATCAGCGATTTCCAACCTTTTTTAACGTCACGACCCCATTTATAACAACTAAGCAACCCGCGACCCTTTGTGTATGTATACTCAAACGTTCACACAAGTATTTTGACAAAAAGACGATACGTTAAATTCAAGCTGTTTGTAAATCGAATCCCACTGTAAATGGGCTTTTTATTATTATTTCCAAGGACTGTAAAATAAACGAATTTACAGTGCAGTTGGACTGAAAGACTGCATGTTTCCTTCGACACCTTTTCGTGTCTAACTTGCGTACTTAGAATGGAGCTAAATTTAGTACACATATGGACCATAATGGGAAGTAGTGCTGATTAGTTTTTTCCCGTCAAGTGGAATGGCTTACTTGAACATTTTTCTCGTTACGCGGGATTGCTCTCAAGAAATTAATAATCGAAGGATTGAGACAAAAATTGGATATCGCCATATAATGAAAGAGACACAGCTTTTATTGGAATATTTCTGTAAATTTTGAATTTATTTAAATTTTGTACATAATTCAAATATTTTTCGCATATTGTTTTTCGTATGTTTCTTTCTTTGAAATATTTGTGATTGATTTTATTCTGGTCGGATATGACGAAAATTTTCATGTCACTAGACACTTATTTTGTAATTTATGCTTTTAAGTTTAGCACAAAATAAACCAAAACTATATTTAGTGTAAGAAAGAGTGATTTTGTCTATGTGGCATGCTTTTTAATTTAAAATTAGAAACATTACATGCGTTCCGATGAGAAAAGCCTCACGACCCCATCTGGAGTCGCGACCCACAGGTTGCGAAGACCTGGTGTATATGATTCAGACTAACTCATTACAAATAATAATTATTATTATTTTAAAGTAAATTCTACAAAAATAGTGCGGTCTGTAAAATTTTCAAAAAAAAAAAAAAGTAAAGTAACTGAAAATTGAGTCTTACAGACTTTCGTAGATAATGTTCATAAAATCATCAATCGAATTTTATATTATACATTAAGTGACTAAGAGGGGTATAGAAATTGTGTAAAAAAAAATTAGTGAAATTTTATTGTTTGATAAAGAAATGTTTCAATCAGTTTTAATGTCCAACTTTGAAATTTATTTTGAGCATAGTAAAGGGAGAAAATGGTGCAAGGATTTCATTTAAATACAATTTTATATTTATATTAGTGAGATACTTCAGATTCTGAATGTCGGATCACTCCTCAAACATTTTGTAGTCCCCTTTCATTTAAACAAACAACAATGAACGACAATTAAAAAGGAACGAATGCTAAACTTTTAAAATGTTTTTTATTTTTAAGTGTTAATTAGGGCTGTTTAAAATGATGCTCTGTTAATTAAACCATTCACTTTAATACGCTAAATTCATTTTCAAAAGAACATTGTTGAAGCTAGTGCATCCATGCTCTTGACTGGTACAAATTGCTTTGCTTGAAATCGAAAGAAGGTTTTAAAAAAAGCACGATACTAGAAAATTTCGGTATTTCCGCAGATAACAAATAGAAACGCTAATGCAAAAGCAAAAAAGTGAACCAGGCCGGGCTGTCGATAGAGTCAGCGTGGCAAATGTCATCTGGGCGAGACACCAAGTTTTGATTTTTCCACTTTTTCTCCGTTGCCAACGCTCGCAACAAATTAATTCCAAATTAACTTGAAATACAATTTCAAGAAAAGAGTTAACGGTTAAATAATAATAATTGCATAAAAAAAGAAAAAATGCCGTCCACCATTCTTTCTGGATGCTGTTGTCAACAGCAAATGTTTCCCAGTATTAATCTCGCACTCGCAATTTCGATTCGATCAACCAAAAAGCCAGGGATTCGCAAAAATTTCCAAACCAGCTGTGCTTCAAAACGCTATCAGTGTGTCGGGCTCTCCGATAAATAACATTTACGCGCATTTAAGAAACAAAAACATACCCCCACCCTCTCTAAACTGTCTCCCGTTGCTAAACTAATAAAATGGCTTTCCCCATAGAACAATTTTTGCACCGTATTTGTGGAACTATCTTTTTGATAGCCACTCAATCGATTATGGCATACTTACTGCTTCGTCCCCTCTAGTGTTCTTCCCCCCGTACAACGGTTGCTTATGACACCCCTATAAGGTGAAGCAAAGCAACCCTTTTCCTGAATAAAAAGGGAAAATATTAAACTTTTTCTTGGATGTTTATGCTGGATGCTGTACGTAATTGAGATTTTTTTCCATTAATGTCCAACCACCATACCCCTTCCCTTTCTCCCTTGTAGAAAGGGGTATTTGACATGTCGCATTAATTTCGTATTTTTGCTCAAATAATGCGTGAAATAGATCTTCCATTTCTCGTTGTTTTCCGTTTTTTATCCCTCCCCTTTCGTTTTTCACTTCCAGCGCGTTCGCAGACGATTTCGTTTTAAAGTAATATTTTGATCTCACTGATTAACTGCAACTTTACCGCAACTCGTCGGCATTGATTGCACAACGATACTTTTAAAAGCGGAATGGTTTTAAAAATAAAATGGCTTTCAATCGATTTCGTTTTTTTTTTTTCTCTTTGCAAAATATTCCCCCCTATTATTTTATTTTCTCGAAGACCTTTTAAGTGGTTTTCAGAATACGCCCGCAATCATCTTTCTCGATAATCTCTTCTCGGGGCAATTTGCTACCGTTTGCCTTTTTAAAACGGTTTACGCGGGAAAAGAGCGATATCTAGCGAATAACTCGATGTTAACTAGGCTCTCTCATTTTTCTTCAAATATTAATTTTTTGCTTCCTTTTCACGCTGTCGAAGAAACTCGCAGTTCGAATATTCCACGCCACTTCCTCTTTCACTCCCAAATTTTCTTGCTAAGAAAAATTGTTTGAAAAGTTTTTAGAAATAAATAGCTATCCATTTTGACTTCAAAGATTCGAATGGAAAACCTCGTAAACACATTTCACATAACTGTTCGAACATTTTTTTTTTCTTTAACTCCACCTATTCTTTTTTCCTATTTTTATCCATTGATTTTACTATTATTTGTTTGTTTTTGAAGGGAAGAGAATTCAAAAGCTTTGTTGTTTCCATTTTAAATATTTATACTTGCGCAAAATCATTTTGTTATTCATTTATTTTAAAACATAAAAGAACATAAAGTTGATCTTTTAAGATGGAATTCATGTAAAAAGTTTCTGATCCTTAAAGGATCTTTGGAATATGATCCTTAAAACTATGAAATTAACTCGTTGATTAAAATAACTCAATATAATTTGTACGTTTCACTCTAGTGTTATTGTGTTATTATCAATAGGGGGATATAATAAGAATTTGGGGCATTTTGTTTCAATAATCAAAATATGCCTTCATTTAACCTTCAAAAATTGTTTTCAAACATCTCCAAAATTAAAGTCATGCTGTACGTTGACAGCCCAGAAACTATCATTATTCGTATGGATTTTTTAAGTTATTGTTGTCTTGACATAACAGGAAAATTTAAATAAAAATAAATCCCGTGTTTCGTATTTATGAGTTTCATATCATCAAAAGGCTAATTTAAAGATATATTCGAATCTCCCGGAATCTTTACTAGCGGAGTCTAGTTACCCAAAAATAAGTAAAAAAAAAAAAAAAACGAGGATCGCATAACGCGGAAACAATTTGGTTGTTGTCACTCTTTCAATGCATCGACACTTATCATTAATTACGAACGGTGGGTGTCATTTAAATCTTGAACTTTTAAATAACTTTAGTTTCCTTTAAATTAGATAACAACTTTCACTTCATAAAAAAAAATTTAAACACACACACAAAAAAAAAAAAAAAAAAAAAGAGAGAAAGAAAAAAAAAATCGTCCTTGTAAAGGCGTAAAAAATTTAGTAGCAGATAAAATGTAGTTAATATATATATAATAAAAATTATTTTCTCATTGTCATGTTTACATTGCGTCAACTCTTATCATTAATTACGAACGGTGGATGTCATTTGAATTTTGAACTTTTAAATAACTTTGGTTTCATTTAAATTAAATAACAACTTTCACTTCATGAAAAAATTTAAACACAAAAAAAAAAAAGAAGAAGAACTAGGAAAAGAAACTCGCTCGTGAAGGCGTAAAGAATTTAGTAGAAGATAAAATGTAGTTATGTATTATTGGGAAAAAAAGAATATATTCGATGTAAATTATTTTCTCATTGTCATATTTACGATGCATCAAGTCTTATCATTAATTACCAGCTGTAGGTGCCATATGAATTTTCTTGTAGCTTTAGTGTCTTTTGAAAAACTGGATAACAACTTTCACTTCATAAGGGAAAAGAAAATCAAAAATTTTGTCGCACCTGAAGGCATAAAGCGATTTAGCAGAAGGTAAAGCATGCTTGATTTATACCTTTGTCGATTGGTTGTCTCTTCAGTTTCTTATCTCATCTTGTCTCGGTCTCGCTTTTTTTTTTCTGTTTCCATATTTGTTAAAAGGAATCTCGGTGGAGGAGGGAGAGAAAATCCAATAGGTTATGTCAGTCTCAATATTTTTTGTGTCTACTCTCTCCCTGAAGTTTGACGTTGATGAAAGACGTACAAGAGACTACAAATCTTAAACAGTGTCCGAATTAAATCATAGGCTTTCCATCCCTCCGTATTTTCTCTGAGAAATTTATAATACAGTTTTGTAGTTTTATGTTTTGCACTCTTTCGAAGAACATATGTTTCTAATTCTCAATTAATTATAGAAATTTTTTCTTGCATGAGACCTTGTAATTGCCATTTAATTTCCAACATCATTGAGTTTGCATAATCTATTTACATATTTTACAATTACAGTAAAAGAAACTGAAATTTAAATCTTAAGTTTCAGCTTAAGATTTAGATATAAAGTTTTTCCCAAATTCTTGGGGACTTTTGTCATTTTGTCTAATTTTGTAAACCATTTAAATTTTTAATTTTGTGTTTTACTGCTTACTCCTGCAAGCCTAGTGGCATACTTTGTGGTACACTAGGCGTTCTTAATTTTGCTCCAAATAGTAATTTTTAAAAAGTGTAGAATGTACAGCATGCAAAAAAATTTCTGTTTAATCCAGATAGTAGTAAGACTTCGAAAGTAAATTAAAATTTTTTTCAATGATTGAAATTTGTAATTTACTGCAACTATATGAAGAGGACCTGAAATTATTGCCCAACATACTGACCTAGCGTGAAACTAAATTTTAAATAATCTTTTCCTTTTAAAACATTTATTATTATAGTTGTATTTGTTGTTAATAACTGCTGATTCATTGCTGAATTTTTATTTAAGAGAATGAGCTTTTGGAAATTGAAATTAAGTACTAAATATGAATTCAAAATAACCACACGCAATCGGTATTACTGCAACGAGAATTCCCGTCACTTAGTGTTTCTGCATTGCGTAAGTTAAAACATGTTCCACGCGTTTACCAATCAACGTTGTTTTGCGTACCATGATAGGCAGAACAATTAAGGATGCTTATGAAAGTGTACAATTACGATGCAGTTTAATCAATTTACGTAGGAATATCATATGTCATGGAAAAAAGACATATCGTTTTGATGAAATATTTCGTAAAAATATATTTCATGATTTGAAATATTGCAGTCGCAATAATTGAAATTTCATCTTGAAATTGCGTAAAGCGCCTATAGTCTATTTTCTATAAAAGATGATTAGTTTTTGCTATCTGTAATCTTATTCAAATTGTCCTATATTTTGCTTTCATTCAAGCGTTCATGAATGGTGCAGAATCGGTTACTACGGCACTAATTTTTTGAAGGATGATAATAAAAAAAAGAGCTGTAGTTACCCGAAATAAGCTAAAAAATTAAACCTCCCTCCTTGAACCGAAAAAAAAAAGTACTGAAAATAAATATATTAAAAAAAAGTTTTAAGACTTAAGTTATGAATAAATAATTTACAAATAAAAATGGTAATTAACAGTTAATTAAATTAGTAGCAGAGTAAAACTGAACTGCATTTTTAGTATGCATTCGACATTCCTATTTAGAAATTTAGATTTTTTCAGCCAATTATATCGGTTTATTACTAATATTCTTTTTAAATTATAACTTTCTTGATGATGAACTACTCTACGATTTGCATAAAGGGCGATACAGTACTTGAAAATCTTCAATCGCAGATTAAAAATCGTATGGATAGTCCTTAAGTATTCAAAGTTGTAAATCTGCCTATGGACACTTAGTCGCATTTGTGCATACAGGATGTCCTTGGACGTGACAAAAACCATTTTAATTACTTGTAGAACTAAGGTTAGAAACGCACTGTTAAATCGGAATTCTTGTCATTAGGATAGAATGGCTCATTTTCAAGAACATCGTGTTCTCGAAAAAGCTCCGAGTCAACATAACTTAGATTTGAGTAACTGAGTTCTTATTTTTCAAGTAACCCTTTTTCTCAAATATGATCCGGTACAATCTCATTTTTGAGGCATTATTTAAAAAAAGAAAGAAAGAAACACGTACGTTTTCTCATATCTAAGGTAACACTATTGGAGAATAACACAACATGTGTGAAACAAGAGTACGTCGTAGTTGGGAACAGTAAATCTCTCTCCACGCTAGGGAATCGAACTCGAATCTTCCTAAAGGAAGACCGAATGCTCTTCTAGTGAGCCAGGAAGACGTCGAGCGGTCTGCGAGAAAGTTGGATTATATAGCTTCCAAGCGTAGCAGCTGCGGTTGCTTAAGTACTTCCTTGCCAAATTTCTTCATATCCCAATGCAGAAAATCCCAATCCAGTATTTAGCCAAACGTTCATTCCATTTTTTTTTGTTTTGCTGCATCCAATCCGAATCTGACGAATTAATCATCGTGTACTCCTGCTCCGAAGAGACGACGAGACTATTCATATACTTGAATCGTTCTGATTTTTCGCTTGGTAAATTTGATAAAAATACTATTTTGCTCTGAAGCAGTAATCGTTAAAAATGCGTTAATTATAAACGTAAAATTGCTCCACACATTTTTAATTCATTAAAGTAAAAATACAATATTACTTCCCCTTTCTGTAACTACAATTTTTAAGTAAGTATCGGTACTTAAAACTGAGACCAGCGCTTGCCAATTTTTAGGTAAAAGTTAACTTACTAAAAATAGGCAGGTGTATTTTCTTATTTTGAAGCACATCATTTTTAGCAGTGCATAAAGATAGAAAAGTACGTTCTCTATATTCAAACTGATCTCTATAAACTATTATATTTGATGTTTAATGCAGAGAAAAACGGCTTCAAATCTGAAACCAGGAAAGTTTTTTTTGGTTAGACTATTGTACTGTTTGACTGCCCGAGAAATTGACATAACTAAGACAGTGCACTGTGCTGTTACTTATTGAATTAGGTACCAGTTTTAGTTTCTGTCAGATGTGACTTCAAAACTTGGGACAAGCATTTCACGCAGCGTAAAATCAATACGAATTAAAACTATTGTATCAGTTTTTTCTCGAAATGTCCCTTCCGCTATTTCTGCAATTTTAAAAGCGAATTCATATGTCGGCTGTAAATTGACAAAGTCGTAAAACTGAAACGGAGGTTTGGGAAAGTCCCCGGATGTGACATGTGTCACTCTAGAGTGTCCTAAAAATACATATAAATAACAAAAAGAATGTTCAATTTTATATGTTCCGTACCATCATGAACTATTTTAATGCCATATTACGTTCAAAAATTAGCCAAAACTAGAACCTTTCGTTTTTCCGCTATTGACCCAACTGCTTGTATAGTGACTGAGGAATAATTGAATGAAATATGCTAACATGATACTTTACAAGATGTTGAATTAGATGCAAGCACTTTCATGGAGAGCTTTCAGGAAATTAAAGAAGCTAGAGATATAAAGCAAAGAAGGCCTCCTCCCCTCTCCCGAACAAACAAATGCTCATGTGATCAGTGTCCGGAAAATGCGTTTTCTACCTTATCTACAAGCCAGGAATTGTCACAGAGAGATCTGCGATGTCAAACGATTCTTTAATTTGTTGATTGTCCCGGTATAGCAACAGTCCGGTATCATCGGCGACTTCTTTTCATCGTCGTAAATCTCAGCTGGGCCGGGGTCACCGCTGTCACGATGGTGTAGATATCGGCGCCTAATTTACAGGTGTGTTTACCTGCCTCGTGACAGAATTACGGTCACACAGAACCCTCCCGACAGCTCTTCTGCCGCGAGACCCGTATATCACCTCAGAGGAATATTTTGCCAGCGATATTTAATTTTATTTTTTCTTCTTTTGCCTCCTCCCTTTTCTTCACATTTGTCTTCTTGTTCTCCGAGATTTGTGCAGTCTTCCTGTTTTTAATTTTCCATTATTCGAATTTTTCTTCTTTGCTTTTCTAAGTAGGCACATTAAAACTGGTGGTAGCCCATATCGCTTTAGGTAGGTCTTAGAACAAGAAGGTGGGTGCCTGGGCTGTGGAAAGTCAAGTAACAAAAGAGGATTATATTGCAGTGACCTTGCGCACATAACTTAATTAAAAACTGATTGTATCAAAGTAGCTTACCTCTTTCGTCACTTCATAATCATAAGAAAATAAGTAATTTTTCTTCTGAGGATTTTGTTACTGCTGCTATTGTTTTGAGTCAAGACTAATTTACGAAATGCATTAACATGGAGGTTGCACTTTTTTTTTTTGGTACTACAGTTTTGTATTAATCCGCGTTCTGCCTTGAGCGTGAGTATACTTAGCATGAGTATACTTAGTCGAAACATAGCGTGAGTATACTTAGACGAAACATAGTTTTTGCACATGTCCTTAACTCAGACTGAACAGGACTGTTCAAGTCTGGACCTAACTTTGGGGGAAAGAGGGAAGAAAATGATGTGAACAATTCAAAGAATTTTAACGTTTGCGCCAAAGGCATAATTGTTAAGCTCTTTATCTGAAAAACCAGCAACATTTAGAAATATTCCCTTTTAACAAAGTTAATGTAGTGAAGTTCGTTTCTACAGACTTTAAGCGCCCGCGAAGACATTTCGTTGCAATGGAATGTTTATTATAACGGCATATGCGTTATCCTAATAGCATTTAAAACGGGACTGATCATTTAACAAATATTTCGATGCATCGGTATTCTCTATAACGAGAGTTCACTGTAGTAAAAGCAAAATATATTCTTCAGCATATTTAATGCTATGAAGAAAGTTAGAGTAATTGACTGAATCAATACCAAGAGAAATTAAAAGTAATTTTTTCTTCACACAAAAGAAAGACCGACAGATGACTTTTTTCCTCATATATATTCATGCACATTATTATTCAGGTGATTTTTTATTTTCTTGGTTATTTTTTTAATATTAACTTTTTTTCGCAGCTCTTAAAAATCACAACTTTTATTTTTATTTGTTTATTCTTTAGTTGGATTAATGATTTCTGGCTTTACCGTAGCAAAAATTAAGAACCTTTTTATGGTACCGTATGAAAAAAGTTTTTACATTTTATTATATTCCTGTTACTCCTTTATTTTATCTAGTCTCAATAACATGTTTTTTTATACTGGAAGGATTTTTTAAATTTTATATTTTCTGCTGCGTTTTCATACATATTGCAAAACTGATTGATTTAAAAAAATTTCTAACTTAAAATATTGACAGAAGTTCCTAAATTATAATGCTTAGAAGTTTGGTAGCATGAATTTGGTATCGTTTATATAAAAGGAAAGAGTCTTATTTTGATTTAAAGATTTTTTGATTAAAGAGATTTATTTTGTTGCGATATTTACTGTATTAACTGTTGAAACGCTGTAATTGAAATAATCCAGAACATAAGCTAAACGAGAGAGAGAGATACTGATAAATTTGATGTTGATACACGGAAAATTTGGCTCGATTATTTTTGGGCGAACCTCTTCTTATTTATGAAAAGTAAAAAATCGATACAATTGCGGTTTCATTAAGACTTTTGATCCACGTAATGGCTTTGCATTTTAACAGAACTTGTATATTTAGTCACGTATTGTAGTCATGTACTATTGATTCGTATTTCGTTTCTTTAAAGAGCGAAACGTTATTTACCATTACTTCCTGGACCGTTCCGAAAAACATGTCAAACAAACCTATTTTTTTGTGTCGTCTTTGCACACAATACTTCTGCATGTGATTAAAATAGTTTTTTTTTCTTTACTAAGTTACAACTAGCCAGTGTTTTCTAAAAGTACTATTTTTGATCATCAACTAACAATTGGGTTACAAAATAAAGCACTTGGTTTCTCCGAAGTCAGTCCAGTGACCCCTTCTTAAAACACAACTTCTGTTAATTTTTGCTTCATTGGCTCCACTGCTTTTAAATGACATTGCAATGACATTCTCAGGTTAAAAAAAAATCTGCGTATATTTTCTAAAAAATATTGTTGTGTCTAAAGGTAGATATTTCATGGTATAACATTGAAGGCAGAGGAAAAAGAAGTTATACAGGATGTGGCAGAAAAACCTCCCGTATTTTAGACTTTAATAATAGTATTGGAATTCAAGATCTTTAAACAAAAGGGCATGTAACGCAGTTTACTTTTCAGATAGCCTTGAAAATTGTAGTGCCCAAATGGGTGATGAGGCCTACTTTTTATCTGTGCACATTGGCCATGTATCCCTGAATCACAAAGCAATCGTTCTATAAGGTATTACTTCTTTCAGTTTATCAATATTCTCTGAACGAATACGAAGGCTTTTGATTTTAAGTAACCCCCATAACAAAAAGTTACCGGGTAAACGGGAAGGCCACCCAATATCTCCGCGAAAAAAAAAAATAAATAAATAAATAAAATAAGCGTCCAGGGAACATAGCTATAACGTTCATCGAGCAGTCGTAACATCTGAACTGCATTATGTGTTCTTTGTTTTGACTTATGATATTTTTTGAACAACCTATAATGCCCATTTTATTTGTGGTTAAAATATGTAAGATTTTGTTATCACTGTTATTATTTCTTTGGCGGAGTCTCTCTCTCTCTCTCTCTCTCTCTCTCTATATATATATATATATATATATATATATATATGAACTCATGACCCATTATAAATAAAGTATAAATAAGTAAATACGATAGGACAGGTTATATGACTCTACCTAAATATACATGATCATAATTTCTCGAACAGCTGCTTGGTTGTTTTACTCTTTGCCCACTGAAAGCATAATTGCAAAAGGTACATGAATGTTAGAATCGAAAAATTGGGAATCGTAAAAGGTTTGTACCAAATTAGCACAACTCTTGCAAGCACTAAAAAAGTGAAGTAAAAAGTAAAAGAAAAAAAATAGTAACCCATAATCACTCCACCCCCATATTTTGAGAAATAATGTCTTTGCACCCGAAGATTTCAAACGCCTAGAAAGTAGTAGAGAACAGGTTCTCAACCTATGATATGTACGCTACCGAAAATGCATGAAATCTGACATTTTAGGTAATGACTAGGTATTATATAAAATGCCGGTGTTTCATCCATTGCCATGTAACATTACATGCATTAACAACGTCATGCATGAGATACATTTTAAAAGCTAAGTATTAATAACAAGGAGTTGCCATACTTCCATCTCGGAAGTTCAACACTTTGTCAACAGCCTTCAATGACATGAGGAGATTATTTGTGATTTCTCAAAACAGTCATAAACGCCTTTTCTTTTTATGGAACCTTTTTGAATTAATGAACAGTAATAGCTTTACGGTGCTGGGTGAAAAAATAATGAACAGGTTTCCGCGTGTCAAGACAAAATTCACACCCTCATCAGGAATTCCAACATCGAACTCCAAGAACTAATTAAAGCTTTTAGCATTAACACTTTGAGTTTTTTCATGACTTGTGTTGCCTTTCGAGCGACCTCGGTCTCTATCAGAATCGGGAGTTCCGAAGAAAAAGGCTACAAATTGTCACATTTTGTTCAGAATTCAAGTCGTGTCATGACGGATGGGATGTTTTTTCGTGTTCTCTTTAGCCAAATAGATGGCCATCGCTTTGTTCAGCTTGACATCGTGTCAGCCAAAGAGTTGCCGAAGGGTTGAGATCGTTCCCGAATGCTCAATCTGGTGCGATTATTTGTTGAATCTTCTCCGGGGTTATTCCAGTCACATCTTTTTGCAACCGATAATCGTTCGCTAGTCTTTTTTTCGAGTCACTTCAAGTCCATAACTTCCTTAAAAAGGTAAAGATAAGATGCACAATGAATTTTCTTGAAAAGGCCTTGAAGGATTGATTCAGTCCTTTCCCAACACCTGTCTTTTGTGGTGACATTATTTCTTATTCTTATTTTCGGAAAGTAACTATTGTGATTGGTGCTGCAACTTAAAATGCTGATGAATGCGGTTTTAAATTTTTGCTGCGGAGTTATGCGTCCTCTTAGTGCGCGAGTGAATCATTGAATATTTAATGGGAATTTGAAATTCCTTTAACTGTGTTTTCATTTTTTTGTTTTTAATGCTTCTTTATCTAGTAGTGATAAATAAAGAATTTTCGCGTAATTGCTGACGGGGAAGGAAATAATAGGTATTTTTCAAAAGATGACTACAAAAACATTTATTCAAAAGTGCTTTTTTTCCCTTCTTTCTTTTTAAATTTCGATTGATATGTTGTAATCATTGCAAGAAAAATCCGCTAGTAACAAACTTCAAGCTTTTGTATCATTATATTTAAACATGTACACGTAGATTGCCACGCTTTGAATAAGTTTTTTTCCCCCTCTCCTCTTTCTCTCTCTCTCTCTCTCCCTAGATGTTATGAGTGAAAAATGTGTTTAGTGTTTGTGTATGTAAATTTGGTTGCAGAAGTTTATTATAATGGTACCTGAAAAATATAGTTAGACCTGTTCGTAAGATATAATTGTTGCTTAATGGCTGAATGATATTGTTGCGTTCGATTGAATAGTTGATTTCCGATGTAAGTGCTAAATGCCTTTGTTTCATAACATGAGGGAAAATAAATTCTGTTGGATTTGATGCCAACAAGTTTGCTGGTTATGCTGCTGATGTCTTTGAAAAGCCCTTCGTAAAGCTTTTCTGTGCTCCATACAGTTTAAAACTTATAAATAGAAATGTAGTTTGGATCATTAAATTGCCTATAAAGCTATAGTATATATTCCATTTTTTTACTTAAAAAATCGCACAAATGTGTGGTTTCTCCAGAAGAAAGATTTTTGGTCATTACATCTTTTAATTATTCTTTGTTTTAATGAAATAAATTTGTCACGTGTGGGACATTTTCTGCAGAAAGACAATGAAAGCCCCTCTACTAATGTAAACTTGGGATAATAATGCTGTCCATCTTTTCTTTCTATCCTAGAAATCAAAGCCGAAACAAAACAAAAACCTCTTCAGTATTTTTTTCCTACAATTAAACTTATTTTGTCTTTAATAGTATCTTAATGAAAAGTTAGTTCAAAAAGGTAAGCATTCCCTCTTAAGCAAAGGTTTTTGTCTGAGACTATTTTGCTTCCATTAATTCTTCTACTCTTATTTATTTCTGTTTTATTTCAGTTTACCGACTTTGTTTGGATTTCAGTTCCTTTTTCTTTCGTTGTTATAGTTATACAAGTCGAATACTGTAGTTTTGCTCGAAGAAATAAAATTCGAAAATATTTGTTCTAAGTACTGCATGAAAAAAAGAATTGGTAAATAATCGTTCTGGAGATGAAAGTTTGTTTGCTTCTTCATAGGCATGTTATATATACACCGATGCTAAACACTTGTCTCGTTATGTTGGGTTTAAAAAACCATGAAAAATTGGTTATGAAAACATGGTATTTCAATAGTAAAGTTTTTATTTTGTTTTATTTTTTACTCACAAACAAAAAGAAACTTCATGGCTTGCATGTCAAATAAGGCTTCGTCTTTAGACAATAGCGATGCTGAGTTAAAAAATGATGACAGTAATAGGTATGATTATTTAAAAAAAAAAGATCCTGCATCATTAAGGAAAATGCTTCAGCTTTTAGAATTACTGAGAAAAGTATTTGTAAAATTTCATTTGTATCTACAATTGTTCGAGAACCTTTTACAGTGGTGATTCAGTGTTCTGTCATTGTATCTTTACAGATTTTTACCTTTCGAAGTTTTCCAAAATTTCTTTTATTTACGGTTTTACTTCTTGAACATCTATCTTAATTTCTTTCTTTTTTTTTCAAAATTTTAACTGTTTTATTTATTTTAATAAATTTTGTCCAAGTTTTTGGAGTTTTGTACATATTTGCTTTTGCATTTTGCCAAAAACGGTTATTTTCAAAATTATTTTTATCACTAGGAAATTCTTTACTTAAACTAATGCTTAGCACAGTACGATCAAGCCTGGCTCTTGTGGCTGGTGAATGCAAAAAATAGAAGGGCATAACAATCATATTATAAATAAGAAGAGGGCCTAATTTTGGGCTTAAATTTTAATAATTTTATGATTTACATTAATGTCTCATAAAATGCAACTTAATACAATGTTAAGTTCACATATTTAAAAATGTCGATTTTTTTAAAAGTTTTTTTTAATTTTTATTATTTATTTATTTATTTTGCATTGCTATAATCTAATAGCTTTATTATAGGCTTGGTCGGTAAGAGTTATTCAAGAATTGGGGCACTTTTTACGTACACGAGGGCGCTATTTCCGACGCGAGTAATCATATGCATTTTTTTAATATCAAATCGTTCCTTCTAATACCCTTCCCCCTTCCCCCCGTCAGTATTTAAAATTTCAAACTAAATTCAGTTAAAACTTTTCATGTATACTTTGTAAGGCACGGGAAAATATTTTACGGAAGTGGTCACTTTAGACAGAGTGGTCATTTTGTTAATCAGTTCACTGGAGTAGATAAGGGGGAGGTTTTGGGGATAACCCTCCCCCCCTCTGAAATTAGACTAGTAAAGATTGTATAGAATTTGACAAGTGTTTCTTAGAAAACAATGAAATTTGCCGACTTCCCCGCAAGAAACCCTCCCCCCCCCCTCCTAAAATCTGGGTAAAGATAAGCCACTGAATCAGTTTGTGCGGTTTTTTTAAAAATTAAAATAATTCTAAATGAGATTTTCTTTCTTCTTGAATGGCATCACTTCTTAAGTCTCTTTAACTTTAAATTGGTAATTCTTTGAATGTTTTTTTTATTTGAGAGTATCAGCTTTAGGATCGGTTTTTCGAGTATTAGCGTTAGGTTTAAGGCACTTTACCTTATATGCTTATGCAATTTAGCATCACATGGGATGAAAGGGGGGGGGGGCGGTATATTGAAGAGTGACATTTTGCGACAAAGAGGGGTGGGTGGGCGTCAAATACATTGGGGAAAAAAATGTGACATTATTTATGAATGGCCCCTAACAAGTGGGCTCTTTTTACACGTTTCACTGATTTTGTCTTTTTTCCGCCATGAATCCTCCAAGTAAATAAAGCGTAGTTTATGGCTCGTCCTTGGCAGGTATCTCGATTTCAGATTCAATACAGGTACTGATCATCGCCAAAAGTCGAGACACCAGATAAGAAACGGAATCGTGTAGTGATTAACGAAACAGAGCCATCCTGGGAAACTGCTGATAAAAATCAATTGCCAAATGCGGATTTTTCGCAATGAATATTAAAATACCGATTGTCGTAAACAATTGATCTGGTCTGCGGAGAAAGTTGCAACTTCGCGGGATGTACTTTTGCTTATGACGATTGTTTTGTGGAAGGTTTCCTATTTCCTTTTAGGTCTGGTTTTAGTGAACTGAGGAGTTCCAATTATTAAATCATTTTATTCTGACTGTTTGATAGTTCTAGGAGCGTTACGAAACCTCAGAGTTGACTGTATATATATATATTTTTTTAAAGAATATCAGTGCGTGATTTAATTCAAAAGTATGACGTCACATTTTGCTTTAGGCGAATTCTTAAATCATCCTATTTCCTCACCTTTCCATGAACATACATTTTGGGGACTTTTTAATGCAATCTTAAGAATTAAAATACTCATTTAAATGAGTTTTAATTGAAATATCTGAAATAATTCAAGAATAGAAATGACAGGCGAAACAATTATCATTTTAATTAGCTGTATTTTGTTGCCAAACGATTCATATACCAACAAGATGCTTAAATAAATTAGTATCGGTTTATATATTTTTTTTTTTTTTTTTTGCAGTGTGTAAACTTCAAATCCTTTCCTTTTTTTCCTTTCCATTAAATACTGCACCGATGCTTAGTTGATATTATTGAAATTTTGTTATACCAAAATATTACTCTGTGCTCTATACATAAGGCAATTAAAAGTTGATGTGGTCGAAATGATTATTGCTAGACCTAGAAACCACTCTCAGACGAGATAAATATGTTTGACCGCATAATTGCAGTACAACTTGTGGGCTACAGAATAAAACACAATTATAAATTCAAAAAATAAAGTACAACAACCTACACTTACATCATTTATAATGCATATTATATATGTATAAGTGTATAGATTTTTTTTTCTTAATTTTAATTTTTAAATTGACTTTTACCAGCTGGAATAACTTGAAGTGACTAATGTGTCCATATTTTTTATAGATAAAAGTGCTTGTTTTGGCGTATGTTTGTACGTTCGGTACGCAAAACCACCAATTCTATCATCCCCTGAGAAAGCTAACTTTCGAAGTCACATTCGAAAATTTATGTTTTTTTTTCTCATTTTCTAGAATTTCATATCATTTTTAAGTTGATAAAAAAACTGCTTCAGATGGAATTTGTTGGAAAGCACCAAAATAAATAGAACACGAGTTACTGCACAGAATCTTATTTCTTCTAAAAAGAGTTAGTCTAAGCTTTGAGCTTAAGCTAGTATTAAATAAAGATTTTGGAGAAAATTATTTCCAATAATTAATTGTTCTAAACATAAGCCCGTGAGTTTTCATTTTTATTTAATTGTTAATGTTTAGCTGTTAAGTTTCATGCTGTTTAACATCTATGGGTCTGATACAGTTTCTTGATATTATTATGGTAGCGGGCAACTCCGGGCAGTTTTGCTAGTATAGTATACTACAGCGCGATATCTACTGTTGTGTGGCGTTTTTATCGGATAATAAGTAGTAAGAATTTGAAACAGTAATAAGATATACATTCAAAAAATACGTATATGAAACCGATAACTGCTTCTCTTCTCCTTTGTCATATTTTATTTATTTATTTTGTATTTGATCTTCTCTTTCTTTTATTTCTTCCGCCGATGAAAATCCCCGTCGTGACCAACCGACCGGACGAAAGCGAAAAGGAATCTTCGGCATGGATCGGGCCTCACGAATCGGCTGTAGTCGGAATCCGAGCCACTGGGTCAAATCGGGTGGGCGGCTATTTTTCGGGCGCTTTTATCGAACGAGACTCATCGTGAACGGACCGTCTCTATCTATCCCTTTTTAAATGCTCACGACACACAATGCACAATACGATCGGGTTTATTAGAGCACGGCAGGGAGAAAAAAATGTAAACACAAAATGAGAGTGAAAGTAGCGAAAGGGATGATTGGGAACTCGACCTCCAAACACATTTTTTTCCCCTCGCGATTCCCGTGGGTTATGAATGCGCACGGATGAAGGGAAAAAAAATGCAAATAAACAAGCAAAACGAATGAGGATTTTAGCGATGATATCGATGAATTGTTCGGTGAAAGGGAGTTCATGTAAGCGAAAGTTGCGTTGGCGTTCGCGGGCGTTTCACTGGAAAGCAACTTTGATCGCCTATAAACTTCACTATTTTTTGTTCTTTTTTTATTTATGTATTGAAATTGTACGTGCGTCGGAATTCATATGTCTGGTAGAAGTGGAATTGTCCTCGTTCTCCCGTTTTGTGTGTGCTATTTCTAAAGAATTGACCCGAATCGTAAAAAAAAGATGTTTTGATTTACTTTACCATAAAATCGAATGATGCATAAAATTAACTTACGGACTGTCTGCAGTTAGGGGAACAACTTGTGAGAATTCATTCGAATGTCGTTCTCACAATGATTTTATTTAACATTTAATTAAATGTCAAGTAAAATCAACAAAAAGGTGTTTTTGTTTTTATTTTCTCCCCTTAAAAGTTTCTTATTATTTAATTATTTTTTGTTAATTTTTTTATTATACTTAAAAGTAAGCCAGAATTAAATCATTTAATTTCGCAATGAATTATAAGTCAGAAGTCGATATTTTTCAACAATTTTTATGTGAAATGCTCTATGATGATGGAAAGAGTATGTTTTTAATCAGGGAGTTATAATTGCTGTTAATACAGTGTTTCGATTTTGTCTAAGAATAGATAAAAACCAAGTCATGCATAAAATTAAAGTTAGAACTGATTAGAGATATTCAAACAACACTCAACTAATTAAACGATTCATGGAATCATAAAACAAGTTTTTTCTTTTTCTTTTTTTTATTTATTTATTTTATTTTTAATCGACCTAACATTCGTGAAACTAATATAAATCAATATTTAAATAACATTTTTAGATTTTTTAAGAATGTTAAATACAATGCATTCTGTTGTGATTATGCAAAGCATAATTTTAACATTGATTGAAGAATATCGATTTTTCAATATTCAAACTTTGTCAACGTACTGCTTTGCTTCAAAATGTTTAGGAACTATGCATTTATAAATCTTACGTTTACAGTAACAAATTTGGAGCGAAAAAAGAAACAAAAAATTATTTGGTTAATTGCATAGTGTAACTTCGAAACACGTCCATACAATTATGCAATTTTCAACTTTTGTCAAATGATGCTGCATTTGCCAATTTATGCAGCCGATGAAAAAATTGATTTCAATTTTTTTTTTTTTTTTTTTGGGCATGATTTTTTTTTTTTTTTGTACTGGTACTAAAATGGTTTCTGAAGGAAGTTGACCTTACGTGCACGTCCTTCCTCCTGGTAGCGAACTTGGAACTATTCTTAATTCAGATTGAGAAATGTTTCTTTATATTGAGTAATAATATTTAATCCTAGCATTTTTTTGAAGAGGGCGAGAGTGAGAAAAATGCTGTTAGAAGATTAATCCTGTAAATTTTTTTCATCTCTTTGCATTATCTTCAAATATAAAGAAACGTTTCTCAGTTTGAAGTAAGGTCATAGTTCTAGGAGCGCAACCAAATTGGGAGAGGGTCCAGTTAAGGTAAACTTTCCTCCAGAACTCATAACTTCGATCCTTACTCGCCAATCATTGTGTGTATATACTACCAATAGTACGCGGCGTTTTCCGTTATAGTAACAATATTGCGAAAACGAAATCAGTCTCTTATATGTTTCACTATCAAGTGAGAAAAAAAAAATCCGCCCCATGTTAGGTTGGAGCTTGGTGCTTGAGGTTATAGAACTAAATTCTAAATGAACGTGAACTGAAGCAAACCAGGACTTAAGACTTTCTTCTGACCGTTGCATCCAGGACCTACACCCTTGAAGATATAATTTATGCAACGTGAGTGGAGAGCTTAAGAAAGGGTGGGAAAAGAATAATTAGGAGCGTAAAAAATACCATTTCTTTGAGATTGACCTTGATTTTGGAAGTCATTTTTGATTAATTCCAAACATTTCTAGAGCAAATTAGTTATTTTATTAATCATCCACAAGCAAATATTAAAGGCTCATGTTAAGAAGAAACTCTTTTCTGAAGAAATGCAGAAACCGGAAGCTTATAATTCTGTAGAGCACTCTTTCAGTCAAAAAAGAAATAAAATACTATGCCTATATGTTTCGTAGCAGCTCGTTCCGCGATCGGTGAGTTGACATAGACTTGTCGCCCCCATATTTGAAGTTAAACGAATGTAAACAAACAGGGATTAAGTGGCACGAAAATATTTTTGTCTCCCTTCGTCAACAGAACTGAAAGATTTATTCAGTTTTAACCATACACATCCAGAGAAGGAAGTGCGACCTCTTTGGCCATTGACACTGGAAGTTGTCCTCTGTTATCCTTTGACAGTGGCCTGCACCTGACAGAGAGAGAGAGAAGGGGCGTGCTGACTTAGGAAACGGAACGTTCTATGCTTCCCCAGCGCCACTTGACACACATAATTCGGACCTGAACACTTTCACTGCGCTTTGTAGAGCGTGGAAGATTTAGAAGAGCGAACTGCGAAGTTAGTGGAGGGAATCCGACCTGTTGCTCGAAGAATGAAAGGTGGTGTTCCGAGGGTCCCCTCTTGTTTATAGCCGATTGCGAGGGCGGGTCTCGGGGCAGCCGAGGGTGACACCGAAGAATAGAATCGGAAAAAGGTTCGAAATGAGGGTAAAAGTCGCCTTTTATGCATTTTTTCGCCTTCTTCTCGACCATTCTTCTTTTCTTGGAGAAAGGTGACCATTAGGAGGGTGTGGCGCATCCGGATTGGGTTTACGCTTGGGGTGATTTCTATTGATATCGGTTCCTTGACACCGGAGGAGAAAGGATTACTTTTACCACACTTTCTTTGCACAAGTCACTTCGTATTGTTGTTAATATCGAGAGTTTGAAAGAAAATGAGAAGTAAGATGCCTCATTGCCGCTCATTTGCGACAAAAAGCACGCTGTTCTGCTGGAGTAACATGTTTAGTTCTTTATCGGGTTGATTGCGCAAGAGTTTTTGGCTGGATAGGTTGCTTCGACAATTGAATTTTCCATTGCTTCTTCTTCGTGCGGTTAAGTTTGTTTAAAACGTATGTGCTAAAAGTAATAAACGCTGGGTTCTTTTTATGCATTCGAAGAAAGATGTATTTAAAACTCATTTATGAATTAGATTAAATCTTTCCCTCCTATCCTTTCTTGAGGATCGAACTAGCGAATGAGTTAGTTTTGGCGTTGAACTGCAAAGTTTTAAATTTATTGCAATTCCTATGAGGAGCTTATCAAGTATGCTGAAAAGACAGTAATTTGGCGACACGAGGAATTCTTAATAAACTCTGTTGTCAAGCTCCCTTCGTCGACTTTTTTCTTTGACCGCAAACACTATATTGAACTCCTGAAATAAAGAAAAGCATCAGAGGTTCATGCTTACACAGAGCAGACAGACAGACATTGGCGTGTTTCCCCCACGCAGATGACTTCCTTTAAAAATCCGAACTTTTTAAATTAAAAGAACGAATGAAAAAAAAAAACCTACCACGCGAAATATTTTTTTGCCAGCTTTTACACGCGGATATACAAACTCATACATCATGGGACCGAAGTATTTCCACATGTTACATTTTGGGGTCCCCCTTTTAGCCGGAAATAATTACTCTTTCTCGCTGGGATGATATTTTTTCTAGCCCTTTCCCCGGTCTGCCTATTTCCACATTTTCTTTAGTTTGTTCCTCCGCAAACTTTTCTTAATGTTTGTTCAGCGTTGGTTTTAAATTATAACCCCCGAGGGGGAGGGTGGCATCAGCAATGAAACACGAGATATGGCGGACGGAAACGGGTATGTCATTGATTGGACAGTGCCATCTATCGGCGGTTTTGTGTATGACTGCCGAGACTTTTTAATTTTGCTGGCTCAAAAACCTTGTTTGCAGTGCGTTTGTATTTGCTTTTTGACGAAGACGAATATCACAGGGTTAATAAAAGGAGAAAAAAGAACATAATAAAGCAGGGAAAAAATATATATTCAGCCTAAAAAACAAGTCTTGTGGAGTCTGTTTGTAATTAAAGTCACATTTGAACTCCTCCTTTTTTATATTGTTTGAGAATTTTTTAATATTATCATTTTGTTTAATTCCGGTAAATTACGTCATGTAAGAACTTCCAGGATTACTATTGGAGGAAATGTCAGCTCAGAAGACAGAATGGTCAGCCTGAATGAACCGAAAAGTTAATTTAGAAGATTTAAATTAGATTTTAGAATAGTAATCAGAAGTCCCGTTTCATTTCGGAGGGATTCCCCCCTTCTCTCTCTCTCACACACACGTTCCCTTTCTTTTATAAAAATTGCATTTTATTTCTCGTGCCTTATCTGGTTTTTCTTCTGCTAATACCTAATAGGTATTGAGCATTTAAAAAAAGATAATAGATTACTTAAGCAAAACAGGGAACGAAACCCTGCTGATTTAAAAAAAGAGATTGAGCGAAGATTGAAACTGAGTGGGAAAATTAAATTAAAGATTTCATTAAATTTTGACCGGAGGTGATTCTGCTCGTTTTCATAATATATACCTTCCAGTTGATAGAATTTATTCCTGTTTTTCCCCCTTATGTCTTACAGGTCATGATGCTAAATACTGATTAACCTCACATTTCGAAGAACCACTTGCAATTTATCTAATTATATTTCATCGAGAATAAAAATTATCTTAAGAAGGAATGCGGTTTTAATTATCTTCTGCGGGGTAGTCATTTGTGTTCACGGAACATTACCGAAAAATTTTAAAATAAGAATGATCGTCTCGAGATTGTTAATTTGGTGTATTTTAAATGTTTAAGCAGTTATTACTTTTTGCATTGTTTTTAGAATGTGCACAATTTCGTTTTAAATTTATCAAAAGGGAAATAATTTTGAAAAACCTTTTTTTTTTTAATGCATGAAATGTGTATTAAGACAGCTAAATTATAGAATTCTATAAGAGGACAAAAGTAGTACCAATGAAAGTAATTAAAAACAAAGAGGGAAACGTAGCTGCTCCTCCTCACTATGTAACTTAATTTAATTTTAAGACCTTAATTTATATATATATTTTAAATGCTATGCAGCCAAAGTGAGTAATTTTGAAAATATTGCAAACATGTTATAAAACTCGTGTACCGTTCAACCTTTCTAATATGGCCTCTGTATATATGGGGGGGGGGGGGGTTAAAATAGTTGTTTCATTACAACCTATGACATGTGGAGAAAATTTAATGGAGAAAATTTAATTCCTTTCTTATGCGTCGGATAATAACTCACTTGAAAACTTTTAGGAACTCTTTTCAATTATTGCCCCTCTAATATCAGTGACAACAGCAACTATAATAATAACAGTAGCTATTCAAAGAGAAAAATAAAGGGAAAATATTAATAACAGTGCTGAAGTAATAACAATTAAAAGAATAAGTATCAAAAGTAACAATGGTAGTAAATAATTTGATGCCAGCTCTATATTTATAAAAGCAAATAATTTGCTACTACTGTTCTTCCCTTTATACAATTTTGTAAAATTAAAAATAAATGCGTTCAGATAGATTTTTCTCAGTCTTGCAAATGCTTATAAAAAAGGAAAATGTTATCAACTTCTGATTAATAATAGCTGTCATTGTTAATTTTATGTCATTGACTACCCTTTTTCCTAGGAAATTCCAAAACTGATTATAAAAATCGCCATCTGATCATGTATAGTACGTTGATTGATTTAATATCTATTGATTTATACGCAAGGCTTTGAATTGATTGATCTAATATTTATTGATTTATACGAAAGGCTTTGAATTGATTGATTTAATATCTATTGATTTATACGCAAGGCTTTGAATTGATTGATCTAATATTTATTGATTTATACGAAAGGCTTTGAATTGATTGATCTAATATTTATTGATTTATACGCAAGGCTTTGAATTGATTGATCTAATATTTATTGATTTATACGCAAGGCTTTGAATTGATTGATCTAATATTTATTGATTTATACGCAAGGCTTTGAATTGATTGATCTAATATTTATTGATTTATACGAAAGGCTTTGAATATAAATTCAAGTAACAGTTTCAGCGAGATAAGGTGCTCCAGTCTGAGTCATTATTTTTCGGAACAAATTAGAAGCCGTTAATAACTGCGGAGTCAATTGATTTGAGGGGGCTTTGAACCCTCTGTTGACCTTCAATGCGAGCCATGCTGTTACGAAACCGCTGCAAGGATGGGCGACCGCTACTTCCGTTTCTTGTTTCGCCTGCGTTGCGTCGCCATATCAGATTTTTTTTCTTTATTCATACCATCATCATCTGGGTTGTTACTCAATGTGAAAGCGAGGATCGAATTAGCATAACAAACATCATTCTATCTTCTTTCGATTTTTATGTATGTGCGGGAGGATTTTTTGAAAAAAATAAAATAAATAAATACACAGCTGTGATTAATCGTCTGACCTAGTTCCAAGCTGAATGAAGGGAGATCTTATGGATCGACTTTTTTCTTAAATGACAGTCGTTATTTAATAGGGAATACAAATAAATAAACAATCGTTCAATTACTCAAGAAAATAGAACCTGAATTCAAAATTCATTAACGTAAAGAACGTGAACTATAGGAAAAAAGTTGCTCGGTAATATTATCTGATATTTATGTGGTTAATCTATTCTTTCTGTATCCAGACTTGATTTTCAAATTTATTTTGTACATATAAAAATACGATATGTATTTAAATGTATTTAATGAAGTTTGCTTGTAAAATGTTCATAACAGTTTATTTTCACTAAGAAATTCTTAACCAACATTTTTGAAAGACATTGTTCATTATTTATTTATTTCATAGCCGTCCTAACATGAAATAGCAGTACTTCACAATCACAAAGAATGTTTTGGAATGATAATGGTTTTTCACGTTCATGGCCATTCTACTAGTAAATACCAGTGACCGTTCACGTTCAGGACCATTCTATTCTACTAAATACCAGTGACCGTTCACGTTCAGGACCATTCTACTAGTAAATACCAGAAACCGTTCACGTTCAAGATCATTCTACTAATAAATACCAATGACCGTTCACGTTCATAACTATTCCACCACTAAAAACCAACAGTCGTTCAGGTTCACGACGATTCTCCGTAGGCTAAATGTATTTTATTTGGATTTGTTGCATTTTTTTTCTATTCTTTATTCTGACTCAGCATGAGAAACAATTACAAAAATCATGTTGAATGCATGAACTCAGATATTCTACGTCTGCATTGATCAGTAAAACGAAATTACAAATCGGTGCAATATTAGGAACCAATGCTAAAAAATTATAAATTGAAAAAGCACGGTAAGCTCGGCATTCGAGTGCAGCGTTCTGAATCATTACGGAAAAATTTGATTTTCTGGTGGTGGTCCTTAATTAAGAAAGTGCCGCTTTAATTATCGGTTAATTAAAAGTGACTCAAAGTAAAACGCAGGACCACCTGACGCTCGTAAGTGGTTAGATTGGTTTAGTCTGCCAAGGTTGCGATATTGCAATTTCTAAAAAAATATTACAAATTTGATTCGGTTCTACCATGAATGAGAAATTGTCTCAGATAATACTCTAAAGGGATAAAAATATGTGAATTAAAAGATTATCTGCCAAAAGTTTTTATAAATAAGACGCGTAATAAATATGCATAAGTTTATGAAAAAATATAAAAAATCTTAATTACAAAAAAAATAGAAAAGTAATTAGTTTTTTTATAATTACATGGGCGAATATTTCAATCGAATGCAAAATTCTTTGTGTAAACGCAGCTGTTTGCGAACCAGCCTTTGAAACAAAATTAAACAGCTCTGACTTTATGGTACATTAGAAAATTCTGAATTGTCTTTTTCCCCCGGATTGTATACAAGTTGAATCTTGAAAATAAAATTAAATCATTATTAGAGTCTTAATAAGTGATTTGTTTTAACTCATTTGGTTTGTCGCCCGTACAATTCGCCATACATGGTTTGCTCGTACGGCGTACAGGCATCGATGTTTTCTCCTTTCTTGTTTTGATTTGTATAATACATTGATTATACCGTACCGTGTTGTTAATTGATTGAAAGAATTCTTAATTCCATATCCTCTATCTCAATTCCTCTATCTCAATTCCATAACTGGTCAATTCACTACCACAAATGTTTATTAAAAAACGGATTTTTTATTGCATATAACTAAACTCCAAACTTAGTACAAACGCAAACTGGAAGAATTTTTCATTTATTTATAAATTTATTTATTTATTTATTCAACTTTCATAAATAATAAATTTATTTCTTTTATTCTTATTATGAGTTTGGAATACAAATGCCCCTCAAATGTTTGCTTTTTGCAATCATAAATAAAAAAAATGAAAACTGTATTACAGATCTCAGGAACTTTTTAAGATGTGGTAAGTTTTTTCACAAAATTTTTCGTTATATCAACGATACATACTTCACTGTAAGTACTTTGTGATTGCAAAAAGCAAGCATTTAGGAGACGTTTGTATTCCAAATTCAGAAAGTGAAAACTGTCAAAATTCATTACTTATGAAAATTAATATAAAAATATTTTATTCATTTTTAAATTCCAAGTTCGGAGGTTAATTATATGCATCAAAAATATGCTTTTTTCTTGCATGAAAATTTCTGATAAAAAATTGACCAGTTTAATGGCTCGCCAGAAAGTTATTAGGAAGTACTATTTCAGTGTCACACTTCACAACGTTGGTTTATCAAACGTCTTCCAAATAGTTAAGCTACAATTAATGTATCGCAAGTAAATATCTATCTTTAAATGTTTTTGTGTGCGATGGTAAGCAAAAATTTGCCTACTGCTACAATATAGCCGTTATATCTAGATTATAACGGCAGACAAATAAAGACATGACTAGTCAAAATATATTTTGTTATGTTAGAAAATGTATATTAGTTAACTTTACATTATTTAAAAGCAAACTAAAGTTCAAACGTGCCCGTTCATTGAGAGTATTGATGACATTAATATGTATTCAAACACCTGAAGTATAAAATCAAAAACATAAATCCGCTTTTTTTATTGATATTTATAGATATACGAAATTCGTATAATTTACTTAACTACTAGTAAACTACTCTTAATACTACTCTTAATACTTGAAAAAAAAGAAAAAAAGAATTGGTTAGGCTTTAGTCGCATCCATTTCTTTTTAAAAATATTTTTGCCCATTTTCGCCCTCTACGAATATGCATGCAGATAACTAAACTTGAAAGAACAACGTTTAAAAGTACAAAATAGCAATGAAGTCACATATTGGTACATTCATACATTGAAAAAAGATCTCAACGTGTATACAATTTTGTATTGCTTGCTCTTTCTTTTTTTTATAATTTAGTTTTTGCACAAATGACAAGATTTTACTCTTTGTACATATATGTTTTAACGTTCTTGTAAACCGTTATTTTCTACTGGTATGAACGGAAGTTAGCAACCTTGGTTAAAAACAATTCGTATCCATGTTGGAACACCATTGGATATAAATATCTTGCTTGGGGGGGGGGGGATATTCCATATTATGCGTACACTGGTATACCATGAAAATATTTCGTAAAGAATTTATACTACAATTATATCGGTTCTTCGCGTAGAATTCTGGTATTTAATGATATTTTACAAACTCGAAAACGCTTTCTAATATCATACTTTATCTTCTGGTATATATATATATTACAGAACCAAACAATTCAACCATTTTAATGTGAAGGTAATGATTTTTCACGGAATGCTTAATTTATCACCATTCGCCACATACCTTTTAATGATAGAAGGATGTGATGAAATTATTCATTTATCATTGTTTTAAAATGCAAAAGCTTCGGATTTGGAGTTCTAAGTGCACTCTGCGAAATGTACCTGGATTTAAATGAAGTCTACTTGATGGACTCTTAAGTAATAATGATTATATTTTGAAATATGGAGTTGGAGCTTTGGAGTCATTGCAGCTTTAGTTATGTAAGTGTGTGATCTAGAAACTTTTTGAAGTTTTTATAAATTCCATAACATTTTAGAAATTCTTGTCATTAAAAAAAATAATGTAAAATTAATTACAAATGATAAAATTTAAAATAGTGCATTTAAAAATTAAAAATAATTAAAAAAAGCAGGAAATTAAGAAATAAATTTAATGTTGTTTAAAGAAAAGAAAAGTAATTAAACACGAGGAATGGTAAGTGGGTAAAATTGCTTAGATGTTGCAAAAAATAAAATCACAGAATCTGGCTGCGTGATACCGTCGAAATTGAGAGGAATGAAAGCGGAACGAATGATTAGGGTCGATTACAGACTAATTCTTGGATTTTGAGTTATTCAAATTTTCAATAAATTCCTGTGTCTCAAAAGCGTTATTCCTCTCGAAGTTACGTTGGCAAATTTAAAAATGAAAATTTTCTGAAAACCAATCTTTTTTTTTTTGGGAAATGTACGATGTTTAAAAATATGTAAGGAATTACAAGTTTCAAACGTCAGAGCCGAATATCCGGTACTCATACGTCCTGTAGGGGACACCGGATACCCGATATCCGGCAGAATCAAAATCCGATCTATCACCGAACTGCCACGAATAAGTCACGACATTTCACTTTGAAAATCTGTAGACACCCTATTTACAAACACTCACGATTTTACGAACAGTTTACCAGTCCCGAAAAACTTTCTATTGAAAAAATGCTTTTCAATTTACGAACATTTTCGGTGGTCATAAATTGCTTGTAAAATCGAGCGCCCCCTGTATGACGTTCTAATTGGAAGCAAATATCCATTGGATGCATATTTTTACCACAGTAAGTAGAAAAGGGACTTTCGGCTGGAAAGAAAGTAATCCAAGTAAACCGCAGAATCGTTGGAACAGGAAATAATTACCTTTTTTTCCGCACAATATCCTTGGAAAAAAAAAACGTTTCTTATGCGCTGGTGACAGACGTTCAAAAGCATTTGATGCAATCTGTGGCTGCAAATATGTCACACGCGTAGCTGACCTGCCTTGAACTGAACCTTAATGTCTCAAGTCAAACAAGAACAAAGCATCCGCTGGAGCACAATGCGTTCATCAGTCCATAGAGGGAAAATAGTGGTCTTTTACTTGAGATTGAAAGGGGTGATAATTCGAGACAAATGTACATCGGTTATTTTAACCATTATATCTGTTGCGCGCGTGTAATCATTTTTTCCTTCACTTCGTTTCCTCATTTTGTCAGAGCTGATGGCTTGTTGGAGATTCAATTCAATTTCTTTTCAATTATGAAGACTGTTACAGAACAAATGTCAAAGTAGCTTCTTTTATTATATTTTAGGTACTTCGGTATTAACAGCAAACAAATGATTATCGTCAAAGATTTCAAGCCACATGCCACGATAAGTCACCAATCTGAACTGAAGTGAAGTCACACTAATGATTTTAAAAGAATCCATTTTGTAACACCATTTTAAATGTGTCGATATGGCATCTATTATTCATGTTTCATATGGCTAATGCCTAAGTACCAATTTTTTAGGCTACTTTAAGGTAAACGTGAAAAAAAAGCATGAAATAATGCTTAATGTGTTATAAAAATATGGTTAATACTTTTTTAAAAAAGTCAAAAATAAGCAAAATAATTAAATAAAGATTGAAAAATAAAAAATTTGAAAGTAGGGTTTCGAAATCAAGGAAATATGTGTCTTTCGGTCGTCTGTCCTCCTCTAATAATTTAAAGAATTGTCTGATTCGAGAGATCTCGGCAAGAGCATCTCCTTTCTATACATATATATTTATTTGATTTGGACGATTTTTGTGCAGTTTTGAACAGTTCAAAAAACTTTAACATTAGCGCCGACGGTGAAATTGGAACCATATATAAACCATGATCTAACGGACAACTTTGCTAGGAACAAACATAGAATTAAGCGAGCCTTTCTCTCCCACGAAACTTTTTGATCTGAATTTTTAAGGATATTTCTGCATGAATAAATGAATGGAATGAAAGAATGAATGAATGGATGAATGATTGAATGAGAGAATGAATAAATGACTAAGGAAGGAATGTGTACGAATTGCTGAAAAAAATATCTTAGAAGTAATTAAGAACTAAAACTAAATGAGAAAGAGGGAGAGAGATACTGAAAAGAAGGCTCATATAGTTCTAGATGGAACTTATTGTTAGTACCATGGTATCATAAAAAACTTGTCTTAATCCTGTGAAAAAGTACAATAATGAACACTTGGCCGGTCACAAATATTAATTATATGCAATGAATAGAACATATCTTGGTTCCTTGCAACATGTGAATTGCGCAAAATAGCGGAGCAGAGCTCTGTTTTTACTTTTAATCGAACAAAATATCGCACTTCGGAACCACGAGTGAATGAGTTCATTCTGATTAAAGATTCAGCGTATTTCTCAAGAGGAAATTAAGCATTAAGATTTTTCGCTGAATAATTTTGTTGTCATAAATGTTTAAATGTTTCGTACTTTCACGAACTAGATTCCTAACTACGTCCTCTTCTTCCGATATTTTGCTGTTCAAATTACCAAATAAAATGTATTAAATATAAATATAATTTCAGCATAGAGAAATAATAATGAACTGCGTCTTATCGAAGTTCTTTGATCAGTTTACCTCAAATAATTTGTATGCATAAAATTGCTTGTTACGTTTCTAACCATGACGTACGTAGTACTTTTATTTGCAGTAATACAATAATCACAGATGAAGATGTTGAAAACGTAAATTATGTTATTGCGTAATTAGCAATTACGTAAATGTGACTATCAGCGTTAGAAATTAATTGATAACTCAAACTACTGAAAAATACCTTATGTAAAGGAATGTTATTTTCTTTTGGAGAGTAGTAATTAACCTTACTTCCCTGTTATCCTGGCAATCGTACACTTCTGTTAGTTGTAACTATATTTCATCACAATTCCCTGACAAAATATTTTCATCAATGCGTGCAACTGGTTTTTCCAGGTGGGTTATCAAACATTAAGATGCAATTTTACTTTTAATGCCTATTTAATAACTTTTATAGTAGACAACTTTTCTACCCAAATAAATTATTTCTGTAACCCAAAGACTGAGCGCCTTATGCATTTATGCATTTATATTTGGTTAAGCAGCCCAATCACGAATACTAAACACCTACAATGCCAAGGATTCGAACTAGAATACGAATTCGAACCGAGCCACGAACACATGATCGGAAGAATTGCTATCCCAATTGCTTACATTCATGCTCTGACCGGTATTCGAATGCTCGGGCTCGTGGCTGTGCACTACCATGAGCTTTCTTTTTTAATGAGAAAACGTAAAAATACACACAAAAGCAAGATTGCTTTTATACTAAAAAATTCGAAAACTTTCGTATGATTGGTTAAAAATTAGTTTAATAATCCACAGGGTACAGAGTAATATTTAAATTCTACCTATTACACTATTCGGAAGATCTGCTATTGAAATGCACTGACTAAATTTTAGAATATTAAAATTAATTCCTTATCTTAGAGCAGTGGTTCCCAACCTTTTATTCATCGCGAACCCCTTCTAAGATCCAAAAGAAAATGGCGAACCCCCTACTGTAGTCATTAGTAACGAGTAACAAAATTATAAAATATGCTAGAACATGTATTTTCCGTGTTACACAATAGTTCATAACAAGAGATGAAAATGAAACTGCAAAACCATCTAAGTTTGAATAAAAAATAAAATACGGCTACAAGAAAATGAATACAGATTTTTAATCATTACTTTTTATTATTTTTCCTTCCTAAATTATTGATATAGCAGTAAATATATGTATATGTATACGCAAAAAGTGTCTTTAAAAATTATTTTCCCGCTTAAAAAGTTGAAGAAGAGCATGAGAAATATACATACAAAATTTTGAATCAATCAGTAAACATCTGTCGGAACCACTTTCGCGTTCAAGCATGCAAAATTCGCAAAAGTTGTGGGGAAATTTACTATGTATTAAAATTTACCTGTTTTCAAATTTGTCCTTGCAATAATGCAAAACAGTTGGAATAAAGTGGGATAAATGTGAGCACAAAATTTAAATTTAATGAATACATATCTTCTGGCTCTATTTTGGGGTCTGTACATAAAAACATTAGCCAAAAAAATGCAAAATTTTATATTTATATAATATAAATTTTCGTATTTCCGACTCTTTCTTCGCGCTAACGAGGAAAATGTGGGAAATTGTAATAAAATCAATCATACGGTTCAAAATTTAAAATAAATCATTGAGTCATTTTTGAAGTCATTTTGAGATTCGAACTTTCGAAATCAGGCAACAGTAGAATAAGTCCATTTCAAATTTTGTACGAAAAGTGGTTACTTTCTAAACCAGTCTCCACACTTCTATGCATTATCGAGAAAACAATTTATTTTTTAAAAAACTTCATTTTTACACTCCGTCCTAATACGTATGTAAATTTATTATTTCGTTTTTTTTCTTTCACGTTACCAATTAAAAATTCCGCCATTGCAGTATTATTTTCGCGAACCCCTTTCCTACACCACGCGAACCCCTAAGGGTTCGCGAACCACCGGTTGGGAAAACGCTGTCTTAGAGCAATATCGTATACGAATGACCTTTTTTCTTTCAATTGGGGCTGCTTGGGGGTGGTTTTTAAATAAAAATAAAACAACTTATAAGAAATTTTTAAAAAATTAAGTTTTTTATTATTATTATTATTATTTTTTAATTAATTAATTAATTTATTTATTTATTTTTATTTATTTATTTATTTATTTATTTATTTATTTGACACTGCTACTCGAAAAACTGTTTTAGGAATTTAAGTGAAAAGAGAGATAAGAAGAATTTAAATACTAATCGTAGGCAGTGGAAACTTTAATTACTTCTAATGGTGAAGTCGTTGAGCAAAGAAAATGTCTCAATTCATCAAGATTGCCCTGAAGCAGGGTTAAGAGAAATATAACGTTTTATTTTTATTGTTATTATTATTTTTCACCCGTTATTAGTGGTTTTTGTTTGTGTCTTGATTATTCTTCGCGTCGTGTTTTTGATGAGCCTCTACGAAAGCGGATATAGCCCGACGATAAGAGGAAGTTAGAAGGGGTGCGGACGCTGTGCAAGAGGGGGGATGGAATGAAAGTCATATCCTGTCATTAACCCACATTTGCCCCTCTCTCTTTTCTCTATTTGCGAGCGGGGGTGGACTGATCATGAGCCTCGTTCGGTCGCGGATTCGGTCTTTCTTTTTTTTTTTTTTTGGACAGGATAAGAAAAAAAAAAAGGTTCGATTGGGGGTGTTCAAACTCTTTGATAGGAAACATTTAAAGGAGCTGTAATACGTCACTAAGGCAGTTGTAATACGTCACTACTTTTGTTTTGCTTTCAATATCTTGAGTCAATTTAGCTACTATGCCCCCAAAAAATGAGGGGCAAAAGGGGCATTTACTCCCTTAGAAAATCCTGCAGCTTGACTATTATGCAAGCAGAAAAGGTATAGAAGCAGTGAAAAAAATTCAAAGAATGACACAAATATGCACAATTATCAAATAATTAATATGAAAGTTAATTTAAGAGATGGGCTTGAAAGCCCTAAATGTTTATAAAAATGTAGTCTTCCTTCGAAAAGAAAATAAAAATCTGCTTGCCCCATTGAAAGTTCTGACATTTTTAGTAGTAGTGGGAAAATTTAGTTGCGCTTGAAATAATATAATTAATACCATTCGTTTTATTATTTTATAACTAATGTTATTAGTTACATTATTTCAAGTGCAAGTTGTAGGGGTAGGCCGGCAGGGTAACGTAGTGGTCAGGCACTGACTTCATACGCCCAAGCTCGCAGGATCAAACCTGGCCCAAGTCGGTGGATTTTCAAGATGAAGAAAATCGTCAACGCCCATGTCGCATGATTATGCGGCATGTTAAAGATCCTTGACTATCTGTTTGGCTTGGATACTCTCTCCTAAATTAAATTAATAATGCAGTTTCGCATCATTTAGAGCTCAGGTGTCGCCATCTAAGGGGAAACTAAGCGTCAAAATTCCCATGTGGTAATAGCATCCGCCAATAGTGGTGCTACTTGAAAGAATGAATGCCGGTTTCCGGGGAATGCACTGGGCCCGCAAAGATCCCAAACGCAAACGACCCTACACTGCCCCATAAGAGAGAAGGGAAAAAAGTTTAGGGGTTAAAATGGTATTTCTTACCTAATCAATAATGTTCGACCTAGCATTAAATGTGTATTGCTCACTATATACATGTATATAGCAAAAGATTCATGATTGAAAACATTTAATGGGACTTCAAATTACAAAATGCAAGCGGTCTTTTAAATTTAATTATATTTATAAGAATAAGAAAAAAAAAGGTTTCGAGGAAATTTATTTGTGAAAGTTAAAAATTCTTCTTGAACGATGAATTTTTTCTCTTACCTTCTCAGTCACAAGATATTAGGATGTTTTTAAAAATTCAAATCCCAGCCATGCAATGAATATGCATCACAAAATATTTAACTTCTTTAATTTTTGGAACTTATCTATACGATTGTTTAAGACTTCCCCGTAGTATACTTTTTTGAGAATTGACACAACTAGAAAACCTGCTGTAGAAATGAAGAACGAAAGAAACTCTAATAACTTCAAAGAAACAGGTTTAAAAATTAAAAAAAGAAAGGGGAAAAAAAGACTGGAAAAAATGGAAAATGTCAAGAAAATAATAAACCTCCAGGAAACAAGGAGATCCCACTAAAATGGTATTTGCTCCCGCAGATCTTTGAATTCAAACCCTAGATTAACCGCGTTTTTCTAATGGGAAGAGAGAAAAAAGGTGTACAAAGTTAGGAGGGCTCAAAAAATGCAATTAGTCATTTTTCGACCATTTTTTAATTCCGTTTTTAATTGAAAGTTAAAAGAAACTCAATATCTGAAGCTCTTGTGGTACCGTTCACATATTCGCTTCCGCTGCTTCCAGCAATGTCGCCATTTTTTACTCAATTTATTTTTCGTGAGCTGAAACTTTTTTCCCCCTTTTTTTTTTTCGAAATCTTTTATTTTGCCGCTATAAAACAAATAACATATGGAGGTGTGCGACTGTCATACATGAAACCACCCGCGGTTAAGTTTTTCAAAAGTTAAACACAAAGAAGCGAGTTCTAAATCACTTAAAAAGATACACGGGGAATAAAAACAAACACAAAAAAGCTTCATCCGTGGTTAGGAAAAATCCGAGAGCTGAAAAAGTATTAAAAAACAACAGAACCAATCGCATGAAAGTATAAGAAGATAAACGTTAAAAAAAGTCAACCTGGTAAAAGGGGGGATAAGGGGTATTTTCCAGAGTCCGATCAAATATTCATTCTTAAAAGCACCTTAAGCTCACAGAGTGAGCCCCGCCGTCATTAAGAAAAACACCTGTGCGTTTAGGATTGGTAAATACTGTGAGACGGAATAGTGGGTGAGCGGAGTGGAGTTGTAAGAAGTCCGCGCGGTAAAAACATATTATGCCCATTTTAATTACAATTCTGTTTTCCCACGTTTCCCCGACCCTCCATGTTCGGAGTGCAAACACGGAGGAAAGTAGCAAAATTAGTTTGACTTTAAATCTTAAAATCCGACTTTAAAAGAAAAAAAAGGGGAAATGCGTTTTTATTTTTTTAACTGATGATAATTTTTTGCGATTTTTCCCCTGCAGCAGTAATACCCTGTAGATAAAGGGATAAAAGAAAAGGTCCGATGGTCAAATTAAAAACGAGGCTGGGAAAAAATTTAAAATAGTATATCCTATTTCTTTTAAAAAGATTGGTATCATTATTATTGGTGCCTGAGACTGAATATAATTATTGTTTTTTGCTATTTCTTTTTTTCAAAACAGCCCATTTTCTCTTGAATTCATTTTCTTGCCCCCCTTTTTTAGCTGCATAAAAAATATAGTTTAGTTTTGTGAGTGGAAGAGTTAAGTAAAAGTAATTAAAATGAAAATGCTCGTTGATACCTAGAGGCTAAATTAGTATTTTTTTTCTACATTAGATTGGCTGGAGAAGCTGCCATGATAGTTACGCTGCTTGGTATTGGATTCCATTAAGCCATTTAAAATATGGCTCGTTATAATTGATTTAAAAATGTCTTCTAACTCAAACAGCAAATGTTTATGTAATTTTAATGCATTCTGCTTGCTTTTTAAAGCACATGAATATCCTCTTTTGAAATAACAGACATAAACAAGAAGTTCCGCCTAGAACTATACGAGCCTACTTACCCGTATACAACAATATCAATTTGATAATCTAGCCTTGTCTCTCTCTCTTTCTCATTTAGCTTTAGCCTCTTAATTACTTCAAAAATACCTTTTTCATCGGTTTATACACAGTCATTCATTCATTTATTCATTCATGAGGTGTCCTCGCCGAGATCTTTCGAATGCAAAAAAAAAAAAAAAAAATCCTTCGATTCGGACAATTCCTTGAAAAGCTATTAATCAAAACCCTACTTTCACAATTTTCTATGTTGGAATATTTATTTAATCACTTAACTTCTTTTTGACTTTTTCTTATTTATAACGATATTTTTATGATACCGTTAAGTCTTCCTTCATTCTTTTTTTTTCTTTTTTACTTTTACCGGAAAGTAGACTAAAAAAGAAGAAAAAAAAATTCCGACCCATTAGTTTTATTTTGGTCTTAACAACTACTATTATCACTTTAAAATAACCAAACAGCCTTTTTTTGCATGCATAAAAGTTTTTGAAATGAAAAGTAAATAAATAAATTTTAAAAAAATAAATCAATATGTTTTTTTTTCTTAACAGCATTCTATTGTGGTTTCCCAATGCAACATAATATACATCTTAATCAGATGTCTTCTGTCAAAAAAAAATCCTTCAAATGGATTTGTGTCAACTGATATTCATCAAAAAAAAAAAAAAAGTAAGGAAGAAAGAAACGGATTCTCTCGCATCCTCAGACTTTTGTTTAATTAAATTTGCAAGAAACACCATTGTTGAAAAAGCACGGTATGAAGGTAATCCGTTCAACTCGCTAGATTGTCACGTGATTGCAGTTCGAAATGCTTCCAGGTTCACAGTTTAAATGTAAACCTGATAACGTTCAGTGTGTTTTTATCTTTAGTCTATGGGCGCATTCAAAATATTTTTTTTAAGATCACCCCCCTCAACCCTTGGCCGCGCCCCATGTTACCAATCCCAGTGTATTAGCATACAAATACGTTTAAGAATTGTTATATCGAACCAACACAAGATTATGTGAACCATCGCATAATACCCCGTGGGCATTATGCGATGTGAAACTGAAAAATGCATAATTCTCTGCTATATGTAATTTGTAATTTGTTTATATTTGTATTTCGTTTGATTGCTAATACATTCTTTCGTTTTCTTTTAGGTAAGTGTTGCTTATGGATAAAGCATTGTCTTTGTAATATGAAAGGAAAGTCTTTAAGAAAGCAAAGCTAGACGCTGACAGTAAGCATTATTCAGAAATTTCTAAACTACAATTGTAAAACTTTTAATATCCGCTTCAAAAAATAAATTTCATGTTTCAGTTTAATTTTATATTTTCACGTTAGAATGTGAGAGAAATATTCTCTAATAAGGTAAAGAAGTACCCTGATGGGCATAAAAATGGGTTGAAAAAAGAAAGAAAATCGGTTTATATCTTTCGATCGTTCATGTGTTCCAAAGTTTATCGATTTTAGAAAATATTCACAGGTTTGCGGTAACTTTTAATATTGTTAAATTAACTTGTTCCCGAACGTAGTAGCTTGTGTGTATTACAATCACAAAAAGAAAAGAAAAAACAGAAACTAATGTTTAAATATTATTTAACCAGTTGATGTTTATGAACATATTATTTTTCATCGGATTTTTCCAAAGTTTTGCAAAATTTTCAACGCATGCACTACCGGAAGACGTAAACCCGGTTTTATTTCTCCTCCTTTTCGTTTCCCCAACTAACCAACCTTGCTGTGGCATTACGGTTTCAAGGAGAAAAAAAGGTTTGCATTTTGTCGGCCCCCCACCCGATCTATTTCGGCATGTATTTGGTAAATGTAGTTAATGGAACACACACAAAAAAAAAAAAAAAAAAAAAAAAAAGGACACTAGTTGTAATTTTCTGATAATAGCAGATAATTTAACTTACTTTTCATGGTTTTTTTTTTTTTTTTTGTAAATATCTCAATTATTTTGGTATGTAATGACAAATAATTTATCACCAAAGATCTTAACTTTATAACTATTTAAAAAAATGCCTGGAGAAAAATAAATAATCTTTTTTTTTTTTTTTGGTTCAAAAATATATGGCCCAAATTTCAATTCAAAAGTCATTTTTAGCTTACCTTCCCTTGCAAGTAAAAAAAAAAGGTATGAAAAACCCTGAACATAAGATCCAAGTTCCTTTGAACAAGCTTGGAAAGAGCTCTCAAAGTGAAATTTTTTTAATTTGAACAATTTTCCTTCAATTTAGAACAGTTTAAAAAAATTTTACATTAGCGCCTACGGGGAAATTTCAATCCTTTATAAATCCTGATCCAACTGACGGATTTGCTTGGAACAAACTTTATTGGAAGGATCTTATGATACAGAACATGTACAGATACCAAGTTCAACCAGAACTAAAGGAGCCTATTTTCCCACGATTTTTTTGGATCTGGATTTTTAAGGATTTTTCTGAATGAATGAATGAATGAGTGATTGAATAAATACACGAATAAGTGAGTGCATGAATATGTATTTACCGTTGAAAAAGGTATATTTGGAGTAATTAAGAACTAAATCTGAACGGGAAATAGACAACAAAGAATAGATTACAAATTTGATGTTGGTGCATACGAGAAAGTAGGCTCGTATAGTTCTAAACTTCTTGTTTAGCTGTGTATTTTTAAAACTCGAAATTGAGGTTATTCAGTTTGAGGGCTCGGATGATTGGCGGAGGTGTAAATACATAATTAAAGCTAAGAAACCAAGTTGAGTCCATATTCTAGCAGTAATGTTTGCAATTTCGTTTTACTGATTAAAGTTTTAATGCATGTCAATTTTATTTTGTCTGCTGGTTAATTAATTCCCTTCCTTCCAACCCCCAACGATAGATGCACTTTTTAGAATTTATGTATGAAATTTAAAATGTTGTAAAAGCGTGATATTTTTCAGAGAACTGTAGTCTATCTGAAAATGATTTTTATACGGCAAATAAATATTGGAGAGAGGGGGAATTATTTTATTTATTTGTTTTTTCCTTTATTAATGCAATAGGGACAGTTCATCGATAATTAATCGAATAATTTACAAATGATATAGAAAAAAATCATTCAGTTACTTATTTATTGTTTCAAAGAAAATGTTTTGTTCCGAAGAATGATTCACTGAAAAATGTTATTAAATTATACATTGCACTTCGTCTACCAATCAATCACTGGAAATGCAGGTGTATTTCTTTCTCTCCCCAATCACCAAAAATATAAATAAAATTAAAAAAACTCTTCTTACTTATTAAACAAAACACTTAATATTTTGGTTCCGTATCGAACTGAAAACTTACCATGCCACACATTCAAACAAATTGGTCTTTAGAGACATGTAACATAACCCGAAATGTTCGAAAGAACAGACAGATGAGAACTCTGGTTCTGTTGATGGTATTCGTTCCTTTATTAATAACAAGGCAAACAATATTTTAAAAGTTCGAAGTCAAAGGCGACGTATTCCGCCGTGATGTTTTGACGAAAGACTGCCTAATTACATCTAATTTCGCAGCGGGGTTTGTTTTGTTAGCTGAAAGGGGGATTGCTGGTCGTATTTGTAAACTCTGTTTTAGAGCTTTGCATCGAAAATGTCTTGAAGAACGGATGAGTGTTTGAAAAACCAAACATAAGAGTTGAATGAACTCGAGTTTTTGGCTTGAAAGCTTGATGCGTTGGTTGAAGTGAAATGAATTAAGCATTGCTTTCGTTCTCTGCTATAGAACGACGAGAGTAATAAACTAGAGCTAAAATTTTCCATGTTGACTTCTTAATTAAGTATATACTTTGTTCGAAAGCTCTTAATTTAGTATTAATTTATTTATTCTTAATATTTTACCTCGGTACAACTTTTTACGAGGCTTTCAAAAATAGAAATTTAAAAATTGTGTTATTGGAATGCGCATTTGAACATTTTTCAAATCGATACTGATATCTTATGAAAACCGAAAATCCGAGGTGGGAGTGTGAAAAAAAGACCTGAAGTAAACTCACGGGTAGTAACAGAATGCAAAACGTTGTCCCCATCGAAGACGAAAAGGTTTAAAAGGAACATTTTTGTAGCTATGTATGACTCAATGTTATTCAGTCCCTCATTTCAGAGAAAGTTACAGGTTGATGAAATGATAATTGTTGAGCTCTTAAAAATGCAATTACTCAAAGCTTGGCCACTGCATATAATGTTCACTTTTTTAATGGACACACATCATAAACGAAGCAAAATAAACTCGGAGCTTCTATCTGTGCTAAACAGAAACCACTTGCCTATCGAATTGCAAAACGCGGAGCAGACAGACAGTCACCAGGGCATTGTCGTCACTTTAGACGCTGCATCTTTCCCTTGTTCCTCTGAAGCCCTATGTAAATGCATCTCCAATAACGTGCATACATTATTCATATCGTCGAAGTACAAAGAAAATACGACAAAAAAAAGTAGGACTGGGAAGGGGGGATAGTAAAAGACTATCACGGGCGAAATGGAACATTCAATTCCATCGGTTTGAAGGGATAGCTGCTGATTATCGCCTGTCATTTAATTCCACTAATTGAAGTAGTCGCATTCACTCTGACGTCATGGTTTTTATCTGGCATTAGAGCCTCTCGGGTATTGATGCCCGGGACACGGGGCGTGTTCTAGTTCATGAGAATTACTTGTCATCTGGCGAAGAATTGAAGTGGACGAAGATACAAATTGGGATGGATCGTCTGAAGATCACTTCCGTCGTCAAGGGATGATAGATCGGGCGTGGTTATTGCATGAAGAACTAAAGGGGACTCGCTGGAATTGTCCGAGCTTATTACTCGGCGTCTAATTTACTTATTGTGTGCCAAAAAGGTTTAAGAATATTTTAATGTTGTAGAATTTTAAATTTCTGTAAGTTTTAAGAGTTCATTTTAGAGTATAATTGTTATTCTTTTTTTTGTAACTTGTTCTTATTTACTTAATAGATTACATTTGTAAGAATCATGTTTTGTTTTGTGGCTGTAATACCTAATAATAATTTAAATCAGTGATCTCAACTTGACACACAAGTAGGTGGCATCTGGCATTGGAATCAATTTTACAGTCACAAATGCATCTCAAATATATGCTGATAATTTTAACGACAGAAATATAAACTCAGCTTATGCCGTCACTGATATTGAAAGAGAAAAGTGAAATGAGTGGAGTGGCATCTGGTGTGTTATATTGCAGGACATGAGTTGGAATTTAGATCTACCTAGAAATTATAGCCAACCTTCTGATGACAAATTGCGATTTCACTTGATGCTTTTGTGGGCATCTGTTGCATATCTTAGTATACGTATTTTTGTATCCGCATCATCCATACAATGCAATTCCTGATAGTAAAAGAGAAACATGGAGTGTTTCAGAGAATGATTATTAAAATAATCGTGCCAAAAATTAAAGTATTGACTAAATCGCCGCGACCACTTGTTGCAAAATATGTTTTTATTAACAATATTTCTACTTGATAAAAGATACTATTCGAAAACTTTAATGCATTCAGGTAGCCAACTCTTAATTTTCAGTATTTTAGCTTTTACAGACATTTTTTTCAAAATTTGATTTAAAATTTTTATTTATTATAATTATAATTTATTTATTTAGGGAGGGTTTTGTTGTTAAAATTAGTTTTTACATTAAAAACATTCGTACTAACCATCTCCTACCACATCATTAGGTTATTTTTCAACAGATGCCCTATACTCGTATAAACAACCACTTGTTGGTCGGAAGCATTTATATTACTAATTTTCTCATTTGAATTGTGATATTAAATTTTAAGTTAGATGGTCCTTCATGTATTCAACGTAGAATTAATCGTACTTTAGTAATCGAATTTATCGTCCTCAATCTAATGGGAGCTTACCAATCTTTAATTATTGCATCTGGATAAAGGTACAAAACTTGTCATCAATGAAGTAATCCAACGGATAATAGTTAAAATAATGGCACCAGAAATACGGGTATTATTACTCTGTCGTCCGTACCTACGACCACTTGTTGTCCAGATAATGAACCAAAGTCCCTTAATGTGGTGATCATACCATCGCATGGTGTTCCTCCACCACCAGAGGTCACCCATATTCTTCCGTTCCTGTGTGCGAGGTATTTGTCAAAGAGCGTCCCCCAGGTGCTGTAAAAACCTGTCTCCAGAGCGACAGTGTCCGGCAAAGCTCCGGGGAAATCACGAAAATGGAATCTCCGGCAAATGGCTGACCAACATCTCCACAACACGGCATCCCTCGCCCCTCCACCCCTCGTCTCCTGGTCATCGTTAGCCGAAGGGCACTCGGAATATTGATAGCCTTTCGCCCCGACAAAACGCTATTCAATCTTCGGCGAAAGGTGAACTGGATTAAGGCATCAAGAGGTGCTCTAGGATTCTCTTCTTGTTCTTCTTTTGCTTTCGATTATCGGAGACTTTTTTCTTTTATTTCTGCAGTTTTGTTGATGTCTCCAGAAAACGAATTTCATTCTGTGCTGTTGCTCACTTCGCATAATTTACACAAGTAAAAGGAAAAGCAAATCAAAAACCCCACATCATTATATGAATAGATTTGTTTGTTTTCTCTGCTATCTTTGCGTGAAGAATCAAGGAAGTATTTTTTTTTTCCTTTGACGTTTTCTTTTTCACTATCGGAATTTGTTCTCCTTCATCTTCTAACAGTTTATTGGTGCTCTCAAAAAATAAATTCAAGTTTGTCAAGTTGAGCTGCTCACACATACACAAACAATGAAATATATATCAGAACATCCACCATCAAATAAGCAGTCTTTTGCTTTGCTGTTTTGCCTCAAGTATCCGAAATGTGTTCCGGAATTATCATCTTTTTTTGAGTTTGAATTACTACACGTTTTTCATTGGTTCCCCAAGGAAATAAAATGAATTGAAATTTATAAGGCATTAAAAATCACTCTTGAGGTATTTGCGTTCTTTGTTTTCTTTTGCATGTGTTTAAGAAACTTTCTCCTCTCTCTCTCTCTTCTACCCCTAGACGTGTATTAGTTTAACATGAATATGAAGTTTTAATTTTAACAATTCAACATTCATACTGTTTCTGAAACTGATTCAAAATATTTAGAGTAACCATAAAGATCTTTTTTTTTTGCCCATTATCCTTTCCTTTTTTTTTTTTTTTTATTGCAATAAAGATAAGGCTCTATTAAATAATTTGCCTTTCAAAAATATTCTGCACTGTGAAAATAGATGTTTTGAAGGTATATGCAAGCAAAAAGTAATGTACGCCTGATTTTTTTTTTCTTGTATAAAGCGATTTTGAAATCCAAATAATTTCCATGTTCAACTTTTGAATTATACGCCAGACAAATATTTTGGGAGGAAAACAACTGCATTAAAGCTTAAAGTAAGTGGCTGCCTTTGAATGTAACCCTAAAATTCAAAATCTAATGGTTATAAGGTCAGATTTTGCAAGGATTGTACGAAGTTTAAACTGTTAACGAAAACAGTAGTGCGTTGGATAGAAACAAGAACGAAATAAAAAATTATGTAAAAACAAACTTTTGGTCAACGGTAATAATGAAAACTAACTTTAAATTAAAACATGTTTTTATGATTATTTATTCTTTCACATAAAGATATTTTACAACAAAAAAAAAATCTCTTATATTTTTTCTTTTTCTACTTTTTTTATTTCTTTGTCTTTTTTGCCATTGCTGCTTAGTATGATGGATCGTAGTAACTGTGTCACAGTTCCCCAGCCTCTGTTCTTCAACAGTAACATAACTTACAACAGAAATGAATTAACTGCTCCAGATTCTCCTGTTTATAACTTTCTTTCCTTTTTTTTATGTGAAAACTTTGTTTACAAGAATTTAGTAATGATGAGAGTTAGTAAATAATGAATATTAAAAAATAACTCGGAATAAATAAATACATTAATTTTAGAAAAAATAAAGTTCGATTTTTTGAAAAATTATTTTATTATTTATTTATTTTTAATGAACAGAATTCTGGTATGAGAATTTTATTCATTTTCACTTCCCAATTCCGATCTTTGAACAACGCGCTCTTTATTCACATGAAATAGATTCTTAAATTCATAATTACCCAAAATGCATGGTGTAATTCAGATTTGTAAAAGGGGTTTGTTTCAGGTTCCAAAGCAAAAATAAAATGGTTGGGTAGAATGTTTCTGTAAATAATTAAAATGACGTTTTCTTCTACTTAGTTTCGTTATCGGAATTCTACTGACACCCTTCAGATTATATGGTGATGGCTCGAGTCCAAATATCGGAGACTTGTGTATATTGTATGAACTTGACATGTCCGCATCAAATTTACCATCAGCATTTACTGAAGCTTTCACTGCATATGAATGCAGACTGTATGTCCTCAAAATCGCCAGTTTCTAACCGAATCAATTGCCTACAGTTCTTATGGTGGGAATAGTTTCCAGATTTGGATTCGCAGCATGTAGCAAACAAGTGAAGTTAAAGCGGCGCGACAAATGACTCGTGGCGTTGATTTTTTTCGCGCCAGGAAAAGCGGTACTTTTGGTTTCCTGCCAGAACGAAACCTCCACTTTTATTCCTTTACATACGTGTGTTGCTACCTTGAAAAAGGTGCTCGCACAGTGATACTAACTTTAATTCCGTCCTTTGTTGAAAAGAGTTCACTTCCATTTATTTCAGATCCTCAACTCGTGCCCCGTAGAGGGGAAAAAGAAAAAATTGTAAAACGGTATGGGAAATGCAACAAATTTTCATGACCTATGTACTTTTTTATACAGTTCCCCTTTGCGTTTTGCGTCAGTGATGTGAAAATACTGGTATCGATTCTGTCAATATTGCTGTAAATAATTGCACTTGATTTTCAGCTGATACAAATCAGGTAATTCTTCTAGCTGTTCTGAACCAATTGTGGGATGATTTATAATATTCGACTGACAAAAGTTTGTTAACATTAAGTAATACTTGATATTGCTCCATTGTAATTTATAAAGTAAATACAATGAATGGAAAGATTCCTTTCATTGGAGTCATTCATTTCCTCCCCTAAATCACCAAAATCGAGACACGCTACAAATGATGTGCACATATCTTTCTTATGAACATATTCCACTACGTGATTATATGTATGTTATTTTTAGTTGCTCTAACAATTCCGCTGTAGATCTTTTTTCTTTTTTCCCTAACACCAACTTAATCCTTATTTTCCCCTTCTGTTAATAATTGAACACTTTCAATTTTCTTTGTGATTCTTTCAGAATTTTCTCATTTTTTTTTTTTTTCCATATTCTAAATTGAAGAAAAGTGAATCCAAACTGTGGAGATCATCTGATAATCCTCGACCAATCGTTGTATGATTGACAGAAATTCATCCCACAGACCTTTATCGAATTCACTTCTGAAAAATGCAGTGCAAAATTTCAACTCGGCAGAATGGACTACAGTCACTCTTATAAAATAAAATCGTAACAAACGTTCTGTCTTCATTGAAATGATTATCATGGCTTTATAGCTATGGGTGAGTGTGACCTCGATCAGTTAAAATACATAAATTTTTAAAACTGTTATTGACTTTTGACCATTTTTTTGTCACCGAACTAAGTAGACAAATGAAGATTCTTTGCTTGAGATACTTCCTCCGCTGCAACTTCGTCAATGGCTGTGTCCCCCTCCCTTCCTGTCATTGCGCGTCCCATTTTCTCTTCGCTCCCGTTTCTTATGAGCTCTGCGTGTTATCTGTGCTTTTTACCATAGGCGTCTGTTTCGCCTGTAGAGCGGCAGATAAGGTTCGCCCCCGCACTCGCGATCTTGTCTCCCCCAATCAATGGGGTCTCCTCCGCGACATTACATCCATGATGGACAGAGGCAATATTTGCAGCCAGCTGTCTCGTCGGGGCACCCCCGCCGCAACAGGGCCCCGGGAATGCCGTGAAATCGCGGCACGTTTTTCTCAAGACCTGTTCCAGAATTTTCCCCATCTCATCATCATTGCCACGACAGCTTACGCTGGGCTGAAGAGCTCCACACTCCACAGACCTTTCTTTTGATCTGTATTCTTGATTGCTAGTTTCTTCCAATTCCTAACATTAAAAGTTTCATCTGAGATGGTGAGAAGATCATTTTCTGAATCATCTCACCATCTCAGTTTGGGACTAGCAGAAAATCTTCGCTTTGTTAATTTGTGTTTAAAAATTTTTCAATGACAGACTTCTTTTTTGTTCATTCTCAAATTTTGTCGCATACCGAAAGGATATTTTTAAAAATCCATAGAAAAATCATGATCCAGAAATAATTTTATTCTCTAGTATTTTAATATTATGATTACGAGGACAATGTATTGCTTAAATCGTGTGCGTAAGTACCTTCTACATACAAATAGTAGTACACATGTTAATCGCCCTACACGTATAATAGTGTACGAAACGTTGATCACTTCAGAATTAGGTGATTACAATACAAGATGATTCAAAATGATTTCACTGATTTCAAATGTATGTAAATTGTTTTGCAAAAAATATAGGAAAAAAATTGAAGCAATATGTTATGTGTTTTTCGGCAAAATCAGCATATGAGTTAATTTTTCCCAAGATCATAGTCGTAATCAATTCTGGATGCTTCTAGATAACGTTTCGTCTGACATGTCTCAGGACTCTTTAGAGCCTGAACTATTCCGGAAAAATGTCAGTCCGAAGTAGACCACGTCCTTAAATTCCGCAACTTTTCTTACTTATTTTTCAGCATTGAATTTTCACTTTAGAATGTCCCATTCATTAAAAAAAAATCAGGTCAAGTAAATAGTTTGTAGAGATAACCCAACCACACAGACACGGCACTGGTTCAGTATTGTGCATTATTTCAATAAATATAATTTTACCTAATTTTATGCACTTCATTCTTGAAAAACGTCATGTTTACATCCACAAAATTCTTTCTTGAACTACAGCAAAAGCTGATCTCACGTCATAAATGGAGTCATTCTCGAAGCATATTTCCGTCACGAAATCCAGAACAGAAGGATACTACAAGTTTGACTTCCCTCTCAATGTAGAGACGATCCCTTTCAACCGGCGTGCTAGGAAGAACAGCGAGAGCGTAAGAGGAGAGAGAGAAAAAAGTTGAGGGCGGTCGGCAACCCAAACGATAAATGTGTCGCGGCAACCGCGAGCAATATATAATAAGGCGATATTGCGTAGAAGGGGGAGGACTTCTTGGCGTCGGCAATAAACGCGGATATTCGAGAACCCCTCTCGACAAATACTCGGGGAGAGGAAGTCTATAAAAGAGCTCTGGTCAGCCGACGGCCATGTGGTCGGACCTGTATCGGTTATATCTCCCCGCAAAATAAGGCCCTTCGCCTCAGTGTCGTGTGATTGAGCTTAATGTCGCGGAAATATGCGATGCCCATTTCTGAGGTCCTTCTTGATGAGGGACGCGCGCAATTGAGTTAAACTCGCACTATTTATCATCGTTGCTGGGAATGCAGGCGGCGCAATTATCTCGTTATTACAATTAGCCGGGATAGGAGTCCGTATTCATTGTATTCGGTTTCCTTTTTGTCCCTTGTTTTAGGCTAGAGATATGGGAGCGTGCGTACGCGTGGACATATCTCGATGAGCGATGTCCTGTGGCTGCAGACACCATGTCCATCAAGTAATAAACCCACTGGGTGCCGCGTGTGTATGGGCCCGGAGCATCAGCAGAGAGCTCAAAGATTCATATATATATTCGTCGCTCATTAAAATGTCACTTTTATTAATGGCTCCATTTATAATATGGCTATGGGTCTATTCCCATGTCATAATGTATTAATAGGCGAAAGCAACTCTTGCATTCTTTCTAAATGGTGTTTGTTGTTCCACTGCGACTATTGTTTTCGGCTAAGAATTTATTATTAATGTCGGTTGCGAAAATTTATGGGTGAAACATCTTCTTCTTCGTGAAGTGTTATTAAAACTTGCAGTATATTTAGTATTTGAACGTTACTGCTAATAATTCCACTACCGTTGAGCTTGATTTTTTGCTTTTGAAACTTAAAAGAAAACTTGTACAAATTTTGAATATAGCAGTGTTTCCTAACAAATCGCTGGTGCATGCAAACGCGGTATTGGCACTATTTCCATGTAAGATCCTCCAAATTAGTTACATAAAAGAATTTTGAAAAAATAGAAAAAAAAATTAATTGCCTCGCAAAAAAATACGTAAACGAAAAGCTCTTTTATCAGAAAATTTAGTTTATTGCATTTATTTGTTTTTAATTCTGTCATTTTCTTAAAAAGTCACACATTCTTGTGATTTTTTAAGAAATCGGTATTTCCATTACGTTTTTCATTATTATTTCTTTATTAGAATATAACTGTCACGTGTGGGACATGAATGCCTCTTTTCCTATGGAAAGACAGTTTTTTTTAATTACACTTCGAAAGTAAAAACCCAAATCAAAACCGATAACATAAAAAAACTCAACTGCGTAAAAAGACAAAATTAAGAATTGTGGCTCATTGGAATCATTATTCGAAATATCTGTTCTTTTTTTGCGGTTCGTGTGATTTATATTTGATTGTCCAAGGCTTCAATATTTCAAATTAAAAACGAAACGAAAAAAGAGTGAAAAAAATCTTCTTGCCTAAATTTCCCGCCTTGTTACTGTCGCCAACTTATATTTACCGTTCGCTTCGAGTTTCTGCTAAAGAATAACAGTAATGATCATCTTGTCAGGCGGCAAACTGAAGACACACACAAGAATCGGACCTTAACAGATCGGAAAACACGGCGGTTGATCCTTTTCCACAAGTCCGCGTCCGCGTAAATGAGACCCCGATCGAAGCGAAATGTCAGGAAATTGGCGGTTTCTGCGACGTTGAAAGAGTGGAATTACGGACTCCTGCCACTTAATCTTTTACGGATTCCGTAGAAGAAGGAATCGGATTTTGTGTTTTTGCTTATTTGGCTCTTCTTTTTGCTCTGCTTCCATTGGTCCGGACACATAACAGATCGTTACCGAAGTGCTACAGATTTCAGTAATCTCCCTGATAAATGATCTCTTACAGCGTTCTTTAATGCTTTTGAAATAAAATAAAACGAATTTAGACAAGCAAAAAAAAAAAAAAAATATGAGCTTGAAGTTGTTTTGTGAGCTTTTATTTCAGAAAAAAAAATCTGAAGAGCAAAAAAATCCAAACAGAATCGATACAGAAGATATAAGAGACTATTAAGAATTATACGAGGGAATTTCGATTAACATTTTCCCCACCATCTTTAAAACATTCGCGTGGTGCAGAATCTTTGTTTTCATTTCATTGAACTGGTTGTTATTTTTGCAGTTTTTATGCACCGTCCGGTGGCATCATTTATCAGTTCCGGGCGGTCTCCTTGTGTTCGATTTGCCGAAACCGCAACTTGCTCTGCGAATCGGTTTTTGTCGCCACTCTGTTAATTTCTAAGTAATGAATAGTAACGCTATATTTTTTGCGCTCAGATTTGTTTTTAAGGAAGAATTCCATTACAGATGGATTTTTTAAAGAATATTATCACAAGAATCTTATGAGTTACGAACGATGCTTCTATCTTGTTGATAAATTATTGTTTTCGCTTCAGTATGGTTGCAGTTTTTTTTTCATTCCGTAAGATATCGTTTGATGTTTGACAGCACAAATAAATTTATATGCCCTTTTTATAATAAATGGAATTATGGAGTATCATTTGTTTGTTTGTTTGATTAAAGTTGTGCTCTTTGCTATGAACAAGCGAATGATTAAAAAATTTTATTGCAAAAAAATTCAACACTTTCATTTATTAAAGGTTGTATTTCCTGAAATACCAAGTAAAAATTGTTTCAGTTTTCCTAGTTTTTTCTATGTTTTGATTTTTTATTTTAAGACTTTATCGGACATTGAAAAACCGAACTGTAAAAATATTAGTCACGTTTATCAATAAATATTCGTTATTGTTTGCGATACTGTCCACAAGTTTTTAAACGCTTGCATAAATTATACATTTTTTAAAGATGAATTGAACTCAGATGAATATTAATTACGTATTACTAAACAAAAAATTTTCGTGATTAAAGGAATAAATTAAAACATATGTCACCGTGAAAAACAATTGCATATATATCATTTTCTTAAACACTCATTTTTACTGAAAATGAAATTTCAATTGTTCAATACCATTAATGTAGAAAAGCTTATTAATATTTACAGATATATTACGCTTTTGTCTTTTTATTTAGTGTTCATACTAATTTTAAATATTTCCCGTTCAATTCGCTATAAAGTTTTCTTAAGTAAACCTTTCCAAATAGGTGTTTTGGCAACTCTTTCACAACACATTTGAGATCAAGAAACACAAATGCAGGTAAAGTTTTTATCCCAATATCCCAATCACGTAGTGAAATAGAATTTCGACTTATGAATGTCGCATGAAATTTCTGATGAAATATTGACTTGATTATAAATGAATAATAAAATTTTCAAACAGGTTGCAAATTTTCAGTGTATGATCTTCGAGTCCTAGAAACAGCTTTAAATCTCAGATAGTCTACTGTGCAGAAGTAAATACTAATACAATTTTTAAATTTTTCTTTTTCGGCAGCAAAAAAAAAATCACCTAAATTTCGGCCTAGAATTTACTCTTTCTAAAACCTTGTAAAAGCCATAAAATATATCACACGAATGTTCAAATTTATAAATATTAGAAGTCATAATTTATTTCTGCGATTTTAATTTATTGTTACTATTGAGAACTTTCTTATTGACATAATGTTCTTTAGATTGCCAAAATCTGTTACTACGTCACGCCCTTAAATTATTTAGAATATTTATTGAAATGCAACGTAATTTTACAAAGAAAAAAGAAGAAAACGTGTTTTTTTCCCCAAAACTACTTAAAAAGTATTTCTTTTAAACTTGGTATAAGAGGAAAATAAAAGAAATATTTTTAAATTTTTCATAAGTAATGAATTTAAATTTATTATCATTATTATTTATTTTCCAAGTTTGGAACACAAGTGGCTGTAAATGTTTGCTTTTTTACAGCCACAGTGTATATACAATGAAGACTCAGAAACAATTATTTAAAAAAATAATATATTAAAAACTCTTACTTTTCAACACTCTTTTTCTTTTCTTTTTTTTTTTTTTTTGTTTTTTGGATTATTGTTTAATAATTGATATTAATTAAAAATATATAATTGCTAATTTTATGTTCTATGAAATTGTAAAGGCAAATATTTTAGGGCGCTTCTGTTCCAAACTTTGAAGCAAAATGTTTAAATTAATTATTTATGCAAATTTGTGGAAAATTCTTTCATTTTCCTCTTATACCAAGCTCCGAGTTTAATTTTGTACAACAAAAAAATACAGTTTTTTTTTTCTTTTCTTTTTTTTTTTTTTAATGAACATTACCACACAGTAAAACTTTACGTTGCAAATACTTTAATTTGTCAGAAACTTTTTTTTATAGCGATGCGTTGAACTTTCGTCATATTATTAATATGTTTGAGTTGGAGGAGTCGAAGCGAACATTAATGTCGCCCATTTGGATTCGTGATGTAACAAGTAACCAAATGAGTGAGGATAAGCCTTAGAAAGACACTGAAAGTTAAAATGTCAACAGCTAAAACAAGACGAGTGAGAGAAAATAATTAAACCTATCTTAATAATTCCTGATGAAAACTAGCTCCATACTCATTGTTGAAGGACCCTTTATCTCATTTGCTTCGTAGTTGAGCCAAATAACCTTTACATGATAGTTCATATGAGGGTTAAAAACCCGTGACCTAGTAGCAAGGTGCATTCATTAGAAAGTCAGCTTATTATCGTTACACCATAATCATTTAAAAATTGATATGATGGACTCCATAATGCGCACCGCAGAGAAGCTCTCCATAGAGTTGTCAAGTCTGAAGATGCTCAAATTATCAAAGTTCCTAAAATAAACAAGTTCGAGAGTAATTGCTAATCTCATGAAGCTTGCATAGAATTCGGCTAATTTGTTCCCACGCAGCTTCCAAAATATGAGCACTTATTATATTTTTCTTCACTTTAAACCCCCCTTCCGCATGCCGTATTTCTGGTTCTTTGCTTTTATTAACGGGTGGCTTGTTATTTTCGGCGTTGTTCTCAAAGAACAAATAATGCTTCTTTGACTTCAAATGTCAGTAAACAAGTCAGAGGACTTGGAGGACTTGTTTGACGAAAACATTCCAATGATTTGCCTTCCCCAGGACTCTATGCTAAACAATCCTCAATTTGTCAGGTTTTCCAAAATACAGAGAAATTTTATCAGGAGGGGTTGTTTAAATTGGGTTCATTTGAGGGCCTTTAACAAGATTCCCATCTTTAAAAACGGATCCTTCACAAAATTCTCAAGCCCAAAATACAATTTTTGGGCTTTCACGTACTTTTCCGTTAACTCTATGATTTAATGAAATTTCATGTGAAATATTATGTACGAGAAATTTTTTTTTAGCATTGTAATTTTATGTGACATCATGAAATTGGCAGAAGTAACAATACACCAAGAAAAATGCAAATGAGTTTTAGTTCCTTATATTTCTTCTAAAAACGCCATCAGAAGGATATCAGCATTGAGCGATAAGTCCTTTAAATCACACCACAAGCTATCATTTCCAAATAAATACATAAGGTAAAGTAAAATGAGGGAGATGCTTCTCTTTTTCCACATGAAGACACGAGTGTGGTGGGAGGTTTTGCCATCCATTCAAACACAAGAAGAAGCGTGGGATTACACAAATGCGTTTTTTCCATCAAACATCGGAAAATTTGTTGAGTTTATGTGTTTCGTTAGCGGGCGGCTAATTTTCTCTCCCCTTTTTAAATTATTGAGCGGCTTGCTTTTATCTGTTGATCGGTCCATGTGTCTTCTAAATAAAATACAGCACATGAGTAGCGCCGAGGTCTTTACTGATTCCGGCTTTGCCTCCTTTTGTTTCTACTTTCTAGGTATCGTTGTTTTGTTAAAACGCGTTCTGCGGCCATTTTAAATACTTTCATTCTCATGACGAATGTTCGATGCATGTTTATGTTCGAAACTTATATTTTGTGCGTAAATGAGGCATTTATTCTAAATAGAAGTCGCCAAAAATATTGATGGTGGTGTTTATCTGGCTGATTGGATTCTGGTGCCAAAAAGAAAACAGGATAGGTATTTGTGTATGGGGTTCTATTAATAAGAATAAAACTAACAAACATAGCAAAGAAGCGGTTTCAAAATTTATGAGAATACCGAGGCCATTTTTTGTGTTGCTTTACACGTCATGAGTATGTAAGAAAATAATGTTTTAAATCAGCACAAGATATGATGGTGGTCAAATCAAACAGAAAAAATGTACATAATGTTTACACATTTCAACAGAAATGAACTCTATATGGCGATCATAAAAACTGAACAAACATATAACTATTTTTTTGCATCATTGAATAAACCTATATTGAATGTATGGAAAGATAGAAATATTGATAGGTGCTGATCTAGAAAAATGAAAGAACCATGAATGATTCCTTGGTTTTAATGACAAAAAAAAAAGTAGTTAAACAGGAAAAAAAAAAGTAATTTAGAATTGATAAACTGATTGATATTGCTAAATATTTGAATATATTTATCGAAAAACAAACAGATAATTTTCCAAATTTGTTCCAGTAAAACACTTAAACCAAAATTTAACATTAAGTGTTCATTATATTTTGGTTGGGAGAATAAAAAATTTCTGCAATAAACTTTTGGATTAAAATTCTCGACACAAGATCATATGAAGGAAGCTGCTTAAAATTAGACACTATTATTTTATGCAATTCTGTTTCTACAATGGAGGGAAAAAAAGATATTCGAAATATAATTTCTGTAATTTCTATTACTTTCGATTGCTGAATGATAATGATTCGAATCGTTGAGAGGTTCATTTAAGTCAAGAAAATTTGAAAAGCATATGTGATTTCACCTCCGTGCCACGTTCTAATGAAGATAAGCGAAGTTAATATAGGGCATGCCTTGTTCTCAACCATTATTTTTATATGAATCTTTCGTGTCCAACAAAAACACTAGACACAAATTATTTCCGATGCATCCGAGCGAAGCACGAAGCAAAAATGGTGCTATTCGAGCATCTGTAATTATCGCGAGGTGTCATTGTGCTAAAGGAAGAAAAAGTGTCATTTTCTGTGCTGCAGAGGGGGTGGGAAGAAGGAAGGAAAGCCAATCTGGGAATCCGATATGCTCCGCCACTCTACTTGGAAGAAAAAGAAACCTCCAATTCTTCCGAGATGAAAACAAATTACGTCTTGCCCCCTCCTGGCGAATGTCCATGGGCAGGCATAAGAACAGTCATTACCATCGCGTCGCCCCATAAAGCCCCGGTCATTTGAGCCCCGATCCGGCAGTCCACGAGTCCCCGGACGTCCATACTGCGCCCATTTCGACCGCAGAGTTATGCACTTAGTGGGTTCTTTACTGCTTGCAGGAGGTAGGTGAGAATGTCCGAAACCACATTGATTAAGGCCCGGATGATTGACCGGGGAAGGGGCGATGAGGAGTGATTGGTTAGTTAACTGCCAATATTCTGAGTGGGCCATCTGACTTCTCATCTGGATGCGGAGGAATCGTAAACGCTGCCATATGCCGGGGTTTTAGGATGTCTCCTGCTGGGCATCATAAGCCCATTCCTCTGGATGCGGATATCGTGATGTTGCAACCCTTTCGGGAAAAAGTGATCCGGCTGAAGCATTCTTTGCTTTTCTTCAGTAATTTCTTTGGCATTTTGCTTAACTGACCTCCTTTACTATATCAGAAGGAACCTATTATATCTTTTTTTCTTCTTTTTTTTTTAATTGCATGTTTTTGCTCTATTCCTAACTGTCATTTCATTTTGAATCAAATCTTTATTTAACATTTCATGAAGTTTTGCTAATTTTACTACCTTGAAGATCAATATATTCCTTGCTTGTTTAAAAACAAAATATTGCTCCGCGCCACAAATTTGAAGTGTATATTTAAGAACCTTATGCCATCGCTTGAAGAATCCGTTCTTTAGAAATTTAACTATGTGGAAAAAACAGCAGTTTCGGAGGGACATTACCAAATATATTATTATTTTTACATACCTTCACTTCTTATCATTTACGAAGAGATTCTTTGTAACGCCGAAATACATTCACGAATTTTTTGTTGCAAAATTGTACCGTATTACATTGTCTTTTCTACAACATACAGTCGTTGCATTTACAGTTGTGAGGTTCCAATTTGCAATCTTATTCTAAATTTCTAGAGCTTAGACGCTCGGCTGCAAATTTCTAATATTGTTCTTCTTTTTTTTTTTTTACTGTTGAAATTTAAATACTTAGCATCTTTTTTTAGTTATTTATTTTCTTTTATTTAATTTTAATTTTTTGAATTCAGAATTTGCACACAGTCCACTAACTAAGGGAAACTTCGGCTCGTTCAGGTACCACCGACATGCTGCTTGATAGCCCACATTGAATTGGAAAAAAACAAGAAAACGAATTATGTGCATGCACCGGAGCTCCCGATAGGGAGCGGACTTTGTCTAAATTCTGAGCAAATAATCATCTAAACATAATATACATGAAATACACAAAAAATGAAAGCAAATAAATCATAAAGCTTTTAAAAGTGAGCTTCCATAATGGATTTAGTTATTTGAGCTTGAAGATTTTGAAATTTTTAAGTCAAAATGTCATTGCTGTAACCCTTTTTAGTATTATAGAGCGTGATCATAACGTTTGACTCTGTCTTTGGAAAGGAAATTCTTCCAAATGGAAAACATGTAACGTATCTTTCAATTTATATATTGTAGGCAAAAATAAAATAATGGTGAAAAAAAGCAGATGGATGTTCCAATATTCCTACATAATTGTACGTAACTGCAAATTATCTTTCTTTTTTTAATACTTTCGGAAAATTATTCATACGTGGTTGACCATTCCCTTTTACTCAATTTCTAGCTGCGCAGTTTCTGGCTGCATGCATGCAAACCAATATAAATAATACCCTTAGTTATGTAACGGTTGAGCGATTGGGGAGTTGACTGATTTTTCTTTAACTTTCGATCCGTTAATGTTTTGAATATGGGGATCGCGAAAAGACCCCCCTCTGCACCTGTTTTGTCTAAGCTGCTATTGTCATTCTGCTGACCAAGTGTGGTAGCGATGGCTACGCTCAAGCAATTCCTGTTGGAGACAGTTCAATAGTAATTACCGTGCTTCCTGTTTTCTCGACTTCCGCTTCTAATTAAGCAGAGCCTTGGTGTGGGGCAGCCGCCAATCACCCATCACTAGGCCTCAGCGACGATAATCCTGTATTTGGCGATATTTCAATTTTAATCTTCGTCATCGAGACGATCCTATTCTAGATTGAAAGACGGAAATTCTTTTTTTCTGATCTCATATAAATATAAGAAAATGTTTATGAGTGTGGGCATACAAATTTGTTTACCGTTACCAGTTATGAACGGTAAATATCATAAAAATCTTAAGAACAATTAATTTGCATTCTTTTCAATGGACTCTTCACTGTGACATTGCCTGTGTACCAAAATTTGACATCGTACAGTTCTACCATTAAAAAAAGAGCTCTGGCTGGCAGTGTGCCAAAAAGAATCCATTCATGTTTAATAGAAGAACTGCAGGTAGTATAAAGAACGTGCCGTTTCTGTTCTTGTTTTAGCTCGTTTAGCATACTTGATTTCTTCTGGACTGATCTGATAAACTGGCTGTATGCCAGTTTATAAATTTAGTAGCTTTCAACAAACAGATAAGCAAACATTCTGATTCGCGTACTAATAATTGCATCTGCAAAACGCGCTTCCCTAAAACTCGGATAGATTCGTCCTTTTCTACCATGCGCAGAAGCGTCTAAGTGTTAGAACTTTGTAGTCGAACTGTATGTGTCTGTGACAAAAAATGTAAACTGCAAATTACAGTTCCAAAAAATCAATTTCAATTATGAACCTCCAGTTCTTGAGACGACTCTTAACTTTCTTTAGGCGTCTAATGAGCTGGATCAGTTGCTGTTTTTTATTCTCATCCTTATAGTTTGACCCATTTTTGAAATTATATGTTTCATATATTTATTAATCACAGCTTACGCTCAAAACGTTCATAATGATTACATTTCCGCTTTTCTCACACGTTTTTCTTTTTTGCATTTTGCAATGTTTTTGCAAATCTGTTGCGAATATTTTCTTTTTGATTTAGCTGATATGCCTTCATCTTTCGTATTCTTTTTACTAATTCAGTTGATTTAACCAGCATAACATTATGGATAAGGAAAAGAACTGGCTTCTAGCAACTCCTTACTATGCAAACCATTAAGCGTGATGCATCTATGAAAGTTCATCGTTGGGGAATCAAATAAGAATCTTGTTTTCACATAATGCTATTAGAGCAAAGGGTGAAAAGTTTCGAAAATAAGAGCAGATGTGATGAGATCTCATATGATTCAGCCTTGACAGCTTAACAAACACAAGCAACCGTTGGGATAGTCAATATTCTTTTTCGAAGGAAATGATTCTAATCGAAACCACACCCTGGGTATTGTCTGTTGAAACTTAACATATCAGGCAAGAAATCGGGTTGACGTTCATTTTCGGATTGAAAATTTTCATATATCTGCTTTTGCTGAATAATAATTCCTGTGCGATATAGTTGATTTACATAGGGCCAGCCATCATCATTTAACAAATGCTTCTGTTTTAATGGATGCATTCCACGCGTTTATTGTTATTATTATTAATATTTTGTCTTATTTCCTTAATGAATAAATAATTCCTTTATTTATTCCTTTATTTATTTTTTGTATCCTGGTTGACGAAGGTTGTAATACGAATGGTTAATCTCTGAACAAAAATTTTGCTGACGAAAGATTAGTAGAATTGAAAGAAATAGCATTAAGATTTCACATTTCTTGGTTATCTTCTGTATATTAAATTTATACTATGTATCAACTGCAATAATATAGTATTAAATTAATACTATGTATTAATTAAACACACTTGCAGTTACATGGTATTAAATTAATAATAATGCATTAATTGAACACTCTTGTAATTACATGATATTTGTGCACTTTTAGAAGACATCTCTTCCGAGCCCGTCGTTTTGAAATTTTCCAGAGGTGATGGGGGCAAAATGTATAACTTCATCATCTTTATATATTTAATTCAATATATTTTTTTATGTTGGTGACACTAAAATTTATTTGTCGACAATTTATCTTGCCGATGAAAAATCATGTTCCGCTCCTTGTCACAGTTCGTTCATAACTAATTTTAACGCAAAGAAAAAGTAGTTTTTAAATTTCAAAGAAAATTCTTACTTAAAAAATTGGAGTAGAGGAACAAAAAAATTTCCTTGTTCCACTCTGCTCCTTCTCCAAGCAAAAAGTTGTTGCTCCCCTGATACGTGCTCCTGCTCCACACTCTTTCAAATTTCTATTAGTAATAGTAGCTAAAAGATCCAGTTCATAATAACCTAAAAGTCTGTACTTCGACTAAAGTTGTTGCTCCACTGCTCCGTGCTCCTGCACACACTCCGTTCTAGATCTCTGTTAATAATAGTAACAAAAAGATCCCAGTCATAATAACCTAAAAATCTGTACATTCGACAATTATTGTTGTTCCACTGTTCCGTGCTCCTGCTCCACACTCCGTTCCAGATTTCTATTAATAATAGAAGCTAAAAGATCCAGTTCATAATAACCTAAAAATCTGTACTTCGACTAAAGTTGTTGCTCCACTGCTCCGTGCTCCTGCACACACTCCGTTCTAGATCTCTGTTAATAATAGTAACAAAAAGATCCCATTCATAATGACTTAAAAATCTGCACATTCGACAAAAGCTACATAAAATCTGCTTTGAAATGATATTTTTCCCCCGAAAGATATAGATTATATATATTTTTTTTTAATCTTTTTAAAACATAATTAGAAAAAAGCTCTGTAAATTTTCACCTCAAAATACTTTTACGCGGAAACCACAATAGTTAACAAAAAAAAAAAAAAAAAAAATCTACCTATGGCTTAAAAATGATTTTTTTTTTTTTCCTCCGTTCTCAAAAAGCCTCTACTGAACTGCAATTGATTCTTTCTGGGCAACTGCATTTAGTATCCTTGAACTTTGCTGCTAGGCGTGGCTGAAAACTCGATGATCACGCTCATTGTCTTAGATTTTTACCTGCGATGAAAGCCTCCTTTTATTTATTTCCTGTTTTCGACCTCACGGAGGCATGTAACTGTCCAATCGATTCGGATTTGTGCCCGTCCACGATTCGTCGTGGATCGCTTCCGAAAAAGAAACCGCTTTTTTCAAAAGAGCGGTAAAGTGCGAACAAGGACACTCACGTTTCAGCGTTTGGGAATTCGAGAAAATGATCTGAAATCGAAACAAATTCATCTGTTTGGTAATTTTTGCTGGCAATTTCCAATGCATTAATGTATCAATAACACGGATAAGCTCGTCTAACAATGAGGAGAAGTTCTGTAATTGATAAATAAGGCAATATTAACCAAGAACCAATCCAAGCAAGAGTGGGAAATTGATTCAAAATAATGCTTATAATTACTTTTTTTAAATGGATTTATTAATTTTTATTGTGCACTTTAACGAACGAACTATACATTAAAGGAAAATTATAAAAAGCTCTCTGAGCCAATATAAAAAAGAAAGGAGAAAAACTGTTGAAGTTCGGCATAAAAAGTACTGTTTTAAACGGTTACTAACGCTGTATTATATATATATATATATATATATATATATATATATAATGTGTGTGTGTGTTTCAAATTAAAATGAAATTGCACACATATTAATATTTCTTTTAATTAATTAATCAAATTATGTTTGTGATTATGTGTAATTGTGATTATGATTGTGTGTAATTTTTTATTATTTAACAACTTTTCTATGTTTACGATACTTATAACGCTTTGAATTATTCCTAATGACCTCTTTATTAAATATTTTATTTTATTTTTAGTAACTTTTATTATTTGTTTGTTGCAGAGAATTTAAAGCTCAATAATATCGCTCCCGATTTCTTATTTTTTTGGATAATTATTTGCTATATTTACAGGAAAAAGGAATGTTTTTTGCTAGAGAGAAAAGTTCCTGTGTTTTCTGAATTGTATTTAAAATTGAAAGTGCTTATAAATAAGTTTAAATAAGTCATTTATTTTTTTTAATGGTCGAATATTATGTGATTTTTAAAAAATGCTAAAATATTTTTAATGGAAAGTGATGGAGATAAGAACCAGAAGTTTCACTAGGATTGCTGATTGCTTATATTGTAAAAATTAACAAATTATTAAAAAGTTTTTAAAGTTTTTTTTTTTTTTTTTTTTTTTTTTTTTTTTTTTTTGAGGGGGTCATTTAATTTTCTTTCTATTCTTCTTCTTATTATTATTACTTTTAGTTATTTATTTATTTATTTAAAATTATTCGTCCTTTGGAAACATTGTGTGCAGGGAAAAAATCTTTTTGCCCAAACGTCAAGGTTTGACTTTTGAATCCATTCTGCAATGAAATTCTAACGCATAAATGAGAAATTGAATACGTTAAATGAGAGCTATCACATGCGTCGTTGGTGATGAGAAAATAATAGGTATTTGGGACCGTAATCGATAAACTTCCAATTTATATCGCCACTTTGACTTGATTGGCAGCGAGTCTTAAACACCAGGACGATTTAGGATGTGCATTTGTCGAGCTTTCATCATCGTAATACACCATAATCATAGCGGCTAACTCCTCCGCTGGTAAGGATACTATAAATCATTTCAGATATTGCCCTAAAATTTGCTACTGACAGATATTTCCTGGGAGCGAAAGAATCGTCTTCAGTTTCAACATCAACTTGTCAACGCGCCAACTGATATTTACTTTTTAAACGCATGCTCCGTGCTGTATCTTGTAGTTATTATTGTTTTCTATGGAGAAATGTATAGTAAAATTTTAGCTTTGTATCAGATTTTCATTTGTTAAACATTTTAATCTCGAAAGTCGGATAATGTTTCGAAAGTCTAAAATGTATTTTTTCTGTTATCTATGCTAATGGTTTTTATAGGAACCTTAACTTTTTTCAGTTAAACTATGGAAAGCTTAAGATTGAGGTTACCTCCGCATAATTTAAAAAAATTAGTTGAAGACTTCAAAATGATTTTCATAATCTCGATTTAGGCACACTTTAATAAAAGACTCTAAAATCACATAAAAGTGAAGCTTAATTTCGTAATCCGTGTAAGGAAGGCTTAATTTACATTATTCCATTGCTGCGCGCAAAGAAGAGGGTTTGACATATTTTTTTATCAAAGTAAACAGAAAAAAAAAATATTATAATGTTTTTTTTTTCTTTTACACCAATGACAAACTTTTATCAGAGAAATGTTGTTAAAAAAAATTGCTTGTTAGAGTCGATAATGAATTACCTATTGTCAATGAAAGATTTGAACAACTGAATATCAAGGAGCTTTATAGCTTTAATTTTTCTCCAAGTTGTTTAAAAACACGTTTTCGAGAAATATAGCTTGACTAAGACTGCCATTCTTTTTCGTCTCCTATCGAGAGACTTAGCAAGCGAGCTCTAAATGAATTTCCGTTACTAACTTATTTTTACCGAGATTTTATAATCGCAAAATATTCTACAACCTTGAGATAAAATTTTACTTTGCATCGTAGAACCGTACCTGATCCATTTGGTGTTTGTTCCCTTTTCCTTCAAAATACATAGCTGAGGAAATGAATCGGTCAGGTCGTGTCTGAAATGACATGAAGTGGCGACTCGCTAGCCTGCGGATAGTTGGCAACCTCGCTTCTGATGCGAAGGTTTAATTAATGGAATTAAATCACATGAATTCGATTTAATTTAAAAGTCGCTTTTCTAAGTGCTGCCCTCGCGAGCAATTTGCTGTAATTAAGTTTTTCTGAACTCTCACAAATTAACGGACACCCGCAAAGAGGCCAATGACCAGCGGTGTTCGTTTACAAAGACAAAATTCCTTTTAATTTTCTTTGCACTGGAGTGCGGGGGGTCATCGCAGTGTTCCAGCGCTCATTAAAGAAAGCGAAATCGATTTTTAACTCTCAGACAAAACAGCAAGATGGGAAGCAGAGGGAGTCGTAATCAAAACACGTCCCCTGCATTAAGATACATTTCCGCAAACACATTTACCCGTGAAAAGGGTAGGTAAAATTAACCGACGGCACTATCACATTTGGAGTCTTGAATTATGAAAGGTGCTTTTCAAGATGTACAGTTTTTAATGATGCTATCGCGCTCGCTCTATCTGTTGCCGCCCCCTGCTTTTCGAGTGGATCCAGGAAAAGAAAGAATGAGAAGTTACCACAAAGACCCCTTCCAAAAGCATCGTTGCGGTCGGATGAACGCGCAATTTCATTAAGGCATCTACTCTAGGAATTCCCTTTCGTGTTAAATCGTCCATGTTCCTAACTAGAAAATTGTTAAAAAGATATTTTTTCAAGTCGCCGAATTAAAAATCATCGGACGAAATATGTGCGCAAGACGGCGGAAATAAAAATGCAATATCCACTCCGACAATGGGGCCCTTTAAAGAGAAAAGGAAAGCATCGCTTTGGCGGGGGCGCCAGATTTAACTGTTGTCCCCCTCCAAAAAATGTCATGGTGTTTTTCGCTCTGCTTCTTTTTGCGAAGTGTAGGTCATTAAAACGTGCCAGAATTAAAATCATTAAAACTTAATTAAAACGCAGCCGCAGATAAATTTTGTTGATTAAATGACAGAACTTTCAAAACGCCCTGAATCGGAAAAGAGCTCTTTGCCAGGAAAGCCACAAAGCAATAAGAATTGAAAACTGCTGGATGAAGATCAAATGCATATCTTGAGATTTTTCTTTAAACAATACAAAGCAAGCGCATTATTTTTATAGCTGTTAATGAATCGGGTTAATTGCTTGATAACTTTTCCTCGGATACGTTAGTTACTGCGTCGATTTTGAATTTAATTGAATTGTTGGTGTTTTGCGTCTATGTAATCCCAAAAAATATTTGAGTTATTCTCAAGAAAGAGAAAAAAATCTTAAACTGCCCTCACAATTTAATTCTAGCTGTAATTTGAATACATGTTTGCCTTATTTTTTCCTAATATCGTACATTCCCGAATACCACCCGCCCTCGAATATGACGGGTTGAGAGTACAATTTTGGGGAAAATTAAGTAAGTTAAAATATTCCATTTCTGTTCGACTAATACTTTGAATATTAAAAATTAACTCTGAAAAACTCGTTTTGGACCTTCATCACAAATCCTCAATTAAGACCTGCACCCCAACTTGAAAGCTTTTTTTTAGTTTGGTATTCAAGATTATTGGATAATAAGTTTTGTTTAATTTTTTCCTTGCACCGATTTGTTTATATTTTTTTAAATTTTAACATTATGGTCTTTAATCTAATGGCTGAAACTGACTTAACTTTTCTTCCTTATTTAAAGAATTCACTAGTGAACTGTCAATTTTTACTCTAGTATTTTTCTGTCTTAAATTCTAAATTTCACTACTTGTTACGTTTTTCATATTTTTTCCCCTGTACCAAGTGTTATCTTAACATATTTGAATTTTGTTTGTGTAATATTAGTTTCAAAAAAAAAAAAAATTTTTTAAATTACATTAATTGTGGATAAATAATTAAATCATACGAAATTACGAAATTTTAGGAAAACCTACATTATACGTTAGAAATTTTATTACAGAGGGATTCTAGAAATTATATCACACAGAAGCTAGAAAATTATCTTTTATGTAGCAAAATTTTAAATGGCCATCTTGATCCCTTGGACCATAAGCATTAAGAATCTGGACGTTCGCACCTAAGGCATTGAATGTCTAGTTGACTTGCATCAAAAGCAATTAGCATCTTTGGCTTGTAATAAAGATAATGATAATCTTGTTTAGTTGGACTACGATAAATTTCCGCTTGCACCTAAGGCCATGATATATACGAATTGACGCATCAGGTATTTTATCAGATATTTCATTGTTCAAAATCTTGAGTTACCAGAGCGAAGTTTCTGGTATTATGTCAAATTACCAAATTTCGCCAAATTGGGGAAAGTTTAAATACCGAAGAGAATGAAACATCACCTACGCAGAACACGTGCTCTGATCTAAAATTTCGGATGCGTCTGCCTGTCTGTATAGGAGCTCTATTTGCACCGAAAGCAACGTACGTACCGCCATAACAATACATTTCTGTAATTTACAGACTGCATTCTTCCTTCTCAAGGAGTTGTTATAAGGCTATTAAAACGATTTGGACACTAAGTCTTTCTAACGTACTCCACATAGTAAGTTGTTTTACGAAGCCCTCTAGGAAGAGTAATACCTTCCCGAGAAGAACTTCTAAATCAGATGTCTAGGATTTATGTGTCATAAAAAAAGAAAGAAAAAACGCTTTTGAGGAGAGTCAACAAAGGTTCGAGACCCGAAAGCAGAATGTACTGGAAAAAGTAACGTACGTTGCAGAATAAACAGCTGTGCTGCAAAAAAATCGCAGATAGATCACTGAATGAGTTAAAACTATTGGAAACAACCCAAGTTTTTTAGGAGGAGGGAACCCCTCTTTCCTTCTTCAGGATGTTCTGAGAGGAAGAGTATATGCCACTGATCTAGGTACTCAAATATTATAATGTGTTTATCACCGACTCGTATTAAGTACTATGTCTCGCACAACATTTTCATTCAGCGGAAAGTTATTTGTAGAACATTGAAAAACATTCTCCTGTTGAGGTTTGAGTATTTTTCTTGTTAGCTACATCTTGCCTCTAACTTAAAGAATCCAACCCATGACTATGAGTCCAATCCATGATCAATCCTAACCATGTTCTGTTGTCTGAATGCATTTATTTTCGAGTAGGGCCGCACAGATATTGATGATTCAGGGTTCAGATGCACCGCAGTTAAAAACCCCAAAAAAATTCTAATTCGTAATGACAGATTCAGCTTGCATTCAAATCTGATATCAGAAGCACATCAAATCTAGAAACCTTTTAGCTTGTTGCGAAATATATACTTCTAGTATAGAACTATAAAATAATTTGTGCTGAAGGAAAAATAAAAATGGGAGATAACAATAAATATCAAAATCTTAAGTTTCTATTCACTATTATTCCTGAAATGAAATGGCATCAGTTCAAAAATTATTCGGTCAGACAAATACACGAAATGAAGTGAATATGGAGTTAGAAAAAAAAATCTTTGTGTACGACATTTATAGAAAAAGTTGGGGAAGAGGAGATCCAATATCAACGATAACAGTTGTCGCGAAGGGGGAAGAAGAGATATGAAAAAATATCTAAAACGCTAATAATAAGGGAGAATTTAGAGACAAAGAAAAACAGTTCTTGAGACAATAGTTCGCCGAACGAAAAACCGTCTCCACAAGAAGAATAATTAATCGCCACAAATTTAGCTCCGCGCTCTATTTCACCCTCCAGCTTAGGCCATTTCACGCTTAGCGGAGTTTTATAATTTTTCCTTGGGTGCTCAAACTCTCTCCCCCACGACCACCCCTCTAAGATTTCTCTTCTTTTATTCCTTCCATTTATATTAGTATTATTATTTTATTTGGGCGCTCTTTGTCTCGCTGTTCTTAATTGAGCGCCGCTCGTAATCACGTCAGAAAAGGGAGAAGTTTTCAAAAGAACTTTGCCCCTCTCTCACTCTTCACTTCTGTTTTCTTTTTCTTTTTTAAAGAAATTAAGTTTCTTTATATCTGTTTTTTAACTTTCGTTTCTAGTAGCTCCCCCCCCCCCCCCCCCCCCGCCCGCTGCCTCCTTTCCAGATGATATTGCAGCTGAAAAGCCTTCCGTTAGATGTCACATTTCTAATGTTTTGACTCGGAAGATCTATTTTTTGTCCTGGACTGACTGTTAACGGCTTCGAAGATTAACTGGAAAACTTTGGATACCTTGTGTTTTGTTTCATGTTTCTGTTAATTATGAAAAATTTCCGCCAAATATTTAAATGGTCGTATAGCAGCTGGAATCGCTTCTTGTATGTACTTCAAATTTAAATCTTTCAGATTACCGAACATAACTAAAAATAATTCATTTCAAGTAACTCTCTGTGCAAAAATACGACGTAATATTTCCAAGGCATATTAATTTTAGAATTACAAACGTATTTGTCTCGCTATCCTTATTTTACTTTTATGACTGAAACATTGTACGGGATTTTGCTTTAGATCAAAGTTCGCTTTCCATGCTTTTATGTCTTTACCAAACGCTTGAATTTATCTCTTAGCGAAACCAACGCGTTTGTTGAACTTTACTATTTTTAAAATTTTATTTTTTAAGATAAGTTTTAAAAATTTTTAGAATCATGTTTAATATTAATTTCTCAGAATTAAGCATTTGAATTTTGAACCTGCTTTTTTTTCTTTTCCCATATTAGTTCTGTTTGACTGTATTTACGGTCTTCATTTTTTATTCATTTCTACAAAAGTTTGTATGGCTCTTATCTGATAAAAACATTGGCTGGTTGATAATAACCGTTGTTATATCAAGGTTTGGTATGTTTATTGATTCCAGAATTTGAACTTTTACTTTACAGTAAAGTTGCACCAATAACTGTTAGACTAACAAAATATTTTCTCCGTATTGCCTTGAAAATTACAATCTAGATGGAATAGAGAAGAGAAGGGAGGAGGAAAAAAATCCACACTTCTCAAAATCAGCTACGGTCGTGACAACCCCGATCAAATATTTTAAAGCACTTTTATCCCGGTATTCGGGAGGCATGCATATTTCGGGATCGTAGTAATTAGTTTTCCCGCGACGAAATCAAAGGTCTCTCCGGAGTCCGTGCAGTATCACTGATCGCGTCAAGATTCCATTAATAGCGAACCGGAATTCCAAAAATTACGGGTAACGAGATTTCCCCGTTGCATTTACAAGGCCGGCGAAGGGGGGAGCTGGAATAATAATGCTCCGGGATAATATGGTTGCGCTCAAATGCTAATAGCGAGAATTTTGATATCTGCTAATACATTCTCTCTTCCCAGTGCCACATGCATTTGGAGAGCTTGACGTCGCTCACGTGCTTTTAATTGGTTCTGGAAAGAGCCCCCGCTTAGTCACATTCCAAAACCAATGGGTTCAAATAATATTTCGTGTGCACTTCCTTTAAAGGTGACGCCTCGAAACATCTTTTCAGGGACACGGATTCATTTGGACGGCTCCAAGTGTGCGTCGAAACAATGAATGGGGGATTTTTTTTATGTGTGAGTGCGCTTCGATTACTTTGCTACACCAAAATTACTTTGCTACAAAGATTATTTTTGTGCTATGTCATTAATGCTAAATTTTACTTGCTCTTTGGAACCATAAAAAATGTTCTTAAAAGCGAAAAGTTAAAAACAAAATAGACGATTTTTTTTTTTTTTTTTTTGTTTTTTGAACTGGTAACTGTACGCAAAATCATTAATATTCGTAAATTAGAGGCTCGTAAAATTGAGGGTTAACTGTATTGTAACTATGCAACATTTTCTCCTCAGAAAGGGGGGGGGGAGCAAAAATGCATTCAAATTTTATGAAAAATATATGTACGTGAATTGTGTATTTTTTCATTATATTTTTAATTTATTTAATCTATTTGTAGATACATCGTACTAATAGATTTAAAAAAAATAATGAGTTTAAAAAATGTCTCCTTACTTTAAATGACGAGTCATGCTATAAAACTTATACCAAGCAGGCTGTAACCCTCCCATAAAGCTCTAAATAAAATTCCAACATCGAAAAAGTTACTGCTTTGTGTTTAAAAGCTGATTTTCCTTCTTCGAGCAACTTCGTGCCCGTATGTATGACTGCTAAAAGAAATCGAAACTAGTAATTGTTTAATTATGCTGTAATTTTAGTTTAAGAATTTATCTCACGAATGTTACTTTTACAAGTTCATCTTCAGAATATTTTCACGCACTTAATGCTTATTGCCGAGAATGGAAAACATTACTTTTGATAACACTAGTCTCAGAATAGGAAGTTTTACTTAGCCCAGGACACAGAGAAGGAAGGGTCTGCTTATTGAAGAAAAGAAAAAGAGAGAGAGAGCCGAAAGTTGGAAAGAAAAAAAAAGACAGAAAAAAATAGAACTATATTGTAAAATTAGGCTGAGCTGTCTCCTCACAGAAAGTGCGCTTTTCGTTGACTTATCATATAAAGAGATTTGCAAGCAAATTTGGTCCAGTGAAGCAAGTAGTAATGTATACTATTTATTGGAGCTACACTCAAATGACAATACCACAAAAAGAGGAATACAAAAATTAGGATCGGAAAAACTAACGAAATTAAATCTCTAAAAGGACGAGATAACGAAACTTAGTTTACAACAAACAGCAGAGAAATCTTAATTCCCAAAAAGGAAAAAAAGAATGTAGTTCTAAAAATGGGACTCCAGCAAGGCCGTATCCAGAGGAGGGGGGCCGACGCCCCCCCCCCCCCCCACCCGCCTCGAAATCCCGAAATTCCCTAAAACTTTCCTCAACAAAAGTGTTTCAAAGTCAAGGCCCCTTCCCCCCCCCCCCTCGGAAAAAATTTCTGGCTACGGCCTTGGACTCCAGTCGCGTAGCTAGACCCGGATTTGGGGGGGGGGGGGTCTTCAGGCGAAGTGAGCTAATTTTAGTTTTAGAAGAAAAATTAGTCAAATTCTAGACAATCTTTACCGTTTCACGGGGAGTTTTATCCCCAAAACTACCCCCTTATCTATGCCAGTGTGGGACTGTCTCGAGAACAAAATCTTTGTCTCTTACAGAGGTAGCAATGGTTTCGAAATATTTGAAGAGCATTGGCTTAATAATTCGAATTTAAACCCCCCCCCCCTCCCCCACCACCACCACCGCATTCAAATAAGTATTATTTCATACCCTCCCGAAAACCCGACAGGTAAATAGAAACTTGACTAATTCATCATGATGAGAGTCGTTCACTAATGTAGGCAGACGATAACGCAAAATGCAGCATAGTGAACAGTGGGGGCGTCATTAGAAGAAACCACACGTGCAGAGGAGATGCTATGGAATGTCTCTCGGAGGTAATTAAGTGTTTGATATCGGGGGTGGAAGCATTTCTGTCCACCCCTCCTTACCTTTGAATATCCTACCCACCTGCTTGCTCTTGCAAGTCATTAGTGAGTGAAGTTGAAGGACACTTTCAATACAGGTCAACGCTAATGTCACTTTGTCCCGGGATTTTCTTCTTGGTATTGGTGCTGTTTAACGATTTCTTTCATTCTTTTCGCTTTTAACCTTCCACTCTTTTTTTTTCTCCTACTCAACGGGCCAAAAGCGATTGGTCTATCAGAATGCGCCCTGGGAGGTTTACTGCAATTCCGTGACCTGCAGGTCCACCCGCTATTGTGGTCCAGATTGAGTGCCAAAGAAAGTTTTGCCGCATCTTTGATATTTTAACATGTTTTTCTTTTCTTGTTTGGTAATTTGGACATTTTTGTGGTCCTTTTTTCCCTCTAGTTCGATGGCTTCATTTACAAAATAAACGTGAAGCTTTTTATTTTTCATGACTTCGGTTCGGTGCCAAAAGTTTGTTTAAGAACTTGTTGATCTTTCTTCTGAAGGTTTTGAATATTCTCTAAATAAATGTTTAAAAGATGTTGGCTTAAAGTTAAATACCCTGTTGCATTTTCTGTAACGATTTCGGTACTTTGTGATTTCATTTCCAAGCTTCAATTTCTATTTGAATTTTATTTTCCCCTTAGCTTATATGTGTGTCACGCATTTAAGTAATGCTTTTAAATTTTGTGAGTTTCAAAATTCCTATTTTTAAAGCGTAGTTAATCAGTTGTTTAAAAATTATTTTTTTCTTTAACTAAAACATAATCAGTAGCTGAATGAAATTGATTGAAGTTAGAAGTAAGTCAAAGTAGTATTGCTTAACGGGAAGTGACAAAAACTTTTTGTGGGTTCGATATTTAAATATGGAATCCTCAAAAAATTTTTGTCACTTCCCGTTCCTCCTAAAATAAGACTGTTGATAGCCTTAATTTGAGTGAGAGAAAAAAAAAGGGGAGGGGGTGGGAGAAAAGAGTTGAAGATACTTAATCTTGATTCTGTTTCTTCTTCGCAATAAGATGGTATAGTATTAACTTGCACATTTGTATAAAATAACGAAAGAGGAAGACTGAAAAATGCATTTAAAATTTTGGCTAGATCGAGAAAGTCAATTGCAGTTTGATTACTAAAAAAGAAGATATATCAATAAATATATGTAGATATAACTAATAGATGTTGGAACTATCACATATTTAGTAACTTAAATTATTAAAACCAGGGAATTAGAGCAACCACTCATTTGAGTTGGTTCGCTCCTGCTCCGCTTCTATTTTTAAGTACTTGCTCCAGTTCCGCTCCGTGCTCCGAATATTTTCAATCAAATTCATATTATTTATCTATATTTTTATTTATTCAATTTATTAATAGATATGTTGTTGTTTTTTAATATAATAAGTTTTTAGGAACGAAATAATTAAAGCAGTGTGATCTCATCAGTCATCAAATATTAATTATGCAATAGTTGGAAAATTAAATTTGAAAAAGAAAGAAAAAAAAAAGATTCACTCGTTAATTTTTATGTTTTCGAATAAAATTCAGAAAGAAAAAATCGGAGCAGTTGAGCACAAGCTTCCTTGCTTCGGCTCCCCTTCAATTTAACCAAAACCTCGTTCTAAAGTTCTTCATTTTGTTTATATATGTGAGCTTTACGGGAGATGCTGCTTTAACGTATAGGTCATGCAGAGCTATCGCTTTTCCTTTTAGCCATAGGAAATGCTTTAGTTTTCTCTCTTTCACTCCCCCCCCCCCCCATTTCAAGCAATGTACAAGAATTTCGAGGCTCCTTGTGGAGGATAGATGGATAGATACATTGAGGTATTGCTTCTAAAAACTATAGTTGCATTGGACAAAATATTTTTTACGTCTTATTTTTAATCACAACTGTGACAACAGTTTTTTTACCCTTGGAGTGTTAGCTTCTTGCAAAACTTTCGGCTTTCTCTCTAAGCACGAGACTTTCGGTTTAAAAATGTAAACTCGCTGTAATGTCTTTTAATCTTTTCACGACGAGGATGAGACAACGGTTGTCCAAATTCTTTTTTTGCTAGTATAAATATGGTATTTAAAGAAGACTTTTCCCATATTACGTAGTACGATACCTATATTAGTATCTCGCCAATGGTGGCCGGGAAAAATAGAATAGCCTCAGCGTAGTTATGCGTGTCGTAAGAGGCGACTAAAATAGCCCTATCCGTTCCGGGTGACGTAAGGCTTACTTTGTAGTAGGACTATGGCCCTGGGACGGTAAAGCAGGTCGGCAACGCTCTGCCAGCCCTGCCCCTATGGCCGGTGCTAGTTGTCAAGTGTCAGAGAGTTTGTGGGGGGAACAGGAGGACAACGCTGCGGTCGCACCCCCACATATGGGGGTAGTCTGTGAAGACCTAGATGCTACATACAGTATGACCGTAGTTAGCAATCAGTACCTATATTAGTATAAGATTTGTTTAGACAAATATGTTTATTAATTAATGTATAATACCAGAAATATGAGCCGAAGTACATTAAGATCTTATGAGCCGCCCGCAGTCAAAGGGTTGATAGTTGTTGAGAAGTTGAAGTTACTAAAATACGACAGCAACGCGATGATTCAGTTCAATGAAGAACCTTTTTTCACTAAATTAAATTCCGTTTCTTAGAGGGTAGTGCACTGAGTGGAGCCCTCCGGGTGCACCTGAGAATCAATACATCCACTCCCGCTCTTCGCCATCCGCGGCGGCAAATCGCAGGTGCAGAACCATCATTGTCTCTAAAGAACGTCAAAGAGCACGCTTCACGCTCATCATCTCCATCAGCGTCCGTTTCTTCCACAACCCGAAAATCTCCCAAAACAGTTGTTCTCCGAAAGAAACAAAAAAAGAGATGGGAGTCCATCTAAAAGTCCGAATGCGCAAGAGCTGATGTATCGGCTGTCTCCGAGTCCAAATGTAATTAGATCTCAACAATCATTTGCTGCTTTGCCCTCCAGCGGAATTAAGATATATTAGTTTCTTTCCCAATGTTTGACCACAATCGAAGGGAGACTTTTGGCGAGATCCGGTTCCGCTCAATAGCCCCCTGCTATTTCTGTTCCTTTCTAACCGCGTCATTCTCCCCTTGACATCGTCCTTTTTTTCAAAGACTCCGATTTCTATTATGCTCGCATGTCACTCTTCGGCTTTCTTTAAAGATTTCATTGCTGATGCCCAATTCCTGTCAACCAATCAGGATTAGTACATACATTCCCCCCCCCCCCCCATCTCTTCCCCAGAGACGGTTCCCTAAATTTAATTTTTGCTGTGGCTGTTCGTTCAATCTCTCAAACGGAGTCAGAATGTTGATGAATTTCCTTTCTTCTTCTGATTCAAGTCGAATTCATTAAATTGTGCACACTATCTGGGTTCAAGGAGTGAGTAAAATGTATACAACTTTTATTGCGATACATTTAAAATATATATATATATATATATATATATATATATTTGCCAGAATCTCAACATAATGTGCTTCCTTAAATTTTTAGTGTTCACTTTTAGAAGAGCCGCTGTACAAGATTTCTATGCTTACAAACCTGCGGAATTTCTCTGAGCTTGCAGGGGTGCAGTCAAGGCTTATTTTGGTAGTTGAATTACCCCAAAAAGCTCTGTTTTAAGCTACATTGCTTATCCTAATATAATAGTAATACATAGTTATAAGTATCCCCCCTTTTTTTTAAAAATTTCTTTATATATATTGAAAATTTCAATTTTTCTTTTACAATTGTCCTCCAAGACTAAGGCTTTAGTGTTATTAGCATTGACTTGGAGAAATGTTTCCAACACTTCACTTAGAGTTGTGCAATAATTTCAAGAGGCATTTCTTTAAACTGTAAAACTCAACTTCTCTCTAAACTGTTTAAATTGTTGTTGTCGTGTCCTCGCTCGTGGCGAGGAAGCATGGGTACGCTGCTCCTGAGTTTAACGGGGCCCTTGTAGGTAGGAGTCCGATTTCCGCCTCTTTGAAAGGTCTCTAAATTTTTTGAACCAGTTCCCAGAGGAGAGACCATCACCTGGTATTGGCACCCCCAGAGGAATCGTTTCACTTGGAGGACATTGGAGCCAAGACCTATTTAACGTGCACCAGCTCCCTTTAGAGTACTCGGACCGCAGCAACCAGCCGCGAGAGGTTGTCACCCTCCCAAACATTGTCCTCAGTCAATGTTGTTTCACTTTCGGTCTTCTTCGGGAACCGAGCTTCTACAGACTGGTCCACTATGGGACATTTCTTTAAATGAATCACATCAAATGGAGTTTTGAATAAGAGTTCTGTCTGCATTTTTTTCCATTTGTTTAGTTAAAGAAAGGAAGAAAAAAAGATTGTGAATCTTTCTATCTTTTATTATGTACATTAAGTTGCCTTGATGTTCAAAACGAATCTGTCATTTGTTAGGTACGGTGGGCTCTAGGTGCCATGCCATGTCCAAAACGAACCTTTCACAAACTTATTAGCATAAATATATCTATTTAAAACTGCTTACGTTCTTTTAATATTTAATTTCTATATTGTCAACTTCTTTATATTGAGCTGATATTTTTTCTGCATTATTGATTTTGTTTTAACTCTTTGATCAATTTTTCCAAAAAGAAAAAGTAATAAACTACTCAAAATAATAATATTTTTATGACTAATTAAATATTTTTAACAACGCGGGCCTGTCAATTTTAACTTCATTGCCAAATATGTTTTCTAATTCCTAAAAATTTTATATTCGGGGTTCGCACTAACAATATTATTTTTAACTGTTAATTCAAATGTAATAAATAATAAAGATAGGAATCAAAATTTGCAAAGAGCTACTACTACTTCATTTAAAAAATGTATCTAAACAATACTCTCTTAGTTTAGTTTTAAAAATCAAATGTTACGGACAAGTAAAATATTGAACATTTCTCCACCTTTCAAAGTACTCTTAATTCAGCTCGAAAACAAGGATTGCAGAGAATAAAGAGAAAAAAGTGAAATCTTAAAAATTCGCTAAAGACGCATGCTAATGTCGTTAAAAAATATAAAAAAAAGTAAGAATGGTGTATGTTACCCTTTTTGCCGCCTTCTACGCTTGAAGGTAATTGAGAGAAGCGTTAAAAAAAAACTACCGACATTTTTTCAATCGTTTTCGCCCCTTCCCAACGCCCACACTCAATAACGCAGTCTCCCAAGAATATATTCCCCCTCCCAACCCCTTACATCGTTATTTTATTCCCTAGTCATCAATAGTGTTCTGAATAATTGAAGGGGAAACAATAAACGAAGGGCATTTTTTCACTTGTTTCTCCCTGTGGAATTTCCTCTGTACTTTTTTTTCTAACGGGTTTTTTTAACCCCTAATCCTTCGGTGCGCTGAAGTGATTTTTATTTTCTTTTACTTATGGCTATCGATCGTCAAATGCCAGTCAAAGCCTTCTGAGCGAAAAAATCAAATGAATAAAAAATAAGGCAAAAAAATTCGCAAAGGAATAAAAGTGTGACTTACTGTTCCCTTGCATTATGGGCTGGTCGTTTCTTTTTTACGGTATGTGTTTATTGTTCGTTAATGTTCTTTAATGGAGCATTATGAAACCGTAAAATATATATCATTTCTTTTCCCTCGTCTTCAAATCATCCCTCGTGTGCGGTCTATGGATAAATGTAAACATTCGAAACTGTCAGTAATAAAAACTAATTGCTAGTATTTTTAGGTGTTTAAAGTATTATATTCTGTAGTTACAACGTATGCTAGCAGCACTTATCTAAATTTGCTCTCTTAAGATGTTTTGTTGCTAGTGTTTTCTAAATTTAAACCAATATTTTAGCTAACTTTTGCATGATCATTAACAATTGTCGGAGTTATTAAAATTAGAAGACTGTATATAAAATATCTTTAAGCATTTTTGGGGACTTTATTTTTTTCAAATTTGCCCCTTGTAATGAATGATATTACTTGCATGATTATATCTATTTTCGCTTCTCCACTATAATATTTCCTTTTTGGTAGCAAAAGGTACAATAGTTTATTATTACACAAGAGGAAATGACAATTGGTGGAACTCTTCCATTCTTAACTGGTAAGTTTGTAGCATAAAGCTCTGAAAAAGCATCCAAAGCCGAGATGGTTCAATGAAATGAAAATTTCTTTGAAGTGGGAAAAAGTTTACGCTTCAAAAGAGGATCCATTCAGGTGAAAACTAGCTTGGAAAGAACGATTTTTCTGAAATTTCTTTCTCTATTCAAAGTGCTTGCTCCTTTTTACGAATGACGTTATTACAACTGTTACATCAACCCGATGTTATGAAACCAACAGGAGAAACGGAGGAGTCATCAAACAAATCGAACAATTGTTTCGCCACTTGCGCAGGTGGGCATTCGAAAGATAAAGAATTCGAGCAAGTGAACTGGCAAACAATTAAATTTCACTTTTGTAATCACTCTCCCTATTCTGAACCGATCACAATGGTCCTCAAAACAAGCAAAGTCCTCCTTTGTGTGTGTCGTCCTCCTTTTACGATGGAGGCTCAACCCTTTTCTGGTGGAACGGAAACAGCAACTAGCTATCCTTGATCGTTGGCGATCGCCATTTAGCGCGAGCGATGGACCGTGGCCGTCGCAGGGCGCTGATCATGAGATGATGATCACCGTTTGCGATGTCGAAGGTTATTGGGAATATCTGGGCAACTTATTAGTTGCCATTAGGGGTCACAATCATTCAGCGTATGTTGCCTGGAATCATGGCAATCTTCACATTTCTTACAGCAAAGTGCTCAAATGAACTGTTTTGTTATATTTAATTCTGTTGCAGCTCGACGACGCTTAATTCTTTTCTCTATTGCTAGTATAAATCACGCAAAACCGGATTAACTGCTATCGCGTCATTATGACAGTTTAATTATAAACATACTTTAATTAGAGTATTTGTACTTTATACATAGGCACTGTATATACTGAAGATATTCTGTAAATAGTATATGAATAATGTACCATGGACATCCTAAAAAGGGTATTATGAACTTTAAGGCGCACTATATAAATTTAATAAACTTTTTTTTTCCGAAAATTTCGAATTTTTTTCAATTTTATTAGGGGCATTTTGCGGTATTTGGGAGAATAGCGTCAGCAACACGCACACATATCCTTGTATTTTCTAGAAAATTTTAATAAATCTAAAATATGGTTGGTATTAAGGCATAATTAAATGTAGATACCAAACATTTTGTAGATTTGTTTAACTTTGTATGAAATACAAAGATGTATATGCATGTTATGGATTCTACTTATGTCCCAAATGCCGTGAAATGCCCCAGTAGACTTGATACTTTCAGCATTATAACTTTATAAACAATTTTTCATAGATTACATCGTTAACATTAATAAAACACTTCATAAATAACCTTCTCAGACTCAATAAACATTCTCTACATTGGTGCACTGTCGAGATTTTTTATGAACTCAGTAAACAGTTTCTACTTAGTGTATAATGAACTTTTATGGTAAAAATGTTTTACTATTGCTACTAATCTGTTTTTTAAACCCTTTGATTCTAAAATTTAACTTTATTCAAAATTCTTCCTTGAGAATGTTAGAACGTAAGTTCACCAACGAAGTATATCCCTCCTAATCCACTTCCGGATGCTTGGACAGGAAAGTTTGATGTAACAGTTAGTTCCCATCCTAAGGATGACTTGTTGCATGTTCTATACGCACATTATAAAACTTAATACTGACCGCTAGAGACAAAAATGCTCCCTTTTGAGGCAAATAATGTACTTTTGCTTAAGACAAAGTAATTGTCCGAAAGAAATAATGTAAAGAAAAAATTATATCAAGTTCCCTTGGTGCGAAATTTTACGATTCTACGACTTGCCGCAAAGTAAGGAGGAAAGATGTTGAAGATGAACCAGATATAAAAGAAGAAGTATGTAATAATTTCCTTCCGGCTTTTGACTGAAGCAAAGAATGATTTGAACAATGTAGATAAAACTGAATTATAGTAACTAATTCAGATGTGTCAAACTAGAACTTCAGAACAAAAATGAATGCTTTAAAAACTGATGAAGTGAATCAGTCTTGTTTACGTGTATATGAGTACCTTGATTCTCTCAATTTGAAATTAATATCGCAAAGTGTTGTTTGAAGCTGTACTTTCTGTTAATCAGACGTTCATAAAAAGGCGAGCTGATGGAAAACAGAAGTAAGAAACTGCCTTAATTTCATCCTGTACAGACTCACAACTTTGCTTAAACAAAGCTTTGCTTACCGAGTTAATGATGCTTCTCGAGAGCTTAAATTAAAAGCTTTTTGTTTGTTTTCTGCTAGAATTTCATCACCATAAAATCTTCTAAATCTGTTTAAAGACTTAGCTTTCTTGTAAAATCCTTCTTACATACGGAAAATATTGCAAAGATGTTTATTGTTAAAACTGATGAAATCGCCAATTACAAATAACTTCCAGAGCGATTTAGAAAAGTCGCGTGGTCTTAAATGGCCGAGCTTTCGGTCTTCCTTTGTTCCTCCTTGTAAACAAGCGGATGAGTCACTCCGCCGTCGACAGCTTTCTCCCTCCTCTAATTCTCTATATCGAGATTCGATTTTTTTCTTTTCTTTCTGGAATTGATACAATAGATCGTATTGTGCTCGGGGCGTATCCGTTTTACCGGATTTCCGAGCCCGCCTAATTGAACATTCGGATTTCCAACGGTTCACAGAAATTATGCAGTCAATGTTAAAAGGGATGGAAGTCCAACAGCTAATAATAATTTTGAAAATTAACAAATTAATAAATTTAAAAAATGGGAAGGGGGGATAGTAGGTAGTAAATTGTTTAACTTGCAATTTTTTCCTATCATTTATTTTATTGAAGTTTCTATGAAAACATGCACCGAAATTAATATTAGCTATTGCATGCTATTTTACTTACATCCTGTTTGTTAATAAAACTGATTGTAAACCTTTCTTCTCCACTACCGAATATCTCTTATAAGAATTTTTGTCGTGATAGTAATAATATATTTAGTGACCCTAAATTTTTCTCTTCGCCATTCGGAGAGAATTATAATGCAATGGAATAGTTATTACAGTAATTAAAGCTCTAGAAATAAACAACCTACATAGTGTTACTAATAAATAAGTAAGTGTTGTTAATATCTAGTGTTCCTATTAAATATTTTTAAATTATAAATTAAATCTTTATAATATAAAACTATTTCTTTAAAAATCTTATCTTACAAATGAAATCTTATCTAATAATTATGTTTCTGTAATACCACCCTTTCCCTCCATCTACACAATATTGTCACCATTTTCCTACAACCTAGTAACTCTTCACTTAACACCCGCATTCAGTGGTACATACAGTTTGACAGTTTGAAAACTGTATTGATTTTTTTATTCTTCGAGCAGAGTCAAATAGCGTGCTGGTTACTTACAGAAGATTTTTCTTTCTTCAGAATTTCTATTTTTGCTCGAACTCTCGATCTTCATAAATACTTAAGTTAATTTAGCAGCAACATTAGCTCATTTTAACTGATTTCAACGTCTTAGACAATTTGCATGTGATGAACGCTTGAAAAAATACTTCACTTTATTTTCAAGTTTTTCTTTGATAAAGTTTTCCTAGAAAATTTCCACTTCAGTTTCAAAAACCTAAAACTGGTTCATGCAAAAATTTTGGAGAACCACACTTGCACGCTAAGCTCATTAACAGTAAACATTCATTAATAATTTTATATCGAATGTCGTATCAGAATATATTTGCTGCTAATTAACTGAATCAGGAAAAGTAATTATTTGCCGATAAAAAGAGTTGCATAAAAATTCGTATTACTTTAGAGGAAAAGAACAAGCGTCAGGTTTTGAAATCAAGTTCGAATCAGCATTAACACTTTCATCGCTAGGGTGAGATATCTCGTCTTCCACGATCATATTTCTATACGTTTAAAACGAGGTAATTTGACATCTATAGAATATTTTTCTATCCTATTTGCATCATGTCTAGTGATGCTTTATTAAATTTTCAGCACATCACAATTCATATTAGTATGTTTTCACAAAATTTCTACAGGATGGAAAAAAAAGGATTGTCCATTGCCGCGATGAATATGTATTAACGTTATCAACTTTTCAGGAACATAATTTCCAAGGAAATGTTTTAATTTATCCGTCCAAAGAATTCGAGATCTGCAATGTGGGGTCTGTGAAGGCCTTATTTCCACCACTGTTTATAAATCTCATCATTAATAACTAGAAATGAGCAAATGAGCGCAAAGAGAAAAAAAACTTTTTTTTTAATGCAACTCAATAGTTTACAAAAGAAATTTCCTTTTTCCCCCCCAAAGCCAAAAAGTACAAAAGAAAATTTTGATTTCTTTTCCAACTTAGCAACCTTAATTTTAAGCACCAAATCCGTAGCCTCAATACAGCTAATCAGTTATGTGTAAAAAAAGTTTTTATTGCTTACCTTCAGTTTTTGTTTCCTTTTTTTATCACAACAACTTTGTCCTTTCTAATGAATACCTTTTTACAGCACTCATCTAAAACTACTTACGGTTTTCTCAAGAGTCATAATTAGTTCTATAACCATACCCCCCACTACCACAAACGAATAGAAAAAAAAAGTATTATAAAAAAAGAGCGAGGGGGAGGGAAGCGAGTACGCAAGGACTTTGGGTGGCGGCGCTGAGCAACTACTATTAATGGGAAGCAACGAAGCGTTCAATACAAAAAGGAATGATATTTTGTAATGCTTCACTTACAACTGAAGTGTGAGGATTCTAAGACCTAACTAGCTTCACTGTCCAAATGCGGATTAATTCTTCTACTTAATATCCGATATCAAGAAATAAATGCATAAAAAGTGAACTTTTTTTTTGTTGTTTCTTTCCCCACACCAAACAAAAAAAGGGAAGAAAAAAAACCTCTCCGTTGATTCTTCAGTTCAATCGCAGCCGGCATTCATAATCTTCGCTATTCTATGGCTGGCTGGTTTTTGAAACAGAGGAAGGCTTTTTCACAATTGGACATATGGGATGTAAAAAAAGCTAATACCCATTTTTTTCTTATATTTAATAATTTAATTCGCGAATAATCTCCTCAAAGCTTTTTTTTTCACCCTTCTCTTCTTTTTGCACCGCTTGATTTCGATTTATATTTACTGCCACGATAATTTGTTAAAATGAAATTGCTCATCGGGTGAATTAAATTTGGTCATGCATCGTAAAGCCCCGATTAGTGTTTAAAACTTTATAAGTCAATAAGTTTTCGAATTAATCTTAAATGTCTTCATGCATTAGATTGCTCTAACTGTTTTATGATTTGTAGTTTTTGCTCACGTGGTTAGGCATATCTTATGTGCGAGCAATTGTTTTCGTCGAGTGTAAATTACCATGTGTCTACTAATTGATGTTTTCAATTTCTGCTTTGCGTCAATGAATATTGTATTTATAAAAGAAAGAAAAACAAGGAATCTTCATTGACTGTAGGAAGGAAAAATACGAACACACAGTAGCGCATCCAAGATTTCGCTTTGAAGGATCAAGGTCAGAATTAAGGATGCATTGAACATTGATTTTACCGCATATCGGATATCCGGTGGTCTTATTCTGACGGATCCGTGCCAGAGGGTGTCCTCCAGAAATCCCCGAATCCTGAAATCCCGCAACTTTTTAAGAGATACCGAACAAAAGCTCCTATGTATGGATGTCTCGGAGGAGATACCCCATCCATACTCCCCTAGAGGGAAGGGATCTAAGAGAGCTAAACTGTTTTTGCGGGCTTAAAGTCCCGGAGCAATTTCTTCGTATGAAATTAAAGTTGGCTACTTCTTGCCATCATGATGGGGTTGCATAGCATCTATTAGAGTACCAGGTTCCCTGATTTCTCTGCCCCCCCCCCTCCTTCTTCTTATATATTTTACAATTTAATGCAACTCATTAATAATGTTTATTAAATAAATTGCTATGTTTTCTTTTATTTAGTGCTTCAAACTATGGGATGAAAAAGGAAACTTCTCTGAGAGTTTTCTCTGTACTAAATGTCACAAATAAACCGAGGCAAACTTCAGTCACAAAACGCACATCGCGGAGAGTAATTCCTTTCCATAATCCTTCTTAATAACTGCGGCTCTCTCACATTTCCAACTTTGGTTTTACGAGGAGAAATTCTTGGCGTTGTCTTTTCGAGAGAATGAGCAGCACTCTTTGTTTCACACAAGCTATCCGTGACTAAGAAGGGTGACTCGATTCTTTGTTTTTGGTTCGCTTTTATCTTTACAGGCTTTTTTTCCCGTTGTAATTCGTGTTTTTAGTGTTGTCGTTGACCTAATTTTTCATTCAAAACTCTTGTGTATATCTAAGATCTTTTAATCAAAATGTTAAGAATTCATCCTTTTTTTTTTCGCTGTTATTAATCGTGCGCTTATTCCTTAATTGTAATGATTTTGGTTTATTTAATTGTCGTTGCTTTTATTATTATCTACAGAAATGTATAATTTCTGCAGTTTTAAACTAATTTTCAGGGGGAAACGCTGTAAAGTATTTTCAATGAAGCAAAGAACGGGAAAATTTTAGGGTTAATGGCTATCCAAAAAAAAAGTTCAATATATATATAATATATAATATACTAATATACATATATGAAGATATATATATATACATATTTCCCATACATATACTTCACGTTCGTATGAAACGGGAAAACTCCTTCTTTCTGAGCTCTCTTACTGGGAAATTTGAAAAAAAAAAAAAAAAAACATTTTCATTTATTTAGCTTATTTCTCAATACGCCATTTTACAAAGGTTTTCTTTAAATATTAACCTTGATGTATAAGGACTTCTCCCAACAACTTCCGTCTATCCCTCATTCTTGCCATATTGTTTCATTTGCCATCATCGTATTTTTTCTCCCCAACTCCTTTTAGCCCATCCCCCCTACCTTTTAGCAGGGATCCTTTGGATTATTATACATTGTTGAATGGCGGAGAAGTGGTCAAGTACTGTTCATGTTGGAGATTGAGGTCAGGTCGCCTGGATGAAAGGCATCGGATTTGACAACGTTGGTCTACTGAATAATTTTTTTGTTGGAAGCATAATGTTCTCCCTATCTCCTTATTTATTAATTTTCTTAAACCATTGATTAATCACCTTATTTTTTCACTTTTATTAAATGTTGAGTACTATTTTTTAGCATGAAGAAGAAAGAAGATACTATTCTATTACTTGTGTCGAAACTTAAACTTAAAATAAATTAAGATGTGTTAATGAAAATTTGGTTTATAAAAGAGGAGCAAACATTGCCTAAGCACCTTAAATAGCAACCGAAAATGAAAACTCATGTTTCTACAAGCAGAGAGATAAATTGACTCGAACCAGCTTTTCGATAGGAAAATTCTAATGGGAAATCCTTCTGACACATATTTCAGAAAAAAAAAAGGAAACGAAAGAGAGATACCGGTTTCCGTAAACGAAATTTTAATGATAACCCTTTCTCAAACCACCCGGTCTCCAATCAAATTAAAAGTTTTCGACAAAAAGCTTCGTTGAAAAGATGAAGCACTTTCTTAAGCCCACTAATTATTCTTTTTAGAAAGCATTATCGATTTTGGAAGAGAGGGGGGGGGGAGGAAAAAAAAGAAAACGAGCAGATAGGAAATCGCTCAACTTTTCAACTAAAATCGCGCCCTTGCCGGCCATAATTATGAATCCCGTAGCGCCCTCTGCTATCATTATTCACCCTGGCTACTTGTTAACCTCGCGGCTCCAATTTGTCGAAGCAAGAATGGTGGTGAAAAAAGAAATTAATAGCAAAATCAATACTCCGGTAACGATCGGCCTTTGCGAACGTGTCGTTGTTTTAGTAGGTAAAAGTAGCTCTCTTTCCGCCGTTCGAGATTACAGTTAAACCCGGGTTTTAATCAATTTGCTATCTTGTCAATGGACGCCAGCTATTCCACCCATAATTGCCCATTTCGACGGATTTATTTTTTAAGGGAGTTTGTCTCTTTTTAATTTTAGGTCCACGAGCTTTGCGGGGAAACTTCAACCCCCCTTTTTCTTTTCATAAAAAAAAGTATTTTACCATCTTAAGTAATTTATTAAGCAAAACTTTGTTTCAAATGAAGGGGGAGAAGACTCCTTTTTTGAAACTTAGAATAAATAAGTAAATAGATGTTGTTCACGGAATCCGATTTCGATTATTTAGCCCGAATTTGTTTTTCTTCCTTTAATTTAGGAAGTATTTTCCTTTTCGCAGATTTAAATACCTCCATATATCTTCCCAGTTTCAAATCGATTTCAATTCTTATGCTGTTAATTTTCGCTTCATATTTATCTTTCGTTATTTTTAATAGTGTACATATCTGCAAGTAATTATCGATTATCGAGAATTTTTTGTTTTAAATAATTAATAACTTTCCTTATTTCTTACTAAACAATTATTTTAAATTCATGCTTTGATTAAATTTTATCTTATGCTACGTTTTCTGTGTTTCTTAAACATGATTTTTTCGTGTCTGATTAATAAAAAAAATGCAATTAAACAAAAACACATTATATGCTTACGAAGCAACAGTGTTAATCGAATGATACTTAGCTTTCATTCGGAAAAATGTACTTTTACCGGTAGGAATATGTTCCTGATTTTTTGAAAAATTAAAATAAATGTATATAAAACATTTTTCTCTCATGTTTTAATGTTTTTAATAACTGATTTCTCACTGCCAAAAAGATGCGTAATTTTATGATTACCTAACGAATTCTGTTGTGGAGTTGGGGTTAACCCCCACCAACCTTGGTTTTAAGCCAGATCATAGTACGGTAATATTTGTATCCATCGAAAAGCTTTTATAAACCAACCAGAATTTACTTTTGAGGGGAGGCAGACTTTTGAGGGGAGGCAGGAGAGCTGCCTCCCCTCAAAAGTAAATTCTGGTTGCGCTGGTGGTTAAAGCTTTGGAAGTTAATTGATGTGTGGGAAACTAGGGACTGAATTTTTAAAGGCAAGAGAAAAATACTGTGCACAATAGGAAAATCTAAAACTGTGCGTCTTGCGTGCGTTACAGCTTTGCTCCTTATTTTCCCGAAAAAAGTGATTCTGTTAAGTCAAGGTAAATTTAGTTAATTGTAACAAGTTATGTGTTTTGTATTGTGAGTAATTTTTTTTAATATTAATATTTTGCTCTGGCTTTACTTTGTTTATCAACTTTAAAAGTACAACTTCAAAGCTATGCAAAATGGATCCATGCGCAGCATTATTCACATAAAAGTAAACTCCCTAAAAAAATATTTTCTTTAATATTCATTACATCTTCGTAACATTTAATATCATTATGTAAAATAACATAAATGGTACTTTTTAATTAATGGTCTAATTTTTTAAAATTTATATTATACATTTTATTTTTATTATTATTTTTCTTGTTATTATTTATTTATTTATTTTGAACGAAACCCACACAGTTTTGCAAAGCTACCAATGAATCATATTAAATCTTTTTTTTTTTTTTTTGTTTGAACTTAGTGTGTGTGTGTGAATAAAAACTTTAAAAGTGTATTTTTAAGAAAATCAAAAAATAAAAAATGAACTAAATACCTATAATTAAAAAAAAAGATCTGCCACTCATTATTATTATTTTTTTTTTTTTTTTTGTAGTACCACTCACTAAATTTCTTGTAATTTTATTAAAAATTTAAAAATTGAGGACATTTTTGTGTATTTAGAAAGAAAAATGTTGAAGCTATCTAAATTTTCCAAAATCTCAAAAAGGATTTTCTTATTTTTTTTCATCTCTAAAGAGTTAGAGTGATCTAAATTCTTAAAGTTTAAAATATGATTTGCGTCAATTTTTTTTCTTAATGGAAAAAAAGAAATTTCTGCTAAATTAGACACATGTCTATGCAATTAGATAGACATGCTGTCCATGCAATTGGATAAATCTTGTGGATAGACTTATCAACATAAGAGCTCTCAGAAAGGTTGTAAAGTGATTATTTATTACAAAAAGAATAAAATGTAAGAAAAAAAAGAAATATATGTTTCTATGTCACTTGATTCTAATTTAACCAAATATCCTCTAAAGCCAAATGACCATCAATGTAAAATCATTTAAAAAAAAAAAAAAAAAATGTAAAAACCACGCCCACTTTCCCTATTGGAACAAAAAATAGATTTTAAAAATAAATCATAAATGTCGTGGAAACTAAAAATTTAAAAATAATTTTAAGGTAATTCACCAAAAACTGACAGTGATGTAAATAAAAAAATTCGTAATTATGATGCATGAACAAGACTACACGAAACATGTCTTTTGCGAGCAAAAAGTTAAATTATTCAGAAGGGGAGGGGAAGTAAATAACGGTCGTTTTCTGCTTGTCAGAATACTTCCATTTCCCATCGAATTCGTTTTGACACATCGAAAGTGAGCGAACGCTGTCGGGAAACATATCGACGAAAATGCGGCCCAGGATCAGAGCACGAGACTCCAAATCCGTACAAAAGTAATTTTGATTTCCTGGGGGAAACTGAACTTCCTGGAGGTAAAAGACGGGGAATCAAATTCGCCTAAAATTTCCCTCTCCGAAATTCAGCATCAACAAACATTAATCGTCATTTCTCCAAACCCGAGCAACAAGTTTTCCACTCTCAGCGACATCCTTCGGAAAAAGGTTAACCCTACAGCTACGATTCGAATACGCGGGAATAATTGTTAGACCGAGATTGTTTCCAATATTCTTATTTTCATTCCATCCCTCCCGTTCCCGACTCTCTCTTCTAAATGAACGAATATATTACTCTTGGCGTCTACCGCTTCGTTCCCTTTTATTGAAACTTTTAGCTGTGGAGCTCAATATCAGGTACGGATTAAAGAAGGGAATAGAAGGAGAGCAAGAAAAGGGGGGGGGATGTAGTTTTTATGCGAGCATCTGTTACCATTACCCCAGAGGTTGCGAAGAAATCGTACGAGAGTAATAACCCGACCGCTCAAAAGTACACATTCTACGTATTTGTCTGGCGTTCCAATTTTTATTTATCTCCTCTCACTTTCTCTCGCTTTTTTTCGCGCGGCAAAAGCGCGCGTCGCTTCCCCCTTCCTCGCCCCTGAGTCGGCTTCAATCTTTTCCTGCGTTTATAGGCGCGAGTATAAACGAGATTAAAGGCGGAGCCGAGTTGTCACCGACCTGATTGGGAAGCGTAAGCAGGTTAGCGGTGCTGCCAGCTGTTTACGGGTGTCGCGCCCTCTCACACTCATCTGTTGCATTAAACATTGGGACGATTTTCTTTTATTTGTTTGAGCCCTTTTTTTCTTTCCTTCCTTTTGCCACCTGAAGCTTTTTCTCCCAGTTCTTCTTTTTCCGCGTGACCAATTGGTGTAGGATTTCTGTTACTGGAAATTGGGATTTATTTAACAGGTTCAAGAGCAATTCCATCTTAGTAAATTAGTATTTTACATTCAATCCTTCGTAAGGTCAACATTTTGATACCATTTAAAACATTTTGATACCACTTATTTCAAAAAACTAAATTATAATTCATCTTTTTCAAGGCGCTACATAGCACCAAGCTTTTCGGTTGTTACGGATGCTATGTCCCACTTCTCTATTAATAGTGCTTCTTATGGGAATTTTTCCGTTTTTCCCAGATCAACGACTGTAACGACGCATTGATTCGAAATCGGGGCCTTCCGGTACCCGGTACTGAGTCAAGTACGTTACCGTTGGGCAACGAATCGGGCTTGATAACTTCGTGAAAATTACGCTTCTGAAAAACAGAATGTAGCTATCTTTTCTGTTCCGAGACATTATTGATTAGCTGCGCCGTATAAAAACTATAAATGAAACGTTTCGCTGAAGTTTCGAGTTTTCATTTGGAATAGTACAACAGAAAAGAAAAGGAAAACATCGCGCGAAATTTAAGAAGAATACTGGCTACAATGAGCTATATTATATAATCAACCAAATGCATCATCACCATTTTTCATGAGAAAATAATGACTGATGACGTAATATCCGTTTTCTGACTTCCAACTTCAAATGCTTTCAGAAAAGTTGCAGGTTGGAGGAAAAGTTGCATTTATTTATTAACGGCTACATTATTTCTAAAATATTAAAACACGTGGTCATGAATTCAATCTTTCCGATTCAAGCATTTTCCCCCTATTTTTTTTTTCATTTTTTTATTATTATTATTTACTCTGCTTTTCTATTCATTATCCTAGAGAAAAGTTGGAAATGAAAAACTGCATTGAAACATACAAAAATTCTTTAGGGATCATTCATAAATGATGTCACGCTTCGAGGAGGGGAGGGGTGTTCGTGAAATTTTGACAAAGTGTGACAAGGGGAGGGGAGGGGTTAACAAGAAGTGTGTCATCATGCATTATGCAACATAGCGTGACATGTGAAAAAGAGAGAGGGTGGTCCGCGGAAATGTGACATATTGTGACCAAGGGGATGAGGGGGTCAAATATATGGGGAAAAGCATGACATCATTTATGAACGGCCCCTTATTCTCTCATGCACAGTAAGCAGCTTCTGGTGCCCACTACATTCAAAACGATCAGAAGAATCTCTTAGAAAGGATTATTCTCCCCTCAAAAAACCACGTTACGGAAAGTTCTTCTTTACCGTCAGCCTAGGATTTTATTTTTTAATTCATTCGTACAATTTGATGTCACATGTCGCAATATGGAAAATTAACAAACAACACCTTAGTACAAAATATACTGGATACTCAAATGCAAGTTTTACACACCTGCATGCATCCTTTTACACACCTGCATGCATCCATTGTAAAACGGAAATAAAAATCCAAATAAGTAAAACCTCTCTCCTCTTTCATAAATTTTTGCCTACAAACCAATAATGTGTATATGTATCTGCTCCCAATAAGAAAATCATTGCAAGTCAAATGTGAAAAAGAAGGGCATAGGGAAATACCTGATTCGTATATGTTATAAATTATAGTCTGCGAATAAATGGTACGAAATCACGGATGGTGATTTCGTATTTTTTTAACTACCCCTTTATTTTGACTTCATTTTTAAAAACGTATTTTCAAGGATGTGAGTTAATGACAATCGATTTCACATTTATTAGTACATGGAACTTTTTTACTTTAATTTAATTTAATATCGAATAAAATTTAATTTTTAGCCGTTAAAAGTTTTTTTTTTTTTTTTCGAAAAAACTTTTGGTTACCATTGGTTGAAAAAAAGAAATTAATTTAGGATATTGAAAATGTGATTTTATTTCAGCCCGTCCCATTTTCATTTAATTAATTTATTTATTCTTATATTTATTTATTTATTTTATATTTTTTTATTTTTTATTTTATTTATGTATTTTATATTTATTTACTTATTTTTATATTTATTTATTTATTTTGTGTTTTGTGTATTTATTTATTTATTTTCTGAGCATGCTCCCAACATTTAAAAATGATGCATTGGATTGTAAATACACTTGCTTCTGCGCACTAATCATAGGTGGTAAAAGTTTACTAAGCACACTTAAATTTGATCTTATTGTTGGGAACTTCTTTCCCACTAGCTTAGAAAATCTTTATTTTTTTATTACTTTTACGTTTTTTAAGCTTATGATATTTTACTTATTCGTTTAATATTTTTTTACAAAAAATGGCATTTGTTTACTCGGGAGACAATAAAAGGTTTTCTCTACTATACAAGCTTCCCTCAATATTTATGAAACATCATCATTGAATTACGCTCTAATTCTAAATTCATTAAAATTTCAAATGAAGTGAATACATTCGAAGTCATTAATGATCAATGATTGCTTTTGAAGTGAAAAATGGAAGTTAGCGGGCAATGAATGTTCAATTCATGTTACTGTTAATGGCTTTCATATGTTCTAAAGTAATTATCGCTTCACTTAGCTTCCTCAGAGATATGATATAACATACGAGTCGATGATGTCACTCCAATTCTAATGAACTAATGGACTTCATTCGCCAGTTTTTCTAAACGTGCGAATTCGATAAGTATTGTAACTCTTCTATTTTTTAAATTTTTTTTAGTTTTCTTTTTTTAAACTAAAAAAAATGGTTTTTTTCCCTGAAATTCTATAACATATTGTGTTGTTGTATTTCTTTTATTTAAAAATTACATTTTTTTTTTCTTGTTTTCTTTTTGAAGTTAACTGATTTTATTCAATTCTACGTCTGATTTTAAAGTTCTTTTTAATGGATTCGATTTGACTTACGGCATTTGTAATTTCTAAAATTTCTTCTTTTTAACTATTCTCTACTCCCATGCTTTCTTTCTGTAATTCTTATAACTTGACATGCATTTTTACCATCCAATAGCTTTAAAAAAATAATAATAATTTCCGAATTACCTGTAAAGCTTCAGTTTCTTATGTTTCATGGCCATTTTCTTTCAATTGTCCTTTTACGTTTTGCAACTTTTCAGTCAATTAAAAAATTAATATTTTGTAACATTTTTACTGCAAACTGAAATATTTTGCTGGTTATTATAATAATTATTATTTCATGTATGTGTTGTTCTTAAAACTAACGCTTTTCACTTTCATTTTGATTCTTTTTTTCCAAATTTAAATAACTCCTTATAACTCCATTTAAACTGGGCAGTAACATTCTTTGGCTCCTACTAATTATGCGTTTTGGTTCGAAATCAGTGGAAAGTAAATAAATAAATAGTATGAGTAATGGTTTGTTTGTGTGTGTGTGTTTTATTGTTCTTTTTTTGGGGAAGGGGGCATTCGACGCAATTAAGCATTTATCTTCTTTTATTTCTTCTTTTTTGCTTTTTTTTATTTTTAAAAAACTGAAAGACCGCCGTGCGAGCATCATTAAATTAAAATTTCCCCAATTTAATTTTTCCTTTTGCACGATCATGTAATTGAGTATTCCTTATTAATATAGCCAATAAATAACAGAAGCCACTGAAACGAAAGTTTGATTTTTGGCAAATTATAAACCTTAAATTTAAACATCTTGTACACTATCTAAACTTTCAAAAGTATATAACGGCCGGCCAAGGGCTGGATGTGGCCTCATCTGGCTTTTGATCGGGTTCACAAAACGTTTTAAACCATTTTATAATGGGCTCATCTTAAGGAAACTGATAATTTTGTAACTAATTAATCAAAGTATTCAACCAGGCTTACAGATGAAAATTTTGAAAATGCTCCGCAATTCTTTGTTGGTTTGATTGAATCGAACATCGATTATCTTATTTCTCAAATTCAAGCTCAAGCTTCTCACCAATTTCTGCTGATTGTAAGTTTATACCTAATCCCTAGTCAGTATGATATTATTATGGTGCTTGTGGTTTTACCATTATAGTTTAGTTCGTTCATAAATACTATAAAAAAAAAGAATAAATCGTAACATTTGGTTTTATTTATTTATATATTTTTTCACAACTAACGATTATCTACGGCCCACGACTTCATTAAACTTTTTACGTTTAGCCCGCAACTTTCGAAAGGTTGCCCATATCTGCTCGAAAGAATGTTGGAGTTTCATACATTGCTGGTAGCATAAGTATGTGTAAGTGCTTTATCAAACCAAATAATATTACCTCTTACATTTTTTATTCTCAACCAATAATATATAGTAAAGTCTCAAATGATGATTTGTCGATTTACTATGTAAAGGTGACTCCAGGCGTACAATGCATTCCTCCTTACAGAAGCTTCGGAAGAGAATGTGTTCGGCAATTAATGACAACGTTTCCAAGTTGTATCGTTCCGATAATCTCGTAAATGGAACGATAAACGTAATTACCGGGACCATACACTGGGAAGAAAACGCAAACGAAGGAGATCGGGAAAGGGTAAACCTTTTACCCTCTTAACAAACCTCAAATCAAAACAAATGCAGACGGATTGCTTTCTTGCCGATGGCGCTGCCGCCGTCTTGTAATTTGTAAAATCAGGCCGGGGATGTTCATTTTCTAAAGTAACTCTTTCTAAACCAAAGATCGTTCATCTTTGAATCTGGCTGTTGCGGTAATTGTTCCGCCCTCCAACCTGTAAAGATTTATGTACGGGTGTAATGAAACCACGCCGAGCGCCATTTCTGCAATGAAGTTGGCCCCGGATAGATAATCTGGTATTAGACACCCCCCCCCCCCCTAATGTACGCAGAGGTGATTCCGGGAGTAATTCCTCTCCGGATTGCAGTCAGATTAAAAAGGAAACATATTCTTCGATCAGATTTATGGACTCCTTGATTAAGAAGAACGGAGTTGAAAAATGCCTGCCTCTGGCCCCCTATAGAAGAATGCTTTCCCTTACGATTCATTTAAGAAGATTGATACGATAGTATCCTATTCCAGAAAGTACGATGTTAATAATCAAATATCTTGAAAATGAGAGTTGTTCAGAAGAGAATTGGCCCTCACATGTGAATAATAGTGCTAGGATTATTAACGGCACCTCAATGAAGGAATTATTTTTATTTGTTGAAGCGATACTCTACAGTGAGAAATTCTTGCATTTTCTATTAACACTTATTATTTTTATTAATTTGCTTGTGCGTGCTCATTCACTTCAAACAACAACAATTGCTCCCAAAATTTTAGGGATTTATTACGCACATTTTCTTAAGCTAAACTTTAGAAAAAAATGCTTAAAAAAGCACTAGAGAATTTTAGTTTCCCTGATGAACAAGCTTTGCATTAGGCATTAAATGCACTGTTATATTCTTTTATTTGGTATTTACTCGTACTTGGATTCTTTTGAAATTTTCCAATTTTCAATCAACTCGCAACAACTTAAATTTCTTGAATCTAGCAAAAAAGTCTTGAACTTTTATTAATTTTCCTGCACTTGTATCATTTTCAATGGAATTTTATCACTTGAATTCGAAATTCTTTTTTCTTATGATCAATAACTCGATTTGATTCCCCCCCCCCCACTCGAATTATTTCCTTTTTTCCTTCCGGTTCCTCCTTATTTCTAATGCCTTAAAACTGAGTTTTTCAAAACGCCACCTCATTTAAAATTTGAATAGTCTGTTGCCACATTTCATATTCTACAGGGTGACCGATAACTAATCAAAGACTGACCTTTGCTGATGCGCGTGCGGGTTTTTATTGAAGACCTAACCACAAAGACATTTGAATTCATTTCACATTTGAAAAATAATTGATGCCAATTATTTTTCTAACATTTAATAAGAAAGCAATAAACGTACGCATAACATATAAGTACAGCACAAAACAATTTCTCAACTTAAAAAATGAAAACGATGAAGAAAAAATTTCGTAAATTTGTTTTTGAAAAATTTATAGTTAGTTCTACTTCTGCTCGCGTTTTTTTATTATGTCTGAGAAATAATCTTTATGTGTTGCAGATCCTGTTCCCGCCCTCGATCACTACCAGGTGCTTCTTCAGCGCACGATGCGAATCCAAGATTTGGAAATCGAAAACAGGCATCTAAGGGAAACTCTCAACTATTATAATCGGGAATTCAAAGTCGTCCGCAATCAAGGTACGTTTCCAATCATTAATCCCTTGCTCACAACTTCTTTCATCAACTTCGGATCTGTGCATGATTTGATGAAGCACATAATTTTTGATTAATAACGACTGATCTAAACGGTGTATAGTATTGCGTCATCACTCGAGCCCGGATTAAAATCGTTAAAATATGCATAAAAATTGGCCACGATATTCACCAAAAATTTAAAAACATGCGATAAGATTTTTTTTTTTACTTGTCCAGCGAAAAGTTGCTGCATCTGAATTGGATTTTCCATTGTCTAAACTTCATTGTAAAAAATTCTAGTTCAACTTTTCACCAAAAAAATGGTGAAATTTAGCTACAACCAACATTTGGTACTAAAGTTGAACCATTATAATGGTTCTTAGTTTCACATGTGAAATTTAGCTGCAACCAACATTTGGTACTAAAGTTGAACCATTATAATGGTTCAACTTTAGTACCAAATGTTGGTTATAGCTAAATTTCACCATTTTTTTGGTAAAATGGGGAACCAGAATTTTTTAGTGTTGTTAATAAGGCAAAAAATACATGTCAAAACAACTATAAGCACAGCAAATATGTGCGCATTAATTGCATTTATTACAATAAATCAAAATATTTTCTGTAAAGAAGTTATCTGTAGTTAGACATTGCCTTTTGTCAGTTGATATAATTTCTGAAAATTTCTCCCAAAATGCGTTGGATTTTAGCTTTCAACCTTTTCAAACAAATAATGCAAGGAAATTGCATTTCTATCTGTAGCCAAGTCTTTTTTATGATCGGAAATCATTCTTAATGAGTACACTTTTAATGATTTTTGTTTTAAGAATATTTATGCTTGAAAATTCTAATAAAATACTTCTAAAGAATAAATAAATAATAAATAAAATAAAAAAAGAGTTACATTTCCTCAAATTTTAAATACGAATAATATTTTTTGTATCATCTTTTAGACTTGGCGTAATTTTTGTACTCGAAAATCAAGTAATATTTTCTTCGTATATTTAGAATTTTTTCTACAATTTGTAATGAATAATGACATTTGAAATAAAATAAAATTGCATTGAATTTCTTTTCCTTCTAAAGTACAGCTATAAATTGAATTTCCTTTGATTGGACTTAGAGTGTGGGTTTTTTTTTTCTTCCCCAACTCATGAGGAAGTTAATTACTCTATTCTAATAAGGCCATCTGAGAACTATTAGCGGAACTTTTAAATTATATGCGCACAGATTTCTAAGCTATACACAACATAAAGCTGTATACGTGGCATATGAAATATGTTATTAAAAAAGGTAATTACTTCAAGTTATTGAAAAATAGCTTTTACAAATGATTTTCATCCAGAGGGCAATGTTATGAAACGAACAGAAGTAAAAAAGTAGAAGTGATCCATTTACTTCTTCATGTACCTTGATTATACGATGTTTTTCAATTTGATTTAATATCGAGATTTGTTTGTTTGTCGATGTTTAGAATCGGAAATTGTGTCTCTTGAATTTTCTTTCTTGTTATTTTTAGTTGAAGTAAAAGTAAATAAGTGTAGTAAGAGATAAATGAAGTTTCGTGATGTGTTTCTGGATGATGTTTGCAGGCGGAAAAAACGTTGCTTGCATTCGATCGTTGGCATACAATTTAAAATCAATGGTTTGGCAATGTTATTTTAGTAAAATCTGGTTTATTGGGGCAATGAGTGAAAAATTACAACTGTTTAAAAATGCAGTTCGATGAAAATCATTTTCTAAATCAAAATTAAGTTTCAGATTTTTACTATCATAATGAGCGTTTGATAACAATGATATTGCATTGCAATATTTAAGAACCAAATGTTTATGTTGTTAACATATGATGTAAAAGAAACTAATCATTACAATAATAATAAACGAAAAAAAGGCGGGAGTATTAAATAATTAAACTTTAAAAATCTAATTTATGATTTTTGCTCGAAAATATTTCATTACATGATGGTGTTTCAATCATAAGTATTAAGCAGGGCCATATTATTTATGGGGGGGGGGGAGGCAGGGAGAAATACAGTGAAACGTGTGGGAGGAATAAGAAGGCAACATAAGGAATTTACTTTCGTGGCTGCTAGTATGTAAAAGTTGTAAGAAAAGATAAAGAAAATTGAGATTTTGACTTGCATTTCACATTGCTTCAAAGTTCCTTTTTTGCTTACTGTACTTGAATTACGCGGTGTGTTTTAGTATGATTTAATATCCAGTTAGGGACCGTTCATAAATGATGTCACTTTTTTCAATATATTTGACCTCCTCCTCCCTTTGTCACAAAATTTCACACTTCAACGGGCCTCCTTTGTTACATGTCACGCTACAAAAAACTTTTAAAATAAAGTTATTTTTGAGGATTTTAAATCTTTTTATAGAAACAAAAATGTATGATGTCAAACTTCTTTTTACCCATTTACCTCCCCTTGTCACAAACTCACAATTTCTCAAACCCCTCCCCCCCCCTCGAAGTGTGAAATCATTTATGTATGACCCCTTACATTTATCGTTGTTTAGAATCGGAAATAGTGTCTCTTGAGTTTTCTTTCTTATTATCTTTAAGTTGAATTTAAAATAAAAGAACAAAATAAGAAGCAACATAAAAGGAGTAAAAATTGATCTTAAAATAAGCAATCAAGATATAGAAAATTTTGAGAATGTATATTTTTCATAAAATCCCATTTTTTTTAATGTGGTTTTTTTTTCTTTTGCTCTTTCTAATAAAGTTATTCAATTTTATTTCACAAATTAATTGAAATTAAATTCTTCCAAAATATTTTTTTTGCAAAGAAAAATTAAACTTTTAAATTGAAAATTAAATAAATATGTATGTACATATATATATAATGTTTTAATAAAAGGATGTGTAGGAAATTAGAAATGCAAAAGTTATTTGAAAATATTTCCAATCTGAAGTAGAACTAATGCCAGGTATTAACAACAGTTGTTAGCCATTGAAATACCTCATAGCTACCATTTCATATTTATGTGCATTTTGCTGAAATTTAAGTTATACCTTTCATTGCATTGAAGAGGAGAGCTGTAAATAAATAAAGCGAATGAATGAGAAGTATCAAAAAGCTAAATATTTTTTTTCGGTCATAATTCCGCGTTATATAATAGCTTTATTCCCAAATTATAATGACGATATAAATCACGTGATGGCGAAAGCAAGGTGATCACGATAAATGAATTTATTACATCGCCTTAAAAAAGATCATTTTTACAATTTGTGGAGGGAAAAGTTTTGTGCTAACGATCTAACGTTATAGGAAACTCCAACAGCAGCACCAGGAAAGGAGCATTTAAAAGAGGGCTTGGTAGAAAAAAAAAGACGCATTTAAAAAAATCCCTTCCCGTGTCCTGTGAGCTATTTCGACGCAATCGCTCGTGTAAAGGGGAAAAAAATCCCCCGAGTTAAAAAATCGACTCGAAGAGCTGCTTCAATTGGGCGAGACTTTTCAACTTTTCCCTTTCTGCTCATTGTTGTGAGACAATAAAATTACGACATCGGCGGGCGATTTTCGCGCGCGCCCATTAAAATTGGTCCGAAGAAGAGAAGGGTAGGGGCATTAAAACTTAACACCTAACTTAGTATTAGCATTTTTCACGGCTGTTTCCGAACACCCCCCGCCGAAAAAGCGTTCTTTATCGGGGCAGCGGCGCTTTCATTGCATTAAAATAATTGTCATAAATATGGCTCGCCGGGCGTTTATACACTATCCAATCAATAGCGGGCGAGAAAGCATTACTTCTTTCTCAAAGTGATTGGTGCGTGGAATTAGGAGGGGGAGGATGGCACTCGAGGCTTTTGTGCGGGGGTCGAAATGGCACAAATATACATATATATACGCATAAATATGTATAGAAAGCCCATATATAGTGAGGGAATGCGTGTAGCGCACATATCTGGAATATGAGGGAGTCGTATGCAGATGAGAGGAGAAAACTCTTATTTCTCGTTACGATATTTTAATGTTATTCTTCTAATATTTATAGCGGTAATTTCTGCGTAATGAGCGGCAGTTAAGGCCGCCGAAAAGCTCCGTGCACCCGCATTCACGGCTATCTTAATCATTAGGCCTAATGCCACATTAAAATCTCCTCCCTCTTCTTCGCTGGGGTGGGGAAGGCTCGCAAGAAATAAAATTCAATCATCTGTTTTGTTGTAAATGGCTCGCAGCCAAAGACGGGGGGATTGTGGATTTCGAATCCAGTTGTACTGCTTCCCTTTTCTCTATTAAGTGTAAAACTCCGCTCTTGTGCCCTCCGCTTTTTCTTCTAATCGAGCCGCGCTTTAATCGGCCGGGGAGATTATTGGGATGGAGAGAAAAGAGTTTTAAAGCGCTCCGGTGTAAAACGAGACGCCGGGTTTTGCCGTATTAGGTGGGATATTGGCAGCAATTTCCGTCCCTCGCATAATTTGAGCTTCCTTCTCCCTCGCCTTTCTGCTACTTCGCTTTTAATTCGAGTGTTTGCCGCGCGCCCATGCAAGAAAACGTCGACCAATTTGAATTTTCTTCAGTCTGCATGCCGAAATTAAGAATGCACGGATGAGTTGCCGGAACAACTACTACTACTCCCTTTCGGCACCTATTTTTTGAACTTCTTCACTCTATGACCCTACTGTTAGTCCTCTGGTCTTTCAATCGCTTAAAAATTGCGACGAAATCAGTACGGCGTTATCAGGCCTGCATTTTATTTTGTCAAATATGCCATGGGCACAAGACCTCCCCTCCTGCTCCAGTAAGCTGCATGCCAGTTTTGATTCCGATTATTTCATTAAAATGAGGGGAGAAGGTTTTTTTCTTTGTAATTTTTTTTTTTTTTTTGTAATTTTTTCTTTGTAAGCGGCCACTCTAATCCAGCATTTAACCCTTTAACTGATTAACGTATATAAAAAAGCTTATTTCTTGTATTGCACATCATTTCTTCAAACTTGGTATAAACTCCACACTTTGTGCAAAAGGATTTTACAATGAAGATTGTGTTACAGATTTAACGAACTATTACCTAAAAAAAGGTAATAACAATAGATAAATAAATAAGTAAATAAAAACAGCATTGAAAAGTATGAATTTTTTATGTATGGTAAGTTTTTAATTATCTAAAAGAACTACCACACATTTGAAATTCATACTTTTCTATGTTGTTTTTATTTATTTATCTATTAGTGTTATTATTTATACATTGTTTAGATAATTGCTCGTGAAATCTGTAATACAGTTTTCGTTGCATATACTCTGTGGCTGCAAAAAAGCAAACAATTACGGGCATTTGTGTCCAAACTTATAAAATAAAAAAAAATGTTTAAGTTCATTTGAAATTTAAAAAAAAAATCGTTTTGCTTTTACACTTAGTCTGGAATTTAATTATTTGCAACCACGATAATGCCTTTTTAGTCTACTTTCCCGTAAATGTTTTTTTTTTTTTTTTAAGGTATGAAAGAAGGCTTAATGTATCGTAAAAATATTGTTAAAAATTAAATACCTAAAGAAAAAATTAAAAATAAAAAACTTGGAAGTAGTTTTGAGATGGGGAAAATATGTGTCTTTTTCCCCCTGATAACTTTTGAAGGAATTGTGCGAAAGATTTTTTTTTTCTGCATTCGAAAGATCACGGCGAGGACACCTCATTTCCGTATTTTATTTTTTGATTCGAATAATTTTTCGTTTAATTTTGAACAGTTCAAAAAATTCTAACATTAGCGCCTATGTTGAAATGTGAAGCAAATTTTATAAGCCCTGGACATAAGATCAAACTTCCTGTGACCGAGCTGACTGGAGGGAGCTCTCGAAATGGAATAGTTTTTGATTTTATCAATTTTTGTTCAATTTTGAACAGTTAAAAAAAATTTACATTACTGCCTGGGGAGAAAATTTCAATCCTGTGTAAATCCTGATCTAACTGACGTATTGGCTTGAAACGAACTTTATCAGAAATATCTTTTGACGAAAAATATGTACAAATATGTCCCAAGTTCATCCAGAACTAAATAAATATATTTTACTATAAAATCTCGATTTTTAAGTATATTTCTGAAGGAATAAATAAAAAAATGAATGAGTGAAAGAATGAATGAATAAATGAGTGAACGAATGAAAGAATGAAAGAATAAATGAGTGAATAAATAAATGAGTGAATGAATGAATAAATAAATGAGTAAATGAATAAATACATGAATGAGTTTCTATTACCACTTGCTGCTTAATCAGTAAGTACAGCTATGACATTTTAAAGATTTCAAATACTATAAGATACAACTCATGCATAGTCCTTTGTAAAATTCATAAGTGCGGATTCGTGAGAATTAAAAAGTCTAGAACGATTCATAAATATTACATATTATTTGTTAAAATTTTTTTTTTTAACTTCACTTATCATGTTAAAAATTTGCATTTGGCTTTGTTCCATGTTTTCACGTCCAAATAATTGTTGTGTGAAGTGTATTTAAAAATCTGAATTTAAAAAAAAAATGTAGGAGCTAGTATATCTATTCCGAGTTGCTATACAAAAAACTTTTCTCCCTCCCGCTCCTCCTCCAGGCTGAAACAAAAACTGCAATTTCTTTTCCTTTAGAGTATCGTCTATTTATTGAGGACAAAAATAAACTTTTGTGGAAGAAGAAAAATCGAAAATTGCTACCGAACACGCAGTGATTTGCACCCCACAGGTATTTCTTGTTAACGATCGACAACGATTCTGAGAAAAGGGGGGGGGGAGGTTGGGAATTGCCTGGATATTCAAGAGAATTCGGAACGGGTATCGGTGTTTGAAGTAAATATGCGAGCAAGGACCATAAATCTCTGCCCGTTATTGTCGTGTTTTTATCGACCAAAAAAAGCCACCAAGCTGACTGAAGGTGCCAAGACAAAGGCAGGAAATCGCCCCCATTTGAATACGATCGGAGAATTCATGAATACTTAATGGGATGTTCGAAATCGTCCTATTGGATGTTTTTTGATTGCCGTAGCTGAATTGTTGGAAGGGTATAGAGTTTCTCATTGTTGGGAACAAATCTTATGTAGGCCAGTAGAACTGCCGCCGCGAACAATGGAGACACCCTGTTGCTCAATTTATGGCCGCTTCGGTCTAGGTTTCGAACTTCTTGGCTGGCTGTTCGAATTTTATGGCTGATAGATTTCGCTGAGAGAGAAAACGAATTATCCCGTGGATAGAAAATCTATTTTTCTGGTGCCCAGACGCAGTGTAAACCGATTGTCTCGGAAGTAACGGGGTCGTGTTCTACCAACTCACAACCTCCTCTCACTATTATGCCTTAGTCTAAAGAAATCGTTTGATCGAGTTTGAGACGCCGTAATTTCACCTGAAACATGTAAATGTATCTCTAAGAAAATGAAATTAAAATGTCCCTGAGAATAATATTGTGTATAAAGTCACTGAAACAAGATAGATCGGAGTAATTACATTATCTCTATTTCCGACATTGACGATACGTATATTAGTAATGTTCAATATTCTACCGGAATTATGGTAGGTTGCTAAAATGGTTATTCGTATTTATTATCTGTGTAAGAAATATTAATAATAGTTAAAACAAATAGAAGAAGAGAGAAAGTAAGAAAACCATGAGTGTAAGAGTAAATGAGAACTCTTCCCTCCTGGGAAGAATATTATTTTCCATTCTTGAAACCTATCTTCTGGAACAGAGATTCTCGACGGAAAAATGTAACCGGTCCTATTAGATTTTTACTTGCCCGTAGTAAAACATTTGCCTTATATTTTACCCTAAACTGTGTAGTCCAGAAGGCATGTAGAAATATGTCAAAATTTTTGAAACGCTGAAGTTTCCTCATGCAACTCGTGAAGAACTTTTTATTAACATACTCAAAATAAAAGCATCTCTTTTCCTTTGAAATCTTTCCTAGGAGGAGAGGCTCGAGAGAAGTTATTTCCTACTATCTTCCTACCATAATTTTTTTTCCTGAATTGAAACTTCCTCATATTAAGCACTAGTTGTTCGTTTTATTTTCGTAACAAAATTAATTCGGGCTCATTGATGTCCAGTTATATACACCCTAGCAAAAGAATTGAAGAATGTCTGGGCTCTAATTAAGAGTACACATTGCTTTTGAGAGGCGAGCCATAGCTCCTTTTTCTGGAGGCAAATGGTTCATCATTGTAGTGTCATTGATGTAAGCTTAAAGGTAGCAAGAAAAAACACAAAATCTAAATCTAATCTAAAAAGAATAGAGTAAAAGCATAAAAAAAAAAGACTTATTGTTTTGTTAGCGGCTTTTGTATGCCTTAAGTCTCCTCATCTCGATGGTTTGAAATCTCTACTTGTCAATGATCCCGATATTCGAATTTTCTGTTGGCGGTTTGTATTCTAGACATTCGTGCTCACAGTACTACCGTTAAATCATCATCTGATATGTACGTGACGCAATCATTACCAACAAATACCTATGTGAATCGTAATTGTCAACGGCCCTCCTAAAGAAAAAGAAAACCAGAAAGAAAAAAAAAGAAAACCAGTCTTTTCATCTGGGCGATCGTGAAGCGCAGTTTCTGTTTGGTACATCCCCGTCAATATACCATCACTACCTAATGACATTTAATGATGGCGCCTATGTCATCAGCAAAGAACGGCAAGAATTAAAAAAAACTAAACCAAAATTGAAAAGAAAAAGATACTTCATGCATTGTTATCTCTTCTCTTATGTAGAACGCCCTAAACGCCTTCTTGATAGAATTCCTCCAAAGCCCATGACCGGCTGTCATTTGGTAATCGGCCATATTGAAGGAATTCTTTGGTCTTTAAGTTTATGGATATTTTCAGAAATGGTTTTGAATGTTCGTGTAAATGCTATTTTCGGAGCAGTTTCCGTCGTAGTCAAGGTTATGAGCTTTCAATTCATTCTTCATTTTCTCTCTTGTTACAAATGCCCGAAACGAATTCATAATGCTGAAGCGTTTAGAAAAGCAAGTTTGTAAAATTACAATGAACTCAATAGATAGTTGAAATAATTTGTAATAATTACAGTGCGCAAGAAGTGTTTTTTATGAATTTTTAATGGCTCATTGACGGGAAGGAGATGAACCGATAATAACTTTTGCCCATTGAAAAAAATATTTAATAATATAAAGAATTACGGTTCGAACAAGTTTATTGTAAAAAACGCAGTACGGTTACGTGCATATTCATGGCCATACCTTATTGACTTTATTATTTTTAACCAGGCCCCTGTCGTCCATGTGCGTAAGGTGCGCATGACGGCGCCGTGTCAAAAAGGCACCTGGCCACCGAATCAAAAGGTGCCCTGAAAAAAATACCCACAGTAAAACCCGAAAAAAAACCACTAATAAAAGCAGATGTAAACAACTAATAAAACCAGATATAAAGAATAAATAAAACCAGATATAAGCAACTAATAAAACCAGATATAAACAACTAATAAAACCAGATATAAACCACTGGTAAAAACAGATGTAAACCACCGATAAAAACAGATATAAACCACCAATAAAACCAGATATAAACCACTAATAAAACCAGATATAAACCACTAATAAAACCAATAAAACCCGAAAAACCATTAGCTTGGGTTTTTCTCAAAAAAAAAGGTTTTTTTTTTTTTTTTTTTTTTTTCAGCCTTAAAAAATGCGTTCGATAGGAATTCGCACGACTCTTTGGCGCTGTCCTGTCTTCAGCAATTTTAGTGTCTTTGTTGAAGCTGTTCAACTTTTAAACAAGAATAGCTGACTTAGAAATTTATTTGTATTGTGCCATACATAAATTCATGAATGAATAATTAAAATTATTGAAAGTCTTTAATTTCTTGATTTATTTCTATAAGTATTCAGTGCTTTGACAATGAATTTATAAATAAGAACATGTTTGCCTACATTTTATATCTTACAATTTGACATTATACTTATTTTCTTTTCTTTGTTTATTTGGTATTGCAAGCATATTAACTACAATGCATTGGAATCGATTTTTAAATATTTACTCTTCATGTAAAGTAACGTCTAATATTCTTTTTCATAAATACGGTGAATTAAAATTCTTGCAAAAGTTTTGGCATTTGGAAATGGTGTAAAGACGTAGTTATAATTTTCAAATCTTATTCTTAGCAACAATGGCTATGTTGGAATTATCCCACCATTTACCGTAATTAGTGTTTTAAGAATTTCGATATTTAGGCTGTGAATTCTTGCGTTTAGAATATGAGTTCTGCCGTCTAAGATGTTTGTTGAATATGGTAAGCATTTTAAATTAACCAAATTCCTACCATGTCGGATTTTTTTTTTTTTTAAGTTTGTGAATGGACAATCGAAAACAACGTAGTAGCTTGTGTTGTTAACATACGTAGATTACAAACTACTTGAAAAGTTTAGCAAAATTCAGTACTTTTGTGTGTTTAGAAGATTTTATTGTTTGAAATAATATGGAAGAATTTTAAAATGAGCACGGAAGGGCATGTCTGTCCTTTTAACTTTCTTCTATTTAATTCTGTCCTGAGTTGCTTAAAGCAATATTACTTTTTCTTTTTGCATACCATTTGTCCACTCTGTTCGGCGAATTGCTTTCCCCGGTTGAAAATTTCTATGAATTATTACAATTTTTTTGCCCAGTTATTCGGAAAACATTAGTAAAATCAAAGACGATGCATCTTTTCTGCTTAAAATCTACGGTAACTAATCGATAAGGTAAGCATTACTAAACATAGTAAGTAGTGAGACATAAGGTTGATACGCATCGCTATGCCCTCTATTATCTATTTTGTTACAATATCAAATAACATCGATCAGTGTTCATGGAACGCGTTACTAAACATAGTAAATAATAAGACTTAAGGTTGATGCGCATTGCTATGCCCTCTATTATCCACTTTCCTACAATATCAAATAACATCAATCAATGTTCAAGAAACGCTGGGTGACCAACATTTCCCACTCATCTAGGTGCTCTATGAGCACTTTTCATTTTTCAGTTTTGTTCTTATAGATAGAACAGACAGTGGAAGAGTAATACTGTTGAATAAGACACCAGTATGCGTACTTGAAAATATTATCTATATATTTTTTTTAGTTCAAGATTTTATTCATAATTCTAAAAAATGTACTAGAACGTTTAACTTTATTATCAATGTAAATATTTCATCTTTCTCATTGATCATTGTTGCACCGATTCTTTGAAAAAGCTCAACACTTTTAAATTTTTCATTAATTCTCATTGGAAGGTTTTTAATTCCGCCTGTATTATTTGTGTTACTAGGCAAAATGTGTATGAAGAAAATAAATGCATGAATATACATATAAATGAAAACAATATTGGGTTTTTTTCGTTTATTTTTGCACTTTTTTCCCTGAAAGTCATTGAACTGTCCTAGCATTCCACATTCACGTTATGTACGAAATTAAAGGTTCCGCTGTATAAGAACTGTAAAAATTTTGAAATTCTGAATATAAAAGGTTTAAAATTAGTTTTCATTGCAAGTGGTATAAAAACACCCGAATTAACGCAAGTCAAACTCCTGCTGGAGGTGGTGCCTTTTCTGGTTCAAAATTCCTTTCAGGCTACTTGGAGTAGTGGAAAGAAGTTGTATTTGCTACAACAATCTGTTGAACGAAGTCTGGTTCCAAGGTTCGCAGTAGAAAAATTGCACAGCAAAGTCTGAAAATTCTGATATTTTTTTTTTTCTCCAATGGGGCTCCTATTGGTCCTCAACCATTGCAGACCTAGTGCGCTTCCGGTACCAATTACTGAATTGGTACCATCTCTTTCAGCGGCACCACAATGTGTGTGGTACCTTCGCCGCATGAAAATTTTGACATTCAGTTACCACTAGATGGTGGTACCTGAGCTCTTATTGATGCAATATGCACTAGATTGGCTAAATTGAATTTAATTTAGCCGAGAGTATCCATGCCAAACGGATACTCAAGCGATCTTTAACATGCCGCATAATCATACGACATGGACGCAGACGATTTTCTGCATCTTGAAAATCCACCGACTTAGGCCAGGTTTGGACCTGCGATCTTGGGCATACGAGACCTGCGTCTTACCGCTACGCCACCCTGTCGGCTGAAAACTCTGATATTGTAGAAAATATTTTTAAGCGAGTTTGTATTTTGTCTACTTTTAAAATGGAAATTTTATTTCCTGTGTATTTTACTTCATTTCCAGAAGGCAATCCCTTCATATGTGCCCTCAGTTCTTTATTAACTTAAAATTAATTCGGAGAGATAAAGAGAAGGTTAATTTAAAATCAAAATTAGTTTGAAAAAATATGCATTCTTTTAGTTAATTTAAAAAAAAATTAAGGAAAATACGTTGGTTAAATGTTTTTTCTGCGTTTGTTAAAATTATTTTGAATATCTCATGTATAAAAGTATGAAGGTTTGTTTCTTTTTCATTTCTTTCACTTTTTACAAACTGGAACAAATGCCCTTCTTTAAAGATAATCCGCATTATTTCTTGAAAAATTTCCTTAACAAGTATTTTAAAAAACAATAAAACTTCCATTGTTCAGAACAAGGTTAAAAAAACAAAACCCCAACGAGTTATATAAAACCGGCTAGAGCTTCCCAAAAAAAAAAACACAAGGAATATTGTGAAGCACCAAATTACAAAGGCTACCAATCTTTCCACGGATATTTACCGGCGTTCTCCTACTGCCCCATTAGCGGTTGGCCAAGGAGCGATTTAAAAGCAGTCAAAATAGATTTCTGGTCTTTTTTTGATTCCGATTCTTCGACTGTTATTTATATTTATCATGATTTGAACGAAAAGTTGTGACCCCACGACTTCTTTCTGAAGACTACAGCAAACAGGATCCTTATAAAGCTCATTAGACATCAGCCTTCGAGTACCCCCTTTCACATAGATTCTCCCTCCCCCCGCCCTTTCTTGTTATAACTTGACTTTTGAAAAGAAGAAAAAGGGGGCTCTGTTTAAAACCTCTATTCCTTTCTTTTCTTGCCTTTTATTGGTACCTTATATCACGAATTTCGCGTAAAGTGTTGCTCCAGCTGGTGGGAAAAAAGAATGCCAAATCATTGTGGCTTTTTCTTCCTTCTCTTACGCTTTATTCTTTTCTTGCCTCCTTTCTCTTCTGTCTCATTTTCTCCAAATGATTATTAGCATTTATTTGCAACCCAGGTGTAAGAATCTCGAAATCCGGATATGGGGAAAGAAATTTGCCAATGAAATAAGAGTTGTGGGTGCGAAGTGTTTGATAATCCAAATCGAACCTGATAATGGTTTTCTTTTCCTTCTTTCTATTTCCTTTTTTTTCCCTTCCCTTCCTATATTTGCACTCCCTGTTTGATCGTTGCAGTCACAAGCAAACAGGAAAATGAAAACATTTATTCGTAATCAACATTGAACTTTAATTGCTTAAGCAATAGATGGCTCAAATGTAGATTTTTTTTTTTTTTTTTGTCATCGCATAACAGTTTGCTTGTGAAATTGTAATAATTCTGTTGTTGAAAAAGTTTTAGTGCCAGAATTAAGAGTAAAATTTAACTCTCAATTATTGAAAGTTAAAATGAAAATATTAAACCAATTATTTTTTTTAATTTAAATACATAGCATTTTATTTGATGCATGACCACTTTACCACACCTGACCCTATTTTATTTCCATTTTGATGGAAACGATTTTATAAATGGATTTAAAAACTTTTTATTATAATTATTATTTTATTAATTTATTTATTTAAAGTATTTTACCTGTGTTAGGGTAAACTAACAAGACTAAAATTTAAAATGCAAAATTTGATAAAATAACAACAAAGATCTTCCAACAATTCCTTCTGTGGACATCTGCATCTTAAAAAAAGAGAGAGGGGGGGGGGGGAAGCCTGGTAACCACAGACAGTCCCTGCTAAACATAATAAACAATTTGTTTTTGAATTATCTTTCCAGAGTCGAGACTCTTCACACAAAGTCACTCAATTTAAGTTTAAATTCCCATTTCACACTCACAACGTACTTTTTTTTCCTTATTCAAAATAATGTGTGGAATTAATCAAAACTGATAAATTTTGCGTCATTTTATCATCTGAATTCGTCTGCTTATTTATTTATTTTTATTTCATTTTGTTTTTTTTTTATTGATGAGTTATAAATAGATAGCTGAAATACATTTATTCAGTTGAAGATGACGCTATTATTTTTCCACACATTCCACGAAAATAGAATTCTAAGGAATAAAATTGCTGAAATACTTTTTATGCGGTATTTATACTTCTTTTACCGTTTCTGCAATCCCTATTGCTCAAGTCAGTACAAATCGAAAATTCCAGTCTAAAACCGCTATGAATCAATGACATCGACTACAAGAAGAATGTCCGTTCGAAATGGCAAAAAACAATAGATAAACTATGACGCAAAGTAACTTCGGGATCCCGTGATTTTATTTAGTAGAATGTCTGACTCGAAAGATTTGTGAGCGGATTGTTTTACATAAAGAATCCGAGTGGTCTTCCGAGACACCAAGCGGCGCAGGTGGTTAATTTTTTCAACCCAGCGTCGGCAATTCAAACTAAAACGAAAATATATTAGAAGGATTAGAATGAAGAAGATCGGGTGTATCCTGACCGCCCATGAAAAGTTTTTTCACCACTTTTCACACTGCATTCGGTTGCTGATATGTTGTTTGTTGCTGGATTCTGAGCTCTAGAGACATAATACATCTTATAGATTAAGAACAATTAGAAATCAAATTTTCCTGTTGTGGTGTTTGTTTAAAAGCTATGTAAATAGTAAACATGATCGCGCCTTTTTCAGTGTTGCCTATTATTGGCGATTAAATTACTAAATAATGCTGTTTTTTCCCCCTCATAAGTTTCAAAATGGTTTTGTTTTTGCTGTAACATTGTTGTATCCTCCCGCGAAGCGAGGAAGAATGGGTGCGCTGCTCCTGAGTCTAACGGGGCCCTTATAGGCAGGAGTCCGACTTCCGCCCTTTTATATGTGGTCTCTTAATGTTTTGAACCAGCTCCCAGATGAGAGACCCACCCCCCAGAGGTATCGTTTCACTTGGAGGACATTGGAGCCACGACCTATTTAACGTGCACCAGCTCCCTTTAGCGTACACGGCCTCACATGAACCAGCCGCGAGAGGTTGTCACCCTCCCAAGCACTGACCTAAGTCGATGTTGCTTCACTTTCGGTGCCCTACGGGAACTGAGCTTCTGCCGACTTGTCCACTGTGGGACTGCTGTAACGTTATTTGTATTTAGTTATACGCATTGCTTAATTCAGAAGAGAGAAGAATTGACATAAGATTGAGAAAAGCCAATTTACGAGAGCCTGAGTAAAATTTAATATCAACAACAGTAATGAAAATTGATAAAAAAAATAAAAGCTTTTTCAAAACTTGGGCTGAAAACACTTGCGTTTCAGTAATAGGAATACAAAACTGAAACATCTGAAAATATTATAGAAAGTACTAAAATTGACGAAAAAAACCCTCAATACTGGCTACATATAAATGATATTACAGCTGTCATCGTAAAACTAAGTGAGCGAATGAAGTAGACTCAAAAATATATAAGACTCAAAAAAAAAAAAATATTAAGGTCAAGATAAAATAAAATTTTGGCGAGCAACGGCTTTCAGCATAGAGGTGGAATTTTATTATGAATATGTTCCTGCGGGCTAAAAACGAAACCAAGGTGTTTACTTTGAAATTTGGTGTCGTTTGTGTGAATCTCTTTGCCAAAAAACTAGCAAATGAAGAACGCAAAACTAGTTTTTGAAATTCGATGAGACTCTTACCTTATCAATCTTTTTCTTTTTGGCCAAAAATAAAAGCTGTAATACATTCAGAAGCACTATTTTTTTGCGCAAAGTTTGTCGAAGATTTGCAATAGAGGATAATCATATTCCGGAAAAGTTTAACTCTCTAACTGAAGAGAACTGTTTCGGACAGCGGTCAAAGAAATTGCAAATATATGTGTTTGATAGAAAAATAAAACCTTAGATATCTTACCTGTAGTGCTTTTTTTCTTTCTATCAGTATCAGTACCTTATCTGATGGCGTTTCTGTCAATCTCTTTGCATATCTGTTTGCTTTTATGTTACTGCTCTGTGCTTCAGTAAAAATTACTCGTTTTTCTACCTCCAGGAGTTAAATCCATTTTTTTTTTCTTTTTCGCTTTATATAGCAGAATAATTTTTTTAAAAATTAAAAAATTCATTGTCGTTCTTTAAGCAAAGAAAGCAAAACTTCTTGAGCTCACAGAAGTGAGGCACAGTGTGTGTTTCTAGATTTCTCTTTTTTTTCTCACTGACACAGTGTGAGTTTGTTGATTTCTCTTTTTTCCCACTCATTTGGTAGTGAAGATTGATCATTCTTTAATTAATCCGGGAATACCTTCCTCATGTGCTTTCGATGTCTTGCAGATGGAGAGAAAAAGCGTCCTAACGATCCATTGTCTTCCTCCCTCTTGGGCCCGGTAGCCAAATTAATCCCAGTCCATGAAAAATCCACAACATACGACCACTATATATTTAGAGGGTCCGGGAAATGTGCGCTGGTGTTGCAAGCGCGGCGAAATCGTGATTACCGATTGCTAATCTCGACTTATCAAGGTCGGGCACCGATGCCATTTGGTTAGAGATTGCTTCATTAGAGGGAGTTTTTTTAATTTACTCCTGTGGCCCCGCGCGCAGTAAATAGGGGTTATATCGGTCATTACGGCCAAATGGGATTTTCAGGCCCTTTCGCCTTTTCTTTCATCTTTTTTCTCCTTCCTCGTATCCTCTTCTTTCTTTCTTATTTATCTCCTATGTTTCGATTTTTCATTTCTTTCCCCCTAATGGCGAATAAAGGCGCCCTGATTCCGATTACAAAGACATGAATATGCGACCCTATCGTGAAGCGATGGACGGCTGAATTTATTGAACTGAGCGGGGGGAGGGGGGACGAGCTCGCGGGTGGCCTCTGCATGCTAATGCACCTGCTTTCTTCTCTGCCGCTCGGACGGGAAGCTCTTTGCTGATACTTTGGCGATCATTTTATGTAGTTTTTAATTGGCTTACAAAACAGAAGCTCGCCGATATTCGAATGTCGGGGTGTGCACTCTCTGGCGGTGCACTGAACTTTTTCGAGAACTTGAAGATATTCCTCTGGTGCCTTTGTCACAATCTTATAAAAGAAATAAATGAATAAATAAAAGAGTTCTGTGAACCAAATTTTCAAGTTATTCATATGGAGCAAGCACATTATAGGGGCAATTAAGAAAACGAGGATAACTCTACGAAAAAAAGTATGTATAAGATCATGAAAACTCGAAGAATTTCAAAATTTACCATCAAATCGGGGAAAATTAGGGAGTTTTAAGACGTACCAGCAAAGTGACATGGATGATTTCTATAAATTATCTACAAAATTTTATCAAACTATCAAAGTCGTTCTGTTTTTCTTTCTTTCTTTCCTTTTTTTTTTTTTTTTTTTTTTGTTGTTGTGTGATGTGTTTCTATTTCTGCGTGTGTGATGAAAATACATTTGAATTTCAGTTTTCAATTTCTTTTCAAGTTTCATTGCGTAAAATAGAGTCAAAAGTTACCCTGCATGAACAGTTTTTTCTTAGTACATAAATCGTTTTTTGTGTAGGGAAATAATTTTTTGCCCTTAAATTAATGTATTTATCCTGCAGTTACTGAAATTCGGTGCATGTATGCTTTTCATACATCTGTTACGGTCAATATTATTAATAATAACTACCTGATTATTAATAATAATTTCCGAATTTGTTTATGTGTATGTCTATTTATATTTATGTACGTAAAATAAAGTGTAATCATATCCGTCCACCGCAGCCTGGGTAACAATAATAATAATAATAATAATAATAATAATAATAATAATAATAATAATAATAATAATAAAACACTGGCATACACGAATTTGAAATACATGCTTCGATCACAACTACATTTTTCTTCTTTGCTATTTATTAACTTATTTCCATCGTGAGAATAAGCAGATAAATATATTTGCATGTCACATCATGTTTTTTACTTAAAAAGTACAAATTAAAAGTACAAAAGATCGTCCTCAAAGTACGGAATGTTTCTTTTCTCTTGAATTATGGTAGACACGATTTTCTTCGACTCCAAAACAACACGTGAGCTTTTAAAAGCCCGGTTGCGGCCAAACTTTTCGACGCATTCCATTCAAACGAAGAGTAAATTGCCAGCGAAAAGAGCATAAAATATTATCTTCGTAAAATAAGCCTTATCCCGTTCTATTTGCATTGCTGGCAATAGAACTTCATGTTAAAGTAAGAAACGGCGCTAAAAATGTCAAAAGATTTTTTTTCCAGAATGAAAAATCCCGCGATAGACCTCATACGCGATATTGTACATCTACATAATTTATATCCCCCTTAAGCACAGAGAAGCCTATAAAATCGAAACTATCACCAACCAATCAAAGGCAGCCTACGATGTGAGGACCATAATCATTCGTCAAAGTTCGGAAACAATCACTCCCCGAAGAGCACAAACAGCAAGAGAGAGAGAGAGTAAAAATCAAAACAACAAGCAAGGGAAAAAAAGAAAGAAAGGAAAAATAGACAGGCATCCGACGCAATGATTTCCAGCCTTTGACAACCAAATGTCCTTGTGCAACCGCTGTCTTGCTATTGTTCCAGCGGAAGGCATGAGCTACGGTTCTATAGTTATATTTACGACTCAGCTTCAGTTTTTAAGATTGGACACGTACGATTACCTGTTTTGCATGTGCCGTATTAAAAAGGCCAGATTGGAAGAAGGTCCTCCTTCAATGATCAGGAGGCTCATAAAAAGGAAATCAAACGACTTCGTCTGCGTTGACGTCATTCTCGATGGCTTTCTTATGAATAATAAAAAAATTATTCGGAAACAGTTGGCGATTTGTTGTTCAAGAGCACGGCCGGACAGAATCGTTCCCGGTAGAATAGGCATTAAAATAGTTCCCATAAATGATTTTTTTTCTCCCTCTCTCTTTGAGACAGGATGACTTTATGTTGGGAACATTCTGATTGATATAAGAAATAAAACTAGTGAAAATACAAAGCCACGTCTTTATATTCTCGGTATTTTTCTCTTACTGGAAAAATTGGCCTCTCTTTTTAAAATCGAACGAATAACATTGGTATGCTATCAAAAAATTTCAACGCAAAGATTTTCAGGGATTTCAGTTATTTTACTTTTTGGACATTTTTTGTCTGCTCATTTCTATCAGCTTGATCGAAGCAGTTTTTGCTGGATGTATTTTTGGATTCTTCGTAAAAAGATGGCAAAACACAAGCATGATGCACATGCACATCGCAAGCATTGAAGGGAAACACAGAGTACTGAATATCGTTCAGTGCAAGTTTCTGATAGCAAGCCGAAGAATCCTATTTTGATTAATTTTAAACATTTTAATGATGTCTCGCAGGATTTCTCTTTTTTTCTTCTTTCTTCAACGATTAAATAAAAACGGCAATTTGTGTCACCTGCCAAGAACCATTCAAAAGATATCTTATTTAAGAGAACTTTTTTAAAGATTTATAACACAACTGAGAAAAATACCAGCAAAATATGTTTTCATTTCTCCCATCCTCCTCTTTTTTATTAGCCTAATTTTCAATAAAAGAAAAAGTAAATAATTAAATAAAGTATGAAAGAAGGCTTAATGTATCGTAAAACTATCGTTAAAAATAAGTGAAGTAATTAAATAAAGATTGAAAACTGAAAAAAATTGAAAGTAGGGTTTTGAGATGGTGAAAATGTGTGTCTGTCGGTCTGTCCTTAATAACTTTTGAGGGAATTCCTAAAATATATAATGAATAAAAAAATAAATAAATGAAAAAATATGAAAAAGTGAATAAATACAAGAATGAGTAAATGAATGAAAGAATATGTATTAACCGTTGAAAAAGGTATATTTGAACTAAAGCTAAATGAGAACGAGAGAGAGAGAGACATCTAGATTATAAATTTGAAGTTGGGTGTATGCGGAAAAGTAGGCTCGTCTAGTTCTAGACGGAACTTCTTGTTTATTTATTTATAGTTGGCTAGAAAATCGAAACTAAAACGCAAAACACACATAAAAAGAAGCGAATATTATCGTTTGGAACGTCAAAAATGCTATTAAATAAAATTAACTTGGCTTTAAAAACGCACCTTCATCATACTTGTTCTTATGCAAAAACAGCAACAAAAATATACAAAAGTGGGAAGAAAATTCTATCATTACATTTGGAAATTTACCCATTAGCTACAACCATGGTAGAATTGGAAATGAAAACGGTGGTATGAAATGTAATCACTCAATTTGAAGTTTTCTGTGATTATGGTAATATTTTATAATATTTATATATTTATAGATTTATTAGTATAAATACGAGTGCAAGCAATCTTGATTGAGATGAAATTAATTATTTTTAATAATATTTTTAGACAATTACAACTACTTTATAAACTATTAATGTCAGAAAATTTTTACTACACAACATATCTGACGCAATATTTGCTCTTTTCCAAAGAAAAATATTGCAATTCATTGACTTTATAGTTTTTAGGGTTATGGTGTAATTACCCAAATTTAAAACACGACCTCAATTTCAACAGGATTTCTTGTCAAAAGTATAATAGCATTCAGCCCATTAACGTTGGAATATTCAACATTTTTATGCAATTATTTTACTCTTCTTTGTGTTGCTGCTAAATTAATTTAAATATCATGTTTTAGTACCCGAAAACACAAGAGGTCATTTAAAGCTATTTGCTAGTCATGTAATGATGCAAACTTCACGTCTCTCTTTTGACATTTAGCTCTAGCTATACATCAAAGAATCCATATTATTACAAATCTTTAAAAAAAAATTAAACCACATTTCTCACCATTTTTTAGTAATTAATTTTTTTCTTCTGCAGACCATAAAATGTAACTGAGAGTAAAAAAAAAAAAAAGAAAGAAAGAAACACTCTCGTCGAGTCTTGTAACGCTTTATCGAATTTCATCATATAAATAGATTATAATTATCATTGAACGGATAGGAAATCTTTCTAATCACATTGTTATTATCATTACAACATGTTCATAATGTATATGACACATAAAGTGATATACAACTGATGCTTTGTAATTTTTTATTGACGTTACGTTTTATTAGAATATGCATATGCTATTATAATGAGAGGGACTGTAAATGAAAATGATAAATATATAATATGTAAAGCTATTTCACCGGAAAATCCGCTCAATTGTTTAGCTATTTTAAAAAGCTGTTGCGTTAATTATTATACACATATAGATATTTAATGTTCTAATTTTTAGTACTAAATTTTTAATTTTCATTATTTTGAACTGTGAAAAACGTGTGTACATATATATACAGAGGTGCACCGACGGGGGGAGGGGGCGTTCGACGGAGGAACTAGAATATACGCTTCCATTAATAATTTATTGTTAAAGAATAATTTAGTTCGTGTTAGCGAAATTCAAAAGAAAAATAATTAATGATAAGCAATAATATTTGAAATGAAATTTGAATAAATTTAGTAATGTGGTCAAATAAAGTTGTTTCTACCAAAAAAAAATTTCAAGTCATAAAAGAAAATTGAAATTGATTCATCGTAAACTGTTTTGCGATGAAATCTTTTGTATTGTTGCATGCACACACTATTTTTTACTTTGAGATTTATACGTAAAGCGTTTAAGACTTGTATGAACTTGTATACTTACTTGTAACGTTTGTTTGGTGAAACTTTATCCGCTTTAAACGTACTGAAACTGGAAAATTTATTTTCCACCATTGAAATCTCTAAAAGCGAAAAATAATTTTTGCACCCAAATAAAAAACTTTTCTTCATTTTTCCCCTTAGAACCACAATTTAACACAGTTTAAATTCATATGTAGCAAAAGTTCTTCCCTTTTTTTTTCATAAATGTGGCTCAGATATTAAAACACACGTCTTAAATATTTACGTTACTCAAATTTTTTCTTCGAGAATTCGCATGCTTGTATCGAAATTTTTAGCTATATTACACTCAAAAGTACTATTTTCGGATATTTTGCCTGGAGATATTTTCTGTCAATCCTTTGCTTATAAAATCCAACATTCATTGCAAAATATAATTTAACAAAACAAAGCCTGCTGCTCAACACCAAAATAAGATATCTTTGTTTGAAAAGATTTCAAACGCTTATTTACGTATATCTTTCTTCAAAGGGGGAAAAGTAAAATTGTAGTTGATTTTTTTACCGCCTCGATCAAAATTTACACCTTCTTAAATCAAGCCTAGCATTTTATATGTCTAGTTGTATTAATATCTTCTTCCCCTCTCTTAAATAATCTTAGTTTCCACAGTTGTTTGATATTCCTCGGATATTTTGATACTTGTAAAAAACATTTATCCCTCACATCAACAACACCCATTACAAAGTTGCTTTTTCTCTCCCCCCCCCCCCTCCACACGAACCACTATTTACCGGCAGCATTGTTTTACGTTGCTTTTCACCCTTTTTATACAACTTCACTCATTCAGTGAAAATATTCTGCTAAAATTGATATCATTATGTATGTTTAACTTTCTCCTCGATTTTTATCTTTGGATTTTCAGCTTACATTAGGTTGTTCGAAGTGAACGATTTAAATTCCTATGCCCTTAAATTCGTTATTGATAATTATGCTTTTAACTGGATTAAGAGAATTGCATGTCCATTTTATCGATTAATCTAACAAACAGTTGGAATTAACCAGGATTTACGGAAGCGTGCTTTAATGGTACCCTATGGTGTTCTTGTAATACCAATCCTTATTTCTAGTTAAATCAATGCATGCATATTTTTGTTTTAATTGTTTAATGATAAGGCTCTGAAGAACATTTCTTTGCTTTCCTTAAAATTCTCCTTTGCTCAACATAGTGAATGGAGCTTGGGATATTAAATTATTCATATCGTTAGCTTAAATCTCCATCCCATAAAAACGTAGCTATGTTTCTATTTTGGTATAGTTTAGCGCTAAAAATTTTGTTAAAAAGAATATTTTGTTTTTAGCATTTAGTTTTACGCATTTTGATCAAACGTTTTCATTGTCCGAATTTCAAATACATTTATCAAGCTCTGAAAACCGTTCCATTTCATCGTTAATTTTGATCAAAATGAAATAAATAACAGGAAAAAAATAAAATAATAAGTCCAGATATTTTTACATTAATATCTGGAGTATGTTTTAGTTCTTCATTATTATTATCATTTTTTTTTTAAATATTTTTCAGTGTATGTATGCATTTGAGAAAAGAATGTTTTCTTTTAAAAAAATTAAATCGTTAGAATTACTGAATTAACAAATTAACAAATGATATTCTTATCAATATTTTTAGCATGTTGAGGCTTCGATGATAGCCCAAACCTTTTAATTTTTAGATTTTTTACTTTGTAGCAGAAAGGTTTGCATTTTATTTAGTTTATCTTGGTTTAAAATTATTTTTTTACGCAATTTATTTATTTATTATTATTTTATTTTATTTTATTTTTTTCAATAAGGATTTGTACCATGATAGAGATAGTTGGGGAATAGTAATATTCATATAAAGGATATAGAAGAAAGTTCCGTGACGGCCACAACAGACAAGTTTAAATTTTGTTTGTGGTGAAATTAAACTTTTACGATTTGTTACCTCATACCCTTAAAAAGTAAATAACCGATTTTATACACTTTACTTTTTAAATTAGTACTACACTATGCTAATCCCGATCTAAGGTTAACTTGTAGCTTGGCGGCAGTGGCAATGGAAAAGTTTGCAGAGCTGAATTCCCCAAGTGAAAGTCTTAATAACACGCTCAATTGTTCTCGAACGTATTATTCGATTCTTGGAACAAACACACTGTCTCCTCCCCCAGTTACCTTTGCGTCACAATTTTCGAATAGGCAATGAGTGGGATTTTAATGAATGGTTATTCAAGCGAGTGTTTCTGATCTTTCGCAAGTCTGATCTTCGCTTCTCTTTGTTTCTTCTGGGAAAACAAACGACTGCGTATACAATTTGAAAATTGAAATGACTTGGAAGTATTCTGGTTCTACGGGTCAATAGGAACGCTAGGCAGAAATCAGTTAAATTATACTTTCCTTAAACATTTTTTGTTAGAAATTCACCAAAAAAAAAAAGGATGATGAAAAAGAAAAAAATAATAACTTCACGAATAAAAACATTCATTATTACTTTTTTTTTTTTTTTGATAGACCTCTCTTTTTTAAGTACCTACTTTTGAAAAAAAAATATAAAGTAATTATTATTGTAATAAAAAAGAATTTCACGTTATTTTAAAGCACAAATGAGCATTAAAATGCAGATATATGTTTCGGGATTGCTTGGAATCCCTTTGAACTCCCTACATTGAAAAAGGGATTTCAAGCAATCCCGAAACATACGTCTGCATTTTAATGCTCATTTGAGCTTTCAAATAACGTGAAATTATTTTTTATTACTGTTTATTTGCACAAAGTTAAATTATTTATATATATATATTTTGTAATTATTTTATATTTTTTTTTGCAGATGAGTGTGATAATTGGTTTATGCCATTTCATTTTGATGACACATTATTAGAATATGCATTTCGTGAAAAACGCTATTAATTAACAACTGTGTAAAAGTTATGTTTGGAATTCGTTACTCAAATATTGTTTTTTATGAAATTTATAATGATACCAATCCATCGTAACATAGCAGCATTATTTTATTCGTAGCATAACACGTCACGCGCGCTGGCCGATCATAGCATTTTGATATGAATAGAATTCGTGAGAAAACTGAAGAAAAGTGCGAATTAAGAAATTAAAAATAGCACTCTAAATAATTAATTTAGAATTCCCTCAGATTCATTTATGAAGGAATAAACTACAATATATATCTATACTTTTTTAATTTCAATTTTTATGCGCAATTATTCTTCCCTACCATTTTTAATGAAAAACTATTTCGCAAAAATTAAGTGTCTTATACATTTTTCATTATATAGCTGGGTTAAATTTCTGATATCGTGTGTAAATAATGTGATAATCTTCTTCGAAAATTTCATTACTACGAAATGTGTGTGACAACAACCAACTTTTTATTTAGCGATAAAAAGTAGAAAGTTTAATCCGTCTTAAATACAAGAATTCTATGAATAAACTGAATTGTATATTGCATAACTACCGTTAACGTTTGTCCCCCCCCCCCCCTTTGAAAGGAAACACAAGAATGAAAAAAAAAAATCAACTTTACGCGCAACCTAACGTGTTATTTTAGTGAAACTGTCAAGCTATAACTAAGTCATTATTGTTTTTGTTCTTTTTACCTTACTTTACACAATTTCGCCAGTATGCTTTTCAGAAAACAAGAAAGAAAAAAAAATTCTAAAAGTTGTCATTTTAAATAAAATGTGAACTTGAGAGGTATGTTAGAGAAAAATTTATCGAAAATATATATTATCGAAAATATTGCTAACGGCTTAACGCATGAGAAAAGTAACAATTCTACCGAACTCTCACTGTTTTACAATATCCATACTCGGTTTCTACGTTTTTGAACCTTTTTCGAAGCTTGACTGAAAGAAAGAAAATTGATCAATCCGAATTATTATCGATTAGTCTTTTCCGGTTCAAATTCAAAGCACTTTCAATAAAGCATCGGGCTCCTAAGAGGTTATAATAACAAACGTCACGAAGAAATAAAGGAAGGGCGCCAATAGCGATTTACGACCCCCCCCCTCCCCTCTTCCTCCCTCATCTTCCCACTAGTAGCGTTCGTAATGAGATATGCAGCTGGCCGCTAAGACTACTTGTCCGTAAAGATCAATAATCGGTAAATGACGTTGGTAATAGCCACTATGTATCACTTCGCTATAAAAAGGGAGTTTTTGAGATTATCGCTACTTACCCCTCCAACCACCCCTTCCTTTAATATTTCTTTTTCTCTGAAGTAGTATTCACCCCCATCCTCTCCCCCTTTAACTTTATTCCATCCCATGTGCTCTGGACCCGCTCCAATGTTCTTTGTGGGGTCATGATTGGTTGAATCCCTTTCCCTACCCATTTCAGAGATATCATTTTGCCCCCTTCCCCGTTGTATGTGTGTGAGTGAGTGTGTTTATACCTTATGTTTTCTTTAGCTATTATATTATCCATCCTCCTCCACTAACCTCACCCCAAGTGTGTGGTATGTGTTGGAGTTCGGAGCGTTGAAGGCGATTGCGCGCAGGCCATAATGGTCCGTAATACCTATAAATCTGTCACCATTTTTGTAGTTGCTTAATTGGCAGGAAGAAGTTAATGGGAAGTCTGTTCCTCCCTCTGCTACCCCCTGAACACCAACACGGGCTTTGGGGTTTCTCTCAAAGGGAATCACTTGTGTTCTTTCTCTCTCAAATGAGAACCATAGTTTGAAACAGATAAAGCTTCATAATCCATAAATTGGAATCGGTTCAAAAAAGGAAGAATACAGTTCTTCAAATACATAATAGGAAGAAAACGCTAACGATTCAAAATAAATTGTAAACAATAACATTGGTTTAATTGTAGATTTTTAAGAATAATATGCGTAAAGACACAAATACGAGCTAAAGTTCTACACACGAGTTCATTTGAAGCTCCAAAATACTCATATAAAATTTTAATGTTCCACTGCGAAATCATATATAATATGTTTTTCATTAATATGAAGACTCAGACTTACAGCTAGACTGCCGTTCATTTTTCTTATGGAATTTTCCCGTAAAATTTTTAAATAATAATGAATAAATAAATAATAAAATGAAAATAAACGTGAAAGAAAGTTAAAAGCTCACAAAAATATCGCTATATAAAAAGAGAAGCTAAAGTAGATAAATTCAATAATATTGAAACTATAAAACCTGAATGTGGGCTTTGACATATAGAAAATATTTATCTGTCCCTCCCCCTCCTCCCCTGCAATATTATTGATGAAATTATCCGATTTAAGCAAAAATTTTATGTTCGAAAGGTCTTCGTGAGGACAATTCATTGTCGCTCTCTCTCTCTCTTTTTTGAACAATTTTTCGATTACTTTTGAATAGTTCATTAGAAAAAAAAATTCCCAAAAATTTTTGCATAAATCCTGATTTAACAGACGGATTTTCTAAACTACATGGTGAAGAACTTTTCTTGCAGAGCATGTTTTAAAAAATTTTTACGTGATTATTGTAACACTATGTTTTAAATAGATCAAAGTTTTTTTGACATTATCGCCACGGGAGAAATTCAAGCAGTTTTATCTAAAAGATCAACACATTATAAACAAATCAGATTAACTTAAGAAATTCGTATTTCATGTAATTGTGCTGGGTTTTTCTCATTTGTGAATAATTCCCAAATTACACGAAAAACAAATTCATTAGAACTTGAAGCTTAAAAGCACGACAATAAATAATTTAATCACCAAATTATTTCCGTAAGCGCTTCACAAACATCTGGATTCACAGCAATTAAGATTAACTAAAAATTCACTGATATCAATTCAGATAATCGGACCAGATAATAATATCCCATTTTTGCTAACAACGTATTTGAATCGTAGTGCAAGTTCATTTCTTTTTCCTGTTCGTTCATAGGGATTGGTTAATTGGTTACAGTGAACCGACTCGCGACTCGTGCCCGCCTTAACATTTCCTTTAATGATTTCAATTAGCTGGAGCTCTCTTAAATTAGGAAATTACCGAGTTTCCGGTTGCATCAACAGTTTCTATTTTATTATCGCCTGCCTCAATGTCCATTTATTCACCAAGAGGGGTGATAGTGGGTGACATCTTTCAAAAGAATGGAATAACTTCTACAGAATGCTTTTGAAAAGTTTTTCATGCGGTAAAAATATAGCTAACTTTAGTTGAGGGAAAGCTGAATATCCCTCTAGGCGAGAAGCTCTCCGATTATATAAGACCAGATCATGTATCAGCAGCACTATGTTCTATCGTCATTTCCTTCCATAGTTGTTCATTTTCCATAGTTAAAATAGTAAAAAAATATATATTGATTTTTCATAATTAACAATCAATGTAATCATTAGAGGGGAAGTTGTAGTTACAAATTACTGTATTAATCTTGAAGCATTTTGAGAATTTCCCCCTAGATGGCGGCACCTGACCTCTACTTGATGCGAAACTGCACTAGGAATTTAATTCAGACGAAAATATCCAAACTCAAGGATACTCAAGGGATCTTTAACATGCTGCATAATCACACGACATGGGCGCTGACGATTTTCTGAATCTTTAAAATCCGTTGGCTTGGGCTAGGTTTGATCCTGCGAGCTTGGGCGTACGAGGCCAGTGCTTTACCACTACGCCACCATGCTGGCCATTTTATATTCATTGATAAATAAATTGTCTATAAATAATATTTGGTTTTTTTATCACATATATACCTATTAATAAATTAACTTTGAAAAAAAAAGGATAAATAACATAATTCCTGTTAGAACTGTTCGGAAATCGGATGAAATACTTAAAAGCACAAGCGGAGCAACTCATAAAAGTGGCTGCTCCAACCCCCCGAAAAAGTGCTTCGAGAAAAGAAGCGATTTTAAAAACGAGTAATACACGAGATGATTCGTGTCGGCAGAAAAGGCCGATTCTTGAGATAAACGAGTTCGGGATACAAGTTGTTTATTTCACAGGAGCATGCTGTTTTTCCTGGCGCAGGCATTATCTCCTAAGAAATGAAAAACAAATTCTTACCGAGGCAGGACGTGCTCCGAGAAATGTTTTCAAACGCCTCCACAAACGCGTTTGTAATTGTCGCCTTTATTTACGATCTCATGTATATTCTCTTTTATCTTTCAGAGGTGACAATCAAACTGCTGCGGGAAACAGTCAGGGATTTTGAAGACAAGGAAGAGTCCACCGTGCAGGTAAGAATCCGTTTCCTTTCAAAATAAAAAACCTCAGAGGCAATTAATAATTCAGCCTGCGGATTACTATGGGGTTCGTGTTGCGGCTTTACTAAAGCTATGCCCGAAGAAATTTATTTATCCTAGTCTTTGTTTTTTACTTACGCTTGAAGCTTATTCAAACGTAAAAGAAGTACATTTTGATCATACTTAATTGCATAAATTGTTATTTTTAATGAAAACTAATATTTCGTTCAGTATTAAAACGTTTAATTTATTTTTAATGTGAGTTCTACACTTCCTTTATGAATAGTGTCTCTTAGAAATTATATATGAGGGTTAATTAATAAATTATATATAGGGGCACGTCGCTTGTATCAAAAATGGGAACAAGTCGAGTTTCATGCGGTGGTTATTCGATCTTCGATCGCAAATCAGACTGAATTTTCAACAGTTTCAGTATATATAAGGTTTCTTATTTATTTTATATATTTATTAATTATTTTTCATTTCAGTTTTCTTTTTTCTTTTTGTTTTGTGACATAAGCCGAATTGAAAAATTTTTCTCCGTTTGAAAAAATTTACCGATAAAAATATCTGTTTTTAAATATTTACAGGGTTGTGTATTCTATCAATATCGTGTACGCCATCAATATTTTGAATAATTTGCAATATTTATTCAATACTATCTCTGAAAACACTTGCAAAATTATATGCACATAACTGTAGATGGCAATTGAAAACATCAATCAAAATTATTTTAAAATACACCGTATTTTTATGCCCCTCTACGAAAAAAATAGTGTTTAATAGTTTAAATTTATAGAAGATATAGCAGGGGAAAAAACAAGACAACTTTTGAATTTGCATTTGTTAATTTTATTTATTGTTATTATTTTAGTTTTTTTAATCCAGCAAAATAATTTAGCTTTCACTACTTCCGCATACTTAGAAAAAATCCCCAGAAAAGAAATTAACAAATCGCCAGCGCTTGTATACGGGCTACTGTTTATAATCCCTTGATCTTCTTAATTTACATCTAAAACCATTATTTATCTTCAAGATCAGAAATTGCAGCATCCTATTTAACAGTCTGCCTTGTTGAGAACCTCAAAATAAGAAAGAAATAAATATTTTTCAGAAGAAACTGTTTAATATAATAGAAATATTTCAACATAAAACAATTATGTTTGTACGCAAACAAAACTTAAAATGTACTGCAAGTGTGAGGCTTATATATTTTCATTTTAATTAATAATTATTTGAAATATTATGTAATGCCAAAATATTGAAGTAACTTTTAAGGGCTGAAAATAGTAATTTGTAATTCAATTTTCTTCCGTTTCAAGTTTTAGCATTATGTCAAAATAAAATTTTTAAAAATTTACGAGATTTCGTTTTGAAATGTCAGTTGAATAGTACTTTTCGGAAAATGGCAACTTGTTGTTAAAATCATAAAAATTTACATGTTCTTCTACATGAGTGCGTATTTTTGAAAACAGAAGATTTTCTATTCGAAAAAAAGGACAAGTTACAAACAACTTAATTTTTTCGCTGCAGTTATCTATTTTTTTTTTTTTTTTTCAGAAAGAGTGACCAGGCAAATGAGCCAATCATAGCGTTGTTTGAGAAGAAATCCCATTCGTTAGTCACGACAAGTTTAAGAAATCGGAAACAGAAGGGCTCTTGTCATCGGGATGCAATTGATATTCGCTTTCTTGGGAACGTGTGCTCAGGAAATTGTAAATTTTTGCTGTCGTACAGCTGTCCTTTGCAGTCGAACTGAGAGTTCTTCGAAAGATAACCACATCAATTGAAGAATTTATTACCCGACGACTGTTTTCCTTGGACAATGTCGTTTAATAACCAATTAAATGGAGATATTTTTCTGTTGTTTGTGACGAATCGGAAGTACTGTCTTGAATGTAGCTGTAAATCAATTTTAAATTTAATGATTACGTCAATTAGAACCAACTTTTATTAGGAATTCTCAATGATGATATGAACTTGAACACTTATCATAAAAACATCGTTCTTGAAAAACAATGCGTTCGGGCATACATTTGCAATGCGAATTGCAAACCTGTGCTTTAACGTTAAGAACGGTTTGTACTAAAACTAAAAAAAAAAAAAAAAATTAAAAGTTCTTTCAGAACTAAATGAGCCGCCTACTTTCCCATATGCAAACATCGATTTCCTAACGTCAGTCATTATGTGAAAGAAAAACATTTTTTGTTTTTAAAATGATATTAAATTCACTTTCTGAAAAAAAAAGGGGGAATTATATTTTTTTAATAGAAACATTTTAATATCTCGCACCTTTTCTACAACCCTGCAAGAGAAAGAGAAACCAAATTATAGAACTGAGTTACAACAAAGAACTCTTCCAATACAAATTTAGAATATAAATCGGTAAAAAATATAAAAAAGAACCATTTTTGTACAATACTTTTACAAATGGCCCTAAAGATGTTGCACCTCAATAACAGTTTACATTAAAGATGCTTTCACACCAAAGGCGACAAAAACAATATTCCTGTCTTTTCTCAGCTACGCAAGCGCAAGGTATTTTTTTTTTATTTCAAAAATATGCTCTGCGATTGCGCAGATGAGAAAATACAAGTTTTTTTTTTTTTTGGTCGCCTTTGGTTGTAGTGAATGTCATGCCAGCAATTAATTAATCTATATAAATAAAAATGTAAGTGTTCGTTTGTTCATAACCGCAAATCTCCCAAAGTACTTCACCGATTGCTTTGAAATTTTGCCAGTAGACAGAGTGATTCAAGAGGATGGTTTATAGACCCGTTAGAAAAAAAATCCGACAGTTAGTTCCTTTTTTTGTTTCAATTTTACGCAAATTTTCAAACAAATTCACCAATATGTGGGTTTTAAAACCTTGCATATATTAATATAATATATTCATCGAAAGCGCTGATTTTTCTGCACAAGATGAAATTTGTTCGAAGTTTCTAAGTCAATAAGAACGCCAGTTATAAGCTTTTTAGTTCGATTTCTTAAGGCTTACCTTGATCCAAAAATAATAATTAGCAGTTTCCTCAACTCCGGGTGAATTAGTGTTGGCTTAATGTATACAAATAACAAGAAGTTCCGTCTAGAACTATACGAGCCTACTTTCCCGTATACACCGAATTCAAATTTATGATCTAGCTATATCTCTCTCGTTTAGCTTTAGTTCTTACTTGCTTCAAATATACCTTTTTCAACGGTTAATACATATTCATTCAATCATTATTTATTAAGTCATTCATGTATTTATTCACTCATTTATTCATTCATTCTCATTTATTCATTCATTTTGCATATTCATTTAATCATTCAATAATTAAAAAATATTCTTGAAAATCCCGATCAAAAAATTTCATAGGAAAATAGGCTCGTTAGTTCTGGATGAACTTTCTATTTGTACATGTTCTACGTCATAAGCGGTTTTCGATAAAGTTTGTTCCAAGCAAATCGGTCCGCTAGATCAGGAATTATATAGGATTGAAATTTCTCCGTAGGCGGTATGCTAATTTTTTTTGAACTGTTCAAAAATGAACAAAAATTGTTCAAATCAATATTTCACGCCAAGAACTTCTTCCAGTGAGCTTGTTCATGGGAACTTATAACTTGTACCCAGAGTTTACATAATTTGCTTCATTTTCACCCATAGGCGCTAATGTTAAAATTTTTTGAACTGTTCAAAATTGAACAAAAAATTGTTCAAATCAAAAACTAAAATATGGAAATGAGATGTCCTCGCCGAGATCTTTCGAATGCAAAAAGAATTTTTCCAATCGGACAATTCGTTCAAAAGTTATTAGGGGGAGACAGACCGACAGACAGACAGACAGACAGACAGACCGACAGACCGACCGACACACTTTTTCCCCATCTCAAAACCCTACTTTCAAATTTTTTATTTTTCAATCTTTATTTAATTACTTCACTTATTTTTGACTTTTCTTGATTTCTAACGATATTTTCACGATCCATTAAGCCTTCTTTCATGCTTTATTATTATTATTTTTTACTTTTACGGAAAAGTAGGCTAAAAATAAGTGTTCGTTTGTTCATCACCTCAAATCTCCGAAAGTACTTCACCGATTGCTTTGAAATTTTGCCATAACATTGCGTTAGAATACGTACGTGTTTTTGTGTATCACTTTTAATTTATTTTAATTTTGATTTAAATATTTCGTTTTTTAATGTTTTATTAAGGAGAACGAGCCACTGCAACGTGTGGCAGGGTACAGCTATTACTTAATTTGAATGGCCACAGTTTAATTTAGCTAGAGTTCAAATAAAATAGTTTAAATGCAAGAAAAGTCTTTGCGTCAGCCAAATGAAGTTGTTTGCCCTGGGAGTAGAATAAACCCCAAAAACAATCGTTTGTAGGTATTTCTACTGCATGAAGAATGAAAGCACTTAAAACTTAAAAACTAAAAATATATTCAGTATCTGCACTTATTCGAAGCTAAAAACTGTTATGAATTATATTTCAAAAAGAAATATTTCTCCTTTTAATAGTGCTTATCCCTTCAACTCCGCATTAAAAGCTGTAGAAATAACACTTGTAGAGTGAAATCCCTCCGTAGAGTGATTCCTGCTAAGCCGCTGTTCGATCAGGAAAGACAGTTTTACAGAGATTGTTAATGGAAATCTCGCCAATATCGCCAGTCAAACAAAAATCTGTTAAATTGAATAATAGGGTAGGAACTATACCAAAGGTTGTGCTACATTCTATTTTATGGGGTAAGCATTGAATGTTTCAGTTAATTGTAATGAATGTCATGCCAGCAATTAATGTTCAAATAAAATAGTATAAATGCAAGAAAGGTCTTAGTGTCAGCCAAATGAAGTCGTTTGTCCCGAGAGTAGAATAAAAATAAAAGTTGGCAACCACCAGATAATGTATATTTCAAAGTAACCAAATCGAGGCCTACTTACTATATAATGAACTTGAAATTCCGTCTATCCGTCGACCGGGATCATGAGTGACTTGACACTAAGGCTTTTGCAACATTATAGGGAGAAATGATAGAGAAAATATCCATTTATTGTTCATTCAGATTTCAGATACAGCAGGATGACGCGTTTTAATATTGAATTATACTTAAAATATTATTCTAATCTTGAAGCAGTTTAACGCTATGTACTCTAAATCTAAATTACGTCATTCTTCAACACATCATGGAGCGTTACTATAGAGCAGCATAGAGCGTTTAGTAAAAAATTTCAAACTTAATTTTACCTTTTTTTTTTTTTTTTTTCTTTTCATTTTTCTTCTTTTCAAAAGCATTTTAAAGTTTAAAAGAGCATTTTTTTTTTCTGAGTTGCAGTTAAGTGAATGAAAATTAATTTTTGTGTGAGGATTGGACCATGGACAGGTATGGAAGTTCCCGTAGATTAATGTATCCGATATTTGAGCATCTTTTCGTCGAGTAGAAATCTTGACAATGGTTCTTTCCCCGAAAAACCATTAAAACAAGCGAAAATGAAGAAGGGGATCGTCTCTTGTGCGGGCGATATTGCTCTCTGTTTCTGCCTTTGATTGGATTAGAAGCAGAGATTGGCGTGAAAATGGCGTGCAAATGGCCGACCGGAGGATAAAGATGCCCTCTTCCCCGACGAAACTGGCGAGTTAAGTTCGCTGCCAGCCTCTAGGTGGGGGGCAGGGGGAATAACTGCCTCTTTCTCAACTGTCCAGGGGACAATCTGCGTAAATAACTGATGAGTTTCGTATCCAGTCGACTCGCTATCAATATCTTCAATCCAGAGAAGATGCTTCTTTCTGAAAAATTCAACGCCAAGATAAATTCCATCCACCAAGTACAAAAGAAAGAAAAAGGGGGTGAATCAAAAGAACACCATATAGGTATGCTGGAGTATATTTTTCATGTCTCTATATATGCCCGGGGCACGACCTGACATGCAATTTTTTCTCTTTTTTTTTTTCTTCGTAGAAACGTTCTAAAACGAAACCTCTTTAGCGGGGGGTCCACTAAGAGCTACATCGAAAACGGAGGGAGGGGGAGGGATAGAAAACTGAGAAAATGTGCGCTTTTAGTGAATTTTTTATCGCCCCGTTTTCGGAAAAAATATAAATAAAAGGGCCCACTTGCCTAACTGCTTGAATCGGTCGCTGCAGAAGCCACAAGGGGGCAGTCAAAACTGCGACGGTTTGTGGGCGTATATGAGGCCGAAGAGGGTGGCGTTGGTGTACGGTTATCTGTAATATATAAACTGACTGTTGTGTGCTCCATCTCCCGATAAAGAATTTACGGAAAAGGCACTATATGGGGCGCAAAAAGTAATAGCTATGACTGAAGAACTGCCAATTAGGCTTTTCTTGTGTTAGGCCGTTGCCAAATTTTAAGATGTAGCATGTAGTAGTTTAAGTCGGACTTTAAAATTTAATCTTGGTTTTATTCGTCCACTGAATACTACATAGTCTTTTGAATTGGTCCATGAAACGTTGTAGAACATTTAATTAACTTAAGGTTATTACAATAACCAAAAGACCATCGTTTTCTTAAACTAATACAATTTTATGTTTTATTGTTAATATTGCTATTTTTTAAATAGCATTTTTTTACGTTCCTTCAAGTTAACTTCTTATAGCATCTAACAGTAACAACTTCTAGAAACTGTAGACAAGAATTTGATTTTATGCACTTCACTCAACATCACCAAGAACTTTAGTATAACAGTAACTGATTTGCAGGTTAGGCTTCTTAATACGTCAATCACGCAGATGAATTTTAGGTAGCGAGTATTGTCTTTACTTACTTTCGAGAAAATATTTTTTAAAAAATGCATGCAAAGGACTTAAGAGAAAATAATTTTTAAAAAATGCATCCAGAGGAGTTAAAAACAGCTCTATGCATATCTAATAAAAATTTCTCTTGTTTAATTCAACTTATATCCTTTAAATGATCCGTGATTCCTTGTGACAACAATTAATATAGCATTTTCAATTAAACTTTCTTTTCATAGTCTTAACCGTAACTACTTACATTACTACGTTAATTTAAAGAACTTTATAACTTTTAAAACAAATCTCCGTCTAATGATTTTCGTTCAAAATAAAAATACATTGTTTCTTCTGAAGTGTCGATTCAGGAATTTGGCTGTTCTAATTGTAATTCACGTTTTCAGTTGTCGTCTTTGTTTATGCTCATATTGTTTCACATATGTTTAGGATTGAAGAAATTGAGAAAATATCGTACAGTTTGCAATGCTGATGGAGCATAGGATATGATTTCTCTCAATTGTTTAAGAAAAACAGACAATAATTATGCGCCTGGTATTTTCTAGCTGCATGAATTTTGGCGCATTTAAATTTGATCTAGAGCAAACGAATAGAATATGTACTGCATAGCAAAAAAAAAATATTTTAAAAAAATTTTTATAAAAAAAATACATTTAAAAAAAGTAATTGATGACCAATATCTTTTTAATTTTCGATTGCTTCTGATTTTTGAGCAAATTGTGATATCAACTGTGTGCAATTTCTCGCCATAATATATGATGACTGCTTTTATTTAAATAAAAATATGCAAAAAAAAAAAAAAAAAAAGAAGAACGAAAGAAAGAAATCGTTAAGCCACCTAGTAAAACAAACAAACATTGCAACACTACACAAAGCATTAGTTTATGTTAATTCTTGCACTTAGTATGCAGAATGAAAAAAAACGAACTATTCTTTGTTCTACATAAAATTTAAAAAATAATAAAAAACCCAGAAATTTTTAAAAGTTGTTTTATTTATTTATTCAAGGCTCTTCTCCTTACTATGGTGTATATGACGACCAGGTGAGGTTCCTTAAAACTGAAAATGGTCAGCGAAGTTAGTCATAAATAACTAAAGTGACAATCAATTTAGAAAAAGTTACAAAATGAAGCATTCAAAAATAGTTTGAAAAGTAGTAAAATTATTATTTAATCGGGAACGAATTGTTTATTATAGAAAAACTAAATTTAGAATTGTATCGTCAGAACTAATTTTTGTAAATAGCTGTTGCGTGTTATGTATTATATTTTAGGATTTTTCTCGTGTGTTTAATTTAAATACGCTAATTAATCAGGAGATTTTAATCTATATCCCTGAAACACATGTTCTCATATGTTGGATGGAAGTAGGTTCTGAAAAATTGAAACTTTTTTTTTCTGTCATATGATTTCCAACACTTGCCACCGAACATCGTAATTGCAGTCCATAAAAATACTTCCTTCGCATATCAGCTTTGTTTAATTGTACTTTGAATGTCAGATGTGTTTTCCTCAAAAAGGACTCACGACAGTGAAATATTTTTGGCTTTACTAAGAAATATAAATTTAATGTTAAATAAATAAATAAGTTTTTTTCATTTTCGGTGTTGTAACAGCGTATTTGTGACAACACTACGTATGCATTTCTGAGAATCACAGATCTTCAGCGGTGCCTGATAAGGAGTAATTTATTGGCGAACTATGATCAAAACCGGAAATCAATAAAATTTTATTACACCGATAATCTGACCTGTTTTCTTACATTTTTAGATATAAGTATTCAGTGAACAAATGTTCGTTTCTAGGAACGCAAATTCTTGACGATGAAGAATGACTAATGAAAAATTTTGGTTCATTTAACGTAAATATTTTGATTTTTGCTTCTTAAATTTTTTATTAACTAATGAAGTAATTTATGAAACATTTTCATTTTTCATAATTTAAGTTTTCTTAGAAGTTATAAAAGGTATGTGTAATAAATCTCCGCTCAGACTTCTCAAGTTATAGGACGCCCAACACGGAAATATATTTTCCTCCGCGCACTCTGACACTACATTTTAAAATACTATTTTTTCCCACTCTTTTTAAAATTCAGTATTTTTCAATTTCATTGAAAACATATAACTAACGCTTTGTTTTAACGCAACAAGGCTTTATTTTGTTTTATTTATTTGTTTATTTATTTATTTTATTATTCTCTTGAAACGGGAAGATGAAAACTGCTTCTGATAAATCAAAATAAGATTTCAAAATAGCACATAAAATATACCGGGGACGATGCTCGTTGTCGACAAAAATCGTTTTAAAAGGAAGGAAAAAAACAAAAGCGAATATCCATTTAAAGTGAGTCCGTAACAAAAAAAAAATCTTTTTCAGGATAAGTGCGAAGAAAAGGACCAGGAACTGTTTCATCTGTTTGATGAAAAAGACAACAGCCCAGCGGATTCCCGGTTTGCTGTCAAATCAAACCTTGAGGAGGCCGAGACCAAAGTTGCCCAACTCCAAAGTGGTTAGTACTTTTTTTGTTATTTTTGTTCAAAAGGGTTTTGATACTCCTAGAAACAAAGGGATATAAGTGCCCAAATAAAAATTGAAAGATAATTAGCGTAAATCTGGAGCAGAGCGGGGAGCACGAAAAGTTGTAGTGCTCCACTGCTATATTTTTTTTTTTTTTTTTTAATTTTATTTAAAGTTTTCAAAATACCTTTCTCGGTATTGAAATTAATTTCGAGCGGAAAACAACGAAAAATGAAGGATAATTTTTCATCTGCAATTTTTTTTTCAAAAGAACCAAAGACGAGGATGAAGAAATATGAAATGAATTTTTACTGCTTCATAGCAATAAACATAAAATAAATAAATAATATGGCTCCTACTAAAACTAGAGGAGTTGGAGCAAATATTGAGAAGTCGGATCGGATCAGAGCTGGAGCGGTGCAGCTCAAAATTTTATTGCTCCAGTTTCCTGATAATTAGTGTAAATGATAAGAGAAACACTAATCTATTTTGTGGCAATGAAATGTCAGTGTTAGTCCTGACTGGTGCTGCTATGCAGCGTAATTTAGAAGTGCTGCAACGCTAAAGCTCCCATACGCATCTTATTCCCTCGTTGTACTCAAGAACTTTCTTTATCTTAAGCAACTTTGCCAACAGTATGTATATGTGACGGGTCTTATTTCTAAAAAAATGCGAAGGAACCCTATGTTCTTCAAAATTTATATTGATACATAAACAGTCTGAAAAATTAGGTCTAATCTGTAAGACATTCAGTGGGAGGGGGTGAAGAAAAAGCATAAGGAACTGAGCTCCAGTGAGCTCCAACGCAAATTAAGCTCCGTACATATGTATATGGTATAAAAATGATTTTATATTTTAGGGCAACATGTAAGACTCAGATATTATTACTCAATTCATATGTTTTACATATATTTCATATTTATTCATATATATCCGCTTCGCTTCCTTTCGTTCATTCTTTTTTTTACGATGTTTCTTCTTAATTATTTCTTCTTGCAATTGAATAACATTTTTTATTCTTACATTAGCACTCGAACCATTTCTTTAAATTTTTGACCTTTTTCATTTCAGCCTTGGATAGATCTCAGTCCCAACTTTTTAATTTGAAATCCAAATATGACGAAGATTCTAACGCCAAGTAAGTAACAAAAATTACTATTTTCAGTTTTCTCTTAACAGGGGTGCCTAAGCGGGGTTCATAACGCAGACTGTGTCATTGAAATTTTTATGGGGAGGGTTATTTTTAGAGGGTTGTTAGTGTTATTGGGTGTGTGAGAGGGAGGTCCGTTATTACTCTTGGGGCAGGATGGACACCCCTGTTTTAAAATTTTATGTGAGCTAATTTTTATGACATTTTCTTTTTATTCGACTACATATATATATCTATATTTAACATTATAAAAACGTTTAAAAACGACAGTTGAACCAGAAACAACAACAACAAAAGAGGAACTTATTTTATGTTTAAAAAAAAAACTGCAATATCATTGTCCAGAAATGGTTAAATACATATGTAAACGCTTAAGGTAGTTTTACACATAAATATGCTCTTAGGGTTTTTTTTTTTACTTATTTTTATTTAGCGTTTTAGCTTTTATACAATTATTTAATATTTCGGGTTTTGGTATCATAAGACTATAGCCAAACAAAAAAAAAAGCTTTATATACTTCAGATGCATAAATTTATAGTGCTAGGTACATTTCATAGCGGCTTTCTGATTAACATCATACCACTTAGCAATACTTTGATTTTTTTTTTTTCAGTGTGAGTCCTCGTTATTTGTCTAATACCGAATTTAATGAAAACTAAGGCAATAGGTGTATAAATAAGCTAAAATATTCCAATAATGTGGAATTGTTTTAACATGAAAGCAGCTTTATACATTAAAAATTTTGCTTAAAGAGAAACAAACTTAAGTTTTAATTACTTTTTTGCTGGTATGTTATGTTTTAGCCCCTAGTGTAATTTATAATAGTTATTTCAGAAGCGTAAAAAATAAAGTGACATTAAAGGCTCTGTTTAAAATCGAAAAAAACGTTCGTGAAATTTTTGTTAAAGCATATGTTTGCGCAATCAAAATCATATAAGTAGACTGTTTTACAAAGTTAACTTTATTTATATTTTTGCGTATTACCATTTCCTTTATATTTTTATTATAGTATACAATTATTATATTAACTGTGAAAATAGTACCATCTATTCACTTTCAATAGGTCGGATGAAATGGAAATTATCGTAAATGATTTGGAAAGAGCAAATCAGGCAAGTACCCCTTATTTGGTTTTCTTTAAATCCTATTTATGTGCATATTCTTACTATAATTTAAAAAATAAAAATTTATAACATAAGAGTGCTTTGAAATGAGTTTAGACGTGAAAAATGTTGAATTAATCAGTCTTTGGAATTAAAGAAATACAAAACAGTTTTTTGGTTAGAACTTCTAATAGCTCAATACCATCAAGTAAAAAATCTTTGTTGCATACGTAATAATGCACAATATGAGAAATTGTTTTTTACAACTTTTGCCCCCTTCTCCCTTCTCCATTACAATTCTAAAAAATGTTTTTCAATTTAACTAGGAGGTTTTAAATACAGATGTTGTCCAAATAAATAAAAAACAAATAGATTTAAAATATGTTTTTTTTTTTTTTTCCAGAAAATTATTCAGATTTTAATCTGCAAAATTCGATACGTTTGCCTCGATCTAAAAATAAATAAATAAAAGCGTGTAAAAATGTACGTATTTTCAATCTCTTTAATTTTATTTTTGCATGATGAAGTAAACAATTCCAAAAATGGGATATCGTCAATAAATTCGAAGAAACGTTAATTTTACCGTGCTTTATATGTTTTTTATGATGTTTGAAGAACATTCGAAGAGTGATTTTCAAACATATTTTTAAATTTAAGCGGTCGTTAAGTTTTTATTGAATACTAAATCACATTCTACCGAAGAAAGTTTATTAAATTATTCTACTTGCGAAATAAAAATCAGTAACTTTCATAATTTTAATAAGGCTGTGTGTCAACTTCTTTTTTGGTTCTTAAGTTTTATAAAACTATTTATTGAAGTGGTTATCAAATTATTGCAACAATTTCCGGATGCATTAATGATCCCAGCACTCCCGAAAGCTCTTCAAAACCAATTGAAACTCTAAAAACCCGATCTGTCGTCTTTTCGCTGATAAATTTCTTTAGATCATTGAGTAACGTGGATGTCCAATTATTTTCTTATTTGACTGATTTAGCATTAAAAGTGGCTCTATCGATAAATCGTTGAAGTATGCCTTGATTATTTTTCTCATTTTAAAGTTTTACCTTGGTTTCCGTATTTCATATATTTTATTGCCCAAATCATTGATTTTATTTTATTTTGTTTATTTGTTATTTAAAAAAAAGCTCAATGTTTAATGCTGCGTTGTAAACGGCAGATACTTTCCTGAAATGGAGAGGTAGTTGATATCTTAACTACAGAGAGGAACATTTCCTTGATAAAAAAAAATTAACACGACTTCTTAAAACGTTATTTTAGCTGAATTTATTATTTACTTTTTCTTAGTTTTTTCATTTGCTTAGGAATAGAATGAAGTAATTCTATGTATTCCAAACAAAGTAAATTCAAGTTTCACCATACTCTTGAAAAGGTAAAGAAGAAGAAACCACAGTAATTATTGATCTCAATACTGAAAATAAAAAAAGGGAAAACATGATTTTACGACAGATTTTGTCAGAAAACTTCAGGGGTTTTTTTTTTTTCACAGAAATTAAATTATATTCTAAATGGTATATTTTCACTGCTTTTACAAGCGTATCTCTGCAACTTAAGCATATAATATCTACTCCCGGTAAAGATAGAGGGCAAACTCACCAGTATTAATCAAACTCGTATTGAGAGTAATTAAGAGTGGAGTTTTGTGGAAGTAATGGTCTTCTTTCTTTGCTTTTGGAGGGCATTAACCACTTAACGAATTTGCCCGTGTCTGACACGGGCGAAAGTTACCGGAAAGTTTGCCATGCTCGTGCGTTATTTTATTTCTAATGCCCGTCTGAGATCCATTTACACTTTGTTTGTTTAATACATTTTGCCTATGTAACTTTGACCCCACCCCCACTACCTGAAATTGAAATTGCAAGGAATAACTTAAACTATACCAGTTTTTCAGAAAAAATCGTGCTTTAAGTGGTTAAATGCCCTGGGTACGCAGCTTCATCGATTTCTCCAGTCAAGTATGCATACAAATCAGTGCCAACACTATCTGCTTGTCACATTAAATGGTCGGTAGTCAGTGGCATGTGAGATAATAGGTCTGATGATGATGATATGGGATTCGTTGGAAATGAATCCAAAAATGTATTTGAAAAACGCCACGTGCTTTTTTCCACAGATCATTCCAATATCTAAGGCACGTTATTAAGCAACCGAATCGCCGATGTGTTTACCCAAAATATTATAGGTGCAATCTTCACCAGCGCAATTTACCACCCATATCTTAAGGATTTACAGTCTCAAGCAAAGGCCGAGTCTGTCAAATAGTTGCCATTTTATCTTTTCGGCGGATATACTGCGGTGTTTGCTTTTTGATCGTTTTACGACTCGCATTCTCGTGTCGCAAACGTTATTAGGGGAATTATTGTTATCTATCGGGTTCGAGTACAATTGCGGCAATCTGTCATCGACCACACGAAGATAGAGAAAGGAAAAGTCGAAAGAATCCGAAGTATCAGGACTAGCTGTATATAACGAGTACAAATATTTTCATGTCATTTGGCATTATCGGTGACTTTAGCACAGCCATTATTCAAACCATAAAACGGGAGATACGTAATTGATATCTTAGTGTGGCCAATAACGGCGGGTTTCATTTCAGCTACATGGGCGTAGGCGGGAGCGAACTTTCTCTCCTCTCAGTCATTCAATAGAGTTCCTTTCAACCTGATGGCCGTTTTATGTTATTTTCAGGGATGTTTTTTTTTTCTCGTTTCTGAATTTGAAGTAAAATTTGGAGAACAGAATTTTAGGTTTTAATAGTTAAAAATAAACGAAGCATCCCAAAAAGCACAGTAAAACTCCTCTTAACGGACAACCCTCAACTGCGGACAGCTTTAAGCTCACCAGCAGCAAAGCCCCATTGCTCCTTAAAAAAAACTACACCCTCTATTAGGAACAAATATTTTTGTCCCGCCGGTGTCCGCTATAAAGGAGTTTTACTGCATTACATTTGTAGCAAAAAGTGTTGTTTTTCAAAAAATTTTATCTGACTTTCGTCTATGAACATGTTTTAAGCAAAATTTAATTTCAATCTAACTTTTATAATTTACTCAAGACGTTGATTTTGCTTCAGTTCAATGTGAAGTATTTATTCTTCATTCTTGTTTTTCTCGCGAAGCGGGAGTACGGGCGTCTTGAGCCTGAGGTTCAAACGTGGTAGTCAAAAAATGTGTGCTGATTTTTTTTTTTAGATAATATGCGCATTCCTTTCATAAAGTTGCCTTAAAATAATGAAATTTTTGAAAAACTGAGATTTTCCTTCAAAGTTTTTTCTAATTTTATCTAAAAGGAATTTTTCTATTGCACCAAGAACTATACTATGAAACCTTCTCATCCTTAATTTTGTTCTATGAATTGTTCAAATGTCATCGGTTGAATATCAGTAGAATCCCATCAACTTAGCTTCAATTTAAATTTATCTTTTGAATTAGCAAACATAAATATTATATCATAGGCTCTCTTTCTCACCTCCCCCTCCCCCAGGAGAAAAAAAAACAGTGCGTTTCAATTTTTCTGAAATACACTACAAATACAGTACAATAGTGTCAATATTTCAATAATACCAACCATCTTAGATAAAAAGGCATGTGATACGCTCAGAAACTTTTGAAAATTGGCGAAACAATTTACGAGCAAAATTAACAAGAGCGAAGACTAAAAAGGAACAATTAATTACGCTATAAATAAAAGACATCTTTTGTGCAGTATTTTACTTTTCTTTTCCTTCTGACTAAGTATAACGATAGTTCAATTTTTTTTACATAAATTAAATGCAAGTGTATTCCTTAATTAATCACATTTTGAAACATATAATTTTCAAAGATTTCGTGTAGTTCATGCTTCAAAAAAAAAAAAAAAAGATTCACCCCTTGTCAGCGTCAAATCTCAGCTTTTCAGGTGAAGTGATAGCTAAATGACCTTACATCGAATAATTACTCTTTAGTGTTCTAATCCTATAGCGCACACAATCCAACGTGTCTCCCCGCTACGCTCTTTTTCATCTGAAAGCGATTCCGATTCTTCCACTTTCTTCACTTTCGCATGCTTTCATTATGGGTCAAGTATTGAAAATATTTTGCTCGCTTTCACGCCCGTCTTTCAGCCCGTGACAGTTTCTTCTCAGCCGGAATTCCATTTACTCAATGTCCTCATTCTTCTGCTCTTTATTATTATTATTTCTTTTTTTAATGTAATTTATCGTGATGTATATAATATAGCTGAAATTGGAAGAAGCTTGTGAATTCTTTTTTATTTAATTGAAGATCCAGAACTTATCATTCAAGAAGAATGTTACGTAAAAGTAGCTACTTAAAACTGGCTATTGTTCGCCAGATTATTTTTGCAATGAACACAAAGTTTTTTAAAAATATGTATCTTACATAATTACCTAATCAAGTGGCAATATTTTACGTAAAAATGGGGGGGGGGGGTCAATTTGTGTGTTCTTTACATACTTCTTATGACGGGATTCCCTTTGTGAGAGTGCTCAGCTTATTTTCGCTTTTTATTAAGTACTTCGTTTGGTCTCATTTTTTCGTCGAATTTCTTTCGCTGTGCACACATTAACATGACGGTTGAAACCCTGAAAATAGCTAACATTTATTCTTTTAGGTAGAATTTGCTACAATACAATTGGCGAAGCATTTTATTAAATTAAATACAAATCTATCGAAGTTTCTCTTTCCATTTTTGCTTTATTTTCTTCTACTGCTACCAGAAGAAATTATTGGATTCGTGCAAATTTTCGATTTTCGAATGGTGACGGATTTACACGTTTTAAGCTGTACTGGGCATAGTTTGGCCACTTTGGGAAAATAGCTGTGTATGTGGCCACTCTAATTCGAAACGTAATGCATGGAATCGAACAAAATTTGGTACAAATATGGATCTTCATGGGAAGTGGTGATGATTAGTTTTTGGCACGAATCCCTTCCGACCAATCGCTCCAAAGCAGCGATGCCTTATCACAATTTAAAACAAGAAGTTCCGTCTAGAACTGTACGAGCCTACTTTCCCGTATTCACCAACTTGAAATTCATAATCTAACTTTAGTTCTTAATTACTTCAAATATACCTTTTTCAATGGTTAATACATGTTCATTCACTCACTCATTCTTTCATTTATTCAGTCATTCGTTTATTTATTCATTCATTTTTCTCATTTATGTATTTACTCCCTCATTTATTTATTTTTCACTTCATACACTCATTTATTTATTTTATTATTTATTCACTGATTTATTCACTCATTTATTCGTTTATTCCTTCCCCCATTCATTTAATCATTCATTCCTTAAAATATCCTTAAAAATCCCGATCAAAAAACTTCATAAGAAAATAGGCTCGTTCCGTTCTGGTTGAACTTCGTATCTGTACATGTTCTACGGCCAAACATCTTTCCGATAAAGTTTGTTCCAAGCAAATCGGTCTGTTAGATCATGATTTATAAAGGATTGAAATTTCCCCGCAGGCGCTAATGTTAATCTTTTTTTTTTTTTTTTTTTTTGAACTGTTTCAAAATGAATTCCTTTATCCTGGTGTAAATCTCGCCAAGGCAACAAAACGCGCAAAAGGTTACCAGCGGAGGTATTTCGTTCGGCGTCGATTGCATCATTATTGACGACTTTATCGCCTGCGCCGGGATAAAGAAAAAAGTACAGTTATTTTTTTGAACTGTTCAAAAATGAACGAAAATTGTTCAACTCAGCAAATATTTTCCTTCGATAACTTCTTTTAATAATCTTGTTTATAATAACTCGACTCTTATGCCCGGAGTTTAATTTGCTTCACTTTTGCCTATAGGCGCTTTTGTTAAAATTTTTTGAACTGTTCAGAATTGAACAAAAAATTGTTCAAATCAAAAAGTAAAATATGGAAATGAGATGCCCTCGCCGAGATCTTTCGAATGCACAAAGAATTTTTTGAATCGGACTATTCGTTCAAAAGTTATTAAGGGGGGACAGACAGACAGACCGACAGACAGACAGACAGACCGACCGACACACATTTTCCCCATCTCAAAACCCTACTTTCAAATTTTTTATTTTTCAATCTTTATTTTATTACTTCACTTATTTTTGACTTTTCTTCATTTTTAACGATATTTTTCGGTACATTAAGCCTTCTTTCATGCTTTAATATATTATTTTTACTTTTACGGGAAAGTAGGCTAAAAAGTATCCATATGAAATGATGTAAAAGAAAGCTTCATGGTACCGCAAGATACAAGTTTGATAGTATATACAGTTAAATTATATTTTACTTAGACCGATTGACATTATCTTACAATAACCTTTTTATTTTGTTAAATATTGAAATCCGCTTGCATTACACCATTTCCTTCCCCTCGAGTGTATCACATTGCAAATACTTGGTTCCTTTTGAAAAAAATATGATTCCTGTATTCATTGTTCTTTTTTCATGTAGGAACATACGACCTATGAGTTGTGCCCGTATTTTCCCTCCGGAAGCTCTCACGAATCGCTCTCCCTTTCGTTAACCTCATCGATTAATTAAGCTACAAACACCTTTCAACTTTCCCTGCGAGCCCGCCTCCAACTTACGCCGCTCATCACTTCCTTCTTCGCGTTCGGCGCGCGCGTGATTCAAAGCATCGCGTGTCTTCTTCCCTTCTTGAAGAGACCCCGATTTTCTGCTTTTCCCGAAAAATCCCTAAAATCGAGTTTCCCGAATGCCGACGCGGTGGTCCGAGTGACCGCGTGCCCCGGGTGGCCGGTCGCGTGCCGAACTGAGATTCCTCGTACCCATCCATTATTAATGGGTGCAAAAGCTTGCACCAGTATTTGTCGAGCTTGAGAACTCCCCAAATTACCATTCCTTTTATTGTGTCTGCCGGCACGTGAATCGCTCATTGATATCGGTTCTCAGTAGCCATGGAGAGTCACTAATTGTGGCTGTGTGTGTGCGATTGTTTTGGGGGGCCTGAAAGAATATTATCGATGATGATCCTCCGGCAGCGATGATTTTCGATCGTGCTTCCAGGCTGGACGTGCGTGCGGGCGTCCCGTGTTTATTATTAGTAAGTAGTAACGGACCTTTTCTATTGTCCTTATCTGCGTTTGTATATCTATCTGCCGTTCGATGTCCTCGCACTTTGTTCCCATATCGACAGATCCGTTGGAGGAAACACCACATTTTGTTTTGATGGCCCTGGGACCCGCAACAATACGTGATGGAATGACTGGGGGAATGGGCTCTTTTCTGCCGACGATATCCTGAAATGGAAAACGGATCGAGATGTGTCAGCAGTGCCTAAGGCACCGTCATTACGGGACTTTTCGGATATTTTTCCGCCATTCGAACTGCCGAAATCGCGTGACTTAAGCATACATATTGAAAAGTAATAGAATTACAAAATGCCCCGTTGTTTCCCGATACACCCATTCGTCTTATCTACCTTGATAGCGATGCATGCATTTTCACTCCCAGACAAAAATGAGACTTTTAACCTTAAGCGATTTTACTTTGCTTCTTTAATGCATTTGTCTGAATATCCCTTCTGATTGACACACAGATGTTGAAACGTACAAATACAGATATAGGAGATAGATATTTAAAAAAGTAAAAATTTAAGTTATTAGTTCTCAAAATATATAACAAAAAAGACAACATTTACAATTTAAACAATATGTCCTACCGTTATTTATTTTTTTTCACGGTTCTAGCTAGAAAAGGAAGTTAATGCACCACCGATTCTTAAGTAATGAAAAAGGTGCTCATTTCTACCTGTGAAATTTATTTTTAACATTTTATTTCACGCCGAAAGTTGTTGGTTTATCTTTATACTATTTATTTACCGAATACATTCCTAGATAGATGTAATCAGTAGCAAGACCAACTGACAAAATGGAAGCAGTATTTCTTAAACAAACATATATGGGTGTGTATGTGTTTGCTTGGTGTGTGTTTGTCCCTATTTGTGTGTTCGTGTAAACAGAACATACAAATAGGGACGTAAAAAAGGACAAATCGTGTAAAAGTTGATGCATAATTCCCTTAATGTAAATTTCTTTTAATTGCAACTTTACACATTTTGAATTTTATATTATATCAGCATAAGTGTTGACGTTGTTGTCGCATTTCTTTTTTTCATTTTCTTGTGTTATTTACTTCCAGCGTTTTTAATTGGTTATTGATTTTATTTTGTTGAATTCGATTGTATAAATTTAATATTGTATTTCAGTTCTTCAACAAATTTATTTATTTTTGCTACGCATTGCACTCTGAGTTATTTTTTAAGGCAGAACATAGTGCATTTTATTTTTTATGATACTTATTTACTTTTTACGCGCTCACTCTTATGATTCTCTGAATTAAACTATGTAATAGCAGTTATTTTAACAATTGCTTTTTCTTCTTTTCATCATTTATAATTTCTTTATTTTGTTTGATATTTACGTTATATTTAGTTAGTTGTAGTAATTACATTTGGTATTTTAATAACTTTACAAATAGGACAGTTTCGGTACAGCGAATACCAATACACCGAAATATCAGTTATAGAATCCCAATGTAACTTCCTTTAGTTCATAGTGGGAAAAAAAATCCCCGACGGTAATGCTGTTGAACGATTTGAATTTTTATGACGTTGCTCGTTTTTTCTAATTATCTTTTAGCAGGATAAATTCTACTTTTATCCTGATATATTTTATAATAAATCTCATAAAAATTCAAAATCATACGCTATATTAAAGGATCGCAAATGTTTATTTTGCCGGTAAATAAGCAATTCAGCCCATAATAGGTTCGTAAACAAAAATAATACAGCAATATCTCCAAAACTTTCAGATCTTTACAACAGTTTAAGAAGGTTTAAAAAGAAAGATTAATGTTCCGACTGTAAATAAATACTGGCAACTATCCGCCAAAACAAGAGACAGCTGTCCTCCATTAAATCTTAAAATACTGAGCATCCCACAAGTAACAGAATATGAGAGAAAAGACTATTCAAAGATTCATGCGATGCAAAAATCCGTTACGGTATTTGCATAAAGGAACAGTTTGAGCACGTTTCAACGACAATGGGAAAACGACCTGTGTTAGAGTCTTCCCCGCAAAAGGATGGCTGCCGGAGATCAAAAGTTTGGAAACTAAGATAAAACGGAGCAGCTATGCATCTTGAAAGTGGTTTTTCTCTCCTCCACCAAACATACATTGAAACGAACTGCCGAGAAAGGGGAAAAAATGGTCGAAATTCCCGCGTAATATATAGGCAAATATGCGAGCCTGGGACTACAGTTCGTTTAAAAAGCTTTCACATGCGGCGAGGCGGACCTATTCCTGTAACCGCCAATTTTTCAAGTCCATCGCTTTATGCTCGCATACACATATATATCCCATATCCGAGCGTGTGTGTCGGCATCGTTCTGAAGCAACAGACTGAGAAAGGGAGTGGGAGAACGGAGGAAATATTTCTTCCTTAAATAAAAAGTGAAAAAGAAATCGGGATACTATCCGTTCGCCATTCTTGGACAACAACAATTTCCCAGCGCTAATCTCACAACCTGCATCTTGCATTGCAAATCTATCCGTCGGCAATATATATCTCTCAGAATTTCCGCTCCTATTGCTTCTTTGTGCTTGGAGGACAAACTTTTTCATATTACTTGTGCATGTATTACCGCCCCCTTTTAAACTTTATTATCTCTACACGCATCGTTACACGTTTTTCAACTATGCTTCCCCCCTCTCCTCGATGAAAGCTGCCCCCTTTTCCCGTTATGCAAATGCTAAAATGTTATAACAATGCGTTTTGGATTATTTACTTGGAGATTCCCCCCGTGGACCGCTCGCTTGTATTCGCGTCACGTTTGTCGACTTCGTTTTTAGACCTTCCTATTTTTTTTTGTCATCGCAGTTTTTGCTGACGTTTTTATCCATTCACACAGTTCCTGTATCCGAGTAATGAACTTCAGATTTTAATCGAATATTTTCGCATCCAAAAAGCTCTTTTTTTAAATAATTTCTTTTAAAACAATTAAAAGCTCAGTAACCATTTATCATGTTTTTTTATCGTTTATTTGCTACAAGACCAGACTACTCAGTCGCTCCATTAACAATCAATTGTATTCGGTACAGTTTGTGAAGCATAATTAGTAATTGTTATCTTTCGTACTGCCGTGAATTTAAATTCTTCTTTTCACAATTGTATCCTTTTTTCGCAGTCGTATCAAACATGTCTCTCAACCGAATACTGACATCAGAATAAATGCTTCTAAAGTAAATATGCTTTAAAATTATGTTCAACTTTAGTTATGTTTAGCTTTAACGTATCAGATAACATTTTTAAAATGTTATTTGAAACACAACGAACTTTTTAAATGTAATTACAGTACCAATAAACTTTTATTTAATGCATTCCCAATCACAATTGCTTACTTATGAAACTAATTGCAATTTCAACCTTTTCAACTTTAAAATTTGTGAGGCAACGTTTTAAAAATGTAATCTCAAACACAATGAACTTTTCTTAATGTAACCACAGTACCAATAAACTTTTATTCAATTCACCAACCACAATTGCTTGGCTATGAAATTAATTTCCAATTTCAATCTTTTCATTTACATATTACAGTTTTGTAATTAGCACTGGTTGACCTTTACTATGTTCTATTTGCAAGATACCCAAAGCAAAAAAAAAAAAGTTTAAATTAAAAAAAAAAATGAAACGTGCCATGAAAAAAAGATTTGATTAATGTGCGCAAAGTAGTAAAGAAAAGCAAAATCCTAACGAACAACTAAATAACCATTATCATTATTTCATTTAATTATTTCGATCATGACAGCAAAAAACTAATTATAAACGTTGATCTCGAAACTGGTAAAGGAAAATTTCGTAAACATTTAATATATTCATAGAAAAACAATAACATATTACGTTTTTGTTGTTAATAAAGGTCAGGAGTGTAAATGTTTAAAATTTGCCAGTTGATAGACAAAACTACCGCCTGATTGCGGTCGAAAGAACCATCAACGTTGTGAAGTTGTAACCCCGTGTTGTAATCTTTATCCCTTACTTTCAGCATAACCCTTTAGTGGTCTTACATTGTGGGATGGAAGGATTTATATACTCCTGAGTCTATGTTCTAGAAATACTCGTCAGGAATACGTAGAGACGCCTTAAAGAGGAATTTCGGCACTTCAAAACTCGGCAGTCCGGATAATTCATCCGCATCCTGGTAGGACGAAAAAATCCCACGCGTCGAGTTTTAAAAGCCAGTTTTTGTAAAGTCGGCAAGTTAATTCTCATTATACACAGTTTTATGCTTCATAAAGTGTTTTTCTGAAGTCTGTCTTCTCAGTTAAATTACTGTACACTATGCATTCATTAATTTTCATTTTCATCTAGTAAAGGTTCTATGCCTTCATCAAGTACGTACTTTTCCTTTGGAGGTACGTACTTTTCTTCTCAAAGGATTTGAGAAGTTTATTCTCTGTTGTATTCTCAAGCAAACAATACATACAAATAGTACAGTGCTGTATTTTCTGAAGTAACATGCGTACTTTTAAAACCCATTACCGTTAACGCGGAGTTTTCACAAGCTCGGCCACCATTCGGTCTACATTAGGCTACATTAGTTACATAGTTACGTTAGGAAGAGTACCTCAGGACTCCTCAGTCAGCAATGTCAAGATGAAAAACACTGATCTCTCATGTCTGAAGATGCAAGTAAAAACAGTCAGAATTTGATTTTCATATTGCAGAAACTCATTCACATATTAAGTATTTAGATGAGCATACACGAATTTTAAAAATTGGGGTTCGTGTGGGTCTTACTTTTATTAGAGCGATCAACTTCTGAACTACAAGAGAAGGATCTGAACCTGGCCTTGAGGGTATGACTACTGTCATGCATCTGTGTTTTGAATATGCATATGATAAAAGGCATATACAGTAAAACCTCTCAATAAGGGACACTAAGAGGACTGGAAATTTTGTCCCTTAAATAGAGGTGTCCCTTTCTCGGAGGTTCATAAATGGATGCATACACATATAGTGTATTAACTAAGTTTAACTTTTTACTGATAAGCATGTGTTACCATTTAAGCTTAAATGCTGAAAATGTCTCATGCATACAAAATATAGGTAGAAATTATATAAATTAAAAATGTTTTCAATGAAAAACTAAAATTTTAGCATAAATGTTGTATTGGCAGAGTTTTGGAACTTACAGAAATTTATTTCAAGTAATCTGTTAGATGGATTTGTTTCAAAATACGTAATTTGGGCAATACAGTGTAAATTATGTTTAGGGTACTTTTTTCAATTCTTGCATAAAAAAATGTTGGTAGCTGGGTACTGTCTGTCCTTGCTGAACACACATGTATTCCATAGTACAAAAGAAGGAAAAGCCTTTAAAATGTAGGTTTTGTAAAGGGAACTTTAAAGTACACTTGACTTGTTTCTTTGTTCATGCTTCTAGGACTCATCCCAACTTTCAGAAGTTCATTTTTAGAAGAAAAAAAGCATCAGCTTCCAGTAAATTTTCTTATCTATATAACTTGATCACTTGAATTTTGGAAATTTTTCTCTAAGAATGTCCCTTAAATAGAGTGTCCTTTATTCAGAGGTAAATACATTGCAGTCCCTATTCAAAGGGACTGGGACCAGAAAAAGTGTCCCTTAATTAGAGGTGTCCCTTTTTCGGAGGTGTCCCTTAAGGGAGGTACCACTGTATTTTGTAGTAGTCTCGTAACTAGTTGAGGAGAAATGACAAAGTTCCTCCGTTTTCATTCGGGTGCCTGAGAAAAAGCAATCTTTTGAAGTTCATCGAAATCCTTCTCCAGAAGAAGTCACAACAACTGTGAGGAGCCATTTTTAAAGCACACAAAGCTTCGTCGCCTCTCCAGAAATGAGAAAATATCTCGGCGAATCCGCGATTGTAGTGCTAATGGTTTACACTGCGAGTATGAGGTCATGCGACCTCTGGTGCAGGGAACACAATGGTAAGGTGCAGGCAGGGAAAGGGGGAGCGAAACCTGAATGGTATGCAAAGCTCTTGAAGCAAGCTATGCTGAAGAGATGCCAGAAGGGGTTGTTAGACAAAGAGGACGAGCGAATGAATCGTAAATAAGGCCGATAGAGGGCGAGAAAAGTGTACCCCTTATGAAAATTGTAATTGAAGCGTTGATTATGCAGAGAAAGTCCTGCCGGGAAGATAAGATGCCTCTTTGTTGTAATGAATCCCTGGATGGTGGTTGCCCAATTTTCCAGTCCACTGACTTTTCATTCTCTCTCCTTTTCTATAGAAGAGAGATGGGGGGATTTCTTTTTCGGAGGAAAAAGTGCTCTGAATAGCAAATTTTGCCCAATCTTCGGTTCTGACGTCACTAACGCCTGATTTTTCTTAATGCAAATTCCTTAATTAAATTGATATGCGGGATCGAAGAACGTGATATCGGTTTTGGGCACTTGTTTGTTTCGGGGATCCCGATACACGGAAAATGGATACATTGCGATAGAACGCGCTCATAATTTTGGAAGGACATTGAAGATAAATAATCAATCTTGGTATACGAACGATTTTCTTTTATTTGATAAAATAATCCTACTCTAGAGCTTCAAAAAATCACAGGAAGGATTTCAACTTACTAAAAATGTAAAAATGCCTTTTTCCCTCTCTTCATGAATACATTATTCAAAAACTATGTAAATTGCTTAAAATATAAGATTTACTTAAAAATAAGAAATACGTTCTGAGCTAACTCAGACTTTAGTTTCTAACTAGCAACATCTGACTAGCATCATCTCCTTAGAATTTGAGAACTTTCAAAGGATTCTTAGAATTGTTTTCACATATTTTGTGAGCTCAAGGAATTTTTAAAGTAATTCCACAACTTTCTGAAACAGCAGAATAAATTTGAAATTTTTTTTTGTCTATTTTTCGCTGTTACTTCTTTATTATATTTTCTACCATTGTGTATGTATGTAAAGCCATGTTGTGCTTCTTTGTTGTATTATTTAGGACTACGACAGCAGAATGACTTCATTAAAATTATTTTATTAAAATCGAAAATAGAGCACTGAGAATTTTTCAGTTCAGTTTTCCATTCTTTAACCCCTCCCCCACTGTGGAAGCTTTTTATTAATGTCTTAAATTTTCGTTTAGAGAATTTTAAAGACTTCATTTTAAAATAAATTCTTAACGTTCTCAAACTTTTCTTCATATCGTTAGACAAAAAAAGAAAAAAAGAGAAAAGTCTACACAAAATTCAAAGCTATTTTTTATGCCTCCTGCTTCTTAAATAACCTTCATAATAAACAGCATGTGATTGAAATCTTGTCATCCTTAAAAAGACACCGGCGATTATTAACTAATTAATTAATTTTTAAAAAAATAAAAATATTTAACCATAAAGAAAAAATGTGTAATAAAAAACTCTTAAATGGTATCTGTGGCCGAAAATATCTTTCTTCCACCTTATCAAGAAAATAGGGAAATGCCAACTTATGAAAATGTACTTCTTAAGGGCTGCTAAGTTTAAAAGAAAAAAAAAATTCCTCTTTTCAAAATAAAACTGGGCAGTAAAAATAGTATGGGTAAAATATATAACAAATCTAAATAAAGCGAATTGTCAAGAAATTTTTCCATTGTTTCTTGACACTTTGGGCTTTATACGCGTTGGTTATTCATTTCACTCATATTTTAGCGCAAAAAATAATTCATCATTTTTCATTTAGCATAAATGATGTTTTGGTAATATCAATTTTACTTACATTTGTTGCAACTGTGTTACATTCTTTCTATTGTCGAAAAAAAACAGGAGTTAATGCCTAATCGTTCCAATTAATTGAGTGGAAAGCATTGATCAGCTATACATTTTTGAATAGTGATTTTTTCTCTTTTCAATACACATATATATAATATTTAATATAAATAATGTGCAGTTATAGAATAGTTATATTCAAACTGAAAATTTCGAGTTTTCAAATCTCTTAGAACAGTAATTTTTAACTAAAGTATGATGCCAATATTAATTAATGCAAGTTTTTGAGAAAGAAGAAGGAAGAAAAAACGTAGTGATTAAAAGGTTGACGAAATAGAAGTTCTAAAATTCTCATTTTCAATTGCTTATGTAGTACTAAGTCTTCTCTCTTTGCAAACGTAATTATTTAGCTTGCATACAAAATAAATTTTGGCATTCAAACTATGGGTAGCTTCTACTTATTTTCGAGGAAAAAAGTGATTAAATCTTCCACAAAAATCAAAGTCAGTATAATTTGGAAAAGGTTGAAAATCCATCTGCTTAGAATTAAATATCTTTAATTTCACTGAAAAGTTCGGTATTTAATGAATGTCATTCATTTAAGAGTAAATAAATAAATGAATAAGATTCGAGAACTTAAATTAAAATTATCAATTAAATGAGGAGTAGGATTCGATATTCGAATTCGCGAAAATTATTCACCCATCTGCGTTTCAAATAAAACAAAACGGGAGGAAATTCTGAAGCTGAATGCGAAAATGTTTGAGACGCTTAAATGATCAAACTAAAATGGGTATGTAAATATCAAAGCTCAAAAACGAAGCCGTTAAAGAAAAAGAGAACGTTTCGTCGGGGAGTCAAACGCTTCGATAAAACAAAAGATCACCTCGAAAGCCAAACGAGCTTCAAGCACGGAAGCTAGAGTGGTTCCTTAATCGGGATATTTTCCAGAAGGTCCTAACTCCTCAGTCAGAGTTAAAAGCGTATTAAAAAGTAAGAAGTTATCCGCATTAAACACCCGTTTTCCCGCCCGTTTAAACACGTTCAATTAGACGTTTTAACGTCGCCGCCGAATTTCGAGTTCATGAGAGTTAAAAATCCGCGAGGGCAGCCAAGAAGAGGAGAATAATTTTATTTATTTATTTATTTTTTTTACAAAACAGTGAGAGAAAATGGGAGGGGGTGCGGACAGACAGACGGACGAACGGAATTTCCAGGCGAGCGAACTGGGCGCCCGTTAAACTGGATAGCGTATGTAAATGAGGGTTTTGTAATTACCGCCGCCGCCATATCAGATACACCGCCGTTACAAACCCTTTTATTGCACAAATTAAGGGAAAATATGTCGGCTTTGTGGCCGTAATTAACATTGCTATCTCTTGATTAGGAACTGGCGGGCTGTACCCCAGCAATTAGTGGTCCCTATTGCTAAGAGCAGATTTTGCTTTAAATGCCTGGCGGGAAGGTGAGGGTAGGCGGCCATTTTTGCCTCTGCAAAATAAACACCCGGGATGAGTGTGGATTGTGTCAAGCGATGTTATCACTCTCGTTGTTGCCGTGCTCAACTGGTGACGGTAATTAGAAAATAATCACTCATTGTGCTTTTCTTGTTTCGCTCCAGGAATCTGGATGAAGTGGGCTTTTCTGCACCCTATTCCGCGGAAAGGGCTCTTCTCTTCTTGATGCTCGCTCATCGAGACGGGTCTTCATCTCCATCGACGCTTTGGGCAAGACGCCCAACCACCTTTAGGTTCCCAAACGTGTGGAGTCGTCGCTTTTTTACGCAGTTCGGAATTTTCTAGTTAACTTTCCATCGAAAATGTCAAATGATTTTCCATTATTGTATCAACAAAATGACAGTCAGATATATATATGAATCATAAGTGATGAAATTATTCTATAATTTCGCGGGTGATCTGGCAATACTTCCCATCTACAATTTTTTCAATTTTCAGATTTTCCTTTTTATTAACTTCATTACCCTAATATGCTCACGACATATTCCAAGCAAATATTACGTTTTACCTTTCACCGTTGATATTCAGCATGGTCAAAAAATATTTGCCTGATTGCTTCCAAAGTTGCAGGGTATGTTATTGTTCACTGCACATACTATGTGCAGTTCTAAGCCTGTCCGACAGAAATAGCAGTTCATTGTTTATTTTTGTGAAGTTCATACAACCTGTAGTGAAAAAAAAAACATGATATCGTCTACTTAATAATCTTCTGCAGTTAACTTTTTTTCCTCATTGTCATATTACTGCGTTATTTTGGTATCGTCTTTTTCCATTGATCCCCTTCTTCTTCTTCTTCTCTGTCTTTAATTCTTTCGTTCATTTGCATTTTTTTTTTTTTTTTTTTTGCTCACATTGAAATATTAGAGTTAGTGTTCCATTTGGGCCACATACGATCAGATAATTTAATATTGACCAATAAAATCGAACGATATTTTACGATCTACACTTTTGATGAATCATTTCTTTATAATATGTAACTAATTGATCTGTCGATTCAAAAATCATCTGCAGGCCTTCCTCTCTGAATTTTAAAGTTTCGTCCTATATTTCCCTTGCATAACAATCTATTATTTTTATTATTATTATTATTATTATTATTTTTTTTTTTGTATGAGTTCAATCATTTATTCTTTAATGTATTAAAAGTATACTTCCTGCGCAGCTTATAGAACAAAAAACATATCAACTTTCAAAGTACTAAAGTTCTCGAAAAATGAATTAAAGCACAAATTTTATTAAAGAAAGCATAAAAACGCTGTAAAACCAAATCTTTCTCCTAACAAACATTAAGTTGTTACAGCACATACATTTTATGCTACAAAATGTTATGTCTGATAACAAAAACCACGTGTACAAGTTTTCTGAAAATTTCAAGAAATATTTTAATATTCTCTTAAAAACGATGAATATATTAATGTTCTTCATTGCACTTTATCGAAATGCCACATTCCTCCCCACCCCTCCCCTTTATGGCGGCCTAAATAAAATAAAAGAACTCATGTCAAATTTGATATAAAACTCAAATTAAAAATACTCACATATTATCGTATTTAAAAAATACAAATTTTTTATGAATAATAAAAACTTGTAAAAAATGCAATACAAAATTCTAAACGTAAAGGCAGAAAGAGCCAAAAAAAATTGTACACTAAATTTCTATCAGATTAAGTAGCAAAAATTAAATTATTATTTTAATCGTAAAGTACAGCAATACATAGTTGAATTTTAAAGCTTTCTGACTTTTTATCACGAAATTTGAAAAATTTAATTTTTGTTAGTTCAAACCAAAATATTTTGTTTCGAATTTGATCAAGAAATAAAACCCTTGATCAGACGTTAGTATATAAATGCACTTCAGCTTAATTATTCATTTAATATACTTATTAGTAACATGAGTAATTTAAGAGTTTTCGTTGATGCTGCTCAACTTTTATTGCAAAAATTCAATCAGCATTTAAAACGAGCAGTCTAGAATGAGCATAAATAATTTGATAGCTAATACAAGGTTTTTTTAATTATATTCTTGCTTTGAGTAAGTTTACACCAAAAGCACTGAATTAAAAATTCTTGAATGTCAAAAATATCTTTTAATTTTTTACACAATATGGTGGTTTAGAATAATAAAAATAATTTTAATGTAAGACCGGAACGAAATTTTAAATTATTTGAATTAGTCACTCAATTTTTATTATTGATTACACGCGTAGATTTATTAAAATTAGGCAACGAAAAGGAAATGATATTCATTAACTGCAAAAAAGATTCTAATTTCGTGCATCTCATTTTCTTTTCTTTTTTTAATTTATTTATTTATTTATTTCTTCAACATTAGTTTTCCGAATCGTTAACAAATCAAGATGAGCCTCGGTTTTTGAGTTGTTAAAAACAATTATTGCAGTTTCTAAACACCTTATATATCTAAATACCTTATGAGCTTCGTATAACTTTCACGTTGTATAGTTTTGTATGGTTCAAGCCAATTCGTATGAAATATTTAAAAGTAACAAAAAAAATCTTATTTTGTCGGTTCGAAGTTCACTTTATCCAAGCAGACATATTTTTGTTATTATTAGAAAAGGTTTCAACGCTGTGTTTAATTTAGCGAAAAAAATCTAATGCACAATTTAAAATTTTGAACCGACTTTTTAACGCTTTTCAGTTTATTAATTTATTCTTTCACAGTACCAAAGAATACTTTCAATTCAACCTAGAAATTATGAGTCCTAACTCCTTCAAAATCATAAATAAATAAATGTTAATGAAAATTTACGAAAATAAATGTTTTACGCTTAAATTCAACACATTAAGCATTTTTTTTTTTTAAATTTTAACACATTTAAACATTTTTTTTTATCTGAAAATAATTTTGATTACATTCATTTTTCTGACATACATTTCTAAAATATTTTACCAGTTTCAGTTCGTTTTTAGCCTACTTTCCCGTAAAAGTAAAAAAAAATAACAATAAAGCATGAAAGAAGGCTTAATGTATCGTGAAAATATCGTTAGAAATCAAGAAAAATCAAAAATAAGTTAAGTAATTAAATAAAGAATGAAAAATAAAAAATTTGAAAGTAGGGTATTGAGATGGGGAAAAAGTGTGTCGGTCGGTCTGTCGGTCTGTCTGTCTGTCTGTCGGTCTGTCCCCCCCCCCCCCATAACTTTTGAACGAATTGTCCGATTGGAAAAATTCTTTTTGCATTCGAAAGATCTCGGCGAGGACATCTCATTTCCATATTTTAGTTTTTGATATGAACAATTTTTTGTTTAATTTTGAACAGTTCAAAAATTTTCAACATTAGCGCCTATGGGTGAAAATGAAGCAAATGATGTAAACTCTGGGTACAAGATCCAAGTTCCCATGAACAAGCTCACTGAACGAAGTTCTTGGCGTGAAATATTGATTTGAACAATTTTTGTTCATTTTTGAATAGTTCAAAAAAAAGAATTAACATACCGCCTACGGCGAAATTTAGATCCTATATAATTCCTGATCTAACGGACCGATTTGCTTGGAACAAACTTTATCGGAAAGCTCTTATGACGTAGAACATGTAAAAATAGAAAGTTCATCCAGAACTAACGAGCCTATTTTCCTATGAAATTTTTTTATCGGGATTTTCAAGAATATTTTTGAATTAATGAATGATTAAATGAATAAGCAAAAGAATGAAAGAATAAATGAGTGAATAAATATATGAATAACAATAAATGAATGATTGAATGAATATGTATTAACCGTTGAAAAAGGTATATTTGAAGCAATTAAGAACTAAAGCTAAACGAGAAAGACAGAGAGAGAGATAGCTAGATTATAAATTTGAATTCGGTGTATACGGGAAAGTAAGCTCGTATAGTTCTAGACGGAACTTCTTGTTAATTATTATTATGTAGATATTTTCGCGAAGGGAAAAAAGTAACAACTAAAATTTGACGCAGACTACTAGAAGTTGATTCTTAAACTAACTATTTTTACTTGTTCATTTCTTTTCCTGAGACAGAGCTAAATTATAGCTACTTTTTTTTTTTTTAAATCTTTAATCGCTTTTAATAAAGTTCGAACCAATTAAACACGGATAAGTTAGTAATTAAAAATTTTAAAAAGTAATGACAATACAGGGATCAAACCAACATTTTTTAACACGGTCCGTTTTTTTTTTTTTTTTTTTTCGTGAATTTTAAAGAGAGTTTTTGGGGAAAATCAAAATATTTTGTGAAAATTGGAAAGTTAAACGTGCAGTGATGAATTTTTTTACTATTATTTCCCGGTTATTTAATAAACAGTTCTGTGAAAAGTACGATTTGGTAGTTCGGAATTTTGTGAAAGGTCCATTTTGTTTGGAATTTTGTGAAGGGTCCGAAAACGGACCCGAATTTCCTCTGGCGTGACCCCTGCATAACACATTAGAAGAACAAGCGTATCAGCTTTTTAATTTTCGAGAATAAAGTCTGCCAACATTTCCGCAAATATGCTAATTGAAATGAGAGTTGTAGTTATTGGTAAAACCTGTGTTACTATGTGCAAGTTATTTTTTCAACAAAATAATACCAACAGAACATTAAAATTTCAATTTTTTTTGTCAATTGGAAATAATAGCCACAATAAATTTAAGGCATATGCATTTGAAAAAGATAGAGCACAGCAAAAATTCTATTTAGTTACAATGAAGGAAATAGAACTTCAGACTCGAAAAATGTGCAGAAGTTTCCCTCATTACCGAAGCAATTGTTTTAGAAGTTTTCGTAAATTTGTTTCTCGTTAAAAACTATGTTACGTGAATGAATTCTTAGTACACACAGAACGGTTATTTATTAAAGGGCCATACTCTAGTAAATCTAATGCGTTTCACTATACTAGTAGTGTAGTAACAAATCATCGATCTTCGTTCTGCTTATGCATCGTAACTTTTATCATATATTTACCGCAGTGAAAGCGTCCTTGGAATTTCCTGATGCATATGTCCTCGAAGCAACATTAAGAGCACAATTTCGTCCCAGCGACTACTGACTAAACAGAAGAATTAAAAATAGGAACGTCATAAAGTATAACTCAAATGACTCGCTGCGACAAGAGCTCTAGCCATGTTCAATTTAACTTATCACTGCACACCACAAGTTCCCCTCTTTCTTCTATAGTAATTTGTAAAACTAATGTTGTAACCAATATCATATTTCAAGCCTAGGGCTTAATCATTATCACATGGCGGCACTTCGCAGAAAGTGCTGCTGAAGGAAAATTTCAAATGACTCGGTTTAAAATAAAAGAGATGAGTGCACCACTTGATATTTGGAAAAATTCCAAGACGAAAACTTTCCACGATCTCACGGATGACGCGATTCTTGCCTGTTTCGTCACGAAAATTTACCTTTTTCGAAATGACATTGCTCTTAAACTCCGGGGCCAGGAAGCTAATGTCTAAAGAAAAGTGGTAATATGCTGTCTTGGGCACACTTGAGGGTACGATTTCCGGGGTCTAGCTTTGCTTTCCTATAGTTCGCAGCTACAGATAAGCCCAACTTTCTCTTGTTGATGGCTGCGGATACTTGATGTCCGATGCGTGTCTCTTTCTCACGCGAGTGTTAAACTGCCTGACCTTGTCACGAAACGGAGAGGCTTCTGCTCTCTCAAAAATGAGCTATTCTATTGATTGTGCTTGCGAATGATGCGATGGAAAAAAATCGATGTCAGTGGTCAAAGAATTTCCGTTTTAGCTTATTATAACTGATTATTTTATTTTTCTTTGCAAATCAATAAGTTGAAAATGTATATATATATACTCTCATAAAAAGTATTTCAAGTTAAGAAACAATTATTATGGAGGCAGGAATTTCGTATTCAACCGCAATGTAAAAATCGTTCATGATTAATAATAAAATTACACGTTAATTTAAAGCACAAATGAGCAAAAAAATGCAGACATGTGTTTCGGGATTGCTTGGAATCCCGAAACACATGAAGCTTCATTTGGATGTTTTGCATCTAGAAGCTCCCTGTCGCATTGAAAAAGGGATTCCAAGAAATCCCGAAACACATGTCTGCATTTTTTTGCTCATTTGTGCTTTAAATTAACGTGTAATTTTATTATTATTGTTTACTTGCACAAAGTTAAATTATTTTTATTCGTTCATGATTATTTTTGCTTTACCAATGCTTAAATCTGTTTTAGGCTACAGTAAAGAAAGTAAGTTATTAATTTGGGATTTTACAAGAACACACAAGTAAACTTATTAGGAAATAAAATATAAAGTGCTAGCTCCATTAAGAAAAGAAAAAACCCTTCGTCGTATGATGTGTTGTGCCATGTAAAAAGTGAATGACGTAAAATTTATATCTGATATAGAAACGGAAACGAATCTGATTTGTAGAGGATGGATGCTTGAGGAGAAAAAAATCTTCCTAAATCAAATGATATCTCCTTGAGTGCTATATGTTTGGGCATATGAAATATTCCGAATTAAGAATAATTTTTTATTGAAACATCGTTGCATTTGTACGCTTTTTTTTTTTTTGAAATCTCGCTTCAAATAAATTCTTTCTTAAATGTCAAGAAATAGAGCCATCTGTGTGAGAATTTTACCTAAAGTAAACGATTCTCTATCAACAAAGATCTTAATTAGATGTTTAATAGTTTCGGCAAATTAGAATTTAATAATTTATTACAGATGTATGCAATTTGGCATTAGAACTTCTTTGATGATAATTTTAGGTAAAACGAGGTGAATTTCTTTGATTCTTGATTATTCTTATAGTCTTGAGTTAGTTGAGTATACTGTATACATTTGTAAACAATCATTTTTTTCTGATAACTTAAAGCAATTTTCTCTGTTCATGAAATTAAAATTGAGCAGTTTACACTTATGCTTCAAACGATAGCTTCAGTCTTTAAATCTTTATCCGGAGAACCCTCAACTAATGCAGTCTATGTTGCATAAAGCAATACCAAAGAAGCTTATTATTATATTTCATGGGCTATTTTCTGTAGCATGAAATAGTTAGGCCCCGAATGCAAATATGCCAGTCTATGTTTTCTGAAAAATCCGGTGTTATTCAGGTTGTGAAAATTGTGCAAGGTATGGGAAGTAAGTTGATTTTCTCTTGCAATGCCCTAAGAAATGTGCCAACCCTAATTGAACCACAAAATCAGTAATATTGGCGGTACAATCCCCCCACACACGCACTGTCGCGGTTTTCGCAAAGCTCTCTGTAGAAAGCGAGACGTCCCTTTTTTCGCGTTTCTAGTTAGTAGCAGTTCCGTGTCATGCAACAAGAGTGGCTGTCGAGAGAGGCCGAAGCTGTGTCTGTGGGGGCGACAAAGCGACGAAGGGAAAGTGCAATAAATTGACTCGTCGCAAAAGGTGCAACGAGACGTGCTGAAAACTATACACCGCTATCTTTTTTAAAAATTGCGCTCTCGCTGCGAAAAGGCAACATCGTGTCACGCTCCGAGTGGTTCCGCAAAGAGCGAGCGGGCGCATGTGTTCGGTGGTTGTAAACACAGTGATTGGAGGCACGGGGCGGATAACACTAGCGCCTCATTAATTACGACTGTCCCTCCCTCCGCGGATGCGGATCAAGTGGACTGCAACCTTCTTTTCTTCCGGGGAGTGCTTCTTCTTCCCCCCGGCTAGAAATGTGGAGATGCTCACACCGAGGAACACGGGAACAGCTTGCGAAGATTACCATTAATCAAGCAGGGGGGCCTTGCTTCATTATAAGCAAATGGGTTTTAATTTGCCATTGTTTAGACGCGAGAGTTTTGCCGAGCCCCGCCGCAGTTCAAGCGTTGTAGATTTATATAGCTGTTCATCGCGAGCCGGACCATGAATATTCATTAAGAGAGCTTAATAACTCCCCAGTAATAACTATTAACTCCCAAAGTTTGCCCCGAGTAACTGCGGAGTGCCTACTCACGGTAATTAATTCTTGCAAAACGGGAGGGGAACCCGGAGAGGCTCGCGGCCCCTTGGCCCGGAAAACGGCGAGGGGGCCCCTTTTCTCGCCTTTTATTGCTCTGCCGCTTGGCCGGATCGTCGCACGTGACCCCGGCAGCATCGCTAATTATAGCATCTGGGTAGAAAAGTCACAGATCTGTCTCTTCTTCGGAAGAAATCGCCATTAGCCGTTCGTCGGTGGCGACATCTAGTGACGAGAAAGGGCTTTTTACAGCCTGTCAAGATAACGGGGCGGGAAATTTGCGTTTGGCACGCAGATACATAAGTCGAGGCCGTCGCTCCGCAGAGACGGACGCCGGACGAAATCTGCGTGCAACAGATTTACTTCATTTGCATGCAAACTTATTTCCGATACCCGCGTCTTCACAATAAATATGCTACGCGTGCTCAACACACCTTTCCGAGAATTACGTTTATTTTTCTTTCCCGAGTTCATCGTTAAATTAACTTTTTGAAAGTAATATTTTCCACTTTCCTAACAGATAGGGAGGCTGAATATCTGCTTACAGCTTTCCTTAACCCCTTCCCTCTCGCTCCCGTGACATGTTCGGGCTGGAGTGTTTAAAATTTCAAAATAAAAACAAATCAAAAATTAAAAATGAATATACATTCATACACATATTTTTATATCATTTTCTGGGATAAAAATATATGCACTTTTATGACCGTTTTCTTGAAAATTACCCGACCGTTAAGGGGTTAAGTAGCTCCACTTCGTTAGGCGCATTGAGCTACGGGGAAAAAACATTAAACAGTTGACAGAGAATTAGCTATAATGTCGACGATGAGAAGAAAATTAAAGTAGATTTTTGGTTTTTAACAACTGATTATAAATGTAATTGTAATATACCATGAAAGTATAAATATTGGTTGACGAATGTCATGGATGGCGGTTGCCCCCGCTGTTATAATATAGTTCATAGTTGTATTCAGAGATTATGATTCCAGTGTCATTGCACAGTGATTATAACCCTAAAAAAGATGTATGAAATATGTTTCGATTACTTTACTTTTCGAGGCTTGGGGCATGTGACATTTATGCCTGACCAAGACATGGAAATTAATATAAAGTGTGGCAGTTAGTAAAAAGGGGATTGTTGAGTAAAGTTGGTTGCTCATGCTGCGCAATGTTCACTGCTTGTATTCTCAATCGAGAAACATTTAATACGTAGGAGGATCGCATTTCTCATATAAAATTCCATGAAATATTCGGCAATGCTGTAAATTATTGCAATGTAATTCCATTCCATTAGTGCCAGTGGTCAGTCGCAAGGGGACGGCGCGTCCCTCTATATATTAATAATTCTCCCCCCCCCCCCCATTTTTAAAATTGTAACCCCATTTTTTCAAAAACTTTTGCTCATATCTGCAGGCCCCCCCCCCCCCCCGCCATTTTTTTTTTCTTTTTCAAGACTACATCATTGATTAGTAGCACTTAATAATGAAAAGTACATCAACCACAGTAGCTGCATAATTCGAATTCTGAATAAAAGTATAAATGAAGTTGGTGCGTGATGAAAATGTTTTTTAGTAGAAATTATTAACGAAGACCAAAAACATAGGGCACTGAAACTAGAAGTACCTGAAGAACTCTCTAGATGTAGTCCGCCAGACCCGAACAGAGCCTGAGTTGAACAAAACATTTCGGAAAAAAGTTCGTGCGGTGTTTTTGTAAGAATGTGGAGATGCTGGAATGGAGGTTCGGACAGCCTCCGAGGAAAAAAAAAGGGGATGATCCGGAGTTCGGATGCGATCCAGTCCATTGTTTCACGTAAGAGCTTCCTTCGCCGTCTTCAAGTCGCGTCACGTCCTATCTTCTCGGGATTGTTTTGTGAAATTTTAAATAGCGCCCATACCCCCCGATTTGATTACGTGTTGTTCCTAATGTCTTTTCCGGTGCTCGTAAAGTTGTTACGAGTGCTTTTCAAATAACGCAATTAGTGAAATTTTCCGTTCGTACTGAGCTGTGCCGGCGTGGCCCTGTGAAAAGGCGCAGATGCGATTAGTTCGAGAGGAATTTCTCTGCGTTTTCCGTGGGGGTTGTAAAGTTGCGTTTTAAAGATTAAATTATGAGCGATATTTCGGAGAGGATGCCGCTGATTCTTGCTCCCTTTCCTTTTCCTCAGCCACCCCTCGCACTGGCGGCCTAATTGTTGCACTTTGCCGACTTTTCTCTCGCGCTTTATTCTCTCGTCTTAAATCCCGCGACCCCTGAATCTCCCTCTGCGGAACCGCCCCCCACCCTCCTCTCCACTTGCCTGATATAAAAGGAAGGCATTCAATGAAGTCATTCCGCCGATCATGCACGACGGCATTTCTTGGGACGCGTGTAAACGCATTTGGATTTTAGCTGAGATTAAAAGAGTCCGCATCTAAGAGACATTTCCACATAATTGATGCAAAATTAAAGTAGCTGCATCAAGAGCGCGGCATTTCAGATGAGGAGCAAAAAGGAAGCAATACCAATCTATAGACATAAATGCAAATTGAGGTGTTGGTGTAAGAATGGATTTTTAGAAAGTCAGTCAGGTAGACATAAAAATAAGCACATTGATCTACAGATATGGAAAGACATCAAGAAGCGTGCATATGTAGAGAGAGTTAAATATATAGAAGAATTAATGAGTTGATTGCAAGAAAAACTGAAAAAATAAATAAATAAATAATAATCTAATAATAGATACATAGAATTAATGTAATAGTGAAGAATTAATGCAATAATGACGAATTAATGTATGTATACGTAGAAAATACATGTATGTATTTAGTTAACGAAAAAGAGTCATGCAGAGAAGTAAAAACAAAGGGGAAGGGCATCAAAATCTACATAGATATGTGCAGTACAATAGAGCAGGCCGAAAAGGGACATTTTATTTTTAGTCTTAATACCACAAAAGTGTTGAGCATATTGGGAAGAATAAAAAGAAAAGAAGTAAAACTCTTTCTACCTCCCGGTTGCGCATGTGCTTTAAAGTTTGCCAACATTTGGGGTAATTCACAGTTTTAGAATAATTTTTAATATTTTCAAATTGGCCGCTTTCCGAACATAATAGCTCAAGTTCTTATACAGATTATTAAAATTTGACGAGAAAGAAAAATACAAGCATTTAGGTTGAAATGAAAAGCTCCCGAACGATAAATAGGTAGGTAAAGAGAAGATTGATTGATGGGAAGGAAAAACATTAGGAGTACATACATAAATAAGTGCAGAAACATAAAAACTTTTACACAAAAAGTAAGAAACTTTTTACGCATTTAACACAGCACCCACGGCGTAAAGCATTGGGACTCATCCGCATCCTTTGACTTGGGAGCTCCTTCCTCTTACTACTACAGCAATGGGCACCAACAGGACGGATACTTATCGTGCAATCCCGATTACCACCCATATTTTAATCTCCAAAGAATAGATTTGGAAGTTGGGGTGCGGGTTTTAATCGAGGAGTTGTGATAAAGGTCTTCATGAAGATTTTCGGAGTTATTTTAAGATGTTTCATGTATCAGTCACACATAAAGTGAAAAATATTTTTAAGAATTGCATAGTTTTTTACATAAATTATGCCGTTATTGATAGATAGACGCTGGTCATATTCGGGCGAGGGGGGGGGGGGGGGAGTATTTGGTATCATACCGTAAGTCTGATTTTAAACTAAAGCTTAAATTAGAATCTCAATCTATGTCTGGAGGGTTATCGTCACGAAATACGTTGCTGTCGAATTATAATGAAAAGAATGAATCTAATTAATATTCTCATGTTTCATTGTAATCTGCGATATTACGTAATGATTTTCTGTAGTTATTATAAAGCAATTGTTCACTGGGGGAAAAAGAAAAACGGAGGGGTGTTTTTCATTATCTTATCCAAAATGAAATTTCGTCTACGTTAGGAACTTATTCATCTTCATCGGAGACAAAAAAAATTTCCTGAACGTACTCATGTACTAGCAACGGATTTCCTGGCGGTAAAATTGCAAAAAACATTCAACTGATGCCTTCCGAACTTTGCCTTAATTGATTCTTGGAAACATGGGGCCCTTCCATCGGCCAATAAATTTGAAATAGTATATCCTTAGTCGAGGAAAAGTGCAGGCTTGGCCAATAAATTTGAAACTGAACCGCCTGTTATCGTAGTGGTTCCAACTGTTTTACCGTCTTTTCGAGTTTGGTTTGACCCTCTTGCCCCGATTTTCAACACTCTTCTCTGCAGTGTGAGGGTCGAATTACGGTGAGGGGGAGGTAAACAGCTAGGTTCGTTTAACGGCTTAAAGTCCGGAAAAGAGGTGGGACAAAATGACAGAAAGAAGTATGGTATTGACACTGAGGGTACAGTCTGGATGTGTATGCCCGATTCCGGCTGCTCTTTTTCTCCACATTTCAGCTGAAAACAAGTGTTTCTAGTAAGTAGTAACCCATATCAGCATTTTACAAGCATTTTCTATTACGTACTTCAGATTCCTTAAAACAACTTCTAACACCTCTCACAACTTTCTTTTCTTCTTTCAGTACTCCCGTGATATAATTGTGCCTTTTTAATAGCTGTTACGAAACGGTAACGTAATGAATGCTTAGTACAATTTTTCTCCAAAATGTAGCACTAATGAACTAATTCCATCAACTCTTTTTTTCTTTCTCTTTCTCTCTCATTTCTGCTGAATCAAATTAAACATTCTAACAAGTCTATTTCTACTTTTCCTGAGCTTTACTTTTGACAAAACTGCTCATAAATCGCTTGAATTACTTTGAAACTGATTTGCTATGTTGTTGTCGTGAAATCAATTTGTATGTAAATACACGGTGAAGTGATAGTGGATGTAAAGTTTTAAAAATTATAATATGCACGTAGTGCAGTATATCACATAAATATGGGCAAGAGAAAGAACCTATTAATAATAAATAAAGCACCTTAAGCAATGCATTGTCCCGAAAGAAAAAGAGAAAAAGTGATTGCCTGATTGAATTATATCCAACATCTTTCTTTTTTCCTTCTTTCTTTTCTTCTTTTTTTTTTTTTTTTTTTTTTTTTTGAGAGAGAGAGAGAGAGAGAGAGAGAGAGAGAACAGAAAAATAGCACTAAGAGTTCTCCCCACCCCCACTCTATTTTGCACCTTGTAATACAAAATTGTTGGGAATTAAAGTGACGCCTTGACGTTCTTAAAATATATTTTTGAAAATAATTCTCAAGCTTCATTTAATGCGAAGAAAGTTATGTTATTGGAAACCTGTTATTGAGACGCTTGATGAAATAGAATAGTGGTTGTGTGTTGAAACTCAGTTTTCAAATCATAGTATACAATTTTTCACAAAAATGTGTGATTGAGTAAAAACATATAAATTTATCCCTTCATTTATTCATACTTTTGAAGGATGTAGATTTCTACGTGTGCCTGTTTGTGTACTAAAGCACAAATATAATGAGGGATAAGCAATACTTGTACTTTTTTAAATATTGTTGTCATTAATTTTCAATTATTTTAACCTTAAATCATTACAGAAACATTTATCGGTGTGCAGATGTCTTTGAAGAAAATCGAAACATATTTCACACAATAACCGCTCCTTGTTTTTTTTCTTTTTCTTTCCTTTTACATTAAAAAAGTGCAATGAAGAAAGAAAAATACTGACTAAATTTAAGAGCAAATCAGCACTTCTGTTATATGAAACAACTGATGCGATAAAAGTTAATTCACGTGTTAGATGCAATTGTTAACGATCAACATGCAACCAATGATTTACCAACAGAGTTGTAAAAAGAAAATTTTTCAATGATTCCGTCGTTATTTGAGCTTTTGAATATAATTGCGCGAAGTTTTTAGAGATGTAAAAAAGTACGACGGATTCTCCGCTTCTTGTTTATTGTTAATAGTTTTTCGGCATTTATAAAAACGCACTCTATTGACTTTCTCGGTTTTTCGCGAATAACTTCGTACGCAGCGAAAAAGCTCTTAAACAACAGTCATTACTTCCGATTCAAACGCAACACTAATCGAGAACTTTTTAAAAAGTCAGCCTCAAGATTTCGGAAAAAGAAGTAAAATAAAAGAATAATAATAATAATAAAAAAAGACTCTCTCCTTTCCTCTTGCGTGAACACTGTAGAAGAGCATACGACACCGAATCCAAACAATAGCGATCCTTTCATTTTGGAGAGACTCGCAGACTGCCGCATAAAGACAGCCCCCTTTAACAAGCGTCCGTAATGAGGTGGGGACTGGCTTTCTGGCCCTCTCGAGGTTTGCCGAAATCCCGCCAAAACACGTTCCATTAATCAAATGGAAGATCCTAAAGTGATACACCAATTTTGGTAATGAAGGCGGTTCGGGCTTGCCCCTGCCTCTTGTGCCTGTCTTCATTTTGCGTATAAAGGCCCCCCCTTCGAATGGTTGCCCGCCGCGGTTATGTGTATGAGTAAATACGTAAGCGTTGCACGCATTGAAAGCCCATCGTCTAACATTTGCCTCGTTAAGGGGTCTCTAACGAATCCATGATAGCGAAAGTGGGATTCCGGTTCCAAGGCCACATCCCCAATTATTATTACTTGCTGATTGCGGACCTGTGCACGTAACATGCAGTATCTTGGCTAAAGGCTTCGAATCCAATGAATCGTTTGCAGCGAACTCCTTGATAATCTAAGAAATGAAATGCTTCATGCAAATATACTATAGGAATTTCTTAAATAGTAAACTATTTCTTTGGATCGTGTTTTTCCCCCTCGATGTCGACTGCTCTCGGCACTTCTTGAAGAATTTCTTTTACAGAACTACTCCCATTCATTACTGTGTTTAAGCGAGATTTTGCAGCTATACTTTATAAAGATGACTACGTTAAACGAAATTGCCATATTTTTAACAGTTGAGTGATTGGATTTTCCTCATTCGTTGCGCTTTGATTGAGTTATCAAATTTCAAACGATATGAATTTTTAATCGATATTCTTCGAATTTTCAATGCATTATTTTGTACTTTTATTTCATTCGCAAGCTGCATTTTATAGATTATAGTTTAACAAATGAAGTAAATGTATTTTTAAAGAAATCTTACTTTAACTATCGAGAAAGTGTTGCAAGCATAGTTTATGTGAAGTCTATCGGCACATATTAACTTGCTATTTTCCGCTTACCTTAAAACGATCGAACATTTTAACGATACTAGTATGTTTTGGCTTTTATCAAACTATTTCTCTAATAGAGTTTTTTAGGGCTATTTTGAGTAAATATGTCCCCCAAAGAGATATTATATAATATTATAACATGCTGTAACTCCAGAAGGATCGAATCTAAAAACAGAGAGATTTTTTGGAACAATAAATTCGTACTTTTCAGCATAAGTAATTAAGTAGGAAAGGAAATGAAAAAAGAAATCTTTATTTAGTTTAATGAATTAATAAATCCAATCACCATTAATACTGCTTATAAAGAATAGGTTTTGAATTTCATTACATGCTAAGAAAAAAAATGAAATTAATTCAGGAAATAGCCACAAACATCCAACAGAGAGAGGGACATTTGTCTCTTTAAATTCTCCAGCATGTTTCTCCAAACAGGAAGGTCACGAAAGTATTTAGACAAAAAGAAAATTTAAGGGAAAAAACGATAACAATTACTTAAAAATTCGATATTTTGTAATTAATTTTAAGAAAATAGAAAATCTTAGTTATTTTTAAAAACGAAATTACCTCACTTCTGGAAAAAAAAATATTGTATGTACTCGAAATGCGATCGTTTGTAGAAGGAAAAGTTGTGACACCCAAAACTCCAGTTATGTCATCAGTCTTTGAAGTCGTGTCCAAAATATTGCTTAGACAAAATAAAGATCACATGGATAGGAAGACAGGAAGTGTGGGGGAGTTTCAATGGAGTGTCTTCGTTCACAAGTCTATCTGAAAACCCCCATATTCGTCCCTTTTTCCACTTAAGCGGTAGATACGGCAGGGTGTTTTTGTGGGGAAAAAAGAATTCCTTTACAACAGTTCTCTGAAATGACAGCTCTGAGGATAGAAGTTAGGATGATTGACCCGAATAACCCAAGATCACCATTCTCGTAAAAAGTGAGCTATCAAATCGACGTTTTTTACCCCTAACGGTAGAACAATCTCTTGTAGAATATTGGATAAGTTTTTGACTTAAACTGCACTAATTACTTGTGTACCAATAAGAGTTCAGGCGTTTGGATTGTTCTTCCGAAAAATCCTGATTTGCTGAAAAATGATGTATCCATGTATAACTTTCAGTCCTTTAGTTCAGTACCTGATTTTTGTTAAGATCTGCAAACTTGATAATTACCAAGTTGGATTAAACGCTTGAGTCTGCTTTAAAATATTTTCCCCTATTTACAATTTGTAAGGTTTCATAAATAGTTTTACCTACTGATGTTAAATCTCGCCAATTTTTCGTTCAACTTTGAACAGTTCAAAAAATCTTAACATTAACTCTATTGAGGAAAATGTAAAGCAATTTATGTAAACCCTGTGTATAAGACCCAAGTTCTTTGGAATAAGTTTATTCGAAGGAGCTCTCGACGTGAATTTTTTTTCATTTGAACAATTTTTGTTCAATTTTGAACAGTTCAAAAAAAATTACCATTAGCGCCTACGGGGAAATTTTAATCCTATATAAATCCTGAACTAATATACGGATTTGCTTGGAACAAAATTAATCAGAAAGATCTCATGTTGTAGAAGATGTATAGATATAGATATGAAGCTCATCCAGAACTAAACGAGCCCATTTTCTCATGAAATTTTTTCATCTGGATTTTTAAGGGTATTTCTGATGAATGAATGAATGAATTAATGAATGAGTGAAAGAACGAATCAATAAATGAGTAACTAAATGAATAAAGAAATGAATGAATGAATACATAAATGAGTGAATGAATGAAAGAATGAATGAGTGAATGAAAGAATGAATGAGTGAATGAATAAGTATTAACCGTTGAAAAATGTATATTTTAAGCAATTAAGAACTAAAACTAAATGAAAAAGAGAGAGAGAGATTATAAATTTGATGTTGCTGTATACGGGAAAGTAGGCTCGTATAGCTATAGTCGGAGCTTCTTGTTGCTATTATAAATTACGCACTAAGTATAAAAAAGGCAATTTTTTGTTTTAAAGCGAGAATTAGTTACGGGACGGCGCGGAATTTTAGAGGATTAATAAGTCTTGCTTATATGCTTATTAAAAGAATTGATTGTACGCATTCATGGAAACTTGTTATGTATGTCGGATATCGGATGTTTTGTAAATATCGCCACAAGATCTGTGCTACTAGAAAAGTACTTCAGGAATGTCTCAGTACAAAAATGCTCTCAAAACCATTGATTTTAAAAGAGAAGAAAGCATTGAATTATTCCAAGAAAATTAATCTGATTTTTTTCGAACAAAAGTATTTTTTGTTAAATAGTTAGCATAAATGAATTATGTATGAAAAATCTGTCTTTTCTTAAGTATGAGGTTTTCTTCCAAGTACAACAACAAATAAACAAAGATGTGTCAAGGTCAATCAGTAAGAGAGAAAATTATGTAATCGTTGATTTATAACACGAACTGAATTTTCGTTAGATGAATTCTTTTCTTTTTTTCTTTTCTTTCTTTCCACGAGTCGAGAATATTATTTGATGTGTCTGTTTCAAAATTCATTGTGTATTAGAGATAATGTAATTCAAGGCACACACCGTATGCAGCCCCCCCCCCCCCCCGGAAATTCTTCTTAATTTACTCCTCTCCTCCTTTAAGCTGTTCTTAATATAGTGCATCGAAATCCCCCCCACCCCCCACCCCAAAAAAAATCTGGACACAGCATTGTTACACGATGTTTCTTTGCTTAGTACTTGGAAAAAAATTCTTTTTTTGGGATCGAAACGGGCTAAAAAAAAAGCCTCCAAATGTTTTTTTTTTTTTTTATCGGACACTAAGCTGCGATTGGTTTTGTCCTTTTTTTTTGGTTTCCATTTCTAAGAGGCAACAGAAAATCTCTAAGAAAGAAAACCTTAGAAACTAATAGGAATGTAAAATTAGCTTTCACCAATGCACCATTTTGTCAGTATACTTAATCTTTTAAAATTGCAATAGTAAAGGGGCAATTTCTGAAATTTAATATTAACTCAAGGTAAGAAAAAAAGAGTAAAAATCAATATTGAGCCTATAGAACTAAAATTTACGATATGCGGTGATTGAAAACAAGGTGTAATTAATTCAAGCTACAACGGAAACAAGATATGTAATAAATTATTTACGTTTTAAATTTTTCTTTACTTCAGAGTAATTATAAGCTAGGAAATACATGTTCTAAGCATTCAAAGTTTTATTGCAAAGTAAACATTGAAGTAATCTTTGCTAAGATTTTTTAAAATTGTTAAAAAATAATAATAATCATACTAATAACTGTTATACTTGTTTAAATTTGAATATCATTGTATCAATTTCGACCCATTCCCAAAATCATCTGTCATACTTGTGTGAATGATAGGTATTGCAAAAGCTGATCGGAGACGGTATTAAAAGAAACTGAATCAATTACGCATCCGTAAAAATCTCATTAAAAGTTTTCTGTCTCTTCCAAATTGTGATTGCGTCCGAAAAACGATTTTTTCTAATAACTCTGACGTGCGTGTCCAATTGCGCGCGCAGTTCGGCGAAAGTATGTAATTGATCGATTCTTCTGCAGAGGGCAGCACTAGCTGAGAAGGAAGTGAATCATCTGAAAGATCAACTAGCTGCCGCCAAACAGTCTCTCCAATTGGCTGATCAGATCCAGAAGGCTCCTGACATGGAGCAGGCTGTTGACGTTGTGGCCCGGTCTTCCCTGGAGTTGGAACTCGCATCCAAAGAGAAGGAGGTAAGCCACCTAGCGACATCTAGTGGGGAACGTTGCATCTAAAAATACTCCGCTGGGGGAACGGACTTTGCGCGCGAGTTTTGCGTGCGCTCCATGGAGGTATTGTTTGTTTGGATTCGCTTTGCATGTTCCGTAGCACCGCTATGCTTCCATGAGAAATATATATGTAACTATTGTTAGCATTTAGTAATTAAATTACGTCACGCCTTTTAACTTGTTTTGGATTACGTATGTCATCACCAAAATGTCAAACAATACTGACGTTTCTATCGCTTGATTCGTTTGCGATACCTGGATTACTTCTGAATGTTTCCTTTTATTTTATTTTCATTTTAATTCATATTAAAAGAATATTGAATTGAATTTAAATGTATACATAATTTAAATGCTAAAATAACATCAACAAATAAATTATGGTAACTGAGTCTAAATTTAACGTTATTAAATAATTTTTGTTTTTGAATTATTATATTTTTCTGTTCAAAACATTTTTTTTTTCTTTCTCTTTTTTCATCTTCGTGCAAAAGAGTATTTAACTAAATGCCGCTATATTTCTACTTTTATTACTTTAATTGTTTTTATTTTTCTTTTCCGCACTTCAAAGTATTCTATGTAGTGCAGCTATTTATTAACTTTTATTTTGTTGTTATGTTTATGTTTTATTATATACAGTGCTTAAATTATTTACATTCTAATTTAAACTTTATAAACTACACCCTGGCATCTCAATAGAACAATTTTTCGTAAATTAATTTAGCGTGGTAATTTGAAAGTCGTCTCCTCTTTTTTTTTTTTTTTTTACAATGAAGCGTCATTTTATGATGTTTTAAAAAACTATCTGAACGGAAAATTTCTTATAGACATTACTATCCGTTTTACATACCAGATCACTATTTTGAAACTTTCAGTATTTATCCAACGTCAACCGGCATAAAGAATACATTTTGGTCGCCTTAATTCTAAAGAAAATTAGCAGTTTTTAAGATCTGATTTTTAAAGTTCTCGTGTGTGAGCTCTTGAAGTTTATGTTTAAATTATCTTATTAATTAGGTGCTACGTAATTTGTGCTTTGCACATAATAACAATTTTATTTTTTAAAAAGTAAGTACTTCTTTTGCATTTTAATAGTTTTAGCCTGTTTTCTACAGTTGTTATTATTACGTGGTATTGTATTCATTAGAACGTATGACAGAATATTACCCACGCGTTTGTAATAGGAGCAACGCATAAGTAAGATTCCCTACTCAAAAAATCATGAATTATAATTTCTCTCATTTTCATCAAACTTTTCTAAAATTCAACCGAATGCTACTATACAAATACTGTTAATTTCGTGGACACATTTTAACATTTTATTAACATTCCCGTTCAGATCAAGTGAATGTTTCTTCAGTCTTTATTACCCGCGAAATATTACGTAATAGTGGTTAAACCATTTATTGGTATTTGCTAGTGCAAGTGTCACAGTATAAGGAATTCAATAAAATGTGTTCAAAGTTTTCGGTGCCATTAAAAATACAATTTTTCTAGCTGTATTTATGCTCAATGAGTTTGATTTCAATTGCATTTTTTGTTATCAACTAATAGTTGCTTTTTCTGTTTTGAAAGAAAATGAAAGATTTTGTTTTATCTCCACGTAGTCGAAATTGAATTTTTAACAATGACTTAAGATTATTTTGTGATAAAAAGTAACCTCCTGTATGAAATATTTAAAGGGTAAAGTAATTGATTAAACAAGCATTTAAATAAATATTTTTCAAAAAGAGTGCAATAAATAAAGAGTTTGTACTTTCAAATTGGAGGAAAAAAAGAAAAGCAATCGACTTATTACTTTGCTGATGTTGAATAAAAAGTCTTATTTTAAGTTAAGTGGTTCTAAAAATAAGAGTTTTTAATCTTTAAACATTTTTTCAACTATTAATATTTTATCTGTAATAATATCTTTTCAAAATAACAGTTTATTTTCTATTATGAATGTACCTTATGCCATTTTTTTCTCGAATTTTCATGAATTAGGACAAACTTTATGGAATGACTATGATACAGAAACGTTTGACTTTACCTATGAGTATTATTTTGTTTCAAAATCAAATTTTAAAACTGTTCGAAATCAAAATAAGAATAGATTTTATGTTCTTAAAATTTTTGTTAACTGTTTAAGGTTTTTTATCTTGTATATTATTGCATCAAAGTTGTTTCATTAAGAATGCAATGTTGTTCGATTTCTGATTTAACTTCCATAAACTGACAAAGGCTCTCAGGTGCTAATGGATAAAATTGAATCGTGGAAACTGCATTGATAGAAAATTGTGCAAGTCTTGCATCATTGTGCAATACGTCTTTACGGAATGCAAATCTAATTTGAAGAGGGAAAGGAAACAATATACTTTATCTTGCCGTTTGAGTTCAAAGTTGGTGTGAAACAATTACTGGGATCAACTTATATAACAAGTGTAAATTTTATCAATTTAGTTTCTGAGATTCGTATTCAACGTGATGTCTTAATTGAAAAGATAGAAATATTAAAACTTAAAACATATGGAGACGAATTACATACTTTTTCTAATGATCCAAGGTCATTCCGAAAGCTATATAAAAATCATGTTGTGGAGGGTAGCTCTCTGTCGGAGAGAGAAGAATTGCGTTCAAACTTTCATGCAGATTTTTAAAATTAATTATTTTTTCTTTCCACTAGAGTTTGGTCCATTTTAGACACAAAACATTCAATTTCCAACAAACGTTTTAAAATGTGCCTCGCGTTAAAAAATGGTATTTTGTCTTTTTAAAACATTTTTCGTAAAACTGAGCGAGAAAATAGAATACGGTAAAAAAAAAAAAAAAATGGGTACATATTATGGTGCTATTAACATTCACGATGATGCCATCAGTTAATATTAAAAAACACACTTAACGAAAAAGAGCCGCCATCAGTGGCGAATTTTTGTTTTGTTTCTATCATGACTTTTATATTATTCTATTTTAACTTCTTAAAATTTCAAAAATTGTTGTCTCCATACGTACTAATAATATTACACCAAAACTATTCGAGGCATATTATAGTGGAAGGAGTAGAAAATGTTGAGAACCCCAAACAACTAACTACTCAAGTATCATCTTAATTACACGCATTACACGATTTTAGAAAGTAGATTTTTTAAAGATCGTTAAGATTATATGCTTAAATTGTTTGAGCGTCAATACGAATTAAAGTCGTGTTTAATACGTATATTTAAAATGTCAGAAAATAAAAATTAAAAAGTTTATTAAATTGAAGTATCCGTAACGAATCTTTCTACACGAAAGAAAAGCTCATTGTATGAAATACCGTGTAAGCCCGAGTACGACCTGCACCCTTATTATTGGGGTAAAATTTTAAAGAAAAAAATTACTGCTTCATTTTAAAAATTTCTTTCAATTTCTGCTTATTAAATAAAAAATATCCCCAAAATAACCGCATACAAAATAAATAACTTGCTTGCTGACAGTAACGTACTGAGCAACTTTCTGAACGTCAGAGACGTCAGAAAAATGATAGGTTATCGTAGAATAAATTATTTATTTAATTATTTTTTTATTTATTTGATTTTTTTTTTAATTTAATTTTTACTTATTTATTTTCCTCTTTTCGCTATCAAAGCTAAGGGAATTTATGAAGACTTTACAAATATCAGCTTGATCGAGTATTAATTATACAATATTAAATACTCGATTAAGTACCGCGCCCCAATTTGCAAACCTATTTTTTAGAAAACAGGGGGGAGAAAGAGAGAGAAAAGGGGATGTTCGGGATTATTTTCGGCGTGGTGGAAAATTTTGCTCAAAATAAGTTTCAAGTTTTCACCATTTTTAAGATTTACGTTATTTATTGTACATGAAATTGCAGCTGCATTTAGACTATCTTAGGTTTTCTAAAATTATCCAGAATCCGAGTAGCTTCCCAAAACGGAATAGGAAAATATTCCGCTGAATATAAATGCTGTTGTAATTAATAATGAATCAAGATAATCAAACGCTTCTTATTTTATTCGAATTCGTATTGTACTAGGTTTGCACAGTAGGACATCCGGTTATTTAAAACGTTCCTGTTTTCGAAAATGGAATGCGCAAAGTCCGCATAGTTCGAGTCACTTTAAACGCAGAAGGACTCCGGGAGGGGGGAAATAATATCAATTCGTGAGGAAATCACGCGAAAATTTAATAAACTGTTTCGCTTCTCCGTCCAAAAAGACACAGAAGAGTAAATGAGAAGAAAGGAGAACAATGTATATTTTCCGAATTTCAAATCTTCTGTTAGTCTACCTGAAAGTGCATTTCTTCTTTTTATTCATTACGAGGAAATCTTCCTTGCACTATCAAACGCGCAGTGATTTGTTTGAATCATGTGCGCAAAGTCACGAAAAGATTTGCAGAGCGCATTTTTGCCGAAAACCTTTTAAAGCAAAGAAGCAACGCGGAATTCCAGAGTGCATTTTCTTTTTGAAAGTGATAAACTATATTAGGCAATTTCGGATTCCGCGCCCCAGCAGCCCACTTACAACCCGCGATGTGTTGCCAAAGAATTTGCATTAAAACTTAAAAGTCGTGCAGGGCTTAAAGTGCCGAGATTACAATGGGAATTCTTCGGGCTGCTGTCATCTATTAAAAAGGCGCCCTCTATGGTGGAGGCGGTTATCTTTATAATTCGCCCAGAGGAATGAACTGGTATTTCAACGTATTTGTAAAATTCAAAAGAGAGAACATTGAAGGAAATTGTATTCTTGGGAGTAAACGATTTGAAGGGAACGCTCTTTTTTGTCATGTAATCATGCATAATAGAAGATATTATTCATGATGAAACGGTTCATTATGCTTCCGTATGTTGTGGATACATCAATAACTTTCTAGAATTTGTAAGTTTGTTGCCATACAAATCTCAGATTTCGTAACGTCATGTATAGCAAAAAAAAAGGTAAGAAAATACTATTTATTCATCGAAATAAAAAATAAATAAATAGTACCTTAGCTGGTTTTACTTGCGATGCGTCTTAACCCATTTTTAAAACATGAAAAATTTTCCGCTTTTCCACGTAAGATAAAGGGCGTAATTTATATAGAAAAAGAAAATGACATTGGATGAAACTTAAAAAGTACGTAATTTTAACAGATTTTCTTAAGTTCTTCCAAGAACCAATCTATCAAAATAAAATTTCGTTAGAGTATCTTAGTGTTTTGTTAATGATAATCTTCCATAAAGATGGCCCTAGCGATAAACACACAACTAAGAATAACTAATTTTTTGTTAATAACTGGAAAAAAAGACATTTTACACAGTATTTATTCATAAGAAAATGTTTAGTTATTTTAAAATTCGTTGAATTTAAATCTTTACGTTTTTGAAATAAATCGCGAAAATTGTTTCAATTCCATAATGCATGACCAATAAGTGTTTTACCTGGGAAACACTTACAACAGGGTGTCTACAGGTCACAAATTTGGAAATCGGTCACGAAAGTAACGAAAAAGTCACGAAAATTACGAATAGGTCACGAGAATTTTCCATCCAACGGGACCGATCCCCGCTTCCAGAAGGCATCGGATATTCGATATCTGACAGAGGATACTTTTCAGTATCCGGCGTACGAAATATTTGGTTATCCGGAATGTCAAATTTGATTTTTAAAATTTAGTTAATTAACATGTGTTTTGATAATATACGTAAATGGATACCGGTTATCCAATATTTTGTTCGAAAATAATTAACGCGTCACATACGGGATAACGCATTTTGCTTTTCAGTTTGGTTTAATTCTAAGTCACTGGGACAAATTCATATTAACTTAACAATTGCATGAAATATGCCTGATAGAGAAGAAAATTTGTAGTGAGAATTCTCGGAGAACAGTTGTTCAAAGCAGTACAATAGTTATCGTATTTCTTTAAATGTTCTAGATGTTTAATATCGTTCCATGCATGTCTGTTTGTATTAAGAAGTTCGTTTCAAGTTATTGCTTTTAAAAATGAGTTTTTTTGTTGTTTTTTTTTTTCAATTATGAACTATACATTTTGAGGACAAACTAGTAGTTATGTAAGATTGCAACATTTTAATTTTCAATTTCAGATTTCACAATTGGTTGAAGATATTCAAAAATTGCAGTCTATTCTGAAAACTCTACAAGAGACAAGTGCCTCGAAAGTATGATACTTCCTATTAAAACTTTCGTAGTAGTACTTAACTGATTTTACAACTAATTTCAAGTCAATGCTATAAATATAAATAATTTCTCATTGTTATAACTATTTTTCATTTCATTTAGTGACGAATTGATACACAAAAATATAAAAAACGAAAGAAAGTAAACTAAAATTTATAAATTATATAGTAATATAAAAGTTAGTTTTAGAAAATATTTCATGTCGCACGATTTTATACATCTTTATGAAATGAATGTTTGAAAATATGTAAAGTCACATTGCAAAATAAAACCTATTCCTATAATTCTTACAAACCCTTTTTTTAAGGTGTGCGATCATAAAATATTAACATCAAACAACTGTGTTTCAACATCATGTCCACTCCGTTTTTATGGAACACCTCAATAACTCGCAATTGTCTTTGGTATCATTTCATGAGTGTTCGAAGAAATACCCGTTTAATTAAAATTTTGCCACTTGTATAGTTAAATCTAAAATATTTCTAGTGCGCGGCTTTACTAATGATTCCGAACTGAATGTGTTGGCAGGTACATTTGCAATGTAGCACATAAATGAATTTGGATGACATAAGCCCTATATTATTGAACCAAATACATTTTCTTAATTCTGCGAAAATCAGTTTACTTCTCAAAATGAAATCAAAAATCGGATCATTCGTACGAGTTTTACTTTATATTTTTGAGCGCTACCTCCGTAATACTATTATCTCAGACTGTTAGGCATTATGCTTCGGTAAATTCAAACAATTAAATGCTTTTTTAATAAAAACATTTTAAATTTAAGGCATTTTTAAATGATACTTAGTGCTCTTTGATACATACAAAGGCGTATTACGGAGGTAGCGTCTTAAGCTGTAATTTAATTCTAAAGAGTGATTTTTGTGCAATGGCAGGAATAGTATGTTAAATTCTTTTCTAGCTTTTCTTCGCGCAAGAGTTTATACTGTTTTTTTTTTTTTGTGAATGGGATGCTTTTACTTTTCGAAGGCTATCTTTATTTCATTTTTTATGTATTTATGTATTTATTTGCTTATTTAAACAGATTCTTGTTGAAAGTTTTGCTCGAAAGTTTTATCTATTCTATTTTAAAATGAAAATTTCTGACCGGTACATAAATAAAATTGGAATTTTCTTCAAAATGTTACTGAACTGTTTCCGATAAAATCTGAGTGTTGCTGTTTCAAATTTAAATTAGATTCTATTGCCGGATTATAAGATGATACATACTTAATGAACTGCTTTAATTTTTAAGCATTTTTTCTGAACAATAACATTTTTCATTAGATTTTATATTAGTAGTTTATAAAATCGAACTGACCTTTAAAGTACCCTTTTCGTCGTTTCGTGCCATCACATCATCTGTCATAAGGTCTCTTATAAGACTGACTGGAATTTTAAATCAAATACTAAAAATTTTATTTTAAGTATCGAGTACAAGATTTAATTGAATTTCGGACCCAATTTTTCGAACAAAAAAAAGTGCGTCTTTCGAAGTCCTTATAATTTTGCACTTTGTAAAAAGAGGGTTTTTTTGTTGGTAGCATTACTTGGAATAAATTCGTGCCTCAAAATTTTATCAAAAGAATTTAATAAGATAAAAGTAAATTAAGTTGTTTTGTCTCTGGATCTTTTTCTTTCTTCTAAAACTGGTGCTGTTTTTTAGATTGCTCAACTCGAAGAACAAGTTAACGAAAAAGACAAGATGATCATTGAACTGGGGGAAAAGCTGATCAGACAGAAAGACTACGAAGAAATCAAAAAAGAACTGAGGTAATAAAACACTATAATAATAATAATAACAAAAAGTTGTCTTTAAAAATAGTTTCTTATTGTTATTATTATTATTATTGCTATGGTTCTCTTTTTTCCGTTTTGAGTATAAAACTTAATGTTCCAAAAGACCTTTAGAGTATTTTAAGGCATTAAATGTGAATTTTTAAGTGTGTATTAGATATTTTGCTTCAATAATTTTACTTTTTAATTTTTAAGCATCTTGAAGTACACCAGTCCCAGAAATTGGGAAAGTAAAGACGAAAACAAAAATCAAAGTGACAAGCCTCCAGACCTCATCAAAGAAAGAGAAAAGTCCTCAAGTCGAGAAAATGACTCCATCAAATTCATCAAAACAGAAGAAAATGGTACCTAAGATTTTAAAGCATATTTATGTTATTTAAAATTGCTGCGAAATAATTAATTTCATGACTTTTTTCCCAAAACGAGAAAGTTTATGTTTCACATGTACTTCGTGCTTTAAAGAAACAGTACTTGCTGGTTAAAGGGCCTACATTTTTTTACTGCTAGTACAAACTCGAACGTCTACTGATATTAACTTTCCCAGCAGACGCGGTACATTACTACCGTTAAAGTTCGCGTGCATTTATTCCCCAGATTATTGTGAAATGTGAATTCTAATCACTTAAATTGTGAAATTGTGTTGTGATTTTGATATTAATAAAATTACTTCATTTAAACACATTCTGGTTTCAACATCAAATTGAATTTAACGCGAGTGTATCTCTTAGAACGAGGGATTGTTCGAACTTAAAACAAAAATATTGCCAATTTAGTGTCAATCAAACATTAGCTAATGTTCAGAAGAAAGACAAAACTTGTTTTGACTGATTTTTTTCTGTTGAAACTGCTAAAACTAATGAAGGAATGTTTACTAGAGTACGTATCGGGAATCTACTAATTCCTCCAGTTTTTTCAGATACATAGCTTTCTTAAGAAATTTTATGAATCATATATTCTCTACAGTCTTATTTCATTGAGTATTTCAATGTTAAGAACAGTAAAATCGCTGAGTTCAGAACAGTCTTTAGTCACATTTTACGAGGTTGAGTTAGTTAGCAATAGTTTTGCACTATTTTATGAAAAGAAATTAATTGTCGTAGACGGGAAAGATCCCACTACAACTAAACACTATATTTAGTGGTCATAATCTTCGCTTATTGCAGAAAATGCACGGGCTGCAGACATACGTTGTTTCAGTTTTCAACAATAAAAACTTCATCAGTTGGACTCATGTAACAAATTTGTTTTTCTCAGTCCTGAAAAACTTAAATCCATGAATATCCCTGAATTCTCTCTGAAACCTGTACCGTTCGAAAGCAACCTTTCTGAAATAACCAATTCAGTTTTTATGACTGTTGAGTATTAACATCTTATTTGAACAAATCTAAATCAATGGCTTGTTTACAGGTACATCTCAGAACTACAACTTACACAGCGTCGATAGTTTTGGCACGATGCTGGGGCAGGAGATCGTCACCAATTACGCTCATCACGTTACCAAAGAAGAAGTGTGCAGTAGGCCTTCTTCTCCAGCGTCCAAAGTAAATGACTCTTATTCTACATCGACCTCATCCCTCAATAACTCTCATGAAGACAGAAAAGCTTCCCCTCCCATCGCGGATATCCCAGTCAGCGAGTCAGCATCCCCTCCTCTACAGACGGCAGTCAACCTGACGTCCTCCTCAGAGAGGTCTTCCCCTTCTGGTCATTCGTGCAAAGACTTGGTTCCGTTGCCCAGGAGGAGCGACGACACTTCCCTGGGGAAGTTGCAGGACTGTCTGAGGCACAACATCGACAAGTACGCCAATGAAACCCTCAACACGCTGAATATCGCTCGCTGTGTCAGAGAGTTGCTCAGCGTGCACAACATAGGTCAAAGACTTTTTGCCAAGTTTGTTCTCGGACTATCACAGGGTACGGTTAGTGAACTGCTCTCCAAACCCAAACCCTGGGACAAGCTGACTGAGAAAGGACGGGACTCTTACCGGAAAATGCATGCCTGGGCTTCCGACGATCACTGCATAGGAATGCTGAAATCACTTGTGCCGAGAAGAGGTAAGCTTGAAAAATGTATATTTCATACCAGCGAATATGACAAGCAGATTTTTCCCTTTTTATTGATGCTATATCTTACTTGCGAAAGATGAAAAAACTTTTAATCTTTCCGCCGCTTATGCTCAAGTGTTGTTAATTAAACTGATTAGTTGCGCAAAAAATTGTAACTTGAACTAAGTTAATAGGCATTCTTTATTTTATCTATTCAGCTTTTACGCATCCAAACAAAATATAGCTTATTTCAGAAGTTATGATGCTCTAAGTAAAAAGCAAAAGTAAAATGAAAGAAGCTGAAATTAATATCATATCCGGCTAGTTTTTTCTGAGTTTTGTAAGTGTAAAAATAGCTTGTTTATCTTTGAAGAAATAAAATGCAGGAGAAGCAACGTTGTAACGCAAGAACTTGCAAAACAGATTGCATGCACACGTGTTTTGGGGTTTACGAGGAACCTCTTTATTATTGCAATGATATGAGCTTCAGAAAAGGAAGCAATCAAACATCTTGCGATTTTATGCTTTATAGCGCAGTGGCTGTTATAGTCATTTCAAAAGCATTTGGTTATTTTTTTATGTGACCAGGAGAAAGTCGTTGCTGCTCTTTTTACAGATCTCTAATTGGAGTGAATAATTTATAAATGATTTTCCATAAAATATTTCGGAAGAAAAAAGAATTAAGCGTTTTGTTTCATTCTTGAGTTGATTTAAACAAATACTATCCATATTTATCCCTCTTTTTATTTTTCCAGTTTGTTATTGAAGGTCTTCCTATTCCTACGATCTAATAATTGTGTTCCATTTCAAAAGCCCACCCAATATTGAATGTAATGTATTTTTTAGAATGAAATGTTGAAAAGATAGTTTCATACTTTATGCGCAAAATGCTTCCTTCCCCTTTTCTTAATTGTTGCTTAAAATTTTAAAATTTCAGTTGCTGAAAGAAGATCAACCCTTCTTTCTTCTCCACCAGGTAAAGACTGCGTTGGAGGAACTGGAAACGGCAGCGGGGGCCTTTCTTCATACAAATCGGACGATCAAGGCACTGAAGAAAGGATCGCCCAAATTCTCAACGAAGCTCAAATGGCAATGATGAAGCAGCAGGAGAGGAAAAGTCCTCCCTCTTCTATACCCAATGGCAGCAATGGGGACAACCGATCCATCGACAGTTGTGACGATGTTCGGGAGAGTGGAGGAAACGAATCGAAATTGAATCACGGCAATTCGAGAGACACTTCATCCAGTTTAGAAAAGAGTTTTCGACGTTCTAGGAAGTACGAGAATGATGACATACCTCAAGAAATGGTTGCCCGTATCTATCAGGAAGAGCTTGCTAAGTTAATTGGCCAGAGAGTGGAAGAAGGATTCAGAACACCTCGAGATCAGTTTGAAAGGACTCAAGAGGAAATCCGACAAGCCTTAACAATTTACCACCAAGAACTTACCAGGTTATCTCATTTAATGCCCACGAATCATCATCAAAACTCCTTTAATCCCTTTACTGCAAATGGTAGCTCATATAATGTTTCACACCATCATAATAGTAATAGCAATTCTGCAACCAACAATAATACTAATAATGGTAACAGCCAGCCCCTTCAGGAATGCCCAGTAGACGCTACGATGAACAATAGGTCGAGGACTGATAAAACGTCGTCAGGTCGAGAAGAACCAGAAATGCGACACCATGGAAGTGCCTTTTCACTGGTTCGACCGAAGACAGAACCTGGTCTTTCTTCCTCCATGAATAAGTCTTCGTCAACGTCAGCCTCTTCTTATCACCTTCATAGCTCTTCACCCGCTCCTCCCTCTCTTTTACCTTTGTCGGACTCGAAAACGTCAAGTCCGGGGGCACCACAAATCAGTCCTGATGACTTGGCGACTTCGGCATCCCCTCTGCAAAGGATGCAATCAATAACAAACTCATTACTTTCTCAGTCATCATTGCCTTCCTTGCCAAATCCACCCCAGAGGCCTGCAAAAGCCGTATTGCCACCAATCACTCAACAGCAATTTGATCAGTACAATAATGTGAATACAGAAGATATTGTTAAAAAGGTAAAGTTTTTCTCTTTTTTTTGTTATTATTACTTTGGGTTCACAGTATATTTTGACTAAGAGTTTAAGTGTTCTATTCTCTAGCATCTGTATTAAAAAGTAAAATAACGTATATATTACGTACAAATTTTTCAAACGATTGCAATCTTTGTCAAAATTTGTGAGTAAGGTACGTTGTTATTTTACTTTTTATTCTGTAGCACAGAGATTTTCAACTACGTTCTTGATATGTGTATTGTTTACTTCTTAGGGTACTAATTTTAATTGAATCTCTCGAAAGTAGCTGTTTATTCCTTCAAAATAAAAGTCAGACTTTTTATTAGATTTTGTCTTTTCTAGAAGTTTTAATGTTCCAAAAAAATAATTTAGCTTCTAGAATTTTGGGTATTGTTCTGGGAAAATGTTAGGGACTCTAAATAGGAAATTTAATTGCATCGATGCGCCTGTTAAGGGAGAAAGGAAGTAGGAGTTAAGTATGTGCATATGTATCTATATTTATTAAGTATCCCCTCTTTCTCTCGTCATCCCCGATAGGTGAAGGAGCAGTTGAGCCAGTATTCTATCAGCCAGCGACTGTTCGGAGAGAGTGTCCTCGGACTGTCTCAGGGATCTGTGTCCGATCTTCTGGCTCGTCCAAAACCTTGGCACATGTTGACTCAAAAGGGGAGGGAGCCATTCATCCGCATGAAGATCTTTCTCGAAGATGAGAACGCCGTTCACAAGCTGGTAGCGTCCCAGTATAAGATAGCGCCGGAGAAGCTCATGAGAACGGGAAGCTTTGGTGGCGCCACGAATCCACAAGGCATCATGAATTTTGGTGAGGATTTAGCTACTTTTTCTTACAATTATTAGTTTTTCCTATGTGACAAAATTCTAACCAATAAAATGAGTGAATAAAAAGGGAGTGGTCAAAATAACAGATATCGCGCGGTTGTTGATATTAGGGACCGTTCGCAGAAACTGAACTTACGTTAGCAAAACAATTTTCGTAATAAAATTAATCTTTTTAAAGAACATTTCCTAATAATTTTTTGTAATAAAAAGCCAAGTATTGAGTCAACTGGAATCATACCCATAAATGTTTTGCCTCCAGACACAGTGATGCACAATAATTTATTAACATTACTTTAGGTGTAGTATTTCTAATCAGAGTTGTAAAATTTCTATTCAGAAAAGCTTCGATTATCACAAAAGGGCAAAGTGAGCATGCAAGTTGGGACGAGAAAATATCTTGAATTAATGTAAACAAAATGTCTTTAAAGAAATATTATGGCTTAGTTACGCTGTAATTCATTTGCTGGTGAGTAATAATTTTTAATTAATTTGAAAAGGATTATCTATCTAGTAGAATTTATTTCTTTTAAAAGCAAGGTCCTTTCAAAAAAAAAAAAAATAATATGTGAAGTCTTCACAAATGGAGAAGCTAACCTTTTGTATTAGCAATGTGAAATGCTATTTCACACGTAATAAGATGTACATCGCTGAGGCACTTTTGGCGAATACGGGTTTTAACGCAGACGAAGGAGTAAGGAATTTAAGGCAAAGTTTTTGGAGACAAATGAATATGCATTATGATTATTAGTACATATATTCAGAACTTTAGTTCACCTAAGTGACTGCGTTTCTAAAATCTTGAATGTGGCAAACAATTCAAATCTTCGCGATGTGTTAGAATTTCTCTTTATTTTATAAAAAATAAATCTAAGTAAAATATCATTTCAAATTGTTTTAAAAAGCAAATAATTTTTTTATGCAACGTTTTAAGCATACCTCTTTGCAATTGAGTGTTCACAACTCGACAGTAATTGGGTTACAGTATAGCGATTAAATTTAGTAGAAATATGTATAACAATGTATAGTACTTATCTCAGAGTTAGTTTTGACTTGATGCTTAATAATTTTCCGCACATAACTAGTTTGCAACGCGATATATTTTAGGAAATATTGCAGTTTTGGATGTGAATATCTTCCTGATTTAATTTAGTTCATAATTTTTCAAATACATACGAGAGCATCAAAATTATTTTTGGTCATCACTGAAGTAGTGCGTCTGCATCAGAATAATGCTCAAGAGTTCCAATTTAATGTTCAACTAATGGTGTTATTAAATATGCTAAAAGTATTTTCCCTATATTGTTTGATTGTTCCTCTGAAAATATCTGGGCAGCAATAAAATTTCGATTGTTGATTTTTTGATATGAGTAATTATCCTTTCTCGACAGCAAAATGAAGATCACCACCGATTGAACACTGCAGAATACGTATTTTGTTACTTTTAAATGTTCTTTAATATCCTCTTTACTGCCCGAAAACCTAACAATATTTTCTTTATTTGTCTTCTTCAGGTGGTTCTAACAAGCTAAGTCCGAGGCCGATGGAGAACGCCTTGAGGACTCCAGAGAATCGTCAGCTTGCTCCAAACAATTCCATCTACACTTCCCACAATCATCCACCTCGTTCTATGTGTGTCACTCCAGACAGCATGCCAATCTCCCTAACAGTAACTTCTTCCAACACACCATCCTCAACAATCCACAGCCGGAGAACCCCAACAATCACGCGTAGTTACAATCAGCCCTCTGTCTACGAGATGGCTGCACTAACTACTGACCTCGACACGCAAGTAATCACGTCCAGAATCAAAGAATCGCTCATGGCTCACAACATAGGGCAAAAGGTACGTTTCTTTAATGAATGTCGCATTTATTCTGACTAAAAAAATTTTATATACAAATCATAGAAGCGTATAAAAGCTGGTCTTTTATATACAGTGTCTTATAAATAAATAAAGCACTGCTCTGTAAAAATACTCAAAGAACTGTATTTCTATAAGCCATATTTTTTGAGAAAAATGTGAGATATTTCAATAAAAGTTTAACATCCCTTAACTTTTTAATATTTATTAATGAGTACTTAGCCTGAAATAAGAAATGATCTCGATAATTTTTTTTAAATGTGTACATAGGTATATAAGTATCTTCCTTATACAAATGTATACTTTTCGTCGGATCTCCACTAAATTTAGTACGAAGGTACTTTGATACCCCGAATTTGTGAAACAGGGATATTCTAAATTGAGATAGTCCTTAAGGGGCTTCAGAATTTTATTTTTTAAATCATGAAATTGATAATATTTATCCAAATGTAATTTTGTATCATTTCGATTTTTGCTCTAATTTAAAGTGCGTAAAGTTGCTTTAAATGAAGTTTGTTTGAAACTTGAACGACAATTAAAACAAGTGAAGTAATATTTTAAAGAAACCAATCCAAACAGTTGCCACAAAAAATAAAAAAGTCCATGAAGAAAAATATCAACGTGAAAGAATAGTTAACTTGAAATATATCTATAGTTAATATGTATTATTTTGATATCTTTGTTAAGAAAATTACAACGTACATTAAATAATAAAAATATATTCTTGAAGTATTAAAGTTTTTATGAGATTTGTTTCTCAAGAAAGGGGTGGGGGTAATTTTTATTCTGCAAGAACTATAGATTAGTTATTCTTCGTACGTTTTGTGATTGGACCTTTACCGTCATTTAAAGAGATTGTTTATTATAAAATTTATACTGGGTTATAATAAAATTTAAGAAAATATAGCTATGTTATTAATTTTTTTTTTCAAAACAATTTACTCCAACTCATGTAGGTAATTTTTTTTTTGATCATTCAGGTCAGTCATACTCAACCTGCGACTCCCAGAAATGTTGTAAAGTCGCTCGGTCAAAGCCAGTAAAGGCAGTCAAAATACTTAACAATCGTGGTATAAACGTGTTTTTGTTCAGGTACAGCCTAAAAAAAGAGCTGAGTTTTTCTTTCCGGGAGTAATAGCACATTAGAATGGCCATAACAAAGATTAATTTGTTTATAACGCGCATTAATTTCAGTGATTTTTATTTTGCGGTCGTATATTAGTTTTTATGTGTGTGTAGTCTGAGAGAGGAAAAAATTTTGAAAATAGCTTGTTTAGGTATTTTTGTTGTTGTTATTATTTGTTCTTTTTCTTCGGATTGACATGTTACGTTTAAAACATGCGGTCATGTGGTCGAGATGTACCTTTTAGATCAGTGTTTCCAAAAGTGTGGTACGCGTACCCCCAAAGGTACGGGAAAAGCTTGGTGGGGGTACGCGAAGCACCGCACTCAGAACGTCGGGTAAACAAAGCTCTATATTGTCTCAACTTAACGTAACAATGCAAACAGGCCCGTCATTTGCGCGAAATTGACCCCCTCCCCGGACTTTTAGAAATACATGGAATTTATGAGTGTTTTTATGTGTTTTGCTCTTTTTTACCTAAGAGTAACTTTAGCATCATTCTGGTTGCAAATTGAACATGAGTATCCAGTTTTAAAAGAGACAGTCGTTACAAATCGTAATAATACTTTCCTCAACATACACACTTTCGGCTTTCTCATTGATTATAGTAAATGTTATACGTGATATAATCTTTATTTATTTTACTTATTTTTAGATAATAGGAACGAATGTTATTTTCCGTTTATTATTATTTTGTTTATGCACTAAAAAGGAAAAAACACATTTTGATTGTTATTAAACTGTGCGTATTACTATTTATTATTATTATTTTATTTTATTTTATTTATTTTTTTTATTTATTCTTTTTTTTTTTTTTTTTTTTTTAATTTTTTTTTTTTTTTTTTTTGACGAGTGGTCTCAGGATTACAAAGATTACAGAAGGGTTACACAGGTGTCGAAAGTTTGGGAAACACTTTTAGATAAATAATTTTCAATTTTTTTTTAAATTTGATGATGACGACATTCTGTAATGTGTTACTCATATTTGTTGCTGTTTCAGATTTTTGGAGAAGTTGTACTCGGTTTGTCTCAGGGATCCGTGAGTGAACTTTTGTCCAAACCCAAGCCCTGGCACATGTTAAGCATCAAAGGGAGAGAACCGTTCATTCGAATGCAGATGTGGCTGAATGATCCGCACAATGTTGAAATGTTGCAGACTCTTAAAAACGAAAGGCGAGAAGGTGAGATTTAAAGATTCATCACGTACAAGCAGCATTAATGTTCTCGTCACAACCTGAATATTTCTCTATTGCTAAAGATTATTAAATATATTAACGCAAATATTTCACAATCGTTTAAAAACTGCCTACCTCAAATCAATTTTTATTTGCATAACAATGGTGGTTACAGGCAGTAATTTTTATTTCTATAATTGAATGCTTAAGGAGTTAAGAGCATTTAGTGTTTATCACCAAAAGTGCTTGATTTTTAATAATGAAATAGCCAACCTGTAAAGTTTCTACTGCGGTATCAAGTCTTATTTTAGTACCTTGGGAAATTTTTTTAAAGGTACTGTGGCTGTATTTATGCAATGAGAAATATTACTTAAAAACAATAATTTAACGCAATAAATTAAATTAACATTGAATAAATACTAGAATGAGCACCTAAGAGGGTTTTTTTTTATAGCTAATTGCTAGTTTAAATATTTCTTTTGTGCCACATGTGTTAAAATACTTAGGTTATTATTTTTTTCAATTCTTTTTAGCGAATAAGCGTCGCAGGACTGGAGAAGGACCGATGGATAGCCCGAGGAGTCAATCAGATGGTGGCCAAATGTATAACAGCTACAGCTTTGCTCCACCATCTCCGTATCCTCCTGCTAAGAAACCAAGAGTCTTATTCACCGAGGAACAGAAGGAAGCCTTACGACTGGCTTTCTCACTGGATCCTTATCCCAGCACTGCAACCATCGAATTCTTAGCGACCGAGCTCGGTCTGTCAATAAGGACTATCACGAACTGGTTCCACAATCACCGCATGAGGATGAAGCAACATGCGTCTTCAGATGATGAGCACGGCAGGAAAGGTTCCGACAGCTTACCCCCACCTGTAAGAGAAGGTATGGCGTTCGATCCGGTACAGTATCGATTGCTGCTCAATCAAAGACTAGCGGAAAAGTGCAGGGAGAAAGGTGGTCCTCCATTCACAAACGCTTTCGGAGGAAGCCTACCGTACTTGTACTCTCCTTACCGCAATTGTTCGCCTCTGTCATCATCTGGAGATGATGTGGGCACACTGGACTTGAGTATGTCTAGTCAATTACGAAATTCCATCAATAATGCAATGAAGAATGATACTAACGGCAGCAGTACTGACGATCGTTCGAATAGTGAAATGAACGACGATTCTAACCTTTCCCAAGACAACCTTATGCAAGGCGACAACAGCGATCGTGAATCGGTCGAAGACTGTCAACCACTTCCTAGACAAGACATCTCACAGCTAAGGCCATCTGTCCCTCATGATCAGCAAAGACCTGTTACCAACGTGACTGGGAGTAGCAATAGGAGAAAACCCGCCATGCCCCAGTGGGTTGATCCAGGCCTAGAAATGTCTCCTGAGAATACCGACGACGAGGATGACGACTTAGATGATGATGATCACATTGACGACGAAAGTGCGACGGAGCAGGAAGAAATCATCAACGGCGTATGCGTTCGACAGACTGAGGACTTTGACCTGCTTCTACCACCGAGAGAGCAAACGATACATGTGTTGCCCGTACCAGCGCCCGATGAACGATCCTCCAATAAGTGCCACCCACACCGCATCGACAAATCCCGCCGAACTGATTCAATGCCTAGTCCCGATCGATCGGACAATGAGATAGAAGGCTTGACAAACGGGTTAACCAATCGGGAGCCTTCTGAACGTGTTGCGTCAGAAAAACTATTGCCAGTCAATTTGATAGATAGTACAACGCTCAAAAAACCTGTCTTCCTCGAAGATCAAGACGACGACGGAAGCTGGGACGATGCCGAGGCAAAAGACAGGCGTAAAAATATCGAAAAGCTGCAACAGAGACTCGAGAAAGACGAAGGGGATGATTGGGAGTTTTAAAAATTAAACGACTTTTTAAAGAAATGCATTGTTGTTCACAACTTCCGAGTTGTTCCCACCTCGTCATTGCTGTAAACGAGGAGACGATGACGATCATTTCATTGTTAAAAATCACACAGAGTCGCACCATAGTTTTCACGCGGACTCAACCCGGTGTATAAAAGAGTGGCCTTAAAATCCCCTATTTAAAGATGTAAAGTAGCGATGGGAATCTGATTGCAATGTGAAACCATTTTTAGAGCGGGATGTCCAAGGCTGAGATTTTGCAATGTTATGTGATACATAATTTTATTTCTTCACTTTTACAGTTCTTACGCCTTGAATTACTTCAGAACATGGATATTGCTCAGCCCGTTTGAACAGTTCTGTAACGAAACGAAAGTGTTCTGAGAAAGTATAACATTGAGCAACGCAATGAGCACGAGCTTAAAAATAGAAAACAAAAATGTTTCTTTGCTTGCAGCATGCTTGTGTGCGAGTGCTTTTTCCAACTACGAGCTGGATGTAAAGAAACAACACCTGTTAAAGAAATATGTAGTACCTCACTCTTCTTTTTTTTATGTATTGTAAATTGATCTCCTGGCTTTTAAAAAACTGTCAAATCACCGGAGAGTGTAACGATTGTGAGGTCAAATCTTTAACTGTTTCATTTTGTTTAATCCTTTCGGATCTTTCTAATGTAGAACATATGTAAAGCACCTATTACAAGTTGTAAATAGAAGAGTTTAAACTAACAATGCAAAAAAAAAGCACATAACTGCTTTGTCAGCTTCTCTGCAGTATAAATTGCAATTTCTTCTACAAGAATCAAAACTCCTCATTTCCGCTTTTTGCTAATGTAAAGAAATCAGTTTTTCTTTTTCTATTTGCGTTTTGCCCATTTTTCTAATCTTCATGTAAAGTGAAGCATTTACGTGTTTGTCTTGCACAAGTTATTGTGAATCTAGAAAAAATACTTTAAATGTTATCTCTTTTTCTACCCATTTTGAAAAATTTCGATCTCTTATTGTACGTTATCGTGTTTTTGGGTCCTTTACAACCTTGTGACACAATATATTATTACAACGATGCCTTTCTTCATGGTGCACCTGGGATTGCCAGGTGGTTTTTTGCTTTCAAAATGCCGCCTACCCCAGAGAAGGCGGTGTCATCGCTACAATTCTACTCATGGTCTTAGGACTAGATCATCTCTAGTCGACTGATTTGTGAATTATCGCATTTATTTGACATCGTGTAAATATTTGTTTGTATTTTACCGTTCAATGTTCTCTTGTCTCCCGACTTGAAGATTCTTCCACCTTTTTGAATCGCACTTTGTGGAAACCAAGCCACTTTAAAATCAATGCATAAAAGATAAAAATGGTTATTATAAACCAAATTCAAAAGGCGAATTAGGAAAATTAATTTCGTTGCTACGTCACATTTAACCCTCCGACTGATTTTCCCGCAATTTCCACGTGCAACGTAAAAAAAAAAAATGTAGTGAAAATTGCTCATCCCGTGATTTCCACGGACATGAACTTTTTAAGTGTATTTAAAAGATTGTCCCGCTATTTCTTCCTTAAAACGTCAGTAATGCAATTTCTCTAGCATTTGGACATTAATTAGGGTTTTATTCCAAAGATGGCTTTAGTTGCATAAAGTAGACCAATTTTTAACGAACTGAATTCGTTAAAAAAAAAAGAGCAGTCAGAGGGTTAACGCCATAAAATTTTAATAAGAATATAAAATTCTTTCATGAATGCAAGTGATGCTAAAATGCCTGGTGTTTCAGCTTAATTCAGTCTTTAATTTTAAATTAAATTCGAAAGGCAACTTAGAAAAATCAATTTCGCTGCAACCACAGTTAAACTTTATAAAAATTTCGTTAGCGTGTAAAAAACTTTTCACATATACAAGTGAGGCCCGAAATGTTTGACCTTTATATTTAGAATTTTAATGAGGAATTATAACGACGATATATTGTGCTTGTTTTTGTTAATTTTATTTAATGATGTATTCATTTTTCAGATTAGATTTTGCTATTTTAAAAACTTGTCTGTTTAATTTTTGTAATAAGTTTCAGCGAAATATTTCATTTCGACGACAGCAAATATTAATAGAAATGATTTCAAGATCATCCCTTCTTTCTCTCTTCACTTAAAAATTATGTTATAATGGCCAAGTAATAATTTTTAAGCATCTGAGGTCTGTAAATTTTTTTAACAGCCGAGAAAATTTTGAATTTGATTCAAACGCACAATTAAATAATCGTATATATTTCTAAATATGCTTTGCTTTATTTTTCTCTTACAAGAAAAGTTTAGGGTAAAAAAGGGTCACGAAAAAAGTTCGAAGTGCAATTTTTATTACATCATATAGATTTTAATAATGTTTTAAGGCATACTGTGCTATTTTTAAATGATATTATATATTTTTAAAGCATCTGGATTTTTTTTAATCCGAACAAAGAAAGAAAAAAAACCAAGGATTATTGTAGGCTTTGTTGACTTGTAAAAATTATTTGTTCATGAATAAGAATGAAAAGTTCACTACAAATACGAATAAAAAAAATGCATACAACTGTTGAAATATGTTCAGTTGCTCAAGTCATTTTTAAATTTACAAGCTACATAGTATTATGATAATGGTCTTCAAAAGGTGGAAGAGTTTCGTCATTAATCCTGATCTTTTTGCTCAGTCCATAAAAAGTGGTGCCAATATGAAAAAGAAAAAACTCTAATTTTCTCTGTTATCCCCGAGTGACTTGTTGCCACCCCGATCCTTCCAAAATGAAATTAAAGGAGGAGGATTTAAAAAGACGTGCTGCGCAAGAAAGAAAACGTGACTTTTTATACGCTGCATGTAATGCACAACACATAACTTGTTCTTTCACTGTTGATATTTAAAATGAGTGCAAAAATATTAGGAAAGCTTTTCTTAATTGAATATTCGAGTATGACTCGCGACATTGTGTTTAGCACAACTTTTTATGATTTCTTTAGCTTAGTAGAAATGTTTTGACCCCCTGGCACTGTCTTAAAATTCAATCCTTCACCTTCCTCATACAGGTGTCTTTTATGAAGAGCTTTTCTAGAAATTAGATGATTGGCTAGTATATTTTCTTCATGCGTTTTACTTGCTCGATATTTCTCATATAAAATACAGCTTACTGCCTTTTATGAGAGACTTAAGCCCTTTCACACTTTCGATTTCTGTAGCAAAGTCAGGTCCAGTGCAATTTTAATATAAAGCAAACTTTTAAAATTTCCATGTTTTAACTGAAAATGAATAGATTGGATTAAATGTAATTATAAATTATACACTAAGTTTATCTTTCGCTAAAAACCAGAATTAAAAAAAAAAATTAGTTGATGAGTATATATATTAATCATTTACATCTAGTATATTAAGTATAGATTATTTATATCTTGTGTTTCACATAAATTTAGGAGCTACTATTTTCTTATATATATATGAATTTATAAATGAGTTTATTAAAAGAATTTTATAAAAATCATAATATTGAAATTATTTTTCATTTTAATTTATTATACCAGGCATTATTTATCAAATTTATTGTCTTTGTAAAGGAAGGATTTATTTATTTATTTATTTTTAATATTGATTTTTAAAAAAATAATTGTAACAAAATTTATTGTTTCTGTCAGAAGCACATTGAAAACATTAACAGTTAAAAATATTTCAACGATACATTATTTTTAAAATTCTAAGGTAGTCACGAAATATATTCTAGTTTGTTCAGCTTCACTTATTTAGAATCAGTTCCTTTCTTCTTACTGTTAGACTTTTTTTTCATAAGTAATCTTGCGTCAACTTTTTAAAGCCTTATAATTTAAAATAAAGCCTTGCAGTAGACTCTATCTTCTGATTTTAAAAGCGTTTTCCAAAACAATATTTGGAATTTTTTTCAAGCTGTTAATAACATCTGTAAAAAGTCGAATTCTTCACTTTTATGCTTCTTAAGCGTAAGAGGAAGGCTGAGTAAAAACTGCCATGTTGATTTTAATTTTCCATATATTTATTTTAAAAAAAAATTGAAACCTTATGGTGCTGTTAAATGTCTCATTCATTGTGTGTTATAACACTGTTTTCTCTCTCATTATTTAAGTTTTTTTGTTAGTGTTTTTTATTTTAATGACACGCTGTCTTAAAATTTGTTGTATATATATACAGTTTGATGACGAAATTTAAACTTCATCTACCTGTCTGTGTTTTATTCTTCATTGTACGTTTGTTACCAATAATCATTAAATTATTCTTTGTGGTTCAATGGTGACGGACTGAATGGAAAATTTTGCCTTTGCTTTATGCGACAAAATATTCTGTATTTCATTCATTTTGCCACTTCTAAAGCTAATTTGAAAAAGACTATTTTTTGTAAATTGTATGAAAAATGCGCTTATAAAATAGGCTCTTGTATATTGATTATATTTAAATCGATGTATATTACAGCGGCAATTCTTTGAAAATTGTCTCATTGAACTGCGTTAAATGATAAATATATAATTATTTCTTAAATATGTTAAATGAAAAGTTAAAAAATAAAAAAAAAGAACGTTGTATATACTTCATATGAAAATCTTTTTAGTCCTAGTGAAAATAAAAATCCAATTTTTGGACTTTTTGTTTAGTTGTTTTATTTATTTTTCCACAGTTTTTACCCTTTCCCCCATTATTTCACTTTTTTATCGATACAGTTAGCGAGGTGTACGTGACTTTTGTATAAAACAGCAAACAATAATGAAAGTTATAATTAAAAAAAGTTTTCCACTCTTCCGTCATTACTAAGTTTTTTACGCTGCTTGGGAAACTTTAGCAACTGGATGAATAATGTTCAATAATAAGAATAATCTTTGATAATAACAATTATTATTATCGGAATAAAAAACGAAAAAGAAATTCACTTTCAATTGAAATTTTGAAATTTTAATGACCTTTGATCCGTTATGCACTTAATTCCTATCAAGTATTCATCTGATAGTATTTGAATTTGCATTTAATTTAATAAAATTAAGAATAACATCGTGGAGGCAGTTCGATTATGCGTTACTACTCTGCGTTACAGAGTTCCTGAAATTTCCTTTTATATTATACCTTTGTTTCAGTTTTTCCAAGCTGCGTATGACTTTCTTTTAAAACTAGTTTATTTGGATGTTAGTCTCAAAATATAATTTTAAAAGCTTGTGAATGAAAGTTAAAATTAATTTGTAATAACTTCAAAAGAGAACCAGTCTTTTTGACATTTTTCAATATTGTGAGCATTTGAAATGAAACAAATTATTTTTGCAACGAAGCTTTTGGTGCTGTAAAAACACAACAGATACGTATCCCTACTAGAAGGTTAAACGACAGATGCTGTTTTGAAAATGGATAAAGAAAAGATCATGAATTAAGAAGAATTTCTTAATTTTTCATACTTTAGTGAAAAAAAAAAACCTTAAAAAATTAATCGGTTACGTAACACATCGGTTTAATAACAGGATAGCTACTAGATACTATTTATTCTTCTTACATCAAAACCAATAATAATACATATTATACATACTATTTGAAGTCTGAAATTTTTTTTTTATGTAGTAAAAAAAGATTTTCTCAATTTCGTTTAACTGCATATTATTTCCATTTGTAAACATGCATAACAAAATGTACACAGTGCTGCTAACTTTTGAAAATATAACTTTTTATTTTAAGCACCATTACCAATAACATCTCCCACAAACAGTTCTTTGAGAGGAATAATGTATAAAAGAATTTTAAATCATTTATTTTCCCATATATATAAACTTCAATGAGAAATTTCACATTAAAAAAATGTATATCTTTATTCTAATATTATTTGCATAAAAGAAGAAGTTGATACATACTACGAATACAATTTTAGTGTAAACACTTAATTTCAATCCTGATATTTTAAGCAAGAATGCTACAATCATTATTACACTATATCACTATTTCCAATCCTTATTTTTACGAATTCAAAAATTATTCATGAGTATGTATACTCGTGAATTATTGAGTATCCCGAAATTAAGGTGAAAATTATATTAAATTAGCAAATTAGTAATTCATATTTTCAAATTCAAGTATAACATGACTGATAAAATATTCTATTTTAAAATTTTTAACGCAGGGATCGGGTGCTTGATCGCGAGAATTCATTCTTTCGTACTGCAACACATAACAGAAAAGAAACAGAAATTATTTTACCTTTTTATTATATGTAGCAGAACGTGCAATATACAAGTAAATATTTTCAACTCTTGAAACATTAAATGGTAGAAAACAAAATTTCACTATTGTCATTTTTATTGGCTTTTGGTATTCTCAGTTATTTATTGCTCTAAAACTTTAAAGCATTATAATAGTATTTTTTACTTAAACCTCCAAATCAATCTTTTCTTTATTCATATCCATTGTATACAATTGAAGTTGTCTTCTACCCAAAATCTAACTTGAAATGAGAAATTGATTGATATATTGTAATTATCACTTTCTTTTCTTTTTTCCAAATGAAAACTTAGTATTTCTTATGCTTTACTATAATTATGTGTATGTCTTTTAAATATAGCATGTTCAAAATCATCATCCATCAATTTCTAACTGAAATAACTTTAACTTATACCATCGTTGCATCGCACATATATGTTGCCACCGAACAATCATGAATTAATTTGGGCAGCTTTGAAACTGAATTGAATGCATAAAAAACTTTCTGCTCATCTATTGTTTTCATTGATTTTAATATACGGTTCTCTGTGATGGAATATGTTGAAACTATTATAAACTTACATATATTATATAAAAAATATATATATACATATATATATCTATGTACATAACGCATTTTCGAAGTCTCTGGGTTAAAACTCTTTAACTTTTCACTTGTACGATAAGGCAACTTTTCCCATTTTTTCTTCCCCTCCTCCCTTTTCGAAGTCCTTTTTCAGTAGTAAGTAAGCGAGAAAGAATTCGGCGATTTGCCGACTATATTTGCACAACAAATCTATATATGAAACCAGTTTTTATGTCACAATTTCAAAGCGAGTACCAGAGGAAGAACTTCATTCCGAAAATCTTCCCGTTTCTTGTGATTTCTTATGAATGTGTGTTTCTTCCCCGACTGACGGCGTCGCAACCGTTTTAAAAACCTTTTTCAACTTCTCTTGTAGAGAGACATCTAAGTAGTGGTACAATGTAATATTTCATCAAATACCTTTGCCTTGTATTGCAGGCTATTTTTATCTATGCCCCTTCTCCTCCGAAACTCCGTTCAATGTCTTCTAAGCTTGCTCTGATATATATATAAAAACGGAAGCCTGTATGTTTGATATTCAGATTGATATTACTATTTTTATTCCACTTTCAAATGATAATAAACTTAAATCTTCTCAGCCATTCTCTGACTTTTTTCTCATACTTCTTTCACACACAAACACAAACACACGTGACTATTTTTATTCGACTGTCACACGTAAGTCAAGCCCCATAGCAAACCGTTTAAATACCTAGAAAATATCATAAAATTGCAGCTTTTTTAAAAGCTTCACAAGCGGGAGAGGGGGGACGTTTTACACAAAAAACGTTGCAGTAGCTTTGATGAAAAAGGTGACTTCAACTACGTGACAAACGAATGATGATAGGTTAGTATGTTAGATATTCAAGTCCGTATAGTTCGCAAATTGCCTGCACCGATCGAAAAAAAAAATGCTAATGGTTATTTTTTTCTACAATTTTAAAAATAATCGCGGGCTTACTAAGAAGGTTCCGAAAATTTTTAAAAAATTAATCGTGCACTAAGTTAAGATTCGGAAAAGTAGAAATTAAATTCTTTATTTGCATTTGCACTTTAAATTATTCTTTCCCTTAATATGTTCTTTTTATAAAATATTTCAAAAATATTCAATTTAAGAAATACATTCAATTTTTCTTAAATTGGTTTAAGAAATATTGCAATCTTCATAGCAATACGATAACCTAAGTTGTGAAACAAATTTTATGTGGCATTTAGGGAGCTTTTACACCAAAAGCGACAAAAGACAAAAAAAAAAAAAAACTTGTCTTTTCTCATCTACGTAAGCTTAAGGCATATATTCGCCTTCAAAAGTATGCTCTGCAGTTGTGCAAATGAGAAGAGACAAGTTTTTTTTTTTTTTTTGTCTTTGTCGCCTAAGAAGTGTCGCCCTTAGTATTTTATGAATTTCCCCCTCTACCACTTAAGTCATATTTATTTTCAAGGCTGTTATTCTATAAACAAAGATTTGTTACCCTGATAATTACTAAACTCCTAAGCAATTTTTTCATAAAATTTCTCATTTTCTTACATTATTTGAAGCAACTGTGAATTTTTAACACTAGATTTATCAGACCAGTCATTTTGACTGTCTCGAAGTTTCCATTTTGCATCATTTGTTACTAATTACTGTGCGTTTTTCAATTGCATTAGCTTTTCCTAATACACGGAAAAGAGGACAAGTTAATGTGACTGAAAGTTTTATTATAATTAGTAACAACTTGATGTAAAATGAAAGCTTAGAAATGGTTGAAAACGGCCTGGTAAATCTAGTGTTAAGTTTGAAAATGAGTGCGAAAAGAACAACTATGAAAACAAAATTTGTTTGATTCTTGATTTTTTTCCTCTCAAAAGTTTTATTTTGAGAAAAATACCCAACTATTAATTTCTACTACAATCAGATAATCTTTTTTTAAACAGACACCATGCGCATGTTCCAAGCAACAACATAAATGCATAAACAATTATACTATTATATAATTTTGTTGAAAGCGGCATTTAAGTTATAAAAATTAATGCCATCAAAATCAAAGCATAGATTAATAAAAATAATCAGTAATAATTAATAAATATTTATCTATCATTTCATTAATTATCATTAGTTTTTCAATACTTTAAATAGTATTTAGAAAATAAATTACAAAACTGAAATATAAGTTGTAAAAAGGGAACGTTAAAAAAAGATCTAAAATAAGTGCTTTCCTAAATTTTTAATACGACACAGCAAAATACGAAGAAATAAATAAAATGAGCCCCGATTCCTAGCAATTAACATAAACTCGAGTTCATTGCTGGGCTAGCCCAGCAGTCGAAATTCGACCGTAATTCATTAAATTTTTCAAGTTCCGCCTCGAACGTTTAAATAATTTTCAGACATTTAAGTTTTTCTGTTTGACAGCAGTTTGTTTTATTTAAATATATTTCAATTAGCGATAACCTCTATTCAGTGCGCCTGATCGACCTCTAAGTTAGTTATTTAATTAATGCATTTTTAACACATATTATAGATAAATTTTATCTGTCTGCACTTCTCCTGTACAGAAAATAGAAATAAAATTTTCATGCCACCCTATTATTATAGAATAAATTAGTAATACAACACTCACTTCTAATGTAATCGAAAGTGCAAAAGGATAATGCAAATCAACAAACTTACGAAACGTTGCGTTGATTTGAAGCCAAATAACGCGTCACCGCACTTATTATTTCAGTTCATATTATAATAGACATTGTTAGCTTCAAATTGTATTGTATTTTGCTTGACATGGTACGGAACAAACAATCTTTCTCCTCATATATATATATATATATATATATATATATAAATTTTGGAAATGGGTTAACTGACACCTTGAGATTAGTATTATTTTGCCTTGACATTCATTTAATAGACTACATTCTTACTTTCGTTTTGATCTTGACATTTCTTCTTCTTTGAATGATAAATAGTAAAAAATGTATTTCATATTGTATAAATATTGCAAGTTGCAGATGTAAGGAGTAGTGCGAAAGTATGGCAAATAAAGACTTTTAAAAAAAAGGCTTCGAATGTACGCCGAAAGTAGGAAGGGGAAAAAATTTAACTATTTCCCAAAATTTTTGTATTGATAGCATTAAAATTCATCAATAGCTACTAAATAAAAAAAAGTGAGAAAATCGGTTGACAAAGCGAAGAGAAAATGGAACTATATGTTTTTACTTTGCCTATTTATATGAAGATAACTCAAAAGGTTTGAAATCAAAAATTGAACTAACATCAAAAATTTAAGTACGAAATCATAATTCAAAAATAATAATCAAAACTTAAACAAAATTGAGGAACAACAATACCTTCACTTCGAAAGCAATTTCAAGTAAATGCATTCGGAACCTTTTAATATCAAAAACAAAAACAAAACGGTAAAAATTAAAAGCAAACGATATTTAGTCTAAAAGAAATAAATAAAATAAAATAAAACGAAATTCTGCAAGGAAAAATAAGATCACGTGACACGCATAAACAAATCCGGGACGGAACATGTGGAGCCTTTTTTTTTCTTTTTTTTAAATATAAATAAAAATAAATAAAATACCCTTGCCTTGTCAAGAAAATAAATAAATTTAAGAATCAGATGGGAACTTTTTTTTCTTCTGAAATGATAAACAATGTTGGGGGGGGGGGGGGTTGTATGTAATATCATGTTTGTAGGGCAAGTTTAACATAAAATGCGTTTCTGACATGATAATTTTTGTCTCCACTTAAATGTAATACCATAATTAAACATTAATTTAAACTGCCGTTACACCCAATAAATAAATGAGAGTTTCTCCTCTCCTTCCTTTTCATTAAAAACTGCACAATAGTTACAAGGAAACTATTTGAAATCAACTCATGCAGTATCACTCTTTGAAGAAAATAACAATATTCAGTGATATTGAAGATTTGCTCGAATTAACGAGTAAAAAAGCAGATCATACGAAAGATATCCTCACACTGAGGAAGATGTTCTAAAGTGCAATGAAATATCCATCCCAACTTTTAAGATCCCCAAGCTGTGTTTGTTACTTATCTGGGTTATACATTTTTTTCATTATGTATTTATTTAAAAAGTACATATTGTTTTGTAAGCTCTTGATCAACAGAAGGTAACTTGTATTTTTATCAAGATATTTTGCAAAATAAATAAATGTTTAAGAACAGTGGAAAAAATTAATCTTTTTCAGTAGGTTTTATAATACACAAAAGAAAAGGTACAATACAATGCTTTAAAAGGAAAACACTGAGCTTACATTAAAAGTTTTGCCCCCTAACACTATTAAGAACAAAATAGTAGTCATAACGGTAAATTAACACAGGAAGTTACAGAATTTTTTCTTTTTTGGTAAACTTCTTCAGTGTGAAAAAATATGGAACTGCATTTAAAAAATGAAATAAAATAAAATAAAAACTTACTTGTTTTCACTGTACTCCAATTTGGACGAATTTTGAAAAGCGGATTTTCCAAGCTATCAAAATAGATGCCTTTGGCGTTTCTAGTAGGAAAAACCACAATAAATGTTTACCCTTCACTATGACTATCATTGTAACAAAAGCCACTTTAGGGTGAAAGACATAATTTTTAAGTGTACCTGCAAAACTTTCACCTTAATGTGGCTTTTCTTACAGCTACAGTTATAGTACAGAGGAAAAAAAAAAACTTTGCTGCATTGGAAGCATGATTGTCAATAACCTTCGATTAACCTTCTAGCTTAACTAGACTCGGATTTCAGGCGGCGTTTCTTCGGGAGAAGTGAGCTAATTTAATGGTTTTACAAGAAAAATTCGTTGGATTCTGGCAATCTTCAGCATTTCAGGGGATGTTTCATCCCCAAAACTACCCCCTTATCTACGCCAGTGCATCGATTCCAACAATTTAACAAGCTTAAAATCTTTTAAAAGCTTTGCAAATTGTCCGGAAAAATGAAAAGCGCCCCCTGAAATGGATCCTCTTCAAAGTTTACTCGATAATTCGAAATTCCTCATAACTTCTGCTATAATTTGCGAAACGCTTTTAGTTACAATAAAATATGATATAGACACAAAATTCTTTCAACTTACTATATAAATTAAAAGTCCCTAAAAGTACGATAACTGGTATAATAATGAAAATATTGAAAGTATGAAAATATTGTTCTAAGGCAGTTGTTTTTTTCTAGTACGTAGAAACAAAACTCTTGCTGACATGTTTTAGAACAAAAAATTTTTTTCTTTATTAAACATGCTCAATATATACAAATCAATTAAATAAGCTTCTGCATAAATAAAGTATAGAGAATTTGTGTATACACAAATTCTCGATACACATACATGTGTATGCATTGGCAACCTCTTGACCAGTTGAATAAAACAGAGGTACGGAAATTTAGTTACAGGTAGCTTTGTCTTGTAACTAAATCTTGATGCATCTCGAACGGTTTCTGGGTTTCGCCAACCCCCCTCCCCATTCGAATGTGTTTATCTATTCTAATTTTAAACAATATTTAAAATATAAATTTGCTCATTAAAAGACGAAAAAAAAATTTACGTTTTTTATACCAATTTGAAAGAGCAACCCGAGAGACGGTGTCCTCTCAGTTTTTAATTTTAGCCCAAATTGTTTCAAATTCTTTCAAATTGATGAAGGGGAAACTAATGAAAATGGAGTCGTTCTGCGTTCGGCAGATACATTGAATAATATAGACACACGTGCATTCATTAAGAACTTTGAAAATTTGTACTCGGAAAAGAAAATCCTAATCCTCCTAGGCAACTTATGAGCACTAAAAATTTTAACCAATTTCTTTTAGAATTTTTCCCCCTTTATTATTATTAGCAGTAGTAGTATTCATTTGCTAAATTAATTCGAAATGTATTATCAAACAAGGCTAGTTAATTTCAAGAAACAATTAGTAGTGCTCATTTCTTTCTTCGTTTCTATCTCTCTCTCTCTCTCTCACTTTTTTTTTGAAATTGAATGAAACAATTATAAAGTTGATAACCAACTAAATTGCTCTATGAATTTAATTCAATACAAATAAAGCTAGTAACTTTCTAATTTTTCTTTCCTTTTTTTGTTCCTATTTGTTCTGTTTATGTTTGAAATCTATCATCAAACAAAACTAGCCTTAAATACAAAATGTATTAACTTTTTTTTAGTGTTTGTGTTACAATTAACATATATAGCAATTACACATTATTCTTCATTAGTAAGCTTATTTTTGTAGAATTGACGAAGTTCTACTTTTAAGTGACACGTTAAATACACTTGAACAGTCATTAATTCTGATTGACAAGCAAGAGTCAATAATGAAGTAAGCGAGATATCTGCTAATCAATTTATATTACGTACAAGTGCAATTAGAAATAAGACTTTGAAATTTAAATACCACTTCTTTTCAAAGACGATACTACATGTATAACATGAGAAAAGAAAAGTAAACTTAAGAACGGTTCAAAAGCACATTGCCTGTAACTATGTTAAAGAATAAAACATTAAAATTAGTTGTTTTAAAAAAGCTCATTTTGATCCCATGTAATCGTACAAATCATCTTCCAAGATTACAGTAGCAATCTAGCAATAATATATAAACAGATGTGATACATACGCAAATCACTCAAAAGCAACACAGAGTTCTTTGGTGCATTTTAGCTTGCCAAATGAACACGATCGAAGGGCGATCTGAAGTGTCAAGTAGTGCTCCTAAATTAGCAGGTAGGCCGCCCTGGGTGGCACTCTTTCGGGGATGTTTGGGGGGGGGGGGTTACACCCCAAATTAATTAAAGTCTTTAAAATATACATATACTTGAATTATACAATTGTACTAGTGCCATTTCAACGTATCACAACTGAATATAATATAGTTTAATGAAAGTTACACCAAATAATTAAAATTGAATTTCCCTTTTTTTTCTTTTTTTTTTTGCTACTGAAAATCTATACATATTATTTCTCTAGCCTATTTTTCTGTCGGTTCGCAAGATCTTCCTTATTCCTTTATCAAATTCCATGATTTAGACCTCATTTTAAAGCTTATCGTGCTGGCTAATAACGAAAAGTAGACCCAAGCTCTAAAAATGTACCGCTTTTCTTAAATTCGAGATTTAAAATCATCTAAGAAGAGGTCCTTTAACAGATGACAAATTGGTGTTGTCTATGCTGGCGCCCTCTCTTATCAGGTAAACAATCAACAAACTCTTCTGTTTTTATTGTGTAGCGAATTGGATAGTTTTAGCTACGTCTAAGTGTTAACCCTTTATAAGGCCATTTTTTTTTTGTAGTATCAGTATATTAAAATATTTTTCGGATTTTGGTTCGTTTCAATGAAGAAATCCCTATAGGACATTAAATAAGGTTAACATGATTTTTTGTACCCCCCGCCCCACAACGGGGGGGGGGGGATGTTCTAATATGGGAATATTGATGCATGTGATGGTAAATATGCTTCCCAGCGTCATTGCAAGATTCTACCAATCAGAAAGGGTAAAATAGCTTACTATAAACATCTATAACTTGATGAATTAGGTTGGAAGCATACTTCCCACTGCCTTATAAAGGGTTAAACCTATTCAATTGTTAGGCTCTACACATTCATTTATATTATGAATGTGTAGAGCCTAACTAACAGTAACTATATTTTAAGTAATGGAACTGTTTCATTATTGAATTTTAATGCTATGTATACTAATAATAAATAATATTATTATTATTATTGGGAATATTTTACTATTTTGAATATCTGAATAATAGTGGGGGAAAATGTCCTCTTTCGTACCAACACCTTTACACCACTTTTTTCTATTCTTCTTCATAATGTCCTTTCTCCCAAATTTTTAAAGAATGGAATGCCACACAAAATGATCTGGTGCACAGTGCGGAATTCCGCATGGGTCGATTAGTAATATAAACTACAAATTAATACTACACTATGTTTTGTGTGGGGGGTGCAACCATAGGTTATGGGTTGGGGGACATCTATGCCCACTGCCACTAACATATGACACCTTACGCACCACCGCCACTGATACATATAAATATGTGTGTGTATTATGTATATATATATATATATATATAACTTGCAGTTTGACTGACAAACACTTCTCAGATTTATGCATGTAAGGTTTGGTTATACACATCCTATACACTTCTTTCAAAGATAAGAAATGTACAAAGTAAGCTGCCAGTTGTTGATCATATGCTTTTCAAATACCTATAAGCCAGTGAAGGCACCTTGAACCCTAATTCTCATAATTCAGAGATGGCTAGCTATTACCTGTGATAATATTTTATTTTTTCTGTATCATGTTTGGGTTTGTAAAAAACTGCCTGCTTGGCTTTATATACAGTGGAACCTTGCTATAGCGAACCCGGGATATAACGATCCCCCGATTGTAACGAACCTTTCAAATGGTCCCAACTGAAACCCTACCCATTAATGCATTTTCAAACGTTTATAACGATCACCAAACGTTAGGAAAGCAGTTATAGGGGCCAAAAATTTAAGGTCTTTTACACAATTTATCTTAGCAACATTCCTTCCCATTTGTACTCTAGTCTAGTGAAACACTATCTTTTACAATGGTGTACATAAAATCCAAAAGTTCACAGCCAGTAATATCTTTTTTTCATACTACGGATAAATAAAAAGGTAAATTTTTATATTTGTTTGTTTATTATTAAAAACAATATTTAAAGTTAATACTCCTCTACCCTGATTATTGTTAGAAATATGTTTATTATTAAGAAGTATCTTAGTCAGTTTTTTTTTGCAAAATCGGATGTAGCGAACCCTAGGTTATAGCTATCTCCGAAGTCGGTCCGTTGAGGGTTCGTTATAGCGAGGTTTGACTGTATTAATATTCTGTATAAGTACCTCATATATAAAAGCATAAGTCATACTGCAATAGAGAGAACAAAAGCATCTGATTTTAATTAAAAATAATTTATGTACTAATTATTTCACTCTAGTTACATAAAATTCATAAAAGTATTAAATATTTTATTGAAGGACTCTTTTAAGAAACAAATAGAGATAACTTAAAATAACATTCAGCAACAAAGGTAGTTATGAAAATCTATTTCAAACAATTTTCACATAAAAGGAAAACTAAATATGTATTTACATTACAACTGAAATAAATGATTACAAAATGGATAATTTTATACAAAATATTTATACAAGTTTCAGAGTAATAAATCTCATAATCAATAATTCCATATTATAAACAAAAATTGGACACAGGACTAAATGAGGATTGTTTAAAAAACATTTTTTTCATCAACAATAGAATGTATGCACACAACTACTTTTTATAACATTTTATGCTTTAGGCATGCCTAGACAAATCCTTGGCATACGCAATGAAATGTTATTTAGAATCAGACTTGAAAAAAACCAGTTTTTTTTTTGAAAAAAAAAACAAAAAGCTGTTTTTTTCTTTAAACCAGGTTTTTTTGGTTTAAACCGGGTTTTTTTGGTTTAAATAGCATTTGTAGGGAAAACAATTTGACTTTTGGAAAATCATGAAGATTTTAGATCATTAATTGTGAATAAATGTTAATAGTAATTAAATTCTTGATAATTAATTAAATACCTAAGTAAAAAAACCTTGTATTTTAATTACCTTATATAGTTTTTATTTTCTCAGAAACTTAACTATTAACATACTATAATATTATACTTATACACAGCACAGCTTTTAGCAAACTATTAAAGAAAATTATTATGCAGGTTGAGTTTTAACAAAAGCATATTTTACTAAATCAATAAAAAATAAATGCAAAAGTGAAAAAAAAAATATATATATAAGCAGTGATGGCCCGACGGTATTCGGCGCCCTTGGACTTTATAAAAATATTCGCCCCTAGCCCTCTTTCATCATACAAACTAAAATACTATAAATTCAATTGTGTATAATTTTATTGCATTTTCAATTATTTTAAAAACTTTAATAAGTAAAATAATACATGAAATAAAAAAAAATACATGAAACAAATAACTAATTTCTAATGGGCTGCTGTTGGCTTCTGGTAGTTGCAGACCTAGTGCGCTTCACAGGAATTGGTACCACCTAACCATCTCTATCAAGCACCACAGAGGGTGTAGTACCGACGCTACAAGTGAATTTTGTCGCTAAGTTCTTTCACTTGAAAGATGGAGTATCTGGGAGGAGTCACTATCATTGGGTCTGCCTATATCAAGACAACTAGAATTGTTGAATTAATTGTGTGAAACAGGGATTATTGTTTTTTTTTTTTTTTTTTTTTCTCTGATGCTGAGGCGCCCCAAGATGCTAGCGCCCTTGTACTTTACACACTTTGCACATTGATAAGGCCAGCCCTGTATATAAGTAGTAGGATTGCTCGATTGTAAGATTGTGGCTGAAACCTAATTAAAGACTTAAGAAACACTTATTTTTTCTGAGCTAATCTTAGAAAAACCCAAATAGTCTCTGACATGTAGATAGGAGATAATTAAAAAAAAAAAGCAAAATGTGCACTGGTTAAAAAACGTTTGTTAATTTACAAATTCAGTAATTCATTATTTATCTAATGCTGTGCTTGCCATTTCTGCATAAACTGGATTTTGCAATTTTTTATAATGTGTAAAATTAAATGAAAAAAGGTTTGGTTTTTTTTTAAATTGTTATCTCTAACATACATTTGCAAATTGGTTATTATGAAGATACTTTGTTATTTCTAATATATGTTTTTTAGCTTCAGGAATTGCAATTGCAATATCATTTAATTTTCAGAATGCAATTTTTTTCCAAGCTAATTTTAGAGAAACCCAATTAGTCTGACATGTAGATAGGAGATAAAAAAAACTTGTGCTGCTTAAAGAAAAAAGTTTAATTTACAAATTCATTATTTATCTAGTGCTGCGCTTGTAATTTCTGCATAAATTGGATTTTGCAATTTTTAATAATGTGCAAAATAAATGAAAAAATTTTTGGTTTAAACTAACCAACCTTGATGAGAATATCTAATTTTTGCAATTAATCAACACGATTTTAAAAAGTTTTTAAATTTGAAAACAATTTCTAAGGCAAGAACAATATTTCAAAGTTTTGAAACAATTTTATGAATTTTTATATTTTTTTATTTCTTTTTCAATGTGATGAAGCAAAAAAAAAAAAAAAAATACACGCAATTTCACCTTTTTTTCACCAATTCTTTGTTAATAAATAATATTATAAGGTTTTAGTAATTGTTTCATGCTTTAAACTTGTCTTTACTATTTTTATTCACATATGTCATGGCACATACAGAAATTGTGATATTGCTTTAAAGCAAAGAAGAGACCTGGTCCATAAGCACTCTTTTAGCTACTTTTACAAAATAAAAATGGGATGCATAATCTACCACCATAGTTAGTACACCTATGAGTAATTGAAATAATTGACAACACTCACTGCAACTTCATTAGGAATCCTTTTAAACTGGTATGTCCTTCAAAAATAAAAGTCCTATAAGAAAACTCTTTTTCCTTAATCATGTCTAACTAATAAAAACAATGTCTAAATAATTTTTGTGTATGTTAATGAAATATTTTATTTAGAGAAGGCATTGATAGAATGTTTATATTTTTAGAAATTTCGTAATATATATGTTCAAGTTAAAAAATAATATTTGCGTCCTTTTTACAGGAACAAGTCACAACATTCTGGTGGGTACATTTCAAACAGAGGTAGCATGTAATAAGTTCCTGTTAATGAAATTTCACAGCATGAAATATAAACCTAAAAAAAAAAAAAAAAAAAAAAAAAAAAAAAAAAAAAAAACAATCTTTTTGTACACAGCTCTATGCCTCAATAAATTTTTCACATGCATTCAAGTTATACAAATGACTCTATTAAACAGAAACAAAATGTTGCTGCTCAAACGTGGTAATTAGTTAAACTTTAAACCAGTTCCTTAAATTAAAAAACTAACAATAACAAAAAAAAAGGATAAAAATTACAGATGATTTTCTGTTAGAATCCTGTAGCAAAACTGAGAACAATTTATTGGATTCAGATATGAACATAAATTCCTTTTTAGCTTGGTATTAAGAAAAAGAAACTGTAATAAGATCTAAAGTATATTGCTCAATCTATTGTTGTGGGGGAAGGGGGTGACACTTTTATGCATATATTTTCACTACAATTAAAGAATTTTAACCTTTAACTTTTACTTTTTCTATTTTGCTACTAAGTAACCACCACATATTTTAATGTAAAGTATCAAACTTTTAAAAAATACATCATACCTGCTACATGTGCAGCTTAAAATTATTTACATAAAACATTTTGCCTTAAAAATTCCATACATTGGATTAAAATACTTTGTATTTAGATAAGAGGGTTAGTTACATTCTAAAATATAAAAATTAAAAGCTAGTAAAACGATAAATGTAAAAATGTCACACTAACAAAAATGAATTGAGCAATACATAATTTATAAAAGGAAAATTTTAGTCAACCTGATACTCAGCATCAATGTTTCTATTAATTAATTATTACTATTTTTTAACAATCAATGTTTAAAAGTAGTTTTGCACATTTTGATATGTTATGAAAACATGATTTAAGACATTTGCTAAAAAAAAAAGCTATGACTTAAGGTGGCAATTTTCATACATACAAATTTTTTAGTCTTTCTTTGGTTATCTATTCCAAAATCCAGGCTCCAAAATGCCTTCAGGTGGTGAAATATAACCTTGCTTAACAGTCTGTTGTAAGAAATTTTCAAGCTTTTGGACAGGTCCACTAGATCCCACTTTCTTTATCTTAGAAAAATAATCTTTACAAAGGATATGCAAAATCTTCTTAAACTGTTTCCCATACTCCTTTTGCAAAGCATGGCCAGTGACATCCAGAAAATGATATAAAACTGTTGCTGTGATATCAGGTCTTGGCTCCAAGTTTAAAATTCGTGACAGCCATTTCCACCCCCATGATAACCCATGGGGATGAGTATTTTCAGAGTTTGGAGGCAGAGGTGACAGTATAATAGCAGCATACAGTCGAACATATCCTCCCATTCGAAGGAGAAAGTTGGCATGTTTTTCCATTACACCTTGGCCATCAAAATGGTAACCTAAAGATCTTGAAAAAAAAATTTAAATAAATATATAAATATACTCACTAGATTAATTATTTTGTTAAACAGAAAATATCAAAGTTTCTCCTCAAAAGAATTTAGATACATTAAAATTAAAGGATTAAAATATATGATATTGATTCCCTCCCCCCCCCCCCTTCAAGAATCAAAGAAAAATTCAAACATAAAAGAGAACCTAATAACACCAATGTTATTGATATGTTACAACTTACATAAGAAAAGGTACTCTATGATAAACTAACTTTCAAATATGAAAGAGAGTTTTGTGAATATTGAAGCTTAAAACTAATCAAAGATAAATCTTGCATAAGTTAATACTTATTTTAATATACTTTTAATCCTGGGTTGCACATGCGAACAAGAAAAATGAGCTTAAGAAACTGGTATGCGGACAAATTTGAACAAGCGGCTAAGAAATAGGCAGCACGGTAGCCCAAGCCCTTAGCACATTTCCAGTGCTCTGAGAGAGTAAGCTTTTTGCTGCTGAAAAAGAAGGGATTCCACTGAAAAAGAAGGGATTCCATAATTGGCTACTTATCAAATTCTTTTGGTATTTGACTCAGCTAAATTTTTCCACAGTCATTGCAAATGCATAGCATGTAAACAAAACGAGTTTTATGCATAGAAAAGGAATTTGATTGATGCAGCAAGAGTTTTAGCAAACATATTGACTTACTTTTTCACTGTTTCAGTTTTTATCTATTAATATTATCAAAGACATTTTAAGAAGCACTATGAATGAGGACAGACAAAGACTCGGGCCATTTTCTCAATTGAAAAAAGCACGTCAATTGAAATACCTAACTTCACTGAAAATGCTATTTCATTGCCTCAAAAAAAAAAAAAAAAAGACAAGCAAGTAGATTTAATTGATGAAAATTGTACTTGATTGTTTTATAATTATCTTTGAAAGAGTTATTGACAGTGGTGCAGCCGAGGGGGGATGCAGAGAGACGGTGTCTCCTACCTTTTTATTTTAATACAACCACCCCCCTCCATTTTTTTACATTTTAACATAAGCATCCCCCCACTTTTGATATCAATTGCTTATGTTCGTATGCATACGCATCCCCCCAACTTTTTTTTAAGGACTACACCACTGGTTATTGCTATAGCAATATTATGGTTTTGTTACCTTCCATTGTAAGAAAAAAAAATAAACCAAAGAAAACTTTTTTCCTTCAGTTGCACTCTTTTCGTTCAAGTTGTGAATAACCGATTGTATTTTAATTTGAAAGTTACATGGTATCTTCATACTTCACATTATCAACCTGCTTTATGAACCTCCATTTAAATAACTTCTGAGGCACCACTGGTTCATACAGAACTTTCACCCTTCTAACTATTATACTTTTCTTTTCCATGCAGTTTTACCCCATCTCTTAAGCAAAAATTACTTTTTTTAAATTAAATTTTCTTATTTATAACAAATACACTTCCAAATAAGAATCATTTATTTTGAAATTTACTTTTGAAAGTAATACAGCTATATAGATTTTTATGCAAATTTAAAACTCAAATATTTATTACACTTTGTACTCAAAGGTAATGATGTCAATTAAATTGCTACAATTGCCACATATGGCAAGATTATTCCAATGCTTGATTTGTTATGAAGTTTTCCATTTTTGCATCAGATAGATACATGTTGAGAACAGAAGCGCATGAACCTACGCTATGCATGAAACCACGGCAGCCATTGGTTCCTTTTAGTGCATAAAGTACAATCATGAAGTTTCAACATTTAAAAACAACGCCAATTATTAAATAATGACCTATCCTATGACCAATAAATGGCTAATTGCTATTTTTGTGAATCATATCTAAATACTTCTTTGCCACTAGCTAGCTGATTGAGAAAGGAGTTTTATTATCTTTTAAGTAATAAAAAATAATTCAAAATTATAAATGAAGTGGTTTATGTCCATTCTTAATCAATTATGATGCCTTTGCCAAAATGAAGAAAATGTCATAGATGACTTTGCCACAGCAAAAACATGAAAATTTTAACTTCTTTGTTTTTTTTTTTTTTTTTGCTTTTTTACACTACATAACATATTATTTAATAAATGTGTAATACATTGTTCCATAAACAGCAAGTATTTTGTACATATAAATTGTGTGTGTGTGTTTAATGGTAAATACAGATGGAACTGAAATTTTTCTGTACATTACATAGGATACAACGTAGGTTTTGGCCAGCTATATTTTTACCTCAGAGTGAAAGTTTTGTTAACACTGCCATTATTCAATGATGTTATGCTCAATGAATTCTATGTTATACAAAAGGCTAAAGCTGAACAATTAAATTACCACTGAGAATATCATTATATTGCTATGGCAGTCTTAATTACAAATAATGCTTAACTTACTCATAATATTCTTGATCTGACTGACCTTCCTCTCTTGGAGGATAATAAGGAACTAAATATGGACAGTTCGTGTAAAAATGACCTAAAATTAATTTTCCAACTTCTGGTTTTTTCATCCAAACTCCAATAGCAGCTATAGCAAATGGAAAAGCATAAGTATATTGAGATGAAACTTGTTTATCCCCTTGTTCCTAGGGAGAAAAAATAATTTATCAATAAATAATAAGAATATTGTATTCTTAATCTGTGAAGAAAATTATGCATTGTCAAGGGTCAATCCAGCATTTTTAACAGGGCCCTGTTTTTGAGAACTTGTAAAAATTCAGAATTTATATAAGTGATAAAAATTGTTATCATTATTTGCTGCTTTTTTAATAAATAGTTCTGTAAAAAGTACGATTTAGTAGCTCCAAATTTTGTGAAAGCTCCATTTTAAGTAATTGGAATTTTGTGAAGAGTCATAAAACAGACCTGAATTTTTTCTGGTGGAACCCCAGATTTTAGACTCTTGCTCATAATGAAGATAAGTTTAACTTTTTAAAAAAAAATCACTCCAAGGCTCATAGATAAAACTAAAACTTGAACTATTTATATATGTGTGTATTTATATATACATATATGACATACGTGATGTGTATCATGTGATACACATCACTGTACATTCGGGTGGAACGTAGAAAATCAACTTTTGATTTTTTATTCATAGTAGCATGGAAAAGTTGCGTTTTGGTGCAGCTAAGATAAATTTAAAGTATGAAAAATATTGGTATACGTCTTGAGGTACCACAAAGACGTTAAAGTTTCTTAAAATTGAAATTTGTTCTTCAAGTTAAAGTTTTTTTTACAAACAAATCAATTGTTGATTTTTAATTTCTAATAGCACGAAAAGTTGATTCATAACATAGATAAGATAAATTTAAAATATGAAAAATATTGGAGTATATCTTCAAGTGCCCCAAAAAAGTTAAAATTTTATAAAAAAAACAATTTTTGCAGCTTTTTCAAAGATGATGGGGATACGTGCATGTAAAATCCGTGGACCCCGCTACCTCACCCCGTGCGCAAGCAATCCTAAAGCCTCGGCTAACAGGTAGGGATCTGGTGAAGAAAAGTAAATATTCAGGCAGGTAACTTGAAGAGTACATTATTGGTGCAAAAGATTTGGTCCCTCTGTACAGTATTTTTTTATTTTAATACTAAACCACACTGACAGGCAGGACTTTAAAATAAATACAACTATTTCTTCAAGTTCAGGCATGGGACTTAGTATAATCTGAGAGTGATTTGCTGTTGTCAACATTAGACAAAGGAACCTGATCACTTACATTCTAATAATCTTTAGTTTCCTAACTTTTCGCACAGAAATATCAAGAAGGTACAGTATTCTGATACCTTGTTACTTCAAGGTCAAACTGCAATCTCATCTCAGTGAATGATTAAGGGAAGACAGTTCATTTAAATACTTAAATCAAGTTCAACATGAGAAGCTTATGCCTTCTCACGCAAAGACTTGGTTTTATCAATAATAAATAACTTAATAAATATTACTAAGGATGTAAAATAATTTGTTTTCAAGCATTTAAACTTGTTATATAATAAACTTCTTTGCACTGAAGCACACTGCATCTATTAAAAATGAATTGAATATTGTTAGAAGGAATAAGTGAAACAGAACTTTCCAGCATCTTTATCAACTTAATAATCCATAATTCACCACTATTTTTGCAACTAAGACATTAAGGGGAGTAGGTACCATAAGACCATTTTCTTTCTCTGTGGAGTTTTTATTTACAACTTTTGTCTCATGCCATGTTATATCACTTCATAAGAAATTTAATATTAAAAGAAACTGGATTTCTTAAATTGAAAATTTTAATTTTTAAAACGAAATTTAGTTATTTTTAAAAATGCATCTTCTTTTTCAAAAATTGGCGTAAAGTCTCAAAAATTTTTCAAGCACCCCAGGCCAAAACGATACATAAGAATAAAATTTTATGAAAGCTGTATTAGCAATATTTTATTTTTAACATTGTAAAACAAAAAAAAATTACTTCTTTTTAATCAGAAGTTCTCAAAACGTCAGTTTCAATGCCATAAAACATTATACCCTTTACAAATAGGCTTGGAGATGAGGGTTCTAGCTATTGGATTCTTCTTCTATATATTGGATATAGAAGAACGTAAAAAGATGCATTTTTCAAATATTTTACTCACATATAAAAGGAAGTTCATTTTTGTCACCAATGAAGGAGGTTTTTTTAAACATCCGCAATTCTTTGATATCTTGCATTGTCTAGTACAGATGACGCTCAATTTTACAGCCCTTTAATTTATGCACAGTCACAATTTTGCAAGCAGTTTACCAGTTTGAAAAAATAGTTCTATTGAAATAATAATTCACTAAGCTCTTCAACAATGAAAATAATTTATATATATTTTAACAGAATGAGCTAATAATAAAACCATATAAATAAGAACATAAAAAACTAATTACCACAAACCGCTTCGCAATTAAATTTGCACAGAAGTTATATGCCACAGATCCATTTTTCCCCTCACTTCCATGCCTTTCTCCAACTGTGCCATTCAATATAGATAGCAAACGGTTAATTTTGTCTCGTACACGTGACTCTGCCGTTATAACATTAATAGGTGTATTTATAGACTTTTGTAGTTCAAACCTATATTTCTTATTCTGAAAGAAAATTAATTGAAAATTTATTAGGAATGATCAATTTACTTTTCCATAAATGAATTTAATTACACATAATTTCCGAAATTAATTACTTAATGATAGAATAATAAATGTCCTTAAAAGTTATTTAAAACCTTATCTAAATTAATTGAGACTTTGATTCATAGATAAGCTGCTTAATAAACAAAAATTAACTTTTAAATACTGCTTTTAGTCTATATGTTATTGCAAGAACTTCACAACATGAGAAATTAATGTAACATTAACAGCAAATTATTTGACCACTTACCTGCAAAGGACAATTTACAAGATTCGCTTCCCCGTGCCACCGTTTTTCTGATAGGTGTGAACAGTTAAGCTGTGTATTAGGGGAAAAAAACACGTTTTGCAACCCCCTACCCTCAGAAATAAGTATATCCTTTGCAAACACTATCAGGATCACTTTATGCCATTCTAAAGCCTCGGCTGTAATTTTACTGATAGCAACGCAAGGCAAAGAATCACACTTTGGGAAGGTGTATACATACACCCGGGGCAGTTAACACATTGCCATAGTGAGGAGTATACATATGCCCACGGCAGTTAAGGGGTTAAAGTTTCTTGAGAATAATGCTGTAATTGTAATGTGTAATAAGTTAAACTGTGATTTTCTGAAAAGATGAACAATATAATAATCAAGCCTTTAAGTTAATTTATTTTCTACAGTGCATAAAAGATTTTTTCCACAAACATTTGTTGAAATAACACTTAACAAACCATACGTTAATAAATGATTATTCATTTATTGTACTTCTTTATGAATTGCCCATTTATTTTAATGGTTATATATTGAAACCACGGCTAATTGATTTTTATAGTGGTTCCTTTTGTCAAATTAAGGGAATATTTTAAGGAGATTAATTTTTTCATCTTTTGCCTAGAATTCAATCCCGTAGGTGCTGGTACAGTGGTACACCCAATTCTAAAGCTCTTTGCACATCTACAGTTTCTGTACTACACAGAAAAAAACTTTTGCAAATTAAAATGATAAAAGATCTATTTTTTATTCAAACATTCAGGGGAAATAGAGAAATTAATAATAATAAGATTACTTAGACAATGATAAAAGCACATTACTTTCATTTTAAATTATTGAAACCATGGAATAGTCAGAATTCTATTATTAATAAGTATTTCACATGCAAAGTAATTTTGACATGCTATTTTTATTGAAAACACTCACATGATAATTTCCTCTATGCATAGTTATCAACACAGCTTTAACAATTTCCAGGCATCTTTTGGTTTCAGAAAATTTAAGGTTGCACTCACTATGTTTTATCCACTAACAATTGATCTGTATGGAAGCGTTTTGCTCTGTGACATGCATCACATTTCAGAAGATTCTCTAGTTTTTAGAACTTTATTAATAAAACATTACAGATAATCTATCATTTAACTTGATTCATATTTAATGTAGCTGAACTAATGTTTGACAAGAATAATTCAACCTAAATTGTACTACTAACATTTTTACTACTAACATTTTTACAACTAAGGCAGCTACTAACATTGTGTATCAATAAATCAGTTTAAATACGCATTCAAACGGATTTTATAGAAGCAGATGTGTATTTCTTAACTGTTCAACATTTTTACTTCTCTTTTTCCTTAAAACTGGATAGAAATAATTTAGAGGTTTTTACAATATTTAACTGCCTCAGATAACATAAGAAAATTTGATGTTATTTAAACATTATTATTATAATTATCTTAATATATAACATGTATAGAGTTCATTAATATAAAAAATTAATAAACTTATGATTACACTAATTGATTCCATAAATTTCATACATAAGTTACTCTTTACGCTATATATGTGGTAAAGGGACTTTTATGATTTTAATTTTTGCAAAAAAAGAAGAGAATTTATTTAAGACAAATGTCAAAATGCTAAGTTAAAAACAGAAGTACCTACTCTAGAATCACTAATGAATGGTTTCAGCATACTATCAATATGCTTGAAGTGTTCCATGATATTGTGGTATTCTTCCACAGCATCAGGAGCAATAAATACAGAAATCACTTTCTTCACTTCTGGAAAAAGTATGAACGTAAAAATAAATAAATTTGCACTTCAAAATACTCACATAGAGATGACCTTGAAAACAGCTTAAAAATTTTGAAATAACAATAATAAATAAACAAATAAAAAGAAAAACCGACATCATTTTTTTATTTTCATTTTCTTCCTCCTTTAAATTTCAATTAACAATATCACTTGCTTTGCTTTGTTGTTGTTTTTTAATCATAGGTTTAAATCAGAAAAGAAAATTTTTAAAAGAAAAAAAAAAGAATAATAACACAACAAAAGGAATACAATCTTTTCATACACATGTTTGGCAACTTAACAGATTGATTTATGAACAAGCTGTTTAGCCTGTTTGTTAATCTTACTTGTACATGATTTAAGAATAGCTGTTTTTTTAACAGAAATAGTTTGGTTAATAAAGTGTTTCTGGAACAATCACTTTGTTAGTGTACAGTATAATAGTTTTGCCTAATGATGTGTGTTGAATATGTAATGGTAAAATATTTGTCTAATAGCACAAGAAAAAAAAGTGATATATTTTAATGACAACATTTGAAACACAAATATACTCATCAGCCTTGCATGTAACAAGCAGTTACCACAGCAAAAGCACAAAAAAAAAATATAGGATTTTCCAATACAAAATATATTACAAGAAATTAATCTTAAGAATTAAAAATAATGAGTTGACTTTTCAGTTTACTTCTCATGTATATAAGGAAGCTAAAAATACCTTGTGCACAGCAATAAATGATTAAGAAGAAATAAGTCAATTTGGTCAATCAAATGAATTTAAATTATATTGTGTATTTTTTTAGTTATCAGCATTTTTGCTAAACAAAGAAGGAAATGTAGTTATGATTTCTGGGAAAGGTAAGCCCGAAAGGAGAAAAGGGACAGCATAACCCACTGCATCACTTTAGATTTTGCTTTTAGGGGCAAGGAGTATAGGATTCCCATGTTTAAAAGGCAGGCAAGGTGGAGAACAATGCCTACAAAGCATGAGAAAGTTGCTTTTTTAAATAAGTTCCATCACTCTTTGAATGCTATATGAGTACTGAATCACTGTATATTTAAAGAGATCAGAATATTAAAACTTTACAAAAGAACCCAAACTAATTATAAAGGTAATCATTATCAAGTTAAACATTAAAGTCAATAAAAAATATTTTTACTGCCTTAAAAAGACATTAAACAAAGTGTTCTGCACTAATACTAAAAAGTTAATATCTCTTTTTCCTAACATAAGATTTTCCCATTACAACTTCAAGAAATCATTTATAATTTTTGGGGAAGATAAAGCTGAGGATGTTAGAAATTGCTTTCAATATTGAACTCAATATTTTTTTTTCCTATAAAAGTAGAAATATAACATTTTAAGTCTTCAATTTACAAAAAAGTTACCTTCATTTTTCTCTTTTTCAAGAGAAGACCTTGACTTTTGATTATTATCACCAGTTGCTTGTATGTCAAGTTTATTGCTAGTACCTTTGAAATAGAAAAAGAAATGTTACACCAAAGGGTACATTTAGTACTTTTTCACATTAATATATATTTATTAAAATACATGTCAACTTAAATGCCTGAATTATGAATCCACAAATAAATATAGTTAAACAAAATTTCAAAATAATTAAATAACAGAAATACATTTTAATTAAAGCCAAAGAAAATGGGATTGTTAAAAAGCAGGGCCGACCCAATGGTATAGGGTACAATATCAAAATACTGCCCCTTTCTACTCGGTATATATAAAGTAGAAGAGTATTACTCCAAATACATACAACTTAACTGCATTGTGAATCATTATAACAACATCCACAGCTACACAGAGAGAAAAAATTAAAACATGTTGCAATAATACAAATTACAATAAAAACAAAAACCCCAAATATTAATCGACAATAACCAGTGTTTGCCGAACTTATGAAGTAGCCGAGCAACCATACTTATTTTTAATTCTGCTGCAAGATACTATAACCCTTTAACGTTTTTCCTTTCCCCTTAACGTTCACACCAAATAAATGTTACATTCCGAATTTGAAAAATGGGAAATGGGGAAATCCCTACTCATCCAGTTCAGCATATAATTATGCAGGTCATTAAACCAAGGTCAGGTTCTTACAAGCTTGTTAAATTGATTCTGGAATAACATTATCTTAAAAGGAAGTCAATCAGCTCTGTTGCAAAGGTTGTTGTAACACGTTGGGTCATTGCGAAAAAATAGAATTCACATACATAATATATTTCAGAAACTCTCAAATCCATTTTGGGGTGACACCTGGAGTGGACCACCACACATAGTGATGCTACTGATTTTGCGCATACTGTGTCCAATTAAACCAAAGTGTATACTTTAGTTTAATTTGAATTTTGTGAAGGCTTTGCAAATGGACCTAATTTCCTCTCGCCAGATCTTTGATAGCATCCATTAAAAATGGGAAATATACAGACAGTAAAGCATAACAGTCAATCATTTTCATAAAATATAATCATTTAAAGTGCCAGTTTGTAATACAGTCGATGCTCGATATAACGACCATCTGCGTCCCACAGAAAAGGTCTTTATATCGAGTGGTCGCTATAAGAGGTAGAATTTTCTAAAAAAAAAAAAATTTACATCCATCATGCATATTCAGTAGTTACATTAAAATTGGCAATTTTTCAAAGATTCCAACTAAGCCCTTAAATTATTTTTCATCATTGGAATTATAAATAAAATTATCAGGCCAAAATATTAAAGATTTTAAAGTAGAAAATATAGGGGGGAAAATTACATACACGTTTCTAGAAGCGGAACTTCTGAGGTGACATGACACCTGGCACAACAGCATGACTCCTCTTATTTCGGAGAATCGACCATTGGAAAACCATGCGATTCAAACGTCCAACTACTAATACATCTGTCAACCCTTTTTCCTAAGAAATCCGGAAAATCCCCGTTTCCTCTCCCTCTATTCTTTCCGTACTGTGATGAGAGAGAATCCCCCCCCCCCCATTAAACACATATTACCCCACCCCTGTCATAGTTGGACTGAACACTGAAGACTCCATGCAGCCTGTCCGTAAAAACCAAGGTCATTTAAAATTTAAAGTTTAGAAACATACTCTATTTGGAAATATACCAGAAAAAGGAGTGTCCACTAAATGTGGTCGCTGTATTGGGTTAGACATTACAAAACGGTCGTTATACCGAAAGCAAATTAACATAGATATTATAGGGATAAAGTTGGGACTTTTCCCACTGGTCATTATAATGGAATGGTCTTTATAATGTGTAGTCGTTATAACGAACGTCGACTGTATAAGTAAAATTTAGCAAGATTCTAACCTTTATCTACAGCTGACGGTGCTGGTGTGAATGAGGAATCAGGAAAACTTGCTTGAGGCAGGTTAGTACCAGCATAATTATGACTCTGTGCTTCTTGCTCTTGCAAAGCTTTAACTTTAGCATGATCTGCACAGATTTTATAAAAATATATTTGATTGCTCTTTTTCAAGCAAAACATTAATAGACAAATAAAATGCATACATACCTATATCATTTATTATATTTTGAAGATATTCATAAATTTTTTTCACGAGAAGATTTGCATTTAAAATGTCATCAATTGTTAATAACTTGCTTTTTGTTTCTTCAACAAAATAATTGATATTTTGGAACATTCCCTTTATATGATTGGTGTGATCTTGAATAGAAACTCTCAAATAAGATGGATGTAAGCAAGAATTTATCTTTTCAAGTGATTTCAAGACAATATTTTCTGCTTCCTTCTGGCAGTTGTTTAATTGGACCCTAAGTTCATCCTGCTCTTGTTTTCTAATCAATAAATAACAACGATTATGAGAAATATATTAAAACAATCATTTTTTTATATTTTTTCAATGTAAAATAGAAAATTAATTCCTTGATACATTTCAACAGTAGAAAATTGGGTCAAAACATTTTAAGCAATAAAATTTATAAGGAATATAATTTATAGGGAGTAAGTGTTTTACTAAAAACATTTTATATCAGCTAAGTGTACATAATTAAATATAAAAAAATATTAATTGAAAATTAGATAAGTGAAAAATATAGCTAAGAAAACTCTTCAGTGAAGTAGCTAAAACTACTTAAATTAACTTTTAAAACATTTCAATTGAATATTTACTTTAAACATTAAAAAAAAACTTATAACTTCACAATGTTTATATCCTTTTTAAACTTTCAAAATTACACAAGTTAGAATGTTTCCAAATTTTATAAGATAATTAGAGCATAAGTAATTTTTCTGGCCTAAATGCTATAAAATTTAGCTTTTAGCTTATGACCATATTTTACACTTTGTTTCAGTTTCTGAATGGTCACAAAATGTTTTAGTTTTATTGTCTTTTATAGAAATGTGTGACCCACCCCAACTGATGTTTGCAAGTATGTTTTTGAATGATGAAAAGGGTAAAATTATGACAGATTTATGTGTTCCTGCAGGTCTGTCATTTAAGAGGGTAAGGAGGGCATAATTGCCCATCTCTGGAAAATGGAAACATAATGTATTTATACACATGTGTAAAAATACATTATGTTTTATTGTGTATGTGTGTGTATTTTGTTGTTTGGCTGGTACTTTTCCGTTACGCGTCTGCCAGTTTCTGACCCAGTTTCGGCGCTTTTAAAAAAAGGCTTGAATAATTTTATATAAAAAAGCTGACATATGAAACAAATACTTACAATGTACTGATATCAATAATTTTTTTAACAGAAAAGATTTGCACGAAAAATTTTACCAAAACCTAGTTAATGAAAAAGAACTATTTTCCCATAGACTTTGTATTGAGCATATACCCTTTACCCCCCACCCTATGTGTCAGTTTTATGAAAAAAATGAAAAACCATGTTTAGTGAACACTACTTTTGTTTCAGCTCATAATAATCTTCCGGGTGGCTCTGATAGCAAAGTAAAAAGCAGATGTATCTGGAAAGTAATAAATAACGTATAAAAATGCAAAAAGAATTTTTGTACTGTTTGTGATAATTACAAAGAAAAGAATTTTTAAAAAAAAATAGAAAGGGAGGAAGAAGGCAACTTCTGCAAATGTTGAAGATAAAGAAAATCAGCTAAAAAAGAGAACCACAAATAAGAAACAGTTCTCTTCCAGATTTTTTTAAAATCTCTTCCAATTCCAATAAAATTACCTTTTTTTAAATTCTTCTTCAGCTCTTTTTTGCTTCATTTCAGCTTCATAAACTTTTGCGCTACGTTTCTACAACAAAAAATAAGAAAACTTCACTTTCTGTTTTATTCATTAGAACTATGCACTGTGAATGAATGTAACTATATTTCCCATTTCAGCAGATAATTTAAAAGCGATCACACAAAATCCTTTTAAATCCCCCCCCCCCCCTTAACTGAATGCACTTTCAGCTTCTTCCTTTCATTCATACCCAAACACACATCACTCTTTCACACTTCATCACACATGAAACTTGTAAATTTTTGAGTAAAAGTATTTGTCTTTAAATTGCACTATTTTTTTATTGCATACAGAACCTTTCAGATACTTGCCTTTCTAAAAGTTTTATTTTATTTAAAGGATTTTGACACACGTGTAAAAAAAATCCTTTTCAGTGTTTTACTAACCATACCAACCTAAATTCTTCGTAAATTATGATATGCTTTTCAACAGCAATTTCATTTTTTCTTTTATTAATATATACATATATCATTAGCGTCACTATGGGGGGAGGTGTGCAGTCTGCCTCAGGTGACACCTTTTTGGGGCCGTCGGAGATGACACCCAAAATGAGACAAAGAGTTTTTGAAAAATACATATACTTGAATAATACAAAAAAAATTTATAAAGTTCATACAACATAACAATGTTTTTTTTTTGTAGGGGGGGGGGGGACAGGATGACACCATAAATTACCACCCCTGATACACCAATGGTAAGAATGTCACTATATATGTATGTATATGGACGTTTTCATATAGATTTTCTTCCCTGTAGATCATAAAGGTATTGGGTTTGAGTTCCTCCACACAATTTGAGTACTTTAAGTTTTTATACCTTTGCTTGATCTTGATAAAGTTCTTTCTGAAGTAATTCTCGCTCTTTAACTTCTTTCATTCTATAAAACAATAGTGAATTTTTATTTTAACTGTTGTGTAAAACATTCATTTTATGCTTTGATTTAGAGTTAAAAAAACATTAGATAATGAAATTTGTTAAAATATAGTGCAGAGGATTTTCCTTTAAAACCTCCTAAGTATATAATTATCATGCAAAACATCTACATTATTCTTTTTGGACTTTACTAGAGATGGAAAAAATCTTTGTCCAATTTGATTCGGCCTATAACAATTTATGCTGTAAATATTCTTTTTACAATCATTATATGTCAAATGAAAATATCCCATCTGAAATAGATAAATTGTACAGGAGAAATGCAAGATTATGCTTGTTTGGTTTTCTTATTATCTGTAAACAAACAGGAAGAAAAGATGTAACTGTATCAAAAAGCCTCTATTTAAAAGTCAGAGGTTATATGATGGTTCAGATGAATAACCGAAACCATTATTTTGCACATATCTTGCAAGATTTTTTCTTTCTATTCTTGAAAAAGAATACCATGTAAGTGCCAGGAGAGGGGGCGGAGCTCAACTTAGCTCTATCAATGTTCTGATTCTGAATACCTTAGCTTCCTCCCCATTACTTGAATGCTGGATAGATGAGCCTTTTACTCTCTCTCTCTATATATATAAATGGGGTAATTTTCCCCCCTACTCTATTGAGAACTTAAAGAAAGGAGAAGTAAAACTGGAAAGGTACTAAAAATTTTAATGGTATAAAATAACTTAAAATTAAGTATGAAGTACAGTGAAAGATTTATAATAACCTAATTCAAGGGACCGGGATATTTATGATGCTTTAAGAGATCACCATTAATATGCCACCATTATTATAATTAAGTGATCACCATTAATATGCTGCCATCTAAAAATTTGATTTGAAGATACAAAGAGATGGCAAAAGATTCTACCGTCTCTGCAATAATTGCGACAATAGACCACTAACACCAGTACACATTTTTGACTGCCCTGCCATTTTAAGATCTCTGGCTCAGCTCGGGGAATTCTCCCCTTCGACAAAAAGCGTCTATACTCCTAAACATCAAGGAGATAGCTATCTGTGTTCTGCATACACATGGTGAACTATAGTTCTCCCCATGGACACGACACTAACCAACCAATCATAAAAAAATTCAGGCATTTTTTTCAATATGTTTCACAATAGATGACCAAAAAAAAATTCTAAGCTTTATTGCATAATATACTTTTTGCATTAACAAATTATATTAACTTTTTACAACCTAGAAGCACTACGTTTATAGACATTTCAATAGGTTAGAAACATTGTGAAGAATTTCATGTTTGAACTCCATTCTAACAGCATTTTTAGGCACATGTACGCAGCATGCTTTTGAAACCTTTCAATAATATTGAGTTTATCATTTACAATATTATTTACCATCTGGGTATGTATGCTGGCACAAGATTAGAGCCGTCATTGGGGGGGGGGGGGGGGGGGCACACAAGTAACACCTTGCACAAGTGTTCCTATGTGCAAGGTCGTGCAGCTGACGACAGCACTGTGTCAAAAAAGAGATGGGCCGCCGAATCAGAAGCTCCCTTTAAAAACCCAATACATGATCGGGTTGAGTTTTTCAGGAAAAACCTGGGGTTTTTTCAACCCTAAAAAGGGTCTGTAGAAGGAATTTGCACGACAGCACCGAACAAGCTTGGCCCGGGACTGAGGAGGAATACAATGGCCCTGCTGGCATGGAAAATACAACATATTTATACATATGTGTATGAATTTTGATGTTTTTTTTTTCAATGCAAGATACATTAAATATATATCTTTTACCCCCGCGCCCCCCCTTTCCCTCTGGAAAAATGTTAAATGCCGGGACAGTACATGATAAGAGATAATATGCAATCTAAAATTTCCATATGGGAAAATACAGAAAATAGGTAAGGCTAATTATAAATCCACCATATTAAGAAAGGGAATTTAATACTTACATTGTTTCTTGAAATTTCTCCAACTCTCCTAATCTTCTCTTTGTATCAAGATCATTTTTTCTTTTAAAAAATTGATATACTTGTTCCGTTTGTTGCTGAAGTTCTTTAGAGTGAATTTCAAACTCATTCTGTTTACATTTAACTTTATCCTAAAAAAAGGCAAATTTAATTAAATACCAGTAAACCTAAAAACATTGAAATGAGGAAAAGAACATTATTTTCTCACTTTTGGACCAAAATAAATAATAAAGAATTGCATAAATAGTAATAGCAATGAATAATACAATATATCTATCCATCTGTCTAACCAGTAGCATAGGAAAGGGGTTACCCCCTTTCAGCAGGAGGTTAAGGGCACTCAAGTATGCTATATTAGTCTCAGAGTGTGAAGACAATTTATGACTGTGGGGCCCGCTACTGGCTGGGAAGAATGGGGGGGGAGGGCACAAACAAGTTGAGTTAAGCCACCGCTGCATACCCAACCCTACTTAGACCTTTCAGAAATTTCTAGCTACATTACTGTATCAATCAATCAATCAATCTATCTATCTATATAGTCTTTTTTACAATATATTACAGTGGCTTTGAGCAGTTGCACATGTAGTGGTGAATGCATTTAATAAATATATATTACACCTTTCTCAAAAGCTTGTTTTCATTATGACAGAAAACTAAGAAATATTCATTATATAACTAAATATGATTGTGATGAGCATACAAATGCACAAATGGGCTGTCACCCCACTGGGTTTAGTTAAGTTTTTACTTTAGTTTGACCTTAAGTTTAAATTTAGGTGAAATCGAGAGGAGCAACCCCCAAAACTAATGATTTGAAAAAGGAACAATAAAAATTTGACTGTCAACTGCGATCACAAAACGTTATAACTACTTTTAAATCTAGTAAAAGTTTTAATAGTGGACTGTTGGCACAGAAGGGGGATGTCAGATCCCCATGGGGGTAAATAAAATTTTTTTGTTCATATAACGTTAAATGTATATTGCTTATTAATGCAATGCTTTTCATCTTGATTGCTATTTCTTTCAAAGAGAGACTTCATATTAAACTAATCCAATCGTGTGGTCATTTGAGTTGCAAAGTTTCAACCTTTACATTTAAAAAATCCTTAACATAAGATTTATTATATTTTTTATTCATTTTGTTTTTTTCTTTTTCTGATCTTTCCCTTAATAAACACTATGCAGCGCTGTCCAAAAAAAAAAAAGTCTTTAGTTAGTCTAGTGGCGAAGTTGCACTCTACCCCTGGCAGTACATTTTTGGTGACAATGTTTTACGCATTTATTTATTTTTGTAGAAAAAGAAGTGCTTTAAATGCCTTTTCTCAGTTTTGGTATAAACTTACCTTCATAGAGTAAAAAGATATGTTTTTCTGTAGGATCGCACACCTGTTTGCACATTACTACCTTAGACTGAATTCCCGAGAGAAGGGGAGGCAAATTGATACACCCTAGCGAATTGACTAATCTTGATAAACTTCTCAAGAACATTAGAATCCCTTCTGGTCTTAATCTTAATAACTGAACATCCCTAGGGAGAGCATTAGAATGACCACAGTTGTTACAGCTACAGAAAATAGCTGAGAGGAAGATCCCATGTGGGGCAAAAAACTTCTATAAGAGTTGGAAAAAATCTATAAGGAAATCTCCCATTTTTTTTATGCCGATGAAAACTATGTTAGTATATTGTAGATCAAGAAATTGAAGTAAACATCGCAGAAAACAATTTTAGAAACATGTCTGAGGTGGGCGAGTTTTGTTATGAGAGACTACAATTATGAAGGTTTTAGTGTTATTTGAAATCTTGCCCCAAACTTTTCACAATGCGTAAAGTTATTTTATATTGTGTGTGTATTTTTTTAATTTCAAATCAGAGATACTAAGAATGCATATATTGTCCAAGTTCAAATAGTTGCCTATAATTGACTTCTTAAGTCAATTATAGTTATGAGAGTTATGAGAATTTTGTTATGAGAGACTACAGCTATGAAGGTTTTAGTGTTATTTGAAATCTTGCCGAAAACTTTTCACAATGCATAAAGTTATTTTATATTGTGTGTGTATTTTTTTAATTTCAAATCAGAGATACTAAGAATGCACATATTGTCCAAGTTCAAATAGTTGCCTATAATTGACTTCTTAAGCACGGAACTTTCTTAAGGTACTAGTATACAATATTTCATGGTTGTAAATGTGATTGATTTATCTAGATATCACATATACATTTATATAACCAAATACTTCTTTTTATATAGCTGAATATTAAAATTATAGAGAATCTTCCAATTGTGATTCCTTTAAAATCTGTTGTTCTATTCTAATTACACTGGTCAACAAGCATTTTGCCCCAAGAATGAATTTCACTTTTCCTGAAGTAGTTTTGCACGAGGAATCCATATCTGACATCAAAATTTTCCCATCACGTATAGTTTTTTAGTTATGAGGAAGGGAATGTTCGATTTTTACGTTTTTTCAGTGTTTTTCCAATCATGCAGCATCGTTTTTACTGAGAAAAAGTACACAAAAGAGCTTGAATGTCCACCGTTAAATCAGTGTTCACTTTATTTTGCTAGAAAAAACAGACCCTGCAGACCCCCGAACGGAAATGCATATCAAATTACTGCACTGGGTGCAGGTCTCAGTAGGAATTTCACGAGAGAATTGGGATACAAAGGCAAATAGGCAAAAGATTGACACTGTATGACATGTTTAATAAGCATGAGCTACTATTTTTTATCATAGAAGTCTCCTGTTGTGTGTAGCCCCTGAAAACATGGGAGCTGTCTACCCGATGAACATGGAGAGTAGTTCCATCAGGACATTAAAGTTATAGAAAAGAGATATCAAGGGAAGTGGAGTGCAACTATGTTTGCAGATTACTGCTGAACGTTAAAAAGGGACATTCCAGAGGCAAAGTATGCCAGAACATGTCAAAATCAACACTTTTAAGGTAAATAGAAAATTACTTGGTTTTTTGGTGAAATAATTCTGTAAAAAGTACGATTTGGTAGCTTGGAAAGTTGTGAAGGGTTCAAAAATGTACCTGAATTTCCTCTGATATATGTGGATCGAGTGCTGACATATTGTTTAAAACAGTGGTTCCCAACCTTTTTCTCCTTGCAAACCCTTTCTAAAATCCGAAAGAAAATGGCGAACCCCCTTCTGTAGTCGTTAGTAACGAATAACAAAACTATAAAATTGGCTACCATATTTATTTTCCATGTTGCACAATGGTTTATTGCAAGAAATGAGAATATAATTGTAAAACATCTTAGTTTAAATAAAAACTACAGTTACTTTTTTATTATTTGTCCTTTTTTGAATTATTAATAGGGCAGTAAACATATGTATTCATAAAAAATATCTTTACATTATTTTCCTGATGGCATGGGAAATATATGCACACAATTTTGAATCAGTCATTAAATATCGTTTCGTTTCCCTTTTGGGTTGAAATATACAAAATTCACAAAAGTTGGAATAAAGTGATAAAAGTGAGTACCAAATTTAAAATTAATGAATAAATATCTACCAATTCCATTTTGAAATATGTATATGAGAAAGTAGCCGAAATAATGCAAAATTTAATTCAGTAAATTTTCATATTTTCTGCTCTTTCTTTGTGCCAGTGAGGACAAATTGGAAAATGGAAGGAGAAACAAATGTTCAAAATTGAAAATATATCAATGAATATCATTCACTTAGAGATTCAGATTTTCAACTGAATGAGTTGAAGTATCAAAATAAAGTAACAGTAAAAATAAGTACACTTCAAATTTTGTACGTTTGCTTCACATTCCAGTTGATAACTTTTTCGCATTAACGGAAAAATACTTATTTTAAAAAATCATTTTTACATTCCATTCCATTCTAATATGTATGAATTTATTATTCCATTTTTCTTTCACGTCACTAATTATAAATTCCGCCATTACAATATTATACACTGGTGTGCAAAACCTAAGCAACAACGTAAATTTTAAGCAGATAGCAATGAAATTGCAGAAAAAGAGTTCTTGCGATTAGTACAATGAACATCTAATTCAGTAGATAGGTCATGCGGATGCAAATATCAGGAACAAAGCATCAGAGGCAATGTGAGCGTATGCCAAACGCGTGCTGTTGACGCGAGCACCTTAAGAGTACAATAAAAGGATGAATGGAAATGCAATTAAAGACATTCGCTGTAGGTGGAAGTGAGTTTTTTCGTGAACTATGGCTGGAAGAAATCAGCAAGACGACTTCACACATGGAAGAATGATCGGAAAGTTGGAGGAGGGTAGCAGTGTGACCAGTGTAGCTGAAGAGTTCGGAATCAACAAAAGCGTCGTTTCATGCGCTTGGAAAGCCTTCCGAACTGCAGGTACAGCTGTCAGAAAGGTTGGCAGTTGCCACCCCAGGAAAATAACTGCAGTGGATGGCCGATATATCGTCCTCTAGACGAAAAGAACCCGGAACCAGTCAGCAAACGTCATTGCTCAGCAACTGTGTACAGCAACGGGGCAGCAATTGTCACAGTTTACTGTAGGCCTATTCGTTCGTGGTACTGAACGCTGCATCCCTTTGACAGCAGGCCATCGGCGCCGCTGTTTAGAGTGGTGCAAGGAGCACAAAAACTGGACCTCTCATCAGTGGAGCCATGTCCTCTTTACGGATGAGAGTCGTTTCAGTGCCACAAGCGATTCTGGAGTCGGTTGATTTGGAGAGAGGTCGGGACACGGTTTCATCTCAGCAACATCGTGGAAAGAGACCGTTACGGTGGTCTTGGAGTTCTCGTCTGTGGAGGCATTATGTTGAATGGGCAGCCTCAGCTCCACATTTTCGACAGAGGTTCTGTAACAGGAGATCGCTATTTTCAGGAGGTACTCCTTCCCCATGTGCGTCTGTTCAGAGGTGTCATTGGACCATACTTCATTTTTATGGATCTCAATGTACGCCCACATCGGACACAATCTGTTCAGCAGCTACTGGAAAGTGAATATATTGCTTGAATGAATTGGCCAGCGTACTCCCCTGATTTAGATCATATTGAACAAGTGTGGGATGCTTTAGGGAGATGCATTGCAACACGATTACATCCTCCTGGGAACACCAAAAAACTGAATTGGATACTGATTGAGTCATGGGCACTCTTGCCCCAAGAACTGGTGGACAATCTGGTGCTGAGTATGGGGAGACGATATGATGCAATCATCCCAGCACAGGGAGGACATATCCCATACTAAGGAACATCTGTGTGCTATTCTTCCTCTTGGATAGACAATCATGTGTAACAATATTCTGAGTTCAATAAAGCCCATTTTTGTTTGATTCCACACTGTATGAATTGTATTCATTTTTACGTTGTTATACTTCCATTATCCTTTAAGTACAAAACTGCTCTCTCTCATTAGTAACTTTCATGTCCCTCAGATGATTTTTCGAGGAATTAAGGCAAAAAAACACCTGTTGCTCGAGTTTTGCACACCAGTATTTGCAAACCTCCTTTCCACCCTGGAGGTTCGCGAAGAACTGGTTTAAAATAAACTATCTCCAATTACATTAAAAATAATCTTGTGCTGCCATCTGCTGTGTAAAATAAGGGAAAAAATCAAGGCAAAAGAAATGGATATATTTAAACCTTTTTGGTGCATTACTTTTGAACACTCTAGTCTAGAAATATCATGGGCACGAAAAATAGAAGACAAAAGTTTCCCTTGTAGTTTTGACGGGAGAAAGAGGGAAGTGGTTAAGGAAATTTTGGGGAATGATGTATCAGCTCTAAGCAGCATACACCCTCTCTAAACTCTTTGCAAATCCCAGAGCAGGGGCTTAAATTAAAAAAATTTTAAGAGATGGCCAAAGCTAACCTTAAAACAACTTTACAAACTAAAGTTTCAAAATATTAACAGTTTCATTCAAAACAGGTAATAGATTTCATTCAAAATAGGGGTGAAGGGGCTTAAATACCCCTTTGCCTCAGGTGCGTATGCATACCACACTGCTTTTAACCAATATGTCTTAAAAGCAAAAAAAAAAATATTCAGTTTTTAAATCACATCATTAAAGAATCAACTAAAATGTGTTAAATATATCGAAAGAATCTACAAAAGAAAATGCAAATAAGGAAAAGATCACCAGAAAAAATATAGTTGCATTCTAGGCAGTTTAGTTTTCACTATACAAGCAATACTAACTGAGGAAATAACAACTAAACACACAGTAAAAATTACGTACAATTTTTCTTGTTCATTGGAAATTTGTTTACTTAAAATCTCATTTCCATTATCATAGGGTGCATACTACATACATCACATCATTTTTCTATGCTTTTAATTATCTTACATACAGTAAAAGCTCTTTATTCGCGGGGTATATGTTCCATAAATATGCCGTGAATACAGAAACCGTGAATACGGAATGGTAATTTATACGGATTATAGGGGATACGTTCCTAGGTGACAAAAAAAAAAAAAATACACAAAAAATAAACTTAATTGAAGTTTTTGAACATTTTGATTAATTATCTTGAGGCTTAGGCAATGGTTTGAAGAATTTTGTAATTTTCTTTTGCTTGGCAGTTTTTAAAAGCTCCTTCAATTCAGACTGATACGCAGCAGTCGCACTAGTAATTTGCCTCTTAAAAAAAATGACTTTGTTCCATAGCCGGATCAATGTTCATAAAGAAATCGCAAAGCTCATTTGCCATTCTTAAACCTTCACTAAGATTTTTCAAATTAAATGTCCCGTTTCCAGTGCTTCTTGAAGCCTCTTCTTCAATGGGCTGTGAATTTAACATTTCCTCCACGTCGGTTTCAGTCAAATCTTCATGCGATTCAAGCAATTCCTGAATGTCACTTGATTCTATCTGTTCGAACCCATCTCGTCCTATTCCATTCGCGATTTCGGCTGTTTGCAGTCAAAGTTGGAACTTGCACAGATTCTTCGTCATTTTCCGCAGTCAGAGCAGACCACAGTTTTTTACAGCATGACTTCAATGTGTATGGCTTCAGTTCTTCCAATGATTCTTTTCTGTTTACAATGCATTTTGCTATGTGAAATTTCTTCCAGCATTCCATAACATTCATATCAGAATTACATTCCATATTATCCAATATGATTTTGAAGGTTCCTCTACTGTAATAGGCCTGGATTATTCCTTGGTTAATAGGTTGGAGCAAGGCCGTCGTGTTGGGAGGTAAAAATGTCACTTTTATATTTGGATGTAAAGTTTCAAGTTTGCGAGGATGACCTGGTGCATTGTCCAAAACTAGAAGTGCTTTAAAGTCTAAATTCTGTTTTTTTAAATGTTTCAACTTCAGAAACAAAACAATTCCGGAACAAGTCACAAAAAATAGCGCTTGTAACCCACGCTTTCTTATTAGCACCCCTCCTATTATTTCCCTTCGTAAGCGGGTCTTGGAAAATTATAAAAAACTTTTTAGCAAAGCTGCCGCGATGCATTTTCTTAATAAAAAATTTCAACTTGAACTTAAAATATTGGGTTGGATACCTATTGTAATCCTTTTATTATTATGTATGTACTTATTAGATCCGCGAATAAAGAAATTTTTAGCCGCGAATATAGGAATTGGGTCGCATTTTTTTAATCCGCGAATAGTGAAAACGCGAATGAAGGAAGCGCGAATAAGGAGCTTTTACTGTATTAAATTTTTCTGAAAAGTTATTTTACAGCTAGAATGAGAAAAAAAAAAAATGAAGAAAGGAGTTTTAAAGTCTTTCTCCTAGAAGGAAAACATGTCATAAAACTAACCTGTATATATTTTCGCCTTTCTTTTTCATATTCTGAAATAGGAAACTCTAGTTCAGACTGCAGTTCAAAGAAATAAGCATCTGTAATATCAGTAGCAGAATCCAATTTCTTGGAAGGTTTCACATCAGGAGTATCAACTTCACAGTCATCTATTTTTACTGTTGTGCAAGATGTTGAACAAATCACAGAGAGAATTTTAGGACTGACAGAAATTTTCACATTTGTTGAATATTCAGAAATATCATCTAAAATTTCCTATCAAGAGTAAAAGAAGAGGCATATTTAGTTACACAAGTATTTTCATATTTGTAAAAAATAGGAGAAGGTGTGGAGGATTCAAATTCAAAACTAATAAAATAATTTTAAAATAATAACATTTGCAAAAGGTACACAAGTTACTCATAACTAATTAATCAGAAATGATTTGTAGCTTATTTGGAAGTACAATATTAAAATAACAATAAAATGTCAAGGCACATATATTCCAATTAAGTTTGTGAAGCTTACTCGTGTACGACCTTCTTCCATCCAATATCGATCATACTTGAGCTTCCCTTTAGAAGACTTCCGGAGAGCTGTACCAACATCCATAACAATATTTAATTTCTGAATGCAAGATTTTTTTAAAAATTATTAGTTTTACATGTTAAAATGTTATCTAGCTATTGTTTACATGTTTCTTCTTCTGTTTGAGATACCGTTGTAAGCCCCTGACCACTCTTGTTTACAAGTTTAAAAGCGCACCACGGACCACAACACATTAAAGCGGTTGCCATTCATGAAATAGGTAGTAATCACAGTGCATCCCTAGAGGAATGCCTTTTTTGGTCCTCCTATGTAGGCCCCAAAGACCAATTCAACAGCATTGAAACGTGCCAATCCATTAATTATAATATTTCACCTTAAAAGTAGATTGCTTTTATTATTATATACTCCTTAAAAAATGCCATGAAAAGGCATTAAGGCGATCAGCTCAAGATCACGTGACACTGAGGACCAATCAGAGTCCGCAATATTCATTACTGCTAAAACATCAGCCTCCATTTTAAAATTTCATGGTGCGCGCTTTTAAAATCTCCGAGCACAATCTCGATTTCTTTTCTATAGTTTTCTCATATATTTTCTTTGAAAAAATATTAAATCATATCCATCACTTTTCACAACACTTAAATTATTTTTTTTTAATATTAAAATTCAAAAATTTATTTTAATATAAAGTTTTGCATCAAAAATATAGACAATATCTTAAAAAACTATGACGAATGACGTAAGCACTAAAATTACTTCTTGTTTAATCAATAATTCCATTGAATCCTGAAAACTCGGCGCTATAATAATGTGGACCGAAGAGTGACCGAGTTTGAGAAATACCTGCGCACGTACAGCGCGCTGTACTTGCATGTGCGCACTGGGAAAAGTAATGTACTTTCAAGAACCAAAAAAGAGTGCAAGGCAGCAATGAGGCAAAATCTCAATCAGGGTCTGGTCGTTGGGCCACATGTGGAGGGGGAGACAGAATATTTCAGGGCCGGCTGGTTCGTATAGACAACCTAAACGACCGCCTGAGGTACAAAGTTTCGGAAACTGCAAAATTGATTGTATTTTATTTTTTTACTTTTGAAACTAAATAAATAAATAAAATACATCAGGTTTGCGCTTTGGCTGCGGCCTAAGTTACCTATAATATAATGCCCTAAACGGCGGCAGCTATTAACAGCTAATTAACATATTACGTTTTTATTGCCCTTCTGCGATGAATAAGGTCACACAGTTGACCAGTCAGTAGAAGCCTCCATGGTAGAAGCTCGGTTCCCGCAGAGCACCGAAAGTGACTCGACCTGAGTGGAGCACCGACTTGAGTTGGTGTTTGGGAGGGTGACAACCTCTCGCGGCTGGTTCCTGTGGGCCGTGTACGCTAAAAGGAGATGGTGCACGTTAAATAGGTCGTGGCTTCAAAGTCCTCCAAGTGAAACGATACCTCTGGGGGTGCCAATCCCAGGTGAAGGTCTCTCTTCTGGGATGTGGTTCAAAGATTAAGAGACCACAAAATTTGAGGCCAAGTTAGTCTTCAGACCTCGTAGTTCCTCGCTCTAAAATGAAGGTGCATATCACCCTAAGCCAGTGGATTATTGATCTTCTGGACCTGATTGTAGGCTTTCCTTTGCCAGGGGGATTAGTAATAACAACAACATGATGAATAAGAAAATAAATCTGTCTTGAAGACATTTAATATTATTAAAATACATATCTACATATTTACTGACAATAATTTTAATCCCTACAATCTGCAAAATACGGTCGTGAGAGTTTCTCAATCCAGGCGATGCAAATTCCCTGCAAAGAATTTGCAGCGTCTGGATTGAAAAATTCTCAGGGCCGGCCCTGAGAAATCCTCAAGTCGGTCCAGAGAATTTCTCGCGGCCAGTTGCCTCGGCCGATTGCAGAATTTTTCTATTTTAAAATAAGATTAAGAAGGAATTTAACTATCAGGACAAATGGAAATCATTTATGTTAATGTCGTGTTAAAATGACATATTAGTAAAGCTTGACATGGAAAGTCTATGTAGCAAAAAAGAGTCCCCTTCTAAAATGCTAAATGGCCTTCAAAAGGAAAATAATTTTTAAGTGAATATTGCGATAATGTGGGTGAGGTTTCTTTCTTTTTTTTTTTTTGAAACCTGTTACTATTTCCATGTTATAGTTATAGTACTGGAAACTAGAACAATAAACATTTCTTTTAACTTTTCCATAACTAGAACTAATTTTTACTTAATGTTAACATACTGCTTGTAGCACACTCAATACACAAAAGAATACGATGGGTGCAGAATTGTTCATGCTTATTCTTTAACTCTATTTTTTGTCATGTAAATTACTGAAATTTTGAAAACTAAAATTCTTTTTAAATTGCTATTAAAACTCGTTGTTGTCATTGAGTAACTTTCAAAAATTTTCGGGGCGTGATGCATAATATTTGATTTAGAGTTCATTTTGTCTTCCTTGGTAGAATCCCCCTCCCCCAAGGGCCGCTCTGTTTGAAATATGCCCGGGCCGAATTTTCCTTCCAGTCCGCCCCTGCCTACGCGGGTAAGAATTGTGAAACCCCTGAAAACACCACCCCTCCAAAATTCCATGGCGCAGTCCGTGCTTTACGGATTTCACGTGCACCAACTCCCTTTAGCGTACACGGTCCCAAAGCAACTAGCCGCGAGAGGTTGCATGGCTACTCCCCAAGGGATGACCCCGCCCCCCCCCCAAGCTGACTGGCACTATCTCCCTCTCCCCTCCCCAAGTTCAATGACGCAATTATTTTTTCAAAGTAGCGGACAGCCTGTCTGCGACGGATCTGCACCAGATATTCAGTTCTAGTATTTAAATTTCAAATAATCAAAATTTAACAGCTCCGGATAATCCGATTTTTTAGGAGAGGGGGGGGGGGGTCGTGTTCTTTAGCTTTTTTGGAGGGCGGGTGGGCGTCCCTCAGGGGCGGATCCAGGAAGAATTTCTGGGAGGGGCACCAGGTGTAAACAGTAGCTGTGCTCATCTCAAACTTTTGCATATTAAAAAACTCAGATGCTTGTTTCACGTTTTTTAAGATTACTTGACAAAAGTTAATATTTTTAAAAGTACGAAAAACATACCTAATTACATCAAATGAAAAGTAAAATACATTTTTACATATTAAGGTAATTAAACACCTGTCTCTTCAGATAATTTTGCCAAATACCATTATAATTAATTCGTACTAATACGTTATTGCTTTGGTCTTCTACTTTTTAAGCTCCAACTCAATTTTGATTTATTTGAAACACAAACGTCTTCGACCCCTTCAAAAGACTTTTCAGACTGCGGTATTATTTTGTAGTGATACTGTAATTTTTTCCTTTCTTTTAATTTTAAATATCATGTCTCCAGACTCTTACTTCTGAAGTTTTAATTTGTTGTGAATTTTCATTAATGTTTCGAATCTCTCTCTCTCTTTGTTTTTCCACCAGTTTGCAACGTATTTCGGCGGCCCATGCATTTTTACACTTGTTGCTGTGATTTTCGTAATATAATATTTTGATTAAAATATTCATACATATTTATATAGAAATATAAAACTTTCGACTGCCCGACTATGAAATCGTTATGTTTATTTATCTATTTAATATTTTTCATAGACTTTCACTGGGTTTCTATAATGTTTTGAATACTTTTTTTTTCTTTTCGTTAAGAAAAGTTTGAAATGAAACGCGTATTTCAGCGGCCCTTAATTAAGTAATAATAATAATAGTTTTGTCAATGTTCCTGTGTGATGTTTTAAGCTTGCAGTTTTTTTTTTCTTAATTTTACAGAAGGTTAAAAAGTTGTAATTTTTGGTCATCCATTCCTTCCTTTTTCCTCCCCCCCCCCTTTAATCCGCTACTGTCGCCCCTCTGTTAAATGTGTGCTTGTGTGTATGATGATAATTGCGTACATTATATTCTTTTTTCAATCTTACAGTTCCGCAAAAGAAATTCGCATTAAAAAAAATCTGAGCTCTCTCCCCACTGCGCTACCTGTGTCATAACCCCCCTCCCTTCTTATTGTGCAATGTGCATTTAAACATTTAAATACTTTTTAGTTATATGATGAATAAAATCTATGAAAGGGGTCGTGGTTCATTAGAATTATAAAAAAATTCTAGAGAAAAAAACCCTCCTTTGCTGCCCGATGCTCATGTCACTAATATTTCATCGATATTTTGTAATTTGTACGAAATATTCAATTTTTATTTGATTTTTTTGAACAGGGCCGGATATGGCCCAGAGAGAAAAAAGAAAATACGTATACTTCTTATTTCCAAGAATAGGAAGGGGTAAATAAATTATTTAATTTAAAAAAGGGAAATCTGAAGAAGCAATTATGTGTATGTTTTAAAATATTCCAATTACTTAAAAAAATAAATTATGGTTATTAAAAGTGTAATACATCTTTTGAGCAATAGATGGCACTATGTTCATGAATGGAAGCAAAGCAAGCACGCGAAGCGATACGCAATCTAGAATCTAGGGCGGGGATGGTAAAGATACCGCGTTTTTTCTGTTGTACGCTGTTCACCGGTTCCCGCGTATGGTTTGGTGTATATTTTGTTGATTTATAAAAATAGAGAACTCGGTTTTTTCTTTTAGTTTGTTTTATATGTAGTTTAATATGGAAGATACGATAAGTCACATGGAATCAATTTTACGCGAATTTAAACGAGAATCCCCTAATCCTGGAGATTTAACCGTAAAAAATGTAGGAGAGTATCAAATTTTTCCGGAAGATCTTGGGGGACAAGTAATTGACTATATAGTGACTTACATGGAAAACAGGTTAGTTTTTCTTTTCATTTATTGTATTCATTGCTTCCATATTTTTTGTATGTGAGTAGTAATTAACACATCATGGGTTTAGGCTTAAGATTTAAAGCGCCGGAAATAGGAAAATTTGCATTTATGCCTGGTGCAGTATCAGTAAAAATAAATACAAACAAACCATATTGTGTCCATTTTATAAATTTGTTATTAACATCAATATAAAGTCGGCTTATTCATGGTATTGAAATGACCTTCATGTTTTTTTTTTTTTTTTTTTTTCCGCAGTTCTGTCGAGACAAGACCTAATTCTTTTAATTCTTTCTTGAAATTCCTTGTGCATTTTTTTTCAAAAGTTGTCTGTGATTAGGTACAACGATTTAACAACGTAAAAAAGCACAAATTGTTTTAACAATTATGGCTATTGCAAGGTTACAATAGAACCTCTTCATTAGTGCCGAAAAGAAGTGCTCAACACACAACCAGTGTTTCTTTCAGGCATCTCCCCAGGGGGGGGGGGGGAGATGCCTGACGAACAGTAATTAAAAGTAATTAAAATTTTTACGAACAGTAATTAAAAGTTTATTATTTCAGCAATAGTATTTCACATTTTTTATACTGATACAAATTGTGTTAACTATTTGCTTATTTTGTGAGCTCAATGTGCATCAAAATTAGATGTTATCTAGAGAAATGAAGTATGCTCCGATAACATTAAAGTTCAAAATATTTATTCAAAAAAAAAAAAGTTTATTTTGCTCTGTACAGAATCATTTTTATATGGTTTATAATTAATGATGTATTTAGACTCATTTCATTTCTTTTCTGACCCAAAAACATTTCTTCAACTGTCTTTGGCAGAAATAAATTTTTTGTACGATTGTTGCCCGTGTCAACTTGATGATGACATTTTGATGAATGAAACACATCACAACATGATTAAATTGCTTTTGTGTTATTGTTGAATTCAAATACGACTTCAGCTTTCTTAATGCTCTGAAACTTTGTTCAGCCTCATGACTGGATGCTGGAGCCGCCTGCAGAAGTCGTACCAGAATTTCCATGTTGGAGAATAATTGCCTAGATCCTGTTTCCATTTGTAGTAATGCTTTTCCAACATCTTGTACACAAGTCTTGTGTTTAAACTATTCTTTGCGACCTGAATTTTAAATTTTGAAATATTAAGCTCTGGGGATAATTCATAAATGATGTCATGCTTTGAGGGGAGAGGGGGTCCGTGAAATTGTGACAAACTGACAAGGGGAGGGGGGTAACAAGAAGTGTGACATGATGCTTATGCAACATAGCGTGAAGTGTGACAAAGGGGGGAGGGGGTCAAATATATGGGGAAAAAGTGACATCATTTAACGGTCCCCTAGGTGGTTTACTGCAAGCTCCAGATTCTCTTCATGAAGCATCTTTTCTAATTCAACTTGTATTTGAATTCTTTATTGATTCAATTTGCGGTTTTTTAGTCCAGCAATTGTCGCATCATGTAAGTGAAAGAATTAAATGGGATAGTATCCTTCACATGAAGAAAAATCATGACCAGATTATTATGCCAGACCATCAAACCGCTTACGTCTTTTTTTTCCTTCGTAATTTTAGGGGTTCTAGTCCAAGTTCTTTTCTTTTTTTTCTTTTGACACAATCACCAAAATGGGTGGAAAACACAGCTTCGTTTTGCATCTGTTCCAAGTAGTTAACAACTGTTTAAACCGATTTGACTACTAGTCCAGATATTGGAATTTTCCTCCCTTGGTAGGATGTGTCGAGTCCAAGAAATCAATAGTTTCTTTCCCCCAAACTAATCCCAGGTAGTTGGAACGGTTTTCGAAAGTAGCTAAAAGACTGCTATACTCAACTGCAAAGTTTCTTGACTATGGAGAAATATGCTGAGAGCAAGCGAAGAAAGTAGTTCTCCGCTCGATGTCGGATTTTCGAGTTAAGTACTCCGCTATAAAAATATGAGAAGGTATTTTAACCTACACATATATAGCGCTTATTTGTCATAATTTTCCTAAAATGTTATATATTTTCAATTTTACGAGAAGCGTAACGCGTACTAATGCCTTCATTTAGAACTAACACTCTAGCCAATAAGAGCTCACGAGCAGTTGGCGCAGTGGCGTAACTAGACTAAGTGGCGCCCGGGGCGAAATTTGAAAATGCCGCACCTCAAACGTGACGAAAATATCACAGTATCGAAGTAAAAAAAACTGGAGCGGGAGGGGGATGTATGCGCACATCCAAGGGCATTTCAAAATTTATGTGCCATTTATACTTTTCACATACATTAGGTTGAATATATTTCAAGTAAATTCTTCCATCTGGCATTCTTTTTTTTACAGAATTGTGTTATGGTATTTCAAAAAGCAATATAAAAATGAAAAAGCGAATATTTGAGCACAAATAGGAGGGTTCGGGGGCTCACCCCCGAAATTTTTTGAAATTGAAGTCTAAAACATGTAATTCTAGGCTATAGTTACATTGAGGAAAAGGGTAGCCAAAAATGAAATTTTAGGCTATATTTAGAGTCTTTAGAAGATTCGGTACGTGGTCGTAAGTTTCTCGAATAGTTTACTATAAGTCTTGTTGATTGTTTAAAGTTGTCGAATTATGAAAATATGGGAAATATTTTACTTCGCATTTCAATAAAAAGAGATGCTTAAAAGTTTAACACCACTTCAAGACAGGGTTGTTTGGTTTAAACCATGGTTTAAACCAAATCTTTTTTCATTAATTTTGCACATCATTAAAAATTGCAAAATCCAATTTATGCAGAAATTACAAGCACAGCACTGGATAATTAATGAATTTGAAAATTAACAAACTTTTTTTTAATCAGTACAAATTTTTCTCATCTCCTATCTACAGACTACCTTGTCAGATATTTGGGTTTTTCTAAAATTATCTCTGAAAAAGCTAATTTCAAAAAAACTCTTCTGAGTCATTATAAAAATTAAAATGATATTGCAATTGTAATTCCTTGAGTTAAAGAATATATATTAGATATAATAAAATAACTTCATAACAACCCATTTGCAAATGTATGTTACAGATAACAATTTTTAAAAAACCAAATCTTTTTTCATTTATTTTTCGCATTATAAAAAATTGCAAAATCCAATTTGGGCAGAAATTACAAGCACAGCATTAGATAAATCATGAATTACTGAATTTGTAAAGTAACAAACTTTTTTTTAATCAGTGCGAATTTTTCTTTTTTTTCCTAAATTATTCTCTTCTTTTAAAAGCATATTTATTCTTTAATCTGGAAAAATTGTATTTAAAAAAATATATAAATAATAGTGATAATTTCTAAACCAATGTTGCTGATTTGTATAAGTGTTATGGTGTAATCATTTGTTGATATTACTGATACTGTAAATCAACCAGGCTTGGAGTCGATTACAAAGAAACGTAATCGATTACGATTACAAACGGAGAAATTGAGAGATTATGATTACGATTACGATTGTAATCCTTTGCCAAAAAGTAATTACGATTACGGCAACGATTACAGTCGTTGAAAAATGTAATCGATTACGATTATGACATCCGATTACGATTTTGATTACGATTAGATTAGCATAAAATTATCATATATTATGCATACAACTCTCATTTTTACAATAGCGTCATAAATCAAAAGGTTATGATTTTTTATTACATTTTTGATTTAATAAGAGATAACTGAAATGATGATGAATGCAATTAATAATGAAATAATTTCAACATCACAGTTCTTGAATTATGACGTCGTTGCAGAAATGAGAAATTTGTAATATATATATATATATATATATATATATAAATCAGGAAAGGCACAATCAGAATTTTTCGAATATTTAAAACTCATGTGAGGGATAACTACATTGATTGTATTTAGTATATAAGCAAAGACGATGCACTAAATGTGTATAGTATATAATGCATAAGTGATTTACCTGGTTCATAGTTATTTTGTGTGCATACAATCAAAATTTTAGTTGGCCGCAATTTTTGAAAATGTAGTATATTTCTCCATTGTATTTATTTTCTAGTTTAAATTGTGCAATTATTTCACATAACACCAATTAGTTTACTGAAAATAATAATTTTGTATGATTCTTTATGAAATCACTTATAAGATGTGTATGAATTGTACGGGATAACAAAATATTCAGATAGTGTAAGAGATAAATAATCTTTCGAAAATAAATGCGGCATTTTAGAATAAGTTCAAAAAATTTGAACATGAACATTCAAATAACTCTTAGCAAAATTAGTAATCGTTAAAAAGTAATATGAAGAATAATTATAATACGAATGACTATAATATTTTAATATGATTTTTGTGGGTTTTTTTTTTTAACATGCACGAGAATATAATTTTTTTCCATGTAACTGTTTTAATAAAAAAAATAAAGTGCAAGTAATTTTACAACACAAATTTAACGTACAAGATTAAACTGAAATACAAAATTCTGTTGAGGTAATTCTAAGAAGAAAAAGATAATTAACTGTTTAAAATAATTCCTAAATATTAATTCATGCATGTAAAAAACAATTGGGAGAATGTCTGAACATAAATCACAATCTTTTACATACCTATTAATTAAAAAGAATATTAGCATTAAAATATAAATAAATTTAAGATTTAAATGTACGTACTTTTTTAAATATTCGAAGAACATATTTTAAAAAATAATAATAATCACACGTACCAGGGTTAAGATTTCATGCATCTAAGCATAGAGCATCATATAACGCCTGCTCCTAACTTGCTGAAATGTAAATGTGCTATTCTTTAGAAAAATTTTTCACTTCTGCCGTTAAATAAAGGAGAAAACGCAAAAGGCATTTCGTGTCTCTTTATGTGTGTAGGTGACAGTACTCTTTCCACTAGATTTTCGGGGGGCAGTCTGCTTCGATTATTGAAAGGGAAAATGGGGCGTCCATTCTTAGCTCCAGACTCTCGCCTATTGCCCAACCGTTTGAATATGTTTTGAAGGGGCAATTAAGGAAGCAAAATGACCGATGCATTTGGTCCTTCTATAGACAGACGCCTTCCGCTTTCTTATCTACTCCGAAATCTTTTTGACTTGCGGACAGATTACCGCTCTTTTACCGAAACTGGAGGACGCGAGGAGACCGGAGACCCCCCTGAGAGCCCCAAGGCGATGCGAGTGACAACTCTCTTTCTTCTCGGGCTCTCCAGCCATTCCCCGTGGAGAGTGGAGCCGCAATTAAGAATTCTGAGAGACGGCTACAAGCAGGACAACAAGCGTCTCTAGCAGACTATATGGTCCTGCCATCAAGGGTCTGCGACCGCCACACAGAACCTTTTATATTATGATCGCCCGTAGGTTACAAACCGCTTAGGATAGGACTTCAGTAATCAGTACACAGCTTGAATCCTTTTTCTTGTAAACTGATCTCTTCTATTCAATGGTAGTGCTAAAAATTTCAGCTTTCAGCAGGTCAAGATTACACGATTACAGGACCAGCAGATTACGGATTTTTTCCTTAAGATTACGATTAAAATTACGGGAGAAAAAGGATTACGGGATTACACAATTTCGATTATGATTATGAGAATATGCCATTGTCAGATTACGATTACGATTTTGTCAAAATGTAATCGATTACAGCCGATTACGATTACGTAATCGCGATTACTCCAAGCCTGAAATCAACACACATTATTTTTAATGTATCTTTCATTTTTGCTTATTTGTTATTGATTTAGTAAAATATGCTTTTGTTAAAACACAACCCGCATAATAATTATTTCTTTAGTAATTTGCTGAAAGGCCTGTATAAGTTGAGTATTATAATGTGTTAATACAGTAAAACATGTAAAGTTGACCTCCGTTGTAAGTTGGCCACCTGTCTAAGTTGACCACTTTTGGTCAGGAACGGAATTAGCCCTATATTATTTAATGTAGGAAAACCTTTGTAATTTGACCACCTGTCTATATTGACCACTTAAGTACCAAATTTGGGTGGGAGTATTATAAAAAACCCTTTGTAAATTGGCTGCCTAATTATTACTATATTTATTTATTTATCAATTTTTTTCAAAGATAAAAAAACTTCTATAAGTTCTCCAGGATAATTTTTTTTATGCTATAATGTTAGACCAGTATTAGTCTGGATGGATGAAACATCAATATAAAGTTTGCCTAAACGCTAAACCTCTGTGCAAGTTAACTATTCTAGAAAAGTACTTTGAGCCTCACTCTTTTGTTCTTTAAATGTTTCTTTTTTTTTCTTCTAATTGATCTAGTCATTTCGAAAAATTATGTATTTTTAGGGAATCTTTGCAGTCAAATAAGTAAACTAACACATTTACCTTTAACTAAGTGCTTTAATTTTAAAGTTGTATAGGATACATTGTAAGTCATTCAGATTAAATTTATCTAATGGTATTTTAGATAATTGTTAAAAATAGCTAATTACTAATTTTAAAGTAACATTAATACATGATGTTATATTTTAATTAGTCACAAATGAATAAACGCATAGCATAAGAAATGACAAAAAAAAGATCCACCCTCTATAAGTTGACGACTAAAGTGCTGCACCTATATAAGGTAATTAAAATTTAAGGTTTTAACTTAGTTACTTAATTATCAATAAATTAACCATCAATAACATTTATTTACAATTAAGGAGCTAAAATCTCCATGATTTTCTAAAAGTCAAATTGTTTTTCCTACAAATGCTATTTAAACCAAAAAAACCCGGTTTAAACCAAAAAAACCTGGTTTAAACCAAAAAAAACCGGTGTTTTTTTTTTTTTTCCAAAAAACCAGGTTTTTTTCCAAACCCCGTGCTTCAAGATAAGTTTTTTGAAGACATCTTTTGATAACAGTATGTATTGTTGGGTGTTACACAATGTCTGGACATTCCATTGCGAATAATATTTATACATCGTTTTCGTTGTTTTTCGATGAAAAACCTCTTAAAGCTACCTTCTTAAGTCTTTTTAAGGATTGGTTTTTCCATTGAATTTACATATTGAATAATAGAAAACCAAGAAAACTCCCTTCTATCGAATTGATGAAGGTAGTCTAATGTGTCACCACAGTCAATTCAACTCTTTGTTCATCAAAGCAACTCTTGGATTTGAGCTCCGGACAATTTCAAACAGGAATTTGGCACTTTCTTACGTTTAAAAAAGCCCCCGCGAATAGTTTGACAACATTTGCGGCAGACATTAACTATTTATAACCATCGCATAAATTATTGAAGGTAATGGCAGAAATAGAGATGCAACAAATTTCTTGTTTTTTGTTAACAATACTTTTAGCTTCAAAATCCTTAAATTCTAACTAAAAAACACTTAACTTACTCTCATATTAGCTCAAGAAAATTTTAAATTCATGAAGATTTGTAAAATCATAAGCGATCGAAATTTAAAAAAAGGAATAGATAGAGTAAATGAAATCCTTAGGATATAAAATTGTATGCATAAGGATTAGCATGGAAAAGGCATGAATGCCTAACTCACTTTCAACAAATTTTATATTTTGTTTACAGTTTCGACAGGCCACGAACACGATGCCAATGGTCCGGCATTATTAGGCAATAGATTTCAGTTCAGAAAGCGTTGATCATTTACTGTGCAATACCCACACATGAAACTACTGATTTTAAGTTTTGATGCTCAAAATACTAATGTTGCTCAAAATATCCGAAAAGTTTAGTCAGAGATGAATCTTAGGCCAAGAAAATAGAATTTTTTAAAACCCTTTAATTGAATTACATTTATTTTCCAGTTCGTGTGCTTAGTCTCGGGACTCGCTTATGAACTGTCGTCCAATATGACAGATAGCACAAGACAATACATGAAAGATTTTATTACATCACAAAGAGAGGAAATAACAGAAATACACCCAGGACACGGTGGGAATCGAACCCACGACCTCGTTACTGCGCGCAAGCAGCGGGCGGAAACTGGTACTAAGACCGCTCGGCCACCGAGGCCCCCGAAAACCCTTTATCTACTGATGGTACTCATAATAACAACTCCTTTTAAAATTCCATCCAGTAACTATTCTTTCGAAAATTATGAAATAGAGAAATTCCTGAAAGGGGCGGGGGTCCACGGTGTGCAATAGGGTCGTAACTTGGTTTGTTTGTGTCCCACCCCTTGTTCTTTGCAGCATAAATGCACTCCCACAGTCGTAAAAATCGCATTCACGCTTCCAAAATAATACGACATACTTGAAATTTGACCCAGTAAATTTCAAGTATTAATTGAATTGGTATTGGTGTGAAATTACAAGTAGTGAAGAATAAACACGAAAGTATTAAAAATTAAATATTATACGTGCTAAATACACTGGTCGAATTGCATAATTTACTGTCTGTCATAATAAAAGTCGTCGATCAATAAGATAAGTAAAATTATTACTTTATGAATTATCCTTTTATGAACACATAAATAACATTTTTTCAAAGACGGAACAAATGCGTACATTGTACTTACTGAACGGTTGCGATGTTGCCGAACATTTCTGCACATAAAGGTTTAAAACTGACTCTCTCATCTTCACAGTCAGAAGTTACTTATTAAGTTGCGAAAGTTCAAGACTATCCAAATTTCATTAATTCGTTTAGCAATTTAAAAAAAAAAAATCAATTTTTTTTTCTTACAGAAACCCTAAATGTCGATCGGGTTCGGGTTGTCTAAAAACGATCTATCTGATCATTTCTGATGCTGTCTCAGAATCTGTACATTTAACAAGATGAATTAAAGTCACTTTTTCCTATTCGAAGTCTTTAGAACTTTCAGATGATTCTGCTGACAATTTTTGGGAACAAAAAGTCTAATTTTTTCGTTTATTGCTTATGATTGAGTTGGCAAAATACAAAACAGGGAGATGACACTTCAGAACAAGTTGGCCAAATGAAAAATGACTACAAACCCAATTTGAGCAGCTCTTTCCGGCAAACGACCAGTCGAGTAACAAGACAGTAATAAGAGCTTCCCTGAAAATAGTTCTTTTGACTGTTGTCCGTAAACCGACTTGGATGAATTCGTCTGCATTCGTTCAAGGGACTGCTTCCTGTCAACCCTTTGGGAATAGAGTGCAGTGAGTGTATATTAAGTTTTGCTATTATCAGTCTCAATGGCCGGGTTATAATAAAAGAGCACAGCTGCTATTTTAGCAATTTTTTCATTAACTGTTCCAGCTACTCGTATCGGTGCTTTTTGTTAATACTCGTCCTTCAGAGTCATCTGAAATACTCTGATGAGTCGGACGCGGAAATGACTTTATTACATAGGCTATTTAGAAAAATAGGAAGGAAGCAACCCTCCCAAGGAAGCAAAACAAAAAGTATACCTAGGGGGCAGGGACTGCCTAGGGGGTGCAGAAAAAGTCGAAACCGGACCCCGAACCCTGTGGCCACTGTCCCGCTCCCCCCCTGCCCCTTAATGTTCTTGCGATCATTTGGAGCAATGCAAATGTCGGTAACTTTTCGAAATAAAAATAAACTTTGCCTATTTGCAAAAAAAAAAAAAAAAAATAATTGAAGAACACGATTGCGTTTTGTTGGGATAGTGATTCCGGACTTTTTGCCGCCCCTTGAAACAGTGCCGCCCGGGCAGACCGCCCCCCCTAGTTACGCCACTGAGTTAGCGATCTTCTGATAAGCGGTTTGGCGAGATTAGGAATTGTTTATTTTAATGTCTGACTTGTGGCTTTGCTTAAAGCTAAACGGTTTTTATTATTATTTTTGTTAATACCGTTCTTATTATTATATTCATTAATATTGTTGTTATTATAAGAATGGAATCTACTCCAAAATTAAACTACAACCCCACAAGAAAGGTTTGGGAAAAACTAGATAAGTCGATTTTTGGACAAAATGAGATAAATACCCTGGGCGGTATATTGGTGTCCTACACATCCTGTAAAAGTATGAAAGTCAAAAGTTGTCAGTGGTGTTCTTTAAAACCATTGTGCATTATTAGACAATTTTAAAACCATATTGCATTTCAAAATGTAGCTGTGTTAAAAAAAAAACTTTTTTTTGATGTTTGTACAATATCTATCTGCATAAAAGTATTAAGAGTATAATTTCTCTCTTTTTTTTTTTTTTTTTTGTCGAAAGGAATAACTTATGATGAAGATATATTTTATCCAACAAAATAAATTATGATTGCGTAAAAAAATAAGTTTTTAAATTTGTTACATTGTTTTCTTCTGATAAATAGACAAATGATTTTTCAAACATGCAATGTGCCAAATAGAGTGCTTAATTGGGTTGTTCGCCAAGTTGGCAGCTTGGCGCCTTTTCGACCCTCCTCCTGTAACCCACCAGCTCGCTGTTTACTCATATCTTCTGCCGCGCGTTATGACGTCATTGTCAAGAAAGGTTGCAGTCTAGTATGTGCCATCATAACCATCTTCAGCCAACAGACTCAAAATGTCCATAATTAAAGAATATTTTTTCAGTACTTCTTCAATTTGAGAGCTTCAATATATTCATCTTGTTGGAAATTTAGGTCTAACTTTGCCAGTATTTCCAACGCAACATTCAGATTCGTTTTCCAAAGGCTCTGAAACAAGCCGTTTTTGTTCTAGACAAAAACATTCCTATCTGATTGGCTACTTCTAAAGTGCGTTTTACCACTGCGTGGAATTACAACTGTCTTTCATTATTAAGTTAGTGCAATGTGCCCCACAATGAACAAAATCAATTAAAGGTTGTTTTTCACTCATAATAGATTGAGCACCTTTAACAGAGCCACTCATACGAGGGGCTTTTGTTAAGTCCGTGCAAAGTCCCAGAGATGGCACCACCGGCGCGTATCGAGGTTTTGTTTAGTTAGTAGCATTACAGTGGCATCTTATGAATGAATGTACACCACGTTTCAGCCACATCGTTTTATTTCTTTGTGTTTGGCATTCGTGTGAAGCAAAGAAGTCGAGTGATTTTCAAGAAATGGACGAAAAGGAATTTCGTGTGGTGATTAAACCGGGGGTGATTGTATTCCGGGTGTACCCCGGAAATACGGGTTATTCATTCATATCCTCCTTCCGTGTTTTAAAAATCGGAGTTTTTAGTCTTCAAAATTGAAAAATTAGCGGATGGGAACAAAAAATACGCCGAAAAGCGGTAAACATTCCCTTTGTAGCAACCCTTTACATAGCAAGGGTTGTAACGGCGCCAACCATCTTTGTTCCGAACACAAACGATACCACGTGCTTTCGTTGTTACGGATAACTGGGCTTTGGCGCTATTTTGGACTTTTTTTTTTTTTTGGCGCCAAACCCCGGGGTTGGCGATGTTTACATTCCCTATGTAAACACCTCCAAAAGTGGTAAATTTTATCTGGACTTGATTTTTATTTTTAAAAGAATGATTTAAAAAAAAAACTTTTTTTTTTGGATTTAGTTATTTTTCTGATGAACATCGCAAAAAGTTGAACTTGTTTTCCGAACTTCATTTTTTTTGCATAATAACTCATTTTTACGTCCTTTTCCTGAAATTGGCGCAGAAAGTGAGTAATAGCAGATTTACATTAATCAAATTCAATGTGCGAAAGATCAGTATTTTGCGGTATCAAAATTTTATTTGAAAAATTTATTCTATTTTGAAAAGCTAAAAAAATTTAAACTGCACCATCTTAAGTATGAGGAATATAGAATAAAATACAAATTTGAAAATCAGAAAATAAAAATTATCATTGTTTATTCTTGTTTTTTTTTTTTCTCTGCGTTGTCTTTTTACTTTTTACAATATGAAGGAATAAATTTAAAATTTCAAAATAAGTCTGCAATTTTCATTCCAATTGTTTTACTAACGTGAAAAACTGCTTACGTAAAACTTTTTCTTCAACACTGTTCTTCGATAATTTTTCTTCAAAATTCACTTACTTCGTTTATCAGAGAAATGCAAAAAGTTTACTTTGCTTCAGTTATTTTATAGATTTATTATTTCTCTGTTATTTTTTTAAAAATCTTCAAGATACCATAAAAACCCACCTTCATTTAAAAAAAAATATATGTATATATTTTTGGTTATTATTTTTATTTAATCATTTTTAGTTAGGACCAAGGTGTGCATAGAGTTAACATATTCTTTACCATCAAAATGCGGACACCTTCCTCATTTGCACTCAATCAACTAATTCCTAATATAAACGTTAAGCATGGTTTGTTGTTGTTGCGTGTGTACACACGGTAGCAAACGGAAATCCCCCGCTCTCTTCCCAGCTATTGTTCACCAGTTAGTTTCGCTATAATTGCAAAACATTTGGATTCTAAAAACACTGAGAAGAAAGAAAAAGAGGGGGATTGACATAACAAGCAAAATATTAAGATTGCTTCAAAATGAAAACCCTGACGGTATTTATATAGTTCACAAAAGTCACAAATTTGGAAATCGGTTACGAAAAGTTTCCGCTCAACGAGACTCCCCCCCCCCCCCTCCCGAATACATGTCTGATCCGGCCACTGCAGCACGAAATAGCCAGTTATCTGCCGTGTCAAATTTGATTTTTAGAAATGAATTTAAATGTTTCGAAAATATGTGAATTACAAACTTACTATGTATTTGGAAACTGTGGAAGATCTAAAAATATGTATAGAATTTATATGTTTTAATCATCAGAGTCGGATATTCGGTAAGTTATGTCGTACAGAGGGGACACCTGTTGATATCCGATATCTGGCAGAATCAATATCCGAACAGTCCCAAAAAAGTCACGAAATTTCACTTATGAAAATCTGTAGACAAGTTTTTTAGTATATATATGCACGCATGGTGTTAATGCTTTTTTAGTGCATACGTGTCATAATTTTTCATACAATTTAAACACTTTTTTTAATGAGATTTTTCACATGCTATTAACGTTTTTCCCCCCTACTAAGTGACGTAGGTTTTATTTGAATATTACAAGTGCTGAAGTATTAAAGTTTTCTACTGCATTAGAAGAAAAAACTCGGCTTTTTCCGAATTATGTGAAATTTGTAGGGCTTTTTGGGGGGAGGGGCCTTAAACAGTTGGACTTTTTTAAGAGTTTAAGGACTGTGGGAACCATGAGGTAATTTTAATTGCTAATCAAATTCAAATATCATTTATTTCTGAAATGTGCCACACTTCAAATCAGGCAAATCAAGTATAGTAAGTAAATAGCGAAGTCCCGTTGCATCGAACTCCAAAAAACCGGAAAAATACTTTGTTGTAACGGAATGTCCGTTGTAACGAAACAAGCACTATCCTATTGGGGTTTAAAACGGGCTAAAAATTTGTTTCGTTGTTTCACTGTAACGACTAACGAGATTTTTAAATAAAAACATTCGCATAACGTTTTAGATAAAATGTTCTACCGTTCAAAACTGTCAGCCTAATTTGTGCCCAGGTGAACGCTTAAACTAGTACTTCAGTTCTGTGCTTTTTATTTATTTAAAAATTGATTAGACTTTCATTTCGTTCCAGGGGGGGGGGGGGGAAAAATATTGCATCAGTTAACAAAAGATTGCACGTAATTAAAGCACAAATGAGCTTTAATTTCGTGCAATTTTTTTTTACAGTTTACTTTTGCACCAAGTTTCTTTATTATATTGCATCAGTGTTTTGCCAATTAACATTTTTATGCATTTAAATCATTTGCGTTCTTGTGATGAATACAACACACGTTCTTAAATTAGAATAGAAAACTACTTCAGAGCTGTTGACGTTCTAGTGATGACATAATCAGCTTTTGTCGATTGTCGTTCCTGTATCTTTTCGGAGACTGCCAAGTTTTTGTAATTTTTCATTTGTGACTCACATAGGCAAAAGAGAAGTGTTGCTCGCTTTGCCATGTACCGGTAAAATTCTGAGAGGCGTTGTTCACATACATGCCACATTTTATTTCCGAGACGAAGTTCAATGTTCACTTTTCTAGACAAGTCGAAGCGGGGGAGGGGAAAAGGGGAATCTTGCCGGTTCCGTGTGATTAAGTGCGCTTTGTTGCGTTAGTTTTTCTTTTCTTTCCTTTTTCCTTTTTTAATTCCAAAACAGCCGTTGTGTGCCTTTTTACAACAGAAAGCGTTTGGACTTAAAAAATGATTCTTTGAGTTTTAGCAACGAAGTAGATTCTCCTAGTATATCTAAGGCATTAGAAATGTTTACAGAGTATGTACAGTGAGAAATTGGAGTTGAATTTTCCTAGATCTAACATAAATCTATTTTCTACTGAATTTTTTTTAAGGAAAAAAGTGTTTATTCAAAAGAGTTCTGGGTTTATGTTTGTTTTTCAGGAAAAATGTTGTCAAGATAGTAATCGTTTAACTTAGCGGAAGATAAAACGTAAGAAAACAATGTTCGGACAAGCAAAATTGTAGAATATATTAATACCGTTTTCTTTCTTCTAACCGTTTGATACAGTTTTCTTTCTACGTTTTCTTCCCTCCTTTTCGTCTGGAAGTTCAAAACTTTTTCTGGATTTCTTTCAAAAGTTGTGCGTTAGGGGCAGACAGACACATGTGTACCCAGGTACTTCAAAAAACTCTTACAGAAAATTGGCTAAAATCTCATTTTCGTAGTTTTTATATGATTGGAAAAACTAGGAATGCTCCCTGGTCAATGCTTTTATATTGTTTTAAATTATTCATATTATTTATTTATTTTTTTCAGTTTAGTTATTCTTGCACATTTTTTCATAGTGCGAAAAATAAAATTAAAACAATAAGTTGTTATTGTTTTCTACGTCGAAAAGCACAGGAATATTTTACGTTGTAACTTCCGACAGGTTAAATGTTATTTTTATACCTAGCTATCTAAATAAAAACGAGTACACACTGCTGTCTTTTAAATTTTTTTCTGTGCTTTGTCGGAACCGACACGTACATCCTCGCCTCTTTGTTAGTCACACTCCGGTTATTTTTCAATTTTCCTCTTGGATCTCTTTCAACTGTTCCCCGCTCCGAGTTGTTTGAATTATTAATTACTTTAATATATATATATTATCCAGTAAAACCTCTTTCTCCCATCGGAGTAAAAAAAAAGAATTGTCCGTAAAAAGAGGAATGTCCGCAAAGGAAGGTTTTATTTTAAGGCTTTGTGATTTGCTGCCGTGAAGTTAAAAACAGTCCGCCTAATAGGGGCTTTTTTTTATATAAGAGTTCGACCATAAACGTTCCCTTCCAAAACATAGTTGTTCAATTTCATTATGTCTTTTACTGAGAATCCAGGGTACTTGATTTATCGTTAGGCTTCGAAATATGGAGGGTGAAAACAGAGACGTAGCTAGGGTTTTCAGCCCCCCGGGGAAAACTGAAGATTCTGTGCCCCCCCCCCCCCGGTGCTCCTGGTGGCTAAGGGCGTCCTTAAGGGGATTAAAAAAAACTTTTCTGCTTCCTGAATGATAAAGCTCTAAAAAGCAGCCCTTTTAACTTTCATTTTTATTAGCGACCATTCACTTCTAAGGAAAAAATGGGACACTTTGGCTTCACAAAATCATTTGTCTGATTTCCCAGCACTCTTTTGCTACATTGGTCATTCCCGATATGACTTGCGGTGCTCCCACTTTTTTTGTCGAACATATTCACACCTCTTCATATTATCATCGAACATATTAACTCAGAATTAAAGCAACAATTAAGAAAAACTAATCGCAAAAACGAACCGTTTTTAGAAAATCGCGAAATAATTTTTTTGAAAACGGCACGTTTCCGATCTTGAACATGTTCCATTACACTTTATTTTCCCTCTCTTTAAAACGCCCATTTCCAAAAATCGGTGCAAAACATTTCCCGATTTTTTTTCAAAGCAACAATTAATAGGAACTATAATCGCAAAAACGAACCCTTTTCAGAAAATCGCGAAATAATTTTCTTTTCGCATTTAAAAATAAAATAAATTAACATTCATTTGGCGCCCCTTGACTCTGCGCCCGGGGACAGCAGTCCCTCCTTGTCCCCACCTAGCTACGCCTCTGGGTGGAAACAACCGGGAACCTGGGCCAGCTTGAGGATTTCTCGGGGCCGTAGTTTTGTAGATTGTATTGATCAAAAACATTGTCAGTCAATATGTAGATATGTATTTGAATAATATTAAATGTCTACAAAACATATTTATTTTTCTTATTCATCACAGAAGGGCATTGGTTGTAATATGTTAATAGCTAACAAAACATATATATAATACAGTATCGGACCTCAAATCCGGAACGCTCGGGGCCGACATCTTTCCGGATTTTGGGTCCTCATTCAAAAAATTTTGTAAGTAGCATCAGAGCCCATATAATTTGCTCTGGAACTTTTTATTAGCATTTTGCTCATTCATAGCATTTTTATTATCGTATATACTCGCCTATAAGTAGCGAAATTTAGCACAAAAAACAAAGTTGGAGTAGGCTTAAATTCGAGATAAAGCATCGAAACAGCTAGACTTTTCCCGATGTTATTTTAACCTATTTAATTAAACGATAAAAAAAGAGAATTCTGTCAAATTTTGGTATGATTTTATATTCTCTAGCCACTAAATTGTAGTAAAAGATCAGACTATCGGGAAAATGCGAGAAACGCTGATTTTCAATTTCGCGAATGTTCTGTATCGCGCAAAAATTAGAACTCATTAAAAAAAATAAATATAAGAAAACTACAAGAAATTTTTAAAAAGCAAAATTTAATGATATTAACTCAGAATTAAAGCAACAATTAAGAAAAACTAATCGCAAAAACGAACCGTTTTTAGAAAATCGCGAAATAATTTTTTTAAAAACGGCACGTTTCCGATCTTGAACATGTTCCATTACACTTTATTTTCCCTCTCTTTAAAACGCCCATTTCCAAAAATCGGTGCAAAACATTTCCCGATTTTTTTTCAAAGCAACAATTAATAGGAACTATAATCGCAAAAACGAACCCTTTTCAGAAAATCGCGAAATAATTTTTATTTTGAAAACGGCACATTTCCGATCTTAAACCTGTTCATTACATTTTATTTTCCTTCTCTTTAAAACGCTTATTTCCAAAAAAAAACGGTGCAAAACATTTCCCGATTTTTTTTTCAGTGCAACATTTAATAGAATTCTAATCGCAAAAACGAACCCTTTTCAGAGAATCGCGAAGTAATTTTTTTGAAAACGGCGCATTTCCGATCTTAAACATGTTCATTACATTTTATATTCCTTCTCTTAAAAACGCCTATTTCCAAAAAAAAAAAAAACGATGCAAAACATTTCATGATTTTTTTTTCCCCTTCAGAAAACAGAAGTTTTTTTTTTTTCCCGGCTGTCCATTTTTTTCGAAAAAGTCCCGGTTTTCGGTATTTCGAAATTGGGGTCCCATACTGTATGTTAATAGCTGCTGCCCTTTGGTGCGTTGTGCCATGAGGCAATCGCCTCCCTGCCTTAGCCTTCCCTTCCGGCACTGCTCAAAATTAAAAAAAAAAAAACATCAATTTTTGCGGTTTTCAAAAGTTTGTATACCAGGCGGCCGCCTAGGTTTTCTATATGGATGAGCCGGCCCCGAGTGCTCGTCCATATAGACAACTTAGGATTCAGCCAAAAGTGCAAAACTGGTGGATTTTATTTATTTATTTTCACAGTTAAAAGGATAAAATATAACCAATTTTGCATCTCAGACAGCCGTTTAGGTTGTCTATACATTCCAGCCGGCCCTGAAAAATTCTGCCCCGACCCACATTTGGGCATTTGCCCGACAGAGCCATAGCTAGGGTTTTCAGCGCCCGGGGACAACTGCAGATTTTGCGACCCCTGTGCCCCTGGAGGCGTAGGGGCGCCCCTAAAGGGAATTTTAAAAACTTTTATGCTTCCTAAATGATAAATAGATCTAAAAAGCAGCCCTTTTATCTTTCATTTTTATTAGCGACCGTTCACTTCTACGGGAAACTTGGGACACTGGCTTCGTAAAATTATTTGTCTGATTTCCACATTATCATTTACTACATTATTTTATCTAAATTATTTGTCTGTCTACATTGGTCATTCCCGATATGGTTTGAGCTGCTCCCACGTTTTTGTCGAACATATTCACACCTCTTCAGTTCAAATAATTTTCCTTTCGCATTTAAAAATAAAATAAATTAACATTAATTTGGCGCCCCTGGACGCTGCGTCCCTGGACAGCAGTCCCTCCTTGCCCCCACCTAGCTACGCCTCTGTTGCCCGAATGCCGCCGCTGCTTCCCAGTATTGTATGCTTTTGAAAATGACAACTTTACCTTATATTGTGGTACGTAAAAATGCAGGCAGCTGTGCTAAATATTTACTGTTTTTTTAAAGCAGAATTTCATAAAGTTAAGCGTGCAAAGGTTGCACATTTAGAAAAACAAAATTATTTTTCATGCAAAATTCTCGTTGTGTGTTATGCAAAAAGTGATTTATTTTGATTTGTCTTAAAAATTTGTTTCTTTTTATTTGCAGGAAATGTCCTCATGCATTAGCATTAGTTGTCGCTCAGAGAATTTTGGAACGGATAACTGCCTCCTTTTTTAAACGGATTCAATTTGATAATGAAGATTCAGAAAAATGTAATCATATTTTTTATTTGTGTAAATTTTGTTTTTATTTATTTATTTTTTAACTGTGTGATGTTTAGCAAGATCAATGATTTTAAAATCAAGTTTTGTCACGTTGAAATTAAATTTATTTTTTAAAGAATTAGAGGGTGTTTCATGAAGGATCCCCTAACTTTGAAAAAAAAAAAAAAAACCTAGAAATGGTGATAGATAGAAGCATGAAACTAATTGTATATTTAATTGGAAAACCATAAAAATCCAGTAATAAAAAAACTCGAAATTTTAGTTACTAAATTGCCAAGGAGAGGGTGCTGCAGGATACTTATGCAGTATTCAAGTACAATGAACACATGTTCCTCCACAGAATACATCCTTTTCACAATATATCTCTTTTTGCCATAACCTAACTTGATCTGTTTCAGTCAGGGTTGGTATTTTCGCCTGCAAAAACGGTACTTTTGCCAGGATGGTTTCAAAACTGGAGAAAACCGGGGACAAAACTTTAAAAATACTAAGTGCACTTAAATAATGAGCAGTAAGGTGTATAATTTAATAAGGATCTAAATAATTAAGTTATCTTTTGGGTATTATTAAATAACCTTTATTTTTCTAATTAATAAATGCTGTAATTAAAACAGCTGTGTCATGAGGTCTAAATTACAAATTCAGAAAGTAGCTAAAATGAACTGAAAATTTTATGATAAAAAAAACTCCTGTTATGTTTTTAAGGCAACTTGATCTATTTTCTTCCTTTTGCATTTTGGAAAAGAGATCAAATAGTTACTTTCATTTTTCTGTGTCTTTACTATTCGAATCCTGAAATTCACCAATCACCAATTGTCAAATCAAAGGCACATCATAACACAGATTTTAAAAGTACAACGACCTATCCAACCCCAAGTATTACGTCGCATTTTGAAATTGTTCAGTGGAAAGAATGGAAAAAGTAACTGGGTAAAAACAAAATTAGCAATTAATTTGATTTTCTATTTATTCATTATAAATTTTGTATATAGTTTCATTCTTAATTTTGGTATAAAATTGAGTATTTTTTTTTTTTATAAAATGCATATTTCTAATACTATAATGCATAAATTATAACTCTTAACTTAGTGTTCAAATTAAATATGGATAATATTGATTTGGAACTAAAATTTCTTTTATCTGATTGTTTTAGTTTACGTTTAATTTGGAAAAAAAATTAAGTTCTTTTATCTGTCCAAAACAAGTTGGAATTATAAAAGACATTGCAAATTGTTTATCAGAAAAACAAATATGCTTGAGGTAGGCAATTGGAGAGTTGACAGTTAGAGGAATCCTGCGGCAAAAAGATTAACTAATGCAATTTAATTTGCTTCTGCATTGTATAACTCGGACGATAGGTTAAAGGCATGAGTATGTTATTCTTTTTTAGCTTCTCCTCCACTGTTATTGTTTTTAGTTATAGTTTAAATGTATGTGTGAATGTTACTGATTTTTTTTAGCTATTGTACACACTAATATTGTTTTTTTATGGATTATCCGCAAAGTTCACATATCTGCGCTTATGGTGCCACCCTAGTCCTCAGATAATTGTGAGTTTACTGTATGTTTTTAGTACTTTTAGCTCAATTAAAATGTAAATAGTTAATAAGTATATTTTTGAGCTATAAACCATGCTCTTGCATTAGATAAGTCTCATCTTCTCAATAGATAAATAATTTAGTTGGATAATTGTTGTTGATATCTTCCATCTCCTGAATTCGCCTCAAATTTTAAATATTGGTCTATTGATTTGTGGTAGTGTTTAAAAATGTCTATTTTTGGAAGGAAATTTCTATGCAGAATTTTGTAATTGTAGGTTAGTATCTTTTGTCGCCTCAATGGCACCAAAGCCTGGAAGAATTGCCGTTTATATCACCCTTCTCTCGATGGTTTACGACTGGGTAGAAATCTATTTTAACTAAAATTCTATGTCAAATCCATGATTTCTTGCACTGTCCTGTCCCAAAATTATGATTTTAATGTCCTCAAATGCTCTTTAAAAGGTAACAAATAGCACTTAATTGCACTTGATGCCACTGAAAACTACATTAAATAAAACAGTAGGAAAGAAAAGAGTTCTTAAATGCTTTAATATAGGGGTCCCCAACCTTTTTGTACCTAAGAGCACATACGAGACTAACGGTCGAATGGCGGGCACCATTTATTTTTTCCAGATAAATTTATTATTGGTGGACATAGGTATGATACACACGACATATAATGCATAAAAAATAAATTTCAAAAATTAACATATGAATAGTTAGTATTTATATTCTTTTGTAAAATTAAAGGATTACTAAATTGCTTGGAAAACATACGAAGTATAAAAATTATTTATAAAATACAGTCAATGGGGTCTTTGGCATTGCATTTCACTGGCCAGCACTTCATAATTGGGAGAATATGATGAATTTCCTGCTTGCAGGCAATCGTCAAGGTAGTCGGTCAGTCATCTATAAGTCGTGATCTATATTTTGATTTTTATATTTATTGTCATTTATCATTATAGAGTTATTCATAGTTATTTGGCCTTTTATTCGTATTCTCTAGATTCCAAAATAGAAAACTGTTTATCAAGGCACCATATACATTCTCTAGCAATTTAATTACATTTTCATCAAGTAATAAAAAATCAAAAGGTTGTGAATTGGGTAGATTTATTTAATATTGCAGTGAAGAATTTCAATTAGTGAACTATTGTTTGAAATAAATACTGTGCATAAATACTTGTAAGTACTTAGTGAAAACAATTTTCTAGTTCCAACTGCCAATAACTTGTATCTGGAAGCTACTTATCAGCTCAAATCTGTGTGCTCTGATTTGCTGGAGGAAAGCAATTTGGAAGAAACCATTTCTTCTGTTGGTCCTTTTCCCTACAAGGCTTCAGCCTTCGCAACAAGGAACAAGAGAAGAAAAATGGAAGATAAACATGTCGTTTATCCCAATTTGAATTATGTTTTAAACATCCAGGTAATAGCCTCTTTAAATGTGCTTAAGCATGCAATATATATTCATTTAGATTTATCTCATATGTAATATATGTAAAAAATTTTATCCCAAACACCCTTTTTCAGTAACCACAGATCCAAAAAAAATCAAAATTTATTTTAAACGGGTTTTGGACGTCTGAAACTGGTTTTGGACATGACATGTTTGTTTTTACCGTTCAAAACAGTCTAAAACTGTCCGAAAGTGTCTTAAACTGTCCTAAAGCTAAACGGGTCTAATCTAATCGATTTATACCTAATGCAATATTAGTAATGCATAAATATAAATGTTAATTAAGCAATATTTGATAATAAATGAAAAAATATAAAAACTTGCTAATAAGTCGACTACATAAAAGTGACTCATAATTGCCATTAAATGCTATTATATATTTAAAAAGGGAAAAAACTTAATTTTTTAAAAATTGTTTTACATGATGTTTTTTTTTATAATCCTAGATGGAAGAATAGTAAGTTGATGATAAAATGTTGGCACTTATATTTTAAAACTAGCAAAATCTTATTTTTCATTTTCAACATAATATATTCTGTAATGACAATAAATAGAAAAATAGTAACTTGATAATTTTTAGAAAACATTATCATCATTTTCCTAAAATAGATTGGTGGTAATTTAGTGTCAAAACAATGAAATGGCACTATAGTCCTTTTCTTGAAAGTCAGGCAATGTTAACTTAGTAAAAGTAGACTGACCAGCTGTTACTCTTTTTCATCTTCTATGTAACCAGAATAAAATCATCTGTGTAGGTTTTATTAACTTTAAATTTTAATATTAATAAAGTATTACTTTAATACATTTTGATATTTGCTCACAAAATGCAACTTCACTAAAAGTATAGTTTTGGACAGTTTTAGACACTTTTGAACGCAAGCAGAGTTATGAATAGGGCGGTAAAAACCATGGTTTTTACGGTATTACCGTACTTACGGTAAAAGCCATAGTGTCTGAAACCTTCCCAACCCTGTAAAAACAATTATTTTTCCTTTAAACAAATTGAATGCACTTCTATTTGATGCCAACAGACGGTAATTTCTGGTTAAGAAATGATTAAAGCTGACTTAAAGACCAATGTTAATCACGAGCCAGCCAATACTACAGCTGTCCGTATTTTGCTTCCTTATTCAGGGATTGCTATTTTGTTAATCAGTTCTGTCTTGAGACCTGAGAAATACGTTAAATTATATCAGAGGTTCTTCCCCTCTACAGACATCTGTAGCATTCTCTTTTTTCTTATTTTTTATTTATATATTGAGTCTTTTAAACCTACTAAATAGTTAAGATCCCTTTTCCAGACAAATTTTGAATGCAAATGAGCTATGAATAGGATAAAGAAAATCTGTTTAGCTTCTTCTTCTTTTTTTTTTTTTTTTTCATTATTTGAGCTTGAGAACAATTTTTCCATAATATCATATAAAATAATTTTATAAATTTTTAGAGGGAAATAATAAGTATTGTATTATTTCCATGTCGGTCAATTTTATTTAACATCAAAAAACATAAAAAGTACTTCACTTTAACTGAAGCAGTATATTGCCATCATTTCACTCAGAGTTGAATAATGAATATTTCAAGTGGCTTGGGGCACATCTTAATATTAAGATATTGCATTGAAATTTTGCATGTGTTTATATGAACCACAAATGCAACTTTTCTACCCTCTGCTGATTCAGAATTCCCAAACTCCCCCCCCCCCCCCTCAATAGTGTTCATTCTACCCTAATGCTTAAACCTTCAGAACTCACGCCAGAACGAGTAACTTGAGAACTAAAGGCCATCGTAGCCTAAGGGTTAGGACATCCGGCTTCCATTTGGGAGGTTCCGTGTTCGCTGCTGCTAGAGACCCACCAGGTACACTTGGGGATATGTACACGTAAAAGCTGTGGGCAACACTACCTCACCTGTGGATGCAGGGTATCCCTAAGGCCTAGTGCTAACAGGGAAGGAGGTTGGAAGAGAGAAAAAAAGTAACTTGAGAACTTGTGCATGAGAATTTTTCTCACACCACTTATTTGCCTTAAAGAAATGGTAGAAAATGAAATAATTTCAACTAAGCAACATTTTTATTTATTCTAAACACCAAATGTTACTCAAAATTATATTATTATTCAATATATATCGTACATGCGTACTGTTTCCATGAAATATTACGTCAAGCAACTTAGGTACTTTTATTTTTGGGGTACAAGATGTTCCGTATGAAAAGTAAGAAAAAAAGTTTTTGTATGTTGATTTTTATAAGTTTTATATAAGAGGTTTTTTTTGCCAAAGCCATTTGCACCAACAACCTTCCTCGTGAAATCATCCTTGAAAATAAAAATTTTTCAGTGCAAAGAAATTTAAATGATTCAGTTACTATAGTATGTAATTGATTTACATTAATTTTAGTCCATTTAAGTGCACACTTGGTTTGATGATACAATGATTTATAATTAATAATATTTTATGAATAAAAATAAAATAGTTTTCTGTAAATCACCCGAGCACTCGCTTGATCAGCAAAACATATACATTAAAAAAAATTCATCAGAACTTGCACAGTGAGAAAAACACTCACACTTAACTACTTTGACGAGAAACCTCCCCCACGAAAGTCAAAGGCTTAATGATTGCAAAATGCTTTGTGGCAGCAAGAGAAGGTTAGAAAGAGAAGCTAGAGAATGCAGTGCCTTGGGCCTATAATGTAGAATGCCAAATATACTTTTTTCTTCTTGGTGTGATTTTTTTGTTCATGGCTGAAGGGTTCTGAGGGGTTAAATGTTTTTGTTGCTACACAAGAAAGTGATACTTTACTGTGAATTGTAATTTGCACTTTTTTTCTTAAATTTATTTTTTTTTTTTTTATTTCAAATAGTTGTAAAATCACAAAATTGAACTATCTATAGAAAATAATGTTTGGAATCAGGAACTGAAATGTGAATTTTTGAAGGACTGAACCAGTCTCAAATAAAAAAATCCTAAAAACCATGATTTCACTAATAATTTACATATTCATAGAACGAATATTGGGTATTTAGCCAGGTAAAATACCCTGGGTATTTATTCTAAATTATAAATACAGTGAAACCTCGATAACTCGACACCCCAAGGGAACACGAAAACATGTCGAGATAAGCGGGTGTCAAGTTACTGAGGTTTCGTAATATCAATTACTAATGTTGGTCTGTATTGTTATTTACTTACCATTCAAGTTATAACAGCCTATTCCATTGAATGAATTATACCCATTTATTATTTATCTTATTATATTATTTTGAAAAGTTATATATTACAAATAAATAAATATATAAACTTAGTACATCAACTCATAATACCTCATGAAAAAAATTACGTAATTTTTGTTTGTTTTTCCCTCTGAAAATAGAAAACATAAATTCCTCAGCGCTATTAAGCTTGCTAATTTGCAATTCACTTTTTCTTGTGTTCGTTTAGCTTTCAATCATTTAACGGATTTGTAGTTTGATTAATAGCTTCTAAAATATCTCTATCTTCTAGAGGTCCTGAAGTGATCAGTTCGGAGTCAATATTCACATATTCCTCACAAATGGGATAATGGGGAGGATCCCCAGGGTACAAGGGGAATCTTCCAGAAACACTTTCCAGAAAAGAATTGATTTATAGACGAAGAAATATCACTGTAAAATTCTCAGAATTGTACACTGTGAAAAAATACCGGAAGAAAAAGTTACCAAGAATACAAAATGTAGGTCCACTTACAGGGGTTTCTGGAAATTGTGTGTCGAGTTAGAGAGTTTTTCAACTATTGAACTTAGCAATGGGCCAACCATTAGGGGAGGAAATGTCGACTTACCGAGGTAGTCGACTTATCCGCGTGTCGAGCTACCGAGGTTCCACTGTACCTGTGTATTTTACATCTATACACTTGGCATGGCATAAAATAAAACCAATCACCAAGCCAAAATTAATTTAGTAGAATTAAATGTAACAAATATTCTGAAAAAATATAATTATCAGGATCAGGTTTAAATGTGAAAAGAGTTTAAAATATGAAACAGTGAATGACACAAAAATGCTGTAGTATGATTTCGAATGCAAGGATGTATGTATGCGTTGTTAAACATGAGCGCCCAGGCCCTTGCTGTCCCCGCGCCTGCCATTATCTGGCTTATTGGAATTTTTGATGCCTGCGAGGGCGAGCGTTATACAGATGCCATGTGACTTTTTTCATGTTGAATCAGCAACTTGATAAAATTGTACTTTATAAAATCAGCAAGAGTCCAATAACAGGATGAAAGTAATAGTTTTAAGTAATTATATAAATTTTATATAGAAATGTAATTATCAGTTAACTATCAGAACTATTCAGTTTTAATAAATTTGAATTTAATACTGTTTGAATTCAGCAAACGGTATCTTGTATGATTCATTCGTCCTAACACTTTCAATTAAATGTAATGAAAGCTTTAAAAGAAATGAATCCTTTTTAACTCTTAGAATTTTTGTTACAGTGTATTCAAATGACAAACATTTTTATTCAGGTTTTTAGTTGATTCTTAAGCTAATATTTTTGCAATAAATAACATTTGTACTTTTTAGTTTTGTACTTTCATTTTCAGTACATTATTTTTGTTTTTGATTGCTCTGAACATAGTTGTGTTACAGAAGAGTAGCACAGACATGATTGAGAGACTTAAACACTCATTAAAAATTATTTTTAATGTATGAAGGAAAGTCGAAAAGTAAAGGGACTTCTGCAATTTCTCGCAATTGAGTATCATAACACTGCTAGTATCCATCCATGACAGTGTTGTCTGCAACACTTCTATGGAATGTGTCATTTTTATTCCAGCAGTAGTCGTTAGAGCATAGCAGACCATTAAATATGGCAGGTCTCTCGTCAATTTGCACCAAGGAGATGAAATTTGAATTTACTGGAACACCCGGCCATACAGTCGTGACCTGGCTCCAAATAATTTTCATATGTTTGGACCATTGAAAGGTTGGTTCAGAGGAAGAAGATTTGTAACCAATGCAGAAGTGATTATTATAGGGCAAAATTGGTTGCAAGTGCTACGGAAAAACGGATGGAATTAAAAAAAACTTGTGAAACGTTGTGTGAAATGCGTTGAAGTGCAGGGAGGTTTCACAGAAAAATAATCTATGTTTCAGTTTTCTATCATTAGAATAAATATCTCTTTCCTGAAAAGTATCTTTACTTTTTGACTTCCCTCATACTTATGTACTTTTCAAGAACTAATTATGTCATTGTCATACTATTTAGGGTGCCCCTTTACATAGTTATTATGCTGTGTTTGATGGTCATTCTGGAGTTGAGGCTGCAAATTTTGCATCGGCTCAGCTCCACATGAATATTGCAAAACATCCCTGCTTTCTTCTTGATACTGTTACGGCAATTAGAGAGGCATATAAAATCACTGATGAATGTTTTTTGAAAAGGTGTGCTAAAGAAGTAAGTACTTCATAATTTTGCAACGTAAAGCAAAATACAAAAAAATGCATATGCACATTTGAAATACTAACTCTCTAACATGCACTTACCGAACAAAATGCAGTTAACATATACAGTGGAGTATAAACAAATCAAGAGATAACATCATTCCACATTCCTGTTTCATCATACAGCCCTATTGAAATATTGCACATCTTATTTCTAAGACTAGTGTAGCAAAAGGGGAAATAGTCATTTGTCGCCCTTCAAGCGATAAAAGTAAGAATTTTTTTGCATGAAAAAATGATTGTTAAGTAATAAACATTCAAACACTGTCTTCAATTTGATTTTAAATGCATTTTTACATATTTCTTTCTGTTTAAGTTTGATTTTATCTATTTATATGAAATTTTTATGCTTTTCATCCACTTAGTTTTCACTTGAACTTCCACTTCATGGTGTCAAAATGACTGTTTTCATAAGCATGACTCATATACAAGAAACCTTTTAATTTTCAATTATTTACAGATCCCAAAACACACAAATAGGCTGCTATATGAACACAGTTATCACCTTTTATGCTCTTTACATCAGTGCTTTCCAATCTGCAGATGTTGGCCGACCACACAGCCTGAAAGTGAATTACTATGCGGCCCTCTATTACGATATTACATATCATATCAGTTGTAACTGAATTCAAAGGTTATTAAATGCAACAATTTTTCAAAAACAAACTATTATTATTAAGAAACAATTACAATTAACATATAACAAACATATAAATCAAATGGTAATTTTCAGAACTTACAAGGCTATATTGTGCATCACAAAAAGTAAAAATATTTTAACTGTAAAAATATTTTAACTAAAATTGTCTTTTAAAGAAATGAAGTACACAAAATTTACCTAATCAAAAATAAAAATGAAAATTTACCTCATTTACCGATGGGAAATGTGCACAAACTCTTTTGACGAGCTGAGGAAATCTAGGACCTAGGCTTTTGCCTAAGTGTGTTTACACAGTCGCATCATGTGACTGTTGTACACAGCACAGTGGTTGGCAACTGTGGACTATGTGTGCAACGCCTGCAGACTTAGCTATGTAGTGTTCACCTGTTATAATGTTGTTAATAAAAAGCTTGTTTTCCACATCCTACAAAAATTATTACAATTTTGTTACAGTATGATCTAGTAATTCGCATGGTAAAGATAATTCAATAAATATCTAATATTCATAAAGGACAAATGTATTTACTGTTTAATGTATTTGTTGTCCAATGCTAATCGTAATTTTGATTTAATCATTGGAAAATATTGCTTTTCCAATAAGTAGTCACCGGATTCTTACGGGCCACCTTTGGTCCACAGACCACTGGTTGGGGAACTGCTTTACATTTATGCCAACAAAATGTTCTTTTGCTCCTTTCTGACCCATACGCTATTCAGTGTGAATATTGGCGAAAAAGGAGGAATCAATCTACATTCGTTGGTATAATGTTGGACTAATCACCTGGGTGCGACTGCAATCTGCCGAAAATATCCCTCGAGAATAAATAAATAAAATACATGAAGGATAAATAAAACTTATTAAACCAGAAAAGGAATCTCACGACTATTTCTTTTGATTCATCGAACAATTTTGAAAAAATTATTATACATAGAATTTTGAAGTCTTCTGTGCCTTGTACGGGAAATACAAATAGTAAATCATGCCTTGTTCGATTTTACAATAACAGTGTGGTACATGTACACACAGTAACATGTCACTACAATACTCAACTTTCTTGCATTAAAGTAATATTCCTACAATTTTATTTGTATGTCAATAAACTATCCACTGTGTATATTTACAATTTTTTTAATTTTTTTCCACAAATTGTAATTTGAAACTCCAGTAATTTTAATGGTACCTAATCTTATTACGAATCCGATTATTTTTTTTCCTTTTAATAAATTTTAGAAAAGTTATATTTTTATTTATCTTTGTCAGTAGAAAGGTTCCAGGATGGTGACCAAACTAGGAAATCATGGAAATGTCAAAATTCTAATGTTCTGGAAAAATCGGGGAAATTCGTAAAAATTTACGAAACTCGGGGAATTTCTTTTTTTGTTTTTAATTTATCCCACAACTTTAATGATCTTTTTTTTAATTATTAATATTATACTGATCATTGTTTCCTGATTAAAATTCAATCTTAAAATTATGTTACTCAAAAAAGTACCTTCATTTACATTTTTTGTACATTTGTTTCCGTACTTTTTGAAAAAATGCGATCTTTTTTGCATTTGCAATATTAACTATACTTTTCAAATTTTCAATGTTTTTTACACTTGGTTAGAAAGTGAACATTGAACAAGTAAAACTTCATTTTATTTTCATTAAAACTAATTTGAAAATTTTAAATGAAATCCCGTGAGCAGACTTTCAACGTTGAAGATAACACATCTCGAACTAAGTTTATTTTTTGTTTAAATTTTTTGATGCATGCATAATTCTTCTGATCATATAAAATACTTGTAAGATTGAAGCTGTTAAATAATATTTTGAAATCTGAAAAAGTCGGACAAAAAAAATTAATTATGCACAAGTTTCAGCTTTGTCATGGTAATCACTTTTTTATAAATTAAACACATTTGTTCATCACAATTATTGATTGTGCACATGAATGACATGTTAAACAGCTGCAATTGATCTCGAGTAAATAAGTAATAAAATACGATTAAAATTTAAATATAATCAATTTGTTTCATTTTTTATTCAGTATGTATATAAAATCTTGGAATAAATGATCATGCTGTAGATTAAGAGATTTACCTATTTCATGTGCCACAGTTCAATTTTTGATATACCAGCATTATTCCTAAAATGTTTAATTTTTGTGCTCAAAAGGATTTTCTGTAACTGGGTATTTCCTAATTGCTAAGAATAGAATTAAATGCTTTTTTAATCTTTAAAAAACATTTTTCTTAATAAAAATTATTTCAACAAAGAATTTTGAAAGTTTATGTTCTTCTTTTAAGCAATTACTCTTTCATCTATTAGATATTTGTTAAATATTTAGGTTGAAAGCCTAAAGTTCAATTAAATGGAAGAGTAATGCTTCACCTGCTGAGCAATAAATTGCTAACAGTTAAAAATGCATTTTGTCTTTCCGTAGAATTCCTAAAACTAATCTGGTACTTTATTTCTGTACTGCAAAATTTTTTCGCTGTTGTAAGAATGCCCAAATATTGTTCTATCTGTTTTCGGAATTTGGCCAATGTATGTTTTTTTAAAGAATGTAAAACACTTAAATACTTTAAATGTTTTTCAGAACATTAAAAGTGGTTGTACAGTCTTATGTGCTTTGGTCCGGGAAAATAATGTGTATCTATCATGGCTTGGAGACTCGCAAGCCATTCTTGTTAAACAGGGAAAAGCAACAATACTCACAAGTTCACATAAACCAGAAAGAGAGGTATTTTTCATCTTAATATAAGTGCATTTGAAAAACTAAATTTTATGTGCAAATAATAAAACTAGTGAAAAATTCTAGATATGCTATTTGCGATGTAATATTCTAGATTGTGTCCCTATATGTACATTTGGGGGGGGGGGGGGACAAACACTCAAAATTACTCAGCCAGGGTGCAAATTACCCTAGATACCAAATTTGAGCAAAATCGCCTCATTAGAACCGGAGATATTGAGAGCTCTAATTGCAGTATTCTAATTTGTAGGTCAAGCTTCATGAAAGCATAAAAACCAGCATTTATGTATCTTAAAGAGGAAAGGACTACATTATTCATTATAATACATAAGTTTTAGATAACTGCTTGCAAAGTACTGCAGTTTTGTTTAGATTTTTTACTTTTATACATTCAGCAGTGTTATACGGCTTCTAACCCACACTTAAAATCTATTTTTACGCATATTACGAAAACTGCCTATTTTGAGCTGAGATTTTGGATACCTATATAAATGCTCCACGAGATTGATTTTTCATCAAAATATAATAAGGTTTCAGATCATAATTTTATAATTTCATAATTTATAATAAATATTAAATTTTTTTTTCCAATGTTAAAAAAGTCTTTGCCATAGTCATGGTAGTTTAGATATTATATGCGAAAACATCGGAAAACTTTTTAACGTTACGAAACTCGTTTTTCTCAATTAAATTCTGAAGCAACGGATGGAATTACACGAAAATTGGTATAATTGGAAAATTTTGATGCTGAATGCAAAAGTCATAAAAATGTTAATGTTGATGCTCATTTTAATATGAAGGCGACCCCTTAACAAAATTTTGATAACAGAATTTTATAGAGCCCATTATTCTTGATAAATGGTTATATTTCACGTGTGTGGTATAAATAGTATCCAAATACGAAGGAGTGTGACCCCCCCCCCCTCCCGACTGCACATTGTTATGTGTGTATGTTTTTTAATCACTTTCGGAAATATTTTTATGGCGAAAAATTGTTTCTTAAAACATCATTTTGTGTACAGTAAACCTCTGCAAGGTAAGCAGTTTAAAATTGTGTTAAACTTTGCTTTTTGTCAATATGTTATGCTATCCAGGGGCAGGTCTCAAAGCCAAGGGGCTCAATTGCCCCCTTCTGACCCCCTTAAATGGCAAGCCTGTCCAGGGAGGAAGAACTTATGCTATCTTAGTATTCATGATATATTCTAGGCTTTTCACATTTCTCTTGCCCAATATTCACAATAAATCAGTTCACCCAAACAAAGTCTGACTTCCACTTTGTTTGTTAATAATAACAAAAAAAAAAAAGTATCCTACTCTCCGTCATAATTAACTAATGCCAGCTTTTGGGAGCAAATTCTAACTATAAAATACAATATTATAACTTCTGTTTTTGTTCAGTCAAACAATGTTTAAAAAAGGTAGTTTTTTTTTAAAAATATTTTTATTTATTAAAACTAGATGCAATAATTACAAAACAATTTTAAATCTTTAAAATCACTAATTTCTTTATTTTTTTACATTTTTACTGGAGCAGAACTATTCAGCCGAATAGTCCATCAATATTCGGCCAGGCCGAATTTGATCTCACCAAATATATTTGTCCAGGTCATGAAATGACTTTTTGGCTAGGCCAAATACAGTAGAGTCTCGATAATTTGAGGAGGACGGGACCGGAGTTACCTCAAACTATCGAAAACTCGAAATATAGAAATCATAACAGTTTATAAATAAGTAAAATAGAATAAAGCAAATTTTAAATTCCAGTATCGTACGTTTACAGGAAAAATGTACTTACATATAGTTACATGATTGAAAGTTTATTATATTTTTAAATAATTGTCAATTGTTTTCTGTTTGAATACCCAGCTCCTTTTTAATGAACCTTTTGGTCACCCATAATGAATAAAAGTGATGATCTATTTATTCCCCTACCTCCTTGATCTGTTTTTGGAATGGGGGAGACAAGGTCCCAGGTGACCCTTCTCCTTTTTATTACATATAGGAAGATGGAGCCATTTTGCTTGTGGGAGGTGGTTTGGCAGATGACTTCAAAGTGTGCATTTTAGACACATGAACCATCAAATAACAACAAAAACCAGATACGGTATTTCTTTCACGAGTTTTGCTGCTGTTGGTCATTATTTGGGAGCTAAACCGATATTTTTTCGCCAACTCGGAATTATGGGAAACTCGAATCATCGAGACTCTACTGTAGTGGCGGAATATTCGTACATCCCTATTTTCCAGTCAATCTGCATGTACATGATTTTTTGGTACATGAGCAGTTCTTTCTTTAATGAATGAAATTTTACCTGAACTGCTTAATTAATATGCAAATCAGAATTGATTCACAGGTTATCGTGTATGTCCTTATTCATCAAGAAGAATCTTGAAAAATGTATACCAAAAATATGCAGTCCGGAAAGCTTGATGTATATATATAATATATATAAAAAATGAAGTTTTTCGTTATGCCCTTTAAAGTAACTTTGTAAAATTTGTTGTGATCAGTCTTTAATTAATTTCTAGTATTTAATATTGCTTAAATCTTTTTATTACAGCTTTAATAACTGAATTTTTGCATACTAAATATTAACATATTGATTTTTTTGCAGGATGAAAGGCAAAGAATTGAAAATCTTGGAGGTCATATTACATTTTCAGGTGTACTAAGGGTTAATGGAGTTTTAGCAGTAACAAGAGCACTAGGTAAAAATGCATGTCTGTCTTAAAATTAAGCTACTGATAATGACTTTTATATTTTTTCATATGATAAAGTGTTTTCTTAAACTATTGTATGTAGTTCAGGACACAATATATTCATCACACTTTAGATACTAATGTTAAACATTGTGAAGGAGAAAATTTTAGTTCTTCTTAAAGGATGCTAAAAGGTTGCACATTTCACTTTGTAAGTGCTGTAAAAGAAATTTAAAAAAAATGTCTTGAAGAATCAGAAAAGAATCTATTTTTTTAAAATTTCCAAAGTAGAAGTTAAAAAAATGGGAGTTTGTGCGGACCAAGGCTGAACTTGATCGTAACCGTTACTTGTTACTGTATGGGCAATTTCATTAATGGAAACATCAAAAGAGCCAACGTCGCACTTTTTCCGCCGCTAGTGGCGCTAGTGCCCGACCCAGAAGAGTTTGTTTATGTCATTTTAAAGCCTCTTATTTTGCTAATACAATGTCCTGTCCTGGTTTCCGGAAATGTTCAGATTAATATTTTTAGAGAAAAGTTGTCCTGTCTCTGTTTTGAATGTAATTTTTAAAGATTTTTGTAGTTAATTAATTTTTTTTTTAAATGAAAATGAGCTACTTTTCTGTTTCGGGGAGGCTAGCGATGGATATTTTTTTGGTTTCCGGCCAAATCAAACTAGTTTACCATTTTGGGTTGTGGTTGGCAATGTTTAAATATTTTTTCCAAAAACAAACTCCAAACACACACACACAAAAAAAAGATTTGGCAAAAACATTGCCAGCGCCCCTCAAAATGGAGAAGTACCGAAAGTTATTGTTTTAGTAGTAATTACATTCTTAACTCTGAAATAAATTAAATTCAATGATATGTGACTTTTGATTTATAGTGAATATGTGTGTGTTTTTTAATGCATTTTATTATTTATTTTATATAGAAATAAATGCTTAGAATCTAATAGTTGTTTTATTCACCATTTCCAGCCATATAATATAATTTAAAAAATAGCAAATTACCCAGTCAATTCTTAATTTAAGATTGATTAAATGTAACTTTGAATGTTTCAAAAAATATATGTATTGCAAATTTTTTCCTGAGTCGGCAAAAGTTATCATAATGCTATTTATTCTATATTACAAATAGATTAAATTTGCATATAGCATTTACTAAGTATATAGTCTATATGTTTAATGAACTATAGATATTTACAGAAATAAATAATATAGTAATAAATGAATTTGATTACTTTTCTTGAACTGGTTTAAAATTAATAATAGACAACATTAGAATTTCTCAAATTTTTAACTGAGCTTTTTTAGTCATAATTACTACTGAAACAAGCGCTGGCTGGCGATGGTTAAATTTTTTTTCGTCAAATCAATTATGCCAAATCAATAATCTGATTCTTATCTGTTAGGAAGTAGCCTCAAAGTTGAATAGAGGGCGCTGAGTGCCGACCCCTATTTTTGTCCCTTCATTTATGGCGAAATGAAACAGCCTGAATAACAGTTAAACAGTAAACTGGATTAAGTTCAGCCTTGGTGTGGACACAAGAAGTCGGACACATTTCTTAGTTTTAAATTAAGTATATTCCTCCTCCTTGAAAATATACAGGATGGCCTTGGTGAATATATTTACAGGTGATGATTTTGAAATTAAGTAAAAATGAAGTTGAAGTTGCTCTCATGGCAGTAAAAAAAAGGAATCATAACGGCCTTCTTGGCTGACATAACAACCTGTACCACAAAGATCCTGAATAGCCAGTCAGGTCATCTGGCCAAGCATGCATTTAAATAATCGGGCGCATTAACATGACATTCCATCCCCACATTTCCCAATGTTAAAAAGCCGGCCAATTGCAATTAAGCATAGTTATCACATGACATGATCCAAACACATGTTTAACATCGGAAAATGCAATGATTAGGGAATATTTGTGACTTTGCAAGGAGAGGAATTTTTCTAAATCCAAGGAAAGGCTTTTAAATTTTGACAAAAAGAACAAGAAAATCCTAACAGAAAAGTACTTTTGTGGAACCCTAGCACAGCGCTGCACAAACCGGGGTCGTTAAAAAATTTTGGGGGTTGCCAAACTCAAAGCAATTTAAATTTATGAAAAATCGACAATTATTAATTTAAGAGCCTGATATTCGCGATCACTATTACAGTGCTTCAAAATCCCATTATCATTTTTTGTTGTTAATGGGTAAGAACGTTCGTTGTGTGTTAACTGCTTGACTAAACTAGCAAATGAAAGTTTTAAAACTGCTAAATTAAAAAGACCTTTGGAGACTAAACATAAAGAATTTGCAAAGCAATCTGAAACATTTTTTAAAAGACACACTGACCATTTGAAAAATCAAGCTGTATTTATGAAAACATTTACAACAATTCCTGAGAAAGCTTTATGGGCATCCTTAGAAGTTTAATATTTAATAGGGAAAATTTTGAAACCACATACAATAGGAGATTCACTTATTCTTCCTTGAGCAATTTAAATGGCATCAATTATGCATGGAGAAAAATATGATAATTTAAAAACAATACCATTATTAAGAGATACCGTTTCTTGCCTTATTTCCACCATATCATGTAATATAGAATCTGTTTAAATCGCATACAAAACTGTACTTTTCTCAACCAGACCCCTACTTGTTAGCCGAGGCCTTAGGATTGCTTACGCATGGGGAAAGGTAGTGGGGTCTACGGATTTTACATGCACATATCCCCAAGTATACATGGTCTTCAGTGGGTATCGAATGCACGACCTTGCAGGTGGAAGTCAGACATGCTAACCACTAGGCTACTACGGCCCTACAAAACTGTACTATTTGCTCTGCAACTTGACAAAACTACTGACATTATCGAAACATCTCAATTAATTGTTTATGCAAGATACATTTTTGAAAAAGACATTTTGAAAGATTTTTTTATGCTGTAAAAGGTTAGACAAGAGAGCATCTGGTGAGAAAATGTTTGAAATTTTTAATATGTATTTCGAGGAAAGTGACCTTACCTGGACCCACTATGTCATGGTTTGAACTGATGGTGCTGCAGCATTAACAAGTAGTAAAAAAGAACTAAAAGAGGGTTAATAATGAAAATTGCACCCCCCCCCCCCATATACTATTCAACCATTGCATGACACATAGACAAGCTCTAGTTGTAAAAGACATTGATGACGAATTCCACAAGATATTAAATGATTTTGTTATTCTAATTAATTACATTCAAACCAACAGCCTAAACAGTAGTCTCTATTCAATACTCTAATGAAATGGGTTCTGTGCACGAGACATTATTACTACATGCCGAAGTCAGATGGCTCTCACGCGGCAAAATATTGCGACATATTTTCGATTTGAGAAACGGAATTTACATGTTTTTGGTGTAAATGAAGCATATATTAGCACGTTCATTTATTAAGAAGATTGGCTCGGAAAACTCGGTTACATGGTTGATATTTTTGATGAACTGAACGATCTGAATATGAGTCTACAGGGAGAAGGTTACACACATTTTAACGTTAAGCAGTAAAATTGAAGCTTTTAAGAATAAGCTCATAATTTGGCAAGGGGAATTGAACAAAAACAACACAGACATGTTCGAGTGCTTTTTAGAATTTGTTAAAAGAAATAATATAGATTTCTTGTTATTTAAAAACATTTCCCGTCATTTGATAAAATTGGTTGAATACGAAAAATTTCCAGAACATGAATTACGTTGGATCCGTAATCCATTTTCAATAAAGGGATATTGGAAATAATCCCTTTAAATGAAAAAGAACAGTTAATTGATGTTTCAAACGACAAAACACTGCAAATTCAATTTAACTGTCTGACCAGCCAAAAGTTTTGGTTGTGGATTGGAATCGAATGTGTCGATTTGAAAAAAAGGCAATCAATATTTTGAATCAGGTTTGCATCAACCTACTCATGTGTATCCGGCTTTTCAAAATTAGTTTCCATGAAAACAAAATATCAATCGCAATTGGATCCACAGGATGACGGCTTGCGATTTCCAATACAGATCCGTACATAGAAGCAATCAGGAGCTCTTTGCAAGAACATACCTCACGTTGACTTCTTATGATATGAAGTTTTTTTAACTCTTTATGTACGGGAAGGGTGGAAATTTTTACTACAGATAAATCCTAAGCTTTTCTACTAGGCGATTCCTCAAGTGGACTCGTCCATTCTTGAGCACCCAGCAGCTCCCCATGGAGTCCATCTGTTTCCTAATTGCAGTAGGTGGGGTGATCTGTCATCCTACTTTCATTGTAACGCTTCGAAACTGTGTTCTCTTATCTGTTTACTTAAAGTGGGCGCCTCGTTTTGTTTAAATTAGTTCCCAAACTATTTTTTTTTCTGGAGGATGCGAGGCAAAAAAAAAAAAAATTAATAATAATAATAATTAATCATAATGTGCCAAACTACGTGCATGCTTAAAAGTAAAAAGTATTTAATAAAGGAAATTTATGATAAATTTTTGGCTATTGCCATATTTTTTCTATCCGATCAGTTTCCTATTTAGTCTGATTGGGAATATTATATGAATAGGTAATCATATAGAATTATATATATAGATAAATTGTTGTTAATTATTACAGAAAACTCTTCATGGTTGAAACCTGCACCGCTCCCGTCGGAGTCAGCCTACCCCCCCCCCCCCCCCCCCGGAGCGACGGCAAACCACCTAAAACTTAACCCCAAAAATAATGCCTCCTAAACGGCTAAGCCGCCTCTAAACTCCTTGAAAATTCCCACCTAAAAATTTCAGAGGCGCAGCTTAAAACATTCACCCCCCCCCCCCCCCCGGTGGGAGCTCCTGGAATCTGGTTAAACAAAATAAGAAGTATTTGCATGCAGCTCTTTTGGTCAACCATATTCTTCCCTGGAAAGCTCACCACTTTCCGTTCCTGATGCAATAATATTTCATACCTTTCTTGTTGCGTCAGCTGCCTGTGACGTTTACACATATCAAAAGCTAATATTTATGAAGAAAACGTTGAGTTTATGAGAAAACGTAAAGTTTGTATTCATAAGGGAGCTTACTTACGTGCCCCCCATCCCCTGAAAATTTTTCTTAATGTAGCATAAATTCATTTCCCAAACCTTTCATAACGTAATGCGTTGAAGACAGCCCCCCCCCCCCACCCACCCACCCCTGGACAAAAATTTCTGGATACCACCTTGGCTGAACCCCAGACAAATATTTCAAACCTCTCATACAAATTGCATGAATGAAAAAACTAAAATGAATAACACATTATGCTCATTTTCTTCCGGAAATAGCACGTTTTCAAGTTGATAATAGCTATCAATCCAAGTAATTACACTGCCATTAGGGCAACTGCCAAATGCAAATCACTGTCACTCGTTGAAAGAGTTTCGGTCAGAAGAAAGATGTCTTTGAGGTGGTCTCACGGCACCATTTGTCGTGAGACCTCCTCAAAGAGCTCTTTACATGCGATGTCCCTCAAAATATTAGTATTGATGTCTTCTTCAGCAAGTGAAAGAGACACATAAATAGTGTAATATTTTGGTTTTCTTTATTTTTTTAAAAAACATTTTCCATGAATTTGTGTATAGCCTAGAAATATAATCCTTTAATAGATTGAGAGAAATCACATATTGTAATTATGAAACAGAAAAATTTCAGAGGAAAAATTAAGCTTAATATTTGAATAAGCTGGAAATATTTATTGAAAAATATGGGTGAAAAAATATTCGCTTATAAATCAATTTTTGAGACATTAGCTCTACCCCAAATTAATTTTATCAAAATAGTTTTCAGAAAAATGAATTACATAAAAATCGTAGATATTTCAAATTTCTTGCATAGACTGCATCTGGAATATCAAAAAAAAAAAAAAAAAAAATTCAGAAATGTTCATAAATCTAAGCCACAACTTTTTGAAGGTACCCATTTCCATAGTAACAGCATTTAAAAGTCAGCGTCAGTAACTAATTAGGAGCATATTTTCATTTTCTTAACTTACTGAGAGGATTTAATAAATGACTGAAATCTTTCCTACTCCTCATAATGTGGTAGCATAGTTTTGCTGTGGCCATCACATAATTTACTTCTATATCTTTCATATAAATGCTTTTTTAGAAAAAAATTATAAATAATTTTCAAGAGTTAACCCTTTTGAGCAATATATAGTTCTTAATTGGTAGTTTTAATAAGTGATGGGTAGTGGCGTAGCTAGAACCTCATTTAGTGTGTGTGTGTGGGGGGGGGGGGGGTTGTCTGGGAAATATTAATGCTAATTGTTTTACACCCCTCCCTCAAAGCCCTCTCATAGATACGTCACCATTTGGAGGGGAGCTTCCCCCCTATCTACGCTAGTGGCTATCAAAAATTTTTTCAAGTACTTATATTTTCCACATTTGTCCAAAAGTGCTCAGCCTATCTTAAAATGTGCAAATCCACCTTTTTCAGAAATCGAAAATTTTGGCAAATCAAATTAATATGTAACTTTTGTAAGAAGAAAAAAATAAAAATTCCAGTTTGTCATGTGGCCGAATAGAAAAACGAAAAGTTAACAGTTTAACAGATTTTATGTAAAAAAGCAATGTGAAGGTGCTTCTTCAAACAATAATAATTAAATAAAAATTATTAAAATATTAATTGAATAACAATAATACAATAATGATAGTAATATAATTTCATAAACTTTTGGCAATGAATCTTTAGATTGGAGAAACAAAACTTGCAGTATAAGGTAGGTGGGACGCGAAAAGTACTAGATATCAATAAAAATACTTTTTAAGTTGAAACATTTTGTTGAAAATTGGTTACTTTAGATGTATTTCACGATTACAACCACATAGAATTTTAAAATACTTTGTGCATTTTCCCTTCACATAATAAATGAACTTTGACGGCAAACCCAAAAAATAACAAAATTGCTGTGAAATAAAATTTACTATGAACAGATATATTCAAATAGCGAATTCGTCCGAAGAGACATTTAGTTCACCGATATGATGGCCGAAACATAAAAGCGATACTTTAGAAAACAAATTATTATGTTCGGATGCAGGTTTTAAAAAAGTAGTCATTTATTATAGCACTGCACTAGATGTCTTCGCCCTTAGAAATTCATAAAAGTTCTTTGAGATGGTCAGAATTAACAATTAAACGGATATATCATACATAAATTTAAAAAACCAAAACTGGACATCTGTTACAAAATCATTTTTTTTTACAGGATAAAAAAATGAAAGTTGTTCGTATTTCAAAGTTGGAATGAGAGAGAGATGTATTTCATTTCCTGCTTCTTGCGGAAAGAGCTAATCCTCAAGTAGTTAAAAGCCATCAATCCATGTTTGCACATCAGTCACTTTCTAATGACTATCGGCAAGACGAAAGACCTCTGATACACAGGGGTCCCCCTTCCTCGCAACAGGAGTTCCCTTCTCTATCTTTCTCCCCTATCTTCCCGTCTGCCGGCTCATACCGGCCCAGCTCGGTCTTAACTAACAAAGCCGTTTTCGGCCGGCCTCGGACTTAGAGAGTTAAAGTATTTTCCATTAAAAAAACATTTGTGCCCATATGCATAAAGAAAGCATTATTTCATAAAAATATGTGTTGATTCATTAACTGATTTTTATGATGTTGCAAGTTTTGTAACATTTTTATGATGGTTTATATGCGTTATTTCAATTGATGACGCCACGACACTTTTTTAAAAACACCCTGTAAGAGCAAATGCCAAAAAGAATTTCAATGTAGCTTCACTGTTGATTAAACAAAGCATCTATCGTCTATTCAGGGGTCGTGACAAAATTTTACACAAAATAGTGGGTCGCAAATGAAAATAGTTTGCGCACCAATGCCCTAGGGTTTCTTAGAACAGTTTTTTCCTTAGGGTCCCGCAGAACCCACTTTGGGAATTGCTGCCCTAAGGCATGTTTTCGTTTTTCAAACTACTTTCGCAAAACAAATATTTTCAACATTTTAATCATGTGTCCACAAAGCTTGCTTTTAAACAGGTTATTTCAAAACTGGTTTGTAGCATTATTAATGACTCAGATAAATGTTTACCCTGTTTTCACTAAGTTACATCATAAATAATTTTCAAATGTTAAACTGTGTGGTACAGTAGAGCCTCGATTATCCGAGGCAATATGGACCGAGGTTACCTCGGATAATCCAGGGGTCGCAGACCTCCTTTTTCCTTTTTTTTGAAACATGCTCATTTTTTCTTTTTTTCCTCGTTTTAAATCCTTTTTTTCCATCGCCGTTTGAATTCCTTTTTTTTTTTCGTTTTCTCCTGATCGCACTTTTTTAATTGTCCTGAATGTTGTTTTCTCTGCAATTTCAACTCGCATCGTATGATTCCTTTCTTCAAGGTCAACTGGGTAACCAATCAAAAACGTTTTTGGATAAGCGGCTGTCATTTCGCCGAAAAGGGCTTTCCGTGTTTGAAATTTCAATCCTCTTGCATCTCCTAAATATTTCAATTTTTTTTTATGTTTGGAAGTTATTTTAACATGTTCTACCTTAGAGTAGCTGATTTTATTTTTTATTTTAATAATTAATAAACTAATTTTGTTTACTTTTTATTTATTAATGTATTTTTGCTATTACTAATTTTTATTAAATTTTTACTAAATAAACTCTTAATTCTTTATTTTGTCATTTGTTTTAAACAGGTACTTACAGGGTATAAAGGTTTTTCAAATATTAATGCATTAATTTGGATGGCTTTGAAAAGTATAGACAGCTAAAAAACCACAGCTAATGTGTCTGATAACATTGGGAATGCTCCCAGCTAAGCACAGCTGTTATTAAGTAGCATGGCTTTAAGCAGGTTTGGATGCAGTGCTTACATTCTCAGTTCAGGGGGTGATAGTGTTCCGGTTATGCACCGGAATTTTTGTATTTTTTGGATCTTAACACCGAAAATTCGGTACTTTCAAAATTTCGAAAATTGGCAATTTTATTTTCATTGTTTTTGATTTGCTTCAAATTTCCTACGATAACACCGGTTTTATTAGCATTGATCACCCCTACTAATGGCATCCTAATGTTATTCTATTTGTAGAAATTATTTTATTTTCCCCTATATTTTGTTACCTTCATTTTAAAAAATGCAATCTTTTTGCTTCAGCTGTTAGAATTGAAATTTTTTCACAATTTATGTCTATTAAGAATTACTAAAGTGCAAATAAAAAAAATTCGCTTTTATTTTCAGTAAAATCTTGATTTTAAATGTTTTAAACAACATTTTTGCTTGTTAGGCGTATGAGCTCTCAATTGTCAGTAAGTTGAAAAGTGCTGAATTCAGGTTTATTTTTATTTGTGTCAATTATTTAAATTTTTGTAATTTATACATACCTCCAATCGTTCAAAAAATTTGAAATAGTAAATAAATATTTATATAAATAAATAAGGAATAAAACTGATAACGTTTTTAAAATTCCATTTGAAAAAACAGAATCGGTGCCTATGCACAAGTTGCTGTTTCATCACAACAATGATCATTTTTATTTAAAGTATATTCATAGCAATGCATGAATGTCATTTAAACTAAAAATAATTATTTTAAATTCATGTCAAGCAAAAAGATTCATCTAGAACAACACATCTTGATTAATAAGAATGTTAAATCTTAAAATCAGTTCTCATTGTATAGATTAGGACATTTGTTAAGTACATCCCATTAAATTCTTTTCCATAGTAAGCAGCAACTGCAATATTTATTATTTCAAAACACTTATCAATTTGAAAGAGCAAAAATCTTTTTTTTTTTTTTTTTTCAAAATTACTGGAAAAAGATATTTGAATTTAGCACCCACTACTACAGTAGAACTTGGATAATTCGAACGCCTTTAATTCGAATTTTCCATTAATTCGAAGATTTCGCTTGGTCCCTTGAACTTAGTATTCAAATCAATGTTAAAATTTTTGAATAATTCGAAGTTCAACTTCTTTAATTCGAAGGTTTTCTCATTCGAAATCGACAAAAGTAATAATTTTTTTGTCTGCAAAAATTTTATCCTACTTGTTTATTTGCAACAAATAGTAGATTAGTGAGATTTCTGCCTTGCTTTCTATTGTGAAAGATTCCTTTCATTCAACTGTTGGGAACGTGACAACTGACCTCCCGCATTGATCCCTGAGACCGAAAGTGGTACTGATTAACTGTGAATTACGCCTAATCCATCTTTCTTCACGATGTTTAGACACGTGACTGATTATTATTAGTTGCTCGAATGGTCAGATCATGCGCAGAAAATATATTTATTCTGTATTGAAATCAAAAGACTCAATTCAGAGAAGCAATTCTAAATTTCTCAATTTTTTTTAACTGTAGTAGGTAATTTTTTTTATATAATTTTCAGTACTTTACCAAAGAATATTTTATAAAAGTAATACTCTACTTATATGTTCCTGTTTTCGTATGTATATGCTATAGTTTTATCTTTTATGTTATGTACGAAATAAATTTTATATTGTCGACAAATACAATGTTTAATTATTTTATATACATGCCTTGACATTTTCCAGAAAAGATTATTGACGTTATTCTTGACGGAATAAATATTACCGGCATTCGTGGGGCCATAAATTAGGCTACAAAAATTAGACTTGTGTAATTCGAAGTTTTGGATAATTCGAAGTTTGGCTCTGGTCCCTTCAGCTTCGAATTATCCAAGTTCTACTGTATAAAAGATAGAGATTTTAGGATTATATTAAGAAGTAAGAACTATATATCACAGTTCATTAAAAGTGACAAGCCTCCCCCCTTTTTTACCCTTAAAAAGTTCAGGTATTTTTTCTTGAACGTAAGCATTCTTCCTATGTAGTTGCAAAAGAAACTGAGGGGAAAACTGGGAGGAGGTTGAGCTCTTCAAAAGCAAAATAAAATAAGAAAAGGGAAGGTAAAGAATGAAAAGAAACAAAGCAGAAGTAAAAATTAGTATAAGTGAAAGAAATTAATCTGAAAAATTG